>CM028129.1:810256250-811569375 GCA_016271365.2 Neoceratodus forsteri | reverse complement strand
TGGATACTTGAATTCCACCACTGTTTTGGACTCCACAACCTCCTCTGGAAGGTCATTCCATGCATCCACAACCCTCTCTGTGAAAAAATACTTCCTTACATTACCACTGAGCCATCCCTCCTCTATCTTCAAATTGCACCCCCTTGTTCTTGCACACCTATTTTTCTGAAAGATGTTACCATCTTGGACTTTGTTGATTCCCTTGAGGTACTTGAAAGTTTCTGTCATGTCTCCCCTCTCCCTCCTTTCCTCGAGGCTATACATATTAAGCTCCTTAAGTCTCTCTTCATATGTCTTCCAGTGCAGACCCTGCACCATTTTAGTTGCCCCCTTCTGGACTGCCTCCATCCTGTTTATGTCTTTGTAGAGATTTGGTCTCCAGAACTGCACACGGTACTCCAGATGGGGTCTCACCAGCTGTCTGTACAGAGGGAAAACAACTTCCTGTTTTCTACTGGTGATGCCTCTCCCTATGCATCCCAGTATCCTGCCAGCCCTCCTTACTGGCCTCTTATATTGCTTGCCCACCTTTAGGTCATCTGGTATGACTACCACCAGGTCCCTTTCCATTTTTGTTGTTGTCAGTATCTCACCCCCCATTGTGTACTCCTCTCCTGGGTTTTTGTTTCCCAGGTGCATTACCTTGCACTTCTTAGCACTGAAACTAAGCTGCCATACATTTGACCATTCCTCCAACCTTGCCAAGTCCATTCTCATCCTTTCCACCCCACCTTGTGTATCAACTCTATTGCAGATCTTTGTGTCATCTGCAAAGAGACATACTTTTCCTTCTAGTCCCTCTGCAATGTCACTTATAAAGACATTGAAGAGGACCAGTCCTACTACTGAACCCTGCAGTACCCCACTAGTAACCCCCCTTTCTTCAGAGTTGACTCCATTTATTATTGCCCTCTGTGTCCTGTTCTCCAGTCAATTCTTTACCCAGGCAACCATCTTAGGACCCACTCCCAGTCTGGCTAACTTGTATATTAATCTTTTGTGTGGGACTGTGTCAAATGCCTTGCTAAAGTCTAGGTAGACCATGTCCACAGCCCCTCCCTGATCTACTACTTTGGTCACCCAGTCAAAGAAATCTATTAGATTCATCTGACATGACCATCCTGCTGTAAATCCATGATGCCTTGGGTCCTATGCCCCTCTGGCCTCTAGGTACTTGACAATTCTTTCCTTCAGAAGTGATTCCATCATTTTCCCTATCACTGAGGTTAAACTAACAGGTCTGTAGTTTTCTGCTTCTGCCCTGCTCCCATTTTTGTGAAGTGGAATCACATCTGCCCTCCTCTAGTTCTTAGTTACCACCCCATTCTCCCATGATTTGTTAAAGAGGGTAGGCAGTGCTGTCACTAGTTCTACCCTTAGTTCTTTTAGAATTCTGGGATGAATCCCATCAGGTCACATTGCTTTGTCTACTTTCAGTTTTAAGCATTCTTTCAGAACCCTTTCTTCTGTGAATGGGCTGGTATCAACTCCCATATCCAGAGTGTTTCTATTGTTTGGTTTAGATACTGCCTCCTCTTCATTTGTGAATACTGAGCAAAAATATTTGTTTAGTATCTCTGCCTTTTCACAGTCACCCTCTGCCCACCCCTCCCCTTTATTAAGCCTCACTATCCCTCCCTTGGTCTTCTTTTGCTCCCTGATGTACTTAAAAAAGGTTTTATCCCCCTTCTTAACTGAGTTGGCTATCTTTTCCCTGGTTTGGGCCTTTGTAGTTCTGACTGCCTTCCCAGCTTCCTTTAGCTTTATCTGATACAATTCTCTTTCCTGCTCCTTCTGTGATTCCTTGTCCTTCCTGAATGCTTTCTTTTCTCTTGAACCTTCCCTGCCACCTCCTTTGAGAACCATAGTGATTTCTTACATCCTTTTGTTTTGTTTATTTGCTTCACACAAAGGCTTGTTGCCTCTGTGATGGCAGTTTTAATTATTCCCCATTGTTCTTCCACCCCTCCATCTTGCCTATTTGCTAGTGCATTCCTTAGGCACTCACCCATTTTGGCAAAGTCAGCCCTCCTAAAGTCCAATACTTTTGCCTTTGTATGGCTTGACTCTACTGCTGTAGACATTACACTGATTACAGTTTTTGGCTTCCCCCGGAAATGTATGCGGGGTGCTAGAAAGGTATGTTCTTTGAACAGTTCCTTTTTAGCTTATACCCTCAGTACAACAGTCGCAATTTCAGCTTGGCATATAACCAATCCAGATGATAATAATTTATATAGTTCTTAGCAAAACATGTACACACATTAGCCACTCAATGAACCCACAGCCATCCAGGTAAAATCTCACTCCCAGCCCTTTTAGTCTCTTGCCAAAGATGAAACATTAGCTTGGGAGTTTATCTGGCAAGGGCTTACATTCATTGACAAACATTAGCTTTCACCTGTTCTATGGGGGGGTGATGCTTGCTGGCATTCTCTCCTCTGATGGTCCAATCTGGTGTAGATGTTTGGAGCTGGTGGGAGATCTTGTTGCTAAATGACTTTTAGAAAATGGGCTAAGAAATCTCTGAGCTCTGATTGGCTGATAGCCCTGGCAAGGTGGGCATCTATCAGACAATAGATGCCCACCAAATAACAAGTCCCAGCCCAAACCTGCCTCATGCGCAACCAAGTATTATTGTGCCCAGCCTGCTTCATCATTGGCTAAAGCACTGGGCACATACTTTCAAATTGCCACCGTTTTTTATCCATCCCTTAGTGAGTGAATGAGTGAGCTCCCCCCCTCCACCCACACACAGACACAACTCACCTCACTGTTTAGAAAAGACAGCAGCACGCCATTACCAAAACAAACTCAGATATTAAAATGAAACAAAGCAGCTGCTTAACTTTGGAGTGCCAGTGTTTAAACGTAAAAAATAACAATAATAATGTAGTGCACTGCAATCTCACACTGTAATGCTACTTCTTCACGGTTTGAGGGAGCACAGTCACGTGCCTAACAGCCACATCTACCCACAGGAGCCACCGGAGGAAAAAAAACACTGAAACTGATACAAATACTGTGCACCTCATATTTTCCATTCAGCAACAAAACCTGGTACCCACATAAACAATCAGCAGACATTTTCTTTCTTTCCATACTTTGTAGCATTACTCCAGATCCCCGATATTGATCGTATTTCAGCCATGCAAGTGGCACAGCGAGAATGAACTTTCACGTTGGTCATTGGCTCAAATGTTAAACATAACACCATACTCCTGGACCGTACTGTGTTAAGACTCTAAATTTTGCAAAATTACATTTACATCGCTGCCCTACCGCATTAAGTATGTTGCTCTGCACTTCCTGGTTTAGTGTGTTGGGTCAAGTGAGGTCACGCCTGTAACACCCGCATAAATTCCAATTGTAAAAAAAAAACAAAACCACTTTTTCAAGTGGGGCTGTATTGCTTTGTTTGTCTGTCTGTTGTTATCAATGTACTACTATGGAGGTGATGGGGACGTAAGTACAACAGAATAGTGCTGTGAGGGGAGTGAAATAACAGATGGAATGGCACAGAAAGCAAGGGACTACTTTTGCAAGCAAAGACTTAAAATTCAGTCTCTTTTTTTTATTTAAATTGTTTAATTTTTGTAGAAACCTACACAAACTGCCACAGGTAGCCCATTTTCTAAGCGTAATAATACCCTCCAGGGTGGGCGGTATTGGGCAATACCGCCCACCCTGTCAGGTATTATTGCTTATGTCACATTGTGATATTCAAGCATGGTAGATTGCAGAGGATTCTGCATGTTGTTGTCTTTCTCCTAAGGTCCCACAACTTCGAAGCTGCTGCAGATAAACTTGTTGCTGTAGAAAGACTTGTTGCTTACAGATGACAAGATGATGGTACTAGATGTTGAAAATACCATTTTGATGGTGTTGGGATGTTCAAGCAACCAAATCTGCTTGCATTAGACGTTAAGATATACCCCCTCTCTTGATGGAATCAGATGTTGGCAATACCATCATGATGGTATTGCTGTTCAGACATACCACATCTTTTGATGGCATGAGCTGTTCAGAATATCATAATCTCTCTCAGTAATGGACATATTATAATACAGTACATTTTACATAGCAAACGTTTTTCTTCTCACATCATCAAACATTAAGACGATTAAGCTGAATTGTGCTTATATTTCAACTTGGAATATTTGATAGGCATGTTTTTGCGTATCCTTGAAGAGTCAGAAGCATAGCAAAAACACAACTATACAGTCACTTCAACCTTAGAAAGACAGGCTGGCTTTATCACATATATTGAACCATACCCATAATTCAGGTTCAAACTTGACCTGAAAATACGTGACCCTATATTGCCCACAGTCACAATCTTTCAGGACACCTTCTGGAGACTGTGGTGCTGCCCCATTAGTACTTACCTGTCTGGGTTGAAGGCAGAGGTTGCTGGACTCCAGACCAAATAGTCAAGAGTGCTGAGAACATTCTGCCCCACCCTGGGGCCACCAAGTCTTCCACCCCTTCACCAGAGGATGCCTAGGCAGAAGCAGAGTGGCTGGACTTTGATGGGCTCCAGGAGGGTGGGGGGGTACACATTCCTCTGCTTGTAAGACTGCACAATTCTTTCACCATACTGGTGGAATGGGGCAGCCAGGAGGAGGCACCTTTGGCAGTAGGAAGGGAGGAAGTGGGAGTCCTCAGAAGGGGAGGTCCCAAAGAAGGAGGAAAAGGACCCCAGCTGAGGAGGAAGCAGGTGCTGGTGTGGGACTCTATTGTTAGGTGGACAGACTTGGGAGCAGGGAGATAACGTGGGAGGGACGTGAAGTGCTTGAGAGATGCTGTGACTTGTAGGGATGGACAGCAGATTCAGAGTAGTTCTTTGGTAGCACAAGATGGGAGGGATCTAAATGTCACTGTCCACCTGGGGACAAATGACCTTTCAAGGGACAGCAAAGGTTAGTGCATGGAAATTTCAGGGAGCTGGGAAGGGGCCTTCAAACAGGTGGCATAGACATAGCTTTTGCCAAAGAGTTACCTGTATAGGCCAGGGAGAGGATAGGACACTCTGCACTAAGGCTTTTCACAACTGGCTGAAGGTATGATGCATGGAGGAGGGCTTTGGCAACATTGGGGACTGGGGGAAAACCCTGGAGGATAGGGGCCTCTATGGGAGAGATGGCCTGCATCTTTCCAGGTGGAGGACCACATACCATATTGGGAGGTTTAAATGCTAGATGGAGAGCATTTAAAGTAGCTGAGGGGAGGCTTTAAAACCAAGGGAGGTAACAATTGCCCCCTCAGATGATGAAGCAGCATGGAGGAAGAGCCAGAGGGGACTAAGCTCCCCCAGAGCAGAAGGCAAGATGACAAGGGTGGGAACAAGGCACAAGTCAAGGGAGTACTAATCAGAAAAGCAAGAAGAAAGGGGTAAAGAAGACAAGTAATGGAGAAGGTTACAAGGGAAGAGGGTCAGAGGAGCTTCAGGGAATAGCACACAAGTGTCAGGAAGCAGAGAAGCAGGGAGGGAGTAAGGTATGGAGAGCCATATGTGCCAATGCAAGGAGTCTGGGAAATAAAATTCTGGACCCTGATGCCATCATGGCAGAGGCTTGCATAGATTAGGTGGCCATAACAGAGTCATGGTGCACTGACATTCATGACTGGGACATGGCCGGAGACCAGTTAAAGTCTGTGGAGAGAGACTAGGAAAGGACCATCTGGATAAACTGGGTGGGAAAAGTGGTCCTTTTCTGCTGGCAAATTCTGTGTTTCTATGTTTATTCCTTTCAAGAACTTGAAGGACTGTATCATATCTTCCTTTCTCACCTGGTCTCCAGTGAGTACATGTTCAGTCTCTTTGGACAATCCTTATAAGATCTACCCTGTCTCCCCTAACTCATCTTGGTCAACCTGCATTGCTTCTATGGGAGAGGTGGCCTGCATTTTTGCAGGTGGGGACCACAGTTCTCAGTGGGAGGTTTAAATATGACTTGGATGAGCATTTAAACTATCCATTAGGAAGGATATAAAGCCAAGGGAGGCAACAATCTCCCCCAAGATGATGAAGCAGCAGGGAGGGAGAGCCCAAGGGAAGTAAGCACCTCCAGTACAGAGGCACAAGAAATGGGGGGACAAGAAGTAGCACAAGGGGGCATAAATCAGGAAAGCAGGAAGAAAGTAATAAAGGAGATAGGTAATGAAGAACGGAGCTTCAGGGAAACAGCACCAGCAGAAAGAGGGGGAAACAGAGAATCAGAGAGTGAGTAAGATATGGAGAGACATGTGTGTCAGTTCCAGGAGTCTGACAAATAAAATTCCAGACATGAAGGCCATCATTGCAGAGGCTAGCCTGGATTTGGTGGCCATAACAGAGTCATGGTGCATGGAGAGCCACAAAAGGGGCACGGCCATAACGGACTGCTCTCAGGAGATGCAGGGAGGTGAGGGGGGATTGTACTATATATGAGGAAGGGAATCAAGGCCATGGAAGTACAGATGCACCTGGAGGAAAACAAAGGGGTGGAGGTACAGTGGATCATCATGAAGACAGGTACTGGGGCTGGTATCCATACAGGGGTAGTATACAGACATCCAGCACAGGGAGAGGAGCTGGATAAGCACTTGGGGAATCCATAATCAGGACGGCAAATAAGGGGAGGCACTGCTAGTTAGAAACTTCAACTGGCCAGGTGTGGATTGGTGCCTTTCAACTGCAACTTCAGCAAGGAGCAGGGCCATCCTTGACTCATTATAAGTGACTTTTCTCAGGTAGCTTGTCAAGGAACCCACTAACAATGGGGCAATGTTGGACTAGGTGCTTACAAACTGGGATGGTGATCACCTTACAGTGTGCTTCAATATTAAAATGGGAACAAAGTCAAACCACATGAGGATAAGAATCATGGACTTTAGGAGGATATATTTCAAAGAGATGGGAGATTGCCTCAGAAACGTTCTTGTGGGGGTGGGGTGTACCAGGGAGTGGTAGAGTTGGAGTGTGGAAAAAGGTAACCAAACTCTGTGTGAAGGAAGTGAGTAAAAGTGGAAGGATAAAGAAACCATTATGGTTCAATAGGAAAGTGGCCAAAGTCATAAGGGGAAAAAGGTGGGTTTCAGGATGCATAAGGAAACATAAAGGGAGGAAGACAAGGAAGTATACCAAGTAAAACAAAAGGGAATCTGGAAAGGCAGTGAGGGAAGCAAATGCACATGTGGTGGAAAGGCTAGTCAGCATGGTACCAAAAGGAGGATAAGACTTTCTTTAATTGCATAAGTGCGAAAGGGAAAGCAAGAGGAGGGATTGTGAGGATAAAAAGGGTGGCAGGGGACAATGTGCAGAAGATGAGAAAGATAAAGAAAACATCCTGAACAGGTACTTCTACTCAGTCTTTACAGTGGAGGGAGTGGGAACAGACCACCAGGGAGCAGTAGAAACTAAGGCGAGAGGAGGTAGACACAAGTCTATTTTCAGATAAGAGAGTCCTGAAGGGATTTGCAGTTCTAAAAGTAGACAAGGCTATGGTTCAAGATATGATACACCCAAGGGCACTAACTAAACTCAGGGAGGTGCTAGCTGCCCCACTGAAGGGCTTATTCAACAGCACACTGGAAAAAGGTGTGGTTCCAGAAGACTGGAGGAGAGCAGACATGGTCCAACTCCATAAGAGCAGCAGAAGGGAGGAGGCTAGCAACTATAGGCCAGTCAGTTTCACATCAGTGGTGGGGGAAATTAATAGACATCCTATTAAAGGGAAGGTTGACAGAGTGAATCAAATGATCTACAAGACCAAAAGCAGCATGGATTCATTTGGGGGGGATCATGTCAGACAAATCTATTTGGTCTCTTTGACTGGGTGTCCAGGGAACTAGATCAGGAGAAGGCAATGGACATTTATTTATTTATTTAGCTTTTGTTGCTCTGGTAAGTACACTAGACAAACATATGCCTATTTTCAGGTGCGACTCAGGAGAATTACATAGAATATGCAGACACAAGACAAGGTTTACACAGAATTAGTCAAGATTATAAGGGATATACAAGAATATAGGGTTCAGCAATAGAGCGAGCATAGACAGCATGAAGTAAAATAATTAGAGATAGTCTCATAACATAATAGTGTACCAGTAAATTCAGGATATATGTACAGCTTAAAAACTCATGTTAACCTCAGCCAGCAACCATATACTGTAGGAACAGTAAAGTGCTATCATAGATAAAAATGGAGGACATTACAGTTACAGGCTGCGGTGAGCCTTAGATGATTCCAAAGGGCATTTTTTTTTCTTGGTAATTTTTCTCCCCTGGTTGGCTTCATCTACCTGCCAACCTGTCCTCTGTCTGCCCTCTGTCCCGCACCTCCACACTTTGGGCCATCACCACTTTACCCCCTTGGCTTACCCCCCATGGCTGGGTGGCAGGGAGCCCCTCATCTTCCCCACCAGGACCAGATCCAGCATTGGCGGTGATGCCCTCTAGAGGTGGCACATTCCAACTGATGCCCATTAAGCTGTGCAACCAGGACAATTTTTTCCTTATTTTCTTGCCCTTGCGGTGATGAGGCATTCAATGACACCAGTGGAGGGAGCACACCCACACCCACACGTGCTCCTCCAGGTGTCTGCCACATCTCCATCCCTATTTGCAGCATCAGCATGCTGCCCCCCAGCCTCTGCTAGGGGCCAGTCACATGCTGACCACTGTCACACCCCTCCCCGGAGAAGGAGAGCAGTCCTTTGGATGCTCGATCCTTCTCCACCCCTGCCCACCCTGGTGGCCCATGCTTGTTTCCGAACACGGATCACCAGCGTAGCGCAAGGTAAGGTGTCCAGTGCCTCAGCACCACTGATCCACCCACCAAAGGGCATTTTTAAAGATATCGTGAGAGGTGACACTGCAAACAAGTGCAGGAAGGGAATTCCAGAACCAAGGTGCACACTAAGTAAAGGCCCAATCATCCATAAGTGTTTTGGTTTTTGTGATGAGGAAGAGAGATGAGTCACTTGACTTGAGTTGGTAAGCTTAGTTAGCAGGTTTAAGTAGCTCCACTAGGACTGGTGGGTTGACATTTCTGCAAACTCAGTCAGTGAAGCAGCCCAGCACAATCATATGGTGGTTCTCCGGAGACAGCCACTCCAGTTTGTCACACAACTCACAATGATGAGTAAGTAGGGGAGCAGAGAGGGCAAAGAGGCAAATATTATTATAGGCTACATCCCATTTTGACAGACTGGTTTTTGAGGCATGAGTGAAGGTTATGACCCCATAGCACAGCATGGGGAGAAGCATACCTTTAGCCAGGGCATGTCACACTTCTAATGTAAGATAGCTCTTTGCTCTGTAGACCAGGCCCAATTTACTATGCGTAGACCTACATACATTTGTAACATGCAGGGAGAAATCAAGTTGAGGGTCAAGGGTGACTCTCAGGTACTTTAGGAAGTCAACAACCCTCAAGGGGGACCTATTCACACTACTGACTTTCACTGACACAAGGCATGCTTTGATTTTTGCCTGGGAGCCGAACAGCATAGCCTGAGGTTTTTTGAGGTTTAGGGCTAGTTTGTTTGCTGGAAGCCAGTTTTGTATTCATCCAAAGTTGGACTGAAGGCAGAGTATATGGCATTAATATCCTGTGAATTAGTTAGGAGCACTAGGTCATCTGCATATAGGGTTGTTTTGCCATTGCCTATCTGGACTTTAGCAAAGCCTTCAAAACTGAGCTGCATAACAGACTGATAAATAAATTGAGCAGCCTTGGGGTGGGATTTAAAGTAGTAAATTGGGTAAGGAACTGGTTACAGGATAAGTGACAGAGAGTGCTTTTTAATGGTATGCATTCTAATAAGGTGGGGGTGACTGGTGGGAGGGGCGCAGAGCTTAGACCTGAGACAATTGCTCTTCAGTGTCCTCATAAGTGACACTGCAGAAAAACTGGAAGGGAAAGTATGCCATTTTGCAGATGAAACCAAAATGTGCATAGGATGAACATTCAGGATGGGGTGGAGAGACTGTGTAGGGACTAGGGGAAACTCAAGGAGTGGTCAAGAGCATGGCAGTTGGGGTTCAATGTCAAAAAAGTGCAAAATCATGCACCTTGGGTGTAGGAATCTAGAAGCTGCATATAGGATGGGGAGTACTAACAGTTGCTTTTACAGTACTGACTTCTATGACATATATTGTATATTTGGATCAAATGCTGAACTAAGAAGCTAGTTAGACTAATTAACAAGTACTTTAAATATTGACCACAAATTAAGAATTCTGAAAGGAAAAAAACAATGTCTGCCAGACTTGCCAGCAATTTTATGCCAAAGTTACATATAATTAGATAAGGGGCTCTCAAAACTGACAAAGGATTATTGATTACAGTATAATACATCCCTTGAACCCCCCCCCCCGAAAGGAACCACAAACACACCATTTTGAAATCTTTGGATGATCATTGGGAAACATATTCATTAATTACTATTGGCACAATCCATCCATATGTAACTCCCCTGCTACCTGGGTTACTAGAACCCTAGTTAGATCTAGTGGCAGGCAGGGACAGGCAGCTAGTGAAACTCCAGTTAAATGGATTTCACTATGTCTTGCTCTGTTTTCAGTCTCTGCTGAGCTGGGACTATGACATCATTTAGAATTCTGCAGCAGCATAAGCCACAATGGAATGTTGCAGTTGGGAGTTAGGTAGAATGCTGGGGAGTTTCAAAGTCAGACTAGAGTTGATCCTTGAACAGTCTAGTAATCAGTCTGAGTCAGTCTGTTGAGTTCTAAAGTAGGCTCAAGAGAGGGAAGGATGTAGATCCTGCAGTACAGTGGAGGGAGAGGGTGCCCTGCAGGGGCAGACCCCCATGCCCTCAGCTCTGATACAGAGCTACCTTAGTGTGTGTGCTTCCACCATAAGAAAGGCACAAGGAACCAACTCCCAGGGATAACCCCCAGGCCTGGGAATAGGAAGAAGCTGCCTGATGAAGAGTGCTGGGGCACTGCAGGTTTTGAGGAATGAGATTCCTTCAGAGTTTTTGGACATCTGCAACAATGAGGGTGATGAAGCTTTGACAAAAGGCCAGTGTCATTCACCAAAACAGTGAGTAAATAAGTCTGGGGCTGTGGGTCAGTCAGGATGCCAAGTCCAGGGCTTACGGAACAGTGAGATGTAATGACTGTTGTATGTGGGGGGTCTTCAAGGGAAAGACAGTTTCTGCATTACAAAGCCATGTACAGTCTGCACTATAGTAGCCAAGGAAGCGGCTTATGGAACAGTGAGATGTAATGACTGATGTATGTGGAGGGTCTTCAGAGAAAGACAGTTACTGCATTACAAAGCCATGTACAGTCTGCACTACAATAGCCAAGGATGTATGTGTGTAAACAAGGAAATGGATGGGTATGGGTCTATGGAACAAAAGGTGGGAGACTACCCACCTGGCGTAACAGGGCTCACCTCTATGGATTCGCTTTGAGACACCAGTCACCTTTCAGTCAGGTATTGGCCAGTGCCTGAAGAGGGTGCCCAGACATTGGGATGGAGTAGAGGGTGGTAATGTGCCACTAGTAAAGAGTCCATGGCATATGGAAATTTAGGATCCAAAAATGGATTGTGTCTGTGTCATTACTTTATCTGCATTACAAGGAGTGTAGCTCCTTGGGGGTCCATCTGTGCTTTTCATTCAGTGCTGTTGAATAAAGCCACACTTTAGAATCCTGTCTCCTGGTATTGGCCATTATGTTATTGCTTCTAGTCTCTGGATTACTTTGGGTGCCCCTGTGCAGAGTAGTCAAACCTAGTCACCATGCCATGTGACACCTTTCTTCCCAAATGTTCAGCTTAGAAAAATGGAAGCACCACATCATAGGACCTAGGCCCCTCAACCTGTTCTCTAGCTATATAGGCAGGGGTAGTAGCCCTCTCAGTTTAGCGCCGACTGGGGGTTACACATATACAGTTCAATTGTCATGTCCAGTCACATACATTTATCATAACATAATTTAGGCTTCCACATTCTTCTCCCACTGGCCTCATCTTCCTCCTGGTTGTTATCTTCCTTCCTTTCTTCTGGGTCCAGACACTGAATCCAGCCCCCTCCTCTGTCACCAGAACCAGTCCAGTTCCCTGTTGAACCTGGGCCTCCCCTTCCCAGCCCAGACACTCTATATCTGGCACCTAGACCTATTCCCCCTCCCCCTTTTAATCCATGTCTGGGCTCCTTGCCCATGGCCCATGATCCTTTCCCCACCTCTATCCCCTTCCCCCCTTTTATTTCTTCTCCCTTTTATCTCTTCTCCTCCACTAGCACCCTTTTCATGTGCTCCTTGTTATACCTTTTCATCCTTGGGCACACTGTGCCCTCACTGAGGGCTCCACCTAGCTCCCCAGCCCTCAGCTGCCTCCTCACAGCTTCATATATATGGCCCCCATGACCCCGGGTCCCTCGGGCACCAACCATTCTTGCCCGCTCCAAATTATGTGCCAAAACCTGTCCCCCATATGCCTCCTCCTTATAGGGTGGGTGGATGGGAAAATCCCAGCAAAAGAGAGCTAGCTGTCTGTGAGTTGCCCTTAAATTCACTAAAAATACCACCAACAGCTTAATCTGGTTCAAGGTCAGTTGGCATTCATCTGTATCCCCCTCTTCCGGGTCGTGCCTGAAAATAGGCAGGATTTGTCTAGTGCACTTACCCGGTCAACAAAAGCTAAATAAATAAATAACCCATTAGGACCCCAATCAGGACCCTGATTGCCCCTCCCCCTGGCCAATCCCCCAGGCCCCTGGGCTCCTAGTCATATGATGCCCACCCTTGTCCCCACCACTGCCTTGTGATGTCACTGGCTTCTCCTCCCTCTAGCACAGACTTCCTACCTTGATTTCTGGGATGGGCCTGGGACAACCTGGTTGCCCTTTAATTGGCAAGCTTAACTGACCCTTGACCCTCCCCCCAGAAATGAACCACAAACACACCATTTTGAAATCTTTGGATGCTCGTTGGCAAACATATTTATTAATTACTATTGGCACAATCCATCCATCTATAGTTCAATTGTCATATCCAATCACATACATTTATCACAACATAATTTAGTCTTCCACATTCTTCTCCTTCTGGCCTCATCTTCCTCCTGGTTATCATCTTCCTTCCATTCTTCCGGGTCCAGACACTGAATCTGGCCCCTCCTCCATCACCAGAACCAGGCCGGTTCCCTCCTGAACCTGGGCCTCCCCTTCCAGGCCCGGACACTCTATATCTGGCACCCAGATCTATTCCCCCTCCCCCTTTTAATCCATGCCTGGGCTCTTGGCCCTCAGCCCGTGGTCCTACCCCCTCCCTCCACCTCTAGTCCCCTTCCCCCGTTTTATTTTTTCCACTGCCCAGGCTGCCACTTGTGCTTGGATGGCAGGGCTCCCCTGCAGGTTAAAACCTCAGGCCTCTTTGGGCCATCCTCCCCACTAGCCCACTAATCGACCTTAGGAATAGACACATCCTAAACTCGGTCTAGCGCACCCCTTCTGATCTGTAGATCACCGTTTGCTCATACGTTATGTCCCTGTGTTGGATATGTACCCCCCATCTCTATGACCACTCTTGTACCCTTCTGTTGTGCCACTTCCTGACCATTTCTATAAGCTTGATGTCCTTGGCTCCTCTCCATACCCTCCTGCATGTGATCTCAGACCAGCTGATGGTCACACCCGGCCACCATCCTCAAATGGTTTCAAATATCCCCCAACATTTTTTGTCCTAACTCCCCCCATGGTATCTCTCCTAGTTCATTGCCACCTAAATGTACTACTATGCAATCTGGTCTACCCACTGCCCCTTCACTTCCTGCAGGAGAGGCAACAGCTGGGCCCATTTCATACCCCTAATGCTTTTCCATTGTACTGTGGTGCAGTCTGAATCTGGGTGCATTTGGGTCCCTCTGCCCATGGTGGCAACCCATTCTGCCCAGTACACAAATGAATGCCCCATGATCCATACCTTCCATCTGGTACCTGCCATGGGAACAAAAGAAAATAGTGTGAGTCATCATTTGTTAGCACCTAACATACCGTTTGTAATTGTCTGACCTCCAGCAGCTGATTCCCTTCAGTTCCTCCACCTTGTCACCCCTTTTTGCAGCCTCTGAGGCCACCCCAATCCTGAAAGAGTGTGGGGTGAATTTGCCTGGCTCTTTCCCTATAAAAGCTAGCACCTTCCTCATTACTGCCACCACCTGGAATGCCTTGACTAGCGTTCTGTCCCCATGCCGGAACATCGCCCCTCCTGCACTGCCCCTGTGTTTCTCATACTCCTCCTATGCATCCACCACACAGTTCGGCACCCCTGGCTTCTGGTGCAGGGTCACTGTGGTCCCCCTCCCATCCTGGTCCATTTTTGACCTGGCCAACCTGATGGAGATGGCGTGTCCCTATACCCGTACCCTTTCATGTTGTAATGAGAGTTTGGATACCCCTTTTCAGGGGGCCACCACCTTCCCAATCCTGAATGCCCCAGCTGCCATTACCGCGAAGACTGCCTTGAAAAGGCAGACCTCCTGAGCCAAGCTGCACATGCTCCATGTGGTCCCCAACACCTTGTCCAACAGCTGGCCCCTGATCAGGCACCTGCCATCCTTCCTGCTCCCCTGTCCCCTCTGCCATCCGGCAAGCATCCTCTTGACGGTCCTGTCTGCCATGGCATCTGGCCACCCTCTGTCCAGGCATACCCAGCTCACTCCCACTAATTGAACCACTATTGTGGCATGCGCCATCCCTGATTCCCATTTCTCTACCACAAATCTCTTGACCTGCTCATCCCAGACTGGTTTTGTCCTGTCCCACCCATGTCAAGCTCTGAACTCCTGGAAGCTGGCCCAAGCCCCTTTGTATGCTCTGAGGGTCCTGGTTGCCCAGGAGCCTCAGTACAACTCCCCTGCAGTGGACCACCAATCTCCAACATCTGGTCCGGGACCCTGGTCCAGTGAGCCACTGCTTGTGGCACCAGACTCCGGAACCTGTCAAGCTGTAAGCCGGAAAGACTGTCAGCCAATTCGTTCTTGATCCCTGGAATATGCTGCACTTTGAATTACACATTCAGCTTCAGCCATAACAGTACCAGCATCCTCATTACTCGGCCCACTGTCTCTGTGTTCCTACCCTGCCTGTTGATGACCTCCACCACCCCTTTATTGTCGCACCACAGCATGATCCATTTTCCCCTCATCTGCTCTCCCTAAACCTCCATAGCCACCCAAATTGGGAATATTTCCCTAAAAAGTGATGTCTCTCAAGAGGCCTTTATCACCCCATTGGCTTGGTCAGGCTTCCGCCATCCATTCCCCTTTAAAATATGCTCCCATCCTGAGTGTCCCTAAGGCATCAGTGTATAGCTCTAGGCCTGTGTTGAACTCCCATTCCGCCTGCCAGAACTTTACTCCATTATAAAGGTCTAGGAATTCCTCCCAAACCTTGAGGACCTCTTGAACGCCCTTTGACATGTCCACCCAGTGGTGTAGCTTCTTTGCCATCCCGGTCACCCTCTTGAGCATTCTCATAAATGCCCTCCCCGAGTTGATTGCCTTGCCTGCAAATTAAGGTGCCCCAGCAGCTGCTGTACCTGTACCAGCGGCACCCTCCGCCTCCCTATTACTTGTGCCAGTAGCCCCTGTACCCTGGCTGCTTTGTCACCTGGCAGATGGAAACAACCTTGTTCCATGTCCACCTCAATCCCCAGGAACTCCAGCTTATGCGCAGGCCCCTCAGTCTTCCCCTGTGACAATGACATACCAATCCATTCGCACATCACTGTGAAGTCCCTCAACATGCCCTAAGTCTCCACGCTGCTCCCTCCGATGATCAGAAAGTCATCCACACAGTGCACAACCCTTTTGTGGCCATATTTCTCCCTGAACACCGACTGGATCCATGAGCTGAAAGCCTCAAAAGTTGAGCAGGCCACTGAGCAGCCCATGGGCATAGCCTTGTCAGTGTATAAGTCCCCCTCGAACTAGAATCCCAGCAGGCCCCAGTCAGCTGGGCTGACCAGCAACAGCTGGAATGCAGACTCTATGTTCATTTTCACCAACCAGGGCCCCTTTATTGCCCTGAACAGCTCTCCCGCCTGATCGAATGAGTCATAGGATACTGCTCGCAGGTGGTCTGGAATGCCATCGTTCACCGATTGCCCTTCTGAGTATGACAAATGGTGAATCAGCCCTTATTCACCTGCTTGCTTCTTGGGACCACCCCCAAGGGGGATACCTGGAATTTGGGGCACAGTGGCACTGCTAGCAGCCCTTCCACCCACCCCACCCCACCCTTATCTCTTTTGCTATCTTTTCCTGACCACCCCTTCCTTTCTTCTCACCGACCCCAGGTTCTTTGCCCTCATCTCTTTTTGCAGCCCATGGAAACCCAGTTGGAAACCTACCTTGAAACCTGCTCAGAGGCTATCGCCCACCTCCCTGTCCAGGTACTCCCGGTTCCACACCTCCGCCACCTCCCGTACACTGGGGATGTGGGCCAGTGAGTACCCCCACTTCCCCCTTTCCAGCTCCTTTCTAATAACTGTAGGTGGCCCTGAGGTCTCCCCTGTTATGCCCCCCCCCCTCTGTTAGAACCTCCCCCCACTCCCTCAAAAGGGGAGGTCCTGTTGATGGTCACCCCTGTCCTCCTCTCTCCCCTTTCCTGCAGGTTGTCAATGGGTGCGCTCCCCCACATCTGGAGCAAATGTGCTTGAATTTACAGTGCACCCAGTTGCAGGATGCCTTGTTGAACCCCCAACAGGCTTTTCCGTCTGTGGCCAGCGTGGTCTATCTCCCAGTGTCCCCTCAGTTGGAGTCTTCACCCACAAATCAGAATGGGTACTGTCCCACCACAAGTCTTCCATTGATGCCATGCACCTCCGGAATGCATCATTGCATTTGAGCCATCTGAAACCCAACTTGGCTTTGTATGCATCCCTGATGGTCGCCATGTAGGTCAGTAGTGAGATGGCCAGTTCCAACCTCTTTTCTAGGACTATGGTGCTATATACCGTGAACCCTGCTTGCAAATTATCAAAGGATGTCCCTTTCAACTTGGCCTCTTCTGCCCTGTGGCCCACCACAGTGAGCATGACGGCCATCTCAGACTTTCCCCTTTCCATATCTGCTCCTTCAGTGAGGCTGACATGTGGTCACCCAATGTGAGTCCCGGGGGTCCATTGTATTTCTGGCCCCCAGCTTGTGCCCCATCCCCCCTTCTTTCCTCACATGTCCTAGAGCTTTTTCTCCATTTTGTCTATCCCTGCCTACCCCATGTCCCCCAGCAGCCCCGCCAAGTACTCCTTGAGGCTGCCATGTTTGGTGATATCTACCATGTTGTTACCCCCATCTGGGCTTCCATTATCTGGCTCAGGCTGTGGTTGTGGAACCACCGCTGGCTTGTGGTTGGCCCTCTCTCCTCGGGACTTCTTGTCTGGTTGTCCTTTCCCTGCCCATTCATCCCACTCCTTCTATTCCCGCTGTGCCTCTTCCTCCTCCATTTTCTGTTTTGCCACTGCCATGAGCTCTGACATCTGTCCCATCAGTTTAGTGGCCTCCTCCATCATCCTCTTGCTGGTCATCTGGTTTTTCTTGGGTGCCATCTCTGTAAAATTACTATAGGCAGAAATAAGAGAACTTGTCAAACCACAGTCCTACCAGTCCTCTCTCTGCTGGCCCTCCCCGGCATTATGCCTCTGGCCACAGCCAGGCTCACCTCACGCTGGGAGTTGTCCACTACTCTCCCCAGTGCTATACCTCTGACCTTAGACAGGCTTGCCCCATGCTGGGGGTTGTCCACAACCAATGATCAGCCCCCCCCAAAGCTTGCCCCATAGCACACAGAGCCCAGGCCACCAGCCCATGGCCTTTCCATGTGACTGGTGCCTAAAACTTACAGCACAGAGGGACCAGAGCTCGCAAACTATCTGTGTGTGACACAGATTTGACCTGAAACCCCCCTAGGCACTAGGACTTCTCCCCTTGTGCTGGCCTAATGAAAACTGGTATTAAAGCTCCTGACAGGCATGAGAGAGGCCCATGGCTTCATCACCCCACCTGCCCATCTTCCAGTGGAACCACAGACAGGTAGAGAAATAACAAGAGGGAGCTGCTACAAATTCCAAAATAAATCCTGCGGCTGCATTCAAAACATAAACCGGGTGAGACATGCTTCACCGACTGTCCCCACACTAGCATCACCACACTAAAGTTCTATCCTAAAACAGTATCAACCTCTACAAACAATCCCACTGCTCAGCTTCAATGCAAAACTCCACGTAAATGCTACTAAAATGCCATTCCATTTAAACCGCTAGCATCCAGCATACTGAGAATGCCTTACCAAACTCTGTGAAAAAGGAATGCTCCATTTTTCAACTAGCAGTAACCAACTAATAAGTCACTACAAGCTTGAATATGCTTCCCTAGCCCCTAACTGCTCATCCTATATACCCACAAACTTTATTTTTTGTTTTAAATGCCTGTTATTGTGAATCATTTAAAATACTGAAAAT
Organism: Neoceratodus forsteri; assembly: GCA_016271365.2. Classification (NCBI taxonomy): domain Eukaryota; kingdom Metazoa; phylum Chordata; order Ceratodontiformes; family Ceratodontidae; genus Neoceratodus; species Neoceratodus forsteri. Next base: position 811,550,891 of record CM028129.1, on the reverse strand, counting down.
AAACATTATTCTTATTAAATCCAATTCTTAATACCAGTCAAATGCCATACATACTTTACTGGGCCTGGCGTGTCATGTAGTCAGCAGGCCCCAAAGCCTATATTCTCTTATTTATATTAATTAATCCTTTAAATAATTTACTTTCTAGTCTCCACCAGGCAAAACAAAACCTCTCAGGAAATCCCCTTGCAAACTGACTGTATCCAATGCCTGCTTTAAGCTATTAATCAACAAAACATAAATTCTTAAATCACTTGTTTTTTAACAACAGCTAGCAAGCAGTGGCTAATCTTCCAGCATGTCTTTCCTTTTTTACAGTCTTTGAAATAAATACTGTAAACCATAATAAGTTCATTCTGTATTAAAAACTGGCTCTCCCTTGCTCTAGCAAAACTCCCTTACAAAGGATTCTGCTGGCTGCCTGAACCAGAGTACTAGGCCCTAAATTCCATGTGGTTGGCCATGTGGCAAGCAGGCCAAGACAAAAACCTCTCACCAAACCAGCCTGTAATTTGTCTGTCTCCAATGCCTGCTTTAACATATTAAGCAACAAACCATAAATTCCTAAATTGTCTTTTTTTTAACAACAGCTAGCAAGCAGCAGCTAATCTTACAGTGTATCATTTTTTTAAACAAATCTTAGAAATAAATACCTTAAACTACACAAAAATTCCATTCTGTATTAAAACTGACCCTACAGCCTGCAGCCAGGCCATGCTCTGTCCTCTGGCTGGCTTAAGCAACAAATCCAGAGCAGTTGCTACATTCTTTCTCACACAAATACTGAAAAACAATTCCTTGAAGCAGCAAAACCAGAGCAGTTGCTAATATACTTCTTAAAATCAATCTTGTATCTGCATGGCTGGTCCTTTTAAAAATCCACTGGGCCTAGCCATGCTACCACCACATGGCCTGTAGTGGCCTAGTTAAATAGATTGTGCCTTACCTTGTTCACCAATGAATGTGCTGAAACTGTTAAAAATCCCAGGAAAAGATGGTTAGCTGCCTGTGAGCTGCCCTTAAATAACCCATTAGGATCCCAATCAGGACCTCCTGTTGGCCCCTCCCCTTGACCAATCCCCCAGTCCCCAGGCTCCTTCTCATATGATGCCCACCCTTGTCCCTGCCCCTGCCTTGTGATGTCACTGGCTCCTCTCCCTCCCCCAGCCCCAGGCTTCTGGGAGGGGCCTCGGACAACCTGGCTTGCCCTTTAATTGGCAAGCTTAATTATGCAAAAATTATAAACTAGATGTGGTTTTCAAAAATGGCATTTATTTCCATTTGTACAATCTGCCGAAGCAAATAAAAATTACAGACTGTTGTGCCTGCATGATGCCAATACATTGCTTATACTACTCATAGAAATACATTTAATCTCACTCTTAGATTCCATTAAGATTCTATCAGAAGAGAGAGACGTAGTCAGGATTGGGAGAAGTGGGATCTTGATGAACCATCTAATGTTTTGGTTGTTTCTGTAATGTCCCATTTATAAGGGAGGGAGCTGGGAGGGATGGAGATGCAGTTGGATAGAGGGATGGGCTATGTAATTTTTGGGACTGTTTGTCTGGAACTATTTCTGTGATGTCCAGTACATGAGTAGTTTTCCTCTGCAGCTTGAAAGGTATAATATTTACATAACATAACATGACCTACAGTACTGCGTTAAAAAACAACATTTATATAATGTTATGATAGACTTTGAGTAATGAAAGAATCATGGTACTGGCACAGACTGCTCAGTACTTTTCAAATCTTCCCATTCCCTCCTGGCACCTGAGGCACTATTCTCAAGCACTGACAACTTGAACCAGGCACTCTGTAATCATTATTACCCATCCAGTCACTGCGGCCTCTCACAACCACCACATGTGGCGCTTGACACTCTTTTGAAATGAATAGCTTCTACTCCCTAATCAGTGCCCTCTTTCACCTTTTACAGTGCCACCATGTCCAGCCATCATGCCACCATTATTGAACTGATTGAGCACCATCCAGAGCCTGAGGACAACTGAGCCAATGTCCGAACTTCTGGGCAAGATTATTGAATGCAGTCATCAACTCACTTCCCCATTAGCACTCTTGAACACCTTTTAGAAACATTAGGCACTTTGTCACCTTACCGACCTTACACAACTGCTCATGCCATCTCTGTTTATATGTACCCTTCCCTGGTGATGGATTAGAAATAAACTGAGTTCTTATATCACACAGTACCTCTATGCTGTGATGCACTGCCACTGTGTGTTGCTGGTAGTATGGAGTTTCCCTTCCAGAGTGCTTGAATGACTCCCTTCTATATGCATCCTGTACTTACTATTGAGAGCTGTGGGAATCCAGCCTAGGTGGCTTCTTACTGATGCCCTTTGGTGAAAGGGGGAGAGAAAGCAATGCTTAAGTCATGCAGACTTGTTTAAGAAACTAAACTAAACATTTTTTGGGGGAACCAGGAATCGATGTTTGAGGAAAAAGGATCTTATTTCCAAGTAGCTGTCCTCAGTAATATAAAGGTGGCCATTAGTACACACAATGAGGAAAACATATGCTTACAGTACAACACAGTTCATATTAAATTGTCACAATAATGGGTTAGTATGCCGTTGTCTTTCAATGCATTGGCAGCTCACATTATGTCTTTAATGCAAGCAACTCAAGAGCAACTTTTATGGAATATCTTTGCACCTCAACTGGAATGCCTTTGAAGTTCTTTCACACCGCAATGCAAAACTGAGATGCAACTCTTCAGCAACAATTTTTGTAGGTGTTCATGCTGGAAGAAGCAACGCATATGCATGTCATCAAGGATTGATAAAGCAATTCATTGATGTGCCAGTTAAATGGGAAATATTTTGTAATTTTGTGTAAATATTATGTTTCTCAAACATTTCCCAGAGATATCACAGGTATTTAAATGACTGTGCTGCTCTTTATGTTATCAAGAAAAAAAAAAAACGTAATACTGTAGTCATAAAAGATTATATCATGGTAGTTTAGGTGTCATTGGCCAATCAGATTGTTGGATTTACTAATCAATCCAGGTCCAATTTTATAAAGAATACATATGAACTATGCATTGCATTCTGTCTATATAAAAACATTTTTCTTGAGGCATCAGTAACTCTTGCAATAGTCATCTGAGAGTCAACAAATTGGGTGAGCGTGGATTAAAAATACAGATTCATTTTAACCTTTCAGCAATATTATCACCTAAACTATCACAGGCATACTGTATATAGTAGAAGGTACTGCCATATGATGTACATATGTGGATATTTGTTGAAAGCTTCTATAATGCTTATTGTAAGTCAGATTAACCATATGTAAATATTGAATTACTGTATATGTAAATTCAGATTTTGATAAACTCATAGTTCAAATGCCAAAGCCCTTTACATTATTTGAGAACAGTAAAAACATTTTAGGTAACCTAGCTAGACAGAATTATCAGTAATGTTTAAAAAGTAGTTATTGTACGATCACATCATGGATGGTCATGAATTTCTTGTTGTCAAAATTAAAAACAAACTGTAACACTAATACAGTATTCTAATCTGTATACACTATTCCCATATAGATCACTGACAGGTAGCAGTTTAGCTGTTAAACCTGGATGAGTGCTCATACTCAAATTGTGTATAGACACTGCAGTGTTGCAGGAGGGTCTTGCAAGACAGATTGACCCCAAGGACCCAATTTTAGAAAGCAGTATGTTCACTGCAGAGCACTTACAGCAGAATGTGTGATGCAAGTAGTAACTGTATCCAACATTGTGGCAAGCAAAATTTTGAAAGGTGCTTGCTGCAAAAGCCTTGCTGCAAGTTGGGAATACAGGATGCATGTATCTAATGCAGCCTTTATTATGGATGGTCATGAACGTACCGTTAGTCATATTGGCTACTTTTTTTCCTGCTCCTCCTCCTGGCCCCCTGGCCAGCCACTCCTTTGGGCTGCCTAGTGACCCAGCTTGCCATGCTACCCTGACACCATCCCCCACCACTCCACATTTCAGCCTTCTGGGTAACCCAGTATAAACCTTCACTGGATGTGTCCCCCTCCTCCAAGGAAGAAGGCGCTGGTGGGGGCAAGCAAGTGCACTCAGTCTTGGCCTGGGTGCTGCTGAGGTGGTCTTGGGCTGTACAGGGCTTCTGTGGCAGCAGAGGCCAGTAACCATCATCCACCAACTAGGGAGCATTTTTCCTATTTTTCTCCCTGGGGGCATGGCATGTCATGAACATCAAGGCAAATGCCTACATTCACCATGCCCCCCCCATTCAGTGGAACCCAGCATGTTGTTATTCCCCTGGCCTCTGCCAGATGCCAGCAAGTGCCAGGTCACATCCCCAGCCTTTCCCCGGGAGAAGGTGAGCAGTCATCAGATGCTCAAGCCTTCTCCCCCCAGCCAGCCCTCTGGCATCCCAGGTCCATTCCCAAACCCAGGTCACTGGTGTTACAAGCAGAAATCCAACCACTACACTGACAGGCCGACTGAGTCATATTGGCTACCTTTTGAAATATGCTTGCTGATTTTAGATGTGAGGATTCAGTGCTGCATAGCTTATGTGTGAAAATATCTTCCTTTGACCACTGTTGCAAAAACAGTTCTTTAGGATGTCCAAATGAGATTCTTTTAAATCAATGATGGAAATGAGAAAGAAAAATGTGGGCTCACAGTGATTTGAACCTCAGACCTCTGGTATGCTGTTCCAGCACTCTAACCATTAAGCTACAGGCCCACTGGTTAAAGTGTCTGAGGAACTTCCTTCTTCACAGCACCACACATTCCTTTCTCTAGTGTTGCGCAATACTGCAACCAGGAACCAATTTAGAAATACCACTTCTCTCGGTGCAGTTTAACCTGCAAGGTACATATTTTTAAATCAATGATGGAAATGAGAAAAACATATATTATATATATATATATATATATATATATATATATACCTTGCAGGGGTTAAACTGCACTGAGAGAAGTGGTATTTCTAAATTGGCTCCTGGTTGCAGTATTGCGCAACACTAGAGAAAGAAATGTGTGGTGCTGTGAAGAAGGAAATTCCTCAGACACTAACCAGTGGGCCTGTAGCTTAATGGTTAGAGCACTGGAACAACATACCAGAGGTCCGAGGTTCAAATCCCGGTGAGTCCACATTCTCATTTCCATCATTGATTTAAAAAAATATATACCTTGCAGTGGTTAAACTGCACTGAGAGAAGTGGTATTTCAAATCAGATTCTGATACCCGGTGGCGTGCTTTAGGGAAAAGCTTCATTAATATGCAAATCCAGCTTGATGCAGAAATGTTACTATTTCATATGTATTACACCAGTCCTTCGAACAGGGCACTTTTAAGGCTGTTCCATGTTTCCATGGGGAACTCCCTTTTTTGGGACTTGTGTCAAACCTTTGGCACAAGTTGCCATAATGAAGGGAAGTGTTGGAAATGCACCTTTCCTTCTGGAATCAGAACACATTGCATCTAAGGGGCTTTGGCTCAGCTACATCCAACTTTGCCGTGGACACAGGACTTGATGCAAGCCTTGCATTAACCTATAAAATTGGGCCCCCAAGTCTCTTTGGTCACTACAATACTATGTTACTATGAAACTGGCGTAAAAATTCTGTCCTATGCAACTGATTAGCATACGCTCAACTGCAAGTACTTTTAAAAATAACTAGTCATGATAAATACAAATGAATTGTTAAGAAAGGAGAACACTAACACTATAATAATTGTTTCACAGAGTCAGCTAGAAACTTTCAGAACAAAGTGATACAGGGAGAAAATAAATCTTATTTGCTATATAATTACTTGACAGGATAATTATACAGTAACATTTTAAAATGCAATTATGGATGTAGAATTGGAAAGATGAAAATACTAAGAGATATGCTCAATTTATTAGTGCTGTATCCTATTAAAAAGCAATGACATGCTATTTGCTATCATACTGGGTAACAATATGCTTAAGCACTTTTTAATAGTGTTTAGCATTAAGCTGTGGAACTCTGAACATGCAAATCCTGAAGATACCAGTTGAAAGAACCACAAGATCCTTATTGTTATTAAGGTTAATTTGAATTTATAAAATTATTTCAGTATTACATGTTGTTAATACATATAGTACAATTTATTATTATAAACTAGCTAAAGGAAAGCCTTTTGCTCCTTGATTGGAACTACAGTATGTTGATCTGTGCCTGCTGTGTAAATGTTCTGAGTTATGTAATGCTATTAATGCTACTGATCTAGCTTTCTTAATCACAGGGCCTTAGAAGAACTTTTGGACTTGCTTTTTTATCATGTTATGTTCACAACCATTGTAACCAAGCATGGAGGTGGAGCAGCATCTAAGTCAAATGGTTTCGTATTGATTGAGCTCTCAGCATGGGTTTCAACATTTACTTCTTTAAATATCCCTTTTTTAATTTTTCACATTCTGTCTTTAGGTAGGGGCTAATAATAGCTAAGGTGGAAAAGAAAAGCCTAACAAAGCATAAGAGAAGTTATCTAATGAGTACGTTTTGCAAAATGTCTGGAGGAAGAGTCTGCTGAAGGCCTAAAGTGAATCAGAGCTGGACTACAGTATCCAGTCCCAAAGAGACCGGCCCCTTATAACATATGATACATGCTCATGTTAAAACAAAACCAACTGCCTCAGAAATGAAAGAGTGGATATTTGAGGATATTGTGAGTAGTAAATGACTCCCAAGATGCATCTGGAAAAGCTTATACCAACATATGGGCTGCAATTACATATATGAACTCATTTGCTGATGGTGGCACAACAATATGATACAATTGTAGTATACAGAGATAGGTATTATTGCACAAATGTTATATTGTTTGTTATCAACTGAGAATAAAAGAGTAACACAAATACAGGATATGCTTTACAGTGTCAGTGGGCAATTAAGCAATAAGCCACGAGGGGGTGTGGGTTATCAGGGGATTTACCACGGCTGGCGTGGTTTGCCCACGAGGTGTAGCCGAGTGGGCAAATCCTCGCTAGCCGTGGTAAATCCCCCGATAACCCACACCCCAGAGTGGCTTATTGCAATTATACCAACACATTTTGTCATGGATGAAAGTTTAAATTGTTTAATTTTCTTTTTTCCTGTGGAAAAAAATGATTCTAGTAAGAGATATCCTTCCATGAAAAAAAATAGTCCATGTTTTTTAATGCATTTCGCCAATCACACAAGCAGACTGGCACCTCAGCCCTGTTGTAAATCATATGATAATCACTGGCAAAGGTGTCAGCCTGCCACATCCTCGCGCTACCATAACTGAATCAGTCTGAGACCCCCAACATCGCAAAACTGCCATTTTTCCTCTCGCTAACGGTAACTACTACACCTTGCATAGTAAAACAGTTAAAAAAATGGATGCCTCGTTTGAACTCATCGACCAAACTGAACTCGATAAACTATTCGAAAGCCTTCAAAATGAGTACGTATATTCTCCTGAAGTAAATGTACCTCAGCCAAACACAGTAGTACGGTTCAGCGCTCCGGCCCCACAGTCGGAAACCACGAGTCTCCAGTCGCCTCTGCAGCCGACTACATCACCTCGAGTGTCTGTGGACTGGAGACTCGTGATTTCCGACTGTGGGGCCGGAGCGCTGTACGGTACTACTGTGTTTGGCTGAGGTACATTTACTTCAGGAGAATATACGTACTCGTTTTGAAGGCTTTCGAATAGTTTATTGAGTTCAGTTTGGTCGATGAGTTCAAACGAGGCATCCATTTTTTAACTGTTTTTACAGTGCTAGCTATTAGAGGAAAATGGTGGTTTTATGGCGTTGGGGGCTCGGACTGATTCAGTTATGGTAGCGCTAGGATGTGGCAGGCTGGCACCTTTGCCAGTGATTATCATACGATTTACAACAGGGCTGAGGTGCCAGTCTGCTTGTGTGATTGGCTGCTGATTTATTTATGTGGTATAATGTGGAATACCCCTTCCACACATGGGACCAAAGGTTTTCAAGAGGTACTATTAGTGATGTACCTGAGAATGTGTAACAGATGAAAGGTATGCAAGTCTGCATTTTCTGCATCAGCTGTTTTTCAAGAACTGGGTCATGTTCTGTTATTGTACCATTTGTACTGGACTTAATACATTCAGTGAGTGTTTCTGGCATGTACTCTGGTGTTAGATACCATTTTAGAATATTATGATGTACAGTAGTTTATTTCATTATTAAGCTCTTGGATTGTTGAAAAATGTATTGGTGTTCTAGTACAGAACTGTGTGGTTGAATGGGACAAAGGCAACATTGCTGCATTTTTAAGAATGATAATTCTTATTTAGAGCTGTCCTGCTTTTTAAGTAGACAACGTTTGCAGGACAGACATTCAACTTGGGATTAACATTTCATGAATTAGATTTATCTACATGTTTTTAGGTAATTCATCACAAGTCTTACAGTAGATAAAAGGCCATGTTTGGGATTAGGTATTTTTATTTTCTTGCTGCTGAATGGATTGTAGTTATTCTTTCTTGGTATTTGTTTCAACCATTTTTTACAGAGTTGAAAGCAAGCTGGTGAATACTGTAAGTGATGGTTACAGTAAAAGCTGGCTTGTGCTCAGCATGAGGAATTTACAGAATGTTAAATCTCATAATACCATTGTTGGGACATCAGAATAATAGTATTAGATTACAATTGGGACATCAGAATAATAGTATTAGATCACATCAACTGTATTATCAGCTTTTGGTCTCACTGTTTCTCGATGGCAAAAAATGACTACCTATATAATAAATAGAAAATGCTGGATGGGCAACTATGGACGGTCAGTGTGTTCTGCCAGAGAGGGGTTCTGATTCCCTCTGACCTTGAGAGCAAAGCTTGAGAGGTCTGTGGGAATTAAAACCCTGAGGTGGCATATCATATTTGTTGTGCATAGAGTTGCAAATCTAACATTTTTATAGTGTTTAGTGCCCCCCAAAATAATTTAGTACAATTTGTCAGTTTTTTTAATATACCAAAAAAATACATTGTTCACTGTTGTGGGTTAATCTGGGGATTGGGTCTGGATGCTAGGGTTAGTGGTGAGGTTGTTAGGGACCAGACTTGCATATGTCTGTAGCATGACATTCAAGCCGCATTTTGGAAGGATGAAAAAAAATAGTGTCTGAGCTTCTTGCTTAGCGAGACAATGCTTGCTGGGAGGAATGGCATTTGATTTTGTAAGTAAATTAAAATATATCTGGTTGATCCTGCATTGAATTTTTGTAGAATGAAAGTATCTGGTTGATTCTGCATTTTATTTAATACATGTGGTTGATCCTGCATGTGCGGGATTGGTTAGACTGAGTCTGCCACTGTTAAATCTGGTTGATCCTGCAGTTTCTGTTGCCTGAGTTAAACTGTGTCTCATGTGCTTATAAAAACAGCTGAAATGTTGTTGTACCACAGTAGGGTATTACCGAGTTCTATAATCTTTGAACTGTGGTACAACATTATTTCAGCTAGGATGGATTTCTATTCAGAACAAGCCCTCACCATACACTATTATAACATAACTGGAACTAGAATTTTAAAAACAGCTTCTACAGGAAAATGACTAAAAGGTTCAGCACAGTTAATGTTCAGAATGTTATTTATATACAAATGCTTTGAGAGAGGGTGCCAGATATACAGTCATGGCAACACAAATTTAAAGACTACCTGTCCAGTTGTTAATTCTAGATATCTTTTGTAGGTCAAAAGATGGCTAAATTTGAATTGTTCAAAACTCAAAGTTTAAGAGACAATTACCCAGTCTATTCTAACTATAGTGATACTGCTATTCCATGGTATATTATAAAAAAAAACTCTCAAAATGAGTGTCTCACTTTTGAGTCAAGTTTGAAAATCAATACAAAGCCCAGTGCGGTTATCTGAACCCCCCATAATCAGAATTTCCTAATCTAATGAACTCTCTGGCTGTCCCCCACTCAAAGTGCTAGCAACTATTTGATTGCTAACATAATAAAAACAATTAGTTCTCTGCTTACTCTGTTGTTTTCCTTTGTGGTCATTGCATGTAAGAGAGAATGTGTGGTTCTTACCTTGTCCCAAAAGCTCCATATTGTGGAGCAACTAAAAAATGGGAAGAGAGCTGTGGTCCAGGCAGGGATTTTCTGGCATAGGTATGTTGACAATCAGTGACATAAAGCCTTCAAAAGAAAAACTAAGAGAGTTGGGACTAACAATGGAGACTGCTGGCAGAGCCGAAAATTGCAAAATAATGAAAGTATGTCACAATGATCAGCATGTCTCTATGATCTATCTTTGGTTTTGGCAGGGGCATGAAATTGAACTCAAATGTATGGTCCCTTGCTCAGAGACAAAGCTCTCCAGTTGCATCAGAAGGTGGCAATAGGTATCCATTTGTTGCCAGTAAGGGCTGGCCCAATCGATTAAGTGGTGGCAGAGCATAAGTCAGCTAAGGTTGCATGGTGAGAAACTAAGCATTGCTGAAGAGGGAATTTCCCCCTTTATTGCTTTTTTTTTCCAAATTGTATCACACTTAATGAATTCAACCACAGTTTTTAAAACCTATTTATGCTCACTCCCAATTTGCACATTATGAATCCCTATGTATCTGTCACACTGTTAATCATCTAACCTCCTGTTTATCTGAACAGATTGGATATCACTCATGCAATTTGGATAATTGAGGTGCTACTGTATTTAGACAGAGGTCAGTTTGTGTTTTGTATATTGTCAATATTTCCCTTCTCATTGTAGTTCATTTGGTGGAAACAGGATCCTTATTCCCTAGAGTTCATCTGCTTCAGCTGCTCAATACTCTGCTAAAGGCACAGTTTGCTGTTGTGACAACACAGTTTGTTTCTGTGGAGATGATTATGCTGACACAAGCAGAAGATTATGATTTCAGCAAATAATTACATGGCTGGAATAGATCAACTGTATGGACAAAGATTCTGCCTCCACTTAAATAACTTAGTAATGAAAAATTGAAAGGGATAGAAATACAGAAAATCTATGAGATATAACTACACAGTGTCTAAAAGTAATGTTTGAAAGATTTTTTGAACAGTTGAAAAATATAGAATAATGGCTGGGTTGGTGGTTATTATGAGAGTTTTACATGTACCTGAAGTGTGGGATGTTACATAATCCCCAACAGTGAAGCTCGAGGGGTTTATAAAGGCATCCCACAAAGAGGGTGTGTGTAAAATTCAAGTTTTACACACCTACCCAGACTTCATTTTATATAATTTCTGGGAAGCATTTTTTTCATGACAGCAATTATATAAAATATGAATACATAGCTGTTTAGCCATGATCCGGCCAGGATGAAGCACGGTCTGTAGCTGAGCAGGCTGCTGAAAAGATTTCGTTTTTTCCCCCTAAGGTTTAATCAATGATTAAATGTCTAAATCAAGAAAGGAAAAACTTTGGTAATGAAAGGTGAGATTGTTTTGCTTACATTTACTTATCACCAAGTGCTAGCAATGGTAAAGTGTCTGGTCTGGCATTGAGGAAGAGAAAAGAGGCGGCTGGCACATGCGTGGAGTGAGATAAACCTGGCACATATTTGCCATTATAACCAGCTGGTTATAACAGTGAGTTAAAGCTGGATTTCCCTATGGGAAAAAGATGATTCCCAGTTATTATATATGGAGTAATACATTGGTAGGTGTGCATAATGAGAATGTAAAACACATCCTCAGTGTGGGATGTGACATATACCCCAAGAGTGATGCTCAAGAGGCTTATACAACCATCCCACATTGAGGGTGTGTATAAATTTTTTTTTTTATATATACCAACTCATGTGTTATATTATATCACTGCTGGGTATTGTTTTCTCACCTGTAGGACTGATGTGGAAAAGACTGTAGAACAGTGTGGCCAGAAGATGATGCTGCTGTTTAGGATTCAGTGTTATGGACTGTTTATTGAGTCTCTGAGCACAGGAGAGGTCCCAGAAGACTGGAGAAGGGCTCATGTGATCCTACTCCACAAGAGTGGTAGCAGGGAGGAAGCAGGGAACTACAGATCAGTCAGACTTACCTCAGAAGTGGGCAAAATTATGTAGGCACTCCTTAAGGAAAAGATAGTGCAACACATGGAATCCATAGGAGCACAGGATCCAAGACAGCATGTGTTTACAACACAAGGTCCTGTCAAACTAATCTCATAGATTTCTTTGACTGGGTAACCAGTTGATGTCTCCTACCTTGACTTCAGCAAAGCTTTTGATACTGTTCCACATAGAAGATTGATTAATATGCTGGGTAGGCTCGGGCTAGGTCAGAAGTTGGTCAACTGGGTGGCAAACTGGTTGGCGGCAGAAAATAGAGAGTGGTGGTAAATGGTATACAGTCAGAAGAGATGCAAGTCACAAGTGGGGTACCTCAGGGATCAGTCCTGGGGCCCATCCAGATGACACCAAACTCTGCAGCAGAGTAGATGATAAAGATGGGGTAGGCAGAATGAGAAGAGATCTGGGTAAACTGACAAAATTGTCAAAAGAGTGGCAACTGGGGTTTAACCCAAAGAAGTGCAAGATCATGCACATAGAGAAGAGAAACCCTGAAGCCACCTATAGGTTGGGAGGAGAGTTGCTGGCAATCACAAGGGAAGAAAGAGACTTAGGCATCATCATCACAGATTATCTGAAATCATCCAAGCAGACCACTAAAGTAGTAGGTAAGGCTAGAGGGTTGCTGGGGTGTATTAGTAGGGGTATCACAAATCATAAGTGGGAGGTAATAATCCCTCTTTACAAGACACTGGATAGGCCCCATCTGGAGTACTATATGCAGTACTGGAGGCCACACCTGCACAAGGACATTAACAAAATGGAGGCAGTCCAGAGAAGGGCAACCAAAATGGTGCAGGGACTACATCAGAAAACATATGAGGACAGATTAACGGAGTTCAATATATATACCCTAGAGCAAAGGAAGGAGACAGGTGATATGATCAAAACATTCAAACATCTTAATGACATTAACAAGATGAAAGAGTCTAACATGTTTCAGTATAAGAAAAATAGCAGGACAAGAGGGCTCAGCATGAGATTAGAGGGAGGCTGATTAAGGGGTAATCTGAAGAAGTTCTTTTTCACAGAAAGGGTGGTGGTGCATGGAATGCCCTACCTCAGGAAGTGGTGGATAGGAATACAGTGCAGGGTCTCAAACAGGCATGAAACAGGCATAAGAGAGAAATAAAGATGAGTATGAATAGATAGGCCATTGACAGAGTACAGGCCTATGGCACATTCATAAGGTAGAAAAAATGGGCAGACTGGATGGGCCTTGTGGTCCTTGTCTTCTGTCAACTTCTATGTTTCTATGTTTCTATATTGTTATTTTTGTTGCTGTTGTTGTTGCTTGCTGCCTGTCTTTTTCTGACCATCTTTGTGCTTTGGTCTGTCAATATTTTTTACATGTATGGCACCACGAAGGTTTGCGTGAGGGGAGGATAGCAGTAGCACTGTTGAGAATCAAGGTTAGCTGAAATGTGGTTTCACAACAACATATTAATTATATTTTTTGTTTTGTGCAACTGTGAACTGGAAGATCACAAACCAAGAGTAACCTGACTGAAATCTGGCTCCATGGAGATATAAAGCAGAGGTGACGAAAGTAAAAATGTCAAGAAAATGTGTTTAAATTATGGCCCCAAGGATAAGCGCTGTATAGGTGTTCAGTGAGGGAGGCTGGTGTGCGGCTTTCTCTAAGAGAAAGCCAGCAGGCTTGCCATTATAACCGACTGGTTATAATGGTGAACTATAACCAGATTTCCCTATGGGAGAAAATGATACTCAGTTATTACATCCCTTTAGTAAAAAGAAAGTTTAAAAGTAATTAGCTTTGATTAACCTTCTATATGGAAAAGTTGCTGGGGTTCACTTACTAAAAGCCATCTAATTAATGGAACTCGGTGGATACTCATATAGTAATGCCCTGATTGGTTCCAGATGTGCTGATCAAGTAATTACTGCAAGAGCATGTCTCTGGTTCCTCTTATTTGATGGCAGTTGGTCGAAGTGAATGGGGTCAAGTGTGTTTGCTCACTAAAGGACCTGTAGTATCATTTTGGGGGCTCAGTGTGGGTGGGGGGGTGAGTGCCAGAGAGTGGCTGAGGCATACTTGATGTCAATGGATTAGCTGGGGGGACAGTGTATTTTTATAGACAGTTGAGAGGATGGGAATTCTATTCTTTACCAAATTGTTTTATGAATGGACATCCACAGGACTGGAGGAGGACAAGACATCAGACCTAAGAAAAGATACCATTAGAAGATCGCATCCTTAGAGGTGAGGTAGAAATAATATGGTACCTTCAGGAAAGTTTTGAAAATAGCCAGAGATGCCATAGTAAAGTATTTCACTCCTTGGACATTGTGGGAAGGTCCTGCCTGAAGGGAAGGGGAAATGGGCTTGAAAATCTTCAGGTGGAGAAGGTCCAATACAAGACTTGTTAGCAAAGTTGAAGCTGCACATGCAGCGGGAGGATTGGGTACATTCCTGGTAACAAGCCAAAATAATCACAAACACAAACAACATGGAACAATGTGCTAATAACTGTATTTCCCCATCAATGGCTATTGCCAAAAAATGTAGCAACATGCAAGTTACATACAAATGTATAGCAGACTGATAAACTCCACCTGCCTTTAGGTGAAGACATAAGTCAGAAAATGACTAACAGTAACCATTGCTCCTTGTCAGTGCTTTGTACTGACCCCTAAAGTCCAAGCATTAACTGTCTGCTTCTTATAGACAGTGGGAGTGCACTCCATCTTGTTGTTTGTGTTTCCAATACCAGACTTGCCAGACCCAAGTTAGAGCTATTAGGGTCATCCAAGATCACACTTAGTGAACTGTGAGAATTACACACATAGGAGAATGAAGGGTGGGCAAATTGATATCTTCATTTCATGCCTACGGTGAGAGCTTCCACATGTTCCTCTTTTTGGTTGCCAGGAACACAGCAGGAGAACCTTTCTGTTTTCTCAGGAAGTATATAGCCCTATCTGGGGCATTCCCTACTTTTTGAAGATGCTGTAAAGGATTTCCTTGAGTGGTGGTCTTCAGATGGCTAAGACAACCTTCTAAAGAGTTCAGCTCCCCCCCCCCAACAGGTGGACTGCAAGGAGGTAAGTGTGAGTGGAAAAGTTTAGTTTCAACAGGCTCACTGCTTCCTGTCAGAGTCTGGAGGACCTAGCACTGCTTCGCTTTTTCAGGTATAACCTGTTTGTGGTGTTGGTTGTGTTTACCTGAACTATCTGGAGTGCCAAGAGTGGACTAAATGCCTGAAGGGCTAGCTAAATTATTCTGACCTTCAGGATATTGATGTGCAGGAAGTATTCATGTCAGGACCATATCTTGTGCACCATCTCCTGAAAGGGATGATCTTCTGACCCTGTCAGTGCGGCATCCATGATTAGGTGGAGGTTAGGCTTAGGAGACTGTAGGAGAACCCCTGTTTTAAAGATCTGTTTCACCTGTCACCAAGGTAGTGTTTTCATCAGCATTGGTGTCACTGCTAATCTGTGCTCCATGGAGTCCCTGATCTTGTGTGAAGCTGAGCTTAAGGAATCTCACATCTGATCAATGCCATTCAGATCAACAGACAAGAAAACTCTCTGGGCATGCACAACTTCCCCATCAGAAAGAACCTGGTAAATGCCACCTGGTCTGAAATTTGATTCAGTTGAAGGAGTGCCTTGACTTTAACTGAATCCAGTTCTGTCTAGATTAACTTGATATACTGAGCCAGCCCATTGGCTCAGCGGTTGGTTTTCCTCTTATGACACCGATGACCCGGGTTTGGGAACAGACACGGGTCATCAGATGGCTGGCCGGGGGGAGAAGGATGAAGCATTCTGGGGACTGATCTCCTTCTCTGGGAGGGGGGTACGACTGGTGCTTGACAGACCCCTGGAGGAGGCTGGGGGGACTGCACTGACCAGTGTCAGAACATTCAGGGAGGTGGGGTGGACGCCAGACATTATTGCATGTCCCGGCCCCTAGAAAAAAAACAAGGAAAAAACTCAACTGCCAGCTGCCCTAGATGAAGCCTGCCTTGACTTCAATTAGCCTCCAGGCCAACCGTCTGACCTATCCCATCGTTTGCAGCACTATTGCGAGCTGGTGCTGCAGCCCTACCCCGGGGGGAGTCAGCCAGGGGGTATCAGAGGGTTGCAGTTGATTTAGAAGTGGAAGCCTGAGGTTCATGACTGGGTAGAGATTCCGGGCGGCTGACAGTAGGGGAATAAAAAAGCATAAAAAAAAAAGAAAAACTTAATATACTGAGCTGGGTGAGTGCAAATGTTTCTGGGTTAATGGAAATAGGAAATTATTTTCCAATATATTTACTTCTTAAATAAGTCACAAACATCATAGAATGGCCTCTGTTTGTTTTTTTGTATACAGTAATTGTTTAAAATGCTGCTTTGTGTGCTACTTTTAATTTTTTAAATGATAATGGGCTTGATGGTGTTTTTTTTGAATTGGGAGTCAGTGGGTGTCAAGTTTAGAACTGCCCACATCCCAAACTCCCAACTCAGCATGAAACTTGTGGCTGCTGGATACCCTACCCTCTCATCTCAGTAAACACTACCACTTGAAATGAGCACTCATCCTTTGTATGCCAGTTCTGCCTGGTTCAGCATGAAGCTTGTGGCTGCCAGACATACTACCATCTCATCTAAGTAAACAAACACTTCCATTTGAAATGAGCACCCATCCTTTCTATGTCACCATGAATTTCAAAAATTAAAAGTGGCACACTGTAGCATTTTAAGCAAGTACATCATACAAAAAAACACACACAGTGGCCGTCCTATGATGTTTGTGGCTCATTTAAGTAGTAAACACAGTATACTGGAAAATAATTTCCTATCTCCTTTAAGGACGTACACTAATTTCTGAAATGCATCCACCGTGAAGTTTTTAGACTGAAAATTATTGAGACATAAAGTAATGTGGAGCAGATCCCAAAATCTCTTTGACAGACATGCAATATCTGACAGTTTGAGGGAATCAGACATGGGGTGTGGGGAGAGCAGTACATGTTGTTGCATTTTAAATCTAATTGGATGCTTCTAGATGCCTGCTGCACAATCCAGAATACTGTAATGCATGTGGATATGGATGACGCCACACTGCTAGAACAAGACACCATAAAAAAAATTATAGTGGACTATGAAGCACTGGAACACTTACAGAAGCAAACCACAATGGTTAGGCTAATACTGTTAATTGTTATAGCTGAAAATGTTTTAAACAAAACATTCATTGCACTGCAGCTTTATATTTTTGTTTTGATTATTTTAAGTATGTATTAACTTCTAGTAACATTAATAACACTTTTTTCTGAAGATATGACAAGAACATTGTGGACCTGACATTAAAAAACATGTTCTTTTGTACTCTCTCTGCGGGCCCGATGCATGAAGTGGTGGAGTAGTTGTGGGCTGTGTACCTTGGGTGTATAATCACTCCACACCCATTGTACCCCTGCACAGGATGCACAAAGGGGGGCACACAGATCCAATGCACCCAATCCTCCACGTCCATGGACCGCACTATGCCAGGAGCATTCCAGTGGCATGCTGGCACTATACGGTATGCACTAAACTGTGTAGTGCTGGCCGCATGAGTGTGGAGATGGGTGCAGGTTACAGCAGCTGGGACCATGCCATAACCCACTGTGTGCCCCTATGGACACCAACCACTGGATGCTGGGGGACCAGGACAGTGCTCCTTATGCTGTCTCTGCCCACTAGGCAACTGGAGAGGAAAGGGGCAGTGGGATGGGCAAGTGCCAAAACATCTGTGTAGCGGCAACACCAGGATGTTGCCTGAGGGGCTGGACTGTGGCACATGACCACCTATGGGTGCTCGGAGGTACAGGGATATGGCCACATCATGGTTGGGGCACAGCTGCCATTGTGGGCCGGAAGTGGGTCCTGAGGCCAGGGTCCTGCAGTGTGCTGGGAGGGCACCATTTGCTGAGGTCTGGGCCGGTGACCAGACTGGCAATAGAGGCCAGGCTGCATGGGTCCGGGTGCCTGCAGTAGGCGTGCACTACTCCGGACCTGCACCTCACTGTGGGAGGGATCCACTGTTGAACCCAGGACGGTCATCCCATTGGATGCATTCCTGGGTCTGTGACTCCACCCCCTGCTGCCATGTGGAGTTCTGTGCACCAGGGGGGAGGAGCCATGGACAGGTGGCTGGCATTAGTGACTGCCAGTATGAGTGCACCTGTCCACGGGTGCACGGAGCCACCAGCAGGGTATGTGACTTTTCAGCTTACACCTGCCCGCTTCGTGCATAGAGCCCAGTATGGATATGATTACAAATAAAATACACCTATTTTCCAATGTCAAGAATGCAATGCAGTACAGTTGGTGTATCATAACCTATTTTTATAAACACACCCATTTACCAGTTACGACCTTTACAATTCTGATATCCCACCAGCATGCACATGCCCGTGATTAAAACATTGACTACAGATGAGAGTACATTCCCACCAGATGGAAGTTCTTCCCAGCCCTTGTGCAAAGCTTGCTGAATGTTATAAATTTTGGGACTATGGAATCTTGTACCCCTATTCACAGATCCACATGCACCATGACCATGTCTGCATTTTAATTGCCTGCACACTTTTTAGGAAGGTTACTATGTAATCTGAAACCAGTACATTGTATTGTATTATATTTATAGAAAGTGCAACTTCTAGAAGACTGGCATAAGTTCTCTCAGACAGGATGTAAATAGCAGTCTCCTGTCCCCAAGGGAATGAGTCAAATACATGCTTGAATCATTTCAGTTTAAGCCTAAGAA
Source organism: Neoceratodus forsteri (assembly GCA_016271365.2). Classification (NCBI taxonomy): domain Eukaryota; kingdom Metazoa; phylum Chordata; order Ceratodontiformes; family Ceratodontidae; genus Neoceratodus; species Neoceratodus forsteri. The sequence continues at coordinate 811,532,064 of CM028129.1, read as the reverse complement.
CTCTTAGGATTGGAAAAGCTAGGTAGCAGGGATAGGTTGGAACAAGCTACAAATGTAGTACACAAATGTTTTCATAAGCAAAACTGCACAGTTGTGTTTGTACATTGATACAGTGTATTGAACATCTGAAATATAAGGGATGTAAGCACCCCACTCAATACCCTGACCCCCAAATTGCAACACCACCCATCCATATCCCCCAGCTAACACCTACTATCCCCACCCCAAGCCTAATTCCCTTAAAACACACACCACTCTTCCAGTCCACTCAACTGATCCCCATAGCCTGCAGGAGTCTGTTCCCCAAAACACACAGATATCACCCTTCAAAGACCCTCAGTAGACTTATATAACCACCACCACCAGAGTCCTCGTAAATAATTTTACCCCCAAACCCCTAGTGCGAAAAGTCTTTGTCATGGTTCTATTAATGGGCAGTGTCTGTCTCTCTGTACTCAGTTGTAAATGTAGCTCTTACCCCACCATTCCTTTCCTAGTTGTCTGAGAAGGCAAGGTATGAAAGTGATGTGCACTGTTAATTTATTGGTTCAGGTTGCCCCATAATCATACATTCCTATATAAAATCTTGGGTCATCCTAAATCATGGCCACATTACTCTATCTATAACTAGTATAGGATGAACTCCACTAAAGAAAGGACTGCTGTGTGATTGGACTTCTCTACTGGGACTATATTACCCTCCTTTCCTCCCACCCAAAGCTAGTTCTACTTTGATAGGCACAGGATTGAACTGACAACAGGAACTTCCTGTTTGAGAGCAGGACGTGAGTGATCACAGAGCCACCAAAGACGCACCATCCTAGAAGGGCAAGAGTAGCTCTCCGGCCCCCTCTGGCTGCTGGAGGTCTGCCTCTGAGCAAGTAAGGGGTCTACTGAGAAATATAGGATATTCTAGTCTCAGAACAGGACAATCAGGAGTTTAAATGGCACACAGGCAGAAATTAAGGAGAGAAAGAGAAAAAAAAAACAGAGGAAAGAGTAAGGATCGCAAACAGTTAAGGGGCCAGAAATAAGACATGATTGGAGTGGTGCAGTGCAGTGACTGTGGAGCAGTAGTCTTCCGGGAGATATTCTGGAGGATGCAGTGTTGTCCCATCTGCAGGCACCTCTTTGGGCTGAGGGAGGAGGTTGCTCATCTCCAGGCTGAGTTGGCCAGGATTTGTGGGACCTCCTCTTCCATCCAGGGACCACCAGTGCCACTGCCGTTGCCTCAGAGGTTGCCAGAAGGAGGAGGCGGATGGACCACAGTGGGCTCAGGAGGGTGAGGTGGTGGAACAGAGGTGCAACCCTCACTTGTACTCTCCACAATTCCTATGCCATTCTGGCAAAGTGTGGTTCAACTATGGAGGCACCAGCAATGGAGACCAAGGAGGATGCTGGGAACCTCACAAAGGAGACCAACAGGAGGGTGGCAGGGGACCCCACAGGGGAAGGAAACAACTCCTGGTGGGGGACTCCATTGTTAGGAAGGTATAACTGGGGGAAGAAGGAGAGAGGGAGGTAAGGTGCCTGCCTGGCGCCATGGCTTGGAGGGATAGGGAGAGAATCCTCAGGATTGCCAGAGCAGATGCACAGGGGAGGGAGCTGGATGTCATTGTCCACCTAGACACAAATGACCTGGCTAAGAAAGGGATTAGAGAACTGCAGGAAGAGTTTGTGGAATTGGGGAGGGGTCTTAGAAAAGTAGCATGCACGGTAACCTTCTCGGAGGTGCTGCCCATCTACGGCATAGGAGAGGCTAGGGTGTTCCGTACCATGGGATTCAATCAGTGGTTGAAAAACTGGTGTGGAGATCAGGGCTTTGGCTTCATTGGGGACTGGGGGTCCACATAGAGGGATGCAGGCCTATACTGGTGTGATGGTCTGCATCTGTCCAGGATGGGATCAGGATCCTAGGTGATAGGTTTAAATGCCTCATTGGCAAGCATTTAAACTAGCCAAGGGGGGAGGCACTGGAAAGGAGCAGGGAAATCCTAGCCCCTCAAAAAATCACAGTAGTAAGTACGGAAAACACCAACATAGAGGTGTCGATAGGGAGAAGGGCTGGGGTAAATGGAGACAGTGACAAAGGCAAGAAGGACATGGATGGGGCAAAAAGGAGTAAGGCCATCAGGAAATGGAGGGTAATGAGTACCAATGCCTGTAGTCTGGGCAACAACCTCCCTGAGCTGGTAGCCTTGATGGAAGAGGGATGCCCGGATATTGTAGCAGTCACAGAAACATGGTACACAGAGAACCATGACTGGGATGTTAACATACCAGGGAACATAACCTACAGGAGAGACAGGCAGGGGAGAAGAGGGGGAGGAGTAGCTCTCTATGTAAAGGAAAGGATAAAAGCAACTGAACAAAAGAGTAAACAGGGAGGAAAGGAGGCACTGTGGGTCACCTAGGAGACTGGAAAGGGCGCACAATCTGCACAGGGGTTGTGTACAGACCCCCATGTCAGGGGGAGGGAATGGACAAGGATATGATGGAAGGCATTCTTAGAATAGCAGAGAAAGGGGAGATACTGTTGATGGGAGACCTGAATATGCCAGATGTTAACTGTAGCACATTTGCTGCAGCCAAATCCAAGAGCAGGGCCATTCTTGATGCCTTACAGGTGGCAGGCCTCGGGCAGCTAGTTTCGGAACCCACTCATGGGGGAGCAATCTTAGACCTCATACTCTCAAATGAGGGCAGTGAGTGGATTTCAGATCTAGAAGTGGGTTGCCATCTGGGAACAAGAGACCATCAAACAGTGTGGTTTACGTTAAACTCAGCTACAGAGTCAAGCCATACAAAAGTGAGGGTACTGGACTTTAGGAGGGCTGACTTTGGCAAGATGGGAGAGTGCCTCAGAAAAGCACTAGCAAACAGGCTAGAAGGAGGTGTGGAGCAACAATGGGAATCATCAAAACTGCCATCACAGAGGCAACAAGCCTTTGTGTGAAGCAAATAAACAAATCAAAATGAAAGAAAAAGCCACCATGGTTTTCAAAAGAGGTGGCTGTGAAAGTCAGGAAGAAAAAGATAGCATTCTGGAAGTATAAGGAAACACAGATGGAGCAGGACAGACAGCTGTACCAGTTAAGGCAGAAGGAAGCAGGGAGGAAAGTCAGAATAGCAAAGGCCCAAACTGAGGAAAAGATAGCCAACTCAGTTAAGAAGGGGAATAAAACCTTTTATAGGTACATCAGTGAGCGTAGAAAAGACAAAGGGAGGGATAGTGAGGCTGAATAGAATGAACGGTGGGTGGGCAGAGGGGGACAGTGAAAAAGCAGGGATACTGAATGAATACTTCTGTTCAGTATTCACAAAAGAGGAGGGGAAAGTGCCTAATCCAATTAACAGAAGCACTCTTGATAGGGGGGTCGATCCCAGTCCTTTCACAGAAGAAAGGGTTCTGCAAGAGCTCCTAAAACTGAAGGTGGACAAAGCAATGGGTCCTGATGGAATTCACCCTAGAATTCTAAAAGAATTAAGGGAGGAACTAGTGAAACCACTGGCTACTCTTTTTAATAAATCATGGGAGGATGGTGTGGTACCTGAGGACTGGAGGAGGGCAGATGTGATTCCCCTTCACAAAAGTGGGACCAAGACAGAGGCAGGAAACTACAGACCTGTCAGTCTGACCTCTGTGGTAGGGAAAGTGATGGAGTCACTTCTGAAGGAAAGAATAGTTGAGTACCTAGAGGCCAGTGGAGCACAGGACCCAAGGCAGCATGGGTTCACAGTGGGAAGGTCATGTCAGATGAATCTAATAGATTTCTTTGACTGGGTGACCAAAGTAGTAGACCCGGGAGGGGCTGTGGACATGGCCTACCTAGACTTTAGCAAGGCATTTGACACAGTCTCACACAACAGATTAATAGTCAAATTAACCAGCCTGGGAGTGGGTCCCAGGGTGGTAGCCTGAGTAAAACATTGGCTGGACAACAGGACACAGAAGGTAATTGTAAATGGAGTCCACTCTGAAGAAAGAGGGGTTACTAGTGGGGTACCGCAGGGTTCATTATTGGGTCCAGTCCTTTTTAATGTCTTCATCAGTGACATTGCAGAGGGACTGGAAGGAAAAGTATGCCTTTTGCAGATGACACAAAGATCTGCAACAGGGTTGATATACAAGGAGGTGTGGAAAGGATGAGAAGGGACTTGGCAAGGTTGGAGGAATGGTCAGAAGTATGGCAGCTAGGATTCAATGCAAAGAAGTGCAAAATAATGCACCTGGGAAACAAGAACCCAGGGAAGAATACACAATGAGGGAGGTAGTAACAACAACAAAAATGAAAAGGGACCTGGGGGTAATCATATCAGATGACCTTAAGGTTAGCAAGCAATGTGAGAAGGCAGTAGGGAGGGTTGGGGGTATACTGGGATGCATAGGGAGAGACATCAGCAGCAGAAAATAGGAAGTTGTTATCCCTCTGTACAGACAGTTGGTGAGACCCCATCTGGAGTACTGCATCCAGTTCTGGAGACCCCATCTCTGCAAGGACATAGACAGGACAGAGGCAGTCCAGAGGAGGGCAACTAAAATGGTGCAGGGTCTGCAAGAGAAGCCATATGAGGAGACACTAAAGGAGCTTAATGTGTATACCCTTGAGGAAAGAAGGGAGAGTGGGGACATGATAGAAACTTTTAAGTACCTCAGTGGTATCAACAAAGTCCAAGAGGGTAGCATCCTTCAGAAAAAGAGATGTGCAAGAACAAGGGGACACAGTTTAAAGATAGAAGGGGGCAGTTCAGGGGCAATGTGAGGAAGTATTATTTCACAGAGAGGATAGTGGATGCATGGAACAGCCTTCCTGAGGAGGTTGTGGGGTCTAAAACTGTGGGAGAATTCAAGAATGCATGGGACAGACATTAGGCAATTCTTGTGGGGGTAGGAAGAAATAGGCTGTTGGTTAAATAGGATCTGCGGCCTATCCTGTAGGTAGGGAAATGGGCAGACTAGATTGGCCAAGCGGTCCTTATCTGCCGTCAAAGTCTATGTTTCTATGAAAAGCTCAACCCTGGTCAGAGAGGTTGGCGGTTCACCCCCCCACAATCAGCTAATTGCCAAAACAAATTCATTTTTTAATTATAACAATATCTGATGATAAATTAAATGCCTTCTAAATTTGCCATTCATGTCCTTTTACTGTTGTATTCAACACATGTTTTTATGTCTCTCATTTCATCTCTTATTTCTTACAGATTCCAATATGATTTTCCAATCTTTCTCTGATATCAACAATTTTCAGTGTCATATAAAATACTGTGAGACAGTTGGGGGATCCTAAATTCACTTAGCTTTAACCCACTCAGCCACTGGAGGACTTATCCACCTTGATACCCAAACAGAGATTTCAGGCTAACCCAAGTGGGAGGGGTTATGACTTCACTAAGTGACTTAGGCTCCCACCTGTCTCACGGCATTTTATGTGACATTGAAAAGTGTTGATATCAGTGAAAGATTGAAAATTGTATTGGATTCTGCAAGAAATAAGTGATGAAATGAGAGACATAAAAATATGTGTTAAATTCAACAGTAAAAGACATGAATGGCAAGTCTAGAAGGCATTTAATTTATCATCCAATATTGTTATAATTAAAAAGGATTTTATTTGGCAATAAGCCAAGGGTGGGGAGAGAACCACTGACCTCTCTGTCCAGGGCTGAGCTTTACCCACTTTAACCCACTCAGCCACTGGAGGGACTTAGCCACCTTGATGCCCAAAAAGAGATTTCAGGCTAACCCCTAAGTGGGAGGGGTTATGATGTCACTAAATGATGGTAGGCTCCTCCCCATCTGTCCCATGGTATTTAAACCAGGCATATGCGAGTGCCCGATCTCTTCTGTAACCAGGAAGTAGGCTGGACCCCAGGACCATTGTTGATGAATGTTGCTAAGAATCTTTATGCAAGCATACTTGTTATAAGCAATTTTACTTAGTTTGAGCAAGGTAAAGGAGTACGGGGGGGGGGTGTTTGATAAGTGTGTTTTGTCTTTCCCCAGTTGTAGAAATGATGAGTGAGTTGCTAACATTGAAGTGTTTGTAAACATAGTAATAGCGGTAAGGAAGAAGAGGAAAGGAACATGAAATGGATACAGAGAGAAGAAAAACTTTTAAAATGAGAGAAATAGGGGTAAAATGTTTGTAAAACGAATGGGGAAACCCCTAAAAAACAAAATGAAGTAATGTTATGATATTTTTACAGTGAGGGGAAGATAAATTACAAAACAGGAGAGACCACCCAGAGAAGTCATGAAAGGGTGACATTTTAAAGGTGTAAGAAGCCATATGAGGGTGGTTAGAGAAAAATAAAGTAAGAAACATACAATAAAAAAAAATAAACATACTGTATATATAATATTGAAAATAAGGGAATGATAGTACTCCTTGCTTCCATCATAGGTGTTCAGAGGAATTACTTTGTGGATGAAATACTGAAAACATAAGAAGAAATGTTTACACTGAGATAGAAATAAGAGTTATTTAAAACAAAAAGGTTTGTGTTCAAATATGTGTATGTAACACTGTAAAACAGCACTAACTAGAGGCATATGTTAAGAAATAAGTAAAGGGTGTATATGATGAATTTAGTAAATGAATGTATAAGCTAATAGTATACACGAGGTGTACTATACAAGTATGTGAAGGTAGTGGAGAGTGAAGCCATGAGTTTTAAGTAAAAAGGTTTTTTAAATTGTGTATTTGTGATATTTTTTATATGTTTTGTATTTAGAGATCTGTGCTGTAAATTGGGCCTGATGAAGTGGTGTTTGGCCACGGAACGTTTGCACGGACTTTTTCAGTGTGGAAAAATATGAAATAAAGGAGCTTTTTTTGCTACATATGTGTTCTTTTTTAGTGGAGTTCATCCTATACTAGTTAAAGATGAAAGAGCTGTCCTCATGGTCAAGTTTTAAGTGAACATGGGCAGTGCCCAGTGATGGATCCATGGCAGTGACTGCTCTCTCCTGAGCCAGTGGCAGTGAGATTATTTTCAAGTCAGTGGGAGAGGGCTTCGGTGCAGGGGGGGTAGGGATAAGTTAGGGAGATGCAAGAGAGTGTTTTTTGGAGACAGGAATGAGGTTCAAGGCATTAAGGTCAGCTGGCATGCATTAGGAGGATGATGTCTATGTGGCTTTGGGGCAGGATTTGTCTAGTGCACTTACCTGGTCAACAAAAACTAAATAGAAAAAATAAAATAAAACATGTCTTGTCCAGCTTCTGGGTGGAGAAAGTGACTACACTTCATTTGCCAAAGAAATTCATGAATGATTTGCATTTTGCAGAGGGCTTTGAAGTTTTCTCCAGAAAGCAAAATTGACACTTTGCAGGAGAACAATGTTGCAAAATGCACTTCATTTGTGAAGTAGCATCTTTGCTATATTTTCCCTGAAAAGAGGCTATTTTATGAGTAAAAATCTGTGATAGTACTTCATTTGTAAAGTATTACTTTGCCGCTTTTTCTTGAAAAGCTAAGAAATACTTTGTCCACCCTTGTAGCACTCTATACAACCTTACTCCCTTCTACCCAACCAGCAAACAAACAAATAATGAGGTAGTATCCAAGTGTTAAATCAAGTTAAGGATATGCATATCAGCTGGGGAGCAAGAGAGGCACTGTATATTCAGTTTAGTTAAGACCAGATTAAGCCACCTTCTTAATAGCTGATCAGACAAATTATACCCTGTTTTCTGCAATAAAGCTTAAGGTTGAAAGGCAGTAATCTAGTCAATTCATTTAGGCACAATAATCTGACAAGTCAGCCAGCATTCACCTTTCCTTAAACTTTCTGCACTAGCTACACTGGTACTATTCAAAAACAAATATTATTACAAGGCTTTGTTAGTGCATCATATGTATTAATGACAATATTTTCAGAGCCTATGATCTGGCTACCTGAGCTACAGTACTCAATGTCATAAAAACATCAGCAGAAGTTCCAGTCCACATAAGGTATTAATAAGAACAGTTTCAGAGCCTACAATCTGACTGCCCAAGATACTCTAATCCTATTCATAAAAGCTTCAGCAGACACTGAAGCCATGTCAGGTATGGGAGTTATGAGCACTTTTCACTGTTCAACAACTACTCACTAGCTACACTGGCAGGTTATACAAATGCAGTACAAGGTTACAAGCCATACAGTTAAGGTGAGATATGCCCATTGTACCACACAGTGCAACTTTATGCCCAATGGGACAGCATAGCTGTCCACTGGTCACCTCCCTCAGCTGACTCCCACAGGAAGACTCCCTCTTCAATGTCCTTTGCACTTGGTCCTTTGTGCATAGGGCTGCAACACAGAGGGGATGCTAGGGTTTGCTAATGTTTGAGGGAAGATGGCTGAAGGGAGCAGGGCAACTGCAGATGGTGGTTAGTTGGGTCCTGGAGCACTGAAGAAAGCCACAGTCATCATGGAGAGGGGGAGAGTCATTGCTGTCAAAGGAAAGTGACTGTCTCAAACCCATAATAATAGTGGCTGCAAGTTTATTGTTCAGGAGCACCAGTTTATAAAGGGCTACCAGGCAAAAATTAGAAAAAAGTGTCCCTTTTATAGTCAGGCTTCCAACTGGTTGAAACGGCTGGAGGAGGGCAACTGCCACTGGTAGTTTGTCAGGTCCAGAAGCAATGGAGAAAGCTGCAGTTATCCTGGCAAGAAGGAGTATTTATGTGAAATGGAGCAGCATACCTGATCACCGGATGCCCCCTCAGCTGACTCCCAGAGGTAGAATCCCTCCTCAGCGTCTTTCATACTCAGTCCTTTGCACAGAGAGCTGCAGCACATGGGGCCACTAGTGTATGCTGCATTTTGAGGGAGATGGCTTGGGGGATGGACAACTGTTACTGGTCATTTGTCAGGTACAGGAGCACTGGAGAAAGCCACAGTCATCCTGAGAGAAAGGAAAGTCACTGTTGGCAAAGGAAAGTGACTGTCTCAAACACCTGACAGAAGCAGCTGCAAGTATACAGTTCAGGAACACCAGTTTATAAAGGAACATCAAGTGAAAATTCCCACAAAAAAAGTATCTTTTGGCCATGCTCCTGATTGGTGGAGATGGCAGGAGGGGGCTGGGCAACTGCCACTGGTCATTAGTTGGGTCAGTGAGCAATGGAGAAATCCATGGTCATCCTGGGAAGGGAGAGTCACTGCTGGGAAGCACAAGGACTCTCTTGAACCCCTGATAGTAGTGGCTGCAAGTTTACAGTTCAGGAGCACCAATTTATAAATGACTGCTGGGCAAAAATTCAAAAAAGAATACCTTTTCTTGCCATAATCCAGACTGGTGGAGATGGATGGAGGGGGCAAAGCAACTGCTGGTAGTCTTTCATCAGGCTTGGGAATACTGGAGAAAGCAATGGTCATGGTGGGTTGGGGGAGAATCATTGCTTGCAAAGGAAAATGACACTCTTGAACCCCCAATAATAGTGGCTACAAGTTTACAGTTCAGGAGCACCAGTTTATAAAGGACTGATGGTTGAAAATTCAAAGAAAGTGTGCCTCTTTTGGCTACACTCCAGATTGGTGGAGATGACTGGAGGGGGGGCAACTGCCACCTGTCATTTGTTGGGTCCAGGAGCACTGGTCATCCCAGGGGGGGGGTGAGTCCCTGCTGGCAAACAAAAACAATTATGTTTAACCCCAATAGTAGCAACTGTAAGTTAACAGTTCAGGAGCACCAATCTGTAAAGGACCACATAGCGAATTTTTTTTTTTAAAGTGTGCCTTATCTGGCCATGCTCCTAATTGGATGAGATGGCTGAACAAGGTGGAGCAACTGCCAACGATTATTTGTCATGTCCTGGAGCACTTGAGAAAGCTGCAGTCATTCTGAGAGGGGGATAATCACTGCTGGCAATGGAAAGTAACTTTCTCAAACTACTGATAGTAGTGGCCAAGTTTATAGTTCAGGAGTACCAGTTTATAAAGGACTATCGGGTGAAAATTTAAAAAGTGCACCTATTCGGCCACACTCCCAAATTAGTGGAGATGGTGTAAGGGGTGAAGCAATTGTTGATGGTCATTTGTCAGGTACAGGAGCACAGGAGAAAGCTGCAGTCATCCTGGAGGGGAAGAGTATCTGCTGGAAAAGGAAAGTGACTATAACTAACATCAACAGTGGCATCTACCATTTTCTTTCATGCTTCATAAATTGTAGTGAGAAAGAAAAAAAAGACTGTTCTGCTGTGAGGATCAGACCCAGGCCCCCTGCTCACTACTACTTGATAACCATTAGCTTTACCTCTGTACTAAGGTTCCTGGACAGGAAATGCATGCTGGGTCAAAGGACATCCAGGAATGAGTGCAGACCGCACATGCATATATTCAGTGGATTTTAGTAATGAACAATCTGTCTATCTGAAGTAATGTTTCCCAAGTTGCCCCCACCTACACAGCTGCAGTGGATTTTTGTAATGAACAATCTGTCTGTCTGAAGTAATGTTTCCCAAGTTATATTCAAAACTCAATTGCTCAGTTGGAACTTCCCAAGTTATCTGCAACATACTGTAGTTATTAGCATTACAGAACTTCAGACCTTGTTGAAATTATATCGCTAACATCAGCAATGACATGCAGCAATTTCTCTCGTACAACTTATACAGTATAGTAGAGAGAAACAAAAAACATGTTCTGCCCTGGGGATCAATCCCAGACTTGTGTAGGTCTGAAACCCTGTGCCCTGTCAGGGACATCATTAATGATATTACGCATCCAAATCACTCCCACTGAATGTACATCTGAACTTGACTTAATGCAAAAAAAAGGCACTCATGACCACAGTAGGTGTTTACAGCTACACACCCTGCACCTAAAACCTGTGCCATTTTTGGAGCATGCTCAGTTCAAAAGTAAATGTTATATGGATAGCTGAATTTTTGCATTAGTGGTTTGAGTTAAAGTGATTTCCTTCAAACTGCTTTTGTCAGCCAGCTGGCAAAATCAGTGTGAAAGATATCACTTTCACTCACAATGCTAATGCAGAAACACCCCAGAACACCTCCCTGTCACTATTTCAATTACTGTACAGCAGGTGCTTAATCTCACTGCCAGTACTCCCTCCCCACACACATTTAATTTAGTTTTAACTTAAAATGTATTAAAACTTTGGACATTCAAATGACAATACATCAATTTTTTTATATGACTGGATGATGGATGCCCAGTTCTGCTGCTGGTACCTCCTCTCCTTCCCTCCCAATTTATGTGTTAAAAAAAACCTAAAACAGATAGCGGGTGCCCAGTCACACAGGCCAGCACACATTTGTAAAAACTGTCACGGGGGTACACCCCCAGTGCTAGCTTAGATAATCCCAACCTTACACATAAGAAGCAGACTAGAGTGCCCCCACCTGGTACCACTGTAAACCACACTCTCCCATTCTCAGTCCACCATCCACCCCCATACATAGCTGATGATAGCAGTGTGTCCAACCCTGGTGCCACTGAAAAGTCTGACACTCAAGTGCCCAATCATCAGTGTCAGTACCCCTAAAAATAAGAAAACTCTCCCTTGAAGATCCTATTTCTTTGTTTTAACCCAAAAAGAAGAAAACAGTCCTTCTCTGACTTCTAACCCTCTGACCTTCCACCCCCATGACTCCTACACTCAGAACCCACCACCACACCCTCCTTACACCATCATTCACTTATAGAGGGTCCATTGTTGTAGATCCACTATCCCCAAAATACATCCTCCTTACATAAATGCAATCACAAACTGAGGAGAAAAGGTAAGTACCATCAATGTATTTTCAAAGCTTTTCTGAACCTTTACTCAGAATGTCATTATTTTTAAATACTTTTGAACCAAATTTCACATATTTTGCGATAAAGTTTGTATTTATATATTTCACTGCAGAAAACTATGTTAATGTACCAGTTAGAATTCAATTTCAAGCTGCAAAAGTAAGGAGATGTGGCGTTAAGGTTTTCAACCTTAACTCACTATCCACCTATGCAGAAAAAGAACAAGACCACACAACCAACCACATACAGTCATCATCAGGTAGGACAAACATACAATTGTTTCCAGACTATACAAATGGAACAGCACTAATGTGCTACTTTCATGGAATGAATCTGTGGCAGGCACACTGGAAGACATATACAATCTCAGCTAACTGCAGATAGAAATTCACAATACTCAAATCACAACATGACTTCTGTGTGCAGAAGCACAGTCCTCTGTAGCCACATATAGAAATCCACAATACCTAAATTACAAGACTTCTTTTATCTGCAATGTAGCCACATTTGGAGCTATATAATTGAACATTTATGTGCATATTTTCTCGAAAGAGTCATAGAAACTGTTAGACAGGTAATTGATTGTGCAAATTTTAATTTACAGGAGTTCAAAATTTAACAGTATAATTATTGGTTAAACTGTATGAAAATGTTCAAAATATTTGGGTGTTTATAACTCCACACCTATTGCAGGTATATAGTCATGATTTGGCATGCATGCCAAAATACATATATCCTGGAATGTAATTAAGCCTGATAAATGTTGTTTAGTAGGTTAAACTTTATTGTGGACACTTTAGAAATTACTAATTGACAACATTTGCTCAAAAATTTATGGACGCATAATAGGTAATGCCACTAGAATTCCACTTATGGAATTTAACTTTCATAAAGTACTTATTACAACTGAATCATCTTGCCTGCACTAGCATCACAGCCCTGCAAACTCCTCCAAGACTCCTGCAACAGTGATGCCAAACATCATGTTCCATCATGACTAAAGTTATCCAGATGCTTATATCACAATGGCCTAAAACACAACTAGTTGTAAAAGCTTGAGGCTTGGCATCACTTGGTGCCACAGTTTTCAAATAGTAAAATATATCTTGCTGTCAGCAGGATTGTTAAAGTGTCAGCAAGTGGCATTGTAGCAGAAACAATGCTACATCTGCATGTGTTTCCACAAGTAATTAGTCAGTGAGCTGTAGTGGTTAGCTGGTGTACTGCAAGTATTCAGGCTAGTGCACATTAATGTCCATGAGTATTCTTCATGATTTGTCATTCAATATATTGACTTGACACTTGGCATCACTTTTACTACAAAGCCTCCTATGCATGCTAGTTTATTGCCACTTTTCCCAGCCTTTACCTTCCTCTAGAATGGTAACTCAAGTGTATGACTGGGCAAAATGTATGGACACGACTGCAACAAAAATATCAACATATTCCACAATTTCACAAAAGCTCATGAAATTCAATTTTAATTACTGATGTTATTTTTGGAATCTTTGGCTGCTTATAACTTGGTCAGCCTCTGAGCAAGAGATTAAAGAGCTGACACACAGCCTCTTTTTTCCATATTGATTTTTTTCTCCCAGCTTGCCTCATCTCTCAGGGATATACCCTGTTCACAGAGAAATACCATGATCAGGCTGAAACCAGCCATCATTCAGTTGGCTACTAGCTTTTCTCCAACATTTTTTCCCTCCCATCTCCTGGTGGGATGGTACCTCTGTCAGCCTTGCAAGCTCCTAGGCCCAGCAACATGGTTCACTGTGTTGGAGGAACCCGCTGCCATCCCTCCTTGACTGAGATGATCTGCCAGAACTTCACTGATAGAAGATAAACTTTGCCCAGCACTACTATGCAGTTATTGGGTGGACTAGTTTGGAGAGCAGTGTTAGCAGATTGGGAGGGATGATCAGGCAGGCTGGAAAGCTTTTTTAACATTGCACGCACATCAATCAATCAATCAAAGTCTTTAACCAGGCGAACACCACTGAGCAAGCTCATTTTCGAGGTGGACCTGGGTTTGTTAACAAGGAACAAGGGACAATATACATGGGATGCAACACACAAGAAAATAGTAATAATACAAATAAAGTGAGATACAATAATACAGTATATACAAAGTATCAGCAGGTATCATTGACAGTAGTATATGTTTGGAACAGAAGATACAGCTTGTTTTGGGTAGGACACAATTTTTCATAAAAGTAAAGAAATATACATATCAGGTGAACCGAACACAAATAAAACCTAATATAAAAAGATATATAGTGATACGGTATGGAGAATTTAGAGCTGGAACCAGGGTCAAAGGAATGAGGAAGGGACAGATATGGGGGGGTAGAAAAAGGGGAGAGGGAAGAGTCGATTATAGATGTGATCAGTCTTTTAACAGTAGTAATTAGAGTGTGCTTGAACTTTCAGTAGTCTCTATTTAGGGTAGACAGGCACAGGACTCCTTATTATGATGTAGCTATAGAGATTTAAAAGCTGCTAGGCTGATGGGGTGAGCACATGCACAAACTGGACCTCAGGCAGTGTCCCAAAAGGCAATATGGTTATATAAATTCTTAAAGCAGTTAAATCACAATTTATTAAGGTGGCTATACAGACATATATTGTTTCAGTACCAGAATAGCTGGATATTTACTATTATGATCCCTTGGATAGAGATGTGGCAAAGTTTGCATAAAGTGGCAAAATTTCACACTTTGTGGAGCGTCATAAAGTTTCCCCAGACATGAGAAACTTCTGCTTCACTTGAATTACAAAGTTTTTGCTGTGAAGTGTGGAATTATGCCTTGAAGTGCAGAATTTCGTCCACAACATTCCGCACTACGACAAAACGTTGCACTTCACGGTCAAGCCACACTCCACAAATTGCATGAATTTTGTGAACTGCACTTGTGAATTGCATGAAATTCAAAATTAGTTTTCAAGAATTCATTGGATATGCACAAGGAACCCTAGCAATAGGAAAGAGAAGGTAAAAGCCAGAGATCATGTAGGATCTACGGTATTGCAGTAGGTAGGGAAAATCGACAGACTAGGAGGGCCAATTGGTCCTTATCTGCTGTAAATTTTTATGTTTCTAAATAATTCATGGAGTGAAGTTTGCCAACTTTACCCATCTCTACCCTCGAAGGAGTGGATGGCAACTTTTGCCATAAAAAAGTATTGTATGATTTTGACTTCTCATAGTGAAATTGTGCAAAAGAAGTGAGTGCTATGCCTGTTCATTTGTTGGTTCTCTTGTACAGAAAAGTGTATTAAACATCAACTGGCTGTCAGTCTAATCATGCATGACAAGGCTGGGTATCAGTGGCAAATATCCAGATTTTGCAGGATGATCCGCGCATCAATGATTCAGTGAACATGTGCTCATTGCTCATGTACCTGTTGTGTTCTGTAGAGGAGAAGCAGTGAATGTACTTTACAAGTACCCACTGTTTATTTCCCAGTGAGCCAGAAATTCCCTTATGAACAGAAGTAGTAAGGCCAAAATAGTGGGCTAGCTTTGTAGGGTCACTGAGCTACAACCAGCTGGGCCTGCATGTGAATACACGTACTCACTTGATCATGTACCACTATGCACATTGGGAGCATGCATTCACAGAGGCACATGAAACATTGCACCTTTTTGTCTACATTCACTGGCTCTCTACCAGAGCCTAGGGGAAATGTAGTGAGCACTTCAGAGAACCAAGAGTTGTTATACTGATGGTGCAAGGATGGATCAAGTAGAGGGGCAGCCAGACCCACATAATCAAAAACCACCTAAGGACTGCTCATACTCAATGAAAAAGTCAGTCAGGACCTCGAATAGTGTTAACTCAAAGATTTACTGGATACTCAAACACACATCCTGTGCAGTGTTTTGCAAGTTTACACAGTAAATATACATTTTTTTTCTTAAATGCAAGGTGAGTAGTTCAACAACAAAAAATCTGGATGAACAACCCTGTATGCTTCTTTGAATCTGAGTGTAGAATTTGCAGATCCATATTTTATGGAGGGATTAAAGTGAGATCAGGGGATTCATTATATGGGAATCCATAATGAAGAGAACAAGTGACAGTAGCAGGTACAGTCAAACAGCTGCAGGAAAAAAGCCGTAAAAGGAGACTGTGGCAGAAATACAGAGCTAGACAAAAGCTGTTTACCTGTGGTGCTGTTATTAGCTACTGATCCTATCTTCCTGTATCTCTCATGTCAGTATTTTTAATTTTCAACTATCCCCATTTTCTAGCCCAACCCCCTTCTCCCCATGTCCAAGACTAAGTAGTGCTCCTTCTTTGTAACATGGCTAAGCAAATGGGCAGAAGACATCTGCAGTCGGACCTCTTCCAAACCATTTTTCTTAGTCATGTTATAAGTGAATTAACCCACTCCAGAGCGTGAGTTAACTTGAGAAATAATCCACACCTGGGTGGTTGGAGACACTCGGACTGCAACTCAGTGCCTCAACCCACCCTCACCCCAGGTGTAGGTTAATTCTCAAGCAAGCCCACACTCTGTCATGGGTTAATCCATACATATGTACCTGTCCCCTTTTATGCACCTTACCCAGGGAAGATTCAATGCAAAAAGAGTGGGGGAATTTTCTCTGTGTGCTGGCCAAACTCCACCATTCACTAAAAATACCACTAACAACTTAATCTGGTTCAGTTTCAGTTGATTTCCATCTATATCTCTCCCTCCTCTGGGATGTGGCTGAAAATAAGCAGAATTTCCCAACCCTCCTTTCAACAAAAACAAAATTAATTTCATAAATTAATTAACAAGGTGTGACACCACATGATTCACAGCAGTTTGTATAGTTTTCTCATGTCTTTTTGTGCTGAGTGGTTCTTAGTTGTTTAGACTGCCCATGGACATTTTAATCAATCTCTTTGTTAATTGGTTGTGGGGGGGGGTTGTCATGGCTGGCATCTAAGTGGATCTGGAGCACTGTTACAGACAGCTCTGGTTAGCAGTACTGAGAACGTTTGGAACCATACAGGCTGAACCAGGAATCATGGTTGGCAAGTGGTGGTAGTTATTCAGGCAGTAGGTATGAACAACATTTTTGTGAGGTACCTGTTTTTACTGGGGACATGAAACCTGTTTTTGCTGGGGAAATTGGTCTTTGGGGGCTGTCTGTGAGTTGGAGGTAATTTTTTGAAATGCATTTATATGGGTTTTTGTTAAGCAGAAATTGAATGCAGTGAGACAAATGATGATGCCAGGGTACCCATTTTTACTCTGAAACAAAAGTAGGCAATCCAGGTGGATGGGTAGTAGAAGTACCTGTACTGCTATACTTTTGTTTAGTAATTTTTAGAAAAACTGTAAGCAGAAGTTCTTTATTAAATAAACTGCTCTGGCCAAAGAGAAACTCAGACAGGTCTCAGTTCAACAGTGTATTCCACAGAACTCTCTAGAATCTAACAAGAAGAATGCATTTCACAAGAACTAACTACATACATTATAGTGTAAACCTAGCACTCAGTATTTGGTGACAAGGCCATCTAGAGGCTCTTACATAATATTACATCTTTCTTCTTATAAAAAAAAAATAATGAAACTGTTCAGCAGACTATGCAATATGAATTTGGAATTGGAAGAATGTCAATTACATCCTACAAGTAATGCAAAACAAGACTTTATTACTTCAGTTCATAAGTTCATTCTCTGAAGTGGCTTTACCATACGACCAGCACGGGTGACAAAAAGATTTCCCATGTCCTTTGCTTATTCGCTGGGATATGGTGGCAAATTCTCTAATGGTGATATTGTTGATTTAGAGTCATTTTGAGAAACCAAACCATCTTGGGGTGTGGGAGCAATGTTCTCAGAGTCTAATTCATCACTGACTGAAGTTGGTTGAACATCCTGTGACTTGAGCAAATGGTGACAGTTACACCTGTATTCTCCACCATTGTCTGCTCATACTAGGTATGACCTTGGAGTGGGCAATTTTGCTGCAACAGTAGCGGATTGCCATTTCCCATCAGATCTCTGCATGTAGACTCTGCCTCCTTCCTGAAGGAGAGGTAAGGCTTTGGTATTCCTGTTGTAGTATTTTGACTGATGCCCTGCTTGTCTCTGAACTTTTTCTGGGCCAGAACTGGGCTAATGACCTTTGGCTTGAGCTGGTTGCTTGCAGATGGGAAAATTGAACGCAGGTGATGACTCATCAGTAGTTGAGCAGGTGAGCCTATACGGTCAATAGGCATACTCCTGTATTCCAGCATTGCAAGATATGGATCCCTCTGCTTTGTTTGGCTTTTACCATTAAATGTTTCACAGTTTGTACCATTTTTTTCTAATTGTCCATTTGACTGTGGGTAATGGTGACTAGATATCTTAGGACAAAAATCATAATTACATGCAAACTGTTTGAACTCTGTCGAGTCATACTGAGGACCATTGTCTGATACCAACTTCTCAAGTATGCCATGTCAGGCAAATATTCCTTTGAGTTTTCCAACCACAGTGGAGGTCAAAGTGTTTCTTAACCTTTCCAGCTCAAAACAGTCAAGTTTAGAACTTCCCACATCCCAAACTCCCAACTCAGCATGAAACTTGTGGCTGCTGGATACCCTACCCTCTCATCTCAGTAAACACTACCACTTGAAATGAGCACTCATCCTTTGTATGCCAGTTCTGCCTGGTTCAGCATGAAGCTTGTGGCTGCCAGACATACTACCATCTCATCTCAGTAAACAAACACTTCCATTTGAAATGAGCACCCATCCTTTCTATGTCACCATGAATTTCGAAAAATAAAAGTGGCACACTGTAGCATTTTAAGCAAGTACATCATACAATAAATCACACAGTGGCCGTCCTATGATGTTTGTGGCTCATTTAAGTAGTAAATACAGTATATTGGAAAATAATTTCCTATCTCCTTTAAGGACGTACACTAATTTCTGAAATGCATCCACCGTGAAGTTTTAGACTGAAAATTATTGAGACATAAAGTAATGTGGAGCAGATCCCAAAATCTCTTTGACAGACATGCAATATCTGACAGTTTGAGGGAATCAGACATGGGGTGTGGGGAGAGCAGTACATGTTGTTGCATTTTAAATCGAATTGGATGCTTCTAGATGCCTGCTGCACAATCCAGAATACTGTAATGCATGTGGATATGGATGACACCACACTGCTAGAACAAGACACCGTAAAAATAATTATAGTGAACTTTGAAGCACTGAAACACTTCCAGAAGCAAATCACAATGGTTAGGCTAATACTGTTAATTGTTATAGCTGAAAATGTTTTAAACAAAACATTCATTGCACTGCAGCTTTATATTTTTGTTTTGACTATTTTAAGTATGTATTAACTTCTAGTAACAATAATAACACTTTTTCCTGAAGATACGACAAGAACATTGTGGACCTGACATTAAAAACATGTTCTTTTGTATGCTCTCTGTGGGCCCTATGCATGAAGTGGTGGAGTAGTTATGGGCTGTGTACCTTGGGTGTATAATCCTCCACCCATTGTACCCCTGCAGGATGCACAAAGGGGGCACACAGATCCAATGCACCCAATCCTCCACGTCCATGGACTGCACTATGCCAGGAGCATTCCAGTGGCATGCTGGCACTATACGGTATGCACTAAACTGTGTAGTGCTGGCCACATGAGTGTGGAGATGGGTGCAGGTTATGGCAGCTGGGACCATGCCATAACCCACTGTGTGCCCCTATGGACACCAACCACTGGATGCTGGGTGACCAGGACAGTGCTCCTTATGCTGTCTCTGCCCACTAGGCAACTGGAGAGGGAAGGGGCAGTGGGATGGGCAAGTGCCCAAAACATCTGTGTAGCGGCAACACCAGGATGTTGCCTGGGGGGTTGGACTGTGGCACATGACCACCTACGGGTGCTCGGAGGTACAGGGATATGGCCACATCATGGTTGGGGCACAGCTGCCATTGTGGGCCGGAAGTGGGTCCTGAGGCCAGGGTCCTGCAGTGTGCTGGGAGGGCACCATTTGCTGAGGTCTGGGCCGGTGACCAAACTGGCCATAGAGGCCAGACTGCATGGGTCCAGGTGCCTGCAGTAGGCATGCACTACCCCGGACCTGCACCTCACTGTGGGAGGGATCCACTGTTGAACCCAGGACGGCATCCCATTGGATGCCCTCCTGGGTCTGTGACTCCACCCCCTGCTGCCATGTGGAGTTCTGTGCACCAGGGGGGAGGAGCCATGGACAGGTGGCTGGCATTAGTGACTGCCAGTATGAGTGCACCTGTCCACGGGTGCACGGAGCCACCAGCAGGGTATGTGACTTTTCAGCTTACACCTGCCCGCTTCGTGCATAGAGCCCAGTATGGATATGATTACAAATAAAATACACTTATTTTCCAATGTCAAGAATGCAATGCAGTACAGTTGGTGTATCATAACCTATTTTTATAAACACACCCATTTACCAGTTACGACCTTTACAATTCTGATATCCCACCAGCATGCACATGCCCGTGATTAAAACATTGACTATAGATGAGAGTACATTCCCACCAGATGGAAGTTCTTCCCAGCCCTTGTGCAAAGCTTGCTGAATGTTATAAATTTTGGGACTATGGAATCTTGTACCCCTATTCACAGATCCACATGCACCATGACCATGTCTGCATTTTAATTGCCTGCACACTTTTTAGGAAGGTTACTATGTAATCTGAAACCAGTACATTGTATTATATTTACAGAAAGTGCAATTTCTAGAAGACTGGCATAAGTTCTCTCAGACAGGATGTAAATAGCAGTCTCCTGCCCCCAAGGGAATGAGTCAAATACATGCTTGAATCATTTCAGCTTAAGCCTAAGACCTCTTAGGATTGGATAAGCTAGGTAGCAGGGATAGGTTGGAACAAGCTACAAATGTAGTACACAAATGTTTTCATAAGCAAAATTGCACAGTTGTGTTTGTACATTGATACAGTGTATTGAACATCAGAAATATAAGGGATGTAAGCACCCCACTCAATACCCTGACCCCCAAATTGCAACACCACCCATCCATATCCCCCAGCTAACACCTACTATCTCCACCCCAAGCCTAATTCCCTTAAAACACACACCACTCTTCCAGTCCACTCAACTGATCCCCATAGCCTGTAGGAGTCTGTTCCCCAAAACACACAGATATCACCTTCAAAGACCCTCAGTAGACTTATATAACCACCAGCACCAGAGCCCTTGTAAATAATTTTACCCCCAAACCCCTAGTGCGAAAAGTCTTTGTCATGGTTCTATTAATGGGCAGTGCCTGTCTCTCTGTACTCAGTTGTAAATGTAGCTCTTACCCCACCATTCCTTTCCTAGTTGTCTGAGAAGGCAAGGTATGAAAGTGATGTGCACTGTTAATTTATTGGTTCAGGTTGCCCCATAATCATACATTCCTATATAAAATCTTGGGTCATCCTAAATCATGGCCACATTGCTCTATGTATAACTAGTATAGGATGAACTCCACTAAAGAAAGGACTGCTGTGTGATTGGACTTCTTTACTGGGACTATATTGCCCTCCTTTCCTCCCACTCAAAGCTAGTTCTACTTTTATAGGCACAGGATTTGACTGACAACAGGAACTTCCTGTTTGAGAGCAGGAAGTGAGTGATCACAGAGCCACCAAAGACCCACCATCCTAGAAGGGCAAGAGTAGCTCTCCGGCCCCCTCTGGCTGCTGGAGGTCTGCCTCTGAGCAAGTAAGGGGTCTACTGAGAAATATAGGATATTCTAGTCTAAGAACAGGACAATCAGGAGTTTAAAGGGCACACAGGCAGAAATTAAGGAGTGAGAGAGAAAAAAAACAGAGTAAAGAGTAAGGATTGCAAACAGTTAAGGGGCCAGAAATAAGACATGATTGGAGTGGTGCAGTGCAGTGACTGTGGAGCAGTAGTCTTCCGGGAGACGTTCTGGTGGATGCAGTGCTGTCCCATCTGCAGGCACCTCTTTGGGCTGAGGGAGGAGGTTGCTCATCTCCAGGCTGAGTTGGCCAGGATTTGTGGGACCTCCTCTTCCATCCAGGGACCACCAGTGCCACTGCCGTTGCCTCAGAGGTTGCCAAGAAGGAGGAGCGGATGGACCACAGTGGGCTCAGGGAGGGTGAGGGTGGTGGAACAGAGGTGCAACCCTCCACTTGTACCTCTCCACAATTTCTATGCCATTCTGGCAAAGTGTGGTTCCCCTATGGAGGCACCCGCAGTGGAGACCAAGGAGGATGCTGGGAACCTCCACAAAGGAGACCCACAGGAGGGTGGCAGGGGACCCCACAGTGGAAGGAAACAACTCCTGGTGGGGGACTCCATTTTTAGGAAGGTATAACAGGTGGAAGAAGGAGAGAGGGAGGTAAGGTGCCTGCCTGGCACCATGGCTTGGAGGGATAGGGAGAGAATCCTCAAGATTGCCAGAGCAGCTGCACAGGGGAGGGAGCTGGATGTCATTGTCCATCTAGACACAAATGACGTGGCTAAGAAAGGGATTAGAGAAGTGCAGGAAGAGTTTCTGGAACTGGGGAGGGGTCTTAGACAACTAGCATGCACGGTAACCTTCTCGGAGGTGCTGCCCATCTATGGCATAGGAGAGGCTAGGGTGTTCCACACCATGGTATTCAATCAGTGGTTGAAAAACTGGTGTAGAGCTCAGGGCTTTGGCTTCATTGGGGACTGGGGGTCCACCTGGAGGGATGCAGGCCTATACTGGTGTGATGGTCTGCATCTGTCCAGGATGGGAACCAGGATCCTAGGTGATAGGTTTAAATGCTTCATTGGCAAGCATTTAAACTAGCCAAGGGGGGAGGCACTGGAAAGGAGCAGGGAAATCCTAGCCCCCTCAAAAAAATCACAGTAGTAAGTACGGAAAACACCAACATAGAGGTGTCGATAGGGAGAAGGGCTGGGGTAAATGGAGACAGTGACAAAGGCAAAAAGGACATGGATGGGGCAAAAAGGAGTAAGGCCATCAGGAAATGGAGGGTAATGAGTACCAATGCCTGTAGTCTGGGCAACAACCTCCCTGAGCTGGTAGCCTTGATGGAAGAGGGATGCCTGGATATCGTAGCAGTCACAGAAACATGGTACACAGAGAACCATGACTGGGATGTTAACATACCAGGGTACATAACCTACAGGAGAGACAGGCAGGGAGAAGAGGGGAGGAGTAGCTCTCATGTAAAGGAAAGGATAAAAGCAACTGAACAAAGAGTAAACAGGGAGAAAGGAGGCACTGTGGGTCACCTAGGAGACTGGAAAGGAACGCACAATCTGCACAGGGTTGTGTACAGACCCCCATGTCAGGGGAGGGAATGGACAAGGATATGATGAAGGTATTCTTAGAATAGCAGAGAAAGGGAGATACTGTTGATGGGAGACCTGAATATGCCAGATGTTAACTGTAGCACATTTGCTGCAGCCACATCCAAAAGCAGGGCCATTCTTGATGCCTTACAGGTGGCAGGCCTTGGACAGCTATTTTCAGAACCCACTCATGGGGGAGCAATCTTAGACCTCGTACTCTCAAATGAGGGCAGTGAGAGGATCTCAGATCTAGAAGTGGGTTGCCATCTGGGAACAAGTGACCATCAAACAGTGTGGTTTACATTAAACTCAGCTATAGAGTCAAGCCATACAAAAGTGAGGGTACTGAACTTTAGAAGGGCTGACTTTGGCAAGATGGGAGAGTGCCTCAGAAAAGCACTAGCAAACAGGCTAGAAGGATGTGTGGAGCAACAATGGGGAATCATCAAAACTGCCATCACAGAGGCAACAAGCCTTTGTGTGATGCAAATAAACAAATCAAAATGAAAGAAAAAGCCACTATGGTTCTCAAAGAGGTGGCTGTGAAAGTCAGAAGAAAAAGATAGCATTCGGAAGTATAAGAAACACAGATGGAGCAGGACAGAGAGCTGTACCAGTTAAGGCAGAAGGAAGCAAGGAGGAAGTCAGAATAGCAAGGCCCAAACTGAGGAAAAGATAGCCAACTCAGTTAAGAAGGGGAATAAAACCTTTTATAGGTACATCAGCAAGCGTAGAAAAGACAAAGGGAGGATAGTGAGGCTGAATAGAATGAACGGTGGGTGGGCAGGGGGACAGTGAAAAGCAGGGATACTGAATGAATATTTCTGTTCAGTATTCACAAAGAGGATGGAAAGTGCCTAATCCAAGTAACAGAAGCACTCTTGATAGAAGTTCGATCCCAGTCCTTTCACAGAAGAAAGGGTTCTGCAAGAACTCCTAAAACTGAAGGTGGACAAAGCAATGGGTCCTGATAGAATTCATACTAGAATTCTAAAAGAATTAAGGGAGGAACTAGTGAAACCACTGGTTGCTCTTTTAATAAATCATGGGAGGATGGTGTGGTACCCGAGGACTGGAGGAAGGCAGATGTGATTCCCCTTCACAAAAGTGGGACCAAGACAGAGGCAGGAAACTACAGACCTGTCAGTCTGACCTCTGTGGTAGGGAAAGTGATGGAGTCACTTCTGAAGGAAAGAATAGTTGAGTACCTAGAGGCCAGTGGAGCACAGGACCAAGGCAGCATGGGTTCACAGTGGGAAGGTCATGTCAGACGAATCTAATAGATTTCTTTGACTGGGTGACCAAAGTAGTAGACCAGGGAGGGGCTGTGGACATGGCCTACCTAGACTTTAGCAAGGCATTTGACACAGTCTCACACAACAGATTAATAGTCAAATTAACCAGCCTGGGAGTGGGTCCCAGGGTGGTAGCCTGAGTAAAACATTGGCTGGACAACAGGACACAGAAGGTAATTGTAAATGGAGTCCACTCTGAAGAAAGAGGGGTTACTAGTGGGGTACCTCAGGGTTCAGTATTGGGTCCAGTCCTTTTTAATGTCTTCATCAGTGACATTGCAGAGGGACTGGAAGGAAAAGTATGCCTTTTTGCAGATGACACAAAGATCTGCAACAGGGTTGATACACAATGAGGTGTGGAAAGGATGAGAAGGGACTTGGCAAGGTTGGAGGAATGGTCAGAAGTATGGCAGCTAGGATTCAATGCAAAGAAGTGAAAAATAATGCACCTGTTAAACAAGAACCCAGGGGAAGAATACACAATGAGGGGGGAGGTAGTAACAACAACAAAAATGAAAAGGGACCTGGGGGTAATCATATCAGATGACCTTAAGGTTAGCAAGCAATGTGAGAAGGTAGTAGGGAGGGTTGGGGGTATACTGGGATGCATAGGGAGAGGCATCAGCAGCAGAAAATAGGAAGTTGTTATCCCTCTGTACAGACAGTTGGTGAGACCCCATCTGGAGTACTGCATCCAGTTCTGGAGACCCCATCTCTGCAAGGACATAGACAGGACAGAGGCAGTCCAGAGGAGGGCAACTAAAATGGTGCAGGGTCTGCAAGAGAAGCCATATGAGAACACTAAAGGAGCTTAATGTATACCCTTGAGGAAAGAAGGAGAGTGGGGACATGATAGAAACTTTTAAGTACCTCAGTGGTATCAACAAAGTCAAGAGGGTAGCATCCTTCAGAAAAGAGACGTGCAAGAACAAGGGACACAATTTAAAGATAGAAGGGGCAGTTCAGGGGCAATGTGAGAAGTATTATTTCACAGAGAGGATAGTGGATGCATGGAACAGCCTTCCTGAGGAGGTTGTGGGGTCTAAAACTGTGGGAGAATTCAAGAATGCATGGGACAGACATAAGGCAATTCTTGTGGGGTAGGAAGAAATAGGCTGTTGGTTAACAGGATCTGCGGCCTATCCTGTAGGTAAGGGAAATGGGCAGACTAGATTGGCCAAGTGGTCCCTTATCTGCCATCAAGTCTATGTTTCTATGTTTCTATGAAAAGCTCAACCCTGGTCAGAGAGGTTGGCGGTTCACCCCCCACAATCAGCTAATTGCCAAAACAAATTCATTTTTTAATTATAACAATATCTGATGATAAATTAAATGCCTTCTAAATTTGCCATTCATGTCCTTTTACTGTTGTATTCAACACATGTTTTTATGTCTCTCATTTCATCTCTTATTTCTTACAGATTCCAATATGATTTTCCAATCTTTCTCTGATATCAACAATTTTTCAGTGTCATATAAAATACTGTGAGACAGTTGGGGGGATCCTAAATTCATTTAGCTTTAACCCACTCAGCCACTGGAGGGACTTATCCACCTTGATACCCAAACAGAGATTTCAGGCTAACCCCTAAGTGGGAGGGGTTATGACTTCACTAAGTGACATTAGGCTCCCACCTGTCTCACGGCATTTTATGTGACATTGAAAAGTGTTGATATCAGTGAAAGATTGAAAATTGTATTGGATTCTGCAAGAAATAAGTGATGAAATGAGAGACATAAAATATATGTAAATTCAACAGTAAAAGACATGAATGGCAAGTCTAGAAGGCATTTAATTTATCATCCAATATTGTTATAATTAAAAAGGATTTTATTTGGCAATAAGCCAAGGGTGGGAGAGAACCACTGACCTCTCTGTCCAGGGCTGAGCTTTACCCACTTTAACCCACTCAGCCACTGGAGGATTTAGCCACCTTGATGCCCAAAAGAGATTTCAGGCTAACCCCTAAGTGGGAGGGTTATGATGTCACTAAGTGATGGTAGGCTCCTCCCCATCTGTCCCATGGTATTTAAACCAGGCATATGCGAGGGCCCGATCTCTTCTGTATCCAGGAAGTAGGCTGGACCCCAGGAGCATTGTTGATGAATGTTGCTAAGAATCTTTATGCAAGCATACTTGTTATTAGCAATTTTACTTAGTTTGAGCAAGGTAAAGGAGTAAGGGGGCGTTTGATAAGTGTGTTTTGTTTTTCCCCAGTTGTAGAAATGATGAGTGAGTTGCTAACATTGAAGTGTTTGTAAACATAGTAATAGCGGTAAGGAAGAAGAGGGAATGGAGCATGAAATGGATACAGAGAGAAGAAAAACTTTTAAAATGAGAGAAATAGGGGCAAAATGTTTGTAAAACGAAAGGGGAAACCCCTAAAAAACAAAATGAAGTAATGTTATGATATTTTTACAGTGAGGGGAACATAAATTACAAAACAGGAGAGACCACCCAGAGAAGTCATGAAAGGGTGACATTTTAAAGGTGTAAGAAGCCATATGAGGGTGGTTAGAGAAGATTAAAGTAAGAAACATACTATAAAAAAAATAAACATACTGTATATATAATATTGAAAACAAGGGAATGATAGTACTCCTTGCTTCCATCATAGGTGTTCTGAGGAATTACTTTGAGGATGAAATACTGAAAACATAACAAGAAATGTTTACACTGAGATAGAAATAAGAGTTATTTAAAACAAAAAGGTTTGTGTTCAAATATGTGCATGTAACACTGTAAAACAACACTAACTAGAGGCATATGTTAAGAAATAAGTAAAGGGTGTATATGATGAATTTAGTAAATGAATGTATAAGCTAATAGTATACACGAGGTGTACTATACAAGTATGTGAAGGTAGTGGAGGGTGAAGCCATGAGTTTTAAGTAAAAAGGTTTTTTAAATTGTGTATTTGTGATATTTTTTATATGTTTTGTATTTAGAGATCAGTGCTGTAAATTGGGCCTGATGAAGTGGTGTTTGGCCACGGAATGTTTGCACGGACTTTTTCAGAGTGGAAAAATATGAAATAAAGGAGCTTTTTTTGCTACATATGTGTTCTTCTTTAGTGGAGTTCATCCTATACTAGTTAAAGATGAAAGAGCTGTCCTCATGGTCAAGTTTTAAGTGAACATGGGCAGTGGCCAGTGATGGATCCATGGCAGTGACTGCTCTCTCCTGAGCCAGTGGCAGTGAGATTATTTACAGGTCAGCGGGAGAGGGCTTAGGTGCAGGGGGGGTAGGGATAAGTTAGGGAGATGCAAGAGAGTGTTTTTTGGAGACAGGAATGAGGTTCAAGGCATTAAGGTCAGCTGGCATGCATTAGGAGGATGATGTCTATGTGGCTTTGGGGCAGGATTTGCCTAGTGCACTTACCTGGTCAACAAAAACTAAATAGAAAAAATAAAATAAAACATGTCTTGCCCAGCTTCTGGGTGGAGAAAGTGACTACACTTCATTTGCCAAAGAAATTCATGAATGATTTGCATTTTGCAGAGGACTTTGAAGTTTTCTCCACAAAGCAAAAATTGACACTTTGCAGGGAGAACAATGTTGCAAAATGCACTTCATTTGTGAAGTAGCATCTTTGCTATATTTTTCCAAGAAAAGAGGCTATTTTATGAGTAAAAAATCTGTGAAGTAGCACTTCATTTGTTAAGTATTACTTTTCCGTTTTTTTCTTGAAAAGCTAAGAAATACTTTGTCCACCCTTGTAGCACTCTATCCAACCTTACTCCCTTCTACCCAACCAGCAAACAAACAAAATAATGAGGTAGTATCCAAGTGTTAAATCAAGTTAAGGATATGCATATCAGCTGGGGAGCAAGAGAGGCACTGTATATTCAGTTTAGTTAAGACCAGATTAAGCCACCTTCTTAATAGCTGATCAGACAAATTATACCCCTGTTTTCTGCAATAAAGCTTAAGGGTTGAAAGGCAGTAATCTAGTCAATTCATTTAGGCACAATAATCTGACAAGTCAGCCAGCATTCACCTTTCCTTAAACATTCTGCACTAGCTACACTGGTACTATTCAAAAACAAATATTATTACAAGGCTTTGTTAGTGCATCATATGTATTAATGACAATTTTTTCAGAGCCTATGATCTGGCTACCTGAGCTACAGTACTCAATGTCATAAAAACATCAGCAGAAGTTCCAGTCCACATAAGGTATTAATAAGAACAGTTTCAGAGCCTACAATCTGACTGCCCAAGATACTCTAATCCTATTCATAAAAGCTTCAGCAGACACTGAAGCCATGTCAGGTATGGGAGTTATGAGCACTTTTCACTGTTCAACAAATACTCACTAGCTACACTGGCAGGTTATACAAATGCAGTACATAGTTACAAGCCATACAGTTAAGGTGAGATATGCCCATTGTACCACACAGTGCAACTTTGCCCAATGGGACAGCATAGCTGTCCACTGGTCACCTCCTCAGCTGACTCCACAGGAAGACTCCTCTTCAATGTCCTTTGCACTTGGTCCTTTGTGCATAGGGCTACAACACAGAGGGGATGCTAGGGTTTGCTAACGTTTGAGGGGAGATGGCTGAAGGGAGCAGGGCAACTGCAGATGGTGGTTAGTTGGGTCCTGGAGCACTGAAGAAAGCCACAGTCATCATGGAGAGGGGGAGAGTCATTGCTATCAAAGGAAAGTGCCTGTCTCAAACCCTCAATAATAGTGGCTGCAAGTTTATTGTTCAGGAGCACCAGTTTATATAGGGCTACCAGGCAAAAATTAGAAAAAAGTGTCCCTTTTATAGTCAGGCTTCCAACTGGTTGAAACGGCTGGAGGGGGAAGGGCAACTGCCACTGGTAGTTTGTCAGGTCCAGAAGCAATGGAGAAAGCTGCAGTTATCCTGGCAAGAAGGGAGAGTAATTATGTGAAATGGAGCAGCATACTGATCACCGGATGCCCCTCAGCAGACTCCCAGAGGTAGAATCCTCCTCAGTGTCTTTCATACTCAGTCCTTGCATAGAGAGCTGCAGCACATAGGGCCACTAGCGTATGCTGCATTTTGAGGGGAGATGGCTTGAGGGATGGGCAACTGTCACTGGTCATTTGTCAGGTACAGGAGCACTGGAGAAAGCCACAGTCATCCTGGAGAGAAAGGAAAGTCACTGTTGGCAAAGGAAAGTGACTGTCTCAAACACCTGACAGAAGCAGCTGCAAGTATACAGTTCAGGAACACCAGTTTATAAAGGAACATCAAGTGAAAATTCCCACAAAAAAAGTATCTTTTGGCCATGCTCCTGATTGGTGGAGATGGCAGGAGGGGGCTGGGCAACTGCCACTGGTCATTAGTTGGGTCAGTGAGCAAAAGGAGAAATCCATGGTCATCCTGGGAAGGGAGAGTCACTGCTGGGAAACACAAGGACTCTCTTGAACCCCTGATAGTAGTGGCTGCAAGTTTACAGTTCAGGAGCACCAATTTATAAATGACTGCTGGGCAAAATTCAAAAAAGAATGCCTTTTCTTGCCATAATCCAGACTGGTGGAGATGGATGAAGGGGGCAAAGAAACTGCTGGTAGTCTTTCATCAGGCTTGAGAATACTGGAGAAAGCAATGGTCATGGTGGGTTGGGGGAGAATCATTGCTTGCAAAGGAAAATGACACTCTTGAACCCCCAATAATAGTGGCTACAAGTTTACAGTTCAGGAGCACCAGTTTATAAAGGACTGATGGTTGAAAATTCAAAGAAAGTGTGCCTCTTTGGCTACACTCCAGATTGGTGGAGATGACTGAGGGGTGGGCAACTGCCACCTGTCATTTGTTGGGTCCAGGAGCACTGGTCATTCCAGAGAGGGGGGGGTGAGTCCCTGCTGGCAAACAAAAACAACTATGTTTAACCCCAATAGTAGCAACTGTAGATTAACAGTTCAGGAGCACCAATTTGTAAAGGACCACCTAGCGAATTTTTTTTTTTAAAGTGTGCCTTATCTGGCCATGCTCCTAATTGGATGAGATGGCTGAACATGGTGGAGCAACTGCCAATGATTATTTGTCATGTCCTGGAGCACTTGAGAAAGCTGCAGTCATTCTGAGAGGGGGATAATCACTGCTGGCAATGGAAAGTAACTTTCTCAAACTACTGATAGTAGTGGCCGCAAGTTTATAGTTCAGGAGTACCAGTTTATAAAGGACTATCAGGTGAAAATTTAAAAATGTGCACCTATTCTGGCCACACTCCCAATTAGTGGAGATGGTGTAAGGGGGTGAAGCAATTGTTGATGTTCATTTGTCAGGTACAGGAGCACAGGAGAAAGCTGCAGTCATCCTGGAGGGGGGAAGAGTATCTGCTGGAAGGAAAGTGACTATAACTAACATCAACAGTGGCATCTACCATTTTCTTTCATGCTTCATAAATTGTAGTGAGAAAGAAAAAACGACTGTTCTGCTGTGAGGATCAGACCCAGGCCCCTGCTCACTACTACTTGATAACCATTAGCTTTACCTCTGTACTAAGGTTCCTGGACAGGAAATGCATGCTGGGGCAAAGGACATCCAGGAATGAGTGTAGACCGCACGTGCATACATTCAGTGGATTTTAGTAATGAACAATCTTACTATCTGAAGTAATGTTTCCCAAGTTGCCCCCACCTACACAGCTGCAGTGGATTTTTGTAATGAACAATCTGTCTGTCTGAAGTAATGTTTCCCAAGTTATATTCAAACCCCAATTGCTCAATTGGAACTTCCCAAGTTATCTGCAATATACTATAGTTATTAGCATTACAGAACTTCAAACCTTGTTGAAACTATATCGCTAACATCAGCAATGACATGCAGCAATTTCTCTCGTACAACTTATACAGTATAGTAGAGAGAAAGAAAAAACATGTTCTGCCCTGGGGATCAATCCCAGACTTGTGTAGGTCTGAAACCCTGTGCCCTGTCAGGGACATCATTAATGATATCACGCAGCCAAATCACTCCCACTGAATGTACATCTGAACTTGACTTAATGCCAAAAAAAGGCACTCATGACCACAGTAGGTGTTTACAGCTACACACCCTGCACCTAAAACCTGTGCCATTTTTGGAGTATGCTCAGTTCAAAAGTAAATGTTATATGGATAGCTGAATTTTTGCATTAGTGGTTTGAGTTAAAGTGATTTCCTTCAAACTGCTTTTGTCAGCCAGCTGGCAAAATCAGTGTGAAAGATATCACTTTCACTCACAATGCTAATGCAGAAACACCCCAGAACACCTCCCTGTCACTATTACAATTACTGTACAGTAGGTGCTTAGTCTCACTGCCAGTACTCCCTCCCCATCACACATTTAATTTTACTTTTAACTTGAAATGTATTAAAACTTTGGACATTCAGATGACAATACATCAATTTTTTTATATGACTGGATGATGGATGCCCAGTTCTGCTGCTGGTACCTCCTCTCCTTCCCTCCAAATTTATGTGTTAAAAAAAACCTAAAACAGATAGCGGGTGCCCAGTCACACAGGCCAGCACACATTTGTAAAAACTGTCATGGGGGTACACCCCCAGTGCTAGCTTAGATAATCCCCACCTTACACATAAGAAGCAGACTAGAATGCCCCACCTGGTACCACTGTAAACCACACTCTTCCATTCTCAGTCCACCATCCACCCCCATACATAGCTGATGATAGCAGTGTGTCCAACCCTGGTGCCACTGAGAAGTCTGACACTCAAGTGCCCAATCATCAGTGTCAGTACCCCTAAAATAAGAAAACTCTCCCTTGAAGATCCTATTTCTTTGTTTTAACCCAAAAAGAAGAAAATAGTCCTTCACTGACTTCTAACCCTCTGACCTTCAACCCCCATGACTCCTACACTCAGAACCCACCACCACACCCTCCTTACACCATCATTCATTTATAGAGGGTCCATTGTTGTAGATCCACTATCCCCAAAATACATCCTCCTTACATAAATGCAATCACAAACTGAGGAGAAAAGGTAAGTACCATCAATGTATTTTCAAAGCTTTTCTGAACCTTTACTCAGAATGTCATTATTTTTAAATACTTTGAACCAAATTTCACATATTTTGCGATAAAGTTTGTATTTATATATTTCACTGCGGAAAACTATGTTAATGTACCAGTTAGAATTCAATTTCAAGCTGCAAAAGTAAGGAGATGTGGCGTTAAGGTTTTCAACCTTAACTCACTATCCACCTATGCAGAAAAAGAACAAGACCACACAACCAACCACATACAGTTATCATCAGGTAGGACAAACATACAATTGTTTCCGGACTATACAATTGGAACAGCACTAATGTGCTACCTTCATGGAATGAATCTGTGGCAGGCACACTGGAAGACATATACAATCTCAGCTAACTGCAGATAGAAATTCACAATACTCAAATCACAACATGACTTCTGTGCAGAAGCACAGTCCTCTGTAGCCACATATAGAAATCCTCAATACCTAAATTACAAGAGTTCTTTTATCTGCAATGTAGCCACATTTGGAGCTATATAATTGAACATTTATGTGCATACTTTCTCGAAAGAGTCATAGTAACTGTTAGACAGGTAATTGATCGTGCAAATTTTAATTTACAGGAGTTCAAAATTTAACAATTTAATTATTGGTTAAACTGTATGAAAATGTTCAAAATATTTGGGTGTTTATAACTCCACACCTATTGCAGGTATATAGTCATGATTTGGCATGCATGCCAAAATACATATATCCTGGAATGTAATTAAGCCTGACAAATGTTGTTTAGTAGGTTAAACTTTATTGTGGACACTTTAGAAATTACTAATTGACAACATTTGCTCAAAAATTTATGGACGCATAATAGGTAATGCCACTAGAATTCCACTTATGGAATTTAACTTTCATAAAGTACTTATTATAACTGAATCATCTTGCCTGCACTAGCATCACAGCCCTGCAATACCCTCCAAGACTCCTGCAACAGTGATGCCAAACATCATGTTCCATCATGACTAAAGTTATCCAGATGCTTCTATCACAATGGCCTAAAACACAACTAGTTGTAAAGCTTGAGGCTTGGCATCACTTGGTGCCACAGTTTTCATATAGTAAAAATATATCTTGCTGTCAGCAGGATTGTTAAAGTGTCAGCAAGAGGCATTGTAGCAGAAACAATGCTACATCTGCATGTGTTTCCACAAGTAATTAGTCAGTGAGCTGTAGTGGTTAGCTGGTGTACTGCAAGTATTCAGGCTAGTGCACATTAATGTCCATGAGTATTCTTCATGATTTGTCATTCAATATATTGACTTGACACTTGGCATCACTTTTACTACAAAGCCTCCTATGCATGCTAGTTTATTGCCACTTTTCCCAGCCTTTACCTTCCTCTAGAATGGTAACTCAAGTGTATGACTGGGCAAAATGTATGGACACGACTGCAACAAAAATATCAACATATTCCACAATTTCACAAAAGCTCATGAAATTCAATTTTAATTACTGATGTTATTTTGGAATCTTTGGCTGCTTATAACTTGGTCAGCCTCTGAGCAAGAGATTAGAGAGCTGACACACAGCCTCTTTTTTCCCATATTGATTTTTTTCTCCCAGCTTGCTGCTCATCTCTCAGGGATATACCCTGTTCACAGAGAAATACCATGATCAGGCTGAAACCAGCCATCATTCAGTTGGCTACTAGCTTTTTCTCCAACATTTTTTTCCCCTCCCATCTCCCCTGGTGGGATGGTACCTCTGTCAGCCTTGCAAGCTCCTAGGCCCAGCAACATGGTTCACTGTGTTGGAGGAACCCGCTGCCATCCCTCCTTGACTGAGATGATCTGCCAGAACTTCACTGATAGAAGATAAACTTTGCCCAACCCTACTATGCAGTTATTGGGTGGACTAGTTTGGAGAGCAGTGTTAGCAGATTGGGAGGGATGATCAGGCAGGCTGGAAAGCTTTTTTAACATTGCACGCACATCAATCAATCAATCAATCAAAGTCTTTAACCAGGCGAACACCACTGAGCAAGCTCATTTTCGAGGTGGACCTGGGTTTGTTAACAAGGAACAAGGGACAATATACATGGGATGCAACACACAAGAAAATAGTAATAATACAAATAAAGTGAGATACAATAATACAGTATATACAAAGTATCAGCAGGTATCATTGACAGTAGTATATGTTTGGAACAGAAGATACAGCTAGTTTAGGGTAGGACACAATTTTTCATAAAAGTAAAGAAATATACATATCAGGTGAACCGAACACAAATAAAACCTAATATAAAAAGAAATATAGTGATACGGTATGGAGAATTTAGGGCTGGAACCAGGGTCAAAGGAATGAGGAACAGACAGATATATGGGGGTAGAAAAAGGGAGAGGGAAGAGTCGATTATAGATGTGATCAGTCTTTTAACAGTAGTAATTAGAGTGTGCTTGGACTTTCAGTAGTCACTATTTAGGGTCGACAGGCACAGGACTCCTTATTATGATGTAGCTATAGAGATTTAAAAGCTGCTAGGCTGATGGGGTGAGCACATGCACAAACTGGACCTCAGGTAGTGTCCAAAAAGACAATATGGTTATATAAATTCTTAAAGCAGTTAAATCACAATTTATTAAGGTGGCTATACAGACATATATTGTTTCAGTACCAGAATAGCTGGATATTTACTATTATGATCCCTTGGATAGAGATGTGGCAAAGTTTGCATAAATTGTGAAATTTCACACTTTGTGGAGCGTCATAAAGTTTCCCCAGACATGAGAAACTTCTGCTTCACTTGAATTACAAAGTTTTTGCTGTGAAGTGTGGAATTATGCCTTGAAGTGCAGAATTTCGTCCACAAAATTCCGCACCTTACGGCAAAACGTTGCACTTCACGGTCAAGCCACACTCCACAAATTGCATGAATTTTGTGAACTGCACTTTGTGAATTGCATGAAATTCACAAATTAGTTTTCAAGAATGCATTGGATATGCACAAGGGAACCCTAGCAATAGGAAAGAGAAGGTAAAAGCCAGAGATCATGTAGGATCTACGGTATTGCAGTAGGTAGGGAAAATCGACAGACTAGGTGGGCCAATTAATCCTTATCTGCTGTAAATTTTTATGTTTCTATATAATTCATGGAGTGAAGTTTGCAAACTTTACCCATCTCTACCCTCGAAGGAGTGGATGGCAACTTTTGCCATAAAAAAGTATTGTATGATTTTGACTTGTCATAGTGAAATTGTGCAAAAGAAGTGAGTGCTATGCCTGTTCATTTGTTGGTTCTCTTGTACAGAAAAGTGTATTAAACATCAACTGGCTGTCAGTCTAATCATGCATGACAAGGCTGGGTATCAGTGGCAAATATCTAGATTTTGCAGGATGATCCGCACATCAATGATTCAGTGAACATGTGCTCTTGTGCTCATGTACCTGTTGTGTTCTGTAGAGGAGAAGCAGTGAATGTACTTTACAAGTACCCACTGTTTATTTCCCAGTGAGCCAGAAATTCCCTTATGAACAGAAGTAGTAAGGCCAAAATAGTGGGCTAGCTTTGTAGGGTCACTGAGCTACAACCAGCTGGGCCTGCATGTGAATACACGTACTCACTTGATCATGTACCACTATGCACATTGGAGCATGCATTCACAGAGGCACATGAAACATTGCACCTTTTGTCTACATTCACTGGCTCTCTACCAGAGCCTAGGGAAATGTAGTGAGCACTTCAGAGAACCAAGAGAAACAACTCTGGTGGGGGACTCCATTGTTAGGAAGGTATAACTGGGGAAGAAGGAGAGAGGAAGGTGCCTGCCTGGCGCCATGGCTTGGAGGATAGGGAGAGAATCCTCAGGATTGCCAGAGCAGATGCACAGGGGAGGGAGCTGGATGTCATTGTCCACCTAGACACAAATGACCTGGCTAAGAAAGGGATTAGAGAACTGCAGGAAGAGTTTGTGGAATTGGGGAGGGGTCTTAGAAAAGTAGCATGCAGGTAACCTTCTCGGAGGTGCTGCCCATCTACGGCATAGGAGAGGCTAGGGTGTTCCACGCATGGATTGAATCAGTGGTTGAAAACTGTGTGGAGATCAGGGCTTTGGCTTCATTGGGGACTGGGGGTCCACATAGAGGGATGCAGGCCTATACTGGTGTGATGGTCTGCATCTGTCCAGGATGGGATCAGGATCCTAGGTGATAGGTTTAAATGCCTCATTGGCAAGCATTTAAACTAGCCAAGGGGGGAGGCACTGGAAAGGAGCAGGGAAATCCTAGCCCTCAAAAAAATCACAGTAGTAAGTACGGAAAACACCAACATAGAGGTGTCGATAGGGAGAAGGGCTGGGGTAAATGGAGACAGTGACAAAGGCAAGAAGGACATGGATGGGGCAAAAAGGAGTAAGGCCATCAGGAAATGGAGGGTAATGAGTACCAATGCCTGTAGTCTGGGCAACAACCTCCTGAGCTGGTAGCCTTGATGGAAGAGGATGCCTGGATATTGTAGCAGTCACAGAAACATGGTACACAGAGAACCATGACTGGGATGTTAACATACCAGGGAACATAACCTACAGGAGAGACAGGCAGGGGAGAAGAGGGGGAGGAGTAGCTCTCTATGTAAAGGAAAGGATAAAAGCAACTGAACAAAAGAGTAAACAGGGAGGAAAGGAGGCACTGTGGGTCACCTAGGAGACTGGAAAGGGCAGCACAATCTGCACAGGGGTTGTGTACAGACCCCCATGTCAGGGGGAGGGAATGGACAAGGATATGATGGAAGGCATTCTTAGAATAGCAGAGAAAGGGGAGATACTGTTGATGGGAGACCTGAATATGCCAGATGTTAACTGTAGCACATTTGCTGCAGCCAAATCCAAGAGCAGGGCCATTCTTGATGCCTTACAGGTGGCAGGCCTCGGACAGCTAGTTTCGGAACCCACTCATGGGGGAGCAATCTTAGACCTCATACTCTCAAATGAGGGCAGTGAGTGGATTTCAGATCTAGAAGTGGGTTGCCATCTGGGAACAAGAGACCATCAAACAGTGTGGTTTACGTTAAACTCAGCTACAGAGTCAAGCCATACAAAAGTGAGGGTACTGGACTTTAGGAGGGCTGACTTTGCAAGATGGGAGAGTGCCTCAGAAAAGCACTAGCAAACAGGCTAGAAGGAGGTGGAGCAACAATGGGAATCATCAAAACTGCCATCACAGAGGCAACAAGCCTTTGTGTGAAGCAAATAAACAAATCAAAATGAAAGAAAAGCCACTATGGTTTTCAAAAGAGGTGGCTGAAAGTCAGGAAGAAAAGATAGCATTCTGGAAGTATAAGGAAACACAGATGGAGCAGGACAGAGAGCTGTACCAGTTAAGGCAGAAGGAAGCAGGGAGGAAAGTCAGAATAGCAAAGGCCCAAACTGAGGAAAGATAGCCAACTCAGTTAAGAAGGGAATAAAACCTTTTATAGGTACATCAGTGAGCGTAGAAAGACAAAGGGAGGGATAGTGAGGCTGAATAGAATGAACGGTGGTGGGCAGAGGGGACAGTGAAAAGCAGGGATACTGAATGAATACTTCTGTTCAGTATTCACAAAAGAGGAGGAAAGTGCTCAATCCAATTAACAGAAGCACTTTGATAGGGGGTCGATCCCAGTCCTTTCACAGAAGAAAGGGTTCTGCAAGAACTCCTAAACTGAAGGTGGACAAAGCAATGGGTCCTGATGGAATTCACCCTAGAATTCTAAAAGAATTAAGGGAGGAACTAGTGAAACCACTGGCTACTCTTTTAATAAATCATGGGAGGATGGTGTGGTACCTGAGGACTGGAGGAGGGCAGATGTGATTCCCTTCACAAAAGTGGGACCAAGACAGAGGCAGGAAACTACAGACCTGTCAGTCTGACCTCTGTGGTAGGGAAAGTGATGGAGTCACTTCTGAAGGAAAGAATAGTTGAGTACCTAGAGGCCAGTGGAGCACAGGACCCAAGGCAGCATGGGTTCACAGTGGGAAGGTCATGTCAGATGAATCTAATAGATTTCTTTGACTGGGTGACCAAAGTAGTAGACCCGGGAGAGGCTGTGGACATGGCCTACCTAGACTTTAGCAAGGCATTTGACACAGTCTCACACAACAGATTAATAGTCAAATTAACCAGCCTGGGAGTGGGTCCCAGGGTGGTAGCCTGAGTAAAACATTGGCTGCACAACAGGACACAGAAGGTAATTGTAAATGGAGTCCACTCTGAAGAAAGAGGGGTTACTAGTGGGGTACCGCAGGGTTCATTATTGGGTCCAGTCCTTTTTAATGTCTTCATCAGTGACATTGCAGAGGGACTGGAAGGAAAAGTATGCCTTTTGCAGATGACACAAAGATCTGCAACAGGGTTGATATACAAGGAGGCGTGGAAAGGATGAGAAGGGACTTGGCAAGGTTGGAGGAATGGTCAGAAGTATGGCAGCTAGGATTCAATGCAAAGAAGTGCAAATAATGCACCTGGGAAACAAGAACCCAGGGAAGAATACACAATGAGGGGGAGGTAGTAACAACAACAAAATGAAAAGGGACCTGGGGGTAATCATATCAGATGACCTTAAGGTTAGCAAGCAATGTGAGAAGGCAGTAGGAGGGTTGGGGTATACTGGGATGCATAGGGAGGAGACATCAGCAGCAGAAAATAGGAAGTTGTTATCCCTCTGTACAGACAGTTGGTGAGACCCCATCTGGAGTACTGCATCCAGTTCTGGAGACCCCATCTCTGCAAGGACATAGACAGGACAGAGGCAGTCCAGAGGAGGGCAACTAAATGGTGCAGGGTCTGCAAGAGAAGCCATATGAGGAGACACTAAAGGAGCTTAATGTGTATACCCTTGAGGAAAGAAGGAGAGTGGGGACATGATAGAAACTTTTAAGTACCTCAGTGGTATCAACAAAGTCCAAGAGGGTAGCATCCTTCAGAAAAAGAGATGTGCAAGAACAAGGGGACACAGTTTAAAGATAGAAGGGGGCAGTTCAGGGGCAATGTGAGGAAGTATTATTTCACAGAGAGGATAGTGGATGCATGGAACAGCCTTCCTGAGGAGGTTGTGGGGTCTAAAACTGTGGGAGAATTCAAGAATGCATGGGACAGACATTAGGCAATTCTTGTGGGGGGAGGAAGAAATAGGCTGTTGGTTAACTAGGATCTGCGGCCTATCCTGTAGGTAGGGAAATGGGCAGACTAGATTGGCCAAGCGGTCCTTATCTGCCGTCAAAGTCTATGTTTCTATGAAAAGCTCAACCCTGGTCAGAGAGGTTGGCGGTTCACCCCCCCACAATCAGCTAATTGCCAAAACAAATTCATTTTAATTATAACAATATCTGATGATAAATTAAATGCCTTCTAAATTGCCATTCATGTCCTTTTACTGTTGTATCTAAACATGTTTTTATGTCTCCTCATTTCATCTCTTATTTCTTACAGATTCCAATATGATTTTCCAATCTTTCTCTGATATCAACAATTTTCAGTGTCATATAAAATACTGTGAGACAGTTGGGGGATCCTAAATTCACTTAGCTTTAACCCACTCAGCCACTGGAGGACTTATCCACCTTGATACCCAAACAGAGATTTCAGGCTAACCCTAAGTGGGAGGGGTTATGACTTCACTAAGTGACGTTAGGCTCCCACCTGTCTCACGGCATTTTATGTGACATTGAAAAGTGTTGATATCAGTGAAAGATTGGAAAATTGTATTGGATTCTGCAAGAAATAAGTGATGAAATGAGAGACATAAAATATGTGTTAAATTCAACAGTAAAAGACATGAATGGCAAGTCTAGAAGGCATTTAATTTATCATCCAATATTGTTATAATTAAAAAGGATTTTATTTGGCAATAAGCCAAGGGTGGGAGAGAACCACTGACCTCTCTGTCCAGGGCTGAGCTTACCCACTTTAACCCACTCAGCCACTGGAGGACTTAGCCACCTTGATGCCCAAAGAGATTTCAGGCTAACCCCTAAGTGGGAGGGGTTGATGTCACTAAGTGATGGTAGGCTCCTCCCATCTGTCCCATGGTATTTAAACCAGGCATATCACGAGTGCCCGATCTCTTCTGTAACCAGGAAGTAGGCTGGACCCCAGGACCATGTTGATGAATGTTGCTAAGAATCTTTATGCAAGCATACTTGTTATAAGCAATTTTACTTAGTTTGAGCAAGGTAAAGAGTATGGGGGTGTTTGATAAGTGTGTTTGTCTTTCCCCAGTTGTAGAAATGATGAGTGAGTTGCTAACATTGAAGTGTTTGTAAACATAGTAAAGCGGTAAGGAAGAAGAGGGAAGGAACATGAAATGGATACAGAGAAGAAAAACTTTAAAATGAGAGAAATAGGGTAAAATGTTTGTAAAACGAATGGGGAACCCCTAAAACAAAATGAAGTAATGTTATGATATTTTTACAGTGAGGGAAGATAAATTACAAACAGGAGAGACCACCCAGAGAAGTCATGAAAGGTGACATTTTAAAGGTGTAAGAAGCCATATGAGGGTGGTTAGAGAAAATAAAGTAAGAAACATACAATAAAAAAATAAACATACTGTATATATAATATTGAAAATAAGGGAATGATAGTACTCCTTGCTTCCATCATAGGTGTTCTGAGGAATTACTTTGAGGATGAAATACTGAAAACATAAGAAGAAATGTTTACACTGAGATAGAAATAAGAGTTATTTAAAACAAAAGGTTTGTGTTCAAATATGTATGTAACACTGTAAAACAGCACTAACTAGAGGCATATGTTAAGAAATAAGTAAAGGTGTATATGATGAATTTAGTAAATGAATGTATAAGCTAATAGTATACACAGGTGTACTATACAAGTATGTGAAGGTAGTGGAGAGTGAAGCCATGAGTTTTAAGTAAAAAGTTTTTTAAATTGTGTATTTGTGATATTTTTATATGTTTTGTATTTAGAGATCAGTGCTGAAGATTGGGCCTGATGAAGTGGTGTTTGGCCACTGGAACGTTTGCCATGGACTTTCAGTGTGGAAAATATGAAATAAAGGAGCTTTTTGCTACATATGTGTTCTTTTTAGTGGAGTTCATCCTATACTAGTTAAAGATGAAAGAGCTGTCCTCATGGTCAAGTTTTAGTGAACATGGGCAGTGCCCAGTGATGGATCCATGGCAGTGACTGCTCTCTCCTGAGCCAGTGGCAGTGAGATTATTTTCAAGTCAGTGGAGAGGCTTGGTGCAGGGGGTAGGGATAAGTTAGGGAGATGCAAGAGAGTGTTTTTTGGAGACAGGAATGAGGTTCAAGGCATTAAGGTCAGCTGGCATGCATTAGGAGGATGATGTCTATGTGGCTTTGGGGCAGGATTTGTCTAGTGCACTTACCTGGTCAACAAAAACTAAATAGAAAAAATAAAATAAAACATGTCTTGTCCAGCTTCTGGGTGGAGAAAGTGACTACACTTCATTTGCCAAAGAAATTCATGAATGGTTTGCATTTTGCAGAGGGCTTTGAAGTTTTCTCCAGAAAGCAAAAATTGACACTTTGCAGGGAGAACAATGTTGCAAAATGCACTTCATTTGTGAAGTAGCATCTTTGCTATATTTTTCCCTGAAAAGAGGCTATTTTATGAGTAAAAATCTGTGAAGTAGCACTTATTTGTAAAGTATTACTTGCCTTTTTTCTTGAAAAGCTAAGAAATACTTTGTCCACCCTTGTAGCACTCTATACAACCTTACTCCCTTCTACCCAACCAGCAAACAAACAAATAATGAGGTAGTATCCAAGTGTTAAATCAAGTTAAGGATATGCATATCAGCTGGGGAGCAAGAGAGGCACTGTATATTCAGTTTAGTTAAGACCAGATTAAGCCACCTTCTTAATAGCTGATCAGACAAATTATACCCCTGTTTTCTGCAATAAAGCTTAAGGGTTGAAAGGCAGTAATCTAGTCAATTCATTTAGGCACAATAATCTGACAAGTCAGCCAGCATTCACCTTTCCTTAAACTTTCTGCACTAGCTACACTGGTACTATTCAAAAACAAATATTATTACAAGGCTTTGTTAGTGCATCATATGTATTAATGACAATATTTTCAGAGCCTATGATCTGGCTACCTGAGCTACAGTACTCAATGTCATAAAAACATCAGCAGAAGTTCCAGTCCACATAAGGTATTAATAAGAACAGTTTCAGAGCCTACAATCTGACTGCCCAAGATACTCTAATCTTATTCATAAAAGCTTCAGCAGACACTGAAGCCATGTCAGGTATGGGAGTTATGAGCACTTTTCACTGTTCAACAACACTCACTAGCTACACTGGCAGGTTATACAAATGCAGTACAAGGTTACAAGCCATACAGTTAAGGTGAGATATGCCCATTGTACCACACAGTGCAACTTTATGCCCAATGGGACAGCATAGCTGTCCACTGGTCACCTCCTCGGCTGACTCACAGGAAGACTCCTCTTCAATGTCCTTTGCACTTGGTCCTTTGTGCATAGGGCTGCAACACAGAGGGATGCTAGGGTTTGCTAATGTTTGAGGGAGATGGCTGAAGGGAGCAGGGCAACTGCAGATGGTGGTTAGTTGGGTCCTGGAGCACTGAAGAAAGCCACAGTCATCATGGAGAGGGGGAGAGTCATTGCTGTCAAAGGAAAGTGACTGTCTCAAACCCATAATAATAGTGGCTGCAAGTTTATTGTTCAGGAGCACCAGTTTATAAAGGGCTACCAGGCAAAAATTAGAAAAAAGTGTCCCTTTTATAGTCAGGCTTCCAACTGGTCGAAACGGCTGGAGGGGGTAGGGCAACTGCCACTGGTAGTTTGTCAGGTCCAGAAGCAATGGAGAAAGCTGCAGTTATCCTGGCAAGAAGGGAGAGTATTTATGTGAAATGGAGCAGCATACCTGATCACCGGATGCCCCCCTCAGCTGACTCCCAGAGGTAGAATCCCTCCTCAGCGTCTTTCATACTCAGTCCTTTGCACAGAGAGCTGCAGCACATAGGGGCCACTAGTGTATGCTGCATTTTGAGGGGAGATGGCTTGAGGGGATGGGCAACTGTTACTGGTCATTTGTCAGGTACAGGAGCACTGGAGAAAGCCACAGTCATCCTGGAGAGAAAGGAAAGTCACTGTTGGCAAAGGAAAGTGACTGTCTCAAACACCTGACAGAAGCAGCTGCAAGTATACAGTTCAGGAACACCAGTTTATAAAGGAACATCAAGTGAAAATTCCCACAAAAAGTATCTTTTGGCCATGCTCCTGATTGGTGGAGATGGCAGGAGGGGGCTGGGCAACTGCCACTGGTCATTAGTTGGGTCAGTGAGCAATGGAGAAATC
Source organism: Neoceratodus forsteri (assembly GCA_016271365.2). Taxonomy (NCBI): domain Eukaryota; kingdom Metazoa; phylum Chordata; order Ceratodontiformes; family Ceratodontidae; genus Neoceratodus; species Neoceratodus forsteri. The sequence goes on along the minus strand of CM028129.1, from coordinate 811,488,415 downwards.
CATGGTCATCCTGGGAAGGGAGAGTCACTGCTGGGAAGCACAAGGACTCTCTTGAACCCCTGATAGTAGTGGCTGCAAGTTTACAGTTCAGGAGCACCAATTTATAAATGACTGCTGGGCAAAATTCAAAAAGAATACCTTTTTCTGCCATAATCCAGACTGGTGGAGATGGATGGAGGGGCAAAGCAACTGCTGGTAGTCTTCATCAGGCTTGGGAATACTGGAGAAAGCAATGGTCATGGTGGGTTGGGGAGAATCATTGCTTGCAAAGGAAAATGACACTCTTGAACCCCCAATAATAGTGGCTACAAGTTTACAGTTCAGGAGCACCAGTTTATAAAGGACTGATGGTTGAAAATTCAAAGAAAGTGTGCCTTTTGGCTACACTCCAGATTGGTGGAGATGACTGAGGGGTGGGGCAACTGCCACCTGTCATTTGTTGGGTCCAGGAGCACTGGTCATCCCAGGGGGTGAGTCCTGCTGGCAAACAAAAACAATTATGTTTAACCCAATAGTAGCAACTGTAAGTTAACAGTTCAGGAGCACCAATCTGTAAAGGACCACATAGCGAATTTTTTTTAAAGTGTGCCTTATCTGGCCATGCTCCTAATTGGATGAGATGGCTGAACAAGGTGGAGCAACTGCCAACGATTATTTGTCATGTCCTGGAGCACTTGAGAAAGCTGCAGTCATTCTGAGAGGGGGATAATCACTGCTGGCAATGGAAAGTAACTTTCTCAAACTACTGATAGTAGTGGCCGCAAGTTTATAGTTCAGGAGTACCAGTTTATAAAGGACTATCGGGTGAAAATTTAAAAAAAGTGCACCTATTCTGGCCACACTCCCAATTAGTGGAGATGGTGTAAGGGGGTGAAGCAATTGTTGATGGTCATTTGTCAGGTACAGGAGCACAGGAGAAAGCTGCAGTCATCCTGGAGAGGGGGGAAGAGTATCTGCTGGAAAAGGAAAGTGACTATAACTAACATCAACAGTGGCATCTACCATTTTCTTTCATGCTTCATAAATTGTAGTGAGAAAGAAAAAAAGACTGTTCTGCTGTGAGGATCAGACCCAGGCCCCCTGCTCACTACTACTTGATAACCATTAGCTTTACCTCTGTACTAAGGTTCCTGGACAGGAAATGCATGCTGGGGCAAAGGACATCCAGGAATGAGTGCAGACCGCACATGCATATATTCAGTGGATTTTAGTAATGAACAATCTGTCTATCTGAAGTAATGTTTCCCAAGTTGCCCCCACCTACACAGCTGCAGTGGATTTTGTAATGAACAATCTGTCTGTCTGAAGTAATGTTTCCCAAGTTATATTCAAAACTCAATTGCTCAGTTGGAACTTCCCAAGTTATCTGCAACATACTGTAGTTATTAGCATTACAGAACTTCAGACCTTGTTGAAATTATATCGCTAACATCAGCAATGACATGCAGCAATTTCTCTCGACAACTTATACAGTATAGTAGAGAGAAACAAAAACATGTTCTGCCCTGGGATCAATCCCAGACTTGTGTAGGTCTGAAACCCTGTGCCCTGTCAGGACATCATTAATGATATTACGCATCCAAATCACTCCCACTGAATGTACATCTGAACTTGACTTAATGCAAAAAAAGGCACTCATGACCACAGTAGGTGTTTACAGCTACACACCCTGCACCTAAAACCTGTGCCATTTTTGGAGCATGCTCAGTTCAAAAGTAAATGTTATATGGATAGCTGAATTTTTGCATTAGTGGTTTGAGTTAAAGTGATTTCCTTCAAACTGCTTTTGTCAGCCAGCTGGCAAAATCAGTGTGAAAGATATCACTTTCACTCACAATGCTAATGCAGAAACACCCCAGAACACCTCCCTGTCACTATTTCAATTACTGTACAGCAGGTGCTTAATCTCACTGCCAGTACTCCCTCCCCCACACACATTTAATTTAGTTTTAACTTAAAATGTATTAAAACTTTGGACATTCAAATGACAATACATCAATTTTTTTATATGACTGGATGATGGATGCCCAGTTCTGCTGCTGGTACCTCCTCTCCTTCCCTCCCAATTTATGTGTTAAAAACCTAAAACAGATAGCGGGTGCCCAGTCACACAGGCCAGCACACATTTGTAAAACTGTCATGGGGTACACCCCAGTGCTAGCTTAGATAATCCCAACCTTACACATAAGAAGCAGACTAGAGTGCCCCACCTGGTACCACTGTAAACCACACTCTCCATTCTCAGTCCACCATCCACCCCATACATAGCTGATGATAGCAGTGTGTCCAACCCTGGTGCCACTGAAAAGTCTGACACTCAAGTGCCCAATCATCAGTGTCAGTACCCCTAAAAATAAGAAAACTCTCCCTTGAAGATCCTATTTCTTTGTTTTAACCCAAAAAGAAGAAAACAGTCCTTCTCTGACTTCTAACCCTCTGACCTTCCACCCCCATGACTCCTACACTCAGAACCCACCACCACACCCTCCTTACACCATCATTCACTTATAGAGGGTCCATTGTTGTAGATCCACTATCCCCCAAAATACATCCTCCTTACATAAATGCAATCACAAACTGAGGAGAAAAGGTAGGTACCATCAATGTATTTTCAAAGCTTTTCTGAACCTTTACTCAGAATGTCATTATTTTTAAATACTTTTGAACCAAATTTCACATATTTTGCGATAAAGTTTGTATTTATATATTTCACTGCAGAAAACTATGTTAATGTACCAGTTAGAATTCAATTTCAAGCTGCAAAAGTAAGGAGATGTGCGTTAGGTTTTCAACCTTAACTCACTATCCACCTATGCAGAAAAGAACAAGACCACACAACCAACCACATACAGTCATCATCAGGTAGGACAAACATACAATTGTTTCCAGACTATACAATGGAACAGCACTAATGTGCTACTTTCATGGAATGAATCTGTGGCAGGCACACTGGAAGACATATACAATCTCAGCTAACTGCAGATAGAAATTCACAATACCAAATCACAACATGACTTCTGTGCAGAAGCACAGTCCTCTGTAGCCACATATAGAAATCCTCAATACCTAAATTACAAGAGTTCTTTTATCTGCAATGTAGCCACATTTGGAGCTATATAATTGAAATTTATGTGCATATTTTCTCGAAAGAGTCATAGAAACTGTTAGACAGGTAATTGATTGTGCAAATTTTAATTTACAGGAGTTCAAAATTTAACAGTATAATTATTGGTTAAACTGTATGAAAATGTTCAAAATATTTGGGTGTTTATAACTCCACACCTATTGCAGGTATATAGTCATGATTTGGCATGCATGCCAAAATACATATATCCTGGAATGTAATTAAGCCTGATAAATGTTGTTTAGTAGGTTAAACTTTATTGTGGACACTTTAGAAATTACTAATTGACAACATTTGCTCAAAAATTTATGGACGCATAATAGGTAATGCCACTAGAATTCCACTTATGGAATTTAACTTTCATAAAGTACTTATTACAGCTGAATCATCTTGCCTGCACTAGCATCACAGCCCTGCAATATCCTCCAAGACTCCTGCAACAGTGATGCCAAACATCATGTTCCATCATGACTAAAGTTATCCAGATGCTTCTATCACAATGGCCTAAAACACAACTAGTTGTAAAACTTGAGGCTTGGCATCACTTGGTGCCACAGTTTTCATATAGTAAAAATATATCTTGCTGTCAGCAGGATTGTTAAAGTGTCAGCAAGTGGCATTGTAGCAGAAACAATGCTACATCTGCATGTGTTTCCACAAGTAATTAGTCAGTGAGCTGTAGTGGTTAGCTGGTGTACTGCAAGTATTCAGGCTAGTGCACATTAATGTCCATGAGTATTCTTCATGATTTGTCATTCAATATATTGACTTGACACTTGGCATCACTTTTACTACAAAGCTCCTATGCATGCTAGTTTATTGCCACTTTTCCCAGCCTTTACCTTCCTCTAGAATGGTAACTCAAGTGTATGACTGGGCAAAATGTATGGACACGACTGCAACAAAAATATCAACATATTCCACAATTTCACAAAAGCTCATGAAATTCAATTTTAATTACTGATGTTATTTTGGAATCTTTGGCTGCTTATAACTTGGTCAGCCTCTGAGCAAGAGATTAAAGAGCTGACACACAGCCTCTTTTTTCCATATTGATTTTTTTCTCCCAGCTTGCTGCTCATCTCTCAGGGATATACCCTGTTCACAGAGAAATACCATGATCAGGCTGAAACCAGCCATCATTCAGTTGGCTACTAGCTTTTTCTCCAACATTTTTTTCCCTCCCATCTCCCCTGGTGGGATGGTACCTCTGTCAGCCTTGCAAGCTCCTAGGCCCAGCAACATGGTTCACTGTGTTGGAGGAACCCGCTGCCATCCCTCCTTGACTGAGATGATCTGCCAGAACTTCACTGATAGAAGATAAACTTTGCCCAGCACTACTATGCAGTTATTGGGTGGACTAGTTTGGAGAGCAGTGTTAGCAGATTGGGAGGGATGATCAGGCAGGCTGGAAAGCTTTTTAACATTGCACGACATCAATCAATCAATCAAAGTCTTTAACCAGGCGAACACCACTGAGCAAGCTCATTTTCGAGGTGGACCTGGGTTTGTTAACAAGGAACAAGGGACAATATACATGGATGCAACACAAGAAAATAGTAATAATACAAATAAAGTGAGATACAATAATACAGTATATACAAAGTATCAGCAGGTATCATTGACAGTAGTATATGTTTGGAACAGAAGATACAGCTTGTTTTGGGTAGGACACAATTTTTCATAAAAGTAAAGAAATATACATATCAGGTGAACCGAACACAAATAAAACCTAATATAAAAAGATATATAGTGATACGGTATGGAGAATTTAGAGCTGGAACCAGGGTCAAAGGAATGAGGAAGGGACAGATATGGGGGTAGAAAAAGGGGAGAGGGAAGAGTCGATTATAGATGTGATCAGTCTTTTAACAGTAGTAATTAGAGTGTGCTTGAACTTTCAGTAGTCTCTATTTAGGGTAGACAGGCACAGGACTCCTTATTATGATGTAGCTATAGAGATTTAAAAGCTGCTAGGCTGATGGGGTGAGCACATGCACAAACTGGACCTCAGGCAGTGTCCCAAAAGGCAATATGGTTATATAAATTCTTAAAGCAGTTAAATCACAATTTATTAAGGTGGCTATACAGACATATATTGTTTCAGTACCAGAATAGCTGGATATTTACTATTATGATCCCTTGGATAGAGATGTGGCAAAGTTTGCATAAATTGGCAAAATTTCACACTTTGTGGAGCGTCATAAAGTTTCCCCAGACATGAGAAACTTCTGCTTCACTTGAATTACAAAGTTTTTGCTGTGAAGTGTGGAATTATGCCTTGAAGTGCAGAATTTCGTCCACAACATTCCGCACTTTACGGCAAAACGTTGCACTTCACGGTCAAGCCACACTCCACAAATTGCATGAATTTTGTGAACTGCGCTTTGTGAATTGCATGAAATTCAAAAATTAGTTTTCAAGAATTCATTGGATATGCACAAGGGAACCCTAGCAATAGGAAAGAGAAGGTAAAAGCCAGAGATCATGTAGGATCTACGGTATTGCAGTAGGTAGGGAAAATCGACAGACTAGGAGGGCCAATTGGTCCTTATCTGCTGTAAATTTTTATGTTTCTAAATAATTCATGGAGTGAAGTTTGCCAACTTTACCCATCTCTACCCTCGAAGGAGTGGATGGCAACTTTGCCATAAAAAGTATTGTATGATTTTGACTTCTCAGTGAAATTGTGCAAAAGAAGTGAGTGCTATGCCTGTTCATTTGTTGGTTCTCTTGTACAGAAAAGTGTATTAAACATCAACTGGCTGTCAGTCTAATCATGCATGACAAGGCTGGGTATCAGTGGCAAATATCCAGATTTTGCAGGATGATCCATATCAATGATTCAGTGAACATGTGCTCATTGCTCATGTACCTGTTGTGTTCTGTAGAGGAGAAGCAGTGAATGTACTTTTACAAGTACCCACTGTTTATTTCCCAGTGAGCCAGAAATTCCTTATGAACAGAAGTAGTAAGGCCAAAATAGTGGGCTAGCTTTGTAGGGTCACTGAGCTACAACCAGCTGGGCCTGCATGTGAATACATCGTACTCACTTGATCATGTACCACTATGCACATTGGAGCATGCATTCACAGAGGCACATGAAACATTGCACCTTTTGTTCATATCTACTGGCTCTCACCAGAGCCTAGGGGAAATGTAGTGAGCACTTCAGAGAACCAAGAGTTGTTATACTGATGGTGCAAGGATGGATCAAGTAGAGGGCAGCCAGACCCACATAATCAAAACCACCTAAGGACTGCTCATACTCAATGAAAAGTCAGTCAGGACCTCGAATAGTGTTAACTCAAAGATTTACTGGATACTCAAACACACATCCTGTGCAGTGTTTTGCAAGTTTACACAGTAAATATACATTTTTTTTCTTAAATGCAAGGTGAGTAGTTCAACAACAAAAAATCTGGATGAACAACCCTGTATGCTTCTTTGAATCTGAGTGTAGAATTTGCAGATCCATATTTTATGGAGGGATTAAAGTGAGATCAGGGGATTCATTATATGGGAATCCATAATGAAGAGAACAAGTGACTGTAGCAGGTACAGTCAAACAGCTGCTGGAAAAAAGCCGTAAAAGGAGACTGTGGCAGAAATACAGAGCTAGACAAAAGCTGTTTACCTGTGGTGCTGTTATTAGCTACTGATCCTATCTTCCTGTATCTCTCATGTCAGTATTTTTTAATTTTCAACTATCCCCATTTTCTAGCCCAACCCCCTTCTCCCCATGTCCAAGACTAAGTAGCTCTCCTTCTTTGTAACATGGCTAAGCAAATGGGCAGAAGACATCTGCAGTCGGACCTCTTCCAAACCATTTTTCTTAGTCATGTTATAAGTGAATTAACCCACTCCAGAGCGTGAGTTAACTTGAGAAATAATCCACACCTGGGTGGTTGGAGACACTCGGACTGCAACTCAGTGCCTCAACCCCACCCCTCACCCCAGGTGTAGGTTAATTCTCAAGCAAGCCCACACTCTGTCATGGGTTAATCCATACATATGTACCTGTCCCCTTTTATGCACCTTACCCAGGGAAGATTCAATGCAAAAAGAGTGGGGGAATTTTCTCTGTGTGCTGGCCAAACTCCACCATTCACTAAAAATACCACTAACAACTTAATCTGGTTCAGTTTCAGTTGATTTCCATCTATATCTCTCCCTCCTCTGGGATGTGGCTGAAAATAAGCAGAATTTCCCAACCCTCCTTTCAACAAAAACAAAATTAATTTCATAAATTAATTAACAAGGTGTGACACCACATGATTCACAGCAGTTTGTATAGTTTTCTCATGTCTTTTTGTGCTGAGTGGTTCTTAGTTGTTTAGACTGCCCATGGACATTTTAATCAATCTCTTTGTTAATTGGTTGTGGGGGTTGTCATGGCTGGCATCTATGGATCTGGAGCACTGTTACAGACAGCTCTTAGCAGTACTGAGAACGTTTGGAACCATACAGGCTGAACCAGGAATCATGGTTGGCAAGTGGTGGTAGTTATTCAGGCAGTAGGTATGAACAACATTTTTGTGAGGTACCTGTTTTTACTGGGGACATGAAACCTGTTTTTGCTGGGGAAATTGGTCTTTGGGGCTGTCTGTGAGTTGGAGGTAATTTTTTGAAATGCATTTATATGGGTTTTTGTTAAGCAGAAATTGAATGCAGTGAGACAAATGATGATGCCAGGGTACCCATTTTTACTCTGAAACAAAAGTAGGCAATCCAGGTGGATGGGTAGTAGAAGTACCTGTACTGCTATACTTTTGTTTAGTAATTTTTTAGAAAAACTGTAAGCAGAAGTTCTTTATTAAATAAACTGCTCTGGCCAAAAGAGAAACTCAGACAGGTCTCAGTTCAACAGTGTATTCCACAGAACTCTCTAGAATCTAACAAGAAGAATGCATTTCACAAGAACTAACTACATACACATTATAGTGTAAACCTAGCACTCAGTATTTGGTGACAAGGCCATCTAGAGGCTCTTACATAATATTACATCTTTCTTCTTATAAAAAAAAAATAATGAAACTGTTCAGCAGACTATGCAATATGAATTTGGAATTGGAAGAATGTCAATTACATCCTACAAGTAATGCAAAACAAGACTTTATTACTTCAGTTCATAAGTTCATTCTCTGAAGTGGCTTTACCATACGACCAGCACGGGTGACAAAAGATTTCCATGTCCTTTGCTTATTCGCTGGATATGGTGGCAAATTCTAATGGTGATATTGTTGATTTAGAGTCATTTTGAGAAACCAAACCATCTTGTGGTGTGGGAGCAATGTTCTCAGAGTCTAAATCATCACTGACTGAAGTTGGTTGAACATCCTGTGACTTGAGCAAACGGTGACAGTTACACCTGTATTCTCCACCATTGTCTGCTCATACTAAGTATGACCTTGGAGTGGGCAATTTTGCTGCAACAGTAGCGGGTTGCCATTTCCCATCAGATCTCTGCATGTAGACTCTGTCTCCTTCCTGAAGGAGAGGTAAGGCTTTGGTATTCCTGTTGTAGTATTTTGACTGATGCCCTGCTTGTCTCTGAACTTTTTCTGGGCCAGAACTGGGCTAATGACCTTTGGCTTGAGCTGGTTGCTTGCAGATGGGAAAATTGAACGCAGGTGATGACTCATCAGTAGTTGAGCAGGTGAGCCTATACGGTCAATAGGCATACTCCTGTATTCCAGCATTGCAAGATATGGATCCCCTCTGCTTTGTTTGGCTTTTACCATTAAATGTTTCACAGTTTGTACCATTTTTTTCTAATTGTCCATTTGACTGTGGGTAATGGTGACTAGATATCTTAGGACAAAAATCATAATTACATGCAAACTGTTTGAACTCTGTCGAGTCATACTGAGGACCATTGTCTGATACCAACTTCTCAAGTATGCCATGTCAGGCAAATATTCCTTTGAGTTTTCCAACCACAGTGGAGGTCAAAGTGTTTCTTAACCTTCCAGCTCAAAACAGTCAAGTTTAGAACTTCCACATCCCAAACTCCCAACTCAGCATGAAACTTGTGGCTGCTGGATACCCTACCCTCATCTCAGTAAACACTACCACTTGAAATGAGCACTCATCCTTTGTATGCCAGTTCTGCCTGGTTCAGCATGAAGCTTGTGGCTGCCAGACATACTACCATCTCATCTCAGTAAACAAACACTTCCATTTGAAATGAGCACCCATCCTTTCTATGTCACCATGAATTTCGAAAAATAAAAGTGGCACACTGTAGCATTTTAAGCAAGTACATCATACAATAAATCACACACAGTGGCCGTCCTATGATGTTTGTGGCTCATTTAAGTAGTAAATACAGTATATTGGAAAATAATTTCCTATCTCCTTTAAGGACGTACACTAATTTCTGAAATGCATCCACCGTGAAGTTTTTAGACTGAAAATTATTGAGACATAAAGTAATGTGGAGCAGATCCCAAAATCTCTTTGACAGACATGCAATATCTGACAGTTTGAGGGAATCAGACATGGGGTGGGAGAGCAGTACATGTTGTTGCATTTTAAATCGAATTGGATGCTTCTAGATGCCTGCTGCACAATCCAGAATACTGTAATGCATGTGGATATGGATGACACCACACTGCTAGAACAAGACACCGTAAAATAATTATAGTGAACTTTGAAGCACTGAAACACTTCAGAAGCAAATCACAATGGTTAGGCTAATACTGTTAATTGTTATAGCTGAAAATGTTTTAAACAAAACATTCATTGCACTGCAGCTTTATATTTTTGTTTTGACTATTTTAAGTATGTATTAACTTCTAGTAACATTAATAACACTTTTTTCTGAAGATATGACAAGAACATTGTGGACCTGACATTAAAAAACATGTTCTTTTGTACTCTCTCTGCGGGCCCGATGCATGAAGTGGTGGAGTAGTTGTGGGCTGTGTACCTTGGGTGTATAATCACTCCACACCCATTGTACCCCTGCACAGGATGCACAAAGGGGGGCACACAGATCCAATGCACCCAATCCTCCACGTCCATGGACTGCACTATGCCAGGAGCATTCCAGTGGCATGCTGGCACTATACGGTATGCACTAAACTGTGTAGTGCTGGCCACATGACTGTGGAGATGGGTGCAGGTTATGGCAGCTGGGACCATGCCATAACCCACTGTGTGCCCCTATGGACACCAACCACTGGATGCTGGGTGACCAGGACAGTGCTCCTTATGCTGTCTCTGCCCACTAGGCAACTGGAGAGGGAAGGGGCAGTGGGATGGGCAAGTGCCCAAAACATCTGTGTAGCGGCAACACCAGGATGTTGCCTGGGGGGTTGGACTGTGGCACTTGACCACCTACGGGTGCTCGGAGGTACAGGATATGGCCACATCATGGTTGGGGCACAGCTGCCATTGTGGGCGGAAGTGGGTCCTGAGGCCAGGGTCCTGCAGTGTGCTGGGAGGGCACCATTTGCTGAGGTCTGGGCTGGTGACCAAACTGGCCATAGAGGCCAGACTGCATGGGTCCAGGTGCCTGCAGTAGGCATGCACTACCCCGGACCTGCACCTCACTGTGGAGGGATCCACTGTTGAACCCAGGACGGCATCCCATTGGATGCCCTCCTGGTTCAGGACTCCACCCCTGCTGCCATGTGGAGTTCTGTGCACCAGGGGAGGAGCCATGGACAGGTGGCTGGCATTAGTGACTGCCAGTATGAGTGCACCTGTCCACGGGTGCACGGAGCCACCAGCAGGGTATGTGATTTTCAGCTTACACCTGCCCGCCGTGCATAGAGCCCAGTATGGATATGATTACAAATAAAATACACTTATTTTCCAATGTCAAGAATGCAATGCAGTACAGTTGGTGTATCATAACCTATTTTTATAAACACACCCATTTACCAGTTACGACCTTTACAATTCTGATATCCCACCAGCATGCACATGCCCGTGATTAAAACATTGACTATAGATGAGAGTACATTCCCACCAGATGGAAGTTCTTCCCAGCCCTTGTGCAAAGCTTGCTGAATGTTATAAATTTTGGGACTATGGAATCTTGTACCCCTATTCACAGATCCACATGCACCATGACCATGTCTGCATTTTAATTGCCTGCACACTTTTAGGAAGTATGTAATCTGAAACCAGTACATTGTATTGTATTATATTTATAGAAAGTGCAACTTCTAGAAGACTGGCATAAGTTCTCTCAGACAGGATGTAAATAGCAGTCTCCTGCCCCAAGGGAATGAGTCAAATACATGCTTGAATCATTTCAGCTTAAGCCTAAGACCTCTTAGGATTGGATAAGCTAGGTAGCAGGGATAGGTTGGAACAAGCTACAAATGTAGTACACAAATGTTTTCATAAGCAAATTGCACAGTTGTGTTTGTACATTGATACAGTGTATTGAACATCAGAAATATAAGGGATGTAAGCACCCCACCAATACCCTGACCCCCAAATTGCAACACCACCCATCCATATCCCCCAGCTAACACCTACTATCTCCACCCCAAGCCTAATTCCCTTAAAACACACACCACTCTTCCAGTCCACTCAACTGATCCCCATAGCCTGTAGGAGTCTGTTCCCCAAAACACACAGATCTCACCCTTCAAAGACCCTCAGTAGACTTATATAACCACCAGCACCAGAGCCCTTGTAAATAATTTTACCCCCAAACCCCTAGTGCGAAAAGTCTTTGTCATGGTTCTATTAATGGGCAGTGCCTGTCTCTCTGTACTCAGTTGTAAATGTAGCTCTTACCCCACCATTCCTTTCCTAGTTGTCTGAGAAGGCAAGGTATGAAAGTGATGTGCACTGTTAATTTATTGGTTCAGGTTGCCCCTAATCATACACATTCCTATATAAAATCTTGGGTCATCCTAAATCATGGCCACATTACTCTATTATAACTAGTATAGGATGAACTCCACTAAAGAAAGGACTGCTGTGTGATTGGACTTCTTTACTGGGACTATATTGCCCTCCTTTCCTCCCACTCAAAGCTAGTTCTACTTTTATAGGCACAGGATTTGACTGACAACAGGAACTTCCTGTTTGAGAGCAGGAAGTGAGTGATCACAGAGCCACCAAAGACCCACCATCCTAGAAGGGCAAGAGTAGCTCTCCGGCCCCCTCTGGCTGCTGGAGGTCTGCCTCTGAGCAAGTAAGGGGTCTACTGAGAAATATAGGATATTCTAGTCTAAGAACAGGACAATCAGGAGTTTAAAGGGCACACAGGCAGAAATTAAGGAGTGAGAGAGAAAAAAAGAGTAAAGAGTAAGGATTGCAAACAGTTAAGGGCCAGAAATAAGACATGATTGAGTGGTGCAGTGCAGTGACTGTGGAGCAGTAGTCTTCCGGGAGACGTTCTGGTGGATGCAGTGCTGTCCCATCTGCAGGCACCTCTTTGGGCTGAGGGAGGAGGTTGCTCATCTCCAGGCTGAGTTGGCCAGGATTTGTGGGACCTCCTCTTCCATCCAGGGACCACCAGTGCCACTGCCGTTGCCTCAGAGGTTGCCAAGAAGGAGGAGCGGATGGACCACAGTGGGCTCAGGGAGGGTGAGGGTGGTGGAACAGAGGTGCAACCCTCCACTTGTACCTCTCCACAATTTCTATGCCATTCTGGCAAAAGTGTGGTTCCCCTATGGAGGCACCCGCAGTGGAGACCAAGGAGGATGCTGGGAACCTCCACAAAGGAGACCCACAGGAGGGTGGCAGGGGACCCCACAGTGGAAGGAAACAACTCCTGGTGGGGGACTCCATTTTTAGGAAGGTATAACAGGTGGAAGAAGGAGAGAGGGAGGTAAGGTGCCTGCCTGGCACCATGGCTTGGAAGGATAGGGAGAGAATCCTCAAGATTGCCAGAGCAGCTGCACAGGGGAGGGAGCTGGATGTCATTGTCCATCTAGACACAAATGACGTGGCTAAGAAAGGGATTAGAGAAGTGCAGGAAGAGTTTCTGGAACTGGGGAGGGGTCTTAGACAACTAGCATGCACGGTAACCTTCTCGGAGGTGCTGCCCATCTATGGCATAGGAGAGGCTAGGGTGTTCCACACCATGGTATTCAATCAGTGGTTGAAAAACTGGTGTAGAGCTCAGGGCTTTGGCTTCATTGGGGACTGGGGGTCCACCTGGAGGGATGCAGGCCTATACTGGTGTGATGGTCTGCATCTGTCCAGGATGGGAACCAGGATCCTAGGTGATAGGTTTAAATGCTTCATTGGCAAGCATTTAAACTAGCCAAGGGGGGCACTGAAAGGAGCAGGAAATCCTAGCCCTCAAAAAATCACAGTAGTAAGTACGAAAACACCAACATAGAGGTGTCGATAGGGAGAAGGGCTGGGGTAAATGGAGACAGTGACAAAGGCAAAAAGGACATGGATGGGGCAAAAGGAGTAAGGCCATCAGGAAATGGAGGGTAATGAGTACCAATGCCTGTAGTCTGGGCAACAACCTCCTGAGCTGGTAGCCTTGATGGAAGAGGATGCCTGGATATTGTAGCAGTCACAGAAACATGGTACACAGAGAACCATGACTGGGATGTTAACATACCAGGGTACATAACCTACAGGAGAGACAGGCAGGGAGAAGAGGGGAGGAGTAGCTCTCATGTAAAGGAAAGGATAAAAGCAACTGAACAAAAGAGTAAACAGGGAGGAGAGGAGGCACTGTGGGTCACCTAGGAGACTGAAAGGGCACCACAATCTGCACAGGGGTTGTGTACAGACCCCCATGTCAGGGGGAGGGAATGGACAAGGATATGATAGAAGGTATTCTTAGAATAGCAGAGAAAGGGGAGATACTGTTGATGGGAGACCTGAATATGCCAGATGTTAACTGTAGCACATTTGCTGCAGCCACATCCAAGAGCAGGGCCATTCTTGATGCCTTACAGGTGGCAGGCCTTGGACAGCTATTTTCAGAACCCACTCATGGGGGAGCAATCTTAGACCTCGTTCTCAAATGAGGGCAGTGAGAGGATCTCAGATCTAGAAGTGGGTTGCCATCTGGGAACAAGAGACCATCAAACAGTGTGGTTTACATTAAACTCAGCTATAGAGTCAAGCTTTACAAAAGTGAGGGTACTGAATTTAGAAGGGCTGACTTTGGCAAGATGGGAGAGTGCCTCAGAAAAGCACTAGCAAACAGGCTAGAAGGAGTGTGGAGCAACAATGGGGAATCATCAAAACTGCCATCACAGAGGCAACAAGCCTTTGTGTGATGCAAATAAACAAATCAAAATGAAAAAAAGCCACTATGGTTCTCAAAAGAGGTGGCTGTGAAAGTCAGGAAGAAAAGATAGCATCTCGGAAGTATAAGGAAACACAGATGGAGCAGGACAGAGAGCTGTACCAGTTAAGGCAGAAGGAAGCAGGAGGGAAGTCAGATTAGCAAAGGCCCAAACTGAGGAAAAGATAGCCAACTCAGTTAAGAAGGGGAATAAAACCTTTTATAGGTACATCAGCAAGCGTAGAAAAGACAAAGGGAGGGATAGTGAGGCTGAATAGAATGAACGGTGGGTGGGCAGAGGGGGACAGTGAAAAAGCAGGGATACTGAATGAATATTTCTGTTCAGTATTCACAAAAGAGGATGGGAAAGTGCCTAATCCAAGTAACAGAAGCACTCTTGATAGGGGGGTCGATCCCAGTCCTTTCACAGAAGAAAGGGTTCTGCAAGAACTCCTAAAACTGAAGGTGGACAAAGCAATGGGTCCTGATAGAATTCATACTAGAATTCTAAAAGAATTAAGGGAGGAACTATTGAAACCACTGGTTGCTCTTTTTAATAAATCATGGGAGGATGGTGTGGTACCTGAGGACTGGAGGAGGGCAGTTGTGATTCCCCTTCACAAAAGTGGGACCAAGACAGAGGCAGGAAACTACAGACCTGTCAGTCTGACCTCTGTGGTAGGGAAAGTGATGGAGTCACTTCTGAAGGAAAGAATAGTTGAGTACCCAGAGGCCAGTGGAGCACAGGACCAAAGGCAGCATGGGTTCACAGTGGGAAGGTCATGTCAGACGAATCTAATAGATTTCTTTGACTGGGTGACCAAAGTAGTAGACCCGGGAGGGGCTGTGGACATGGCCTACCTAGACTTTAGCAAGGCATTTGACACAGTCTCACACAACAGATTAATAGTCAAATTAACCAGCCTGGGAGTAGGTCCCAGGGTGGTAGCCTGAGTAAAACATTGGCTGGACAACAGGACACAGAAGGTAATTGTAAATGGAGTCCACTCTGAAGAAAGAGGGGTTACTAGTGGGGTACCTCAGGGTTCAGTATTGGGTCCAGTCCTTTTTAATGTCTTCATCAGTGACATTGCAGAGGGACTGGAAGGAAAAGTATGCCTTTTTGCAGATGACACAAAGATCTGCAACAGGGTTGATACACAATGAGGTGTGGAAAGGATGAGAAGGGACTTGGCCAGGTTGGAGGAATGGTCAGAAGTATGGCAGCTAGGATTCAATGCAAAGAAGTGAAAAATAATGCACCTGTTAAACAAGAACCCAGGGGAAGAATACACAATGAGGGGGGAGGTAGTAACAACAACAAAAATGAAAAGGGACCTGGGGGTAATCATATCAGATGACCTTAAGGTTAGCAAGCAATGTGAGAAGGATAGGGAGGGTTGGGGTATACTGGGATGCAGGGAGAGCATCAGCAGCAGAAAATAGGAAGTTGTTATCCCTCTGTACAGACAGTTGGTGAGACCCCATCTGGAGTACTGCATCCAGTTCTGGAGACCCCATCTCTGCAAGGACATAGACAGGACAGAGGCAGTCCAGAGGAGGGCAACTAAAATGGTGCAGGGTCTGCAAGAGAAGCCATATGAGGAGACACTAAAGGAGCTTAATGTGTATACCCTTGAGGAAAGAAGGGAGAGTGGGGACATGATAGAAACTTTTAAGTACCTCAGTGGTATCAACAAAGTCCAAGAGGGTAGCATCCTTCAGAAAAAGAGATGTGCAAGAACAAGGGACACAGTTTAAAGATAGAAGGGGCAGTTCAGGGGCAATGTGAGGAAGTATTATTTCACAGAGAGGTAGTGGATGCATGGAACAGCCTTCCTGAGGAGGTTGGGGTCTAAAACTGTGGAGAATTCAAGAATGCATGGGACAGACATTAGGCAATTCTTGTGGGGTGGAAGAAATAGGCTGTTGGTTAACAGGATCTGCGGCCCATCCTGTAGGTAGGGAAATGGGCAGACTAGATTGGCCAAGTGGTCCTTATCTGCCAAAGTCTATGTTTCTATGAAAAGCTCAACCCTGGTCAGAGAGGTTGGCGGTTCACCCCCACAATCAGCTAATTGCCAAAACAAATTCATTTTAATTATAACAATATCTGATGATAAATTAAATGCCTTCTAAATTGCCATTCATGTCCTTTACTGTTGTATTCTAACATGTTTTTATGTCTCCTATTTCATCTCTTATTTCTTACAGATTCCAATATGATTTTCCAATCTTTCTCTGATATCAACAATTTTTCAGTGTCATATAAAATACTGTGAGACAGTTGGGGGGATCCTAAATTCACTTAGCTTTAACCCACTCAGCCACTGGAGGGACTTATCCACCTTGATACCCAAACAGAGATTTCAGGCTAACCCCTAAGTGGGAGGGGTTATGACTTCACTAAGTGACGTTAGGCTCCCACCTGTCTCACGGCATTTTATGTGACATTGAAAAAGTGTTGATATCAGTGAAAGATTGGAAAATTGTATTGGATTCTGCAAGAAATAAGTGATGAAATGAGAGACATAAAAATATGTGTTAAATTCAACAGTAAAAAGACATGAATGGCAAGTCTAGAAGGCATTTAATTTATCATCCAATATTGTTATAATTAAGAAAAGGATTTTATTTTGGCAATAAGCCAAGGGTGGGGAGAGAACCACTGACCACTCTGTCCAGGGCTGAGCTTTACCCACTTTAACCCACTCAGCCACTGGAGGGATTTAGCCACCTTGATGCCCAAAAAGAGATTTCAGGCTAACCCCTAAGTGGGAGGGGTTATGATGTCACTAAGTGATGGTAGGCTCCTCCCCATCTGTCCCATGGTATTTAAACCAGGCATATGCGAGGGCCCGATCTCTTCTGTATCCAGGAAGTAGGCTGGACCCCAGGAGCATTGTTGATGAATGTTGCTAAGAATCTTTATGCAAGCATACTTGTTATTAGCAATTTTACTTAGTTTGAGCAAGGTAAAGGAGTAAGGGGGGGGGCGTTTGATAAGTGTGTTTTGTTTTTCCCCAGTTGTAGAAATGATGAGTGAGTTGCTAACATTGAAGTGTTTGTAAACATAGTAATAGCGGTAAGGAAGAAGAGGGAATGGAGCATGAAATGGATACAGAGAGAAGAAAAACTTTTAAAATGAGAGAAATAGGGGCAAAATGTTTGAAACGAATGGGGAACCCTAAAACAAAATGAAGTAATGTTATGATATTTTACAGTGAGGGAAGATAAATTACAAAACAGGAGAGACCACCCAGAGAAGTCATGAAAGGGTGACATTTTAAAGGTGTAAGAAGCCATATGAGGGTGGTTAGAGAAGATTAGTAAGAAACATACTATAAAAAAAATAAACATACTGTATATAATATTGAAAATAAGGAATGATAGTACTCCTTGCTTCCATCATAGGTGTTCTGAGGAATTACTTTGAGGATGAAATACTGAAAACATAACAAGAAATGTTTACACTGAGATAGAAATAAGAGTTATTTAAAACAAAAAGGTTTGTGTTCAAATATGTGCATGTAACACTGTAAAACAACACTAACTAGAGGCATATGTTAAGAAATAAGTAAAGGGTGTATATGATGAATTTAGTAAATGAATGTATAAGCTAATAGTATACACGAGGTGTACTATACAAGTATGTGAAGGTAGTGGAGGGTGAAGCCATGAGTTTTAAGTAAAAAAGTTTTTTAAATTGTGTATTTGTGATATTTTTTATATGTTTTGTATTTAGAGATCAGTGCTGTAAATTGGGCCTGATGAAGTGGTGTTTGGCCACGGAATGTTTGCACGGACTTTTTCAGAGTGGAAAAATATGAAATAAAGGAGCTTTTTTTGCTACATATGTGTTCTTCTTTAGTGGAGTTCATCCTATACTAGTTAAAGATGAAAGAGCTGTCCTCATGGTCAAGTTTTAAGTGAACATGGGCAGTGGCCAGTGATGGATCCATGGCAGTGACTGCTCTCTCCTGAGCCAGTGGCAGTGAGATTATTTACAGGTCAGCGGGAGAGGGCTTGGTGCAGGGGCGGTAGGGATAAGTTAGGGAGATGCAAGAGAGTGTTTTTGGAGACAGGAATGAGGTTCAAGGCATTAAGGTCAGCTGGCATGCATTAGGAGGATGATGTCTATGTGGCTTTGGGGCAGGATTTGTCTAGTGCACTTACCTGGTCAACAAAACTAAATAGAAAAATAAAATAAAACATGTCTTGTCCAGCTTCTGGGTGGAGAAAGTGACTACACTTCATTTGCCAAAGAAATTCATGAATGATTTGCATTTTGCAGAGGACTTTGAAGTTTTCTCCACAAAGCAAAATTGACACTTTGCAGGAGAATAATGTTGCAAAATGCACTTCATTTGTAAGTAAGCATCTTGCTATATTTTTCCAAGAAAAGAGGCTATTTTATGAGTAAAAATCTGTGAAGTAGCACTTCATTTGTTAAGTATTACTTTTCCGTTTTTTCTTGAAAAGCTAAGAAATACTTTGTCCACCCTTGTAGCACTCTATCCAACCTTACTCCTTCTACCCAACCAGCAAACAAACAAAATAATGAGGTAGTATCCAAGTGTTAAATCAAGTTAAGGATATGCATATCAGCTGGGAGCAAGAGAGGCACTGTATATTCAGTTTAGTTAAGACCAGATTAAGCCACCTTCTTAATAGCTGATCAGACAAATTATACCCTGTTTTCTGCAATAAAGCTTAAGGGTTGAAAGGCAGTAATCTAGTCAATTCATTTAGGCACAATAATCTGACAAGTCAGCCAGCATTCACCTTTCCTTAAACTTTCTGCACTAGCTACACTGGTACTATTCAAAACAAATATTATTACAAGGCTTTGTTAGTGCATCATATGTATTAATGACAATTTTTTCAGAGCCTATGATCTGGCTACCTGAGCTACAGTACTCAATGTCATAAAAACATCAGCAGAAGTTCCAGTCCACATAAGGTATTAATAAGAACAGTTTCAGAGCCTACAATCTGACTGCCCAAGATACTCTAATCTTATTCATAAAAGCTTCAGCAGACACTGAAGCCATGTCAGGTATGGGAGTTATGAGCACTTTTCACTGTTCAACAAATACTCACTAGCTACACTGGCAGGTTATACAAATGCAGTACATAGTTACAAGCCATACAGCTAAGGTGAGATACGCCCATTGTACCACACAGTGCAACTTTATGCCCAATGGGACAGCATAGCTGTCCACTGGTCACCTCCCTCGGCTGACTCCCACAGGAAGACTCCCTCTTCAATGTCCTTTGCACTTGGTCCTTTGTGCATAGGGCTACAACACAGAGGGGATGCTAGGGTTTGCTAACGTTTGAGGGGAGATGGCTGAAGGGAGCAGGGCAACTGCAGATGGTGGTTAGTTGGGTCCTGGAGCACTGAAGAAAGCCACAGTCATCATGGAGAGGGGGAGAGTCATTGCTGTCAAAGGAAAGTGACTGTCTCAAACCCCCAATAATAGTGGCTGCAAGTTTATTGTTCAGGAGCACCAGTTTATAAAGGGCTACCAGGCAAAATTAGAAAAAGTGTCCCTTTATAGTCAGGCTTCCAACTGGTTGAAGCGGCTGGGAGGAAGGGCAACTGCCACTGGTAGTTTGTCAGGTCCAGAAGCAATGGAGAAAGCTGCAGTTATCCTGGCAAGAAGGGAGAGTATTTATGTGAAATGGAGCAGCATACCTGATCACCGGATGCCCCCTCAGCTGACTCCTGGAGGTAGAATCCTCCCTCAGCGTCTTTCATACTCAGTCCTTTGCACAGAGAGCTGCAGCACATAGGGCCACTAGTGTATGCTGCATTTTGAGGGAGATGGCTTGAGGGATGGGCAACTGTCACTGGTCATTTGTCAGGTACAGGAGCACTGGAGAAAGCCACAGTCATCCTAGAGAGAAAGGAAAGTCACTGTTGGCAAAGGAAAGTGACTGTCTCAAACACCTGACAGAAGCAGCTGCAAGTTTACAGTTCAGGAACACCAGTTTAGAAAGGAACATCAAGTGAAAATTCCCACAAAAAAAGTATCTTTTGGCCATGCTCCTGATTGGTGGAGATGGCAGGAGGGGGCTGGGCAACTGCCACTGGTCATTAGTTGGGTCAGTGAGCAATGGAGAAATCCATGGTCATCCTGGGAAGGGAGAGTCACTGCTGGGAACACAAGGACTCTCTTGAACCCCTGATAGTAGTGGCTGCAAGTTTACAGTTCAGGAGCACCAATTTATAAATGACTGCTGGGCAAAATTCAAAAGAATACCTTTTCTGCCATAATCCAGACTGGTGGAGATGGATGAAGGGGGCAAAGAAACTGCTGGTAGTCTTTCATCAGGCTTGAGAATACTGGAGAAAGCAATGGTCATGGTGGGTTGGGGGAGAATCATTGCTTGCAAAGGAAAATGACACTCTTGAACCCCCAATAATAGTGGCTACAAGTTTACAGTTCAGGAGCACCAGTTTATAAAGGACTGATGGTTGAAAATTCAAAGAAAGTGTGCCTCTTTTGGCTACACTCCAGATTGGTGGAGATGACTGGAGGGTGGGCAACTGCCACCTGTCATTTGTTGGGTCCAGGAGCACTGGTCATCCCAGAGAGGGGGGGGTGAGTCCCTGCTGGCAAACAAAAACAGCTATGTTTAACCCCAATAGTAGCAACTGTATGTTAACAGTTCAGGAGCACCAATTTGTAAAGGACCACCTAGCGAATTTTTTTTTTTAAAGTGTGCCTTATCTGGCCATGCTCCTAATTGGATGAGATGGCTGAACATGGTGGAGCAACTGCCAATGATTATTTGTCATGTCCTGGAGCACTTGAGAAAGCTGCAGTCATTCTGAGAGGGGGATAATCACTGCTGGCAATGGAAAGTAACTTTCTCAAACTACTGATAGTAGTGGCTCAAGTTTATAGTTCAGGAGTACCAGTTTATAAAGGACTATCAGGTGAAAATTTAAAAAGTGCACCTATTCTGGCCACACTCCCAATTAGTGGAGATGGTGGAGGGGTGAAGCAATTGTTGATGGTCATTTGTCAGGTACAGAGCACAGGAGAAAGCTGCAGTCATCCTGGAGAGGGGGGAAGAGTATCTGCTGGAAAAGGAAAGTGACTATAACTAACATCAACAGTGGCATCTACCATTTTCTTTCATGCTTCATAAATTGTAGTGAGAAAGAAAAAAACGACTGTTCTGCTGTGAGGATCAGACCCAGGCCCCCTGCTCACTACTACTTGATAACCATTAGCTTTACCTCTGTACTAAGGTTCCTGGACAGGAAATGCATGCTGGGGCAAAGGACATCCAGGAATGAGTGTAGACCGCACATGCATATATTCAGTGGATTTTAGTAATGAACACTCTGTCTATCTGAAGTAATGTTTCCCAAGTTGCCCCCACCTACACAGCTGCAGTGGATTTTTGTAATGAACAATCTGTCTGTCTGAAGTAATGTTTCCAAAGTTATATTCAAACCTCAATTGCTCAGTTGGAACTTCCAAAGTTATCTGCAATATACTGTAGTTATTAGCATTACAGAACTTCAGACCTTGTTGAAACTATATCGCTAACATCAGCAATGACATGCAGCAATTTCTCTCGTACAACTTATACAGTATAGTAGAGAGAAAGAAAAAACATGTTCTGCCCTGGGGATCAATCCCAGACTTGTGTAGGTCTGAAACCCTGTGCCCTGTCAGGGACATCATTAATGATATCACGCAGCCAAATCACTCCCACTGAATGTACATCTGAACTTGACTTAATGCCAAAAAAAGGCACTCATGACCACAGTAGGTGTTTACAGCTACACACCCTGCACCTAAAACCTGTGCCATTTTTGGAGTATGCTCAGTTCAAAAGTAAATGTTATATGGATAGCTGAATTTTTGCATTAGTGGTTTGAGTTAAAGTGATTTCTTCAAACTGCTTTTGTCAGCCAGCTGGCAAAATCAGTGTGAAAGATATCACTTTCACTCACAATGCTAATGCAGAAACACCCAGAACACCTCCCTGTCACTATTACAATTACTGTACAGTAGGTGCTTAGTCTCACTGCCAGTACTCCTCCCCTCACACATTTAATTTTACTTTAACTTGAAATGTATTAAAACTTTGGACATTCAGATGACAATACATCAATTTTTTTATATGACTGGATGATGGATGCCCAGTTCTGCTGCTGGTACCTCCTCTCCTTCCCTCCAAATTTATGTGTTAAAAAAAACCTAAAACAGATAGCGGGTGCCCAGTCACACAGGCCAGCACACATTTGTAAAAACTGTCATGGGGGTACACCCCCAGTGCTAGCTTAGATAATCCCCACCTTACACATAAGAAGCAGACTGGAATGCCCCCACCTGGTACCACTGTAAACCACACTCTTCCATTCTCAGTCCACCATCCACCCCCATACATAGCTGATGATAGCAGTGTGTCCAACCCTGGTGCCACTGAGAAGTCTGACACTCAAGTGCCCAATCATCAGTGTCAGTACCCCTAAAATAAGAAAACTCTCCCTTGAAGATCCTATTTCTTTGTTTTAACCCAAAAAGAAGAAAATAGTCCTTCACTGACTTCTAACCCTCTGACCTTCAACCCCCATGACTCCTACACTCAGAACCCACCACCACACCCTCCTTACACCATCATTCATTTATAGAGGGTCCATTATTGTAGATCCACTATCCCCCAAAATACATCCTCCTTACATAAATGCAATCACAAACTGAGGAGAAAAGGTAAGTACCATCAATGTATTTTCAAAGCTTTTCTGAACCTTTACTCAGAATGTCATTATTTTTAAATACTTTGAACCAAATTTCACATGTTTTATGATAAAGTTTGTATTTATATATTTCACTGCAGAAAACTATGTTAATGTACCAGTTAGAATTCAATTTCAAGCTGCAAAAGAGGAGATGTGTGCTAAGGTTTTCAACCTTAACTCACTATCCACCTATGCAGAAAAAGAACAAGACCACACAACCAACCACATACAGTTATCATCAGGTAGGACAAACATACAATTGTTTCCGGACTATACAATTGGAACAGCACTAATGTGCTACCTTCATGGAATGAATCTGTGGCAGGCACACTGGAAGACATATACAATCTCAGCTAACTGCAGATAGAAATTCACAATACTCAAATCACAACATGACTTCTGTGTGCAGAAGCACAGTCCTCTGTAGCCACATATAGAAATCCTCAATACCTAAATTACAAGAGTTCTTTATCTGCAATGTAGCCACATTTGGAGCTATATAATTGAACATTTATGTGCATACTTTCTCGAAAGAGTCATAGTAACTGTTAGACAGGTAATTGATCGTGCAAATTTTAATTTACAGGAGTTCAAAATTTAACAATTTAATTATTGGTTAAACTGTATGAAAATGTTCAAAATATTTGGGTGTTTATAACTCCACACCTATTGCAGGTATATAGTCATGATTTGGCATGCATGCCAAAATACATATATCCTGGAATGTAATTAAGCCTGACAAATGTTGTTTAGTAGGTTAAACTTTATTGTGGACACTTTAGAAATTACTAATTGACAACATTTGCTCAAAAATTTATGGACGCATAATAGGTAATGCCACTAGAATTCCACTTATGGAATTTAACTTTCATAAAGTACTTATTATAACTGAATCATCTTGCCTGCACTAGCATCACAGCCCTGCAATACCTCCAAGACTCCTGCAACAGTGATGCCAAACATCATGTTCCATCATGACTAAAGTTATCCAGATGCTTCTATCACAATGGCCTAAAACACAACTAGTTGTAAAGCTTGAGGCTTGGCATCACTTGGTGCCACAGTTTTCATATAGTAAAAATATATCTTGCTGTCAGCAGGATTGTTAAAGTGTCAGCAAGAGGCATTGTAGCAGAAACAATGCTACATCTGCATGTGTTTCCACAAGTAATTAGTCAGTGAGCTGTAGTGGTTAGCTGGTGTACTGCAATTATTCAGGCTAGTGCACATTAATGTCCATGAGTATTCTTCATGATTCGTCATTCAATATATTGACTTGACACTTGGCATCACTTTTACTACAAAGCCTCCTATGCATGCTAGTTTATTGCCACTTTTCCCAGCCTTTACCTTCCTCTAGAATGATAACTCAAGTGTATGACTGGGCAAAATGTATGGACACGACTGCAACAAAAATATCAACATATTCCACAATTTCACAAAAGCTCATGAAATTCAATTTTAATTACTGATGTTATTTTGGAATCTTTGGCTGCTTATAACTTGGTCAGTCTCTGAGCAAGAGATTAGAGAGCTGACACAAGCCTCTTTTTTCCATATTGATTTTTTTTCCCAGCTTGTTGCTCATCTCTCAGGGATATACCCTGTTCACAGAGAAATACCATGATCAGGCTGAAACCAGCCATCATTCAGTTGGCTACTAGCTTTTTCTCCAACATTTTTTCCCTCCCATCTCCCTGGTGGATGGTACCTCTGTCAGCCTTGCAAGCTCCTAGGCCCAGCAACATGGTTCACTGTGTTGAGAAACCGCTGCCATCCCTCCTTGACTGAGATGATCTGCCAGAACTTCACTGATAGAAGATAAACTTTGCCCAACCTACTATGCAGTTATTGGGTGGACTAGTTTGGAGAGCAGTGTTAGCAGATTGGGAGGGATGATCAGGCAGGCTGGAAAGCTTTTTTAACATTGCACGCATCAATCAATCAATCAATCAAAGTCTTTAACCAGGCGAACACCACTGAGCAAGCTCATTTTCGAGGTGGACCTGGGTTTGTTAACAAGGAACAAGGGACAATATACATGGGATGCAACACACAAGAAAATAGTAATAATACAAATAAAGTGAGATACAATAATACAGTATATACAAAGTATCAGCAGGTATCATTGACAGTAGTATATGTTTGGAACAGAAGATACAGCTAGTTTAGGGTAGGACACAATTTTTCATAAAAGTAAAGAAATATACATATCAGGTGAACCGAACACAAATAAAACCTAATATATAAAAGAAATATAGTGATACGGTATGGAGAATTTAGAGCTGGAACCAGGGTCAAAGGAATGAGGAACGGACAGATATAGGGGGTAGAAAAGGGAGAGGAAGAGTCGATTATAGATGTGATCAGTCTTTAACAGTAGTAATTAGAGTGTGCTTGGACTTTCAGTAGTCACTATTTAGGGTCGACAGGCACAGGACTCCTTATTATGATGTAGCTATAGAGATTTAAAAGCTGCTAGGCTGATGGGGTGAGCACATGCACAAACTGGACCTCAGGTAGTGTCCTAAAAGACAATATGGTTATCTAAATTCTTAAAGCAGTTAAATCACAATTTATTAAGGTGGCTATACAGACATATATTGTTTCAGTACCAGAATAGCTGGATATTTACTATTATGATCCCTTGGATAGAGATGTTTGCATAAATTGGCAAAATTTCACACTTTGTGGAGCGTCATAAAGTTTCCCAGACATGAGAAACTTCTGCTTCACTTGAATTACAAAGTTTTGCTGTGAAGTGTGGAATTATGCCTTGAAGTGCAGAATTTCGTCCACAAAATTCCGCACTTACGCAAAACGTTGCACTTCACGGTCAAGCCACACTCCACAAATTGCATGAATTTTGTGAACTGCGCTTTGAATTGCATGAAATTCAAAATTAGTTTTCAAGAATTCATTGGATATGCACAAGGAACCCTAGCAATAGGAAAGAGAAGGTAAAAGCCAGAGATCATGTAGGATCTACGGTATTGCAGTAGGTAGGAAAATCGACAGACTAGGTGGGCCAATTGGTCCTTATCTGCTGTAAATTTTATGTTTCTATATAATTCATGGAGTGAAGTTTGCCAACTTTACCCATCTCTACCCTCGAAGGAGTGGATGGCAACTTTTGCCATAAAAAAGTATTGTATGATTTTGACTTGTCATAGTGAAATTGTGCAAAAGAAGTGAGTGCTATGCCTGTTCATTTGTTGGTTCTCTTGTACAGAAAAGTGTATTAAACATCAACTGGCTGTCAGTCTAATCATGCATGACAAGGCTGGGTATCAGTGGCAAATATCTAGATTTTGCAGGATGATCCGCACATCAATGATTCAGTAAACATGTGCTCTTGTGCTCATGTACCTGTTGTGTTCTGTAGAGGAGAAGCAGTGAATGTACTTTACAAGTACCCACTGTTTATTTCCCAGTGAGCCAGAAATTCCCTTATGAACAGAAGTAGTAAGGCCAAAATAGTGGGCTAGCTTTGTAGGGTCACTGAGCTACAACCAGCTGGGACTGCATGTGAATACACGTACTCACTTGATCATGTACCACTATGCACATTGGCAGCATGCATTCACAGAGGCACATGAAACATTGCACCTTTTTTCATATCACTGGCTCTCTACCAGAGCCTAGGGGAAATGTAGTGAGCACTTCAGAGAACCAAGAGTTGTTATACTGATGGTGCAAGGATGGATCAAGCAGAGGGCAGCCAGACCCACATAATCAAAACCACCAAAGGACTGCTCATACTCAATGAAAAGTCAGTCAGGACCTCGAATAGTGTTAACTCAAAGATTTACTGGATACTCAAACACACATCCTGTGCAGTGTTTTGCAAGTTTACACAGTAAATATACATTTTTTTTCAATGCAAGGTGAGTAGTTCAACAACAACCAATCTGGATGAACAACCCTGTATGCTTTGAATCTGAGTGTAGGATTTTGATCCATATTTTATGGAGGGATTAAAGTGAGATCAGGGATTCATTATATGGAATCCATAATGAAGAGAACAAGTGACAGTAGCAGGTACAGTCAAACAGCTGCAGGAAAAAGCCATAAAGGAGACTGTGGCAGAAATACAGAGCTAGACAAAAGCTGTTTACCTGTGGTGCTGTTATTAGCTACTGATCCTATCTTCCTGTATCTCTCATGTCAGTATTTTTAATTTTCAACTATCCCCATTTTCTAGCCCAACCCCTTCTCCCCATGTCCAAGACTAATAGCCTTCTTTGTAACATGGCTACAAATGGGCAGTAGACATCTGCAGTCGGACCTCTTCCAAACCATTTTTCTTAGTCATGTTATAAGTGAATTAACCCACCCAGAGCGTGAGTTAACTTGAGAAATAATCCACACCTGGGTGGTTGGAGACACTGGACTGCAACTCAGTGCCTCAACCCCACCCTCACCCCAGGTGTAGGTTAATTCTCAAGCAAGCCCACACTCTGTCATGGGTTAATCCATACATATGTACCTGTCCCTTTTATCACCTTACCCAGGGAAAATTCAATGCAAAAGAGTGTGGAATTTTCTCTGTGCTGGCCAACTCCACCATTCACTAAAAATACCACTAACAACTTAATCTGGTTCAGTTCAGTTGATTTCATCTATATCTCTCCCCTCTAGATGTGGCTGAAAATAAGCAGAATTTCCTAACCTCCTTTCAACAAAATAAAATTAATTTCATAAATTAATTAACAAGGTGTGACACCACATGATTCACAGCAGTTTGTATAGTTTTCTCATGTCTTTTGTGCTGAGTGGTTCTTAGTTGTTTAGACTGCCTATGGACATTTTTATAATCTCTTTGTTAATTGGTTGTGGGGGGTCATGGCTGGCATCTATGGATCTGGAGCACTGTTACAGACAGCTCTGGTTAGCAGTACTGAGAACGTTTGAACCATACAGGCTGAACCAGGAATCATGGTTGGCAAGTGGTGGTAGTTATTCAGGCAGTAGGTATGAACAACATTTTTGTGAGGTACCTGTTTTACTGGGGACATGAAACCTGTTTTTGCTGGGGAAATTGGTCTTGGGGCTATGTCTGAGTTGGAGGTAATTTTTGAAATGCATTTATATGGGTTTTGTTAGCAGAAATTGAATGCAGTGAGACAAATGATGATGCCAGGGTACCCATTTTACTCTGAAACAAAAGTAGGCAATCCAGGTGGATGGGTAGTAGAAGTACCTGTACTGCTATACTTTTGTTTAGTAATTTTTAGAAAAAAACTGTAAGCAGAAGTTCTTTATTAAATAAACTGCTCTGGCCAAAGAGAAACTCAGACAGGTCTCAGTTCAACAGTGTATTCCACAGAACTCTCTAGAATCTAACAGAAGAATGCATTTCACAAGAACTAACTACATACACATTATAGTGTAAACCTAGCACTCAGTATTTGGTGACAAGGCCATCTAGAGGCTCTTACATAATATTCTTTTCTTCTTATAAAAAAAATAATGAAACTGTTCAGCAGACTATGCAATATGAATTTGGAATTGGAAGAATGTCAATTACTTCCTACAAGTAATGCAAAATAAGACTTTATTACTTCAGTTCATAAGTTCATTCTCTGAAGTGGCTTTACCATACGACCAGCACGGGTGACAAAAAGATTTCCATGTCCTTTGCTTATTCGCTGGATATGGTGGCAAATTCTAATGGTGATATTGTTGATTTAGAGTCATTTTGAGAAACCAAACCATCTTGTGGTGTGGAGCAATGTTCTCAGAGTCTAAATCATCACTGACTGAAGTTGGTTGAACATCCTGTGACTTGAGCAAACGGTGACAGTTACACCTGTATTCTCCACCATTGTCTGCTCATACTAAGTATGACCTTGGAGTGGGCAATTTTGCTGCAACAGTAGCGGATTGCCATTTCCCATCAGATCTCTGCATGTAGACTCTGTCTCCTTCCTGAAGGAGAGGTAAGGCTTTGGTATTCCTGTTGTAGTATTTTGACTGATGCCCTGCTTGTCTCTGAACTTTTTCTGGGCCAGAACTGGGCTAATGACCTTTGTCTTGAGCTGGTTGCTTGCAGATGGGAAAATTGAACACAGGTGATGACTCATCAGTAGTTGAGCAGGTGAGCCTATACGGTCAATAGGCATACTCCTGTATTCCAGCATTGCAAGATATGGATCCCCTCTGCTTTGTTTGGCTTTTACCATTAAATGTTTCACAGTTTGCACCATATTTTTCTATTTGTCCATTTGACTGTGGGTAATGGTGACTAGATATCTTAGGACAAAAATCATAATTACATGCAAACTGTTTGAACTCTGTCGAGTCATACTGAGGACCATTGTCTGATACCAACTTCTCAAGTATGCCATGTCAGGCAAATATTCCTTTGAGTTTACCAACCACAGTGGAGGTCAAAGTGTTTCTTAACCTTTCCAGCTCAAAACAGTCAAGTTTAGAACTGCCCACATCCCAAACTCCCAACTCAGCATGAAACTTGTGGCTGCTGGATACCCTACCTCTCATCTCAGTAAACACTACCACTTGAAATGAGCACTCATCCTTTGTATGCCAGTTCTGCCTGGTTCAGCATGAAGCTTGTGCTGCAGACATACTACCATCTCATCTCAGTAAACAAACACTTCCATTTGAAATGAGCACCCATCCTTTTATGTTACCATGAATTTCAAAAATTAAAAGTGGCACACTGTAGCATTTTAAGCAAGTACATAATACAAAAAAATTCACACAGTGGCCGTCCTATGATGTTTGTGGCTCATTTAAGTAGTAAATACAGTATATTGGAAAATAATTTCCTATCTCCTTTAAGGACGTACACTAATTTCTGAAATGCATCCACCGTGAAGTTTTTAGACTGAAAATTACTGAGACATAAAGTAATGTGGAGCAGATCCCAAAATCTCTTTGACAGACATGCAATATCTGACAGTTTGAGGGAATCAGACATGGGGTGTGGGGAGAGCAGTACATGTTGTTGCATTTTAAATCGAATTGGATGCTTCTAGATGCCTGCTGCACAATCCAGAATACTGTAATGCATGTGGATATGGATGACACCACACTGCTAGAACAAGACACCATAAAAATAATTATAGTGAACTATGAAGCACTGAAACACTTACAGAAGCAAATCACAATGGTTAGGCTAATACTGTTAATTGTTATAACTGAAAATGTTTTAAACAAAACATTCATTGCACTGCAGCTTTATATTTTTGTTTTGATTATTTTAAGTATGTATTAACTTCTAGTAACATTAATAACACTTTTTTCTGAAGATATGACAAGAACATTGTGGACCTGACATTAAAAAACATGTTCTTTTGTACTCTCTCTGTGGGCCCTATGCATGAAGTGGTGGAGTAGTTATGGGCTGTGTACCTTGGGTGTATAATCACTCCACACCCATTGTACCCCCTGCACAGGATGCACAAAGGGGGGCACACAGATCCAATGCACCCAATCCTCCACGTCCATGGACTGCACTATGCCAGGAGCATTCCAGTGGCATGCTGGCACTATATGGTATGCACTAAACTGTGTAGTGCTGGCCACATGAGTGTGGAGATGGGTGCAGGTTATGGCAGCTGGGACCATGCCATAACCCACTGTGTGCCCCTATGGACACCAACCACTGGATGCTGGGGGACCAGGACGGTGCTCCTTATGCTGTCTCTGCCCACTAGGCAACTGGAGAGGGAAGGGGCAGTGGGATGGGCAAGTGCCCAAAACATCTGTGTAGCAGCAACACCAGGATGTTGCCTGGAGGGCTGGACTGTGGCACATGACCACCTATGGGTGCTTGGAGGTACAGGGATATGGCCACATCATGGTTGGGGCACAGCTGCCATTGTGGGCTGGAAGTGGGTCCTGAGGCCAGGGTCCTGCAGTGTGCTGGGAGGGCACCATTTGCTGAGGTCTGGGCTGGTGACCAGACTGGCCATAGAGGCCAGACTGCATGGGTCCAGGTGCCTGCAGTAGGCGTGCACTATCCTGGACCTGCACCTCACTGTGGGAAGGATCCACTGTTGAACCCAGGATGGGCATACCATTGGATGCCCTCCTGGGTCTGTGACTCCACCCCCTGCTGCCATGTGGAGTTCTGTGCACCAGGGGGGAGGAGCCATGGACAGGTGGCTGGCATTAGTGACTGCCAGTATGAGTGCACCTGTCCACTGGTGCACAGAGCCACCAGCAGGGTATGTGACTTTTCAGCTTACACCTGCCCGCTTCGTGCATAGAGCCCAGTATGGATATGATTACAGATAAAATACACTTATTTTCCAATGTCAAGAATGCAATGCAGTACAGTTGGTGTATCATAACCTATTTTTATAAACACACCCATTTACCAGTTACGACCTTTACAATTCTGATATCCCACCAGCATGCACATGCCCGTGATTAAAACATTGACTATAGATGAGAGTACATTCCCACCAGATGGAAGTTCTTCCCAGCCCTTGTGCAAAGCTTGCTGAATATTATAAATTTTGGGACTATGGAATCTTGTACCCCTATTCACAGATCCACATGCACCATGACCATGTCTGCATTTTAATTGCCTGCACACTTTTTAGGAAAGTTACTATGTAATCTGAAACCAGTACATTGTATTATATTTATAGAAAGTGCAACTTCTAGAAGACTGGCATAAGTTCTCTCAGACAGGATGTAAATAGCAGTCTTCTGCCCCCAAGGGAATGAGTCAAATACATGCTTGAATCATTTCAGCTTAAGCCTAAGACCTCTTAGGACTGGAAAAGCTAGGTAGCAGGGATAGGTTGGAACAAGCTACAAATGTAGTACACAAATGTTTTCATAAGCAAAATTGCACAGTTGTGTTTGTACATTGATACAGTGTATTGAACATCTGAAATATAAGGGATGTAAGCACCCTACTCAATTGCCTGACCCCCAAATTGCAACACCACCCATCCATATCCCCCAGCTAACACCTACTATCTCCACCCCAAGCCTAATTCCCTTAAAACACACACCACTCTTCCAGTCCACTCAACTGATCCCCATAGCCTGCAGGAGTCTGTTCCCCAAAACACACAGATATCACCCTTCAAAGACCCTCAGTAGACTTATATAACCACCACCACCAGAGCCCGTGTAAATAATTTTACCCCAAACCCTAGTGTGAAAAGTCTTGTCATGGTTCTATTAATGGGCAGTGTCTGTCTCTGTACTCAGTTGTAAATGTAGCTTTTACCCACCATTCCTTTCCTAGTTGTCTGAGAAGGCAAGGTATGAAAGTGATGTGCACTGTTAATTTATTGGTTCAGGTTGCCCCATAATCATACATTCCTATATAAAATCTTGGGTCATCCTAAATCATGGCCACATTAATCTATCTATAACTAGTATAGGATGAACTCCACGAAAAAATAACATATGTGTAGCAAAAGAAGCTCATTTATTTCATACTTTTCCACATCGAAAAAGTCCAGGCAACAGTTTCATGGCAAAACACTACTTCATCAGGCCCAATCTGCAGCGTTGATCTCTAAATACAAAACATACAAAAAATATCATAAATATACAATTAAAAAATTTTTTTTATTTAAAACTTGTGACTCTGCCCTCCACTATTTTAGTATACTTGTATAGTACATGTCATGTATACTATTCGCGCATACTTTCATTTACTAAATTCATCATATACACCCTTTACTTATTTCTAGGCTTGGCAGTATTAGATTTAAATTGGTAAATGTAGATAAATGTTGATTTCACTGCACACACACAAATAGATGAAAAAATATTTCCATCGATAATAATCTAAATTTACAGATAGAAAAAGTAAGTTCTGTTGCTATTTTGACATTTGAAAATAAAAATTTGTGCTTTTATTAGTTTGTAAATCCTCAGCATTTGCTGTCATTAACTGCAACAGTGAAAATTAAATCGATACAAATCAAAATAAATGCTTAAAAACCCATAATTTCATGCAACCAGTAAAGTTTAAATTGATAAAACTCGGGGAAAAAGGTTTAAAAATAAAAATCGAAATTTTCTATCGGAATTATAAAAAATGAAAATAAAAAACTGCCAACCCTACTTATTTCTTAACAAGTGCCTCTAGTTAGCGTTGTTTCACAGTGTTACATACACTTAAACACAAATCTTTTTGTTTTAAATAACTAATCTCTATCTCAGTGTAAACATTTCTTGTTACGTTTTCAGTATTTCATCCACAAAGTAATTCCTCTGAACACCTTTGATCAAAGAAAGGAGTACTATCATTCCCCTATTTTCAATATTATATGTATCAATTTATTTTTTTATAGTCTGTTTCCTACTTTATTCTTCTATGACTGCCCTCATATGGCTTCCTACACCTATAAAATGCCACCCTTTCATGGTTTCTCTGGGTAGTCTCTCCTGTTTCGTAATTTATCTTCCCCTCATTGAAAAATATCATAACGTTACTTCATTTTGTTTTTTAAGGGTCCCCCTTTCATTTCACAAACATTTTACCTATAGTTCTCTCATTTTATAAGTTGTTTTTCTCTCTGTATCCATTTCATGTTCCATTCCCTCAACTTCCTTACCTCTATTACTATGTGTACAAACACTTCAATGTTAGCAACTCACTCACCATTTCTACAAATGGGAAAAGACAAAACACACTTATCAACCCCCACCCCGTACTCCTTTACCTTACTCAAACCAAGTAAATATGCTTATAACAAGTATGGTTTCATAAAGATTCTTAGCAACAATGCTCCCAGGATCTGGCATGCTTCCTGGTTACAGAAGAGACTGAGCCCTCACACATGCCTGGTTTAAAAACCATGGGACAGGTGGGGGGAGCCTAATATCACTTAGCGATGTCAAAACCTCTCCCACTTAGGAGTTAGCCTGAAATTTCTGTTTGGCCATCAAGGTGGCTAAATCCTTCCAGTGACTGAGTGGGTTAAAGTGGCAGAAGACACCAGGAGAAAGGACAGCTGTGTGACTGGACTTCTCTTCTGGGACTAAAGAAGAAGAACTTTTGTACTTGGACCTTTAATTTAGGGTAAAAAAAACTAACAAACATAACAAAAAAAAAAGTGTATGTTTGTCTGAGCTAACTGAACTGAATGGTTATCTGAACAGTTATCTAGGTGTAAATCTCAGGTGATTGAAAGGACTTAATAGCTGTGAGGTTTAAATTAGTTGTAGAAGATCTAGTAAGTAGGGGAGTGGCTTAGCTAGAAGGAAGCATTTAAAGACTGCCTTAGAAAGATTCTGCTAATAGCTTGGCAGAAGACACCAGGAGAAAGGACTGCTGTGTGATTGGACTTCTCTACTGGGACTATATTGCCCTCCTTTCCTCCCCTCTACCCTCCCACCCAAAGCTAGTTCTACTTTTATAGGCACAGGATTTGACTGACAACAGGAACTTCCTGTTTGAGAGCAGGAAGTGAGTGATCACAGAGCCACCAAAGACCCACCATCCTAGAAGGGCAAGAGTAGCTCTCCGGCCCCCTCTAGCTGCTGGAGGTCTGCCTCTGAGCAAGTAAGGGGTCTACTGAGAAATATAGGATATTCTAGTCTCAGAACAGGACAATCAGGAGTTTAAAGGGCACACAGGCAGAAATTAAGGAGAGAGAGAGAAAAAAAACAGAGGAAAGAGTAAGGATTGCAAACAGTTAAGGGGCCAGAAATAAGACATGATTGGAGTGGTGCAGTGCAGTGGCTGTGGAGCAGTAGTCTTCCGGGAGACATTCTGGAGGATGCAGTGTTGTCCCATCTGCAGGCACCTATCTGGGCTGAGGGAGGAGGTTGCTCATCTCCAGGCTGAGTTGGCCAGGATTTGTGGGACCTCCTCTTCCATCCAGGGACCACCAGTGCTACTGCCATTGCCTCAGAGGTTGCCAAGAAGGAGGAGCGGTTGGACCACAGTGGGATCAGGGAGGGTGAGGGTGGTGGAACAGAGGTGCAACCCTCACTTGTACTCTCCACAATTCCTATGCCATTCTGGCAAAGTGTGGTTCCCCATGGAGGCACCACAGTGGAGACCAAGGAGGATGCTGGGAACCTCACAAAGGAGACACACAGGAGGGTGGCAGGGGACCCCAAGGAAGGAAACAACTCCTGGTGGGGGACTCCATTGTTAGGAAGGTATAACTGGGGGAAGAAGGGGAGAGGGAGGTAAGGTGCCTGCCTGGTGCCATGGCTTGGAGGGAAAGGGAGAGAATCCTCAGGATTGCCGGAGCAGCTGCACAGGGGAGGCAGCTGGATGTCATTGTCCACCTAGACACAAATGACCTGGCTAAGAAAGGGATTAGAGAAGTGCAGGAAGAGTTTGTGGAATTGGGGAAGGGTCTTAGACAAGTAGCATGCACGGTAACCTTCTCAGAGGTGCTGCCCATCTATGGCATAGGAGAGGCTAGGGTGTTCCAAACCATGGGATTCAATCAGTGGTTGAAAAACTGTGTGGAGCCCAGGGTTTTGCTTCATTGGGACTGGGGTCCACCTGGAGGGATGCAGGCCATACTGGCGTGATGGTCTGCATCTGTCCAGGATGGGAACCAGGATCCAGGTGATAGGTTTAAATGCTTCATTGGCAAGCATTTAAACTAGCCAAGGGGGGGCACTGAAAGGAGCAGGAAATCCTAGCCCTCAAAAAAATCACAGTAGGTACGGAAAACACCAACATAGAGGTGTCGATAGAGAAGGGCTGGGGTAAATGGAGACAGTGACAAAGGCAAGAAGGACATGGATGGGGCAAAAGGAGTAAGGCCATCAGGAAATGGAGGGTAATGAGTACCAATGCCTGTAGTCTGGGCAACAACCTCCCTGAGCTGGTAGCCTTGATGGAAGAGGGATGCCTGGATATTGTAGCAGTCACAGAAACATGGTACACAGAGAAACATGACTGGGATGTTAACATACCAGGGTAAATAACCTACAGGAGAGACAGGCAGGGGACAAGAGGGGGAGGAGTAGCTCTCTATTTAAAGGAAGGGATAAAAGCAACTGAACAAAGAGTAAACAGGGAGAAGAGGAGGCACTGTGGGTCACCTTGAGACTGGAAAGGGCACCACAATCTGCACAGGGTTAGTACAGACCCCCATGTCAGGGGGAGGAAATGGACAAGGATATGATAGAAGGTATTCTTAGAATAGCAGAGAAAGGGGAGATACTGTTGATGGGAGACCTGAATATGCCAGATGTTAACTGTAGCACATTTGCTGCAGCCACATCCAAGAGCAGGGCCATTCTTGATGCCTTACAGGTGGCAGGCCTCGGACAGCTAGTTTCAGAACCCACTCATGGGGGAGCAATCTTAGACCTCATACTCTCAAATGAGGGCAGTGAGAGGATCTCAGATCTAGAAGTGGTTGCCATCTGGGAACAAGGACCATCAAACAGTGTGGTTTACATTTAAACTCAGCTACAGAGTCAAGCTTACAAAAGTGAGGGTACTGACTTTAGGAGGGCTGACTTTGGCAAGATGGGAGAGTGCCTCAGAAAAGCACTAGCAAACAGGCTAGAAGGAGGTGGAGCAACAATGGGGAATCATCAAAACTGCCATCACAGAGGCAACAAGCCTTTGTGTGAAGCAAATAAACAAATCAAAATAAAATAAAAGCCACTATGGTTCTCAAAAGAGGTGGCTGTGAAAGTCAGGAAGAAAAAGATAGCATTCTCGGAAGTATAAGGAAACACAGAAGGAGCAGGACAGAGAGCTGTACCAGTTAAGGCAGAAGGAAGCAGGGAGGGAAGTCAGAATAGCAAAGGCCCAAACTGAGGAAAAGATAGCCAACTCAGTTAAGAAGGGAATAAAACATTTATAGGTACATCAGCAAGCGAGAAAGACAAAGGGAGGGATAGTGAGGCTGAATAGAATGAACGGTGGTGGGCAGAGGGGACAGTGAAAAGCAGGGATACTGAATGAATATTTCTGTTCAGTATTCACAAAAGAGGAGGAAAGTGCCTAATCCAATTAACAGAAGCACTTTGATAGGGGGTCGATCCCAGTCCTTTCACAGAAGAAAGGGTTCTGCAAGAACTCCTAAAACTGAAGGTGGACAAAGCAATGGGTCCTGATGGAATTCACCTAGAATTCTAAAAGAATTAAGGAGGAACTAGTGAAACCACTGGCTACTCTTTTAATTAATCATGGGAGGATGGTGTGGTACCCGAGGACTGGAGGAAGGTGGATGTGATTCCCCTTCACAAAAGTGGAACCAAGACAGAGGCAGGAAACTACAGACCTGTCAGTCTGACCTCTGTGGTAGGGAAAGTGATGGAGTCACTTCTGAAGGAAAGAATAGTTAAGTACATGGAGGCCAGAGGAGCACAGGACACAAGGCAGCATGGGTTCAGAGAGGGAAGGTCATGTCAGAAGAATCTAATAGATTTCTTTGACTGGGTGACCAAAGTAGTAGACCCGGGAGGGGCTGTGGACATGGCCTACCTAGACTTTAGCAAGGCATTTGACATAGTCTCACACAACAGATTAATAGTCAAATTAACCAGCCTGGGAGTGGGTCCCAGGGTGGTAGTCTGGGTAAAACATTGGCTGCACAACAGGACACAGAAGGTAATTGTAAATGGAGTCCACTCTGAAGAAAGAGGGGTTACTAGTGGGGTACCCAGGGTTCAGTATTGGGTCCAGTCCTTTTAATGTCTTCATCAGTGACATTGCAGAGGGACTGGAAGGAAAAGTATGCCTCTTTGCAGATGACACAAAGATCTGCAACAGGGTTGATACACAAGGAGGTGTGGAAAGGATGAGAAGGGACTTGGCAAGGTTGGAGGAATGGTCAGAAGTATGGCAGCTAGGATTCAATGCAAAGAAGTGCAAAATAATGCACCTGGGAAACAAGAACCCAGGGGAAGAATACACAATGAGGGGGAGGTAGTAACAACAACAAAAATGAAAAGGGACCTGGGGGTAATCATATCAGATGACCTTAAGGTTAGCAAGCAATGTGAGAAGGCAGTAGGGAGGGTTGGGGGTATACTGGGATGCATAGGGAGAGGCATCAGCAGCAGAAAATAGGAAGTTGTTATCCCTCTGTACAGACAGTTGGTGAGACCCCATCTGGAGTATTGCATCCAGTTCTGGAGACCCCATCTCTGCAAGGACATAGACAGGACAGAGGCAATCCAGAGGAGGGCAACTAAAATGGTGCATGGTCGGCAAGAGAAGCCATATGAGGAGACACTAAAGGAGCTTAATGTGTATACCCTTGAGGAAAGAAGGGAGAGTGGGGACATGATAGAAACTTTTAAGTACCTCAGTGGTATCAACAAAGTCCAAGAGGGTAGCATCCTTCAGAAAAGAGAGGTGCAAGAACAAGGGACACAGTTTAAAGATAGAAGGGGCAGTTCAGGGCAATGAGGAAGTATTATTTCACAGAGAGGGTAGTGGATGCATGGAACAGCCTTCCTGAGGAGGTTGTGGGGTCTAAAACTGTGGGAGAATTCAAGAATGCATGGGACAGACATAAGGCAATTCTTGTAGGGGGTATGAAGAAATAGGCTGTTGGTTAACTAGGATCTGCGGCCTATCCTGTAGGTAGGGAAATGGGCAGACTAGATTGGCCAAGTGGTCCTTATCTGCCATCAAAGTCTATGTTTCTATGTTTCTATGAAAAGCTCAACCCTGGTCAGAGAGGTTGGCGGTTCACCCCCCACAATCAGCTAATTGCCAAAACAAATTCATTTTTTAATTATAACAATATCTGATGATAAATTAAATGCCTTCTATATTTGCCATTCATGTCCTTTTACTGTTGTATTCAACACATGTTTTTATGTCTCTCATTTCATCTCTTATTTCTTACAGATTCCAATAGGATTTTCCAATCTTTCTCTGATATCAACAATTTTCAGTGTCATATAAAATACTGTGAGACAGTTGGGGGATCCAAATTCACTTAGCTTTAACCCACTCAGCCACTGGAGGACTTATCCACCTTGATACCCAAACAGAGATTTCAGGCTAACCCTCAAGTGGGAGGGGTTATGACTTCACTAAGTGACGTTAGGCTCCCACCTGTCTCACGGCATTTTATGTGACATTGAAAAGTGTTGATATCAGTGAAAGATTGGAAAATTGTATTGATTCTGCAAGAAATAAGTGATGAAATGAGAGACATAAAATATGTGTTAAATTCAACAGTAAAAGACATGAATGGCAAGTCTAGAAGGCATTTAATTTATCATCCGATATTGTTATAATTAAAAAGGATTTTATTTTGGCAATAAGCCAAGGGTGGGGAGAGAACCACTGACCACTCTGTCCAGGGCTGAGCTTTTCCCACTTTAACCCACTCAGCCACTGGAGGGATTTAGCCACCTTGATGCCCAAAAAGAGATTTCAGGCTAACCCTTAAGTGGGAGGGGTTATGATGTCACTAAGTGATGGTAGGCTCCTCCCCATCTGTCCCATGGTATTTAAACCAGGCATATGCGAGGACCCGATCTCTTCTGTAACCAGGAAGTAGGCTGGACCCCAGGAGCATTGTTGAAGAATGTTGCTAAGAATCTTTATGCAAGCATACTTGTTATAAGCAATTTTACTTAGTTTGAGCAAGGTAAAGGAGTAAGGGGGGTTTGATAAGTGTTTTGTCTTTCCCCAGTTGTAGAAATGATGAGTGAGTTGCTAACATTGAAGTGTTTGTAAACATAGTAATAGCGGTAAGGAAGAAGAGGAATGAGCATGAAATGGATACAGAGAAGAAAAACTTTTAAAATGAGAGAAATAGGGGTAAAATGTTTGTAAAACGAATGGGGGAACCCCTAAAAAACAAAATGAAGTAATGTTATGATATTTTTACAGTGAGGGGAAGATAAATTACAAAACAGGAGATACCACCCAGAGAAGTCATGAAAGGGTGACATTTTAAAGGTGTAAGAAGCCATATGAGGGTGGTTAGAGAACAATAAAGTAAGAAACATACTATAAAAAAATAAACATATTGTATATATAATATTGAAAATAAGGGAATGATAGTACTCCTTGCTTCCATCATAGGTGTTCAGAGGAATTACTTTGTGGATGAAATACTGAAAACATAACAAGAAATGTTTACACTGAGATAGAAATAACGGTTATTTAAAACAAAAAGGTTTGTGTTCAAATATGTGTATGTAACACTGTAAAACAGCACTAACTAGAGGCATATGTTAAGAAATAAGTAAAGTGTGTATATGATGAATTTAGTAAATGAATGTATAAGCTAATAGTATACACAAGGTGTACTATACAAGTATGTGAAGGTAGTGGAGGGTGAAGCCATGAGTTTTAAGTAAAAAAGTGTTTTTAAATTGTGTATTTGTGATATTTTTTATATGTTTTGTATTTAGAGATCAGTGCTGCAGATTGGGCCTGATGAAGTGGTGTTTGGCCACGGAACGTTTGCACGGACTTTTTCAGTGTGGAAAAATATGAAATAAAGGAGCTTTTTTGCTACATATGTGTTCTTCTTTAGTGGAGTTCATCCTATACTAGTTAAAGATGAAAGAGCTGTCCTCATGGTCAAGTTTTAAGTGAACATGGGCAGTGCCCAGTGATGGATCCATGGCAGTGACTGCTCTCTCCTGAGCCAGTGGCAGTGAGATTATTTACAGGTCAGTGGAGAGGCTTGGTGCAGGGGGTAGGGATAAGTTAGGAGATGCAAGAGAGTGTTTTTTGGAGACAGGAAAGAGGTTTAAGGCATTAAGGTCAGCTGGCATGCATTAGGAGGATGATGTCTATGTGGCTTTGGGGCAAGATTTGCCTAGTGCACTTACCCGGTCAACAAAAACTAAATAGAAAAAATAAAATAAAATATGTCTTGTCCAGCTTCTGAGTGGAGAAAGTGACTACACTTCATTTGCCAAAGAAATTCATGAATGATTTGCATTTTGCAGAGGACTTTGAAGTTTTCTCCACAAAGCAAAAATTGACACTTTGCAGGGAGAACAATGTTGCAAAATGCACTTCATTTATGAAGTAGCATCTTTGCTATATTTTTCCATGAAAAGAGGCTATTTTATGAGTAAAAAATCTGTGAAGTAGCACTTCATTTGTAAAGTATTACTTTGCCGCTTTTTTC
Organism: Neoceratodus forsteri; assembly: GCA_016271365.2. Lineage (NCBI taxonomy): Eukaryota > Metazoa > Chordata > Ceratodontiformes > Ceratodontidae > Neoceratodus > Neoceratodus forsteri. The sequence continues at coordinate 811,447,238 of CM028129.1, read as the reverse complement.
TTGAAAAGCTAAGAAATACTTTGTCCACCCTTGTAGCACTCTATCCAACCTTACTCCCTTCTACCCAACCAGCAAACAAACAAATAATGAGGTAGTATCCAAGTGTTAAATCAAGTTAAGGATATGCATATCAGCTGGGGAGCAAGAGAGGCACTGTATATTCAGTTTAGTTAAGACCAGATTAAGCCACCTTCTTAATAGCTGATCAGACAAATTATACCCCTGTTTTCTGCAATAAAGCTTAAGGGTTGAAAGGCAGTAATCTAGTCAATTCATTTAGGCACAATAATCTGACAAGTCAGCCCATTCACCTTTCCTTAAACTTTCTGCACTAGCTACACTGGTACTATTCAAAACAAATATTATTACAAGGCTTTTAGTGCATCATATGTATTAATGACAATATTTTCAGAGCCTATGATCTGGCTACCTGAGCTACAGTACTCAATGTCATAAAAACATCAGCAGAAGTTCCAGTCCATAAGGTATTAATAAGAACAGTTTCAGAGCCTACAATCTGACTGCCCAAGATACTCTAATCCTATTCATAAAAGCTTCAGCAGACACTGAAGCCATGTCAGGTATGGGAGTTATGAGCACTTTCACTGTTCAACAACTACTCACTAGCTACACTGGCAGGTTATACAAATGCAGTACAAGGTTACAAGCCATACAGTTAAGGTGAGATATGCCCATTGTACCACCACAGTGCAACTTTATGTCCAATGGGACAGCATAGCTGTCCACTGGTCACCTCCTCGCTGACTCCACAGGAAGACTCTCTTCAATGTCCTTTGCACTTGGTCCTTTGTGCATAGGGCTCAACACAGAGGGATGCTAGGGTTTGCTAACGTTTGAGGGAGATGGCTGAAGGAGCAGGGCAACTGCAGATGGTGGTTAGTTGGGTCCTGGAGCACTGAAGAAAGCCACAGTCATCATGGAGAGGGGGAGAGTCATTGCTGTCAAAGGAAAGTGACTGTCTCAAACCCCCAATAATAGTGGCTGCAAGTTTATTGTTCAGGAGCACCAGTTTATAAAGGGCTACCAGGCAAAAATTAGAAAAAAGTGTCCCTTTTATTGTCAGGCTTCCAACTGGTCCAAATGGCTGGAGGGGGTAGGGCAACTGCCACTGGTAGTTTGTCAGGTCCAGAAGCAATGGAGAAAGCTGCAGTTATCCTGGCAAGAAGGGAGAGTATTTATGTGAAATGGAGCAGCATACCTGATCACCGGATGCCCCCCCCTCAGCTGACTCCCAGAGGTAGAATCCCTCCTCAGTGTCTTTCATACTCAGTCCTTTGCACAGAGAGCTGCAGCACATAGGGGCCACTAGTGTATGCTGCATTTTGAGGGGAGATGGCTTGAGGGGATGGGCAACTGTCACTGGTCATTTGTCAGGTACAGGAGCACTGGAGAAAGCCACAGTCATCCTGGAGAGAAAGGAAAGTCACTGTTGGCAAAGGAAAGTGACTGTCTCAAACACCTGACAGAAGCAGCTGCAAGTTTACAGTTCAGGAACACCAGTTTATAAAGGAACATCAAGTGAAAATTCCCACAAAAAAAGTATCTTTTGGCCATGCTCCTGATTGGTGGAGATGGCAGGAGGGGGCTGGGCAACTGCCACTGGTCATTAGTTGGGTCAGTGAGCAATGGAGAAATCCATGGTCATCCTGGGAAGGGAGAGTCACTGCTGGGAAACACAAGGACTCTCTTGAACCCCTGATAGTAGTGGCTGCAAGTTTACAGTTCAGGAGCACCAATTTATAAATGACTGCTGGGCAAAAATTCAAAAAAGAATACCTTTTCTTGCCATAATCCAGACTGGTGGAGATGGATGAAGGGGGCAAAGCAACTGCTGGTAGTCTTTCATCAGGCTTGGGAATACTGGAGAAAGCAATGGTCATGGTGGGTTGGGGGAGAATCATTGCTTGCAAAGGAAAATGACACTTTGAACCCCCAATAATAGTGGCTACAAGTTTACAGTTCAGGAGCACCAGTTTATAAAGGACTGATGGTTGAAAATTCAAAGAAAGTGTGCCTCTTTGGCTACACTCCAGATTGGTGGAGATGACTGAGGGGTGGGCAACTGCCACCTGTCATTTGTTGGGTCCAGGAGCACTGGTCATCCCAGAGAGGGGGTGAGTCCTGCTGGCAAACAAAACAACTATGTTTAACCCCAATAGTAGCAACTGTAAGTTAACAGTTCAGGAGCACCAATCTGTAAAGGACCACCTAGCTAATTTTTTTTTAAAGTGTGTTTTATCTGGCCATGTCCTAATTGGATGAGATGGCTGAACAAGGTGGAGCAACTGCCAACGATTATTTGTCATGTCCTGAGCACTTGAGAAAGCTGCAGTCATTCTGAGAGGGGATAATCACTGCTGGCAATGGAAAGTAACTTTCTCAAACTACTGATAGTAGTGGCACAAGTTTATAGTTCAGGAGTACCAGTTTATAAAGGACTATCGGGTGAAAATTTAAAAAGTGCACCTATTCTGGCCACACTCCCAATTAGGTGGAGATGGTGTGGGGAGAAGCAATTGTTGATGGTCATTTGTCAGGTACAGGAGCACAGGAGAAAGCTGCAGTCATCCTGGAGAGGGGGAAGAGTATCTGCTGGAAAAGGAAAGTGACTATAACTAACATCAACAGTGGCATCTACCATTTTCTTTCATGCTTCATAAATTGTAGTGAGAAAGAAAAAAGACTGTTCTGCTGTGAGGATCAGACCCAGGCCCCTGCTCACTACTACTTGATAACCATTAGCTTTACCTCTGTACTAAGGTTCCTGGACAGGAAATGCATGCTGGGGCAAAGGACATCCAGGAATGAGTGTAGACCGCACATGCATATATTCAGTGGATTTTAGTAATGAACAATCTGTCTATCTGAAGTAATGTTTCCCAAGTTGCCCCCACCTACACAGCTGCAGTGGATTTTGTAATGAACAATCTGTCTGTCTGAAGTAATGTTTCAAAGTTATATTCAAACCTCAATTGCTCAGTTGGAACTTCCTAAGTTATCTGCAATATACTGTAGTTATTAGCATTACAGAACTTCAGACCTTGTTGAAACTATATCGCTAACATCAGCAATGACATGCAGCAATTTCTCTCGTACAACTTATACAGTATAGTAGAGAGAAAGAAAAAACATGTTCTGCCCTGGGGATCAATCCCAGACTTGTGTAGGTCTGAAACCCTGTGCCCTGTCAGGGACATCATTAATGATATCACGCAGCCAAATCACTCCCACTGAATGTACATCTGAACTTGACTTAATGCAACAAAAAGGCACTCATGACCACAGTAGGTGTTTACAGCTACACACCCTGTACCTAAAACCTGTGCCATTTTTGGAGCATGCTCAGTTCAAAGGTAAATGTTATATGGATAGCTGAATTTTTGCATTAGTGGTTTGAGTTAAAGTGATTTCCTTCAAACTGCTTTTGTCAGCCAGCTGGCAAAATCAGTGTGAAAGATATCACTTTCACTCACAATGCTAATGCAGAAACACCCCAGAACACCTCCCTGTCACTATTACAATTACTGTACAGTAGGTGCTTAGTCTCACTGCCAGTACTCCTCCCTCACACATTTAATTTTACTTTAACTTGAAATGTATTAAAACTTTGGACATTCAGATGACAATACATCAATTTTTTTATATGACTGGATGATGGATGCCCAGTTCTGCTGCTGGTACCTCCTCTCCTTCCCTCCCAATTTATGTGTTAAAAAAACCCCTTAAAACAGATAGCGGGTGCCCAGTCACACAGGCCAGCACAGATTTGTAAAAACTGTCATGGGGGTACACCCCAGTGCAAGCTTAGATAATCCTCACCTTACACATAAGAAGCAGACTAGAGTGCCTCCACCTGGTACCACTGTAAACCACACTCTCCCATTCTCAGTCCACCATCCACCCCCATACATAACTGATGATAGCAGTGTGTCCAACCCTGGTGCCACTGAAAAGTCTGACACTCAAGTGCCCAATCATCAGTGTCAGTACCCTAAAATAAGAAAACTCTCCTTGAAGATCCTATTTTTGTTTTAACCCAAAAGAAGAAAACAGTCCTTCTCTGACTTCTAACCCTCTGACCTTCCACCCCCATGACTCCTACACTCAGAACCCACCACCACACCCTCCTTACACCATCATTCACTTATAGAGGGTCCATTGTTGTAGATCCACTATCCCCAAAATACATCCTCCTTACATAAATGCAATCACAAACTGAGGAGAAAAGGTAAGTACCATCAATGTATTTTCAAAGCTTTTCTGAACTTTTACTCAGAATGTCATTATTTTTAAATACTTTTGAACCAAATTTCACATATTTTGCGATAAAGTTTGTATTTATATATTTCACTGCAGAAAACTATGTTAATGTACCAGTTAGAATTCAATTTCAAGCTGCAAAAGTAAGGAGATGTGGCGTTAAGGTTTTCAACCTTAACTCACTATCCACCTATGCAGAAAAAGAACAAGACCACACAACCAACCACATACAGTCATCATCAGGTAGGACAAACATACAATTGTTTCCAGAGTATACAAATGGAACAGCACTAATGTGCTACCTTCATGGAATGAATCTGTGGCAGGCACACTGGAAGACATACACAATCTCAGCTAACTGCAGATAGAAATTCACAATACTCAAATCACAACATGACTTCTGTGTGCAGAAGCACAGTCCTCTGTAGCCACATATAGAAATCCTCAATACCTAAATTACAAGAGTTCTTTTATCTGCAATGTAGCCACATTTGGAGCTATATAATTGAACATTTATGTGCATACTTTCTCGAAAGAGTCATAGAAACTGTTAGACAGGTAATTGATTGTGCAAATTTTAATTTACAGGAGTTCAAAATTTAACAGTTTAATTATTGGTTAAACTGTATGAAAATGTTCAAAATATTTGGGTGTTTATAACTCCACACCTATTGCAGGTATATAGTCATGATTTGGCATGCATGCCAAAATACATATATCCTGGAATGTAATTAAGAATGATAAATGTTGTTTAGTAGGTTAAACTTTATTGTGTACACTTTAGAAATTACTAATTGACAACATTTGCTCAAAAATTTATGGACGCATAATAGGTAATGCCACTAGAATTCCACTTATGGAATTTAACTTTCATAAAGTACTTATTACAGCTGAATCATCTTGCCTGCACTAGCATCACAGCCCTGCAATACCCTCCAAGACTCCTGCAACAGTGATGCCAAACATCATGTTCCATCATGACTAAAGTTATCCAGATGCTTCTATCACAATGGCCTAAATCACAGCTAGTTGTAAAGCTTGAGGCTTGACATCACTTGGTGCCACAGTTTTCAAATAGTGAAAATATATCTTGCTGTCAGCAGGATTGTTAAAGTGTCAGCAAGTGGCATTGTAGCAGAAACAATGCTACATCTGCATGTGTTTCCACAAGTCATTAGTCAGTGAGCTGTAGTGGTTAGCTGGTGTACTGCAAGTATTCAGGCTAGTGCACATTAATGTCCATGAGTATTCTTCATGATTCGTCATTCAATATATTGACTTGACACTTGGCATCACTTTTACTACAAAGCCTCCTATGCATGCTAGTTTATTGCCACTTTTCCCAGCCTTTACCTTCCTCTAGAATGGTAACTCAAGTGTATGACTGGGCAAAATGTATGGACATGACTGCAACAAAATATCAACATATTCCACAATTTCACAAAAGCTCATGAAATTCAATTTTAATTACTGATGTTATTTTGGAATCTTTGGCTGCTTATAACTTGGTCAGCCTCTGAGCAAGAGATTAGAGAGCTGACACACAGCCTCTTTTTCCATATTGATTTTTTCTCCCAGCTTGCTGCTCATCTCTCAGGGATATACCCTGTTCACAGAGAAATACCATGATCAGGCTGAAACCAGCCATCATTCAGTTGGCTACTAGCTTTTTCTCCAACATTTTTTCCCTCCCATCTCCCCTGGTGGGATGGTACCTCTGTCAGCCTTGCAAGCTCCTAGGCCCAGCAACATGGTTCACTGTGTTGGAGGAACCCACTGCCATCCCTCCTTGACTGAGATGATCTGCCAGAACTTCACTGTTAGAAGATAAACTTTGCCCAGCCCTACTATGCAGTTATTGGGTGGACTAGTTTGGAGAGCAGTGTTAGCAAATTGGGAGGGATGATCAGGCAGGCTGGAAAGCTTTTAACATTACATCAATCAATCAATCAATCAAAGTCTTTAACCAGGCGAACACCACTGAGCAAGCTCATTTTCGAGGTGGACCTGGGTTTGTTAACAAGGAACAAGGGACAATATACATGGGATGCAACACACAAGAAAATAGTAATAATACAAATAAAGTGAGATACAATAATACAGTATACAAAGTATCAGCAGGTATCATTGACAGTAGTATATGTTTGGAACAGAAGATACAGCTAGTTTTGGGTAGGACACAATTTTTCATAAAAGTAAAGAAATATACATATCAGGTGAACCGAACACAAATAAAACCTAATATAAAAAGATATATAGTGATACGGTATGGAGAATTTAGAGCTGGAACCAGGGTCAAAGGAATGAGGAACGGACAGATATAGGGGGGTAGAAAAAGGGGAGAGGGAAGAGTCAATTATAGATGTGATCAGTCTTTCAACAGTAGTAATTAGAGTGTGCTTGGACTTTCAGTAGTCACTATTTAGGGTAGACAGGCACAGGACTCCTTATTATGATGTAGCTATAGAGATTTAAAAGCTGCTAGGCTGATGGGGTGAGCACATGCACAAACTGGACCTCAGATAGTGTCCAAAAAGACAATGTGGTTATATAAATTCTTAAAGCAGTTAAATCACAATTTATTAAGGTGGCTATACAGACATATATTGTTTCAGTACCAGAATAGCTGGATATTTACTATTATGATCCCTTGGATAGAGATGTGGCAAAGTTTGCATAAAGTGGCAAAATTTCACACTTTGTGGAGCGTCATAAAGTTTCCCCAGACATGAGAAACTTCTGCTTCACTTGAATTACAAAGTTTTTGCTGTGAAGTGTGGAATTATGCCTTGAAGTGCAGAATTTCGTCCACAAAATTCCGCACTTTACGGCAAAACGTTGCACTTCACGGTCAAGCCACACTCCACAAATTGCATGAATTTTGTGAACTGCGCTTTGTGAATTTCATGAAATTCACAAATTAGTTTTCAAGAATTCATTGATATGCACAAGGAACCCTAGCAATAGGAAAGAGAAGGTAAAAGCCAGAGATCATGTGGGATCTACGGTATTGCAGTAGGTAGGAAAATCGACAGACTAGGTGGGCCAATTGGTCCTTATCTGGTGTAAATTTTTATGTTTCTATATAATTCATGGAGTGAAGTTTGCCAACTTTACCTATCTCTACCCTCGAAGGAGTGGATGGCAACTTTTGCCATAAAAAAGTATTGTATGATTTTGACTTGTCATAGTGAAATTGTGCAAAAGAAGTGAGTGCTATGCCTGTTCATTTGTTGGTTCTCTTGTACAGAAAAGTGTATTAAACATCAACTGGCTGTCAGTCTAATCATGCATGACAAGGCTGGGTATCAGTGGCAAATATCTAGATTTTGCAGGATGATCCGCACATCAATGATTCAGTGAACATGTGCTCTTGTGCTCATGTACCTGTTGTGTTCTGTAGAGGAGAAGCAGTGAATGTACTTTACAAGTACCCACTGTTTATTTCCCAGTGAGCCAGAAATTCCCTTATGAACAGAAGTAGTAAGGCCAAAATAGTGGGCTAGCTTTGTAGGGTCACTGAGCTACAACCAGCTGGGCCTGCATGTGAATACACGTACTCACTTGATCATGTACCACTATGCACATTGGGAGCATGCATTCACAGAGGCACATGAAACATTGCACCTTTTTGTCTACATTCACTGGCTCTCTACCAGAGCCTAGGGGAAATGTAGTGAGCACTTCAGAGAACCAAGAGTTGTTATACTGATGGTGCAAGGATGGATCAAGTAGAGGGGCAGCCAGACCCACATAATCAAAAACCACCAAAGGACTGCTCATACTCAATGAAAAAGTCAGTCAGGACCTCGAATAGTGTTAACTCAAAGATTTACTGGATACTCAAACACACATCCTGTGCAGTATTTTGCAAGTTTACACAGTAAATATACATTTTTTTTCTTAAATGCAAGGTGAGTAGCTCAACAACAACCAATCTGGATGAACAACCCTGTATGCTTCTTTGAATCTGAGTGTAGGATTTGCGGATCCATATTTTGTGGAAGGATTAAAGTGAGATTAGAGGATTCATTAAATGGAATCCATAATGAAGAGAACAAGTGACAGTAGCAGGTACAGTCAAACAGCTGCAGGAAAAAAGCCGTAAAAGGAGACTGTGGCAGAAATACAGAGCTAGACAAAAGCTGTTTACCTGTGGCTACTGTTATTAGCTACTGATCCTATCTTCCTGTATCTCTCATGTCAGTATTTTTAATTTTCAACTATCCCCATTTTCTAGCCCAACCCCTTCTCCCCATGTCCAAGACTAATAGCGTCTTCTTTGTAACATGGCTACAAATGGGCAGTAGACATCTGCAGTCGGACCTCTTCCAAACCATTTTTCTTAGTCATAAAGAGAGTGACACCACTCCAGATGGAGTTAACTTGAGAAATAATCCACACCTGGGTGGTTGGAGACACTGGACTGCAACTCAGTGCCTCAACCCCACCCCTCACCCCAGGTGTAGGTTAATTCTCAAGCAAGCCCACACTCTGTCATGGGTTAATCCATACATATGTACCTTTCCCCTTTTATACACCTTACCCAGGGAAGATTCAATGCAAAAAGAGTGGGGGAATTTTTCTCTGTGTGCTGGCCAAACTCCACCATTCACTAAAAATACCACTAACAACTTAATCTGGTTCAGTTTCAGTTGATTTCCATCTACAGTGGCGTGAAAAAGTATTTGCCCCCTTCCTGATTTTCTCTATTATTGCATATTTGTCACACTGGATGTTTTCAGGTCTTTAGAGAAAATGTAATATTAGATAAAGGGAACCTGAGTGAACAAATAACACTTGTTTTTTTTTTTAATTTCACTTATTTAATGAAAAAAAGTTAACCAACACCAACTGGCACTGTGTGAAAAGTAATTGCCCCTTACACTTAATAACTGGTTATGCCACATTTAGCTGCAATGACTGCAACCAAACACTTCCTATAATTCAATATCAGTCTTTCACATCGCTGTGGAGGAATTTTAACCACTCTTCCTCGCAGAACTGCTTTAATTCAGTAACATTTGGTAGGTTTTCGAGCATGAACTGCTCGTTTCAGGTCCTGCCACAGCATCTCTATTGGATTTAAGTCTGGACTTTGACTAGGCCACTCCAAAACTTTAATTTTACTTTTTTTAGCCATTCTGATGTGGACTTGCTTTTGTGTTTTGGATCATTGTCTTGCTGCATGACCCAACTACGCTTCAGCTTCAGCTGACGGAAGGATGACTGGACATTCTCCTTAAGAATTTTCCGTACAGAGCAGAATTCATGGTTCCTTTAATTATGGCAAGTCATCCAGGTCCTTAGGCAGCAAAGCATCCCGACACCATCACACTACCACCACCATGTTTGACTGTTGGTATGGTGTTCTTACTGTGGAATGCTGTGTTTGCTTTACGCGAGACATTATGGGATCCATGTTGTCCAAAAGTTCCACTTTGGACTCATCTGTCCACAGAACATTTTCCCAAAAGGCTTGTGGATCATCCAGGTGCTTTTTGGGCAAAATGAGAGATGAGCATTTATGTCTTCCTGGTCTCTTTCACTGTGTGAGTCATGAACACTGACCTTAGCTGAGGCAAGAGAAGCCTGCAGTTCTTGGATGTTGTTTTAGGATCCTTTGAGACTTCTTGGATGATTTTACACTCGCCCTTGGGGTAATTTTGGCAGGCCCCACTCCTGGGAAGGTTCACTACTGTTCCAAGTGTTCTCCATTTGGAGATTATGGCTCTCACTGTGGTTCGATGGAGTCCCAGAGCCTTAGAAATAGCTTTGTAACCCTTTCCAGACTGATAGAGGGCAACAAATTTTTTTCTGATCTTTTCAGGAACTTCCTTTGATCATGGCATAATGTGCTTGTTGAATCTTTGTGCTGGCAACGTGACTCTGACGGTAAGGGCCAAAATAAGTGAGGTTTATATTGAGCAGGGCTGGCTGTAATCAAGCCTGGCTGTGTTCAATCAGCTGACTCTAATTATCCCTTTAATTGGGTTGATTTAACTAGGGGGCAATTACTTTTTCACACAGTGCCAGTTGGTGTTGGTTAACATTTTTTCATTAAATAAATGAAATAAGTAAAAAAAAAAAGTGTTATTTGTTCACTTAGGTTCCCTTTATCTAATATTATATTTTGTCTAAAGACTTGAAAACATCCAGTGTGACAAATATGCAATAATAGAGAAAATCAGGAAGGGGGCAAATACTTTTTCACGCCACTGTATATATCTCCCTCCTCTGGGATGTGGCTGAAAATAGACAGAATTTCCTAACCCTCCTTTCAACAAAAACAAAATTAATTTCATAAATCAATTAACAAGGTGTGACACCACATGATTCACAGCAGTTTGTATAGTTTTCTCATGTCTTTTTGTGCTGCGTGGTTCTTAGTTGTTTAGACTGCCCATGGACATTTTAATCAATCTCTTTGTTAATTGGTTGTGGGGGGGTTGTCATGGCTGGCATCTAAGTGGATCTGGAGCACTGTTACAGACAGCTCTGGTTAGCAGTACTGAGAACGTTTGGAACCAAACAGGCTGAACCAGGAATCATGGTTGGCAAGTGGTGGTAGTGATTCAGGCACTAGGTATGAACAACATTTTTGTTAGGTACCTGTTTTTACTGGGGACATGAAACCTGTTTTTTCTGGGAAATTGGTCTTTGGGGGCTATGTCTGTGAGTTGGAGGTAATTTTTTGAAATGCATTTATATGGCTTTTTGTTAAGCAGAAATTGAATGCAGTGAGACAAATGATGATGCCTGGGTACCCATTTTTACTCTGAAGCAAAAGTAGGCAATCCAGGTGGATGGGTAGTAGAAGTACCTGTACTGCTATACTTTTGTTTAGTAATTTTTTAGAAAAACTGTAAGCAGAAGTTCTTTATTAAATAAACTGCTCTGGCCAAAAGAGAAACTCAGACAGGTCTCAGTTCAACAGTGTATTCCACAGAACTCTCCATAATCTAACAAGAAGAATGCATTTCACAAGAACTAACTACATACACATTATAGTGTAAACCTAGCACTCAGTATTTAGTGACAGTGCCATCTAGAGGCTCTTACATAATATTACATCTTTCTTCTTATAAAAAAAAATAATGAAACTGTTCAGCAGACTATGCAATATGAATTTGGAATTGGCAGAATGTCAATTACATCCTACAATTAATGCAAAACAAAACTTTATTACTTCAGTTCATAAGTTCATTCTCTGAAGTGGCTTTACCATACGACCAGCATGGGTGACAAAAAGATTTCCCATGTCCTTTGCTTATTCGCTGGGATATGGTGGCAAATTCTCTAATGGTGATATTGTTGATTTAGAGTCATTTTGAGAAACCAAACCATCTTGTGGTGTGGGAGCAATGTTCTCAGAGTCTAAATCATCACTGACTGAAGTTGGTTGAACATCCTGTGACTTGAGCAAATGGTGACAGTTACACCTGTATTCTCCACCATTGTCTACTCATACTAGGTATGACCTTGGAGTGGGCAATTTTTCTGCAACAGTAGCGGGTTGCCATTTCCCATCAGATCTCTGCATACAGACTCTGTCTCCTTCCTGAAGGAGAGGTAAGGCTTTGGTATTCCTGTTGTAGTATTTTGACTGATGCCCTGCTTGTCTCTGAACTTTTTCTGGGCCAGAACTGGGCTAATGACCTTTGGCTTGAGCTGGTTGCTTGCAGATGGGAAAATTGAACGCAGGTGATGACTCATCAGTAGTTGAGCAGGTGAGCCTATACGGTCAATAGGCATACTCCTGTATTCCAGCATTGCAAATATGGATCCTCTGCTTTGTTTGGCTTTTACCATTAAATGTTTCACAGTTTGTACCATTTTTTTCTATTTGTCCATTTGACTGTGGGTAATGGTGACTAGATATCTTAGGACAAAAATCATAATTACATGCAAACTGTTTGAACTCTGTTGAGTCATACTGAGGACCATTGTCTGATACCAACTTCTCAAGTATGCCATGTCAGGCAAATATTCCTTTGAGTTTACCAACCACAGTGGAGGTCAAAGTGTTTCTTAACCTTTCCAGCTCAAAACAGTGGCTGTAGTAATCCTCTTCTAACACATAACTTTCATTGTCCAGCATAAATAGGTCTAATGCCACCTTTTGTCATGGGTGAGAGGGCACATCATGTGGAATCATAGGTTCTTTTGTGTTTGACATGTGATGCTGTAGGCAGATCAGACACTTTAGTATGGCTTCCTCCATCTGGGTATTCATGCCTGGCCAGTACAGCAGATCTCTGGCCCTGCACTTACATTTTTCCACTCCCTTGTGTCTGAAATGAATAAGCCGTATTAATTCAGACCTCATTGATCTTGGTATTACAAATCTGTTCCCTTTGAAAATCAAATTTCCCATGACTGTTAATTTCTCATGGAAATTCCAGAATTCTGCCACTTCTGCCTGACACAAATATTTTGCCCTTGGTAAACCACCGTTGATTGAGGATAACTGGAAGTCTTTCTCAGTTTCCATCTTTAATTCTTTTAACTTCTGGTCTGAGACAGGTCAACTAGACTTGACTAAATGAACTTGTGCTTCAAATGACTCTTCCATTCTGTCCTTCCCAGCCAATGACAGTCTGCTTAGTATATCAGCAACTGGGATATCCTTCCCTGGCTTGTATTTCACTAGAATGTCATATTTCTGCAGACACATCATTCTCTGCAGTCTGGCAGGAGCTGCTGCAAGGTTTTTTTTTCATGATAATCTCCAGCTGTTTATGGTCTGACTCTATGGTACCCTTTCTCCCATAAAAATACTGGTGGAAATGCTCACAAATGAACACAATGGCATACATTTCTTTCTAATTTGAGCGTAGTTCACTTCTGTAGTTGGGAGAGACTTGGATGCATAAACCACTGGTTTTCCCTCTTGTAGTAATACAACCCCCAGTCCTCACTTGGAAGCATCCACTTGGACTGTTACCTCTTTTTTTACATCATAGTATGCTAAACTGCCTGTGCTGAAAATTAGCTGTTTCATATTCATGAAGGCAGCATTCTGTTGCGTGTCCCACTGAAACTTGGAGCCTTTTTTCAAAAGATCTCTCAGTGGTGCTAAGATCTCTGCAAGGTGTGGTGTAAACTTTGCCAGATAATTTGCCATCCCTAATACAGTTTCCAGTGCTACATGGCTCTCTGGTGGCCTCATTTCAGAAAGTGCTGCAGCTTTAGTTGGGTCTGGCTTGAGACCTTTGGATGAGAGTATATGGCCAAAATACCTGACTTCTGTCACCTTAATTTTATATTTTTCCAAGTTCAGTTTGACCCCTTTATCTTGAGATCTCTGGAACATAGCTCGCAAATTTGCATCATGCTCTTCCATGGTAGCTCTATATACTAGAATATCATCCACATAAGCTGCAACATCCTTAAGTTCTGCATAGATTTCATCCACTTTCTTTTGAAACACTTCTTAGGCTGAGTGTATTCCAAAAGGTAAACAGGTGAATCAGTAGCTTCCCTGTGGGGTGTTGAATGTTGTGAGCATTGAGCTTTCCTAGTCTAGTTTTATTTGTCAGTAATCAGATGTAACATCCAGTACACTAAAATATTGGGCTCTGGCCAACTTGCTTGTGATATCACAAAGCGCTGGCATTTGATAATGCTCATGCTTGATTGCCTGGTTCAAGTCATGTGGGTCCAGGCACAATCGTAGCTCTCCTGAATGAGGTTTCTCCACTATGACCATAGAGTTCACCCACTCCATAGATTCATCAACTTTGATGATGACCCCTAAGTTTTCCATTCTCAGAATTTCTTTTGCCAGTCATTCTCTAAGTGCAACTGGGAGCTTGCACAGAGCATGTACTACTGGGTCTTTAGTGGTATCCACTTTAATTTTGTATTCACCAGGAAACTTCCCCAGTCCATGGAAAACATCTTCATATCCTTTTAGTATATCACCAGGGTTATCAGTGGCTGGTTGCATTGAATTTAAACTATTCTCCACAGACATCACCAGTTTAATCAATCTGAGATCCAGGCATGTCCTTAGCCCCAGCATGGGAGGTACTTTTGTGTTTACAATGTAAAGTTTTAGACACTTTGTATCATTCTTATACTTACAGTCTATGGTACACATGCCTTTCACATCCAGTGGCTTGCCTTCATATTCAAATAGCTTCTGGGTGGTGTACTCAGACAGCTTTGAAAGTCCTAATTGCTCAAAAACTTTAAAAGGTATCACATTGACTTGCACACCTGTATCCAGTTTGAACTTTACTCGCTGATTATTCTCTCCAACTATTATTTCTGCAAACACTTGGTCTGTGCAGGCTGCCGTGGCAGGAAGTGTTGACTCCCCTGAATTTACTCGGGTAACTGCTACCTCAAACACATCTTCAGTGCTGTAGAGTGGATTGTCATCTACTCCATGCACTGATTTTGATTTACACACCTTTGCAAAATGGTTGCCCCTTTTACATTTGTGAAAAGCTTGCAGTTTGGCTGGACACTCATCCAGCTTGTGTGATCTCCTGCATCTGCCACATGCTTTCTGTGAGCTGGTTGCCTTGTGGCCTGCCTGCATGGTGTTATCTGCTGCTTTATTATTTCTGTGACTGCCTGGGAGTATGTTGCAGCTTGCCTACTCCGTGAACCACTTTCTTTTTAACCAGGGTTTTCAAGTTGAGCCTGTTCCAGTTCATGTGTCCTGACAATGTTCAGTGCTTTGCTCAGATTGAGATCAGACCCCTGACTCATCAATTTTTCCCAAACTTTTGGGGAATTGGTTCCAAACACTATTCTGTCCCAGATCATTTCATCCATGTCAGTGAATCCACAGTGTCTAGGTAGCCATTTTAATTCCATCACAAACTGTCCCACTGGTTCAACTATTCCTTGCTCCTTATTGCAAAATTTGCAGTGTGCAAATACTGGGTTGGTCTTTGGGGTGACATATTTTTCAAACCTATCATAATAGGCAATCAGTTTCTTTTTGTCCTCTGCTGACATGTCCATCCAAGTACTATAAATATCCTTACCTTTCTCTCTGACCCATATGAGCATGTAACAGCCCTTTCTTCCTCCTCTTTTGCCTTCAGAGGGCCCTTGAAAATGAGCTCAGCATGCTGCTTAAATTTCTTCCACTCTTGTGGAAGATTCATGCTTTTCCAGTTTCTTCTGGACAACTGGATCCTGACAAATTCCATGATCTTTTCTGATCTTCTGTTTACTCAGCTGCTTCTACACTACAGGGACTTCTGACACCATGTACTGTTTTACTTTTGTGCAGTAATTTCTTAGAAAAACTGTAAGCAGAAGTTCTTTATTAAGTAAACTGCTCTGGTCAAAAAAGAAACTCAGACAGGTCTCAATTCAACAGTGTATTCCACAGAACTCTCTAGAATCTAACAAGAAGAAAGCACTTCACAAGAACTAACTACATACACATTATAGTGTAAACCTAGCACTCAGCATTTGGTGACAGAGCCATCTAGAGGCTCTTACATAATATTACGGTATCTTGGGATGAGTTAAGCTGTCATGGGACTTCTTCTCATGTAGTTGTGCCTAGATATGAGTTTAGGATTCCATGATCCTCAGTTAATCAGATTGCTAGAATATGTCCTATCCAATTTATAATTTTCTTTGTTTATTACTATATTCTTTAATTACTCCTTGTGCTGTACTTTCCTCCTGTGTTGGCTGTGAACCTTGAGCCATCTAGCCTGGATATCCCAGACCTTTGTGAAAGTCTGGTTTAAGTTTAATTTTTTAAATTGTATATCTACTGTCACCACAGAGTGCTGTAATTTAAGAACAGCTCATAATCTTATATGAAGTCCACAGAACTGAGCTGTGGTGGAGGGGTCAGAATTTCTGTGTATACACAGGCACACACTCACACACATGTGGACTGAGGTACCCCTTGGTACTGCTAAATCACAACTCCTCTTCCCTACAGGTCTCCCAACCCACAACAGATAGGTGGCAACATTGGGGTGCCCATCCCCAGTGCCACCAAAAACTGTGCTAACACTGGGGTGTCCAATCCTGTGTTAGACTGATACGAATATATGAACATGCAACATTTGCCAACAGATAAAGGCCTAGAGGTCTATCAAGTTTGCTTGAATGTGCAGCCAGCACCCCTTATTCAGCAGCTGCCCCTCCCTTCCACCCTTCCCCTCCATTGACCCTCCCCTTGTCCTATCCCATCCCCTTTTGAAGCAGTCCACTGTTCTACTGGATACCATTTCTGCAGGTAATGCATTCCACCTAGCTACTACCCTCTCTGTAAAAAAGTGTCTCCTCATCTCCCTCCTGAACCTTCCTCCCTCCAGTCTCATAACATGGCCCCTGGTGTCCCTCCCCTCCCTTACTTTGAACAGCCCCTCTGTACCTGTTTTGTTTATTCCATTCAAGTACATGTTCAGGTTTCAATTATGTCCCCCATCCCACCTCTCCTCCAGTGAGTACATGTTCAATTCCCTTAGCCTCCTCTCATATGATAAGTCCTCCAGCCCCTTGATCACTTTTGTCACCCTGCGCTGCACTCCCTCCAGCAACTTAATGTCCCTCTTCAGATACAGGCACCAGTACTGCATGCAGTACTTCAGGTGTGGTCTAACCAATGACCTATACAGTGGCAGAATCACCTCCTCCCTCCTCGAGGATATACCCCTTGCAATGCAACCCAGAATTTTGTTGGCCTTTGCAGCTGTCTTCCTACATTGTGCTGAGTTGTTCATTGACCCTATAATGAGCACCCCCAGATCCTTATCCTCCTCTGTCTGGGCTAGCTGCACTCCCCCCAGCTGGTAACTTCTCCTTAGGTTATTCATCCCAAAATGCACCACCTTGCACTTTTTGGCATTAAACTCCAGTTGCCAGATGTCTGACCAGGTTTCAAGCTTTGCCAGATCATCCTGCAACCCCTGCCATCCCCCTAGGTCATCCACCACCGCTCCTACCTTGGTATCATCAGCAAACAGACTGATCTTACTCTTGATGTCCAATGATATGTCTGCAATGAATATCCCAAACAACACTGGTCCCAACACTGAGCCCTGTGGAACACTGCTTGTTACTACTCTTGGATGTGAGTGCTCCCCACCCACCACCACCCTCTTTTGCCTTCCCTGAAGCCAGTTCCCTACCCATCTCACTAGATTTGCACCTGCCCTTGTGCCTTCTAACTTACTCCCAGCCTTCCATGTGGCACCGAGTTAATTGCCTTACTGAAGTCCAGATACAGGACATCCATTGCATGGCCCCTGTCTAGTTGCCTAGTTACCCAGTCATAGAAGTTCACCAGGTTGGTTTGGCTGGATCTTCCATGTATGAAGCCATGCTGTCTGCTATCTTGTAGTCCTTTGTCCTCTAGGAGGGCCACCAGCCACTCCTTCAGGATAGTCTCCATTAGCTTACCCACGATGGATAGGAGGCTCACCGGTCTTAAATTCCCTGATTCATCCTTGGGCCCACTTTTGTGGAGGGGCACCACATGAGCCATTCTCCAGTCCTGAAGTACACACCCTGAGTGTAGTGAGGCATTAAATAGGTTAGCCAAAGGTCCCACAAGGACCTCTGCCAGCTCCTTCAGTACCCTGGGGTGGATGCCATCTGGGCCTGGTGCCTTGTCCACCCTCAGTGCCTTCAAACCCTCCCAAACTCTGCCCTCCATGATTTCCCCATCTGTCACCCCCTCCCCCCTGTTTCTGCCATTCCTCCCTCCTTGGGTGTCACCCCCACTTCTCCTTAGTAAATACCGAGCAGAAGTAATCATTTAGTTCTTCTGCCTTATCGCACCCTGCTTCCACCCAACCCCCCTTTCCTAATCCTTACTATGTGATCCTTACAGCTCCTTTTCTCCCTGATGTACCTAAAGAAGTCCTTTTCCCCCTTCTTAATGCTTTGTGCCAGCCTGAGCTCCGTTGATGCCTTGGCCCCTCTTACTGCCCGAGTCACCTCCTTCGATTCCGTCAAGTACTCCTCCCTGTCCTCCCCTTCCCTGTTTTCTTGTACCTTCTAAAGGCCCTGCACACAAAAAAAAACTGTCTGTCATAGATTTTTTTTTAAACTTGAAAAGAAGAAAGTGATACCTCGTTGAACTCTGATCCTCCCCCATACACAAACTAAACAAGCAGAAAGGCAGCTTCAGTATTGCTGTGTAAGAGGTGCTATATGAACAGACTGTTCAGAATAAAAACTTTTATTGACTGTGGTTTGCTGGTGCTGCCTTGATTCTCTACCTCCATCATGCACCCCACACAGCCCATGTTGACTTCAACTAAGCATCCACCACCCCACCCACACTCACCTACAAAAGGTTCCCATTTGCAGATCCAACCTCTGAGCCAAAAGATGTCCTTCTCCAGGAACCATGACGTAGAAAAAGCAAAATGAGTTAAGTGCAGTTCATGCATTTCAAAGTGTTTTGAACATGTATTCATAACTTTCTCATTTTTAAATATTTTTCACCAAATTTTCAGCAGGGCTTTTTGGGATCCCATCTCATGAAACATGTAGGTGAACATTTTCAAATCTGGGCCAAAAGGTGATTTTGTAGTCACTCTGCAAAGTCACCTTTTGGGTAGGATTTGAACATTTGACCTACTGGGTTCATGAGGTGGGATCATAAGAACACTATGTTGAAAATTTGGTGCATAAATATGGTAAAATGACCAAGTTCTGAGAGAACATTGAAATATTTCAACATTCACTGAGAATTTTGCTACTTTTCAATAGTTTTCACCAAACTTTGGGGCTTCATGACAATTCATGCCGGTCATGTTGCCACATAGCACCTTGTCCCAGACTCTTCACTCTGGCATGAATCAGTACCCTGCACATTTCATACATGGTCAATTTTCCCCAGCATAAATATTAGAAAACAAACTCATCTGGGGACAAATTGTGCAGGAAGGTGTTTCATGCCAGAGAAAAGAGTCTGGGGTGAGGCAACATGACAAGCATGACTTGACATTTCCCCCCTTGTGGGACCCCAGTTAATGAACAAGGTACTGTAGGTCAAATTGTTTAAATCCAGGCCAAAGCATGATTTTGCAGTTATCTCTTTAAATCACTTTTCAGGTGGATTTGAATAATTTCACCTACTGTGTTCATGAGATAGGATTACAAGAAGACAATGTTCAAAATTTGGAGTCAAAATATTTAAAAAATTAAAACAAAGTTATGAATGTACATTCCATGCTTACTCATAACTTTGGTATTTTTCAATATTTTGGTTCTAAACTTTCAGTATAGCCATTTTTTTACACAATCTCATGAATGTGATAGGCGTCATTTTCCAAATCCTGGACAAAATGTATTGCATAGAACCATAGGCAATGATGACATAGAAAAGACCGTTGGTCCATCCAGTCTGCCCATAAACCCAAATAAACCCGAAACCTATTCTTCATACAGCATTCTAATCCACACTATCCAGCCCCATGCTCTCTGTCCTACCACTGTCACTCTGAGCAACCACTAAGCCTATCACGCTGTCCCAGCTCAGTTTGAAACCATTATAGTTTTGGCACCCTCATCAGCTGACAGATTGTTCCATGGCTGCATCACCAGTTCTGTAAAATAAAATGTCATCACTTCACTCTTGAATCTCCCCCCAGTCAGTTTCCATTAGTGTTTCATGTTCTTGACCCACTACTTATTCTAAATAGTTCCTTGCAGTTCACCTTGTTCATTCCTTTCAGGAACGTGAAGGTGTCTATCATATCTCCCCTCTCTCGTCAGGCCTCCAGCGAGTTCAGTGCCTTGAGTCAATTTTCATAAGATCTGCCATGCTAGCCTTGAATAATTTTGGTCACCCTATGTTGCCCTGTCTCCAGTTTGTCCTTATCTTTCTATAGGTTAGGACTCCAGAACTGGGCACAGTACTCCAGGTGGGCCTCACTAGTGATCTATAGAGAGGTAGGTCGCAACACTTCCTTCCTTCTGCTGTCAGTACCCCTTCCTATACACCCCAGCATTCTGTTTGCTGTACTGTAGTCCTTGCTACACTAGTTTGATTTTTTAGGGTGTCACTTTCTTCATAGGTCATGCACAGCTTAACCCCCCCAACCAGTACTCTAGCCTCAGTTCTTCCTTCCTGTGTGCATCATCTTCCACTTTATGAAATTGAATTTCAACTGCCAAACCTCTGACCACCTCTCTAGCTTTTTGAAGACTCTATACATCTCCCTAACCCCCTCCTCACTGTCTACCCTGCCACAGACCTTAGTGTCATCTGCTAAGAGACACATCTCGCACTGGATTCCTGCACCCATGTCACTAATGAACATCTTGAAAAGGACTTAACCCAGGACTGATCCTTGTGGCACCCCACTGGAGACCTCTCTCTCTCTGATTTGACTCCATTAGCCACAACCCACTACTGTCTCCCTCTCAATGAGTTTCTCACCTAGCTGTGTCTTTTACTATACCCAGATCCTCTAGCTTCTTCAGCAACTTTCTGTGAGGCACTTAGTTGGAAACCTTGCTGAAATCAAAGCAGAGTAAATCCACATCATGGCACTTATTCAATACCGTTGTTGCCCACTCAGAGAATACTATCTTGGAGTTAAAGAAAACAGCAGGGGTAGGCTGGAGGGGAGAGTGCAGGAGATGGGTTAAAGTTGACAGGTAGAGCAGCTGCTGTGTCTTTTCAGTAAGCTGTGTTTGGGCAGACGTAATAGAATATTTGACCTAATCTGCTGGCAACTATGTATGCATGTATGTATCTGATTGGTTTGACAAGACCATCCTGCCATGAACCCATGCTACTTATTATCTAGGGTCTATTGCTGTCCAGGCAGTTTGCAAGGTCCTGTTTGTCTAGTATCTCCGTCAGTTCATCCACAATAGCGGTATGACTGACAAGTTTAGTCTGTAGTTACCTGGTTGCTCCTTATCCATCCTTATTTCTGGAGCATTAGTACATCTGTTACCCTTCCATCTTTTGGAATTACCCTGTCTGAATTGAGATATTAAACAGCCCACCAGGAATTCAGTTAGTTCAAGTGCCAATTCCTTGAGCATCCTTGGATATATCCTATCTGGCCCCAGGGCCTTATCTATCTTGAGGGCTGCTAGCCCTTTCCAAACCCTCTCACTGGTAAATACTTGCTGACTCATCTCAGGGATTCCCCTTGCAGCTGCCTTAATGGCACTCTCTGGCAAAGGCCCTCTGTCTTCCCTTGTGAATACACAGCAAAAGTAGTATTTAAGAACTGATGCTTTCTGTTCATCCCCCTCAGTTACCCTACCTCCCTCGACCTAGCAATTCCTCCTGCCCATTCTTTCCTTTATCCTTAATATATCTCAAGAACTGTACTTCCCAAGCCTTAACCTGCTATGCAATACGCAGCTCTTTGTCTGCCTTTGCTTCTTTGACCACCATTTTGGTTTCACTTGTTCTCATTTGGTAGTCTCCCCATTCTTCCTTCCCATGTTTTTCCTTGTACTTAATGAAGGCCTTCTTTTTGGCTCTAACTGCTTCCTAGATCTTTCCAGAGAACCATATTGGTGTCATGTACCTTTTCTTTTAATTACTGTTCTCATGCAAGACTCTGTTGCACTGAGAATGGACCCCTTGATTACCATTGTTCCTCCATATCCTTGATGCTGTCCACTACAACTAACTTGTCCTGAACCAGTCCCTCATCCAGTTAAAGTCTGCCCTTCTGAAATCTTAGACTTTAGCCTTTGATGAGGACTTACTTGTCCCAAGGGCCAGGTCAATCCATAGAGTTATGGTTGCTGGACCCTAGTGGCTCCCTTACCCTCACTGCACATACCACTTCATAGTTGGTGAGTACCATATTGAGAATGGCAGCCTGCCAAGTGTGTTTCTTTACTAGCTGCACCAGCAGACAGTCCTGTAATTTATCTAATAGGGCCTGACTTCTGGAGATTCTGACCACTGGAAAAACCCAATAAATATCTGTTAGATTTAGCTCTTCCACAACCACCTCACTCTTTGCCACTCCCCCTTTCTAGTTCTGCCTCTAGCTACTTATCTCTCTCTTACCCCTGTCTTGGAGGTCTATAGATCATGCACATTCATAGTTTCTTGCCTGAGGATGCTGTGAGCTGAATCTGCAATGACTGTTTCTCCATGACCTACCCTGATGTTTCCATCTTTCACTGCCTCTATGCCTTCTCTTGACATATTGGGGTAATATAGTGCTTTGGCACTTGTGGCACAAAGAGACATTTCAGTCAGTATTCTAAAAATACCAAATGTCATGTTTATAAGTGGGAGTCATGAAACAACTATGTTGAAAATTGCAGATCAAAATTAACAAACAAAATAAATATTAAGAAATGCATGCATTGCTGGCCTTTGGCCCAGTGAGTAGCGCTTAGTGATCCTGAGCCAGTGATCTGAGACTGGGGGCATGATCTGTAAGCCAGCTGGATGGGTCAAACCTGGAGAGACAACACTGCCATGTGGCACAAACCCCATCCTGGAAAGGCAAGGCTCAGGGCTGGCCACACAAGTGCAGGTATCACATGGTGAAGACAGCTTTTTTTTTGGCACAGCACCCTGTACCTCTGCACCTGTTGCTGCCAGAGAGCCATGCACTTTGTCTGACAGATGGACTATTGGCTCAGCATGCCTGTATCTGTAGCCACATGGAAGTGCAGGGTCCAGAGTGCCCTGAGCTCCTGCAGCCCACAAGACAGCCCCACAAATTCTTTGCATCTGTTGCTGCACAAAACTACAGGGCCTGGAGGTTCCTGCACATCTCCAGGAAGATGGACTCCTCCCTTGGCACAGGGTCAAAGAGCCCTGGTCATCTGCATCTGTTCACACAAGTCCCATGGGGCAGGCATCAATGAGCTCTCACACCCAACAGTAGTGCCGAGCGGTGTTCCACAGGGCTCAGTGTTGGGACCAGTGTTGTTTGGGATATTCATTGCAAACATATCATTGGACATCAAGAGCAAGATCAGTCTGTTTGCTGATGATACCAAGATGGGAGCTGTGGTGGACGACCTAGGGGAATGACAGGGGTTGCAGGATGATCTGGCAAAGCTTGAAGCCTGGTCAGACACCTGGCAACTGGGGTTTAATGCCAAAAACTACAAGGTGTTGCATTTTGGGGTGAAGAACCCAAGGAAGAGTTACCAGCTGGGGGGAGTACAGCTAGCCCAGACAGAGGAGGAAAAGGATCTGGGGGTGCTCATTACAGGGTCAATGAACAACTTTTCACTATGTAGGAAGGCAGCTGCAAAGACCAACAAAATGCTGGGTTGCATTGCAAAGGGTATATCCTTGAGGAGGGAGGAGGTGATTCTACCACTGTATAGGTCATTAGTTAGACCACACCTGGAATACTGCGTGCAGTACTGGTGCCCATATCTGAAGAGGGACTTTAAGTTACTGGAGGGAGTGCAGCGCAGGGTGACAAAGATGATCAAGGGGCTGGGGGACTTATCATATAAGAGGAGGCTGAGGAAGTTGAACATGCACTCACTGGAGGAGAGGAGGGATGGGGAAACATGATTGAAATCTTTAAGTACATGAAAGGAATAAACAAGGCAGGTACAGAGTGGCAGTTCAAAGTAAGGGAGGGGAGGGACACCAGGGGCCATGATATGAGACTGGAGGGAGGGAGGAAGGCTCAGGAGGGAGATGAGGAGACACTTTTTTTTTACAGAGAGGGTGGTAGCTGGGTGGAATGCATTACCTGCAGAAGTGGTATCCAGTAGAACAGTGGACTGCTTCAAAAGGAAATGGGACAGGACAACGGGGAGGGTCAATGGAGGGGAAGGGTGGAAGGGAGGGGCAGCTGCAGAATAAGGGGTGCTAGCTGCACATTCAAGCAGACTTGATAGACCTCTAGGCCTTTATCTACTGGCAAATTTTGTATGTTCGTTATTTCCACTATCTCAAAAAGAAAGGAAAGTCACAGCAAAAAAACTGTGCTAATACACCAGTTAGGGTTCAACTTAATGGCACAAAAACAGGGAAATGTGGCATTTGGTTTCCAACCCTAACTTCCTACCCCCAAGCAGCAAATGATCAAGGCCACAGAAGGAACTACAGACATCATCAGGTAAGACTAATAACATACAATTCTTTCCAGATGACACAATGCAGGTGCATTGATGTGCTACCATTGTGGATTTGTATCTGAGGCTGCAGAAGCACAGGCCCCACTGCAGCCTATGATTCTGCTGTTACAATGTTGTGTGTATGTCTTATAGCATGCATGGATACCTGTGTCTGCAGAGGCATTGAACACACAGGAGTCTGCACTTCTACAGACAGAAGTGCTGTTGCCATTTGGGGATCATGGATATCTATAAGTAGTAGTAACATTCTTTCTTTTTTATACAGGATAAAGGTTGATACACATACACCATTAGGACCAAAGTCCTATTTTCAAGGTGGTCCTGTAATAGAGTAATACAAATTACATTTGTACAGTTCCAATTAGCACAATTAACCATCTAGTAAAAATTTCTATAAATCCTAATAACATAAGAATAGTGTATAGGATGACAAGGTATATTATAGGCAAGCTATCACTAATATAAAATACCCTAGTGCACATTAATCTAAACTGATGTCCCATGCTTTAGTTTTAGTGGTATTTTCAATACAATTTACTAAGAATTTAAGATTTCGTAAATGCTATGTTGAGGATGATTAAACAAGAAAATGTAAATGGTAAATTAGATTTTTATAGTGGAGAATACAGATTATGTTTACTTACATCACATTTTCCCAAGATACATCGGTCTGGATAGCGTAAATTATTACCCATTACACATACATCTAAAGGCCAGTTCTTGTTTTATCAATGTCACAAATGTTTTTGAGGATTTAGCCATGTTTTTAACTTGTTCACTAATGTTATTCCATATGGCTAATGCTGCATAAGGAAAGGTCATTTCTCCAAATTTATTTTTTTGGTCTCCGGATTTTTCATAATCGCTAGTACTATTCTTTCTTAGACAATGTTTATATTTGAATTCTTCTAGTCAATCCAACAGGTACAGGGGTTTGGATCCATTTATTACTTTGAACATTTGGTCAGGCCATACTAATTTTCTTTTGTATTCAAGTGGTAGCCAATTTAGTTCTTTATACCGTATAACTTACAGTCATGAGTTTTATAGTCACAGCGAAGAGTGAAATGAGCAAAAAAATTGTATGGTATGTCAACCTTTCTGAGTTGTGTTTTGTTAGCAAAGCTGTACACGTGACTTCCTTAGTCAAGTACTAGGACCAATAATTGGTTTATAATGGCTGTACACGTTTGTTTAATTATGTAGTGTCCAGTGCATCTAAATGCACCAGTTCTACAGTTTACTTTATTTTATATGCAGCTGCAGAAGCACAGTCCCCTATGGGGCCTGTATTTCTGCAGTCAATAGTCAGCATGTATGTCCTACACCTGCAGCCACAGAGTTGCAGGCTCCTCATGGGGTCTGCCCACCTTCTGCAGACAGAAGTAATGTTGCAATTTGAGTATCATGGATTTCATGAGGCATGCACTTCTGCAGCCACTGGTGCTGTGTATGACTTACACTTGTGGCTGCAGAACTGTAGGACAGTCAGGAGCCTGTGCTTCTGCAGCCAGAGCTGTGTTTATGTCTTACAGTGTGCATAAGCACATGTGGCTAAAGAAGTGCTGGCCTCATAGGGTCCTGTGTTTCTGCAGACAAAACACCTCTTGAAGTTTGGGTATCATAGATTTCTAGCTGTGGCTGAAGGGGCCTGTGCTTTTCAAGACAGAAGTAATGTTGTGATTTACACATTGTGGAGTTCTATCTGTAGCCATAGGTGAGTTTGTATGTCTTGGAGTGTGCATGTATTAATATGGTGGCTGTTACATTTGTTGTTATGGTGCAAGTTACATGCATTATTAATATGCCAGTTACATATATTATCGGTAATGTAAGAAGGTGGTTTGTAGAGTGTTAATCATACATTGTTTATTTATTTAAAGTTTGGTAATTGGGAGAGGCACACTAAGCTAAGGCTGATTTCCAGGTGTGACCCAGGGAGAGGGGGGAAAAGAAGGGGGCAATGTACAGGTAAATAGGCAGGTTACAGAAGCTTGGGTGAAAAAAAGAAAAAGCTCAACAATATACAGAATACAGAAAAGCAGGCAGAATAATAGTAGCCTGGGTGTAGCAATATGTACAGGTTCAATATACAGGTAATATACCATATATACAATGACAGTAAACAAAATTTGTACAGGGTAAACAAGTTATATACAGGTTGTATACAGCCATGTATAGTGGGAGATGGGAGTAAGAAGTTAAGGGAGAAGCCTAGCAAAAGTAGGAGTTACATATGAGGTACTGTGCTATATAAAGTCTATAGCTGAGCCTAAGGAAATGTTAAGTATAAGGACAGCAGCAGCCTGGAGGGGACTAGCTTTACTGGTAGCAAGGATGGGGGGGTTGATCATGGGAGAGGGTACTTTTAAATAGATTGAAAGATGGAAGCAAGTGGAATGATGATGGGAGGGAGTTCAATGTGTGAGGAAAGTGATATGAAAAAGCCAACTGTCCTGAATTTGAGGTAGGGTGAGCAAGGGCAAAGGCGCGGTCATCCCTGGATCAGAGGTGGTAGACTGGGTGGGAGGAGGGGGATAGGAGGGATGTTAGCTAGGGGGTGAGTGAGCCAAACCAGTATTTAGCTGTGAAAGTGGAGGTGTGGAGTTGGATGAGGGGAAGATGGGGGGAGAGGGAGAAGTAGAGGGTGCAGTGGTGAGTCCTTGGGCGGGGCATTTAAAGTGAAATGGCAGAAGGCACTGAATAGCATGCCCAGCCTGGAGAGGGTGGTGGAGGTGGTGGAACTGTAAATGACATCTACAAAGCTGAGGATAGGTAAGGTAGTCTTAGTGAGTAATGTATGGCAGACTTGGAGGGAAAGTGTGTATTTGTTTCTGTAGAGAGCATCAAGCTTTGTGCAGGTCTTAGAGTGAATGTGGTTGATGTAGGTTGTGTAGTCTAGGTGGCTGTCTAGCTAGATGCTAAAGTACTTGTAGGTTGATACTCTGTCCAGCGTGGTGCCATCAAGAGTATAGAAGCAGGTGGGTGTTGAAATTTTGGAGACTTTTTGGGCAGTCCTGAAGAACATGGATACAGTTTTACCAGTGTTGACCTTGAGTTGGTTTGTTTTGAACCAATAAAGGATAAGGGAGAAGTCTTGTTACGGCAGTTAGGGGGACTTTGGGGACAGAAGGGCCACAGGAGTACAGAATGATGTCTTGTGCATAAAGGAGAATGTGAGAGGAGTTGCAGGCAGAAGGAAGATTGTTTAGGAATATAGGGAATGGGATGGGACTGAGAATCGAGCCTTTGGGTATTCCTGCAAGAATTGGAAGGGGTTGAGAGAGTATTGCCTGTTAGAACACTATGGGTTCATCCAGATAGGTAGGATTGGAACCATTTGACTCTGGGGGTGGAGAGCCTATGGGACTGAGTTTGTTTAGTAGGAGGGGATGGGAGACAGAGTTGAACACCTTTGCAAGGTCAATGAAAATGGCAGGTGTAAGGTGTTCTTTGTCCATGCCTGTGAGAATGACCTCTATGATTCTGAGAAGGGAGGAAACAGTTTAGTAATTTTTGTGAAAACTGGACTGGTAGGGGGAGAGGAAGTTGGTGATGCAGAGGAAGTGGGTGAGTCTGGTTAGGACTAAGGATTTCTATAGTTTGGCTAGGACAGGGAGGTGGGAAATGGGGCAGCAGTTTCCTGGTGCGGAGAGGTTATCGCCTTAGTGTACGGGGTTGACTTTTGCAGATATCCAGGCTTGTGCGACAGAGGCAAGAGAGGAGAGGTATAGAAGATGAGATGGGGTGAGCACAGCTAGACAGAGAGTTGTAGGAGGCGAGAGTTTATTCTGTTGGGGCTGGACTTGCGAGGATTTAGTGACTTAAGGGTGATGGGAACCTCTTGGGCTGTGACGGGGGAGAAGTGATAACTATTTGGAGATGGTGGGATGTACAAGGAAGGAAAGGGGTTTGCAGAGGGTGGTGGTGGTGGAAGGGCACTTGTGAAGAAAGTGTTCAGGGTAGAAGCAACAGTGATAGGATCAGAGACTAGCTTGCTGTCAATGAGGAGGGAGGGGGTAGAAGTGGTTGAGAATGGGTTAGCAGAGAGGAGAGGAGAGGAGAGGGTTTGCCAGAAGTTGTGGGGTGAGGTTGAGTTTTCCTGTAGAGTGATTTTGATGAATTGGGCTTTGGCTGCTCAGATAAATTTGGTGCATGTGTTTCTTAAAGTTCAGTAGGTATACAGGTTGGGGAATGAAAGAGAAGATTTATAGTGTTACCATGCACGGATGTGAGAGGTGCAAAGCTTGATGATATTGGCTGATATCCACAGGTGGTGGAAGTGCCTGACTCTGCGTCATTGTGATGATGTGTGAATGTTCCATACTCTGTTTACAATGTAGCAGAAGATGGAGAGGACTGTGTTTACATCAGTAGAGGAGTAGAAGGAGGCCCAAACTGTAGAGGCTAGATCATGTTGATGTTAAGGGACCAGAGGGATCTAACTCAGCAGTAGGTAGGGGGAGAGTGGGGTAGTTTAAGTTTGCATGTGCAGTATGTAATGAGATGATCACCAAAGATGTCAAGAAGTGTACCAGTGGCAGAGATGTGATGAGGTGGGAGGCAAGAATCTATTCAAAAGTGTATGTTATGGGAGTGAGGGTTGGGTCTTGTAGTTTCAGTTATGAGTTGGTGGAGGTTGAGGGCTTCAATTTGTTGTGCGGTAGGCCTTCACGCAGAGGAGTTCCAATTCAGGTTAAAGTCACTGAGCAGGAATAGCTCAATGATGGAGGCCAGAGATGATATTGAGGAAATAGTGTTGACAATGGAGGAAGGAGAGTGTTTTTGGGAGGCATAGAGTGCACCATTGAAAACAGAGATAGGAGGGCAGTTTTAGTTTAATGAGAAGGGGCACATGTGCCTTAGGTACAGATTCATGAGTTATGATTGTGTATGGATCATTTTGGTGATAGTAGATGGCAACCCTGCCTCCATGCTTGGAGCAATCTTGTCAATATAGGTGGTAGTCAGGTATGGAGAGCAGGGAGTTGGCAATTTTGTGTGAAAGCCATGATTCTGTGATGCATAAGATGTCAGGGGAGTGCTGAGTTGACCCAAACCCTAAGGTGATTGATCTTAGGGAGTAGACTCCTTGCATTTATGTGATAGAGGGTAATGCATTTTTTTTGGGGGGGGGTTGTAGTGGGACCAAGGTTAGGTTGGATGTCCCCAGCTAGTAGGAGGATTAGGTAGAGAAAGAACAGTTTGTTTGAAGATGAGTATTTTTAACTGGTTGGAGAGTTTGTGTGTGTTGGTTTGAAGGAGCGGTGCAGCCTATGGATAAGCTCCAGGTTTAGAGATGAAGAGAATAGGAGGCTATATTGAGGGGTGAGGAGAGGTGGGGGTTGTTTTTGGGAGAGGGAGAGCGAGGGTTGTTCATGGTGAGCCTAGTAGGTTGATGAGGGTGGGGTATGAAAGGTGTGTTGAGAGAGTAGGGGGGATTATGTATTTGGGTAGGGGAGGGGAGCAAGAGGAGGAGGTGGTACGAGGGATGGGGAGGGAGACTGGGGAATGAAAAGTGATAGTATGAGGAAGGATAAAGTTATGTTGTGCATGATGAAGTACTAGAAGAGTGTTTTATAAATAAAAGTGGTAGCTAGCCCAGTGGTGCTGAGGGTTGAGGCGCTGGATGTCACATCTTGTGCCACACCGGTGACCTGGGTTTGGGAATGAGCCCGGGCTGCCAGGGGTCAGCAGAGGTGAGAGAGGATCGAGCATCCAGAGGACTGCTCTCCTTTCTTGGGGGGGGCCCAGTGTTTGCCCGGAACTAAAGCAGCCCCTGGTGGAGACCGGGGGCACTGCAACACTCTAGGGCAAACTTAACAGGCACGCAGAGCCGCGATGGACATCCCTGGTGTCATTGTATGCTCAGGCTCTGCAGGGGGAAGGGGGAGGGAAGGCATAACCAGAAACTCAAAAATCCTGGTCCTCATGGATAGGCAATGGAACCACCTCCCACAGCCGCACTGCACTAGCTAGACCCTCTGCATTCCTGGGCAGAGCCCAGCCTGGTCTGAATTGTAGATAGGAGTGCCCTGGGTGGAAAGGGTGGCTCTACTTTGAGGGGGCTCAGAGCCAAGGAGATAGCTGGGCTGGTGCCAGGAGGTGGGGGAGTTTCAGGCTCGGAGAAAGAGCTGGGGATCAGTGGATGGCTGAGAGAGTTCCCTGGGAGACAGTGCCATAAATAGAGAGTTGGGAAAAAAATAAATAAAAGTGGTGGTATATGTGCAGTTTGGGTGAGTGGGTTTATATTGTGGAGAAGTGTGTTAGGCTGTGGCCAAAGACTGGAGTTATAATTATAGGTATATAAAAATATATATATGTATGGTATGTATAATATAATTAAATACAGGTTACAGGTGTAGATCTGGAAGAACTAAGTGTTTGCAGGTGGTTGTTGCAGTGGTGCATTAATAAAGAAATAATGCATGACAGAGTGTCTCTCATGCTGGGATAATGTCATGGCTCAGGTGGTTAGGCATGAGGCCTCAGGCCAAGTACGTTCAACGCCAAAGAAGTGACGTTATCCCAGCACGACACACACCCTGGAGTGCATTATTCCTATTATACAATGGCTCGCTTGAAAAATAAAAACAGTAAAAAGATTTTAAAAAGTATTTAAGAATAGATTTTTAGTCAATTTTAATGAGGATATATACATTGTAAAAAAATAGTGCTTCAGGCGCTGTGGCCAAGGCACGTGAGTTAATCAGTCAGCGTTAGCTGACAGAAACTCCATCAGCTGCACAGGTAGTAATACAGCACCGAATGCCTAAACCACATGGTCTATCTTGAGGGGTCAAGTTCAAGTACTTGCAAGGGTCCTCTGGCTTTCACCATAGGGTGGGGGAGGCTTGATCAAGGCAGCCCACTCTGTCCTTCAGAGATCCAGCAGTGATGTGGTCTGCAGTGGAGCTTTAGGAGACTACAAGATTAAAGTAAGTGTGAGGGGGCAACACTGCTGGATCAGGTTTCAGGCAATAAGGAGAATTTCAAACAGTCCCAAGATACGAGGGTGTGTGTGTAGCAACTCTATCCCAAGGGGACGGGCTACACCAGGGAGGGGGACTATCCTAAGATGGTGCCAGCCTGAGGAGAAAAGTTGTAGGGACAGGAGAAGTAGAAAGGTTGGAGAAACAGGGGAAATAATGCAACATGGTGAGAAGCCTAACAGTAGTTGGCAGGGGAGCCTAGGCTCTGTACAATGAAAATGAGCAAGAGAAAATGAGAGGGCAAGAATGTAGAAAGAAATGAGAGAGAGGCCACTGAACAAGGTCCAGGATGAAAAATACACCAAGAGCAGGAATTAATTAAAAGTACAGGAGGAGAAACAGACAAAGGTCTGGGGCTTGTTACATCAGTTGAAAACACAGAGATTCCACATACATAGAGTGGCCAAACACCTTAAAGCTACTGTTTAAAACCACCCTGAGAGACTAAAGTGAAGACCAACATAGCATCTCCACTGAGTGATAAATTACACAAGCATTTAAAATACAACAGCCCAACCTGCAGGCGAGCACTGACTCAGGTTAAGTAAGCCGCACAATGCTAGCAACCACCAAGCTCTGTAAAATTAGTTAAAATAAGAACCTGGAAACAGAGTTAAACACAGCTTTGATACATCTGGAAAACAAGGCTGAATATCTGTGCTGCAGGACAGCCTATGCATTGAAAATAAGTAAATCAGTTGATAACCTCTACACTTATCGAGTACAGCTGAATGAAAACAATTGAATAGGGTTTTAAGCAACAGAAAAAGACTAACAGATACACCCTGCCAGAAAATGGATTTCGGAGAAAAAAACACACTATAGAGGTACAATAGGAGGCAAAATACATGAGCAAAATACAGGAATAAATAGCAGCAGTAACACAATAAAAATACACAGTCCAATACCCGCAGGCGCTGCGGCTATGGCGCAGGAGTTAATCAGTCAGTGCTGGATGACAAAAACTCCATCAGCTGCACAGGCAGTAATATGGTGCTGAACGCGGAAACCACATAGTCTATCCTGAAGGGTCAAGTTCAAGTACCTGCAAGGGTCCTCCGGCTTTCTGCATCAGGTGGGGGAGGGGGAAGGCTGAAGCAAGACAGTGCACTCCATTCTTCAAGGATCCAGCAGTGGTGTCGTCTGCGGAGGAGCCTGCACATGTCCTCTGGGTTTCAACATCGGGTGTAGGGGGGAAGCTAGAGCAAGACAGCGCACTCCATCCTTCAGGGATCCAGCTGAGGTGTGGTCTGCAGAGAAGCCTGCAAGGGTCCACCAGCTTTCAACATTGGGTGGGTGGGGGGATGACTGGAGCAAGATGGTGCAATCCATCCTTCAGGAATCCAGTAGTGGTGTGATCTGCAGAGGAGCCTGCAAGGGTCCTCCAGCTTTCAGCATCAGGTAAGGGGGTTGAAGCAAGATGGCGCACTCCATCCTTCATGGATGCAGTTATGGTTAACTCAGTGTAATTAGCTAACTGGTATCATAATATACTAATTGGCTACACTCATATATTGGGAAATATATGATGGCTTCTTCAATGGGAACAAGAGCCCAACCATGCTTTATCTATCTATCTATCTATTGTATCTATCTATCATATCTAGCTACTGTATCTATCTATTTACCTATCTATCTAATTAGCTAACTGGTGTACACAAATTAGCTACAGCCTTATGTGAGGAAATTTATTATGGCTTTTTCTTTATGGATGAGGGCCCAACCATGCATTATATACATGTATTTCTACATTAATTATAAATATTTAGGCAATAAGCTAGGGCCAAAAAGCTATTACATAAATGCTGCTATTTGAGCCACTGTGAACATCAATTTTGTTTATGTACACAGTAAACCCATCATCAGCACTTATGTACATAACAGACACGTCATGATGCATTTATGTAAATAGTTGATGTGTCATCATGATGTGTTCCCCCGCCATTACTTTTTCACAATACAGTCAGCTTTCATTTACCAAATTACACTGCTCTCACTCTCAACATAAAAGCTGCTTTTTTTTCTCTTTTCCCCAGAGTCCAGCTGAAAGTCACATGGAAGCAAAACTCATTGTATTTTGATTTTTTTATTCACTAAAACTTCACTACAGCACTTCTTCTTCTTCTGTCCTTATCCCACCGTACTGCTCGCTAGCCCACTATCCTACCCATTCATGCAATCTCTCAAATTCCTTAAATACATTCAGGATGACACACAATATGTCTTCCTTTTTCAAAAATGAACATGAAGTGTGCCATTTCAATTGTCAACAGTTATCTACTTTCTCAGGGCAGCAGCACTCGCTGTCTTTCAAAACCAACAGACTTCTTCTGTTCTCCTCTCACCCACTTACATCACCTCCACAAAAGTCAGTTAATATAAACTACAGTTTACATTAAAAAAAATATTCTGAAAATGACCTGAAGTGAGCAATTTGAACCGCCAACAATTCTTTCATTTCTCTGGGTAGCACCGCTCGCACCTCTTCAAACTCCCATCCAACAGAACATCCCATTTGCTCCTTTTCAACCAGCAATAAAAAATACCTTTAAAATAAAGATCCAAGGTCTAAATTAAAGTGAGCACCATATTTCTTATGAGCAGCTGAATAAGCCAGTGAGCCAATGCTGACTCTGACCTGCTCACTTAATATGGGCACCATATTCCTTCATTTTTTTTAAACCTATTATTTCAGCTAATGAGAGTAATGCAGTGATGTCAGCATGAGTGTCATGCTGCTACTTCCATGGCAATGCCCATGGCAACAGCTCACATAATAAATGGGGAAACACCACGTCACCAAAAAGTCCCACATATTTCTTTTTATTTTACAGAAAATGTAAAAAAAAAAAAAAAAATTAAGTATCTCACAAGGTCACTGCCTATTGCATAAACTGAATACACAACATGTACCTTGTAAAATTAATGATTTATGTTTGATCTTGCTGTTTGACCCTGTGAACAACACTCATGGCTTATGCTACATGTGAGGTTACCCAAGGTCAAACAGCTATTGTGAAAACAAATCATGCATTTCACAGGTCTCTGTTATGTATCCCTTATATATGATATGTGTATATCTATATATAGTGCTTGGTCTTTTATCCACCAACATTGGTACTATACATCCTAATATTTGGCAGCTAAATGAGGGTGGCAGTTTCTTAATAAAAATCAAAAAACAATACTACTATATTGTATTCAAGTGTACATTATTGTAATTTATTAAAAAGATAAAAGATATGTAAACATAAAATCTTGCATTATTGCACAATTGCAGTGACTGAAGCAACAGGAGCAGAGAGACCGAAACACAGCAAAACAGGATTTCAAGAACAGGAGCTCTGAACTCCAGCAGCAATGATAAAAGGCAACTGCTCAGGATTTCAGGAACAGGAGCAGCAAGAAAGAAACACCTTTAAACCTTTAAAGTTTTAACACTCCTTGAAAAACACTTTTGCTTGGGTTTTAGGGTATTAGGGTATTTTGTGGTAATTTGTGGTATGGTTATGATTGTTTATGCAGTCAGTGTTTGGTTTTTGACTCCCCAGACAGCTCGACTGCTTCTTTATTAGTCTATGTTTTTCTTTGTGTGATTGTGAGATTGCATGTTCAATTCATCATCTCAGGTGCTAAAATACTGTAGTGTCCATTACTGAATATTTTTAAGGAGCTCTCACATTTTTGTAAATTCATTATAAAATTTAAAACTGAGGTTAAATCAACCAATTGCTGACCTGAATTTAAATTCCACATTGGTGCCATTACACCATTTTATGATCCTATGATTACACAATTTACGTTGTACTTTATTACTCATTTATCTGATCACCTGATCAAACAGTACTCTATTAACATGTGCAGGTATCAGTGTTCTTTCCATCTGATCTGCCATTTTTTTTATCTGACCCAGACCTGGAACAAGGAAACGTCTAACAAGCCACTCAGGAGTTTCTATATGTTTTCATCCCCTGAAGGTAACTTTTACTTTTCTTGAATTTTTTTTAAGGCAACTTTTTATCTGGATGGTTTTCAAAAAATCTTTAAAAGCTTTTGGAAACTTTCCGATATGGTGTAATTCAACTGAATAATATTTGATTATTCATTTTCTTTTTAAAGAAAGTTGACCCTGCATCTGTCTGATTAAATAGTTACTATATTTACTTTCCACCTCTGGGCAAATAAAGCTGAGTTGGAGTTTTTGAATTTAAAGAATAACATGGGAATCCTCTCTGGAAATGCCCTTCATCACTTTTTGCACCCTGAGGTATATTTTTGTTTGATCCATAAGTTTATCAAACTGTTATCTTTAGCCCCATGTTAGCCCTTTCAATTTTTTACTAGATTTTTTAACTTGAGGAATTATTGGTTTGTTGAATTTAGAGCACTGTACTTATTTGATACCTTCATACTGATCAGTGTGTGTATACAATTCATTCCAACTTATTTAGCCACATTGTACTTTTTGAGAATTGATTTTAAATTAAAAGGCAGTCATGAGTACTTAAAAGGTACTTGAGGCACTGAGATACTGTTAAATATTTTAGCCAGCCCTTTGGCATTTAATGCCTGCTTATCTTCCAAGCTAAAATTAAGTCATATTAATTTTGGTTTTGGTAACTGGGTAAGTGCACTACACATAGAAATGCCTATTTACAAGCATGACCCAGGAGGGTACAAGTCAGATTCAAAATGTCAAGTAGATACAATAAAACAATAGTGGGTAGTAGGTAAAAGTCATATTCCATACATCAACAGTGGACAGTAAATACAAAGTGGTACAAAGAAAATACAAATAAACGCAGTTACACATAAGAGCAAATTTGTTGCAAGCAGAATAGATACATATATAGCCATATAGGGTTGTTTTTATCTCATTTCTTTTATATAAATTTAAAAATTTACACATTATAATAATCATTATACCTTAATTCACCATCATGAGCACAACTGGGAAGGAGCTAAACAAGACCAACACAGAAGGAATTTTCCAGATAAAGAGGGGTAGGGACACAAGAGGGCATGGACTGAGATTGGAGGGAGGGGGAGATTCAGGAGGGAGATGAGGAGACATTTTTTCACGGAAAGAGTGGTGGACAAATGGAACA
Organism: Neoceratodus forsteri; assembly: GCA_016271365.2. Taxonomy (NCBI): domain Eukaryota; kingdom Metazoa; phylum Chordata; order Ceratodontiformes; family Ceratodontidae; genus Neoceratodus; species Neoceratodus forsteri. The sequence goes on along the minus strand of CM028129.1, from coordinate 811,410,805 downwards.
CCTTACCAGACAACATAGTGTCCTGTAAGATGGTGGGCAGTTTCAAGAGGGGTTGGGACAGGGGAAGGGATACTGGGAAGAGGGGAGCTTGAGGGGCAGCTGTCAGATGAGGTGTTAGTTGCACATTCAACCAGACTCAATAAACTGTGAGGCCTGTTTCTGCTAGCAGTTTCATATGTTCATATATAAATATATAAATATTCTGCATATAACATATCTTTCTTACTACAGAACCATACTTTACCCTTTTATGTTTTTGTTGGGTTCTTTCCTTTACAGCAGGTTTCATCCATGCTGTTCAGCCAATCAGTACGGTCTCCTTTCAACAAAGGAAAGAGATCAGAAAAGACACTAGAAAATTAAACTAACTTGTGACAGAGGACCCATTAACATATGATCAGGAAAGCTAGAAAAAACAGATAATTTGAACACAACTGGGAAGTTCAAATTGAAATAACCAGGTGTAAAGAAAGATGAGGTAAAGGAAAGATCAAGATACCAATGTCAAGATCAAGATAACAATGTTAGAAATAAGAAAAGAAAGTAGAAGATTGATACTCTCACCTGGAAATAACAACTCTGGTTTGCATTATAATTATAAGCAAGAAAGCAAGCAAATGTTATTTATAAAACACTATTCCAAATTTACCGTAGTGCTGTACATACATATAAACATAAATAACGCAAAACACATACTTGAAAACAGATAATAAAAATAGCAGGACACTAAATTATAATTATAAGGCCAGTACATATTGGAGGGTTTTAAATAATTGATTAGCAGTTTTTTTCTTGGGACAATGCTAACTGTACAGAAAGTATTTTTATAGCTTTTCTAGAAGTGTTATTTTTTTTTATGTATGATCTGGGTTTTGAAAAAGTATGTTTTTCCAAACCAACTGCCATAAATTTCTGATGAAGAATTCTGTATAGTCTGAAAGCTCAAAGCACCTGTTTTCTTTTGTAATAACTCTGCTGTCTTAATGTTTAAGAAAGGTAATACAAATAACCCAAGTATGTATAGACGAATCAGTCTGCTTAATTCTTCGTAAAAGATTTTCACAAGAATAATACTAAATCATCTACAACAATGGGCAGACAAAAATAAGATAATCAGTGAACATCAAAATGGCTTTAGAGCCAATCTCTCTACCATTCAGCACTGTTGTGTATTAAAGCATTTCATTTGGAAATATGTTAAGGTGAATAAATCTAAATTATATTGCTGTTTTGTGGACCTGAAATCAGTGTTTGAGCTGATTAGCTGCTCCCTTCTTTGGGAAAACTAAAATCTGACAATATTGACCCTAATTTATTTGATATTCTGATTAGACACCATAATACAACTTAACTCAAAGTCCAATACAACCAATCAGATGGTCTAACCTCCCTAATGCATACAAATTTGGGAGTTTGACAAGGGTGCCTTTTGGCCCCGATTCTTTTAAATGTATATATCAATCCTATTTTGGAACAGATGGAAGAAGCCTACTTTCACGCCCCAAAAACCTAACCTGAGCTGCTAACTGTAGGTGTGCAGGGGGGGACTGCCCCATGGAAAAGCCTAAATTTAGAAGTGCTATTAGAAGCACAGAGCTGGTAACTATAGAGGGGGGATGGTAAGTAAAATTCAAGTCTGATGCTAGTTGCTGAGCTGGTAACTAGGGGGATATGGTGGTCTCAATGCACAGAGATGCTTGTTAAACTCGTGCTGAATGCTGAGATTCTCAGGGAGTGTCTGTGGTCTCTATTGTGATTTATTGAAATCTCCATGAGATGAAAGAGTTGAAGTATATTGTTGATTAGCATGTTGATTGGGCTGGAGAAGCTGATGAAGATGCTTGTTAAGCTAGTTAAGCTGACTGTTAGGGCAGCATTCCAACATATTTTCTTGCATTTAATTAACATTCTAGCATGTTTTCTTTTAATTAATCATTCTAGCATGTTTTCTTGTATTTAAATAATGAATGTAATTAATGACGCTGTATTTAAGCTTCTGTTCCTCAAGTCCTCCTCCTGAGAAGCTGCTTTCTATTACTGTTGCTGGAGTTCACAGCTCATGTTCCTGAAATTCTGCTGTCCGATTGTGCTGCAGTTCTTGAGTTCAGAATTCTGCCCTGGCTGTGTTTCTCTCTTAAGTAGGAAGGTAAAAATTTATTGATTGACATACTGTATAGTCATTAAAATATTTTAAACCAGGCAACATGTGTACATGTTTATATATAAATGAATATATATCACTAAAATTTTAAAATGGTTTAACTATTAAAAAAGAAAATGTCCTTTTGTTCCATAACTAGTTCAAGTAATTTAAACAGATATTTAATTGAACTCTATTGTTTCTTTTAGAGAAGGGCAGTTTCAAAATGACCATCATCAACATGTAAAGGCAGAATCTAAAATATGAATGACAGTATTCAGAGAAAAATACTTCTCATTACTTTAATGTTGATAAAAATTTGCTTAGCCGATTCAATATTGGTGCATCACTGGTAGCGAATAATAAGACAATTATTTAAAGCAATATATCATGACAGGGTGTGGGTGATGCTGGGTTTACTCATGTCTGGCATGGTTTGGTCATGCCTTTTCAACTGATCATTAGCTATTGCTACATCCCTGAGTCTGTTCTTAAGTTGGCTATTTCAAAAAAGCGTCTATAATGGATTACGCTTCCCTCTAACTAGGGTGTCAATAAAAATTGGCCAAATTCTCTTCTTAAAATTTCAGAAGGAACTGACTGATGAACTCTCAGTATGTATCTATACATTTTATTCACTACAACATCTAATGAGCTCAAACTTTTGGGGGCTCAGATGTCTGTGGTATAAATTACACTAGTTTTCATTTTAGCATTGATTACTTTGAACAGATCTACAATTGTACTACTGCCAAGCTTTGCACTGAATCTCTTAAATGCATTGAAAGCTGTGGTTAGTTTCTGAATCATTAAATCTACTTGAGGGATCCATGATATTTTTTTTTGCGTAACTTATGCCTAAATAATAATAATGATTAACTGTTTTTATTTTGATTTTATCAATATAAACAACTGGCTGTGTTTTCTTTCTGTGATCAAATATAACTAAGTTTGTTTTCTTTTTATTGATGATTAACTTACGTGATCTTTATAGATTGGAAAAAAAAATTTCTGCTGGAGACCTACCAAGCAGGTAGACATTAAAACTAAATCATTGGCATATGCCAAAAATGGAATTTTTGTATTAATTATTTTTGGGGCGTAAAAAGAAATAGTAATGCAAATGTAAGCGCAAATGCAAACAGTAACACACACGGTGATGCAAACAGAAATGCTAATTCAAACAGTAACGGAAATGCAAGAGGAAACGTAAATGCAAACGCTAATGGTCACAGTAATGCAAATGCACATGCTTTGTGTTTGAAAGAGGTGCATCCAGAAGCACATGAATACAAAGAATGTAAGCATAATAGTGGCCCTTGGGCAGGAAAATGAGCTCTTGGAATACTAAATTGCTTATATCTTAGGAACTGTATGACGTAGAAACAAAATTAAAATCTCATATTATTTATGACTTTCTAGGCTAGTTTTGTACTTAGTCCCCACTGGGGACTAAGAATTTTTGCGAAATTGTTGGCTTTTGTCCCTGTAAATTTCAGCCCAAAAGACCAAACTGTTGTTTTGCAGCAGGGTGGAAAAGATTTATTATTGATTTGGGCATAGTATTGTAAATTACTTTGGCAAATCACAACAGTTTCGTAAAAAAAAAAAATCATGAAAGTGACACATTTGCGAAAGTATTTTGTGGCACTACTTTTTAAAAAAAATTTAAAACGTATTTCTGGTGTGATTTACCCCCACAAAAAATCATGGCTAGCATCCTCAGGGCTCAACTAGGTGAACACAACAAGAAGGTAAGGAAAAAGGTCTGGCTCCCAATATGATGCACAGGGGAAATGCCAGACCTCAACCAACAACTAACACACTGAAATCTGGACAATGGAAAATCATGTACCAAATGCTCGCAGTCTGGGAAACAAGATCACAGACCTGCAGGCAATAATGACAAAGGCTAAACTGGACATAGAAACCATTAGCGAGACATGGTTGACCAGTAAACACACTTGGGAGACTTCAGTTCCTGGCTATATACTGTTCAGAAGAGAACGAGGTGCAAAAAGGGGGGGGTGGAGTGGCCCTTTATGTCGATGAAAATATCAAAGCTACAGAAATTCAGACTACACATAAGGAGCCAGAAGAACTGTGGGTCACCCTGGAAACAGGAATGGGACAGCCATATGAACTGGGGTTGTCTACAGGCCTTCAGACCAAGGGGAGGACATAGACACATTACTGTTAGAAGATATACAGAACATGACAGCTAAAGTGGAGGTTCTGATAATGGGAGATTTCAACATGCCAGATACAGATTGGGCAATACCAGCAGGAACATCTGCCAGAACTAGACACATAGTGGATTCCCTGCAGGGGAAGGGCATCAAACAACTGGTACAACAACCTACAAGAGACAGGGCTATCCTAGATCTAGTACTGACTAACAGGGAAAGGATCAAAGATCCAGGTAGAAGGTCACCAGGGGGCCAGTGACCATCACATGGTATGGTTCAATTTGGCCACTACATCTAAATCATCCCATCCAAGGCAAAAATATGGGACTTCAGAGGAGCTGACTTTGATAAGATGGCCAACAGAGTTAAGCTAGCCCTGGCAAAAAGAAACACAGGTAAGGGGGTACAGGCAACGTGGGCAAGCATTAAGGATGCAATACTTGAAGCAACATCGCATTGTGTTAGACAGAAAAGGAAGTGCAAAAGAAGAAGGAAACTACTTTGGTTCTCAAATACAGTAGCAGAAAAGGTCAGAGCCAAAGGCTGGCCTTCAGGAAATATAAGGGAAGACAGCAGGATGAAGATAGGGAGGCATACCAAACTGCCCTAAGGGAAGCAGGGAAGGCAGTAAGGCAGGCAAAGTCCCAAACTGAGGAAACACTAGCATGAACAGTAAAAGAAGGTGACAAGACTTTCTATAGATACATTAGTGAAAGCAGAACGTCCAGAGGGGGTATTGCTAAGCTTAAAGGTGAAAAGGGGGCATGTGAGGAGGAGGACCCTGTAAAAGCATCTATCCTAAATAGATACTTTTGCTCGGTATTTCCTGAGGAGAAGATATGGCAGGGACCACAGCTCAGCACCATGGACAGGGGGGGAGGGAGGTGAGAACTACTCCTTTCACAAAAGAAAGGGTCCTACAAGAGCTCTCTAAGCTCAGGGTGGACAAGGCAATGGGATCTGATGGCATACTTCCCAGGGTACTTAAGGAGCTAAGGGTGGAACTAGCAGAGCCATTAGCAGAACTGTTTAGTGAGTCTCTGAGCACAAGAGAGGTCCCAGGAGACTTGAGAAGGGCTCATGTGATCCCGCTCCACAAGAGTGGTAGCAGGGAGGAGGCAGGGAACTACAGGCCAGTCAGTCTTACCTCAGTAGTGGGCAAGATTATGGAGGCACTCCTTAAGGAAAGGATAGTGCAAAACCTGGAATACATAGGGGCACAGGATCCAAGGGCAGCATGGGTTTACAAAAGGAAGGTCCTGTCAAACTAATCTCATAGATTTCTTTGACTGGGAAACCAGAGTGGTGGACCAAGGAGGAGCAGTTGATGTCGCCTACCTTGACTTCAGCAAAGCTTTCAACACTGTTCCACATAGAAGATTGGTAAATAAGCTGGGTAGGCTCAGAGTGGGTCAGAAGTTGGTTAACTGGGTGACAAACTGGTTGACGGATAGAAAACAGAGAGTGGTGGTAAATGGTATACAGTCAGAAGAGATGCAAGTCACAAGTGGGGTACCTCAGGGATCAGTCCTGGGGCCAGTCCTCTTCAATATTTTCATTAGTGACACTGCAGATGGACTAGAGGGTAAGGCTTGTCTGTTTGCAGATGACACCAAGATCTGCAAAAAGAGTTGATGATCCAGATGGGGTGGGCAGAATGAGAAGAGATCTGGATAAACTAGCAAAATGGTCAGAAGAGTGGCAACTGGGATTTAATGCAAAGAAGTTCTAGATCATGCACATAGGGAAGAGAAATTCTGAAGTCACCTATAGGCTGGGAGAGAAGTTGCTGGCAGTCACAATGGAAGAAAGAGATTTGGGCATCATCATCACCGATGACCTGAAATCATCCAAGCAGACCTCTAAAGCAGTAGGTAAGGCTAGGGGGATGTTAGGGTGTATTAGTAGGGTTATCACAAGTCGTAAGAGGGAGGTAATAATTCCTCTTTACAAGACACTGGTTAGGACCCATCTGGAGTACTACGTGCAGTACTGGAGGCCACACCTTCACAAGGACATTAACCAAATTGAAGCAGTCCAGAGAAGGGCAACCAAAATGGTGCAGGGACTGTTCAGAAGACATATGAGGACAGATTAATGGAAATCAATATGTATACCCTTGAGCAAAGGAGGGAGGGAGGTGATATGATCGAAACATTCAAACACCTTAAGGGCATTAACAGGGTGAAAGAGTCTAACATGTTTAAACATAAGAAAAATAGCAGACAAGGGGACACAGCATGAGAATAGAGGGAGGCCAAATAAGGGGGAATGTGAGGAAATTCTTTTTCACAGCAAGAGTGGTGGATGCATGGAACGGACTACCTCAGGAAGTGGTGAGTATGAATACAGTGCAGGGCTTCAAACAGGCATGGGATAGGCATAAGGGAGCAATACAGATGAATATGAATAGATAGGTCATAGGACAGTGTAAAGGTGTGTGGCACGTTCATAAGGTAGAAAAAATGGGCAGACTGGATGGGCCTTGTGGTCCTTATCTGCCGTCAACCTCTATGTTTCTATGTAAATAAATGTCATCTACCTTTCTCCCAGTTTTGACTGCAGATCAAGCATAAGCTTCCTAATCATTGTAATCCACACCTCCCTCACCCCCCGGTCAACATGACAAAGCACAGACAAGCCACAGCAGGCACCAACTCCACACACAGCTGGGAGAGTCGATCATAAAAATCTTAAAAAATGGAATGAATTACTATCAAAATGTAAGTTCTTGCTGAAGGCAGTTCCACCACTTCATAATACCTTAATATTTATACTTTGGATTGTCTGTTACAAGATAAGAAGGTTATCTCATGCAAGTTTGGGCAGACAGAACCGCTCAGCTTCGCTTCACAGTCCTCTTACCCAAACCAGCATGAGATAACCTTCTTAACTCGTAAGAGGCAACCCGAAATATACATATTAAGATATAATATGAAGCAAGAGGAAGCGAGTCACGAAAAAGTATATAATAACAAACACCTCTGGGGCTCATTTTTCCAACACTCAAGTGAAGAATCCACTTAACAAGGTCCCCATGACCAGTATATATGTGTTGATCTTTCTGTACAGTGATATTTTTATAGCTTTTCATATTTTATTTGCAAAAAAAAAAACACAAGATGGCAGCAAATTAAAAAAGATTTCTGCAATCAAGAAAAAGGATTGCCCATACATCATTTCATATACTGTAGCTATTTTGAAATGCTTACTGAGCATGCTCAGAACCAAAAATTTAAAAATGAAATAACTTTGGAATGGATTAATTTTTTTTCACCAAACATGCAAAGGAAATCCTTCTGAGCCAAGTTATGTTTACCCTGAAATTTTAAGACTAAAATTCCAAACAGTCTGAGCATTAGGCAATGGCAAAAAAAAAAGCAATCGTTTACATTTTTTTGATTTATGCATCTCAGAATTTGTACATCTCACTGGAATGAAACTTGGCACATCAAGAGATCTACCCCATTAGACCATGCATGCAAAACTAAATGCAAATTCACTGAATGGTTGCAGAGATAATAAAGTGCAAAAATTGGAGTTTAACAATAAAGTGCCTTTAACATCCCACCCTCCCAAACCAGGCAGGAGAGCAGGTGTGGGGGTGTGACTTGGGCTTCTCAAGCCTAACACTAACCCCATTCTATCTGTAAATAGTCAGATGTGTAGACTTTATGAGAATTGGGTGAGCATTAGTCTTGAGGAGTCTCAGACATGTGTCTCTGTCCACAGAAGATGACAGCCTATGGCCTCTGGTGGTAAGTACAGGGTAAGGGTGTGTGTGGGGTGATGGGTGCTCAGTGGGAGGGTCAGGATAGAGGAGAACGGGGGACAACAAGGGACCATTTTATTTTTTTCAGGTTAAAAAACAGATGTTGGGGGACTGTTATCTTGCAGGATTAAAATAATACAATACTTTGGGACACTAGGAGTAGGCTCCCCAGTGTCTCACACTCCTGGGGTTGGGGGCCTGTAATGCCAACATGGGTATTGGGCCCCCAGATGTTGGCTACATAATAAAACAACAGTGTTTTTGATTTGTATCTTCACTTCTGGTAAAATAAGAGACAAGAAGTGAACATGTGGTTGCTGAAGTTTATTTCTCCTTCTAGCTTCCTTAGTGCTGCGGCCCCACCCTCAGGCCTTCTACTGAGGGATGAAAGTAAATAAAACAACAGGCAGAGGGGCATCCAGCACCGGGTTAGGCATCCCAGTGTCAGAAATATAAAATAAATAAGCCAGTGAGTATGGGACAGCGATTGGAGGGTGAGGGGTGCCACTAGACGCCAACTTGAATTTAGGGGGACAGTGATCAGGGAGTGAGGTGTGCCACTAGGCACCAGGAAAACAGCTGCTCTCAACACACACTGCAGTCAGCAGCAGGAGTTCAGCTGTAGCTGCAGAACTTAATAAAATCAGCTGTTGTCATACAGAGGACGGCTATTCTCATTAAGCTGGGCCCCCAGGATTTCAGGTGCCCAGAAAAGGATTTCTGACCCTAACTGTGAAAAATAAACACCAGAATCTAGCTAAATGGGGCCCGTTTACCTAGGTTCTAGTGTCTGATTTGTAAAATGACAACTTTTTTATGTATTTTCCATGCATTTTAGTTCATGGAAAAAAAAAAAAGTTGGTGGCTGGTGAAAAAGGATTTTTCCTTCATGAAAAAGGAATGGATCTTGTGAGAAAGAATGCTTTTTCTTGAGGTCAATACTTTGTTGAACTTTGTTCTGTATTCTTCCCTTTGAAAACAATGGGAACTTAAAAATTTTATAACTTTCTAACAGATTAATATTTTTTTCCAAAAACAAACACATAGCAGTTCTGTTATCCGAACTATGTATACCATAGAAAAATTACACAAAACTTCTACGACTACTAGATGCAAGGCGATGAGGAAAAAAGTGCAAAAAATGGTGGCTTGTAAGGTTTTTTCACTATCCAAATCTCAGAGTCCATACATCCAACCAGAACAAAACTTGCCACATCAAGAGATCTGCCCACGGAACAGCGCATACCAAATTCTGTGTAAATCCATTGATTAGTTGCAAAGTTATTAAAATGCACAATTTTAGTTTTAACATTAAACAGGCTACTCAACCCTAACTAGCCCCTATAATATATACTGTCTATTATAGGGGCACGGTAGCAGCCCTATAGTTAGGGTTGTACTGGCAGTTCTATGTTAACCCCCAATTTTTTCAGTTTAATAACTTCACATCTGTTCAATGGATTTCCATGAAACTTTGCATGCATAGTCTCAAGGGGTAGTTCTCTTGCCATGCCAAGTTCTGTTCTGATTGAATTCGCAAATTCTGAGAGATGAATAGTGCAAAAAGTAAATTTTAAGGGATTTTTTCCCCTTGGTTTTGCTGGGATTTCTGTCAACTTCGATAATGCCTAAATGGTTTGGAGTTTTGGCTGAAATATTCAGGGTACAAGGGGGCTGGCCCACAGATATGCCTTTTGCTTGTTCGGTGAAAAAATATAAATCCATTCCAAACTTGTTTAATTTTGAAATTTTGAATAACTGATTCTAAGCATGCTCAGTAAGTACTTAAAAATAGCTGCATGAAACAAAAAAAAGAATAATTTTTTTTGTACTGGCATAATCCTTTTTCATGAGGGGAAATCCTTTTTCATTTGCCACCACCTTGTTTTCAGTTTTCAACACAAATTCAAATTTAAAAAGCCTCTGAAATGGCATTCTGAAGTGCAACTAACACATGCATGTTGCTTATCTGGATCCTGTTAACTAGATTCTACACTTAACTGTTGGATAAATGGCCTGAAATTGTTTTTTTAACATTTAAAATCTTCTTTTGTGACTCACTTATTGCAAAAAAAAGATTATTTTTTTCATATTTACCTGATGTTTCTGGACCACTTTATTTTTTTCCTTTTATATCAAGTAGCCTAGCACCCAGATTGTTTGGAATTTTGGTCTAAAGTTGTTAGGGTAAAATGGAGATGAGGCACAAATGTACATTTTGCTGGTTTGGTGAAAAAAATATTAATTCCTTCCAAAGTTTTTTATATTTTTTTAATGTTTATAAATCTTTTTTCATGACTCGTGATACAAAAAAATATTGTTTTTTGCATCATGAGTTATGAAAAAAGATTATTTTTTGTGAGGGAAAAAATATTTTTTCATGCTCTGGCATCTTTTTCCTGGTGTCTAGTGGCACCCCCCCATCCTCCATTCATCTCCCCCATAATTAAATTCCCTAGTGTCTAGTGTCACCCCACCACCCTCCGATTGTCATCCCCGTATATATTTTTATTTATTTTTACTTTCCATTTATGCTCCCCCTTGCCCCCTGCTCTACGTATCTTCGGGAGTCACCTATGACATCTGCCCCCTTGCATCCTTCTTACCTGGAGCCTGCAGTAGCCCCTCCATGTAGCCTTGTCTTGCCCCCTCCTGGGCGAGGATGATGTGGGGCCCATACATCCTGACTTCCTGAGTTTCGTCAGGGCACTGGACAGGCAGGGGAGCTGGAGATCTGTGCCAGGTGGTCCATCTCCTTGGAGCACAGGCAGTTGATGTTCCCACTTTTCTGGGTGTGACATATGCCCTGATGTCAAGCTGTACTGCCTACATCCATCATGACTCCCCTTCTCTCTATTGCTGGACACTTGCTGTATCCTAGGCAACCACCTGAGGTCAGCCAAGCACAGAGCCATGTACCCTCCCCCTCCTGGAGAAGATGAGCAGTCCCCTGGCTGGCCCTTTGACTCCCCAGGCTCATTCCCAAACCTGGGTCACTGGCATTGCAAGCAGTAGTGCTACCGCTGCACCTGCAGACCAGCTTCAACCCCATATATAAATTACATTTCACTGGTGTCCAGTGGCACCCCATACCTTCTGATTGCCCTCCCCATATTTTGTGGTGTCTAGTGGTACCCCCAGCCTCCAATCACTGACCTCCAATTATTTATTCTTTCCCTGGGGTCTATTGGTTGCCCCCTTCCCTCTGATTGTCACCCCTATAATTATTTTTTTAATTCCCTGCAGTCTAGTGGTGCCCCCACCCTTCAATTGCATTCCTGTAATATATTTTATTTTCCCTGGTGTCCAGTGGCACCCCATCCTCCAATCCCCTTATACTTTTCTTTATGTCCCTGTAATAAATAAAACAGTCCCTCTTTTTTTGAATTATAAAAAATAAAATTGATCCCTCGATGATCTGCCCCCCACCCCAATCTGCCACTGAGCACCCACCACACTGTACCTCTCACACACACACCCCACATGCCCTCACTCAGCTGAACAGGTTACAGGATGAAGATCCACTCCCTGATGGAACACATGTCTTGCTGCTGGAACCGCCGACTGCAGTATGAGAAACTAAGGCACAGTAAATGCATTTCAGTGGGGTTTTCAATTTTGTTTTTAATAACTTTGCCATGTTTGCATATTCTGAGCACAAATTTTCAATGTGTCCTTTTTGGTACTCCACCTCATGAATAATAATGGTGGAATTATGCAAATCCTGCTGGAAAGGTGATCTTGTAGTCACTTATCAAAATCACCTTTTGTGTGGGATTTGACAATTTCTGCCACCCTTGTTCATCAGGTGGAGTCATAAGAAGGATATGTTGAAATGTTGGGGTCAAAATATGTAAATTAATGCAAAAGTTATGTGCACATGTTGAAATTTAGCTACTATCCATCATAACATTGCCTGTTTTAAATATTTTGACTCACAATTTTCAACATAACCATCTTTTTGCACCACCTCATGAACATGACAGCTGTTGTTTTTAAACTCTGGGCAAACTGTCTTTTCATACCTGTTGAACACAGTGGCATAGAATCATGTTTTGGCAGGGCTTTCAAAATTGTTCATTACTGGATTCATGAGGTGGGGTAATAAGAACGCTATACGGACAACTGCATTCCTGTTTTAATACAAATGCAGGTGTAGGACCTAGGAACATATAGGCATGCATTAAAGAAGGATAGGTGCACAGGGCACATGGGTCCCTGAGCTCTCACAGACTAATAAGTATACAAGTATTCTGCTTCAAAAAGTAAGGAAATTCTTTGCAAAAACGTCATTAATGCACTAGTTAGTGTTGAAGTGACAAAAGTAGGGAAATGCCGCATTAGGGTTTCCAACCCTAACACCCCACCCTGCAGGCAGCAACAGGCATAGGGTATGCCTTGTAGTTGTCATCCCTAATGCTCACCAAGTTGCATGAGTAAATAACTGAGATGGGTACAGTATATAAGAATGGGGTGAGCGTTAGAGTTGACAGCCCAAGGCACACCCCATGCCTGTTGCTGCCTGCAGGGTGGGGTGTTGAGGTTGAAAATCCTAACGCCACATTTCTCTACTATTTTTACTTCAGCCCTAACTAGTGCATTAATTAAGTTTTTGCAAAGAAGATATATATATATACAGAGTTGTCCCCAAGGATGTGACCCACTTTTAAAGCACCCTGCAGTATGCTGCAGCAGATCTACTGAATAAAGCAATCTAATTTCAGTGGCAATTAATCCCTTTTCTCATGCAGGAAACTGTGGCATTCACTTCATCCTGGCAGTGTCACATGTTCCTGAATGACAAAAGGGACTAACTGCCATTGAAATTACATTGCTTTATTCAGTAGGTCTACTGCAGCATTCTACAGAGTGCTGCTAAATGCTGCAGAACTGGGTTTCATCCTGGGGGATGCCACTATGTGGACACACACACACACACACACACATACACACACACATATATATATAAGTTTTGCTTTTACACCTCTTAGTTCTCATGACACATAAATCACTGTTTCAGATGGTGATGACCACCATCTTTCATTTTTTTTATACTCAAAAATATGGAGCATACATAAAATAATACCTTTTAAAAAAAAAAACACCTGACCTAGCTAAACGCTGCCCAGAAGTACAGTACCTTGCAGTGATGATATGTCAAAAAATCCAACATTGCAAAAGGGCTTAATTGCCATTGACTTACAGTGACCTCTGCAGAAAACTGCAGCATTCTGTGATATTCAGCAGCATTTCTGCATTGCATCCTGGCTGTCACATCTGTATGTTTTCTGTGCACCCAAATATCCTGGTTGCCCAGTTTAGTGAGAGGAGCCTTCTTTCAAGTTATGACTTGAGAATTCCCCTGTTGCACACAATTTTTTTATCTTGCACCCAAAAACAAGTTTTTTTTCACATTTCCTCTCTCCTCCCAGATCGTCTAGCCCCCCTCATCATTCTCAATTCTGCTGCATTTTTTATAGCCCTCCTCCTCTCAGATCAGCCAGCACTCCCTCATTGTTCCCAATTAAATGATATAAAATAATATGTAGACTGGGGTACTCTCCCTAGTACCTCTTCACCACTCCCTCCCCTCCAGATCACCTGCCACCGCTACATTGGGGTCTCCCCAGGTGCCCACCACTGGTGCCACCAAACAATAAATGTCCACACTGGGGTGTTCAATCCCCAATGTCAAGTCTTATACTGTAAAAATGAAAAGTGCTCCTCATTGTTTTGTTTTACTACTTTAAGTAAACCTGTAAAGAAGAAAATGGTCCCTCTTTGATTTTTGTTTTTCTGCAACCTGCAAAGCAGAAAATTGTTCCTCACTGATCTGAGCCTCCCACCTACCCCCTGCCTGCACTCAGCCCCTACCACCCCACCCCCATGCCCCCTTAAACATGGTCCCACAATGTAGATACACTCTCCAATCAGAAAGACATCCTCCTGCTAGAACCGTAACTGTGATATGAGAAAAGAGGGTAAGTCCGATTCATATATTTCAATGCATTTTAAACTTTTTCTCATAACTTTGTCATTTTAAATATATTTATACCACATTTTCAACAAAATCATTTTGGAACCCCATCTCATGAAAAAGGTAGGCAAAATATGTCATATCTGCCCCAAAAGGTGATTTCACAGATCCTTTCTGGCGGGATTTGAGCATTTTCATCATCTCAATTCATAAATTGGGGTCTTAAGAAATCTGTGTTGAAAATGTAGTGGACAAATAGGGCAAAATGACCAAGTTATGAGTGAATGTTGCAATACTTCAACATTCACTCTTAATTTCTCTAATTTTCAATATTTCCCACCATACTTTCAATATGTCCTTTTTGAAACTCCACCTTATATACATGCATTCTAGCCCCACCTTTATATATACTGTATAATTATTGTTTATTTTATATATTTTGTACACTATGTATGCTACGCTTATTGTGTGTTGAATTTATTGTTAACTAATGTCCTGTATATTATGCTCTGTAATGTTACTCTAAACTGTTTGCTGTCATTGTTAACTATGTGAACCTTACCCAGGTCCACCTTTCAAATGAGTTCTTCTCAATGGTGTTTCACCTGGTAAAATAAAGATTGACTGATTATGAACAAGACTGGAGAAATTTTTCAAATCTATACTGAAAGGTGATTTCACAGATGCAACTCAAAATCATGTTTCAGGTGGGATTTGAAAATTGTCACCTATTGGGTTCATAACATTGTCTTAAGAAGACTATGTTTAAAATATGGGGTCAACATATTAAAAAACAAAAAAGTTATGAATGTTCATTGAACATTTTTCCTTGCTCACTCCTAACTTTGTCAATGTTTTGACTCCAAACTTTCAATATAGTCATTTTTTAACACCACCACCACGTTAATGTGACTGGTGTCATTTTTCATATCCTGAACAGTCAGTGGCATTCAGTGATACTGTAGGTTCTGATAAAACTGAAGATATCCTGATAATACAGTGGCATACCCTTTAGTTTTAACTAGTTATCACACTAAGAATTGTTGTTGTTTAAAATGTATTATGTTGATCAGAGTAACCATTGTTAACTGAAGTGATTCCAGTAACTGATTAACATGTTGCGACATGGCACAATTTGACACTGAGCGCTGCTGTAGGGCTCATTGCAGGAACTCTAAGTCTTAGATCATTGGGGTGGTTGAGATTCAAACCAGATCTCTATCTGTCCCAGATTTAAGTGTGCTTGCAGTTAGGTAGGATTAGCCATGGGTAAAAGTTGTGAATTCTGCTTTTGCAGAACTTAGGGTGAAATTTCATAAATGTCGAAAAACTTTTCAAACTTCCGCCATTGGTGAAATTTGTATCTTCCATGGATTTTTGCCTGGTTCCGTGGACTTTTTTGCTGAACTGAGGAATAATACATCTAAACTGCAGAATTTATTCCAGTCACGGTATAGTGTATTATTTTGTAATACAGCCCCCCCACCAATCACCAGCCACATGTCCCAGTAAATACCCTTGTGTCTAGTGCTCCACCACTCACCAATTATGGGACTGAAGTAAAAAAGTAAAAAAAAAGAAGTCCCTGGTAGTTAGTGGTCCCAACCCCACCCAATCATGGGTCCCATTTTAAATAAAAAAAATCTGCACCCTGGTGGCTAGTGGTTCTCCCCCAACTGCCAATCGTGGGTCCAATGTTAAATAAAAAAAAACACTCCACTCCTTGGAAGCTATTGGCTCAAACCCCACCTGCCAATCATGGGTCACAGCATGTTAAATAAAAACAAAATCTGTTGTCTAGTGGCGAGTGGTCCCACCCCACCTGTTGATCATGGACCCAATCATATTTAATAAAAAAAAATCCATGCCCTGTAGGCTAGTGGTCCCCTCAGTCACTGACTGTGGCCCCCCCATAGTTATAATTCCCTGGTGTCTAGCAGACCCCCCTCCATGTCCACAATCCCTTCCCTTAATAAAAAAGAAAAGGCAGTCCATCACCTCCTTCCAATTTATTCCCTGGAGTCTAGTGGACCCCCAATTCCCAGTAAAAAAAAAAAAGTAATTCACATTCCCTTGTGTCTAGTGGACCCACCCCACTACCCCCAACCCCGACCCACACTCATTCATTAACAGCTCAGTGGGCTGCCAGCCATGGAAGATAAAGGAGGGCTGCACTATTAGCCTGCTTTGGGTCAGGGATGGGGGAGCGGGGAGGTGTCGGACTAACTTTCAGGATGGGGTGGGGGGTCCACTAGACACCAGGAAATGGGGATTACTTTTTTAATTTTTAATGGGGATCATGGATAGAGCCCCCCTACACATCCAGGAATTATAACTTTGGGGGGCCACGATTCGTGGGTGGGGTGCCCACTTGCCACCAGGACATGGATTTTGTTTTTTTGCTAAAGATGATGGGACCCATAATCAATGGGTGGGGGTAAGACCACTAGACACCAGGGAGAGGATTTTTGTTTTATTTAACATGGGTCCCGTGATCAGTGGGTGGGGGGCACTGGACACCACCAAGAGAGCAGAGGGTGTTTTTATTATATAGTATCCATGATCGGTGAGTGGGGGGAGGTTCTGTTACTCTATTAAACTGCAGGGGGAAAAGCCTCAGAACTGACCACTGTCAGTGATCAGTTCTATGGATTCTTTTTGCTGCTGTTGAATATATTAACCCACAGTCTGTACATTTATTCTGCTGTTTTATGGTGGAACTTCCACGAAATTTGGTGAAATGATTTCTGAACTTCTGCAGAAGCAAAAATCTGACATTCGCAGAAATTCTGTTGGCAGAAAGTTTTTTTTGCACAACTTTAGGTAGGACTCAAGATCATTTTATAAATCGCTTGAATCACCCTTTGCCTTGATGCAGCTACAGGTCTCTGAATTGCACTGGTAAATTACAGAGGCAACTCAAGGCATGCTTACCTGTTTCCGAATCCTACTTCCAGCACTTTAGCATGAATGAAGGCCTTCCAAGTCATCCTTGATTTCTACCCCCAACACACACACCACTGATGATACTTGAGGGTTAATATAAATAGTAGCCTGTAAGCCCATGCTTATGAAAATCTGTCAAGGGTGGTAGCTTTCCTCTAGAGGCCTCTTCCTCTTGGGTAAAAACATTAGCAGAACTGCAGCATTTGTATTGCTAATAAAAACACTGAAAGATTGAAGCAGTTCTGTTCAAGTGTAACTGTTCTGAGAGTGTGGTGGGAGTTCTTGCCAATGTGAGCAAATCCCAATTCTATTTAAAACCAAATCCAAACTCAGCATAGATCTGGCACATCTAAAACCAAATCCAAAGCCACACAAGGTTTTCCCATTCCTTCCTAGACATCATTTAGGGATCACCAGGAACATAGTTTGTGATTACTATGGTTTCTGCTATGACTCATACTACAGCAGTTGTGGCCATTTTTGTTTCTGTTTGGAATAATAGCCTATTTTAAAGAAGCATATTTTTCAGTATCACATTTACATTTTGGTGCACATCCTCTTGTCTGTCCTACTCCTGATTCTGCACTATTATTAAGCAGTGCAATAGAATAAAAAAAAGGAAAAAGCAGTTAAATAAGGTGAAAATAATGAAACATTTCTCTATGAATAACAGGGTAATCTAAAGATAAAATACAGTGCATTTCATGAATCTAATTGCTTTATAGAGCAGTGACTTCTGTGGACCAAGGAAACATTTTTTATTACTGACAAGCTTCAAGAGTTGCATTAAAGGTGCATACCTTCAGCGGTGCTGACCAGCTGCAGTCTCTGTCATGAATCCTCTGATGCCATATTGACGTGTTTACATGAAGCATATTAGTTATGATTATAGTACACTTCAATGAGTTTTGCCTGCATAGCACAACTGCAGCTGTAATTTTATAGCAGACACTTTCAGTAGTGTGGGTTGTGTAGTAGATCCATCACATAATCTGACGTTTGAGATAGTGTAAGGATCTAGGGTGATGAAAAGCTTGGATGAAAGACAAAACTGAAGTTAAAAAGAAGGACATAATTTCAAGCAGACTACAAGATTGTGAACTGAAAAGAGAAAAAGAGGCAACAGAAAGAATGAAAACTAAGCAATCACCAGAAGGAGTTGAAGGAAGCAATAACGGGTATTTTTGAGGACCAGTCCATTGAAAGGAAATTACTATGAATAAAACTTAGAACAATCATTGGCAGAGAGAAAAAATTGCTTAGGATTTAATTAGTTACCTTTGCTTCTTGTAGGTTTAAGCAGACAGTGCAGCATGTAAATTCTCACATGCTGCCTGCCTACAGTAGTACCCAGGGTCAGGTTCCTGATGTCTTGTCATGTCAGTCTGTATCTTGAGTAAATTACTGTCAGAAATTGACAAGGCTATCACTTTACACTTGGCTGGCTTCTTGCAATTAGGTGCACTCAAAGTTATTAAACTCCGCTATATGTAGCTACACGAAGTGCTGCTACTTTGCAAGGTCCTTCCCATAGCGCCATGCATAGCAAAGTGCCAACTTCACCTAGCAAAGACTATGCAAGGCAGACTTCACCTGCAAAGTAGGCGTGGGCAGACCGACCCACCAAAAATCATAACCCCCCAGATCCAAAAAAATAAAATGAATTATTCAGGGTGTTTTGACTGTGTCTGGACAGTGGAGGCTGGAGGAACTGTAACTTACTGTTACTAATATACTACAAGTCATAGTCAGTCAGAAGCAGCAGAACTATTAAAATCTTTTTCTTTAAACTGGAAAAAAACTAGCTACATGGGTGTGAGGTGGCATGTGGCTGTGAGAGCTAGTCTGCCTTGGCCCTGGCCCCTGAGTGAACAGAGGAACTTTGAAGAGCTGAGGACTAAATATAAAACTACACTAAGGAAAAAACATGTGTGTGTGTGTGTAATAAAACTAGCTACAGTGCTGGATGGGAAAGTTTGGCAGTGAGACCATACCTGTCCTGAGTGGGCAGAGGAACTTAGGAACAACTGAAAGGACTATTTCAAAATAAAATGCATAGAGGAGAAAGCATTTTTTGTGTGTCATTAAAAAAACAAACTAACTAATACTGTGGTGGAAGGGGTGTGTGGTAGTGAGGCCATACCTGTCGTGAGCGGGCAGAGGAACATGGGAACAACTGAGAGGACTACATACATCTATGGTATTGCAACAGTCAACAACTATTTCCTTGTGTGTAATAAAGAAAAACTAGCTATTTTGGTGGAAGTGGGCGTGTGGCTATGACAGCAAGCCTGTACTAATGGGCTGAGGAACTTGGGAGCAACTGAGAGGGCTAAATAAGAAAATATCTACAGGAAAAAAAAATTTCTGTGTGCCATTTAAAATCATTTAACCTAGCTTTTGTAGTGGATGTGAGAGTGTGGCTGTGAAGCCGAGCCTGTACTAGTGGGCTGAGGAACTTGGGAACAACTGAGAGGACTAAATAAACAGAAAAATATCTACAGGAAAAAATATTTTTGTGTGCCATTTAAAAAAAAAATAACAACTATTGTGGTGGAAAGGGGACACTGGCTGTGAGGTCGAGCCTGTATTAGTGAGCTGAGGAACCTGGGAACAACTGAGAGGACTAAATATAAAGAAAACACATAATGGAAAGAGCATTTTTGTGTGTAATAAAAAAAACAAAACTGGAAATGTACACCAGACAGGGTGAGGCAGAAGCCAAAATGGGGGAAAGGTAAGGGGAAACATATGGCACAAACACTGCACAGTCTAACTGGTACAGTAAAAGACCAATTGCTGGGATTTCATCAAGCAGCAGTAGAGGTTCTTCTACAATGTTGTCCAAACAGACAGGAAAGGTCAAAACTATCTTAATTAAAACTAAAGGAGTAGTTGGCACCACAAGGAGTGGCAAGCCAAGATATGGTACCTATGTGTAACGTAGTACCAGTAGAGACTTAAATGAAACAGAGGGGGATAAATCTAGCTCTGATGAGAGTAATGATTATGAAATGGAAGATATAGACAAGGAGGGAGAAAAGCAGAAACAAATGGAAAGCCAGAATGAGGGAGAAGTGTCAGCTGCACAGACGCGGGATGAATGTGATGATTTGGACTTGGATGAGATGGGCAGTTTGGGCATGAACAGTGTGGTGCAGGTGCAGGAGAAACCAGATGAGGGGGCAGTGCATTCAGATTTAGTTCTGTTAGTGGCCTGGAGGAGCTGTTGGATGGTAATAATGGTGAAACAGAAAAAGACCATGATGAGCAGCTTCCCAGTGTTGAGAAAAAACAACACAGTGGAAGTGATAAAGGACGACACTATAGTATGCCTGGTAATAAAACAAAAAAGGTGACATCTTATGTGTGGTCTTATTTTTCTCTGGCTGCCAATAATGAGTTACGAGCAGTTTGCTCTATATGTAAAAAGACCATCAGCAGAGGGAGCAAAAAAGGTGTTTTAGGTACCTCAGCATTAAAAAGACATTTAAAGAGATGTCACCCATTATGTCTCAGGTGTAATTTTTTGGCCAGAGAGAAAGAAGACAACATGTAGGACTGTTATATCAAGTGATAGCAGCAGCAGCCCTGCTGCTTCAGTTGTACTGCCAAGTCCTTCTCAGTCTTCATCTAGAATAAGTACTACAAACAGCTACCTTTTTCCCTTCTCATCATCCAACACTCCTAATGTTGGCCATCTGAAAACTTCAGCTGCTAGAAGACAGCTCACAATTTCAGAGAAAATTGAACATAAAGCTAAGTACCAGTATAGTCATCCTGAGGCAACTGCTTTAAAAAAACTAATTTTGGAGGTGATAGCACTGGACTTACAGCTTTACAGAATTGTGGAGCATGTAGGATTCAAAAGACTTTTGAATCACCTGTCACCACAATACAATATTCCATCCAGGAAATATTTCTTGACTGTTGCAATACCGCAGATGTATGATTTAGTAAGTGCTAAACTGAAAAATGCTTTAAAAGATGCAGTTGCTGGGGTTGTCCATCTGACTGCTAACATATTGACAAGCTGCCAGCCAGAACCATTTATGTAACCAACTGCACACTGGGTATCATTTACTCCCTGTAGTGACACTGAAAAATCCCTTCTGAAACTGGTTTCCCTTCACATCCAGTATATCCTGCAGGATCACATATCTTCCAACATCCTGGATGAGCTCAATAGAGAGCTACAGTGCTGGCTTACATCACAAGGGTTTTCTGTAGGTTTTACTGTGGCTGACAATGGTTCAAACATAAAGAATGCATTGTCTGATGAGGGCTTTGTCCACATTCGATGTTTTGCACACTGCCCAAATTTGATTGTGCATGCATTTATGGAAGAGGACAGAGATATGAAGGCTCTCACATATGTGGCAAAAATAATATGCACACATTTCAGCCACTCCAGCAAAGCACATCAATGTCTTCAGACCATACAAGAAGAATACGGACTGCCTCCTAATACACTCATCCAGAATGTTGCAATGAGGTGGAACTCTACCTTTTACAAGTTCCAAAGATTGCTGGAGCAAAAAAAGGTTGTAAGACAGTATACACTAGTGAACAGCATAGGGGATGCTGATGTGTACATTACTCCTCAGCAGTGGGCTATTTAAGCAATATACCCCGACAGGGTGTGGGTATACTGATGGATTTACCACCGCTGGTGTGGTTTGGTCACGAGGCCGCAGGCCGAGCGACTTAACCGCACCAGCCGTGGTAAATCCACCAGTATACCCACACCCTAGAGGGGTATATTGCTATTATACAATGGTAGGAATCATTGTTTTATTTTTTTTTTATTTTTTGTATTTTTTTTTTTAATTATTTTGTGATAATGGTGGATATATTCTTCCGCTGAGAAAAATAGTTCCTATAGAGACAGGTATAATGTTGTGAAAAGGTTTTATTTCTGTTAGTAATAGTTTGTAATCATCATTTGAGAAGGTTTTATGATAGTATAACTGCTGGAATAATAATTTTAATGAACATTTCATAAATGTAACATGAGAAGTGTAACATGTCATTAGTTATTTTTTTTGAACAGCATTAAATGTTTTATTTATGTAAGAACGTTTATGTAATCATCGTTTTGAAATAATATTTTGCAGTTTCTGTAAAGTTTTGAATGTGTCACATTTTTTTTTGGTTTGAGGTTTGCTATTTGGTTCTTGTCTCTTTAAGAAGGTTGGTTGTGATTTGTTTCTGAGCAGAGTTCCTTGTAGCGAGCATGTGACTTGCTCCGTATTGCGTTGCCTTTGCTGGTGAGAGACCATTGTGGAGGATGCATCTTCGTCGGTTGCTGAGCTGTGGTAAATGCTTCTTGCATCGTTTTTATTTTATTTTTTGTTGTGCTCTGCAATTTAAAGAAAAGAAAAACAAGTCGTTAATTTGGAGGAAAGAAATGTAGGGTTTTGTGAGGTTCAGTATATTTTTTACTTTGAAGTGGTGTTGCTTACACTTTTCGTTTGGGTTCTGTGTTTTTGCAAAGTTGAAGTGAATGTTTCCATAGTTCACCAATGTTGAGATCATTGGTAATATTTTTAATTCTTTGAGATTTTAATGATTGGTTTCGGTGCTTGCAGTTGCAGTTCTGTAGAGAGGGCATTCGAGAGTGCTGCCTTGTATTTCGGTGAGTTGGGATGGTCGTATTTCTGTGATTGAGTGGTGATTCTGAGGTATAGGGATTTTGATTTCTTCCATTTTTTTCTTTTTTGGAGGCTCTGGGTATGTTTTGTTTGGCTCATAAGGTGATTCAGTTCCCCTGTAGTACGCTGTGCTTGTCGATGGTTCATTTTCTGATTTTTGTTGAAGGATTGCTTTTCCTGTCTGTATTTATTTTTTGCCTGCTATTATGGCAGCCCAAGTTTCGTGATGTTGCAGGTTTGGATGCCAGTAGCTTTTTAGTGAGGTTTCACTCTTGTGCCCTGTTATGTCCATTATTTGTCGTGATTCCAGGCCAGCATTTGTAAGGAGGGTGACAGTGGTGGCTCTTAAACAGTGGTTTGTGTAGATTTTGGGCAAGGCTGCTTGTTTACATATGTTTGGTAACATTTTTGCTAGGTAGTTTACACCTAGAGGTTCAGTAGTGTACCATTTTCTGTTATGAGCAGTTGTGTTTCTTGTAGTTTTCTGGGGTGACAGAATAGTGCTGGAGCGTTTTGTGGGAGTTTTGCTGTGTATTTTAGAAAGCTTTGAAGTGGACATAAGGGATCTCCTGGGTTTTCAAACATCACCCTCCTGTAGTTGTCTTTGTGGGTCTTGAAAGTCTTTGTGATTTTTGTATCTTCATTGTATGATTTTGTGAGAAATCGGAGACCATTTGGGGCAGTTTGGATGTAAAATGAGTCAGTTTTGAAGCTCGGAACACCCTTGCCTCTTCTTGCTAAATATAGTTGGATATCAAACCAAACTTTCTGTAAGAGGCCTTTAGGTGTGAGTGGAAAGTGTTCTGAGTTTCTTAATTTTGATATTTCTTCTTCAGTTAGTGCCTCATGGTGTTTGGTTTGGTCTTTGCCCTGTTTTCTGTATGCTTTTATGACTCCTTTAAAAACGTTGTTTGCTGCATTGAAAGTGGAGTCTAGCATTATGTTTACTGGTCTGCTAATTGGGGGTCGTTGATGTGTCTGTTTATGCCAGCTCGTAGATTCCCATATAACTGGTTAGGCAGTATTGTTGTCTTGATGAATTTCTCACAGTGCTGTAGAAATGACGTAGTATGTCATTCAGTTGGTCTAGAGGAATTGTTTTAAATCTATTTCTAAGTTTTTTTCTTTTAGCCAGTCTGAAAAAACATTTATAGCCCATTTTGTTTGCTTTAAAGTGCTTGCTTCGTTACGTGATAGCTCTAGTTTTTGTAGTGTTTCTTCCGATGCTTGGTTATGACGTGCAACATATTTTTTTCATAGGGGACGTCGCTTCCATCCGTCTGCAGAGTGGCGGTGTTGCAGTTGGAGGAGTGGGGCGGCTGGTGCTCTATTTCCGGGTAAGTCTCTGTTGTTCTGTCAGTTCTTTTACAGACCATTCTGGGAGTTTTTTCGTCAGCTTTTCGTTGAATTTTAACGCTTTCTTTATTTAGTAAGGTGTCATTTTCTGGGTCGGAAGGCTCATTTTCTTCGCTGAAGATATTTTCTAGGTCTTGCAAGTCTATTACATTGAAATTGACGTTCATTTTTTTTGAGTATCGTTTTGATTTATTTGCTATGCGGCGATTACAAATGGCGGCGGTTTGTTTGAAGTGTAACGGCGGTCGGGATATTTGTTATGTGGCACGAGTACTTGTTGACTGGCACCTTTTCCAGTGGGTATATTGGAGAATTTATAACTGCTGGAAAGTGCCAGTCAACCAATGAAATTGCAGGGATTTCTGATTCTTTTTGGGTCCATGGTATAATATAGAACTTCTCATCAAGCTACTACAACCCTTTGAGGAAATTACTAGGGAAGCAAGTTCCAACAGTGCCACAGTTAGCCAAATAATCCCATTGATCAAGATTCTTAGATTTCAGCTGAATGCAATCAAAGATGAGTTGGAAGGTAAAATAAGCCAGTTTCAGATGGGAAGAGTCTAGAGCAACTGAAAGGAACTTGCCACCCAGAATAAAAAAAGACACAGAATGATTAAAAAAGTCAGAGATGATGGAAAACTCTGTGAAATGCTCAAGGCAGAACATTACATTATTGCAACAGTACTAGACCCATGGTACAAGATGAAACACCTCTCACAGTATGACTCAAATGTGTTCCAAAATTGCAGAAAGAAAATCATTCAAGAAGTAGATTTGCTTTTAAAAAAAAAAAAAAATGACAACAGATGCAATCCCCTCATCAATTCTTCCTGCACCTTCACATCTCTCTCTTTTCAGGCTACAAAACAGTCAGCTGCTGCCATTCATTCTACATCCAGCAGTCAGCTTTGGGGTCACTTGGATGCTGTCATCCTTGAAAAATCAGCCCTTCCTTCTCCATATGTCACTGCTTCTGCCAAGGCCATTGTTGACTGCTATTTAGCAGAAAAAGGTATCAAATGGAATGAAGATCTAATTAAATACTGGCAAAGCAAGGAGCCTGTATGGCCTGCACTTGTGCAGCTAGATGTGAAGTACATTGTTTGTCCTCCAAACAGTGTATTTTCAGAGCGACTCTTTAGCTGTGCAGGAAATGTGGTAACAGATACAAGATTTAGGCTGCTACCAGAAAATGTTGAAAAGTTAACATTCTTAAAAGTAAATCTTTCATTGACTGGTTACACCTATGACCCAGAGGCAGCAAATAAATTTCACAGTGACCTCAAAGATGACTACTCAGAAGTGTAGAAAGATCACCATTTGTTCAGAAAAATAAATCAGTAGTACTCACGTAAACCCAAATGTGGCCTACTCAATATTTGTACCTAATGGCACAATGTTTTCTGCATGTCCTAACAGACTTTGCTAATTTTTGGATTGCCTGAACCTGATGGCACACTTTTTGCAGCATGTCCTAATGGACTTGTCTAATTTTTGGACTGTCTAAACCTGATGTCACACTTTTCACACCATGTCCTAATAGACTTGTCTAATTTTTGGACCGCCTGAAGTTAGAACTGATGGCACAATGTTTTTAGCTACCCTACTCGTGTACTTGGCTAATTTTTGGATTGCCTGAACTTGATGGCATACTTTTCACAGCAAATCCTAATGGACTTGTATAATTTTTGGACTGCCTAAAGTTGAGACTGATGGCACAATGTTTTCAGTACGTCCTAATTTGGGGATTGCCTGAACATGATGCCACACTTTTTTCAGCATGTACTAATGGACTTTTCTAATTTTTGGATTGCCTGAATGTAGGTCTCTGCCCACTCAGTACGGGCTCGACCTCATAGCCACCTCCCCCTTACACTATAGTAGTTAGATCTTTGGACCCCTAAGGACATGCAGTTATTTTATTTTGGTAGGAGTCCCCTAAATGTGTCATCAATTTGGGTGGGTGGGTGGGTGGAGTGAACAGAATGCCATAGAAAAATAACTGCATGACTCTCAGTGGAGCAGAGAAGGAACTGGTGCAATAATGACAAACTCATATCCGTTAGGAGGAAGTAGGCTGTTGGTTAACTAAAATCTGTAGCTTATCCAATAGGTAGGGAAATGGGCAGACTGGGTGTGCCAAGCAGTTCTTATTTGGCGTCAAATTCAAATTCTATGTTTCTATGATATGCCCATTGCATAATGTATAGTGTATATTACTAAATGGGAATGGGATTCCTCCTCTGAAGTCAGACAGTTCAGTTTACAGTTGTAGCACTAGTACTACTGACTCTGAGAAAGGAAACAGACAGAGGTCAACTGCATGACTGCCATATTCAATTGACCAGCACATCAGTGCTATAAACTAACAGTTTTCATATCCTGAAATACTGATTACAATTCTACACATGTCACAGATCTCAGTGTTGTTTTATGCAATTATATAGCAGATTTGCAGTTTTCATCACATTTAGAAAACGTTCAGATTTGAATCAGAACTATTTAGGACTTTGGCCTGGATCCTGATCTTGATCCTGATAATAAGGGTCAGGACTTTTTCAGGTCCACCCAACCCTACTGCAAAGTGCCAGTCTGTGTAGCACTTCACCTGGTGAAGAGTCTATGAAGTGACTCTTCATTCAAAAAGTGTGACTTTGTGGACTCTCACAGTGAGGGTCTCCCAGCAAAAAAATAACAAGGGTCCATCCCTACCCTCTGTAGCACCACGGAACACACTCCCCCTCCTTCCCCCAGAACTGACCATCATCATAAAGTATCCCTCTTCCCTCACCCTCTTGGCTACACCCACATGAGCCCTACTCTCTCTCCCCACCCTGGCCCACACAAAGATTAAGTAGCAACTAAGGCTAACCCCCTTCCCATCCCACCCACTCAGCATATATGAAGTAAAGTACAGGCTACCATTCATTCAGATGGTGGCTTACCAAGGTTGTGAGAGGAGCATCTGTGCTTGTTGCTATCCTCCTTGCAGACTTTGTTATATCCTTCCTGAGTGTTGGGTTAGGTCAGTGAGCCAGTGTGGCACCCAAGGTGAGGATAGTGGGTACTATGGGTAGGGGGACTGAATTTTTTCTGGAGTTGGGTGTGTGAAGGTGGTTGCAGAGTAGGTGGGCTGTGGAGGGGGTCAGCCTATGCTGTTATTTAATTTTTGTGTGGGGTGGAGGATAAGGGAGGGTTCATATCTGGGTTGCTGAGTAGGTGGGGCCATGGGGTATTTTATGATGATTACTGGATTTAGGTGGGGGAGAAGGGTGGGTTTTTCAGTGCTACAAATTGTGTGATGGAAGGGAAAACCTGGTGAACTGCTGGTCGAGGACCAACATTATGTTGCCTACATGTAGTTCAAAGTGTGGCACTTCAACAATTTGGCAACAAAATTTAAATTTGCAATGCTACTACTTGCATATCATCAGATGACCACTATAGCCCACAGGCTAAAGGGCTTGTAGAGGCACACACATGCACAGCAATATTTGTGTGTACCACCACCTGATAACTTTTTAAAAAACCCTCAAATGACAATGTATATTTGTAGTATTTAAAAAAACTGACAAGAAGTGACACCAAGTATTATAAGCAGCTGCAACTGAGGACATTGTGACAGCAGTATTTGGATATTATTTATGATGGAACCTGACCTTGACTGCCACTGTAGGTCCCTCAATGCTTTTTTGGTCCAGATGGGAAGTAATGACGCACTGAGGGACCCAACAAGCAGCAAGTGGGAGCATTGGACTCTACCTTATGAATAGAATAATAGATAAGAAATCATCAGTAATTAGTCTGCTTTTCCACTGAGAGAATGTGGTGGCATCATGAACCATGAAAGCAAAGTGTGAGTAGCTTGTGATTTCACCAAAATCCTAAAATGGAATGCCTTGTTACTGATGGTTTCCTAGCTGATTTTGTTTTTGTATTTGGAGTTCAAAGAACATTCTGTACCATAACATCATCAATCTGATGTCTAAATGATGGTATTACCAATTTCTGATGTCACATCAATGGTATTACAGGATTTGTATGCCACTCTTTCCCTGTGGGGAAAAAGTTACCATCCATATATAATGTTCTGATCACCACTAGAGGGACTCTGATAGGGACAACCTCTTTCTAACAAATGAATCAGGAGAGGAAAGGGAAAAGGAGCACTGCATTTGAATAATTATTACAATAGTGTAAGGATAGTTATACTGGGAGCAGCAACTGTGAGGGGTGACAGAAGAATTTAACAAAGGTGTTGGTGGGCTCCCACTGGAACACTGTTTGCCAGGACATGGCACAGCCCCGTTGGTGGCTCAGTGATGGGCCTATTAGATCTGTTCTTGGGAACAGAATTTTGGGGAGTACTTTAACAATGGTAATGGCAAGCACCTGGTAGGGTGTGAGGGGGGAGTGGGAGACTCTACAGGCTGCTTAGTTTGGACTAACTTTCTGGTGGCCCAACAGTGGGGCCATTAGTTATTTATATGGGCAAAATATCTTAGAGGTTTTTAAGGAGGGTCTGTGTTTTTTCTTTAATTGTATTTGTAGCACAAGTGGGACTAATAAGTTAGGATTCATGATGGTATCCAACCTGATCTGACCAAACATGACCACCTTGAAACACATCCAGGTAGATCACTGGAAACAGGGGAGGTACCCAAAGACTGGAGGACAGCAGATGTAGTCCCCTTATACAAAAGCGGGAACAAAGAGGAAGCAGGGAACTACAGACCAGTCAGCCTCACCTCGGTAGTAGGGAAGATCATGGAAGCACTACTGAAGGAGAGATTGGTGGAACATCTGGTTGTCAATGGACTACAGGACCCAAGGCAGCATGGTTTCACCAGGGGGAGGTCATATCAGACCAACCTCGTTGAATTTTTTGACTGGGTGACTAGGGAGGTGGATCGGGGAGGGCAGTGGACATGGCCTATCTGGACTTCAGCAAGGCCTTTGACACTGTGCCACATAGAAGACTATTACACAAACTGGGGAATATGGGTGTGGCAGAACAGTAGTGTGGTGGGTAGGTAACTGGCTGGGTGGCAGGAAACAGAGGGTGGTGGTAAATGGCTGTCACTCCACAGAGGGAAGAGTGACCAGTGGGTACCACAGGGATCAGTGCTGGGACCGGTCCTATTCAACATCTTCATCAGTGACATTGCACAGGACCTAGAAGGCAGAATTTCACTGTTCGCTGATGACACAAAGCTCTGTAACAGAGTAGACACACCAGAGGGTGTAGACAGAATGAGAGGGACCTGCAGAAACTTGAAGAATTGTCAGGGGTTTGGCAGTTGAAATTCAATGCAAAGAAGTGCAAGATAATGCATATATGGGGCACAAAAACCCTGGCACAATATATCAGTTGGGGTGAGGATATAGCATGCACCAAGCAGGAAAGGGATCTTGGGGTTATCATCTCTGATGACCTCAAGGTAGGGAAACAGTGGACAAGGCAGCAGGTAAAGCAAATAGGATGCTGGGATGTATAGGCAGGGCATCACCAGCAGGAAAAGGGAGGTCATAATTCCGCCATACAAGACACTAGTGAGGCCCCACCTGGAGTACAGTGTACAGTTCTGGGAGACCATACCTACATAAGGACATAGACAGGGTAGAGAAGGTTCAGAGGAGGGCAACAAAGATGGTGGAATGGATTTGCATCACAAGTCCTATGAAGACAGGTTGAAGGAACTGAACATGTACTCCCTGGAGGAGAGGAGGAGAGAGGATATGATAGAGACATACAAGTATCTCACAGGGAGCAATAGGGTGCAGGAATACACTATTTTTAAGAGAAAAGATGTTCCAGGACAGAGGCATGGGATGAAGTTGGAGGAGGGACGATTCAGAGGAAACATGAGGGAAGAATTTCTTCACAGAGCAGGTGGTGGACAAGTGGAACACCCTGCCAGAGGAAGTGGTGGGTGCTGAAACAATCATGGGATTTAAGAATGCATGGGATAGACATAAAGGAATTCTGGAGGTCAGGGGTAAGGGGCAACAGACTTCTAGGAAAACATAAACTGAACTTACAAGCTCAAATGGGCAGACTGGGTGGGCCATAGGCCCTTATCTGACGACACTGTCTATGTATCTATGTACCTTTCTGATGCTGCTAAGTTTGTGGAGGGTCAGGAGTGAAGGGTTTAGTTGCTGGTAAGGTTGGAAAGGTTTGTACTTGTTTGAGTCTGTTATCTTTACGGTAGTAGTAATGAGTTTGTTTAATGCAGTGTCTTTTTTGTGTGTGTGATCTACAGTGTGAGCTAGAGGTTCATTTATTTTTTCAACAGGCATTGAGAGCAGCTTTCTGGAAGGTTCTGTTCTCTCCCCTCAGCTAGGATCAATTTACAACTAATTGTGGTTTAAATACCAGTGGGTTCTCTCACACAGCAGTAGTGCAGAAGCAGACTTAGTTTAGCTCAGGTAGATGCACCTTTCTGTTGCTGCTAAGTTTGTGGAAGGCAGGAGTGAAGGATTTAGTTGCTGGTAAGCTTGGAACTGTTCATACTTGTTTGAGTCTGTTACCTCTAGGGCAGGTCTCATATTTCAATGGATTCTGGGGGATCTGTTTTTTTTTTTTTGTTTTGTTGTTGTTTTTTCTTTTTTCTTTTTTCACTGGGGCTTGTCCTCAGCGAACATATGGTAAAGGGGTCCTTGGCTGATTGTTTCTGGACTCAGCCAGAGGGTAATCCCACCCACCCCTGGGATAGTCCTCCTTTCATAGGATGTGGGCCCATAGTGTTACACCTTCCTACATCACACAGGAAGTTCCATACCAAGGAAAGGGAGGAGCATAGGGATTCATCTAGAGGGCATACATAGGTTATATTTAGGCTTGGCAGTATTATATTTAAATAGGTAAATGTAGATAAATGTCGATTTCACTGCACACACAAATAGATGAAAAAATATTTCCATCGATAATAATCTAAATTTACAGATAGAAAAAGTAAGTTCTGTTGCTATTTTGACATGTGAAGATAACAATTTGTGCTTTTATTAGTTTGTAAATCCTCAGCATTTGCTGTCATTAACTGCAACAGTGAAAATTAAATCGATACAAATCGAAATAAATGCTTAAAAACCCATAATTTCGTGCAACTGGTAAAGTTTAAATTGATATAACTCGGGGGGGGGGAGGTTTAAAAATTAAAATCAATATTTTCCATTGAAATGATAAAAAAATAAAAATCGAAAACTGCCAACCCTAGTTATATTGCAGGCCAGGTCACATCAGACATGACAGGAGTGGTGCAGTGCTGTGGCTGTGGAGCAGCAGTCTTCAGGGAGACATTCTGGAGGCTGTGATGCTGCTCTATCTGCAGACACCTCTCTGGGCTGAGTGAGGAGGTTACCTGTCTCTGTCAGAGGTGGCCAGGTTACAGGTGGCATCCACCCCCACCCAGAGACCACTGGGTCCACAGTATCAACCTCAAAGATTACCCAGGAAGAAGGATGACTGGACCACAGTGGCCTCAGGGATAGTGGGGAGGGTCAGAGACACATCTCCTAATCAGTCCAGCTTAATAACTCCTACGCTGTTTTGGAGGAATGGGACTGCCCCACACAGGCACGCACAGCTGGGAAAAGGGAAGATGGTCAGAACCTCCAATCCAGAGTCCCAGGGAAGGGGGCAAGGGACCCAAGAGGAGAGGGAACCTTCTCCTAGTGGGGGACTCTATTGTACAGGGTGTGAAATTAGGGACAACTAGCAGGGAGGAGAGGGAGGTCAAGTGCCTCCCATGAAGTGCTGCATGGAGGGATGGGAAGCGAATCCATAGGATCGCTAGAGCGATAGCCAGGAGGGAGGAGCTGGATGTCATTGTCCAGCTGGGGACCAATGACTTGGTGAGAAGAAGGGTAGAGTTAACCAGAGTCCAGGAGGATTTCAGTAAGCTGGGAGAGGACCTGAAATGGGTAGCACATTCTGTGTCATTCTCAGAAGTGCTACCTGCTCAAGGCATGAGGGGAGGCCAGGCCACTCTACATCCAAACCTTTAACTCCTGGTTGAAGGATTGATGTGGGAGGGAAGGATTTGGCTTCATAGGGGACTGGGGCACAACCTGGGCAGATGCGAGCTTGCATCAAGAGGATGGCCTGCATCTGTCTGGAAAGGGGACCTAGTCCTTAGTGAGAAGTTGGAATGCTTCAGCAGAGAACATATAAACTGGCCAAAGGGGGAAAGCCAGGAGAGCCAGTTGGCTTAGGAACACCCCCCCCCAAGAACATGCAAAAGTACAAACTGACAACAGGAACAACACAAGTGAGCAGTGAGGGACAGGCAGGGGAAACTTTTATAAGGGGGGGGCAAGAGCACATGAGCATGAATGGATGGAGGGAAGAGGAAAAGTAGAGAAAACATGAACAGAGGGAAGGCAGGAAGTAAAACATGGAAGGGCATGTTCACAAATGCCCGCAGTCTGGGAAATAAGGTTCCAGACCTATACCAGGCTATACACTGTTCAGAAGGGATAGGAAGTTAAAAAGGGAAGGGGGTGGCCCTGTACATCAGAGAAGGCATAAAGGTAACAGAAGTAAAGGGAAGGCAGGGGGATGCTGAGGCAATGTGGGTCACCCTTGAAACAGAAAATGGCAGAGCAATACATACAGGGGTGATTTACAGACCTTTGGCACAGAGGAAGGAAGTGGATATGGCACTAGTGGAGAAATTTATGACATGGCAGCTAAAGGCAAAATCCTGTTGATGGGAGATTTCAATATGCTGGATGTGGACTTGACCACCCAAGCAGCTGCTTCAGTCAGAAGCATAGCCATCCTGGAATCCCTTCAGGGAGCTGGACTCAGACAGCTAGTACATGAGCCAACCAAGGACAAATCGATTCTAAACCTGGTATGGACTAATGGGAACAGAGTTGAAAGAATCCACGTGGAAGGGCAGCTGGGATCCAGAGACCACCACATTGTGTGGTTTGACATAGAGACAGGGACTCAGTTAAGCCACACAAGGGCAAAAGTATTATATTTCAGGAGGGCAGATTTCAATGAAATGGGTAGCTGTTTAAAAGCAGCCCTGGAGAAGGTAGAGGTAATGGAGGGGGTGAGAAACAGTGGGGGAGACTAAAAGGAGCCATTCTGGAGGTCACTAACCAATGCATTAGGATAGTGGGCAAAGGAAAAAGAAGAAAGAAACCACTATGGTTTTCTAAAGAGATGGAAGACAAAGTAAGAGCTAAAAGAGCAAGTTTCAGGAAGAATAAGGGAAACCAAAGGCAGGAGGACAGGGAGGTGTACCTTGAATGTCTCAGAGAGGCAGGGAAGTCTATTAGGAAAGTCAAGGCACAGACTGAGAAGGGTTTAGAACAGTCTGTGAGAAAAGGGGACAAGACATTCTATAGGTACATCAGCGATAGAAGAAAGACTTGGGGAGGATTGTGAGACTCAAAGGGGAGGAGGGAGAGTGTAAGGAGGGGGATCTAGATAAGGCAGAAATATTGAACAAATACTTCGGTTCAGTATTCACTGAGGAGCGAGAGGGTCAAGGACCACAGTTGGGAAGCAGAGGCAATCGGGGAGGAGAAATGGACACCAGTCTATTCACAGTGGAAAGAGTTCTGGAGGAACTCACAAAACTGAAGGTGGATAAAGCCAAGGGGCCAGATGAGATACACCCGAGGATATTAAGGGAGCTGCGGAGGGAACTAGCAGCACCTCTGGCCACCCTGTTCACAGAGTCACTCAACACAGGCATGGTTCCAGAAGACTGGAGGAGGGCGCATGTTGTCCCACTACACAAATGTGGCAGTAGGGTGGAAGTGGGGAGCTACAGGCCAGTCAGCTTCACCTCAGTAGTAGGGAAGATCATGGAGACACTGCTGAAAGAAAGGATAGTGGCACACCTGGAATCCACTGGTGCCCAGGATCTGAGGCAGCATTGATTCACATCAGTAAGGTCTTGTCAAATGAATCTGATAGATTTTTTTGATTGGGTGACTAGGGAAGTGAATCAGGGAGGGGCCATAGACATCACCTACAGTACCTGGATTTCAGTAAAGCCTTAGATACTGTCCCACACAGAAAGCTGGTTAACAAGATGAGTAGTCTGGGCATAGGGCATAAGATGATACAGTGGGTTAGAAACTGGCTGACAGACAGAAGGTAGAGGGTGGTGGTAAATGACATCCAATCTGGGAAGAAAGGGGTGACCAGCAGAGTGCCACAAGGATCAGTACTGGGACCAGTCCTGTTCAATGTTTTCATTAGCGACATTGCAGAGCGGCTGGAAGGAAAGATCTGCCTATTTGCAGATGACACCAAGATCTGCAACAGAGTGGACACTCCAGAAGGGGTGAAGATAATGAAGAGGGATCCAGAGAACCTTGAAAAATGGTCAGAGGTGTGGCAACTGAGGTTCAATCCAAAAAAGTGCAAGATAATGCACCCGGGTAGGGGGAACCCTGGGGAGACCTACAGGATGGGGGAGGAGGTGCTGACAGTCACCAAAGAGGAGAGGTACCTAGGGGTTATCATATCTGATGAACTGAAGGAATCAAAGCAGTGTGCAAAGGCTGCAGGAAGGGCCAGTAGCATGCTGAGATGCATAGGCAGAGGTATTACTAGTAGGAGGCAGGAAGTGGTAATGCCATTGTATAAAACACTGGTAAGACCTCACCTGGAGTACTGTGTGCAGTACTGGAGACCACACATGCATAAGGACATAAACATGGTGGATGCTGTCCAGAGAAGTACAACAAAGATGGTACATGGTTTGCACCACAAAACATATGAGGAGAGACTGAGAGACCTCAATGTACTCACTGGAGGAGAGGAGAGAAAGGGGCAACATGAAAGAAACATTTAAGTACCTCAAGGGCATAAACTAGGTGCAGTTTGGAGATCTTTTCCAAAGTAGAAAAGATACCAGAACAACGGGGCATGATGTGAAATTGGAATGGGGGAGAATAAGAGGTAACGTAAGGATGTTTTTCTACACACAGAGAGTGGTGAACACTTGGAATAGTCTGCCACAAGAGGTGGTGGGGGCAAGCACAGTGGAGGGGTTTACACATGCCTGGGACAAGCACAGGGAAACCTTGGGCGGGAAGGGAGTGATGAAAAGCCATTGACCACTAATGGTGAGTGGATGCATAAATGTATAGGGCCTATGGGCAGACTGGATGGACCTAGCGGTCCTTATCTGCTGACATTTTCTATGTTTCTATCCACTATGATCTGACAGTATGCTTCTGGACAGATAGTACCTTTATTAAATGTATCAGAAACCTAAGAGTCTATCTGACCATGCATTTAACTCAATGGCATTGCTATATTGATATTATTGGTAACATATATTTAAAATAAAGGCTGTGTAAGTGGTTATAATGAGAATTTTACACACACTCAAGGTGTCGGATGCCACATAAACCCGAAGAGTGAAGCTCAAGGGATTTAAGGCCTCCCACACTGAGGGCGTGTGTAAAATTTGAGTTTACACATCTACCTAGCTTTTATTTTATATAATTGCCGGGGATCATTTTTTGCCACAGTAATTATATAAAATAAACAGACATCACCTGTGGAACCACGGGCCAGTCTGGTTGTAATGCTGTCTGTGGTCAGAAGGGACTGGAGGAAGAAACTTTTTTTTCCAAAAAGCAGCCCAGTTTAAAAGTGAGAAAAGCATTTTTGTAGCTCAGTTATTTTTTTTTAAATGTACTTACCGCTGACTCTGAGTGGTGGTGTAGTGTTGAGTGGTGGGGAAAGGCAGCCAGTGCAGAGGAAGGGAGATAGAAGTCAACTAGCGCATCTCGCATAGAACAAGAGAAATCTGGCATATGTCTCTCTTATAACCTACAGGTTATAACAACAAATTGTAACTGGGTTTCCCTTAGGGAAAAAAACAATACCCCTTGTGTCTTTTCCCCAGTATTCATCTCCCTCTTTTAGCAACTTAGGATTGTAAAATTGCACAACTTTATTTATTTATTTAATCATTTCTTACACACTATATCCCTTTTGGTAGTGCCTATTTTCAAAGGGTCTAGGATCAAATAACAGAAAGAGAAATGTAACAGTCATAAATAACATATCTGCAGCGATGGAAAAAAGGACAAAGAACATTTACATTTTTTTTTTTTATACTTTATTTATGCTCCGACGGGCAGGGCATCTCTCAGAAGTGCTCACTCGACCTACTCCTCTACTCTCCCCACTGAGATCCCCCTCCTCCGGGACCCTCAACAGGACTTTCCAGCCCTCCAGATCACACCCCAGGAGAGGGCCTGCCCCCCTACCTGGCAGCCTATCTGAGATTAGAGGGTAAATCCTGGTAGAGACCCTGGAGGACCAGAGGAGGGTTGGTCTGGTGCTGTGGATGTGGGCTTGGTCACTGGAGCCCTCATCGCTTCCCTGTCCCATCAGGGATTTTAGTCTTGTGGTTGCCCCTGAGGAGCATGGATGTGCAATGACATCCTAGCACAGATGTGCTGACGTCCGCCACCACTCCTCCCAAATGCCATAGAACTGCAAGTCCCTTGCGCTGCCCCCAATCTCCATCAGGGGAAGCCAAGGAGCAGTACAAAGCCTGGAACCCTCACCAGGGAAGGGAGAGCAGTCTTTTGGATGCTTGATCCCTTTCCTCCCTTGCTGATCCCCAGCAGCACAAGTCCATTCCCGAACCCAGGTTGATGGCATGGTGTGAAGTGTGGCATCCAGTGCCTCAACCCTCAGTGCCACCAGGTCAGCTCAAGTATTTACATATTTACAGTGATAAAATTGACATGGCACGACACAGCTGAGTACAAACATATGAAACTGCTAGTAGACACAGGCCAGATGGTCTATCGAGTCTGCTCAAATGTGCAGCAAACAGTCCATTTATACCACAGCTGTCCTGTCCACCCCTACCTGCATATCCGAGTTCATGCCCATGCTTGCTGATACCTTTCTACCCCCAATGTCCTCTTGGTGACCTTCCCCCTGACTTTGCCCTATCCCCTCTTAAAACTGCTCCCTAACTTTAAGGATACCACCTCCTCGGGCAGTGCATTCCACCTTGCCACCACCCTTTCCATGAAATAGTACCTTCTCATCTCCTTTCTGAATCTTCCACTCTCCAATCTCAGACTGTGCCCCCTGGTGTCCCTCTCTTCCTTTAAATTAAAAATTCCCTATGTACCAGTTTTGTTTATGCATTTCATATATTTAAAGGTTTCTATCATATCCCCTCTAGCCCTCCTTTCCTCCAGGGAGTACATTTTGAGCTCCCTCATCCTCTCCTCATAGAGTTTGTCTTCCAATCTGAGGATCATTCTGGTTGCTCTGCATTGGACCCCCCGCCTCCAGCAATTTAACATCTTTTTTCAAGTAAGGGCATCAGAACTGTATGTAGTACTCCAGGAGAGACCTCACCAATGACCTGTACAGTAAAAGAATTACCTACCCTCTCCAGGAAGTGATTCCTCTGACAATACACCACAGCATCTTATTAGCTTTAAATGCCACTATCCTGCACTACGCTGAGTGGTTCATTTGTGCTGTTATTATCACCTCAGGATCTTTCTCCTCCTCTGTAGTGGCTAACTGTAACCCCCCCCAGCTGATAATAATTTCTTGGGCTCCTTGCTCCTAAGCAAATGACTTTGTACTTCGCATTGAACCCCATGTGCCATGTGTCTGACCAGTGCTCAGATTTAGCCAGTTCATCCTGTAACCTCTGCCACCCTTCTGTGTCATTCACCACTGCATCAATCTTCATTTCATCCACAAAAAGGCCGATCTTGTTCTTAATCCCATTTTATTTATTGAAATGTTTCAACAGGAAGGCACACTGAGCAACAAGTTGCTTGTCTCCCGGTGCAACCTGGGGGGTAGGGAACAATGGGATAGAATACAGAGAAATGTAACAATGTTGGAATACAATTTGCTTACTTGCATACAATGAGAGCAGAAGGTATTACAGGTGGATGACGCTGGCTAACAATGCAACAGTTAAGTATAGTAGATATAAAGGTACATATAGCAAATTGGCAACAGTTGGTAACACTGGAACACATATAATAACTTGGCAACAGTATGTAGCACTAGGTGGTAAGGTGACCCAATAGTAATTGGAAGCCATTAGTGTAGAAACATAGAATTTGACAGCAGATAAGGACTGTTTGGCCCACCCAGTCTGCCCATTTCCCTACCTGATGGATAAGCTGCAGATTCTAGTTAATCAACAGCTTACTTCCTCCTGTCCCCCACTAGAATTGCCTGATGCCTATCCCATGCATTCTTGAATTCTCCCATTGTTCCTGACTCCACAACCTCCTCAGGAAGGCTGTTGCATGCATCCCCAACTCTCTCTGTGAAAAAATACTTTCTAACATTACCTCTGACCCATCCCCATCTTCAAATTGTGCCCCCTTGTTCTTGCACATCTCTTCTTCTGAAAGATACTACCCTCTTGTACCTTGTTAATTCCCTTGAGATACTTGAAAGTTTCTATCATGTCCCCCCCTCCCTCCTTTCCTCAAGGGTATACATATTAAGCTGCTTTAGTCTCTCCTTGTATGTCTTCAGGTGCAGACCTTGCACCATTTTGGTTGCCCTCCTCTGAACAGCCTCCACTCTGTCTATGTCTTTGTGGAGATGGGGTCTCCAGAATTGCATGCAGTACTCCAGATGGGGTCTCACTAACTGTCTGTACAGAGGGATAACAACTTCCTGTTTTCTACTGTTGATGTCTCTCCCAATGCATCCCAGTATCCCCCTAGCCCTCCTTACTACCTTCTCACATTGCTTGCCCACCTTTAGGTCATCTGATATAATTACTCCTATGTCTCTTTCGATTTTTGTTGTTATTAACTCACCCCCATTGTGTACTCTTCCCCTGGGTTTTTGTTTCCCAGATGCACTACCTTGCACTTCTTTGCATTGAATCTGAGCTGCCCCGTATTTGATCATTCCTCCAACCTTGCCAAGTCCCTTTTCATTCTTTCCACCCCACCTTGTGTATCAACCCTGTTGCAGATCTTTGTGTCATTTGCAAAGAGGCATACCTTCCCTTCCAGGTGCTCTCCAATGTCACTTATAAAGATATTAAAGAGGACTTGTCCCAGTAGCGAACCCTGCAGTATCCCACTAGTTACCCTCCTTTCTTCACTGTGGACTCCATTTACTATTACCTTTTGCATCCTGTTGTCCAGCCAGTTATCCAGGCTACCACCTTTGGACCCACTCCAAGGCTGGCTAACTTGTATATTAATTGTTTGTGTGAGACTGTGTCGAATGCCTTGCTAAAATCTATGTAGGCCATATCCACAGCCCCTCCCTGGTCTACTACTTTGGTCACCCAGTCAAAGAAACCTATTAGGTTCGTCTGACATGACCTTCCTGCTGTGAAACCATGCTGCCTTGGGTCCTGTGCCCCACTGGCCTCTAGGCACTCAACAATTCTTTCCTTCAGAAGTGATTCCATCATTTTCCCTACCACTGAAGTCAAACTAACTGGTCTGTAGTTTCCTGCCTCTGCCCTGCTCCCACTTTTGTGAAGTGGAATCACATTTGCCCTCCTCCAGTCCTCAGGTGTAACATAGATATTCAAGATTTACAGTGATTGGAATAAAGAGAGGAAGAATGGAAGCAGGGAAAGAAAAATTGCGGAGGGTAGAATGGAAGAAGAGAAAGGAAATTTACCAAGAGATGAAGACAGAACATGATTTTTGAGGCACACAGAGATGACTGGGTAGACTAAAGTGTATATAAGAGGGATATGGGGTAGGTTGTAAGTGCTTAATTGAGTGTAGGGGTAGGCCAGTGTTAGGCTATGTTAACTGGAAGAGGGGTAGGATGAGATAAGAAGTAGAGTGTGGCAGGATGAAAAGAGAGGTATTGTAGTTGGGGGTATCCAAGGGGAAGGGGGGTTGAAATTCAACAATGTCCTGTTGTCCCTATCTGGGCAGGGTGCTGGACAGCCCTACTGGTAGGACACCAGTTACAGGCAATGAGAGTTATTTCTATATAGTGATGCAAGAGAGGGGGGTGTTGGGGGAGGGATGTTGTGGGAGGTGGTAGCAGAGGTAGCACAACCAGTTTGCTGGGTGACCCTGCCTGCACAAGGCAGTGATCTAGCAGTGACTGAGGGGGTGCAGTAAAAGGAGAAATAGGGGAAAGGGGGTAAAGTTGTTGCCCACCATGCACTATGGATCCTGCCTGCACAAGGCAGTGATTGATCCCATGTGAGATATCAACAATAAAAATGTCAAACAGCACTGGGCCCACTACTGAGCCTTGTGGTACTATACTGGTTACAGCTCTTGGAGTTCAGAGTCCCCCTCCCACAACTACCCTCTGTTGCCTGTCCAGCAGCCAGTTCCTGACCCAATCCACCATTTTCTCCCCTGCTCCCCAGTATCTTAACTTGTTAATCAGCCTCCCATGTAGCACTGAATCAAAGGCCTTGCTGAAGTCCAGATACAGGAATTCCACCGCTTGACCCCTGTCGAGTGCCCTAGTCACCCTGTCATAAAAGTCAACCAGGTTGGTCTGACAGGATCTGCCAGAGACAAATCCATGTTGCTTGCCGTCCTGGAGATGATTCACTTCCAGAATGGTTACCAGCCTTTCTTTAAGGATAGTCTCCATTAGCTTCCCTACAATGGATGTA
Organism: Neoceratodus forsteri; assembly: GCA_016271365.2. NCBI lineage: Eukaryota > Metazoa > Chordata > Ceratodontiformes > Ceratodontidae > Neoceratodus > Neoceratodus forsteri. Next base: position 811,370,149 of record CM028129.1, on the reverse strand, counting down.
AGACTGGTCTGTAGTTGCCTGGCTCATCCCTGGGTCCACTTTTGTGGAGGGGTACCATGTATGCCATTCTCCAGTCCTGGGGTATGCATCCTTGTTCCCAGAGAGGTAATGGACAAGTCTGCTAGAGGTTCCAGCAGGACTTCCACCAACTTCTTCAGAACCCTAGGGTGTATGCCATCTGGGCCAGGCGTCTTATCCACCTGCAAGGCCCCACTTGCCACTGAAGTAACATAGCACGGTAGACATGTGAGCTTAACAGCTGAATATGCAACAGGATAAATAAGATATAGCTGGGTATTTGGGACAGGGGTTAAACATTTTACAGCAGAGATTTGACAGTGCAAGAGTCCCAGCATTTCAGAAGAGAAAAAGAATCAGTTTTAGTGAAGTATTGTCTAGTAGTGGTTATGGGCTGTTGGTTGTGCAGCGAAGGAACACAAGGTACAAGAGAGTGGTACAAGAGCCCAAAGTGTGCGAGTAATAAAGCGAGGAGATCAAGGTGGGAGAGTGGGAATGTGGGAGACTGGCTAGTGATAGCAGGCACAAGGATTAAGAGGGGTGAGGGAGGCTAATACCTGGGTCTTAAGTTAGTGAGAAAATCAATGGTTTTGAGTGATGGGAAGACCAAATTCCATAGTTTAGTTAAATTAAAGGAGAAGCAGGACTGACCCATGGATGTTTTCTTCTAGGGAGCATCAGAGAGTTGTACAGCACCCCCCTGGTGGTGTGCTTAGAGGCCACAGGGTTAAGGAGAGATTGGACACCTGTAGACAGTTGCCCAAGTAAGGCTTTTTTAACTGTTACGAGGGTAAGAAAACATAGGTGGGAATCGAGATTAAGGCACCCTAGCCTAGAACATTGTACAGGGTGCATTTATGCGAGTCTCATTTTTGGTCAAGTGCAAAGTGGCAGGGCCTATTCATTAAGCCCTCGACTCTGTTGAGTTCAGTACTTTGCTGCCAGTGGCACCGTAGATCACCAGTCCATAGTCTACGAGACTGAGGATGTGGCTTTTGATGAGTTGTTGCTCGATTTCTGGGAGGAATGCATTTTTGTGCCTGTACAGCAAGCTGAGTCTGGAGTTAGTGGCCTTAATGAGCAGGCCTGTTTGCAGATGACACCAAGGTCTGCAACAGGGTGGATACGCCGGATGGGGTGGAAAGGATAAGAAAATACCTGGAACTACTAGAGAGATGGTCAGGGGTATGGCAGCTAAAGTTTAACACAAAAAAGTGCAAAATTATGCATTTGGGGAGCAGGAACCCTGGGGTGATTTATGGGTTGGGGGAAGGGGGAGATCCTGACAGTAACTAAGGAGGAGAGGGACTTGGGGGTCATAATCACAGATGACATGAAAGCTGCTAGACAGATGACAAAGGTGGTGGAAAAGGCCAGGGGGATGTTGGGGTGTATTGGAAGTGGAATCACAAGCCGAAGGAGGGTGGTAATAGTGCCACTGTACAAGACCCTGGTAAGACCTCACCTTGAATATGGTATACAGTTCTGGAGACCACACCTTCAATAAGACATTAACGAAATAGAGATGGTGCAGAGGAGGGCAACCAAAATGGTGAAAGGATTACCTCACAAGCCTTACAAGGAGAAAGTGAAGAACCTCAGTTTGTACATGTTGAAACAAAGGAGGGAGAGAGGTGACATGATAGAAACATTCAAGTACCTCAAAGACATTAACAAGGTGGAAGGGGACAGCATATTCCAGATTAATAGCAGTGCCAGGACAAGATGGCAGGACATGAGACTTAGGGGTGGCCGCACAAGGGGAAATGTCGGGAAGTTCTTTTTTGTTGAAAGAGTGGTGGATGCATGGAATAACCTCCCCAGGAGGTAGTGGCAGGTTTCAAATATGCATGGGGCAGAAAAAAGGAATGACAGAAATAGGAAGAAAAAGCTGAAGCCAATGACCAGCTAGGGTCACTGGAGTCTTCATTAGGCAGCTTAAATGGGCAGACTGAATGGGCCTAGCAGTCCTTATCTGCCAACAGCATCTATGTATCTATGTATGTCCATGTGATCTGAGTAGGTTAGACCTGAGTCAAGAGTAATCCCTAGATATCTGAAGGTGGTTACTTGCTCTATTGGGGCTCCGAGGTTGGAGGTAATGACTACAGTAGGAGGGAACTGGGTTTTTCCTCTGGAGTAGAAAAGCATTGATTTTGTTTTCTTGTAGTTCAGTATGACAAGTTATTAGTGAACCAGCCACAGATAGCAATGAAGTTGGTTTGGAGGCTATGTTGGATGAAGGGTACACTGCTGTGTGTGGCCGTGATAATCGCATCATCCTCGTAAAGGAGTATTTTTGTGGATGTGCAGGCTATGGGGAGTTCATTAACAAAGAGAATGAACAGAAGGGGACCGAGGATAGATCCTTGGGGAACCCTCACTGTCATTGGCTTGTAATCATAGAGGGTTGCTCTGCATTTGACTGCTTGAATTCTGTTAGTCAGATAATTTTTTAGCCAGACGGTGGCTTGCATTGAGAGGCCAATTTTGTTTAATTTTAGGCAGAGCAGATCATGATTTACAAGGTAGAAAGCCTTTGTGAGGTCTATGAATATAGATCTGGCAAGATCCCCTCTATCTAGGGCCTGATATAGAAGGTCATTGATAAAGTGCAGTTAGGGTGCGGTGCCATTTATGGAATTCATGCTGCTCAGGTGATAATAGGTCATGTTTCCCCAGGTAATGGGAGAGATGTTCGTTTGCTATTTTTTCAGTGCTTTTGAGACTGGTGATAGAATTGAGATTGGGTGGTTATTTGTGGGTAGTTCAGGGACTCCCTCTTTGTGGACAAGTGTTACATGTGCTGTTTTCCAGATTTTTGGCACCCGCCCAGTTGCAAGAGACAAGTTCAAGATGAGCTGGAGGGGTCAGGTGACCTCACGCATTGCCTGTTTTAGGAGTTTCATGTCAATGTTATCTGGCCCCATGCGAGGAGATATTTTTAAGCTGGCTAGACATTTGTAAGTTTCTACCCAGGTTATTCTACAAAGATAAAAGTCAGGGTGCGGATGGTTCATAGGGGTGGTGTGCTTATCCTCTACTTGACTGAAGTGTGCTGGGATGTGGGCGGAGAGGTCACTAAATGTGCTATTGAAGGTATTTGATATGTTTAAGTCACCATCAATATGGGACCCATTGATGAGGATGGAGTGAGGGAGCAGCTTGTGGGAGTTGCCTAGTATATTATTAATCCCTTTCCATAGTGACTTAGGTGGCTTGAGGGAAGAGGACTGTTTGTTTTTGTGGTAGCTAGCCTTTGCAGCTCTGACTAGATTCTTTACCCTGTTTCTGATTTTCTTGTACCTTTGGAAGAGGGTATTTAGGCCAAGCTCTTGGTATTGTGCCTTGACTCTATCTCAATATCTTATTAGAGACATGAAGTCTGGCTTGAACCATGGTTGGGAGCTTCCTTTATTTGAAAGGGTTTTGTACAGGGCCACTAGATCACAGACTCTGTTGAAGTGCATTATGGAGTAAACCAGAGCAGCCTCAACGTCTTGTATCTGCTGCAGGAAGGACCAGTTCATCTGTTGAAGCATAACTCACAACTGCGGAGTCTTGTGAGAGCAGAACACTTGGGCTCTATACCAGGAGGGAGTAGGAGGGGGTGTTGTTGCAGACCACTGGCATACAATTGGGGAATGTTCAATCAAGAAGTCTGAAAAGACTTTGGTGTGGAGGATCCTATGTGGGTGGCTGACAAGCACCCTGTATATGAGTGATGCAGTTCCAGTTTTATAATTTTTTTTGGGTGGGCGAGGAAATAACCCATATTAGGTACAAGCTGGCAATCTTGTCACGATTGCCTTTATTGTTGCTTGCTAGCCAGTTACAGTTAAAATCACCGAGTATGATTTTTTCATGGGGGGATTGAGTCTAGTAATGGTGTCGTGGAGATGTCAAACCCCTTGGAAGACTCTACTGGGGTGAATATATGCTAGAACAAAAGTTATGTTTTTTTCTCCACTAGCCCCAAGGGCAAGATGCTGAGCCCTGCACTCTGCATCTGTGGATATTGGGGAGGTGGAGAGCCTAAAAGCGTTAAGGTGAGATTTTACAAATAGCAAGCAATGCCCACCTCTTTTATGGGTCCTATCTTGCCGAAACATAATGTATGAGCCAAAGCTTACCTCATGATCTGAGATCTTAGGGGTAAGCCAAGAATCAGTCACAGCTAAGATGTCATAGTTGGAGTTAGATACTCATAATCTAATTTTGTCCATTTTGTGTGGGAGACCGCCTATGTCCTCTTATATGTCAACATACATTTTTTTCTAACCCTCAGTCCTGACAGTCATGCTTCTAATTTTCTACAGTATCTTAAAAATGGTTTAACATGTGCTGTACCACCACTCTATTTAGAATAAACTTGCCAGCCTATTCACTATTAGCATTTTTATTCAAGTATACAAATTATTCAAGGCACTGAAAATACACAGTTATTGTATATACAACCAGTTGATCAAGGAAGGTGAAAATGTAAGCATTTGCTGTACAGAATTTTAATGACTGAGAGAAGGAAAATCAATGTACTAGAAGCAGCATCTTGCAAAATCATGCATTTGTGGCACAGGAACCCAGGGGAGGCTTATATGATAGGTGGGGGGATACTGATGGCCCCAAACAGGAATAGGATCAAGGGGTAATCATATCAGATGACCTAAGGGTGGCCAGATAATGTTCCAAGGGTATGGGGAGAGCCAGTGGGGTACTAGGGTGCAGAGGGAGAGGTATCACCAGCAGAAGAAAGGAGGTGGTGATGCCACTGTACAGATCATTGGTAGACCTCATCTGAAGTACTGTGTCCAGTTCTGTATACTGCATCTCTGTAAGGATGTGGACAGGGTAGAGGCAGTTCAGAGAAAGGCAACACGAATGGTGCAAGGCCTGCATCAAAAGTCATATGATGAGAGACTGGATGACCTCAATATTTATACCCTGGAGGAGAGGAGAGAGAGGGGGAATATGAGAGACCTTCAAATACCTCAAGGACATAAATAAGGTACTAGAGGGTAGCATCTTTCAGACAAAAGTGATGTTCTAGAACAAGGGATCATGAAATGAAGCTGGAAGGGGTAGACAAAGGGGTAACATGAGGAAGTATTTTTTCACAGACAGGGTGGTGGGTGCATGGAACAGCCTCCCAGTGGAGGTGGTAGGGGAAAATTCAGTAGGGGAATTCAAAAATGCATGAAGCAGTCATGGGTAACCCTAGCGATAGGTAAGAGAATAAAGCCGGAGATCAAGTAGGGTCTGTGGTTTTTGCAGCAGGTAGAGAAAATGGGCAGACTGGGTGGGCCTACTGGTCCTTATCTGCTGTCAATTTCTATGTTTCTACATATAGTTTATATACTTTTATAGGATGTATCTCAGCACTGCTGCTTCTGCTGCTGGTGGTGGTGGTGGTGGGGGGGAATGGTGCGAGTGGAATCCAAAAATGGGCCGCTCATTTAACACTGATGTAAAGAGCCTTAACAAAGTTTCTGTTTTAACAGTTTAGTAACCTTTAGCATGCAGAATAAATTACCTAAAAAGGATTTGCCTCACTGAGACTTTAAATTAAATAGTGAACCATAATGATATGTCATTTAATTTTACTGCTTACTACTGTTCAGCACTGCAATACATGGGCGTCTGATTAATGAGACAGCCACATAACAGAGATGAATTGCTGTGAGTGGCACCATCACCATCACCATTAAATGTAGCAGGAAAGGCAAATACAGGAATTAGTGACTCTGCAGTACAGTACATACTTTTTGGTAGACAATGTCAGTAGACATAAACACAGTAACATTTCCATTTGTCATGTATTGTACCAAACAAAAACTGCAGTTTACACTGTGAGTGCAAAGAAGGCTATTTCTCCAGGGCTTTAAGCCATACTGTACTTCCTCTCTGTGGCTCACAAGTAGAGTTGCATGGCTTATCCTTATGATGTTTCAGTACACTGGTAGCCACTGGGATCAGTAATAATAATAGCCTTAGTTATGGCTAGCTGTGGATAATCATAGGAACACATAAACATAGACTCTGTTGGCAGAGAAGGACTTACTGGTTGGCCGATCCAGTCTGCCCTATTTTTCCCTGACTATTCTGGTGCCTCAGATCATATTTGATCTCTGGTGCCCCACCCCCCCATCTTCCTTTCTGCTACCTATCATGCCTGTATGCCTATCCAACACATGCTTGAAGCTTCCCACTGTTTTTGCCCTCACTACCCATTCTGGCAGGCTGTTCTAGGCATCCACCACCCTTTCGGTGAAGATGTATTTCCTCACACTCCTCTTAAAACTTCCCCACCCTAGCTTTATTGCATGCACTCATGTTCTGGTGCTTTTCCTGCTCTGACTCCCACCTGTGCTCGTTCACCCCTGTGAGGCACTTACAGGTCCCAATTATGTCCCCTCTTGCTCTCCTCTCCTGCAGGGAGTACATGTTGAGTTCCCACAGCCTCTCCTCATATGGCTTCTCTTGCTGCCCCCACACCATTCTGGTAGCTATCCTCTGGACTGCTTCCACCATGCTAACATCCTTGTGGAGGTACTGCTTCCAGAACTGGTCACAGTGCTTTAGGTGAGGTCTCACCAGTGAGCTATACAGTGGCAACACCACCTCCCTCCTCCTGCTAAAAATCTCCCTCCATGTGCACTCCCAGAATCTCACTGGCCCTGCCTACTGCCTTGTCACACTGCCCTGGCACCTTGAGATTATCAGATATGCTTACCCCAAAGTTTCTTTCTTGCTTGGAGACTGTCAGTTCTTCCCTCTATCTCATACACAGCTCCCTGATCCCCCCCCCCAGATGCATGACGATGCACTCTGACACTGAAACCCAGCTGCCATGCCCTAGACCACTCCTCTAGTTTCCCCAGATCCCTTTGCAGTCTCTCCACCTCTTCCTGCATGTCCACACTGTTGCAGATTTTTATGTCATCCACAAAGATACACCTCTTACCCTCCAGTTCTTTAGCAATGTCACTTATGAAGATATTGAAGAGGACCGGTCCAGTACTGATCCCTGTGCACCCTCCTTAATCACTCTCCTGTTCTCCTAATGTCTGATGTTTTCCACCACCCTCTGCCTCCTATCCTTCAACCAGTTTGATACCCAGCTTGCCACTTTCTTCACAGCTCCCAGGCTGTATAGTTTCTTTACTAGCCTCCTTTGTTGCACAGTGTTAAAGGCCTTGCTGAAGTCCAGATAAGCCACATCGATTGCCCTCTCCTGAGCCACTTCCCTAGTCACTCACTCAAAAAAATCTATGAGATTTGTTTGGCAGGACCTCCCCCTGTGATTCTCTGCTGTCAGTTGTCATACATCGTATATGTCTCCAGGTACTCCATTAGTATCTCCTTCTACAGGGTCTCCATTAATTTCCCCACCCCTTATGTGACACTGACTGGCCTGTAGTTGTTATCCTCCTCCCTGCTACTGCTCTTGTGCAGATTGTCCACCTAAGCCCTTCTCAAATCCTCATCTCATCACCAATGAACTGCTGAATAATGCTGCCAGAGGGGTGGCTAGCACCATTCTCAGTTTTTTTAGAACACTGGGGTGAATCCTATCGGTCCCAATGCCTTGTTCTCCTTTAGGGCTCCCATACTCCTTCAGACTCTCTCCTCCAAAAATGGACCTGTGCCCACTTCCCACTGCTCTGTTACCTGTTTACACTTGTTGTTCCATCCTGTATCTACAGTGAAGAGTGAGCAGTACTAATTTAAAGTTTTAGCTTTTTCCTTATCTTTTACAAGTATCCCCTGCCCTCTTGATTCTCTCTGTTCCACCCTTTACTTCCCTCTTTTCGCTCAAATAACTGAAAAAAGATTATTCATTTATTTAAAGGATACTACAGATGTGCTGAACAAACTGCTAAAAGTAACATAGCATGACACCAATTGGTGGATCATCATAGATGTGGCCGCCCTTTACACCTTCATCAGTCAAAGCAAAGAGGTGGCTCCATAACAGCTCAGACCGGAGCCAAAAGCAATATCTAGCACAATTTCCTTCCACCAAGCTTGGCTCAACAGTCTCCACTTCAGAAACAATCATGCTGTTGTGCAAAACTTAAAAGTTTATTAACAAAATTATAAAAACAGCAGTACTCAGATCTCTAACACAAACATTTTCACCCCTTACAGGGGCTTTGACAAGACTGACAAGATACCAGGTGTAGGACAATTAAAAAGCACAAGTTTAAAGAGACATCACATAATTTCATAAAACGCCAATACATACATCCCACTCACACTGGTAATCCTCACCCATAAAGTGTAAAAATGTCCAGGCAATAATATAAATAATCCCCATATGAGGTGCAATGAATAAAAAAAGGAAAAAATTTAAACCACACAAAATGTGTTAATGCAGATATCATTAAATCTCAAGGACAGGGTGGGGAGGGAAAGGAAAGAAAAAGAAAAAAGAGAGGGAGGGGAAGAGACAAGGGAAAAAGTGGCTATGGTGGAACAGCTGTGAGATATAGTATAGCCACATAATCACGTGATGTAACCTTAGATAATTTAAGCCAAAAGTTGCATTGGTCCACAACAATATATGCACTTTTCATTGTTACACATGTCTCCTAAGGAACAATAAATATATCTTACAGAAATAGAGATAATTGAAAATGATAATAATCATTCAGTCCCTGTGGGTAATATGACTTAAGATAGTATTGCCAAAAGTTCTCCCTTTGTAACAAAATTCTGCTTTTGTCTCTACCCCTTACTTTTTCATAAACCCGTTCAATCATCTGAAACCCAAATATGTGATCCCTACCTCTAATTTCACAATGTTGTGCCAAAGCACTGATATCATCCCTGTTTTCCATGCTTCTAATGTGCTGTCCTATTATCTCTGTAAATTTCTGTTTTCTTTTCCCCCCACATAAAAGGAATGGCATTTGCTACACCTTGCATAGTAAATAACATTCACAGAGCTGCAGGTAGCGGAATCTCATGTGCTACAGCCCCTGCCAAAAATAGGATATTTAAGTTCTGCCCCCTCAATTATGCATTTATAAACTGTGCAGTTCTCACACTTATGTATGTCTGGTAGCAGACGTTTATGTGATTCCTTTTTTCCTTGATGTTCCCAATGTGGATCAATCAATCACATAAATTAACCCCTCTCCTAAAGATCATCTTCGGCACATTCTTAGCTATCTCTCTAAGTTTCCTATCAGTTTTCAAAATATGCCAATTCTTCTCAATCACCTTACATACCAAATGTACCTGTGGACTAAAGGTGGTTATAAAGTTAGATGTGGTTTTCTTGCCATATCTCATGTTTCTAGTTCTATTACTGGATTGCAACTAGTCTTCTCTTTGTATGTGGCTAACTCTGTCTCTTGCCAGCTGTGCAAGATCTTCATTATAGCCCCTTTGTGAAAATCTCTCTGTTAATATATTTGCTTGAGTCTCTTAATGTCTGCATTTGATCAATTCCGTTTCACACTCATGAACTGCCCTACTGGTATATTAGCTGTAATGTGCTGGGGTTGACAGCTGTTGAAGTGTAGTATCAAGTTTTTATCTGTATCGTTCCTATAGGGACTCATACTCACATCCCCATTTTCTCCTTTTGAAATTACTAGATCTAGAAAATCTACTGCATGGAGATCAAAGGTCATTGTGAATCTAAGATTCTGATTGATAGATTCCAAATATTGTAAAAAAGAATGTAATTCTGTCTCTGTTCCCTTCCAAATTAAAGACAAATCATCAATGTGCCTCTTATAGAGGTCAACCTTTTTCAGATATGGGTTTATTTAATCATAAATGACTGCTTTTTCCCACTAGGACATATTGTACATACGTTAGCATAATTTGAGCCCATAGCTGCCCTCATTACTGTCCCTTTAATCTGTAAGTACATCTTATCATTATACAAAAAGCAGTTACACTGTAAAACTCTTTTTCTGTGACAGATTCCAACAATTCAATGAAAAGGGCAGAATATTCTGTATTTTTATATAACATCTCATGGAATGCGTCTAATCCCTCTTGGTGAAGGCTATTTGTGCAAAGAGCATTGATATCTAATGTTACAAAGTACCACTCTGGTTCTATACAGACATCTCCTAAGATATTTAACAATTGAGTAGTGTCCTTCAAATATGACCTCGTTCTCTGTGTAACTTTGTCAATGTGCCCATCAATGAACATAGCTAAAAGTTTTGTTAATGACCCATTACTTGATACAGTTGGGCAAGCCTGCAGTCTGAGCAGATTTTTATGGACTTTGGGTAATCCATACAAAACTGTTCAAACCGGATGTTTCTCAACTAGGAAGCTGTACCATTCTTGTTTAATTACCTCTTCATTAATGATTCACAAAGCAACATGGCAATATCCCTTTTGAAACCATTAGTCAGATATTTTTCCAAAGCAGTATAGAAATTTCTATCTGATAGTTATCTATGCATTTTGTTTTCATAGTCTTTTCTCCCCCATGCAACAATGGATCCCTCCATTGTCTGCTGGTTTTATATTTTTATTGTCACTCAAAATTTTAATTGCTTCTTCTGACGTGCAATTATAATAGCTTGCTGAAATTTGTTGTTCAAATAGAAGTTCTAATTCATGTAGACAAGCTTTCTCAAATGTCAAAATCATTGTATTGGGTGGAGATAGAAAAGCAGATTTTGGTTTAATCATTAGTTGAGGATTTTGGCAGTGGGTGGGATGTTGGAGTCCCTTGAAGTTTGAAGCAGTACTGGAATTCTTAATTAATGCAACTGATACTAAAATCTTAACTTCTTTTTGTTCAATAGAGTTTTCTACTTACAGGTTCAGGACATGGATATAGAGATGGCTCTCTCCTACACCAACTTCGTTATGGGTTGGTGGGAGGAGGGGGCCATCTACAACATCATGACCAATCCATTTTTTGAACAAATCTTTTTTTGTTGTTGTTTATGCAGTCGGTACATCAATGACCTACTATTCATTTGGCAGGGTTCTTCCAATAAAACTGACTCTTTTGTTACATATCTAAAGGGAAATAATGTAGGCCTTAAATGTACAACAACCGAAAGTAATAAACTGATCACTTTTCTGGATTTATTGTTGGAATGTATACCTTGCCAAAAAAAATAACAACTGAGTACAGAAAAAAATACAGCATGCAATTATATATTACATTGCAAAAAGTGCCCACCCCATCATCTCATGAACAGAATTCCACATTGTCAAATGCTTTGACTTAAATTGAATTGCTGAAACACAGAAACATTTAACTCATAGACTGCAGGAATGCAGAACAGGTTAGAAAATCATGGCTACAATCAAAATGTCCTTAGAACAGCATGCAGAAAGCTACATCCAGAAACTGCTATGAACATCTGCTTCCTAGCTTCCACTCAGAAAGCTCAAATCAAATAACTTTTATTAATGAGTATAATCCATTGCCAATGAAAAAAAAAAAAAAATCATTAGTCTTGGCGAATTAGTGGTGAGGTCTTCCTTGGGGTTGTCAACTGTAATGTTCACCCCCCAACCCATAGCCTCAAGTCCAAAGCACAAGGTACAGGTCCAAGACAGTGCCTCATAATGATACACTCTTCAAAGGTAGAGAAGTATGTCTTGCCACATACTGATAATGGACCCTGCGTGAAGAAAGGAGATCATGTGAGACGTTGCTTGCTCAGGCAATGGGGTGAGCACTAAGGTTGACAGCTCCACTGAAGACCCCACCACTGATTCTCCAAGACTGTGGCAATCCAACACCCTAAAGTTTTTTTCCATTTGCTGTTTGGGGGATGGGGTGGGGGGGGAGTTTGGGTTCGAAACCCTAACACCAGAGTTCCCATCTTTTGTGGCAATTAGATACCCTAATGGATGCACTAACAAAGTGTTTTTGCAAAGAATTTCTTTTCTTTTTGATATAGTGGAATTGTATCCTCATTCATGCAGGTCCCTTCAGGATCTGTGTGAACAGGTGAAAATGTGTAGAGTCCTTTGGGCCCTGCACAATGGGAAGACTCTGTCAACCTTTTGAAGTGCAGGGCCTGGCAGATTCACTCTTTACACATTCACTCTTCATACATTCAGTCTTCATATTTTAATTTTAACAGCAAATTTTCAAAACAGTCATTTTATGACTCATTTAATTTTAACAGCAAAATGTTTTAAGATAGTCATGTTATGACTGCCCTTATAAACATATGTAGAATTTATAGTGTGCTGGCCATAATTGCTGGATGGGTGATGATGGGCACCTCAATCAACTTAAAGGATAACTGCTTTGATTTCCAGGGACCCATGTGCTTACAGCTAAGAAGAATAGCATCTGTGGCTATTACTAACAGTACCAGAAATTTTAACCCCCTTTTTTGAGTTTAGAACTATTGACAAAGTGTCACTGGCAAAATTAATTTCAGTTTCACACCATGTAATGACACTCATCTTGTGTTGCTGTGCAATACAGTAATTAAGAAGTAAAGTAAGCTATTAATCCTGACCCATTCATAATTTCCAAAAACCTGAAACACAATTTTTTGTTTTCATTTACATGAAAGCCTGAGTGTTATTCATACAAGTACAACCTCTTATTCCTAGTTGCGAGCAGCAATCTAAGCACTGTAATGTAGTAAATGTTAAACTGTACGTTATCCTCCTGATTTTTCCAAATTGCGATCAGGCACAGTAATGTTATATTTTATATTTTTACTATCTCAATCAATGTTTCTATTTTAATTTATAGCATATTGATGCTGGTTCATCAGCTTCATTTTTAGTGATGGTTAGTGTGATTATTCCATTGAGCTTCACGTAATCAGCTCATAAAGTGTGTTCTACTTCCGATGAATAATGCCAAAGTGCAGCTTTTTTTTGTAGCCATATATCATTTCCGTTTGAATGGTCCTCTGCAATAATGTTAGCCTTAATGGATTATTCGATGTATATAGGAAACACCATTTGAGAGTAGTGTCAGTGTGCAACCCAGTTTGTGTCTGTGTTGGGGGGGTACACATTTCTTGTTACTGTATTATGACTGTGAGTGCCTCTGTTACACAAATTGTGCATACTTGATATTTGAAGCCTGTTACAATATGTCAAACTTCTTGAGATAATACCACTGGCCTATTGGCATGGAGGGCTGAGGCACACTATATGTACTTTACCTCCTGCTACACTGGTGTCCCATGTTAAGGAATAAATGTGGGTAGCCAGGGGGTTAGCTGGGGGGGAGGATTCAGTATTGAGAGGACAGCTCTCCTCCCTCAGTGAAGGGGGGATCTGTGGTATACCCCTCTACTACCACCCAGATGAATCCAGGTGGAGGCAGGTGCGGTCACATAACATGGGAGACTCACGTTCAGAGCACTGGAGGAGTCTCCAAAGAAGTGGAGCTTGCACAGCATGCTCATTGCATGTTTATGGCTAGTCGGGGGGGGGGAAGAAACAGAGAACAAAGTAAAGGATAGGTTAATTGAATCCCTGTCTATCTGGCTACCAGCCTGCTGTGCAGCTCTGGGGCAAATCTAGATGCATCTCTGGGGAGAGGATGGCCCTCCTCTCCTGGCCCTGCTGTGGGGAGGAACATGTGGAAGATACTGATCCCTACCTCGGAGCGCCTCTCCTGCCAGGAGGAAAAACACTTGTACAAAATAAAAATCGTGAGGAAATTAGCAAAATTAAGACTACTTTTTTAGTGTTCTTACAGTAGTGGCTACTGACCAAGCCAATCCAAGGGTTGAGTAGGCACGAGATTTGACTGCTTTTCACTTCCTGGGTTTTCACAAAGAAACAAAGGACTCTGCTGCTTGCTACACCATAGCACTTGACCAGACATTACTGCAACAAGAGAGCTTCACAGCTAGCCAGCCAGCTCGCCCACCGCCGATCCCCTCTGGGTCCAGCAGGGAGCTGTGCTTGGTGCTTGAGAGCCCAGATTGCACCCTCTCCCAGCACAGCTCTCAGTCAATCCAAGGGCTGAGTAGGTAGGACATTCGGCTGCTCTTCACTTCCCTTATTTTCACAAAGAAACAAATGACTCGGCCGATTGTTATGCCACAGCACTTAACTTAACATTACTGTAGGGGCCGTGAGGGGATTTCACAGCCAGCCAGTCCCCCCTCCCATCCACCAATCTCCTTCTGGACAAGCAGGAAGCTCCATTTGGGAGCCCAGACTGCACCCCCTTCCCCAGCACAGGTCTCAGTCAATACAAGGGCTGAGTAGGCGGGACATTTGGCTGCCATTCACTTCCCATATTTTCACAAAAAAAAAAAGGACTCAGCCGCTTGTTATACTGCGGTATTCAACTCAACAATACTGCAAGGGTCACGAGGGGGCTTCACAGCCTGTCAGTCCACCCTCCCCCACAATCAGCTCTTGGACTAGCAGGGAGCTTTGTTTGGGAGCACAGATTGCACCCTACACCCCAGCACAGTTCTCAGCCAGTCCAAGCTCTGCTCACATTATTTCACTGCCATCTACCCAAGCAGTTCATCCATGCAGCAGCCCATCCATGTGAAGGACAATATGCTAAGGACTTTCAGGAGTCTGCTTGGAGTCAGCTATGAGACAGCCAGTTGGCTGGCCATGCTGCCCAGTTAGACCCCTCCATCTGTTGTTTGCTCCTCTACTCTTAACTCACTCCCCTGTTACCTATTTTGCTCATGCATGCCTGCCTACATTGTTTGGATCTTACCAGCTGTTTCAGCCAGGCTTGTTTGCACTCAATTTAGTATAGATTTTACTGTAACTTGTATTACTTGTTTCAGGAAGGCTTGCTTGTTTCTCAAGTATCATAGCTGCTGCTTTAACTGTATTTGCTCAGATTGCCATTTAATTAAATGTCCTAATATTATTTGTGCTTCTGCTTTTAACTGCTACCTTGTTTGTTCTAATCTGTTGCATACCTGATTCTGTCTGGCAAGCTAATCCTTACATCCAGGTGCTGTTGCTCTCTCATTTGCTCTACTCGGATTTTCATACCTGCTCTAACTGCACATTACCCTAGCTCCTACTCCATTTGTCCTCGGCTTATATCTACCACCTACCCACCCACCCACCTACCCCTGCAGCTGCTTGTTGCTCTCTATGCCATTTCCCCTATTTACTTTCCTTCCATCCTGACACTGCAGTCTGCCCTGACTGTATTGGAGTCTGTCTACCACTCCATTCCCTCCCAATCTGACCTAACTTCTCCTCTCCTCTCCTCTCCTCCTCTCCCCTCTGACTCCTCCATAACATGCTCCCCTGGCTTTCTGCCTTCCTCATCTCTCTCACCCTACTCAACCCTACCCCATCAAAGTCTCTCATCCTCCCTCACATCACCCTTGCCCTGTTCCTCCTCCATAGCCCCTCCTCTTCCCACTCCCTCCCTCCCTGTCTCTTCTTCCTACCTTTTTCTTTCTCCTCCTTTCTCAGAACCTGACTCCCTACTTCTTATCCCCAAAACTTACACTATCCACCCTGGTCTCCTTCCTACCCCCTCTTCAAACCTTGAATTTCTCCACTGATTCTTTCACTCCCTGACTCCTTATTCCTCCTTTTTTGCCTTTCCCCTCCTACTTGTGGTACCAAATCCTGGTCCCCTACATCCCCCATCCCTCTCTATGCCCAAAGGTCTTAGTTTCTCCCACTTCAATACATGAAGCCTTCTCCCAAAAAAAGACTCCCTCAAGATACAGGCCTTGCAACACTCCTCAAACATCCTTTGTCTATCAGAAGCCTGGCTTTCCTGTAGAATCCCAGACTCTCATCTTGTTGCCCCCAAATTCCACATTTTCTGCCAGGACAGATTGAAACATGGTGGAGGCATTGCTATTATATCTGATATGTTTTCTTTTTTTTTTTTTACTATTTTCTCTTGTTGCTTCCTCCTGCAACCCTCCCAGCCTTGTCACCCTGCTCTCCCGTGACTTACCTTCACTGTGGTCTTCTGCTACAGGATGCATAGAAACATAGAAAGTGATGACAGAAGGGGGTCATGCGGCCCATCTAGTCTGCCCATAATCCTACTCCTTCCCTTAACTGCTTTTCAATGCTATGATGCCCTTGTATCTATCCCATGACTTCTTGAAAGTTTCCATCATTTTTGCCTCCACGGCCTGCTGTGGAAGGCAGTTCCATGGTTCAACCACTCTCTTGGTAAAGAAGAACTTGCACGTGTTGCCTCTGAATCAGCCCCCAGCTTCATGTTGTGCCCTCTGGTTCTTGAGTGATTTTTGATATGGAAGAGGTCCTGGACCTGCACCTTGTGTATTCCTTTTAGGAATTTGAAGGTCTTGATCATGTCTTCTCTGTCCCCCTGCTGCTCCAGGGAGTACATGTTTAATTCAGGCAACCTCTTATATGATTTGTCATGCAATCCATGAATCATTTTAATAGCCCTCCTCTGCACTGTTTCCTGTCTGGTAATATCCTTCTTAAGGTGTGGTCTCCAGAATCGTATGTTGTACTCCAGGTGTTGCCTCACCAATGATCTACAGAGTGGAAGGATGACCTCCTTTTTCCTGTTGGTAATCCCCCTGCTTATACATCCCAACATACCATTTGAATTCAGTGCTGCTTTCTCGCATTGCTTGGTCATTTTTAGGTCATCTGTTATAATTATTTCCAGATCCATTTCCTGTTTAGACTCTTCCAGTTTTTCACTCCATGGGAAGTAATCCACTCCTGGGTTAGTCCTTCCAAAGTGCATGATTTTGCATTTTTAGTACTGAAGTTTAGTTGTCATGTTCTTGACCACTTTTCTAGAGACTCCAGGTCAGCCCTCATCTTCTCCACTCCTCCAGGGGCATCCACTCTGTTTCCTATCTTTGTGTCATCTGCAAACAAACTCATCTTGTCCTCCAGTCAATCAGAAATGTCACTAATGAAGATGTTGACTAGGATTGGGCCAAGCACCGAACCCTGTGGTACTCCACTAACTATGTATCTTTCCTCTGAGAGTGAGCCATTCACTAATACCCTCTGGATCCTGCCAGTAAGCCAACTCTTTACCCAGTTTAACACCTGATGACCTACTTCCATGCTGTCTAATATTATTAGCAGCCTTCTATGTGGGACCAAGGTTCTATTGTTGTGCCTGGCCACTGCTGCAGTGCCTGCAAGGGGTTGGTCCTTCATCTTGCTGCTCAGAGGGTTTTTTCCATCAAATGTTTTCCCTGGGCCCATGGATTTGCAATGGACACAACGTCCAAACTCTGCCTCCATGGATATGGCTCTAGTGCCGGGGATACCCTCACATACATTGTGGCATGCAAGTGCTGCCACCCAGCCACTGCTCAGCATCAGGCAAGCAGTGTACCACAGCAACCTCCATCCCCAAGGAAGGATAGCTGTCCTGGGATGCTTCATCCTTCCTCTCCCTACCAGCCCTTATGCAACCCAAGTCAGTTCCCAACCTCGGGTCACCAGCATGGTTGGAGGTAAGGCACCCAGTGCCTCAGTCCTCCATGCCACTGGGCCAGCCTAACATAACATTTCCTGCTCTATCTCCCTCAGTGAGGCCCTCCCCATCTCCCATGACATCTTGCTGCTCCAACTTTCCCTGCCCTCCACCCTCCTTATCGTTGTTGGCATCCTTTACACCTCCCCAAAGATCCTGCCCTCCTCTCTCCTTAACTCCCTCTCCTCACTTGTCTCCTTCCCTGGCTTTCCTCTGCCTCTAAGCCTATCCTGCACACTGCTGAATCATTGACTCTCATCCAGCTAATCTCAGAACCCACCAGGCTCAACTCCCCACTCCTCAAACCACTCCATCCTGGACTGGGAACTATGCTCCCACCCCCATTGCATCTCAGCTGCTGGCAGGCTCCCAAATGTGTTCACTGATCACTGCCTTACCTACTCTATTAGGAAAACAAGCCCTCCCTTAAATCACACCAAAATACATCTGGCACAGATCACTCAGGTCTCCTAATACATATGCTGTCTTAAATGACCTGGCCACTGATGACTGGTCTTCTGTCTACTCTACCAAGAACATCGACACAGCCCTCTCACACTTCACCACCATCCTCACTTGCTCCTGGAACACCTAAGCAATCTCAAAAAATCCAAAGTGTAACAATCCCACCACCCCTGGATTACACCTCACCTCACTGAGCTATGCAAATCTAGGGACCTTGAATGGGCCCACTTTAAGGCCTCCCACTCTGATTCTGACCATCAGCACTACAAGTCACTTAGAAACTCCTGCACAAAGGATATCTGAGCAGCCAAGGCCCAGTATTTCAAATCCTACCAATAATCCAACCTAAACTAGTCTTCCTTTGAGGGGGCTTGGCCACCAGCCGAACTGAATGGTCGCATAAACGGCTTGCTCCCGACAGTAACCCCCAAATTCAGCATTATTTCATCTAATCCTGCACAACGGTGTAAAACAATTTGATTCAGTACTCACAGGTGGCTATCCCGATACTGTTATTCGGACCGGCGTGGTACAAATTGGGCATGTTTCTTTGCTTTGCTTCCTCTTTCACGGTGTGTTCACGCTCCGTTCAGCTGCTACCTGGATCAACCACGTACAGCATGGAGGCCTTATCTATGCCTTCCCTGACGGCAACGGAAAGTAACTTAACAGAAATTAGGCAAATGTTTGCAGAAATCCTGCATCGCATAGATAAAGTGGACGTGGCCACGAGAAAGAATACGGAGGACATTGTAGACTTATCACAGAGGGCCGACATCTGCGAACATAAGCTAGCGGAGGTGGAGGATGGCTGGCATAAGGCTGGGGCTAAAATACAAGAGCAGGGACAACTGATCCAGCACCTTTGGGCCCGGGTGGAGGATCTGGAGAATCGCAGCAGCCGAAACAATCTCAGATTCATGGGGTTCCCTGAAGACTGCGAAGGGAATGATACAATAGCTTTCTCCAACAGTATTACCCTTATTGTTGGACTGCCAGTCACGTGTCCCGTGGGAGCTGGACAGAGCACAGAATCTTTGGTCTTCACGGCTCGGGATGTCTGCATCATTTAGCCCGCTTTCCCGATTCCAAGACCGGGAACGGGTGACACACCTAGCACGGCAGAAGAAAGAGCTAAACTGGAATGGACATAAAATACAAATATTTGCTGATTATTCATTGGAGGTCACGAATAGGCGGAAGGCCTTCACAGCAGCTCCGAGGGTGTGCGCAGAACTTGGCCTTGAATATTCCCTGCGTTACCCTGCATCTCTACGGATTGTGATTAACGGATCACCATGGGTTTTCAATAATCCATTGTCAGCTGAGGACTTTATCGCTTCACAGGCACCCAAATTAAACTGCGGCAAGTTGCGTGCATCTTACAGCTCAAGACCCTCCCTGCTCAGTCTGCCCCAATGGACATTGTTGGATCCATAACCCCGAAGGATGTGGCAGCTTCGACTTCACCCTAGGTGGACATACCTGACCCCACCCAGTCTACTCCCAAAATCCCCAGGAAGTAAGAAAAAGAACAGAAGAAGGGCTAGGATTGAAGGAGGTCACATTGACAAAACCCCACAGCTTCACTCCAGAAGTAGAAGCAGGAGCTGCAGTCCAGATCTGAATGCCTCTCATGACTCCTTTGCCCCAGATATGAGTAACAATCAGTACAAAGTCCTGATGGATCTCCCTACCGAGGATATCCCTCACGACCTCCCTCTCCCACCTAGATGTTCCAGCTCGGCCGGCTCAAAATCTTCAGCATCCAAACAGTTGCGATGGGCTGAAGGGGCAGTTGACACCTCATGAGAACTCTGGGGCTGCTGCTGGACTGGCCTTGAACTAACCACAAGCAATATGGATAGCCTTACCTCTGCAACAAAATCAACTGGTTGATTGCTAATACTGTATGTTTTTTTGAGTTCTGTAATGCTAGGCGTCCCTGTGGATCAACAGACATTGCTGTGTTTAGGGAAGAACCACTACACATCAAGTTAAAGTGGACTTCCCATCAGAGGATAACTTAGAGTGGCCCTCAGGTCCCTACTCGAGCAGTTTTTTTTTTTGTCACATTCTGTCCCTTGTTACTTGATGTGCAGATCTGGGGTTCCCAGCGCTTGCACTGGCTGATATGCATGACCAACCAGGTCAAACAGGGTGCTGCACAGGGCTTAATTTGTGGCTCTGCATATCTGTAAACTCGCCTTAGGTACTATCACAAATATATGAGGGGTCTTGTTCAGCTTTTACAACTGCCCTGTATCACTATATCGGATGACACCATTTTGGCCATTGTTGTGTGGAAGTTTTTTTTTTTATTAATGTTTCTCCTTTAAAAGGGGTTACTAGGAGAGTCTATCTACCTGGTTACGATGGGTTTACAGGGTCACTTACTCCCAGCGACCTCCACTCAGTGTCTGCTGTTTATTTTTGGCCGACGATACAGTGGATGCTGGTCTTTGTGGACTGCAAGAGAGCAATAAAGGGTGGTGGTGGGGATGGTTTCTGTTATTTGATGGGGCTGAATTGTTTCAGTTAGTAGGATAGTACATGTTAATATATATCCCTGTCAGGTTATAATGTTGAAATTTTGGTGTTGTGTTTATGTTACTATGGCAATCTTTCTAGCGGGGCTAGAGGTCTCCGTTAATGTTTGATAGGAAGTAAGAAGAGTGGGGCTTCTTGGGCTCACCATTTCGTTCCGGTCTCAAATTCCGCTGACATGTTTCACTTTAGGTCTGAATGGAGCCTAAGCTAATATCATGGAATGTGGAGGACTTAACTCACCCATTAAATGGAAGAAGGTTTTAATCCACCTAAAAAAGTTAGCCCTGACGGTGGTCTTCCTGCAAGAGACTAAACTCTCTTCCAAAGAGGCTACTAAGCTTAAGCAAGCTTGGGTGATTGAAGAGCTTCACAGTGTGGCTCCCACACATAAAAGGGGAGTCTCCATACTTTTGCACAAAAATCTGGGATGGAAGGTGAAGGACTTTATACGGGATCAGGAAGGGAGCTGGATTATTGCGGAGGTCGAAACCCTGAGGGTCCCTGGTTCTGGCCAATATATCGCCCCTAACCAGGACTGCCTCAATTTTTCCATCTACGGTCAACCAGGCTATCCTGGACTTCAATAAAACAGAGCCCCAATACTTTTGGGAGGATTTTAACTTAACATTGGATCATACCTAGATAGAAGCAATAAATCCCTGAACCCCATCGACAGGCTAAGAAGAGCAGTGGGGAAACTTATGTCTGAACTCGGTCTATTGGATGCCTGGAGGGTGTTGCACCCAGGTGACCATGATTATACCTGTTTTTCCCCAACCCACGGCTCTTCCAGTGGATTAGATCTCTGGCTCGTATCCTCAGGGTTATATGAGAAGTGGCCGGGCTTGATTCACTCAATTTATGTTTCGATCACGCTCCACTCCAATTAGTTTTCAAGAGGATTGGACCCCATCACCTCAGGCCTGGGCGGCTAGATCCACTGTTGCTAGAAGATAAAACATTTCTTAACTGGATTGGCCAGGCTGTAGCAGAATACTGGACTGATAATGATAATGGAGAGGTATCTGATTCAACCTTATGGGAGACCTTTAAAGCCACCATTCATGGTAGGATAACAGCCTTTGCAGCAGCCAGGAGGCGTTGCCGGGTGGCTGAGCAGCGGGCCTTGGAGAAGCAATTATATAACTTGGAAGCCCAATACAAAGCCCTAGACAATAAACCTCCTTCTCCTGATTTGCTAGCACAGTTAGCTAGTACCCGAGTTTCTATCAGCACTCATTTATCTCGGCAGGCCGGGCTAAATCTTAGACGCATACGTCATGCTTATTGGGAGGGGGGAGAAAAGGCCAGCAAGTTATTGGCCTATCGTCTTAAGCACCAGCATGCTTCTAAGATGATATATGCATTGGCAGATTCGTCTTGAAACCCCTGCCGTGCAAACTCGGGAATGAATTTGATCATGACTCAATTCTATGAAAAATTATATGCTTCACCAAACCCCTTTGATCCAGTCGAGATCCAAGCTTATTTATCCTTGCTACCCATCCCGAGCACCTCCAGTCGGGACACTAAATTGTTAGAATCCCCCTTTACAACTGAGGAAATTAACCAAGCGATTCACGCTTTAAATCTACGTAAAACCCCCAGGAAGTACGGACTGCCTATTGATCTGTACAGACTCCCTGGTGTTAATTTGGCCCCCTATCTGGTCCGGGTTTTTTGGCACTCCCTACTGGTTGGACAACTACCCCCCTCTATGAGAGAAGCTGTTATTACAGTACTCCCAAAAAAAGGGAAAGACCCGCTGTCCCCAGGCAGCTATCGCCCCATCTCCCTAATCAATGTGGATGCCAAGATATTGGCTAAGGTTATCGCTGCCCGACTGGAACCCCTCTTGCAGGACTTGGTGGGTCCTTCCCAAATGGGCTTTGTTAAAGGCTGTTCAGGGTCTGTTCATCACAGAACACTAGGGTCGCTAATGCATTTTGTTAAACTTTCACCAACCCCCTCAGTTGCTATGGCCTTCGACTTTGAAAAGGCCTTTGATTCGGTTGAATGGACCTATTTATTTCATTCTCTGTCCATCATGGGTTTTGGCCCCGACTATATCGCCTGGATAAGGTTGTTATATGCCCCACCCCTAGCCTCGGTGCTGACCAATGGCACCATGTCTCGGCCCTTCCAATTGCAAAAGGGCACGAGACAGGGATGCCCTCTTTCTCCCCTCTTATTTGTTTTAGCTATGGAGCCTTTGGCCATTGCACTTAGGTCTTCCAGCGATATCCCGGGGATCCAGGTGGGGGACATCAATTACAAGACCTGTCTGTATGCAGATGATCTGCTTATCACAACCGAGCACTCTCAATTGGGGATTCAGACAATTTTCAGAACCCTGAATGAGTTTACTAAGATATCAGGGTTAAAGTTAAATCAGTCCAAAACGGAAATTCTCCCTGTTAAACTCCTCAACCTCCGGATCAGATTGTACTGCCTTAGGGCTAAGGTGGCCCCCTCAGGGTATCAAATACCTGGGTTTTATTTTGCACCAAGACCCGCTTGAAATGCTTGCAGCCAATTTCAATTCTCTGATTGACTCGCTTAGGGTTGATATGGGGAGATGGAAAGCATTAAAGCTCTCACTGGCTGGGAAAATTGAATTGATCAAAATGATGGCTGCCCCTAGGATGCTCTATCTACTGGCCCACTTTCCCCTGTTTATACCCCAGAAGTGGTTTCAGAAATTGGAGACCCTTATGGGTAATTTTATTTGGATTGCCCCGATATAGCAAACTGAAACTTCGACAGCACTGGAGAAGGGGGTGATAGGAGCCTCCTGGTTACATAGCGTACCATATGTCCTTTGTGTTGGCTCAGACTCTTAGATGGTTTTCTAAAATTGGACAGGGTTCTCCGAAGTGGCTTCAGTTAGAAGCGTCCCTAATTCATGCTGTTTCTCTGGCGGTTACTTTATATGTCAAGAAGAAACTGCCCCCGAGTCTCTCTCCCCCCATATTACTTTCCATTAAATATTGGAAACAAGCCATGATTATACTGGGCTACGATCCGGCCCCATGGGAATACATGTCTCTATGGGATAATCGGGCCCTGAAAATAGGGGAATCTACTCTGCACTGGAAATTGTGGGAGAGACAGGGCTTATCCTCAATACACGACCTCCTAATCTCCGGGACAACTGTTACTGATTCCTTTGAGTCTCTGAGGGCGAGGTATCAGCTTCCGACTTCTCATTTCTGGAGATACCTTCAGTTAAGAGATGCTATATCTCATCTTCCAAAGTCGGCCATTAGTAACTCTTCACAAAAAAAAATGCACCCTATTGGTTCATGGACTAAAGTTACCAAGAGTAAAGCTAGTAATATATATCACGCCCTCAGGGACTCCACGGATCCTACCCAGGCGCTAGGCAGCAATGGGGAAAGAGTTACAGACCCGATTTCAGAACAACAAAGGGAGATGGGTGGAGTAAGTATCCATTTGGCTTGTCGGGATGGGCTACAAGGCTTATCATGAACAAGACCCTTCATAGATGGTATAGAGACCGGCGAAACTAGTTAAATGGGACTTACCCTGCTGACACTTGTTGGAGATGTGGCAACCAAGAGCCCATCTACTTCACGTTCTCTGGGATTGTCCGAACCTTCAACAGTTCTGGCGAGCTATTCAGTACATGTGTCAGCAACTGTTCCCCGATATTGTCCCGGGTCCCGCCCTACTCCTTCTGGGTTGTGGCAGTTCTGAGATTTCTAAGTATAGTCCTGGGGCACAGTGGATCACTATGGTCGGGGCATTGGCCAAAAGACTCATTCTGATGGGATGGAGAACCCCTGATAGCCCTACTTTCCATCAGTTTCTTTTGGCCTTGGCTCGAGGAGCTGCATTTGAGAGGATCTCGAGTTTTGCCCAAGGCTCCCTATCTCGTTATGACCAATGTTGGCAACCGTATCTAAGGTCCAAGTACTGTCACAATACTTCCCCAGTCTCATGACTTAGACCCCCTCTTTTATAGGGTGGGGATAACACCCCCCTCTGTTTGCAAAGTCCCCCTCTTCTCCCTCCTTCTCCTTCCTGTCTTTTTCATACCTCCCCTTGACATAACTAAACATGAAGAAAGATTGCCAGTGCTGTATATAGTTGATATTACAAATCACATGGGAATGAAACACACCTATGGTAGAGTGACCAGATATTATTGATTTCTCTTGTCATATCCCTCGTTAGGGTATATTTTACTTTATATTGATCTATGCTCTCCTTCGTTGATAGGACCTGATTCTTTACAAAATTATCTATTTTCTGCCCGCCCAGTCGGTGGTGTAAAGCATATGTGAACTGACACCCTGTATGGTCACTGCTAACTGACAGATTGTTGTGTCAATTGTAATTACTGATCATACCTTATGTTTGCGTCATGTATTGATTTTCTTTATGCAGACTCTGCCTTTGTGTGTATGCTTTGCCTTAAGTCAACAATAAAAATGTTTAACAACAAAACTAGTCTTCCTTCAACTTCTGGAAAGTAATCCACTCCCTTTTTGACTCTTTTTTTTTTCTGACCTCCTTTGGTCTTCTTCACCCATGAAGGTACCCAACTGGAGGTAGTCCTCACTTACAAATACCATGGTGTGTGGTTTGTTAGTAACCTGGAATTCTCAGTGCACATTAACACTATACACTCAAAGCTTCGCCCTAAATTAGGCATCCTTCATCGAAAGAAGGACTGTCTCCCCATTGAAGTCTGTAAGAACCTTTATAACAAAATGACCCTCCCTATTTCTGACTATGTGGATGTGGTTTACAGTGCTGCCCCTCTCTCCACCCTCGCCAGACTAGACACCCTCTGTAATACCTTTTGTCACTTTGCCTCAAACTGTCCTCCCTGACCCATCACTGCTCCCTTAAATCCTCTCTTTCCATCACTCCCCTACTCTTGCCACACCATTTCCACTGCTCAGCCCTCATTGGTAAATACTGTTTTGCCTCCCTCCCCCTGCTATCTAGATCGCCTCCTTCCCCCTCTGCTCTCTCCTCTTACCCTCTTGGCATGAGAGACTCCCGATCCTTCTCTCTCCCTCAACTCCACTCTTGCACTCAGCAGACTGTTTTCTCATTTTGGCTCCCTCCCCATGGAACCAGCTCCTCCCTCTTCTTTGCCAAGCCCTATCTCTACTATCCCTAAAACCCACCTCCCACCCTACTTGTTCCTGTCACACCCCATCTAACCTCCCTCCTCTCCCTCCTCCAATTCCACTTCTCCCCCACTCTACTAATCCTACCCCCTCTAATGTGCCCTCACACTCCCCTCACCTCACTGAAATTAAATCTGCTTTGATTCCCTGCCACATACATTTGAAAACATTTTAATTGACACCTACGCACAGTGACGTTGCCATATACAGTACCTCAATGTATTCCTAAATCTATTATGTTAACCACTGTATTGCACTTGAAACTGCTGATATTGCACTTCATTTGTTTGCAACTGCCTGCTTGGTTTTATCCCATTTTCCCCTTCCTCTGGGTCACACCTGGAAATGAGCCTCTGCTTATTGTACCTTTCCTGGTCATCCAACTTTTAACTAAATAAATAAATGAAAATTAAATTTCAGTTTTGAGCATGATTAGTAGGGTATCAAAAATTTATCCAAAAGACATTACTGAGCATGCTCTGAACCAAAATGTCAAATCCTTATAACATGGGAATGTATTAATATTTTGTCATCAAACCAATGAAAGGCACCATTCCAGGACAAGCCTGTTCTACCCTGAAAATTTCATACCAAATTCCAAACTGTCTGGGCTGTAGGTGATGGAAAAAAAAAAACTGCAAAAAAAAAGAGATGTTTCAAAAAAATGCACTATTTGGATCTTGGGATCTGCACATCTGACTGGAACGAAACTTGACAAATCAAGAGATCTTGCCGCCAGACTGTACATGCAAAATTTCATGCAGTTCCATTAAACAGAGGCAAAGCTATAAAGATGCAAAGTTAGGGGTTTAACAGCCTACTGGCGCTACTGCGCCTCTATAATACTGTATGTAGAGGTAGACTGTATACCGTATATAAATATATTAATAGCTTTACACCCATTCAACAGAAGTGCATGAAAAAATGCATGTGCAATCTGGGGAGCAAAATGTTTTGATATGCCAAGTTTCATTCCAGTCGGACATGCAGATTATATAAACTGGATAGTGTGTTTTTAGGAAAACATGGGGGGAAGGATTTTCAAAGCCCTAAAATTGACACAATGTGCTTGCATCCAACATGTAGGACGCATGAAGCACCTTGTGCCAAGGGTAGCACCCTGAGAAATTTTAAAAGGTAGCCTGCATAAATCAGCTGGCTGCCTGTGCCAACATGTGCTAGCACTGGCCTTGTACCATGAAGGTGGCTGCAGCATGGTGCTAGGGGGCTTGTGGCAGACCCCGACTGCCACAGTCCCAAAGTCCTGAATTTTAAAGCCCTCCCCAGGAGCAAAGTACTAAGTACCATTAGACTAGCAAAGGGCTGATCTAATGGTATTTAGACAACTCCAGGGAGGGTCGTCCAGTATGTGGCACTGTGTGGCCTGCCCCAATCCACCCCAAGTGATGCCCCCCTGGTGTTCTAGTGGCCTGCTCCCTGCCCGTTGTACCCCAACACTGCCTAAGTGATGCCCCTGGTGATCTAGTAGCCCCCCTCTCTGCCTGCCCTGTGTAAACACCCTGGTGGTCTAGTGGCTCCTCACCCCACAAGTAGTGCCCACCACCCCACTCCCTTCCCCATTCCATAACCCACTCTGGTGACTGGAACAGTTCTCCACACACCACCATGGCCAGCTGCTGAATGAACTGTGAAATTGCATACCGTAGGTATGCACTTTGACAGGTCATGTGGCAGCTGGCAATGGTGGTGTGTGGATGGCTGTGCCAGTCACTGGAGCGGGTTATGGAATGGGGGAGGGAGTGGGGTGGTGGGCTCTACCTGCTAGGTGGGGGGCCACTAGATCATCAGGGTCCCGGTGTGTTTGGGTGTGTGGGGACTGGTAGCACAGTGGTGTTGGGGGGGCACTAGCCAGTACCATGCCCCTATCTGTGGGTGCCACTGACACCCAGAAGCTGTTGTGGCATTCCTGGTTGGTACACCATCCATTTGGTACACTGCCAATGTTGCCACATGCTGCGGGACTTAGGCGCCGGGACCCTGTTGGATGGAAAATTGGGTGCTGGGTCCTGGACGCACCTGCACTTGATGCAAACTGCCATTGTCACAGCTTGTATGGGGGTATGAAAGTCTGGCCCAGGTATTTTTTTTTGCTGTTTTATTTGTCAGAACCTACAGCCCAGATGATTTGGAATTTTGGTCTGAAAATTTCGGAGTACTGTAGAAATGACTTTCCCCAGCATGGTGCCTTTCATTGGTTTGGTGAATATATATTTATCTGTTCTCAAGTTATAAGGATTTGGGATTTTGTTTCTGAGCATGCTCGGTAGGGTATCAAACATCTATCCAAAAGACCCTACTGAGCATGATCAGAACCAAATTTCAAATCCTTATAACATGGGAATGGATTAATATTTTTTCACCAACCCAACAAAAGTCACCATTCTAGGGCAAGCCCTTTATATCCTGAATATTTCAGACAAAAAGTTCAGACCATCTGGGATGTAGACAATGACAAAAAAACAGCAAAAAAACACACACTATCCAGATCTCAGAATCCATACATTCAACCTGAACGAAACTTGGCTAATCAAGGGACCTTGCCCCTCAGTTTGCAGATGCAAGCTTTCATGCAATTCTGTTGAATGGGGGGCAAAGCTACTATGGTGTAAAGTTAGGTGTTTATCTTTAAACAGCCTACTCACCCCTAACAATAATGGTGCTACTTCATCACTATATTTTGTTGTTCCAAAATGTTTTACCTTTTTGCTGAATTATTTCTGTGTATATTTACAAGATTATTCTAAAGCATTACTTAACAAAACATAACTCTCCTTCTCCTAGTCATGTTTCTCCCACATTGGTTGTCCTGCCATTATTAAACCACTCTCCATTTTAGTTTCTGATTTTATGTTCAGCTCAGTGTTTATAATGCATATCAGTTGTTCTGTATCATAAATTTAGGTTTTTATTTCTTCCAGCACTATAAACACAACCCATATATTGATACATCGGTCCCATCTCCTACGTGTTTTCTATCTTTTTCTCCACCCACCAGCCCATCATTCTTTTACCCAGTTTCCCCTATAGCCATGCCTAGGTTTTTACAATTGTAGTCATATCATCAGCTTATTGTGTCTATTACACGTTTGTCTGTTTGTTGCTTACATATCAGTACTCTTTTTACATTATATAGAGAATAATGCCTGTGCATGTGTGTATTGTGAGGATTGTTCCCACACCTGAGGTGTGTGGTAATCCATAAACCCTGAGAGCAAAGCTTGAGTGGTTTATGAGGTTATCACACACCGAGGATTTGTGAAAAATCCTCATAAAACAAACTTTGCACGAGCATTAATTTTTATAACTGGTGCAAGGATTCAACAGTCAGAAAAACTAAGCTGTATTTATGCGAGCAAGCGTGTCACTGAGTAGCCATTGTACTTGCACAAATACAGTGAAGTAAGAGTGTGATGAGAAAAATGATGTAATAACCTGCTATCAAATTATTATGGAACTCAGCTGGTTATTATGGCATTTTATCACTAGTGCATATCCAGTCATCATAGGGGGTCACCAGTTATTATAAAAAGTTAAATATTTCTCATTAGCATTTTGTCTTTATAAGGTTTATTTGGGTTTGTAACACCCTTAAAAAACTGCTAGTCTTTTTATAGTTTTCAACCTATTTATTTGAATCCCCTTCCCCTTACCTTACTTATATATTCCTTTACCACCCACTCCTGTGTTTGCATGAAATTTTTTTCATGTCAGACATTAACTCTTTTAACAATTTATCATTGGTCTTCTTGCTAGTAAGTAGTTGCAACTCACTACTTAAAACTCCCGCCAGTGCCCATTATAGCCATACTCATGGCATTACCAGACCCAACACTGACTTAACAGTGTGGGTTATATAACTATTATGATATTTTACTCACCACTATATAGGATAGGACACATTACTCAAGTCGGTTACATGGTTTGAGGATCCCACTACAAGCTGTTTTGCACATCATTTTACTTTATACTCTTTTAATTTTCCATTTTCTTATTTTCATTCTTTTTACACTATTTCTGACTTGGGGTATTCTACTTTCTACTTTCTAAGTCTTCAATGCATATTTGTCTTTATCAATTGATAGGGTATATTTTTCTGGATAGAGTTCTCATGCATCAACTATCTTTCTTACTATTTGTCACAACTTTTACCATTTACTTTCTGCTCAGCAGCTTACCTTCTTAGTGTTTCAGTTTTTATGTACTGTGTTCCCTTTTATCTCACAGTTATTCTTGTTTACTTATCTAATCATGAAGTTATATTTTACAAATACAATAAATTGCTGTATGAGCCATGAAGATACATGTAAATACACATTTTAAGTCTCTACGAAATGTAAGAATCAATATTATGCTTGCTCACCTCAGTGATTTTAAAGTGGTAATGCTTGACTACTTTGTCCGATGGGCATGCTTGGGGTGTATCTCCCAAAGGCATGGTTTCTTTCATTACAATGGCTCCTGAACCTCTCTCTCTCTGGAGGGAAGGGGTGGTCTAATGAGTCTACACCAAACTTACTCTTCCCTGAGATAAAGGTGGTGTACATCTTTCCCAATTTTATCTTTATTATTTGGCCTTACAGGCAGCTATATTCTTATGGTGGGGATCTATCCCAGTGGATTCAAGTGAGGTGGGTTACTTTCCACTCTGGCTCTGTATAGAATCTGCCTTACACCAGAAAGCAGGTGTCCATTGTTCAAGTCTATTATATGCAAAATCTTCTGATTATCTAGAATATCCCACCCATTTCTTGGTCTATTAGGGCTAGGCCCCACTTGGAACAATTCCTTAGAGTGGATTGGGCCTGCTATCTCTCCCAGCCTGTCCTCGCAAATCCCAATATTAAAATTGGTGGGTGTTGGATTCCTGTTTCTTTTTGTCCTTGCCTTACTGCTGCTTCTGTTTCTTCTATTGTAGCAGATGGAAAAATGTTACCCCATCAGCAGTTGCAGGACCTTTTTTTTGATCCCAATATTTCACACCTTCAGGTTCCTGTAACTGGCCACTGCCTTGACTGCTGTTTTTGGCACTACCCCCTGGGTCTCTGCTGATGACAGTCTTATTCATCGGTTGGTCTCTATGGCTGCCTTGTCCCACTCAGTAGCCAGTTTATATGCATTTTTACAGTCTGTTGATCCCACTGCCTTAGCTGGTGTTTGATTTTATTGGCAACAGGTCTTAAACTGGCAATATGACCCCAAGCAGTGGCAACATATTTGGTGGAATCTTTATAAATTTATAAAAAAGAGAAAGGTATCACTGGACCCAGTTCCGCATACTGCATAATCTTTTCTATACCCCCTCTAAATTGTTTAAGATGGGCAGGTCAAGCTCCCCACTGTGTTCTCGGTGTGAGTGCAGAGAGTAATTTATATTACATGCTGTGACAATGGCCTAAAATTAAGGACTCACTCGATCCGCTTTTGGGCACTGAGGATGCCTTCACTCCTGAGATATGTTTGATCGGGGACTTCTCGCCACACCTGTTTGGTCACTGCAAAGCCCATATTGTGTTGATCTCGATGGTGGCAAAATGTTATCATTCATCAGCATTGGCGTGATGATTGTTCCCCACCTTACAGAGAGTGACATGGTGAAATCATGCAGGCGGTCATGGTGGAGAAGCAGATTACCAGGCTACACTAATGTCTGGACCATTGTCAAGACAGATGGGAGCGATTACAGTACATACCTTTTTGTCTATTCAGACACTGAATGACTAGGTTGAGATCAGGAGTGGTGACCTTTCCTCCATGGATTGGGCTCTATATCACTTTCATTGTTTTGCTGTTGACTAGGTCTGGTGTTCTGGGAGGTGTGGGTTGTTGATGGGGTGGGAGGGAGAGGGAGGGTTTTCTTCTTTGGGGTTTGGGGGCTCTTTTGGGGGAGTTGTACTATTTTATTTATGTGTATTTGTGTTATTTGTACCTGTACTACTTCTGTACTGTTGAGTGTTGCAGTTGTTTGTATTGTGTTTTTTTAAATGTTTAATAAAATTTAAATTAACAAAAAAGTTGAGCTGCTTTGATCAATCAGAAATACTTAAGGAACAGCTCCCCAACAGGCTTCTCTTTAACTCATTTTTTGCTTTATGTGTTCAGTTAGTCCAAGGTAAATGTGGTTAACTAGCAATGTTCACTAAACCAGTTCAGTAATGTATCTATGTAAAAAGTCTCTTTGTGCAGGTTCTTTCTGTACAGTTTAATTACTTTTCATTTATTTAAACATCCAGTTCAACTGTAAAAAATTCCTTGCTTTGTTATTTAAGCATGAGCTTTCATGTTTTTCCACCCCCTGACAAAGAGGCTGTGTAAGGCCTTGAAGTGGCAGGGTTCCTTTGTTATGACTATACTTCTATATAGCAACTCACGTATGAGCAAACAACAAAATAAACTGAGCAGAGTTTTGACATCCAGGTCCATCCTTCAGTTGCTTTCCTGTTCTGTTTGAACTTGCATTTTGGAATTGTACCAGGGTTTGCTGGTGGCACATCCCCAAAGCCCAGGAATCCTATTCCAAAGGAATAGGCCTGATAGGGAAAGGGGTTGTAGGAGGAACTTTATTTCTTTCTGGCACCCTTACATTGAGGCTCAGGGCACCATTACAAAGAGCATACATAAATAGCATAAGTAACAACAAATATGTCAAATAAATACATCGATAGATTCACTTTATAATAACTCAAAAATAAATAAACACCTCTGTTAATAATGGCTCTCGTAATAAGGAAGCAGTCATTATGGAATGTATAAAGGCCATCAGGAAGGCAAAACATCTGAGGAAACTTTGGGGGAAAGGTGGGTAAATGAGACCCTCTCTGGGTATGTTAAAGGCTTCCCAAGAGCTCAGAATAGTATGGTGCCCAGTGGTCAAAGAAAATGATAGGAGTAGTTTTGATGCATTGGTTATTCAGGGTTCTTTAATTTCCTATGCATAAACTGGTATCTTGAAAAAGATGACAATAGGATTGCTTTTATAGCAGCATTTCATATAGGAGACTAGGTTTGATGCCACCTTTGACCTTATCCTCAACAGTGGGAATAGGGTCATCTCCAGTGTGAGACTCAAGAAATCAGTGGAAGAGAACCAACTAACATTTTCACTGGTAACAGGGAATACTAGTCAAGTCTCAGCCACCAGGACAAGGAACTTCAAAAAGTGGACTTTTTCAAGACAAAGGGCATTCTGTCTAAAGGTCTGGACCAACTACATGAGGCTAGTAATGCACACATGAGGCTTATTGAAAAAAAAATATTTCTTGAATGAACTACAAAGGTCCAAATCTTTATCAGGAAAAAAAAGTACTCCAACTCAATCTTACAGTTTCTAAGGAAGAGGCATTTTCTTCAGTTATTGTATTTAAGACCTACAAAGCACCTCAAGATAAAATTAAAATCAAGTTTTATAGGGTTAATGTCTGATTATGGATTCAAATCCAAACAAGATTGTTTTAACAATGTATTGATCAAAATAAATTCTGGATAGGTGAATAAGAAATTATATAATTCCACTTTGCAAAAATGTTGATGTTATGGACCCAGCAAATCGCTCCCATTAATAACAGACTATCAAGCAAACAATTTCTGTAAGGTAATGTTTGCTAGATTGGGAAAATGGGTTATTGCTAACATATTTCTCTCCTTTTCAAGCAGGTTTCAGAGAACCATTTTCAGTGTGTGACCATTGTTTTGGAAATCTCTATGAGAAATCTATAATACTTCACAAGCAAACGATGATACACATTTATTGATTTTGGGCAGCTTTTAACTCTGTTTCTAGAATCTTATTGTTGGAAATGGAAGATGAAGTGGGAATTGATCCATATGTAATTCTTGTTATCGAAAATGTTCGGTATGTTATTATAATTGGTCAACAATCCATTATGGGATAAAATGTGAGCTCTCACTGGCCAGCCCAGTGGCATGGAGTGCTGAGGTACTAGCACCTTACCTTCTGCCATGCTGGCAATCTGGGTTCAGGAAGAAACTTGGGTTGCCAGGGGTCAGCCAGGACAGGAGAAGATTAAACATTTGAAGGACTATTCTCCTCTCCATGGAGGGGAGAGATATCAGCCTGGCCTTAGACTGTCACCAGGTGGAGGTCTTGTAGTAGTGAGGCAGCATGAAGGGAGGGGACTGCAGCAGCATCATGTGGGTATGCCTCCATACACTTACTTGACATCCTGTAGGAGGCACAAGAAGAAATAGGAAAAAAGGAGAGTTAGGAGCTTAATGAAGCCTTGCTTGCTCATTCTGCATCCATGCTGTCAACTGGGAACTTGGCTCAATCCATTCTAGATTATTATACTGGGGGGAAGGATAGCCCTCCTCCCTCCAGCACTGCCAAGAGGAGGTTATTTAGGGGGAACCTCAAGACTGAGGTTTCCCATGGAGACAGTGGTTGGCTTGGGATGCAGGGGGACAAGGCTTATTACTTACACCAGGACCAAAGAAAATAAAGGCCTTTGTGGGAAGTAAAATAGCAAGCTCTCAGAAAAAAGTTCCAATAGGAACATAAAACAAGGGCCCATTCTTGTGCTCTTCTTATTCAACCTATATTTAAAAACTAAGATTATCCAGGATTTAAATGATAATAACATGAATTCTCCAAAATTGATTAATTATGCAGCAGTTGCTCTCTTCTTGCTTATGCAGATGGCATTGCAACATTTTCCTTATCTCCCATTGGTCTTTAATGAAAACTGAGTAAATTACTTCTTTATCCATATTTGGGATTATCTTTCTTCAAAAATGGAAGCTGATCCAAACATATTCTCATTGTTTACAGTAATCTTAGACAAACTATTTAGGGTCTAAATCATTTCAATAGACTATACTGAAGCAAATCTTTTGAAGGTGCTTTTCAGGCAAATTGAATATGCAGTTGTATGTACAATGATTTATGTTATATTTGTAATGTGATATTTCTTACACAGTTGTGAATTATGGGGAACCATAATCTAGACAAAATAGAAAATGAGATTATTCGATTTTGACAAGCATATCCTATCCTTATTCTATTATCTGCATGCAGCCCTTGTTAGGTTTGAATTAGGAGTGATATGTTTAGAGTATACTGCAACACTGAGAATCTTGTCAAATTGGTTAAAGGTACTGTAATACTGTACCATGTTTCCTAATGGTTAACCCATTAAACAACTTCAAGAGCAACTGAAATTGTTACATTTTCATAGTTGTCCTTCTTGGATAATGAATATCAGAATTTCTCTTGCATATTCTGGTTTCATTTATCTATAGGAATCTTCATTACAAGGACAAGAGTAATAAGGAATCCTGACATTCAATGGAAAATATGTGTGTGTGTGTGGGGGGGGTGAATAAGCCATGTGCTGTTTTAATTTTTTCAATGAATGTTAATTCTCAGCTGAATGTGCTGCTGAACTAGGGGGATAGTCAAATGTTGATAGAATGTAGAAAATCCAAAATCATTTTCTGAGAAATCTCTGGAAAGTACCTTTTTACACTATGCCTTATACATAAGGGAACTGAATCTCTTCTTCAAAACACACATGTTATTAATAAAATATTTAAATATTGGATTATATTTCTGATTATATCAACATCATGTTTTCCCAATATTCTTTTACAGAGCTGCATTGGAAATCAATTTTAATAATAAAACTATCTTGATGAGAACTAGGTTAAATTCAACTTGATTTTGGATTATACTGGACATTCATTTGTTTTGTACCTCTTTTAGAACTGTAGAGGTATAAATTGATATTGAATATGCAGTTTTATGTGCAATGATCCATGCTATCTTTGCCATTAGCTATTTGATGTTTAATGATGTACAAAAGCCTAAATAAACTTGAAGATATAACTATAATCTCAAAATATAAATCAGTTCTTAAAAATAGACTTATGATATTGCTAAACAGGAGAACATGTCTTTAGTTGCATCCTCAAACTATAATCCGTGGTATGCTACAATAAAATATTCTCATTAATCTGAACAATATTTAAAAATCCTACCTGATCCTGAGCATAGTAAAGTGTTTTGTCTTTCTACTTACAATCCATGGTAATGTGTTGTTTGCATGGCACAAGAAAGGGGATATAGATTGAGTTACTTAAGCAATAAGGCATGGCCAGGGATTAGAGTAACAGTCTGTTAGTCACTCCTAGGGGTGTAATGTGGCATGAGGCCCAGCCAAGTGCCATTTTTCTCCCAGGGGATCATTCACTGACTGCTAATCTAACTCCTGGGAGTGCCTTATTGATATTATAAACAAATATTCCAAAAGAAAAGTGTTCAAAGTAGACTTTTTTAATGTTTTCCTCATTTAGTGGGAGATTTTTAATAAAATGGTTCTTCTATCAACAGTTTAAGAATGCCAGTTCAAAATCAGACTGTATCATTCCAGTCATTCAGCAGTACTAGAGGTTGGAGCACTGACAGGAAGAATCCATGTGCCATGGTGACCAGGCTGTACATGACAGTATAACAGGGATTAATGTAAGGCTGTTGGAATCCTAATAGCCAATCATATTGCAGCATTTCTGAGACCATTTTTATAATTATTGATAATGATGCTCTAGATCTGCAGAGGATTTTAAACATGTGGTACCCTTTCACTAATGGTATGAGAATTAAAGGACATATTGGACTGTCTCGCTCCTTAGAAATCGGTGTATGCCTTCTGATGAGATACAATTTTATTTTTTTAACTTAAAGGACAGTTACGGTACCCACTAGATGATAACTGTTCTAAGATTGGTTGGTTACATAAAATTATGAATTGTAGCAGTTAAACAAAATTAAGATTAGTTGGTACAATCTTTACACATTTTTGAAAACATAATGTATTTTTTTATCTACACTTGTATTTGTAACCTTACCTAGAGCCTAGTAAGGATATGTCTAATGCAACTGTTTATGTATCTTGTTTTAAATTTTGTAGCTGACTGAAATAAATTTGGCAGAGGAATGAGCCAATAAATGGCTTACCTTCAACAAAAATGTCTATGACCTCTGAAAAAGATGAGCTGCATCAAGACCAGATTGACGTACAGAGCAGTACTATGGGACTGCAAGGCTACAATTAGGAATGTTAAAGAGGGGCTGGAATCTGGACTAGCAGGAAGAGTTGTGGGTAACAACAAAGACATTGCCAGTGCATAAATGGAACAGAAAATGTAGATTGAAATTTCTTTGGAAGATTGCCAATGTAGTCCCCATCTTCAAGAAAGGGGCAAGGTCAGACCAAGGACCTGTAGGCTGGTTAACCTGACAACTCTTGGTAAGGTACAGGAAGCCATTATCAAGGATAGAATAATGGAGTACTTGGTTGAGGCCAAGATTCTTGCCCCCCCCCCATTAAGCTTAATTTTATGAGGGGCATATCATACCAAAACAACATGATCACAATCTTCAAGGGGGTGACCTGGGAGGTAGAGAGTGACAGGACCATATATGTAGATTATCTAATCTTCAGCAAGGTCTTTGACACCGTAGCACATTGTAAACTTATAGGCAAAGTACAGGAGTGCAGAATACACAAGGCATACCCAAGGTGCTTTGCCAACTGTCTTAAGGGAAGAAACCATTTGACCAAGATAGAAAAAAAACTACTTTGAGTGGAGGGTACTCAATGGTATTCCTTAGAGGTTGGTGCTGTGGTCTGTGCTGTTTAATATTTTCATCAACGTTCTGGAAGATGGAGTCTCCAACTGGCTGCTTATATTTGTTGATGACACCACAGTGGTGGAGGGGGGCAAACTTCAGGAAGAGGACCTGAAAAGCAATTGAGCTCCTGGAGTCTTAGATTCATGGCAGCTAAATGCAAGGCACTACACTTGGGGAGGATAAACAGAGGTAGAATCTACACACTTTGTGAGGCTCCTCTTGAAGCAGCGGAGAAGGAAAAAGACCTGGGGATCATACTAGATAAGGCACTCAAGCAAAACAAACAGTGCACACCACTGTCAAGGGGGCAGAAAGAGTATTGGATTGCATTAAAGGGGGTGACCAGTAGGAGAGGGAAGTAATCCTACCACTATACAAGGAACTGGTAAGGCCCCACCTGGAGTATTACATGCAGTTCTGAACTCCTCGGTAAAGGAAGGACATTGAATCAGTTAGGAGAGGGTGTAATGCAGGCCTCAAAATGATCAGGGTATGTGGGACAAAAGCATGCAGTGTGTCCAGTGACCTTTAAGGTGTTTGCCTAGGAGAAAAAGAGTCTCAAAGGGGACATTATCTCAACCTTTGCTTAGTCAATGAAGTCAACATGATCAAACAAAGAGGTCTGATATGGTTTCCTCCAAAATGACATAGGGGCAGACTCTGAAACACCAAAGTGGTAAATTCAACTGAGTATAGGACAGTGTGGGAGGTGTTATCAGTCACTAAGCAGTAACAGGATCTTGGGGGTTAGCACATCACATGAACTCAAAGTGGCAGGGCAATGTGGCAAAAAGTGTGATGCTGGGATAGATAGGCATATCTCCAGCAGTTGGAGGGAGGCAATGTTGCCACTATATCACTCACTGGTGAACCCCCCCCCCCGGAGTATTGTGTCCAGTTCTGGAGGTCACACCTCAGAAAGGACATAGATAGAGTGGAGGCAGTACAGAAGAGGGCAACTGAAATGGTGCAGGGGTTGCATCAAAAGCCCTATGAGGATAGACTGAGGGATCTCAACATGTACAGTTGCAGCCAAAGATATGGCCAGATATTTCCTGAAATTTCTCTAGAGAAATTCCCTACCTGCCAACAGTACCACTAAAGGGCCACCAGACAAAATCTCTTTAGAAATATTGTGAAATCTCTGGAAATATCTGTCCAAGTTTTGGGCTGCAATTGTATACCCTGGAACACAGGATAGTGAGAGGTGACATCATAAAGACCTACAGATCCCTCACAGGGGTGAATGGAAAGCAGGAGTGGAGTCTCTTTCAAGTGAGGAACAGCACCAGAACCAGGGGGTACTGATGAAGCTGAAGAGGGAAGTTTATGAGGGATGTGAGGTAGCGCTACTTCACTGAAAGAGTAGTGGACAGCTGGAATAGACTGCCAGTGGAAATGATGCAGACAAAAACAGTAGGGAGTTTCAAGCCTGCATGTGATAAACATAGGGGAATATTATGAAATGGGCATGGATGAATGAGGGTTGCTGGAGACCAGTTAAGGTCTGTGAAGACAGACTAGGCATGGACCACTTTGGCAGACAGAGTGAGCCAAAAAGTCCTTTTCTGCCAACAGATTCTGTGTTTCCATGTTTCAGGGGCAAAGATAAGAAGCACTTTTCATTCCTGTTGATTGTGTGCCTGTGGAGCCTTCTAGAAGTGGAGACAGTGGATTAGATGACAGCACAGTCTTCAGAGTTAACCTAGACAAATCTCTACATACAAAGGGAATCACTCATTTCTTTAGGTGCTACAGTAGATTCAGTAGGGTGGCCCAATAAATTAGTACATGTCTACACACCATACATAATCCCTACTTAAGAAGCAGGGGGTTGGGCATGATGGATTTATAATCCCTTCCAACCACTACAGTATGCTACTACGTTGTGTTGGTCCCTGTTCTACATTTAAATTTTTCCTCCAGTTCAGAGGGAGGTGGTAGATAGGGCAATAGGGGAGGAAATACATGGGATGGCAGCAAAGGAGAGGTATTGCTGCTAGGCAATTTTAACATGCCAGTTGTGGACTGGCATCCCAGCAACTGCCTCAGCCAGGAGTCAAGACATCATCATAGAATCCTTGCAGGGGGAAGACCCCAGGCAGTTGGTGCAGAAGCCCACTAGGGACAAGGCAATTCTGGACCTTATACTGACCAATGGAGACAGGATCAAGGAAGTCAGTGTGGATGGGCACCTAGGGTCCAGTGACCACCATACAGTGTGGTTTACCATCAGTACAGTGTCACAGGAGAGCCACACAAAAATGAGGGTCCTGTATTTCAGGAGGGTGGACTTTGTTAGGATGGGGAGATGGATCAAAGAAGCCCTGGTGAGAAGGGAACCATGGGGAGGGGTTGAGGAGCAGTGGGCACACCTAAAGGAAGCCATAGTGGGGGTGACAAATCAGTGCATTAGGCTGAGTAACATGGAAAAAGAAGGAACAAACCACTGTGGTTCACAAAGTAGGTGGCAGAGAGAGTGAGAGACAAAAAGGTGGCTTTCAGAAACTACAAGGAGACTTAGAAGGATGAGGATAGGGTGGTGTACCTAGAGAGACAGAGGGAGGCAGAGAAAGCAGTTAGGAGCGCACAGGCACAAACTGAAGAGAAATTAGCACAAATGATAAAGAAGGGGATAAGACATTTTATAGATACATTAGCGATAGAAGGAATGGCAGGGGAGGGTTTGTAAAGCTCAAAGGGGAGGAAGGGGTGTATGTAGAGGGTGACCTAGAAAAAGCATCAATACTGAATGAATACTTCTGTTTGGTATTCACAGTAGAGGGAGACGGACCTGGACCTCAACTAGGCATCAGAAACAATTGGGGAGGGGGGAGAACTAAACACCAGTCCTTTTACAGAAGATAGAGTCCTGGAGGAACTCACAAAACTAAGGGTGGACAACGCAATGGGACCAGATGATATACACCCCAGGATATTAAAGGAATTATGGACGGTGTTAGCAGCACTGCTGGTGGCCCTGTTTAGTAAGTCGTTCAATAAAAGGGTGGTTCCAGAGGACTGGAAGGGGGTAAATGTAGTCCCCCTTCACAAGAGTGGTAACAGGGAGGAGGCAGGTAATTATAGGCTGGTCAGTCTCACCTCAGCAGTGGGCAAGATCCTGGAGGCGCTGCTTAAGGAAAGGATTGTGGAACACTTGGAAACCATGGGAGCACAGGATCCAAGGCAGCAGAGATTCATGGCAGGAAGGTCATGTCAAACAAATTTGATAGGCTTTTTTGGCTGGATGACGAAGGAGATGGATCATGGAGGAGCAGTGGATATCACCTACCTCGATTTCACCAAGGCCTTCGACACTGTACCATACAGAAGAGTGATTATCAAGCTAGGTAGCCTGGGGGTGGGCCACAAAGTGGAAAACTGGGTTAGAAACTGGTTGAGGGACAGGAAACAGAGGATGGTAGTAAATGGGATCAAATCTGAGGAAAGGAGGGTGACAAGTGGGGTGCCTCAAGGGTCAGTCCAGGGGCCAGTCCTTTTTAATGTCTTTATCAGTGACATTGTTGAAGGGCTGGAGAGGAAGGTTTGCCTATTTGCAGATAACACCAACATCTGCAACAGAGTAGACACTCCAGAGGGAATTGAAAGAATGAGGAGGGATCTGGGGAAGCTGGAAAAATGGTCCAAAGTGTGGTAATTAAAATGTAATGCAAAGAAGTGCAAAATCATGCACCTGGGGTGAAAAAAACTCTGCAGCGAGATACAGGATGGGGGGGGGGATTGCTGACAGTTACTAGGGAAGAAAAGAATTTATGGATAGTCATCTCAGATGACCTAAAGGTGGCCAAACATTGTGCAACAAGATTGTAGAGATAGCCAGTGGAATGTTAGGATGCATAGAAAAGGGGCATCACTAGCAGAAGAAAGGAGGTGGTGATGCCATTGTACAAAATGCTGGTGAGGCCTCATCTAGAATATGGTGTTCAGCTCTGGAGGCCACATCTTCGCAAGGACGTAGACTGGGTGGAGGCAGTGCAGAGAAGGGTGACCAAAGTGGTGCT
Source organism: Neoceratodus forsteri (assembly GCA_016271365.2). Classification (NCBI taxonomy): domain Eukaryota; kingdom Metazoa; phylum Chordata; order Ceratodontiformes; family Ceratodontidae; genus Neoceratodus; species Neoceratodus forsteri. Next base: position 811,328,842 of record CM028129.1, on the reverse strand, counting down.
GGGCGTGCTTCAGAAAACATATGAGGACAGATTAAAAGATCTCAATACGTATACACTGGAAGATAGGAGGAAAAAGGGGGATTTGATTGAAGCCTTCAAGTATCTTAATGGCTTGAACAAAGTACAAAATATGAGATTAGAGGGGGCAGGATAAGGGGAAATGTGAGGAAATTCTTCTTCATGGAAAGGGTGGTGAATGCTTGGAATAGTTTACCTCAGGAAGTGGTGGGTGCTAACATAGTGGGGGGGATTCAAACGTTGGGATAGACATAAGACAACCCTAGATGCGGGGAAAAGAGGCAAAAGCCAATGACCAAGTATGGACAGTGGCCACTGATGCAGGTAGGGAATATGGGCAGACTAGGTGGGCCTAGCTGTCCTTAACTGCCATCAACTACTATGTTACTATCTTTTTCCTGTGACCCCAGCCCCCACCCCTGTTAACAGTGAGGTACTGTATCTGATCACTTAGTAGAGATTTTGTACTGTCCCATAGGATGTCAGAAGCAGATACAGAGCAGGAACACCCACTCGACACTCTTAATAACTTATTAGCTCTGTCACTATTTTGGGCAAGTAAATTTAGTTGCATCTTTTCAAAATAATTATTGTAAAGGACCTGAACAATAAGGGGTATTATACACTGCATATATGCATAGATAAAATTCACATAAATAAGACAAATCAAGTGAGTTGCCATTCTGCCAAGCACTGCAGTGAAAGGGTTCCCTCCTCCACCACATCTGGTAGGCAGAAAATCCCTTCCCCAACACCGTGACCTGCCAGACGAGGTACTTTCTCTCTGTGAACTTAATAAAGTGCTTGTTTTGGAACTTTGGAGTTGTGCTGTGTTATCTGTGTTTTTTGTGGATTGGTTTCTATTTACACAGCTGCACTCCCATTACTGTGTAGTCCATGGCTTTGTGTGTCTATCTTGGATGGGTCACTTCCCCTGGGAGATGAGTGGGAGCGTTGGACCAGTGTCGGTGTGGGAAAATGAAGGCTGGAGAGAGGCCTCCCACAGAGCAGGGGAGGACTGGCCAGTCCAGGAGGGAAATGACAAAGGGTTAAATGGGACAGCATAACCTCTTTTCTCCCTCCTGAATGTGTCTGAGAAGCTTACTGTCCTGGCTTAGCTGATACATCCCCCTCTACTGAATCCTACTGCTGAGCATAGCAAGTGGGGAAGAACAGTGATAAGGATCCCTTTATGATTTGTTGCTGTGTTGGGGAAGTCATTAGTGATTTTTAATCTATAACCTCTGCTCCCCACTCCATATTCAACCCAGGCCAACATTTCTTGGTTGGCAAATCTAGTAAAGTTAAAAAAGATACTGGCTTCCCTGATCGTTTTCTTAATTGCATCTCCGTATCTGTTACTGCACTGCTGATTCCTGTATGTTGTAGCTGCAGTATTAGTATTAGCGCCATTCAGGTCTCATGGAGACCAGAGCAGGGATCACCTTTTGTCTGCTGCTCCTGCCGATCCTGCCCATGCTACCCAACAGAAAGTAAAAATGAAGTTCAGTGATTGGATGCAGGGCATCATCCTGCAGAAGTACTCATTATCTGCTACTGTGGAACAGTTTCTGGTGATCACCTTTGTTGTCTGCTGCTCTTGTCCATGCTATCTGGTACCAAGAGAAGCAGGAGACAGGTGGTAGAAGGAGAAGCATTGACACTGTGTGGGCTAGGGAGTTTGACAACCCTGTCAGTTGCCTGAAGAAGTTAGATTCAATGTTGGAAATGATGGGGGTGGGCCTTAAATGGGGGCCCCCCCCTGGCAGCCCCACCCCTGAGGGATAAGTCGGGGGGTGTTCAGGAGTCATGTCGGTCCTGTGGTGGGGGGGGTGTGGGGTGGAGCATGCATGGACAGATGGCTGGTGGATGCGGAGCCAGGGAAAAAAAAAATAAAGAAATCCTATGAGATGCTGAGTCACAAAGCACAGGCAATAAAATATGAACACTGTATTTAAAACAAGCATTTGTCAATGCCTAATGTTTGCTTGCTGGCATTGGCAGTGGTAGTGTAGAAGTTACAGAACTGTGTAATAGGAATGGCAGTGAAGTATTGAACTGAAGCCAACCCCACCACCACCCTGCAGAGAGTGACAGGCATAGGGTGTGCCTTTGAGTCGTCAGGCATAATGGCCATGCCATTTCAGTACACCCCACCCTGCAGACACTGGCAAGTGTCACGGTGTTTCTTGGGGTCTTTGGTCCTTATGCGCACCCCATTCCATTAGGAAATACAGTGGGATTGGTGCAATATAGGAGAATGGGGTGAACTTTGGGGCTGAAGAGTCCAAGGCATACCTCAATGCTTCTCACTGGCTGCAGGGTGTGGAATGGTATGAGCATTACAGGCAAGAATCCCAAGTCACACCCTGATGCCTGTCATTCTCTACGGGGTTGGGCGTTATGGTTGGAAACCCTAATACCTCAGGCATTCATTGGCATTTTCCCTCCAAATGTTCAATATGGTTTTTTTTGTGACCCCACCTCATGAACAGGGGGAATATCAGTTTCTTAGCCGAAAGCTGCTTATGCACAGCGACTACAGCATTTAGCACCACAGGTGCAAAAACATTCCAAACAGGATGTAAAAAAATGACAGCTGTACTGTTCATGGGGAGGTGTAAAAAATGGCAATGTTGTAAATCTGCAGTAAAAATATTTAAAAAAATGGTGAAGTCATGAGCATACATAGAAACTGTGCAACTCACACCTGTAATATAATTAGGTTGGGGATTTTTTTACAGCAGATTGTCAACTCAGGCATTTTGGTGCCTCCGATCATGAACAGTGTCACTGTGATTTTCTTCATCGGTCCCAAACAATGATTTCTCACAGCGACCATGCATCTCTGCGCTGAAAGTGTGAAAACACACTTCGGCCATGTTGTGAAAAATGACAGTTGTACTGTAAATAAGGCAGTGTGGAAAAATGCCACTGGTGAAAATCTGGACTTACAATATTACAAAGTCATGAACTTACGAGGGTGCTTGGAAACTGCGCAATGCTCACTCATAACACAGTCATTTTATGGACTTTTGTCACCAAATTTTCAACATAGCCATTTTAAGACCTCTGCTCATGAACAGTGTAACTGTGATTTTCTTAATCTGTCCCAAACATTGCTTTCACACACTAACAGCACCATTGTGCGCTACATGTGCGAAAACACATTTTGGGCGGCATATGAAAAATGTCAGCTGTACTGTTCATAAGGAAGTGTAATAAAATGGCAATGTTGAAAATCTGGAGTAAAATATTAAATTTACAAACTTATGAGCATGCATAGGAACTGCATAACACCTTTCGTAAAACAGTCATTTTAGAATGTTTACAAATTTCAACATAGCCATTTTAACACCTCTGCTCATGAACAGTGGCACTGTGATTTTCTTAATGTGTCCCATACATTGATTTCGCAGACATCGACTGCGCCATTGTGCTCTACATGGGCGGAAACACACTTTGGGCAAGATGTGAAAAATGACAGCTGTACTGCTTATAAGGAGGTGTGGTAAAATGGCAATGTTGAAAATCTGGAGTGAAAATAATGAAAATTTGCTAACTTACGAGCGTGCATAGGAAATGCGTAATGCACGCTCATAAAACAGTCATCGTTTGAAATTTTTCCACCAAATTTTCAAATCAGGCTTCTTGAGAGTCCACCTTATGAACACTGGCAGTGTCATTTCGTTAATCAGTCCCGAAAGGTGATTTCGCGCAGTGACTGTGAACTCACCCTTTGAGCCTGAATAACGCCATGACAGTGACATCATTCATGAGAAGGGGTCCCAAAAACACCATGTTGAAAATTTGGTGCAAAAATTCCAAAAAATGCCTGAGATATGCAACAAAGTTGAAAACCCCCTATCTAGCCCATTATACAGCTTACCGGCATTTCCTCAGTTCGCGGTCGGCTTTGAAGAGTGCAGACGTGTTCCCAGTCCACCGAAGATCATCGTGCCGAGGTCCGGAGGTAAGTATGGGGTCAGGGGGGTGTGGGGAGGCAGGGTGCACAGTGAGTGGGTGCAGGTTGTGGAGGAGACTATGTGGGACTGTTTTTCTTTACAGGTGTTCTTTTTGTTTTCAATGATGACACGGGACGTTTGCCACACTGGGGTGGGCTCCCAGCGTGGCACAAGGACAGTTGGGGGGCATTCAGCTGATGGAGGATTGGGCACCGCCGTCACCCAAAGCATCGATTGCCATGCTGGGGTGGGCTCCCAGCGTGGCACCCAGTACTCGGGGGGGAGGACAGTGGAGCTGATGGGGGATTGGGCACCCCCCGGCTATATCATGAGTTGCCACGCTGGGGTGGGCACCCAGCGTGGCATTTGGAAGGCTTTGGGGGTTGGGGAGTGCAGCACAGTTGACGGGGGATTGGGCACCCCGTCGGCTATACAGTGTGTGCATGCATGCAGGGGGCGCACACGCCTGCCTGTAGTGTGTGAGGGGAGTTGTGCACAAGCTATATCTTTATCGCTGCTCACTGAAGCGTAGCTCCCTTTTGAACTGTATGCCACTGCATTTTGGAGCTTGTCATAGACAGCTCCATCATGCATTGGCTTACAGGGGCCGCGCCTGGCAACACACTGATTGAATTGGAAGAGCGGGTGACACACCTCTGAAATCTTGGATGATGGCACTATGTTTCTTGCACATGCATGCAAGCAAACATAACAAGCATAATAAATGTATCTTAATTTTTTAAGACCTTTTTTTTGTGTGTGTGCATATGTGACATATGAATGAGGGATCCACTCACTGTAGATCAAGGGAGGATGTGAAATGGTGTAGGTACATGGGGGAGTGAACAAAGTGGTAGACAGTAAGCCCTATCAGAGCTTCAGGCTGATGTAGCACAGCGATACATGGGGGGAGGGGTGAACAAAGTGGTAGACAGTAAGCCCTACCAGAGCTTCAGGCTGATGTAGCACAGCTGGACTAAGGCAAGGGAGGATGTGAAATGGTACAGGTACATGGGGGGTGAACAAAGTGGTAGACAGTAAGCTCTACCTGAGCTTCAGGCTGATGTTGCACAGCTGGACTAAGGCACAAGCACCCACGGCATGTTCTTATAGTCCCCATTTATATGTCCATTTATGTTCTTACAGCGTTGATTGCCTAACTGAGCCAAGATGTAAAACAGATACTAAAATGTCAGGTTTATTACAGGTGACCATGTTCTTATAGTCCCCATTTATATGTCTGTTTATGTTCTTACAGCGCTGATTGCCTAACTGAGCCAAGATGTAAAACAGATACTAAAATGTCAGGTTTATTTCAGGTGACCAGGATCATAATGGGGAGAGGGGGCAAGTGAAACAATGTCCTGAGAATGTGCTTAAACTTATTAACCGTTGCTGTGCCACGGAGTGATACACCGGTCCAGAATCCCTATACGTTCAAATTATGTTTGCAGCCTAAAGGTGCTTAGGTGGATTGGCATTTACATTACTCAGCGGCAAATCTTTTTCATACTTTTTGTGATCATCGGTTAAGATATAACCACTAACTGATGAGACACTTGGGGGCATGAAACTGTGCTACCAGTAAAGTTGCATTTGTAAAGCCCTGAATATTTATCTGTTGATAATGAAATGAAAACTGTCAGTTGATAACATTCAGCCACTGTCCATTGCACAGAATAGACATCTCACTGATAGATCTGGAGCAAAGGGACATGCACTTGCCAATAACACCATTACAGCTCCAGACACGGAAGAAAGAAGTTCATGCGCTTTCTATCGCTGTTAACTTTTCAGCATTTTAAAACAGTTACTTAGCATCTGCACTAAGATGTTACACGTCGCTGAACTGAATTGTGACACCAGAATCCCTGCGATCAACATTTGTCAGCAAAAGTGAATTGAAAAAATCAATAGATGTATAAAATGGTAAGTGACATGAGTCAATAACAACATATCTGCATGTAATACTTGGCTTAAAATTTGAGCACCACCATATGCCGCACCACAAGGTCAAACAGGGATGCCATTTATAATTCAGCTAATGTCAAGCAGTTTTTGAGCCATAAAAAGTATTACTGTATCAGTATGGTGGCAATAACGGGGTCAGGAAATTATGAAATAAAATGCAACAGCACCCTCATCGGCCATATGTTGTGCGGGTGGAGGGAGTGCATGAGCACCCAGGGGTGGGTTGTTAGGCGGCTTCAGATTCACCGGAGAAAAAGTTAGATTCGATTGTGAGCTACAGTTGAATTTGTGTTTTCTTTTTCTATACCTAGTTTTCGCTATTTTGTTAGGGCACATGTCCAACCCTAAGATGTTTAGGGTCACAAGATGATGTGACTTCATTGAGCATCTGATTTGAGAAAGAGCTGTGTGATTCTATCTAAATGCAGCTCACGGCAATTCAGAGAAAAAAAAAATATTTTGAAGCTGTATTACCAGACTAAGTGTGCAGTTTAGTGAATTACCACACAGGGGTGTGTATATGACAACACTAAAAGGCGCATTAAAGTGCTTCAGTCATGAAAACCTCCCCCACTGACTGCTGCTGAAATGCATAGCAGTATGTTCTCCTTTGTGCATTCTGGCTGTTCTTTTCTTCAGCTGCAGGTAGTACAGTACACTCAAGTTCGTTTGCATAGATTTTAGCAGCGGGGAGTTCACATTGACAGAGTCTAGTAAGAGAAAACGCTTGGAATTACACATACAATGAAGTCTGAGTTTTCACATCAAATGCTGAGGTATTTTTTTTCTGGAGGCTTAGAACCCATGGAGTCCATGAAGGTGTGCTTTGGAGAGCTGGCGTGTGTAAGGACTGTTAGGCACCCACACACTTTGGTGGTCCTGCTTTGGCAGGGAACAGTTTATTAAAGTAATGATGTGTGGCTTGTCTCTCTAAGCTACACAAGACTACACCATCCTATCAGGCAACTGACACAGTTGATCTGTGTGTGTGGGGGGGAAGGGAGGAGCTGCTCACTGAAGCATAGCTCCCTCTTTCAACTGTATGCCACTGCATTTTCAACTGCTGTCATAGACAGCTTCAGCAGTGATTGGAGAACTGTGACCACGCCTGCAAACACACTGACTGAATTGGAAGATGCTGACACACCTCTGAAAAACTCAGATGATGGCACTATGTTTCTTGCACATGCGTGCAAGCAAACATAAAAACAGAAAGCCTTTAACAAATGATGGCAAGCTCTCCATGGTACTTTGGTAATGACATTGGATAACAGACCTTGGTCACAGCAGGTTAAGGTAACAGAATACAGTAGAGGTTGGAGCAGAGTGTTGTGAACTTAGATACCCAAGTTCAAACCCCAACAGACCCACATACACATTGTGTGACCCTGAGCAAATTGCTTATCTTTCTTTACTGGTTGTGTGATCTAGTCTGCCACTCAAATGCTAGGGAACTGGGAAGCCCAAAGTAAAACTTCACTGCAGTGAGAGCAGGGCTATAGCACTGAAAGATTGGGACATGTGTTTGGCTTCCCCATGTGATTTCTTACTCACAATGTACCCTGAACTAGTCACTTAACTTCCTCATGCTCAACCTCTCAAAATGAAATCGAGTGAGAAAGAAGGAGGAGTAACTCTGACTGGAACATCCATGCACTGTCCTTTTTAGGTTTAACTTCAAGGGAGAATGCATAATCTGAGGTACTTAAATAGGTAGACAAAGGGCTTGTGCATCAGTGGGAGTATCTGTAGCCTCAGGTTTAATACACAGGTCGGAGCATTCAGAGCCCTAGGTTTGTTAATTCCTGATTGGAGACAGATTCCTAACCAGGTCCTTATCTACTAGAAATGCGAGTCATTGTGGCTAAGAAGGGCAAAGCCTGACTGGAGATATGACTGAATGGCCAAGAGGAGCCTTGACAGGCATCAGACCACCCTAAAGGACTATAGCTGACATGAGTAAGAAGGGTGAACTGAAACAGAAGAAGGTCAGACCAGTCAAGAAGGCAATTAAGCCCGCTGGTGGGAAGCTGTCAGTTGATGATATTTTGACTGATGACCAGATGTATTGGGGGGAGGCTTGAGATGCATGCAGGGGGTGGAATAACCAGCCTGATCGGTGGCTTGCACCCAATCGGAGGCCCAAACAGCCAGAAAGTTGGGCAGATGCAGGGAGGAAAAGGAGATACTATTGTGATCCTTCCAGCCCCCTCCCCCCTGACTCTGAGTTTGGCCACCTGTACCTAACTTCTAGGGCACACTCACAGTCCTTCTCTGGCCTAGTGGTAAGTCCTAATAAATGTATAGTTGCTAGAGGAGGTACAGAAACACATGGCTGCTGTGCTTTCGCTGTGGACCAGAACAATGGGAGCCTAGCTGAAAGACCCAAAACCTCTTGGAGTCAAGGAGGGGAGAATAGCCAAAAAATGCCAACTCTAACTTCTTCAGTGAGTGCTAGGCACATACAGTGGCGTGAAAAAGTATTTGCCCCCTTCCTGATTTTCTCTATTATTGCATATTTGTCACACTGGATGTTTTCAGGTCTTTAGACAAAATATAATATTAGATAAAGGGAACCTAAGTGAACAAATAACACTTTTTTTTACTTATTTCATTTATTTAATGAAAAAGTTAACCAACACCAACTGGCACTGTGTGAAAAGTAATTGCCCCTAGTTAAATCAACCCAATTAAAGGGATAATTAGAGTCAGCTGATTGAACACAGCCAGGCTTGATTGCAGCCAGCCCTGCTCAATATAAACCTCACTTATTTTGGCCCTACCGTCAGAGTCACGTTGCCAGCACAAAGATTCAACAAGCACATTATGCCATGATCAAAGGAAGTTCCTGAAAAGATCAGAAAAAAATTTGTTGCCCTCATCAGTCTGGAAAGGGTTACAAAGCTATTTCTAAGGCTCTGGGACTCCATCGAACCACAGTGAGCCATAATCTCCAAATGGAGAACACTTGGAACAGTAGTGAACCTTCCCAGGGTGGGGGCTGCCAAAATTACCCCAAGGGGCAGTGTAAAATCATCCAAGAAGTCTCAAAGGATCCTAAAACAACATCCAAAGAACTGCAGGCTTCTCTTGCCTCAGCTAAGGTCAGTGTTCATGACTCCACAATCAGAAAGAGACTGGGCAAAATGGGCTTCATGTGAGAGTAGCAAGGCGAAACCACTGCTAACCAAGAAGAACATAAATGCTCATCTCTCATTTGCCAAGAAGCACCTGGATGATCCACAAGCCTTTTGGGAAAATGTTCTATGGACAGATGAGTCCAAGTGGAACTTTTGGACAACATGGATCCCATAATGTCTCGCGTAAGAGCAAACACAGCATTCCACAGTAAGAACACCATACCAACAGTCAAACATGGTGGTGGTAGTGTGATGGTGTCGGGATGCTTTGCTGCCTAAGGACCTGGATGACTGCCATAATTAAAGGAACCATGAATTCTGCTCTGTACCGGAAAATTTTTAAGGAGAATGTCCAGTCATCCTTCCGTCAGCTGAAGCTGAAGCGTAGTTGGGTCATGCAGCAAGACAATGATCCAAAACACAAAAGCAAGTCCACATCAGAATGGCTAAAAGAAGTAAAATTAAAGTTTTGAGTGGTCTAGTCAAAGTCCAGACTTAAATCCAATAGAGATGCTGTGGCAGGATCTGAAACGAGCAGTTCATGCTCGAAAACCTACCAAATGTTACTGAATTAAAGCAGTTCTATGAGGAAGAGTGGGTTAAAATTCCTCCACAGCGATGTGAAAGACTGATATTGAATTATAGGAAGTGTTTGGTTGCAGTCATTGCAGCTAAATGTGGCATAACCAGTTATTATGTAAGGCAATTACTTTTCACACAGTGCCAGTTGGTGTTGGTTAACTTTTTTCATTAAATAAGTGAAATTAAAAAAAAAAACAAGTGTTATTTGTTCACTCAGGTTCCCTTTATCTAATATTACATTTTCTCTAAAGACCTGAAAACATCCAGTGTGACAAATATGCAATAATAGAGAAAATCAGGAAGGGGGCAAATACTTTTTCACGCCACTGTATGTATTCTGTTAGATCTTTCTTCAGCATTTGACACTGTAGATCATGCAGGCTTGTTGGCCAGATTTGCGGAGCCTGGAAGATTGTCCAGGACTGTGTTAAAATGGTTCCATTCCTTCTATAGCAATAGAAAGCAATCAGTAGTGCTTGGCTTTTGCCAGTCATGGCTAGTTGTTCTGGACTGCAGAGTTCCATAATGTTCATTGCTTTCACCTGTTTTGTTTTTGGTGTGTATACTGCTACTAGGAGCTATCATTAAGTGCTAAAGCGTGGAGTTTCCCTGCTACACAGATGACACCCAGCTGTATGTGTCCTTTGTTCCTGATAAGTCATCTTCGGTGCTGAGACTAGGACAATGCTTGGAGGAAATCAGAGTTTGAATGGCCTCCAACTGATGGCACTAAACACTACCAAGACCAAGTTGCTAGTTGTGGGTTCTGAGAAACAGATTTCGGCTATTCGCAGTGGACTAAATCTCCCCTCCATTGGGGGGTAACTTCAGGTGGCAGAGGATGTTCGCAGCCTGGGAATAGTTATTGATGGACAGTTGACATTTGTTTCACAGGTGTATTTTGTAGTCAGGACAGCTTTTCACATCTTAAAAATGTTGCCAGACTGCGACCTCTGCTTGATTCAGTTGATTTAGCCACACTAGTCAATGTTTTTGTTTTCTTTTGGCTTAAGTACTGTTGTGCACTCTATAAAGATTTGTCTATTGGTCAGTTGCATTGCCTGCAGCTAGCTCAGAATGCAGCAGAATGACTTCTGCTTGGAGGTCAGATCATATTACTCCCTCACTGCTGGTTATGAAATGTCTGCCTGTTACCTTGCGCCATGACTTCTGGTTGTTGTTAGTGACATTTAAAATCTTGAATGGACTGGTCCCATAATACCTCAGTGATCTCTCGATTCCCCACATTCCATCTAGGGATGTAAGTTCCAGAAGACAGGGCTTACTGGTGACTGGACTTTTTCAGTTGTAGCCCCTACCTTACCCTATGAAGTTTGCTCCCCAAGGCAATATGCACTGCCAGATCTGTGTTATCATTCAAAAAGAAATTTAAAAGTTACCTGTTCCACACAGCCTTTGACTACCTTCCTAGAGCTACCCAACTTGAATGCTGTCATCTTTGTTTGATGTATGTAGTGTGAAATAGGATGAATGTATTTATGATGGCAACTGTTTTGTCCTGTTTTCTCATGTTTATTTACGGTTGCTTTATTTATGTTCTTTTACTGTACAGGCACTGTAGCCCTAGAGGGGTGCTTTTGATAAACTAAACTAAGCAAAATATTTATCAGAGAAGACTAGGAAACAGCTTTGGAATAGGAACACATAGATATGTTTCCTTGCTGCATCAGCCAAAGGATGTGGAAGAATAGGGGGTAAAGAAAGGTGATGAGAAAGATAAAAAGACAAATAAGGAGAAACAGAGATTTGAAAATGAATTGGATGGCTTTTAGGATCATGAGTGGTCATAAGTGGAAGGGGGCAAAGCATGGTGAAAATATGATGAGGCATTTGGGAGGCTTGTGCAGTATGACCAAGAAAATAACTGGGATGCTTTTGAAATGCCGCAATGGGTGGACACGGTGTTGAGCACAGTGATTTGGCAGACAGACAGCAGACAATTGCAAATCACCTTGGAACAGGCCTGACATGGTTCAGGCCTAAACATTGAAAAAAGTTAGATTCAACAGGGTCAGTGGTTCTTTTTAATCAACTCCACTTGGTTAGTCTACAGGTCTCTGCCAAAAGACTTATACCCAAAAAGGTCACCAGGGAATTTAGGATGATTAATCATTTATCATACATTGACAGGGAATCAGCAAATGATTTCCTAGACCCACAGTATATATCAGTATTGTAGGCTTTATTGGATAAGACAGTACAGGGAGTAAGGGAATGCGGTGTGGAGGCACGAATGGCCAAGATGGACATTGAGTCTGCTTTATGCCTAAGTCTAGTGCATGGAGCAGGAAGAAAAGAACTATTGGGGATGAAATTTGTGGGAAAATGTTATGTAGACAAATGCATGCCCATAGTCTGCTTGGTAGCATATGTCATATTTGAGAAATTTAATATGGTCTTCCCTGGGTGGTCGTGTGGGGTCAGGTGAGCAGGGCATGGTACATTATTTGGATAACTTTTTGTTTGTAGGCCCTGCAGGGCAACCCCTTTTGCATCAGTCTGCTGAACACATTCCAAGGGATCTGAAAGGGTTTTGGGGGTGCTCCTGGCAGGGCAAAAGATAGAGGGCCCATAGGCAACTATGTATTTTTGGGAGGATTAAAACAGATTCAGTTATGGTAGCTTGCAGGCTACCACTCAGCAAGGTGGGAGTCATGTGGGACATCAAGGCAGCAAAAGGGACCAAGAAGGAATACTGAGATAGTTATATTCACTAATTGAATATTTGACCTGTGTCTGCAGAGTTGTCCCAGTGGGATGAAACTTTGTACAACCGGTCACCTAAGCAAGGTCAGGGGTGGCCAAGTCTCACCACAGGATCTGGGTCACAGAATACATAAGGGAGGACCTGGAGCTGTGGCATACCATCTTGCCTCACTACAATAGAGTGTCAATAAAGCCAAAGCAGGTACTCAGTATGAGCACAGAGACATATACAGACACTTTGGGGCGTGGCTTTAGGATTTACTTCATGGGTGCAGATACCTGGCCTAAGGCTGGGTTACGAAGTGGGTCATCATCATGTATTTTTTTTTCTAGTTGTGGTAGCTTTATTAGTTTGGGAGGAGAAACCTGGCGACAAGATGGTGTTGTTCAGGGTGTATCATGCAGGAGAGGCTTGCTCCCTTTAATAGCCAGTAAGGCCCAAAGGTTCATTAAGAGAATTAATAGGTACATAGGTACATAGTTTATTACAGAGCATAGGAGATGTACTGTCCACACTGCTCGCTAAGTTTGTTTTAGTTATACCCCTGTATGTTTTTAGCTATTAGGTATTTGTCCAAACTTGTTTTAAATGCTTGCATATTACTATTTAGCCACCACCTCTAGTGGCAGACTATTCCAATTCTGCACTATCCTAACATTCAACCAGTTTCCTCCTAGTTGCTTTCTACCTTTCCCCAGCTAACTATAAGGGTTGTGCTCTAGTCTGATATTTCTGCTCTCTGAACCTAAGCCCCAGCTTTTCCCATAACCCTTCATCTAAAAGTGCTAATGAGGGTATTTGTGTTGAGATGTTTGACACTGAGCATACAGTTCAGAGCAAAACATGTACCAGAGGTTGACTACAAGATAGCTAATGCCCTGCCTTGTTTACAGTGGCAGTGCACAGCCACATTGAGTCCACAGAACTTGCTGGATCTGCCGACCCCAGAATGGCACCTTATAGATATCCATAGCACTGAGAATTAGCCATTAGCAGAACTGTTTAGTGAGTCTTGGAGCACAGGAGAGGTCCCAGAAGACTGGAGAAGGGCTCATGTGATCCCACTCCACAAGAGTGGTAGCAGGGAGGAGGCAGGGAACTACAGACCAGTCAGTCTTACCTCAGTAGTGGGCAAGATTATGGAGGCACTCCTTAAGGAAAGAATAGTGAAACACCTGGAATCCATAGGGGCACAGGATCCAAGACAGCATAGTTTTACAAAAGGAAGGTCCTGTCAAACTAATCTCATAGATTTCTTTGACTGGGTAACCAGAGTGGTGGACCAAGGGGGAGCAGTTGATGTCACCTACCTTGACTTCAGCAAAGCTTTTGACACTGTTCCACATAGAAGATTGATAAATAAGCTGGGTAGGCTCAGGGTGGGTCAGAAGTTGGTCAACTGGGTGGCAAACTGGTTGACGGGCAGAAAACAGAGAGTGGTGGTAAATAGTATACAGTCAGAAGAGATGCAAGTCACAAGTGGGTACCTCAGAGATCAGTCCTGGGGCCAGTCCTCTTCAACATCTTCATTAGTGACTTTGAGATGGACTAGAGGGTAAGGCTTGTCTGTTTGCAGATGACACCAAGATCTGCAACAGAGTAGATGATCCAGATGGGGTGGGCAGAATGAGAAGAGATCTGGATAAACTAGCAAAAGATGATGAAGAGTGGCAACTGGGATTTAATGCAAAGAAGTGCAAGATCATGCACATAGGGAAGAGAAACCCTGAAGCCACCTATAGGCTGGGAGGGGAGTTGCTAGCAGTCACAAAGGAAGAAAGAGACTTGGGCATCATCATCACTGATGACCCGAAATCATCCAAGCAGACCTCTAAAGCAGTAGGTAAGGCTAGGGGGTGTTAGGGTGTATTAGTAGGGGTATCACAAGTCGTAAGAGGGAGGTAATAATCCCTCTTTACAAGACACTGGTTAGGCCCTATCTGGAGTACGCGGCAGTATTGAGGCCACACCTTCACAAAGACATTAACCAAATTGAGGCAGTCCAGAGAAGGGCAACCAAAATGGTGCAGGGACTGCATCAGAAGACATATGAGGACAGATTAACAGAGCTCAATATGTATACCCTTGAGTAAAGGAGGGAGAGAGGTGATATGATCGAGGCATTCAAACACCTTAAGGGCATTAACAAGGTGAAAGAGTCTAACATGTTTAAATATAAGAAAAATAGCAGGACAAGAGGACACAGCATGAGATTAGAGTGGGGCCGATTAAGGGGGAATGTGAGGAAATTCTTTTTCACAGAAAGGGTGGTGGATGCATGGAATGGTCTACCTCAAGAAGTGGTGGCTATGAATACAGTGCAGGGCTTCAAACAGGCATGGGATAGGCATAAGGGAGCAATACAAATGAGTATGAATAGATAGGCCACTGACAGAGCAAAGGCCGATGGCACATTTATAAGGTAGAAAAAGAAATGGGCAGACTGGATGGGCCTTGCGGTCCTTATCTGCCGTCAACTTCTATGTTTCTATGTTAATGAGAAGGACATACCACTGAGGGGTAGAGTATTTTTTTCTCAGTCAGAGCCTAGGAGAGATGCCAGAGCATTGCCCTATTCTTGAGGTACAATTTTGATGGTATATTATGGCCATAAAAGAGGAGACCATGGCTTTGTTTACAGCGCAGCAGCATCTCACTGGGATGGCTTGGTTTTCAAAGGTCATGGGGTTGGGTGAGGCATAATGTATTGGAGGGTTGGAGCCGCCTGGGGGGCAAATACAAATGGATGCAAGATGCCTATTCATGCCAGCATTGTTACAGGCAGTATGATGGGTCATCTTGGCACTGTGCCGGTCACCTTACAAAGCTTTGATGTTTTGCATCACCTTCCTGATCACGTTCCATGGGTCCGTTTGGGTTTCAGAGCTGGTGGTCTGGGCAAGACCTGCCATAGATGCCATATGACTGAGGAGGGCAGACATCATAGTCTACATTGCAGGGATGTTTGCACAGTTAAGCAGGTCCTAGACAGAGCAGGCAGGGAGGGATGCTGGTCCATGATCAAGGTTCCAGAAGGGGTTGAGTGGCCCATGGTGCACTGGGTCCTGTATTATGCAGCAGTAGGTCCAGTAAAAGTGGAGTCCTTCTTCAGACATGATACTTGATACCCTTTCACCCAGTATCAGTTCCCTCATATACTTCAAAAGGCCTTGCAGGCTGTGAGGCTTTATCTAATTGAAGGATAAAAATGTTTATCAATAGGCAAATATAGGTGCACATTTGGTGGAAGTAGCATTCTTCAATAATTACATCCATCCAGAAGTATTATAACCTGTCTTCTTTGTTCACCATCTGAGCAGGTCCATGGTGTATGGTTCCAAAGGACTGGAAATGTGAGCACTCCTATGTGCACTTGGTGGAGTAGAAAGAAAGCATCCGCCAGGGGACAGGTACCTGTTCCACTAGCTGGAGGAAACCAGATCAGCTGGTTGGGGTAGCAAAGGATGCTCTGGAAGGACCTGGTCAATGAGCTGGTGGTCAAAGAGCAGTGCTACTTCACCTGGGAGTAAATAATCCTGAGCAAGGGACCACAATTGAGTTTGTGCTGACAATGAAGAAAAATCTGTTGAATTTACAGCTGTGAATGATGGCTGGGCACAGCACTGGTTTGGTCGCACATGATTCAGAAGTTCCTCAGGAGACATAGCCAGGACTACTAAGCAATGGAAATGGCTTGGCAGTGGATTACATGGAGATGGTGTCTTTTATGAGGACTTTGGAAAGGGGTGATTAACCATGATGATACTTCTACCATGAACCTAATATTATATGCTCAAGATGGCATACACCTCTTGGATATAGAACAAGACCATTTCAGTTTGGCCATGCAGGATGTTTTCAGGGAACTGCTTAAGTGATGTGCTTGGGATACAGACTGGGTCTGTATGGTGACAACATGAGAGTCTCTGAAAAAAGGGGAAGGTACAGCACCTGGACCTAGTCCAGACCTACCCTCTTGGCTGGCATGGGGGAATGGGGCGTACTGATGCATGTCCAGTCCAGATGACTCTCAGTACCCCCCAAGTGGATTCTTGAGCTGAGGAGAGCACTGCCAGACAGGGGAAAGGGTCTCTCCTATCCACCAGTGACTCCCCTTTATTGATAGAGGATAGGTACTCTAGTAGTTACATGAATCTCTTGGTGAAGAGAGGCTAGACCAACATAAGGGGCTGGACCCAAATGCTTGGCAGAGAGAGGGGCTAAAGTGGAGACTCCTGGCAGTGCACATCCTGTGCAAGTTTCTTGTCATGAAATGTAGTAGAATAAACATATGGCCATGGTCATTTAAGTTTAGTAAAAGTGTAGTACTGTTCATTCCAGGAAGTGGAAGGGGCATTGGGTCATCAATAAAATAAGTGGTTTAAAACTTGGGAAACTGAATAGGATTTAACATTAATTTCAAAATATTGGGGCAGGCAGAATCATAAATCTCTCATGAGAGTAGAGTTGTATTTGTAATATCTGTTCAATAATCACACTATCCCAATCCATAATATGATTAACTAGATGATATATTGTTCAACCAGCCTGACTGAAGCCCTTTCTGATCAAGATGTCATGTGTTCCTGCATACAATAAGACATTTGAATAACTGCCACTGGATTATATTGTGTTCCTGCAGAATTCTGAAAGATATGACTAGCACAAACTGAAATAACAATATTTCAACTTAGTGGGCAGCACTGTACATACATATAGTGTAATGTCTGAGCCTTTTGGTATCCTTGATATTTTTGTGAATTACATAGTGCGTTATTAGAACATCTCTTTGTGGGTCAAGCCTCTGCTTATAATGGAAAAACATACATTTACTAATACTGCCCCATAACATATTTTCATTTAGTGGTCTTTTGAACTAGGATCTTACAATAACATATCATTTTTCTACAGCATTCTTTTAAACTAGAAGCTTATAACAACATATAACCTTTCTAGATACTACATAGCAGTAAATGGAATTTTGATCCTTAACAGCCTAAAATCGTAGCATAATTTCTTCTACAAGGCACAAGTGACCTCTGGTGGAAAAGAAAGGAACTGCAATTCAAAATTCTAAACCTTTTAGTTTTTTATTAAAATTTTCTTCTATACCACCCACTGACAGATAGCAAACAATTCTCTTAGAATCAAACAGTTCAGGCTATAATTTAGATAGTAAATTTGTAAAAAAATGCATGGGATATACAGTATACTTATAAGCTTTTAGGAAGAAAAAGGGTATGCCAATCCACAAAATTTACATTTGTATTATAGCTTTAAGTTATGTGTTTCCTTATTTCAAGAATTTACTTACTAAATAGCCAAATTCCGGATGCCTTTAATGCAATTAATCTTGATCTAATTTATGATATTCAAAACTCTGATGTATACTACAGGTATTTTAACCTATTTTCTGAATATATGACTACACCATCTTTTCATCTACTTGTAACAATATAGAAGAACAGAACAAAAGCCTGTTCTTTCACTAGGGAGCAAAAAAGAAATACTAGTCATGCATTTCAAATGCTAGGAATAATGCACAAATCATGAATTATTTTCTAGTATTCCTGTATATAGAAAGCAGCAAGAGGTGTTTTTTTACCTTAGCTATATGATCTACTTTCATGTACATAAAACATATTATTGAAATGTTTCAGATAATTAGACAAACACATTCATGAGACTTTTTCAGTTACATATGAACTTTGACTTTTATAATAATTACATTTTTCAGACATGCTACCAACTTTCTGGAAGAGAAATGGAGAGTTCCACATCAAATAATATCAATGTAATTAGAATCCTTCTCAGATTTAAAGAAATTAAATCAATTTTTTATGACTGTTAAATACGTGAAGAAGATTATGAGAGAAATACTATTAACCCACTCGTTCTCCTTGCCTCTGATGAAAAAGACTGCACCTGTCTGTACCTCAAATTCTGACAACTTAATATGTTTTAAACAGACAACTACAATCTTCCTATGTTATAGAGTTAAGAAGCTGCTTACATTTGCTTCGTGTACTTCAAAAAAAGAATGTAGGAAAAGTACACCAGAAGCACACACAATGAGATTTATTATTTACTACCAATAATTTACTGGGTTCTATAAATAAACATGGAAAGTAAGCTAAGTTTCTTAATTGCTTTAGTAATCAATACTGATAAGGCGAGATACGGGTTGATACTTTCAAAAATTACATTTCAATCAACTTGCTTCTTTAACCTTGTTGATTTAGTCATTTCAATATGGTTTTGTACTTATCATACAACTACACAGAATCCTTTAAGTTCAATAATACATTACTTCAAGGTTAACATAGAGGATAATGGCTGGGGATCGGGTGATAACCACACTATAATCAACTCGAGTGGTTGCTAGGGCAACATGGTAAACCTCGAGAGCACAGCTCGAGAGGTTTACTGTAGCCCTAGCAACCACGAGAGGTGATTTCAGCATGGTTGTCACCTGATCCCCAGCCATCATCTTTTATAGTGTATGGTCAAAAAAACACTGTTTGCATTCTATGTGTGAGAATTATGGAACTCTGGTGCATTCATTTTTCTTATGCCACTGTTAGGAAGTTCTGAAGTGTGGTTAACCACTTTTAAAATTCTAAACAGTACATAACCAAGCTGTGTGATTGCTGATTATGGTGGTTAATAGGCACTTACCATACATTATAAGAATGTTATAAGTTATTCAACCCTTTCAAAACAAGTTTTAAGTGAAACAGCAGCTTGCACAAAAAAAGAGGAGTTGATAAACAAGGCCTGTAGATAACTGACATCTATAATACATTTCTAATCTTGAGATGGATGCTTTAGACCTATTCATGCCACTGCAAAGCATATAATTAGGCTTCAAGCTGAAATCCGGCTAAAGCATATACAGCATGATAGTTAGCACCAAGGACTTCCTGCCTTGGCAGTAATCCAGTGTCCAGATGCACAACCTCAGACATCTGTACCACAGTACAACAATGAACATCTAAGCATTTTACACCACTCTTGCATTTCTTTGAATAAAAAGTTAATTTCCATAGATAACACAAGGCACTAATATGCTTTTGTACAGCTTGAAACACACATTTCAAACACTTTTATTAACTGAAGTTTCTTTGTCAAATACAGATGACAATGATGATTATTTCTGGCACCATTTTTCAGGTCTCTCAAAGATGCTGGAACCAATTACATGTTTAGATGCTGGCAGCAATGTCTAGCAGAATATAATAGTGGATCCTGTAAAGATTTACTTTTTCTAATATGAATTATGGGGTAAGGACAGAGTAATGAGCTTTGCTTTTTCATACACTTTTATTCTTAGCTGTTTAGGTAATGCTGTTTTATCATCCAATCAGCATCAGTGCTGTAAACCCTTACTTCAAGCCCAGCAACAGGGTTCACAGAAAGTGCTTCAAGCGAAGAGTTTAAAATAGTACAGTGACATTTCAATGCTTATCATTCTGTCACAGAATCAAGAAAAAGGCTGAAATGAGAAAACGTCTAACTCAAAAAGCCCTAATGGTTACAGTTCTAGAATCAATTTCACCAAACCATAAAATTATTTCAATAAATGTTATAGCATAGAATATCCTGTATGTATGCAGTACTTACAACATGCTTAGGTCATGACACAATTTATGTTGTTTCTTAGGAGGTGCCTCTTCTTACTTTATGTATTTATTTATTGACTGATTGATTGATCAATTGTAATATTAGTGTGCTGTACATGAGAATTTACGTATCATGTTGTGGGAAGCTAGCTGTGGAATATGTGAGCCAGATATTTTCCCTGGAGAAAGGGGGAACTTCACACATAAGGCACATACAGTAGCTTTAGTTTTCAAGCTATTAAGAATCAGGATATTTGTGATCATTCAGTTTTGCAGTTGGTAAACACTTTGTGGGGAGCTCCTGAGGATAGAGATAGACCTAAATCTGAATATAGGGGGGTGTTAACATTTGTACAGACACTTGTACTGTAGAATGGTTTGAACAGTCTGTACGGATCTTGGGGTAACATAACAACATAGTATTGTGGTGACAGAAAGGACATAGGATTCATCTTGTCCACCCCTCCTATTGCATGGCAGTGACATTATCAAATGTAACTATAGACACACATCCTCAAAACCTGTTTGCTAGATTTTATTATGCTTAATCCTAAATATCATTCTTGCTAAGGAATCTATTTAGTCCTACTCTGAAAGCCTGAACATTGTTAGTTTCCACAACTTCAGTGAGTAAACTATTCCACATGTTAACCACCCCAATAGGAAATAATATTGTCTAATGTTTCCCCTTGTCCTGCCCCCTCAGATTGAATACATGCCCTCTAGTTCCACTTGCACTCTGTAATTCAACCATCTGTGTATACTTCACCCTGTCTATCCACTTTAATGCTCAAAACACTGTGATCATGTAATCAAGCAGCTGTCTGTTTTGTAAGATAAAGAATGTATGTTGATACATGCTGATCAAACCCACTGCTCCTAAGCCACTAATTAGCTTAACAGATTTGTGTTGGACCATTCTGCACTGTTGTTACCAGAATTGGTTGCTATACTTCAGGTGTAGTCTAACTGAGGGCTAGTATAGAGGGAGTATTACTTCCCTCAACCCACTCCTTACTTCTTCCTAAAGCTTCTCAACATTGCATTTGCTCTCCTGACTGCAGCAGCAACAGCAACACATTTCCTGCCTGATTGTAGCTTACTGTCCACAATTATCCTCTAGATCACTTTCCTCAGTTGTGCTGTCCAAAGCTGCATCAGATAGGGTATATAATGGAGACCTGGGCTCCTCACACCTAGATTTAGTATTGTGCATTTACACACATTAAATCTAAGCTTCTATTGCTTAGCCCATATTTTATTGAGTGTAGGTCCCCATGTAACATAGTATGTTGAATATAGAAGGGATATAGGGTTCATTCACCCCAACAACGGAAAGTCACACAATAGACTATACCCATTTTGAGTATGGACACACAACCAAGCTGAAAGGGAATATAAACCCTTTTTACATTTTTTAGTACCGTGTAAGTAAGCAATAAGACCTGACAGGGTGTGGGATATTGGTGAATACCCATGCACTCAGGGGTGTGATGAAGCCAAATGCCATAGGCAGAAATGGGCCTTACAGCCCCTGGAAGTGTGGGTATCCACCAATATCCCACACCCTAAAGGGTCTTATTGTGCTTAGAAAATGGGTTGGGCAAATTAAAAAAAAATTCTCTAAAGTACACAAAAGAATACAATAAAATATTGCTTAAAAAATGTAAACTGGTCCATCCACAGATGGTTTCTATCTCTCAGTCATTTGTCTTTCTACATATACAGGAGAAGGTTTGTTTGTTTACCATGGAACAGTAGGCCTGTAATAGAATGCTGCCCCCCCCAAGAAGCATGCAATGTTAACATGAAATGCACAAATTCAAAATTCTGCAAAATTCCACTGGTATACACTCATACAGACACACAGGCCACATAGGGCACCAGAGGCTCAACTTTATCTGGGGCAGAGTTAGCAGCTGAGACTGTTCTGTCAGCCTGGTTATGTTAGAAGGGGGATTTTTCATAGTCATCATAGAAACACCAGAAATAAAAAAAATCTGAATAGTGCTTGATTTTATTTTATGTGTTTGTGTCTATTAGAATGGGATCATGAATAATTTTATTTTTAAGGCATAGTTGAAGATTTTTTTGTAAGTGTAAAAGTGGCAGCCATGTTTATTCTTTGGTAACTGGGTAAGATCCACTATGCCCATGGACTATTTCCAGGTGCGACCCAGGAGCACTGGGGAGGTTAATTGACTTTCTCAGGGTCACACGGCATGCAAGTGGAGGTTGTGGGAATCAAACTCAGATATTTTGGATGTACCAACCTCATTCATAGCTTATTACTCTAACCTCTAGGCTATACTGCTTAAGATGGAAATCAGGAATGAATTCTCTGTGCAATTTGTTCAAATTCCAGATTGCATGTTGGACTTTTTTTTTTTATGGGGGGTTACTGGCACATAAACATATTCCAATGAAGCTGCAAAAGCCAGTTAGAATACAGTATTTAACTTGTCTACTTTCTAATTGTAAGTTTGAGCTTATGTGATGCCTGCTTAATAACACAATTGAATTGTTTTGTTTGTTTTGAAATACTTCTATTTTTCTTTAATTAGGGTCCCTTTTAATACTGGCTTTGTTCCCTGCTTGAGATTCATTTTTTAATTAATTATGGGTTCTAGAATCCAGTGACATCAGTTGAGTGGAAGCTTACAATGAAGTTTTCCATGCATGGCCACTCAACATATGTCACAGGGTTCCAGAACAGCTAAGTAATTAAAAAATGAATATTGGATGGATAAAAAAAGACTGCATTAACAAGAAATCCTAAAAAAGTAAAAACAGGACTATTTCAAAACAAACATGGACAACTCTACACCAGGGTTATTAAACAGGCCTCACATATTTATGTTACATTTCAAATCCAGAATGTTACCCCTACTCATGCTATGTAACTCTTAATGTCATTCTATTTTAGGAATATGTCTAATCTTGTTTTGAAATCCTGAGCAGTGCTAGTATCACTAACCTCAGAGTGAAGGCTATTTGATACGTTAATCATCCCTGATGTATCCCTTTAGTCTGGACCTCCCAGTTTGAGGACATGCCCTATATGTCAGATTTTCCCTCACCAGTAGTAGTGTATTCCTTCCACCTGCTGTGTCTGCTCCTTTCACCAATTTAGTGTCCTCAGCAAGCTCCATCAGCCTACTGTTGACCACCTCATTGAAGTCATTATGGTGATAATAACATGGTGGCCTGGTTTTATGAATTAATAACCAGACCAGGGGCAATAAACACCAAGGCTGAAAGCCAGCATGTTTATTAATGCCATGGTCTAGTTATTACCGAGAAAATCCAGAACACTATTGGTATTATAACTATAATACTGAAAACTTAAAAAAAAAATAAAAATGCCAAATCCTTACACTACTGTGCATTTATAAGAAACAAAAAAGCAGGAACTGTTTCTCACAGAAGCACTGTAGCATTCCCAAATGTCTCTGATGGTATGATGCATGCTGAAGTGGGAGGGAAAACTGGACTTGCACTCTGATTGACTAAGTACACACACAGCAGTCAGTCAGAATGCAGAGCCACTGTCCCATTATTCAGTCTACTGTCCCATTATCACAGAATAACCAGACAGTAACTTTTAATTTTGATTGGCTAAGAGAGGTCTTTTCCAGTAAAACAAGACATATTTAAAAGTAAAGGATCCAACACCATTCCCTGGTGTACTCCACTCAGAACATGCATCCAAACGTGAGTGAGATACAGTATGAAGTTACACCATCAGCCTTAACTAATTTGCATCTGTCTAAAAAGTAGTTCCTATGCCAATTCACCATTCCCAATTCTTGCTACAATGAAAGTGTTGTGCTCAAAATGGAAAGCAGTATAATTTTTCATAAGCCTAGTTGACCAAGATAACTTACTACCAAAACAATAAGCTTACTTCCTTTTCCTTTCACCTTGAAAAATGAAAAATGGAACTGTGCTTTACTCCAGTCACTAACAAGACACTGAGTCATACTTTTCATTCAGTCTGTAATTGTATCAAACAAGATATGGGGAGTTGCACAAAAACCAGTTTTCAGACCCTTGGTGTGAGATATCTTTAGACACACTTCGAGCTTCTTTCTTGAGATTTCTTTGATATCACACACACCTCATGGGCATAAAACAACTCGCAATGTGCAACCTCTCATACATTATTTTATATTGATTACAAAAAACTTTATTAATGCACTAGTTAGTGTTAAAGTCACAAAAGTAGGCAAATGAGGTGTTAGGATTCCCAAACCTAACACCCCACCCTACCCTGCAGGAAGCTACAGGAAAAAGCATTATGGTTTGATCTCTTCTTCATCTTCACAAATCAGGTGTGGGGTGTGTCTTGGGATTGACAACCCCAATGCTCACCCCATACCATCAGTACATAAGCTGAGATGTGCACAGTATATATGAGAATGGGGTGAACATTAAGATTGACAATTCCAAAGCACACTCCACACCTGATTTGCAGATATGTGGGAGAGGTCAAACCATTATGGTTTTTCCTGTTGCTGCCTGCAGGGTCTGGGTGGGGGCTTAGGGTTGGGAACTCTAACACCACATTTCCCTATTTTTGTTGCTTTAACCCTAACTAGTACATCAACAAAGTTTTTTTGCAGTGAATTTCCTTACTTTATGAGATAGAATAATCATATCCTTCTTTGCCTGCCATTGGGAGCACAGGGCCCTCTGGGGCCTGCACTTCCATCCCTCCATAGATGCATACATCTATGTTGCTGTGGGAAGTGCAGGGCTCTCTGGGCCCTGCACTTCCATTTCTGTCAAAACGTCTTTCCTTCACTGTATGGCTTGTTAAAGTTCCAAAGTTATCCTATGGGAATTTGCATTTTTTTATTCTTTTTTTTATTTTGCCCTTAAATGTTTAGGGGGAATATGAATTACTACTGTAGTACCCATTAAGACATTTGTTTTGATATATAAATTGTCCCTTAAGTCTAAATATTGAGGGAGTTATGGCTTGTTGAAGTTCAAATGTTATCCTATGGGAATTTTCATTTTTTTTTATTTTGGGGGATTGCCCCTAACTGTCTAGGAGGGTAATATATGTTATTATTGTATTATACAACGGGAATAAAAAATCTTGGCCTCTGATTGGTCAATCTGTGGCTGGACCCATGATGTTATCCCAGTACAACATCACCGGTCTAGTCCCAGCACCCAGATGACTGCATCATTTCTTAAAGAAAAAAAAATCACTCCACAGAGCTCCTTGGCAGTGCAACCCACCCATTTATCATCTGCGCTCTCAACCTGCCTTCAGCCCACTGTGAGTGATTTCAACTCTCTTGCCAGTGACCACCAAGTACAACTACTGACTGTTAAACTAGTCAAAACTGTCCCTCCCTTGCTTGTGTGCCCACCAGATATAGTGAAAGAACCCCCATACAGTGTTCCCCAAATTAAAAAAAGCCATCATTGTAGACATTTAAATTCCCCTGTCCATTGTAGCATGAGTGCAGAATTAGTGTCTCCAACTTGCTATCCAAAACCACCGACATTATCCCTGACTACCTTTCTGTGACCATCAAACATTCTGCCGCCCCCATCAGTATTCCCTGAAACAGAAAACAAATCTTTTGAATGAAAAAAAAGCCATTATCTTAGATGGCATTTCAATTTCTCCATCGGCAGCAGCCACACTCCCGCTCACTTCCTCAAACAGCTGCACTGGTTATGGCCACCACTAAAAATAATTAAAAAAAAATCATTGATGAAATGACAGTCACATTTAAATTGGCACTACACAAATATTACCTGTCATTGCTGCCAATAAGTAAGTGCCCAAACAACCCGGCAGTGGTATCACAGTTTCTCAACACCCCTGTGGTTCCTTTTAAAGCCATTAAAAAAAAATACTAAGCAAAAACAATTTTAGCCAGTTCCAAATTGTAATGTTATTGTGTGGAGTGCTGTCTTTTCCTGGGAGGGAGGGGGTGCAGGAGCAGACACATAATAACATTAGAATAGGACTACTTTTTTTATTCAGTATATCTGCACATCAAAAAATGAAATAAAATACACTTTAAAAAAATTGTTGTTAAAAATTGTCTTTTATTAGTAAAAACAAGTCACTGTATAATAGCAATAATGCACTCCAGGGCGTGGGTTGTGCTGGAATAACCTCATGCCTGGGATGTTGGATGCACTCGGCCTGTGGCCTCATGCCCAACCACCCCAGGCATGAGGTTATCCCAGCACAAACCACACCCTGTCATGCATTATTGCTTAAGCATTCATTAAGACTTGTTTTGATGTATACATTGTCCCTTAAGTTCAAATATTGCATGAGTTATGGCTTGTTGAATGAATGCTATCCTACGAGAATTTGCATTTTATATATTTTATATATTACCCTTAAATGTATAGGAGGAAATATGTGTTATTATTGTAATAGTCATTAAGACCTTTATTTGTATATATATATGTATATATATATATATATAGTGTCATTTAAGTCCAAATTTTGAGGGAGTTATGGCTTGTTAAAGTTCAAATGTTGGAAAAAACGAAGACCAAAATCTTTATTGTATGAATGAATCCTATTTCATGTCAAACAGTAAACCCATACAAAAAAAGGATGCATTCATACAAAAAAAGAATGGGAAAAAAATTCAATTTTTTTTTTCTTATGAAGGCATTCTTGTTTCACATGAATAAACAGGCATATGAAAAAGGATGTCTATATGAAAAAAGAGTGAAAAAAATTCAAAAATCTTTTTTCATATGAGGGCATACTTTTTCATATGAATAAAAAAGCTTATGAAAAAGGATGCTTTCACATCAAAAAAGAATTTGGACTTAGTTTTATTCCCATACTTTTTTCATATGAAGGCATCCTTTTTCATATGCTTTTTTATTTCTATGAAAAAAGAATGCTTTCATATGAAAAAAAGAATCCGAAAAAAACTAAGTCCAAATTTTTTTTCCATATGAAGCCATTGTTTTTCAGATAGATTAATTCTTCCTTTATATGCCCATACAAAAAAAGGAAAATTGGTTCACAAAAAGGATTTTTAAATGTTAAATAAATAAACTTCTGAATCATTTTTCCAGAAACAAAGTGCAGCATCTAGTTAACAGGGTCCTGATTAAGAAGATACATGTAGTGGTGTGTGTGTGCAGGATGTAATATTGTGGGATTTGAATTTAAAAAAAAATGGAAAACAAGATGGCAACCATACAAAAACATATTTTTTCCTGATGAAAAATAATTACCCCGATATGAAAAAGGATCCTTTTTTTGTATGGAACAAATTCTTTTTTCTGTCCAAGCAGCTATCCAAAAGAATGTACTAAGCATGCTCAGAACCAACATTTTTTAATTTAATAACTATTGGATTAATTAATATTTGTTCACCAAACAAGTAAAAGGCACATCTGTGGGTGAAGTCCTTTCTTCCAGGAACATTATAGACCAAAATTCCAAACCATCTGGGCACTACTTGATTACAAAGACAAAGCAAAAAAATGCAATTTTTTAACTTTTTTACTATCTGGATCTCAGAATCTGCACATCTATCTGAGCAAAACTTGGCACCTCAAGAGATCTATCCACCGAGATCACATATCCAAAGTATTGTGCAAAACTGTTGAAAGATTGTGAAGATATTAAAAGGCTAAGTTTGAGGTTTAACATAGAAACCACTACTCAACCCTAATTATAATGGCACTACCGCACAACTATAATAACTGGTGAGCAATTTTTCTATGGGCTCAACAGGTATTGTTTGCCATAATAACCAGCTGGTTATTACGGCAGACATGCACTGCCTCAGAATCTGTTAGAGCAAGCTCCATTCTCACTTCCTTCTGTGGCTGTGAGAGCGAATGTGCTCCTATTACAAACAGGTGTAAATTCAGAGATTTTCCTTGTTTTGAACTGTTTGTTGTAATCTTTTTTAAATAATCTAAGTGTTCAGTACATGCCACAAGCACTGCACATTTCAAAGTTAAAATCCAAGCTTTAAAAAATCAACTCTTCTGGTCTCTTCATGCACTGATGTTCACCTGTTTTGCGGTTTTCTTAATCCATTCACCATCATTCCCTCCTCAGGAGGAGGAGACCAATGTGCGGCTGGCTGTCTATGTTTGTCTCTGTCAGTAGTTTAGTTTTTGTGGATTTCCATGTGTTTTTGCTTGGAGGAACTGGACCATTCTTGGACATGACATCTATGAACGTTTCCTGGACTAAGAAACTGTAAACATCACCACCAGATATTAGCATCCTCATTATAAATTAACTTTTTTGGAAGCCATCAAAAGCAAAAGTAAGGTCAGTAAATCTGTTATACAAGCTCTGAGTTGTGGAATGCTGCACTGAATCCACATTTCCATCTGACTTGTTATTTTATGGATCTGTGCTAGTCTTTGAGGTCTATTCACAACCATTTTGGAGAACAAAGGGAACACGCTAACACAGGATTTTTACATCCTGCATATGCCCCAGGCCAATGTTCATCACCTTCAGGAATTTAACACATTCTGGTTCTTTGCTCTACAGTAACAACAGTTTACTGGCCTCCAGTATTTCAACATTTCCTGTGGATTTGATTATTTTTCATCATTTGATTCCTGGTACCGTGGACAAGATTGCTATATTACATTTCGCCGCACATAACTATCTGCATGGTTTAATATTACTGCATCAAGAATGCAACCTAACCCCATGAGTGGGCCAGGATATACCAGGCTGAAGGGAAATGGCTCAAAACTTGCTACGATGAATATCTGCAGCCTAATTCCAAAGATGCTTCAACTGCAGGCGTGGGCCGCCCTACATAACCCTGATATACTTTGCCTGACTGAGACCTGGCTATCCACCCGGGTCAGGGATAATGAGATAGTGCTCCCAGGTTACAATACTTTTAGATGTGACAGGAATGGGAAAAGAGGTGGCGGCTGTCTCATTTATTTACGGAACACCCTACAAGGCATTGTGCTCCCCATCATGACCTGCAGCGTTGACCATGAGCTCCTTGAAGTTAGAATAATTTTTGGTGAAGATAAAAAATCTCTGGTCATTGCATGCATCTACCTCCCACCAAAAATGGCCAATAACGGTCTAATTAAACTACTAGGGTCCTTGGCTGGCATTAACAACAACTGTGAGCTCATCATGACTGGGGACTTCAACATTAATTGGCTCAGTAATGAATCGACCAACCAGAAGGATACCATAGTTAGTTCCCTCCTCACGCAATTAGTTAAGGAGCCTACTAGAATGAACCATAAGACCGGTAAGCACATGCCCCTGGACTGGCTCCTTGCAAGCTCACCTGACAGGATTACTGATGTCTTGGTACTACTGGATTCATTAAGTAATTACTCCCCTATCACCTGTCTGTGGTCTAATAAATTCAAAAAAGTGTCACCTGTCTTTGTGAACAGCAGAATTTTCAGGAAAGGCTAGCTCTCAGCTTTCAAGGAGGTGCTTTCTCAGATTGATTGGTATCTAGGAGCCTCCATGAGTCATTGCCCCCCGGTAGTCCCTAGAATCTCCTCTACCATGGGCAGCAAAGCTTTTTCTGACTCTGCCCCCTCCCTCTGGAACAAACTCCCTACATTGCTCTGCTCATCCACCTCACATTTCTATTTCAAAGACAATTTCAAAGCCTGGCTACATTCTGAAGCCAAATGCCACTCTGCATCCGAGTAATGCTGGGCATCCCCATCCCCCCCACCTATGACTGGGTCACACCCTCTCCTGAGAAATACTGAAACATAGACTTTGATGTCAGATAAGGACCACTTGGCCCACTCAGTCTGTCCATTTCCCTACCTATTCAATAAGCTTCAGATCCCAGTTAATCAACAGCCTACTTCCTCCTACCTCTCACTATAATTACCTTATGTCTGTCCCATGCATTCTTGAATTCCCCCACTGTTTCTGACCCTATGACCTCCTCAGGAAGGCCATTCCATGCATCCACCTCCCTCTCCATGATAAAATACTTCCTCACATTACCCCTGAGCCATCCCCCTCTATCTTCAAATTGTGCCCCCTTGTTCCTGCACATCTCTTTTTCTAAAAGATGCTACCCTCTTGGACTTTGTTGATTCCCTTGAGGTACTTGAAACTTTCTATCATGTCCCTTCCACCTCCTTTCCTCTAGGGTATACATATTAAGCTCCTTTAGTATCTCTTCATATGGTTTCTGGTGAAGACCCTGCACCGTTTTAGTTGCCTCTTCTGTACTGCCTCCATCCTGTCTATGTCCTTGTGGAGATGGGGTATTAAGAACTGCAGGCAGTACTCCAGATGGGATCTTACCAACTGGCTGTATAGAGAGTTGACAACAAACTGTCTTCTACTGGTGATGCCACTCCCTACATATCCCAGTATCCCTCAGCCCTCCTTATTGCCTTCTCACATTGCCTGCCTACCTTTAGGTCATCTGATATGACTACCTCCAGGTCCATTTCCATTTTTGTTGTTGTTAGTACTTCCCCCATGTGCACTCTTCCTCTTGGTTTTTGTTTCCCAGGTGCATAACGTTGCACTCCTTTGCATTGAATATAAGCTGCCATGCTTCTGACCATTCCTCCAATGTTGCCAAGTCCCTTCTCATCCTCCAATCCCTCCCTTGTGTATCAACCCTGTTGCAAATCTTTCTGTCATCTGCAAAGAGGCATACTTTCCCTTCAAGTCCCTCTGCAATGCCACTTATAAAGACATTAAAGAGGACCATCCCCAGTACTGAACCCTGTGGTACCCTGCTAGTAATCACCCTTTCTTCAGAGTGAACTCCATTTACTATTAACCTCTGTGTCCTGTTGTCCAGTCACTTTTTTACCCAGGCTACCACCCTGGGAACCACTTCCCAACTGGCTAACTTGTTTATTAATCTTTTGTGTGGGACTGTGTCAAATGACTTGCTAAAGTCTAAGAAGGCCATGTCCACAGCCCCCCCCTCCATCTACTACTTTGGTCACCCAGTCAAAGAAATATATTAGAGTCATCTGACATGACCTTCCCACTGTGAATCCATGTTGCCTTGGGTCCTGTGCCCCGCTGGCCTCTAGGTACTCAACAATTCTTTATTTCTGAAGTGATTCCATCATTTTCCCTACCACTGTGGCCAAACTAACAGGTCTATAGTTTCCTGCCTCTGCCTTGCTCCCACTTTTGTGAATGGGGAATCACATCTGCCCTCCTCCAGTCCTCAGGTATCACACCATCCTCCCATGATTTCTTAAAAAGGGTAGTCAGTGGTGTCACTAGTTCTCCCCTTAACTCTTTTAGAATTCTGGATTGAATCCCATCAGACCCCATTGCTTTGTCCACCTTGAGTTTTAGGAGTTGTTTCAGGACCCCTTTTTCTGTTAATTGACTGGTATCAACCACCCTATCCAGAGTGCTTCTATTGTTTGGTTTAGGTACCTCCCCCTCCTCCTCTTTTGTGAATACTGAACAAAAGTTTTCAATCAGTATCTCTGCCTTTTCACTGTCACCCTCTGCCCACCCCCTTCCCTTTATTAAGCCTCACTATCCCTCCCTTTGTCTTTCTTCACTCCCTAATGTACCTATAAAAGGTTTTATCCCCCTTCTTAACTGAGTTGCCTATCTTTTCCTTCATTTGGGCCTTTGCTATTCTGACTGCCTTCCCCTCCTCCTTCTGCTTTAACTGATACAGTTCTCTGTCCTGCTCCTTCTGTGATTCCTTATACTCCCTGGATGCCTTTTTTCTCCTTAACCTTCCCCACCACCTCTTTTGAGAACCATAGGGTTTTTTCCTGCATTTTGTTTTGTTTATTTGCTTCACACAAAGGCTTGTTGCCTCAGTGATGGCAGTTTTGATTTTTCCCATTGTTCCTCCATTTCTCCTTCCTGCCTTTTGCTAGGGCATTCCTTAGGCTCTCTCCCATTTTGCCAAAGTCAACCCTCCTAAAGTCCTGTACCCTCTCTAATTGATTTCTTTGACTGGGTGACCAAAGTAATAGACCAGGGAGGGGCTGTGGATATGGCCTACCTAGACTTTAGCAAGGCATTTGACACAGTCCTGCACAAAAGATTAATAATCAAGTTAGCCAGCCTGGGAGTGCGTCTCAGGGTGGTAGCCTGGGTAGCAAACTGGCTGCACAACAGGACACAGAAGGTAATAGTGAATGGAACACATTCCAAAGAAAGGGGGGTTACTAGTGGAGTACCTCAGGGCACAGTACTGGGTCCAGTCCTCTTTAACATCTTTATAGGTGACATTGCAGAGGGTCTGGAAGGAAAGGTATGCCTCTTTGCGGATGACACAAAGATCTGTAACAGAGTTGATACACAAGGGGGGGTAGAAAAGATGAGAAGGGACTTGGCAAGGTTGGAGGAATGGTCAGACATATGGCAACCTAGATTCAATGCAAAGAAGTGCAAAGTAATGCACCTGGGAAACAAAAACCCAGGAGAAGAGCACACAATAGCAGAGGAGGTACTAACAACAACAAAAATGGAAAGGGACCTGGGGGTAGTCATATCAGATGACCTAAAGGTGGGTAAGCAATGTGAAAAGTCAGTAAGAAGAGCCAGAGGGATACTGGGATGCATAGGAAGGGGCATCACAAGTAGAAAAAGGGAAGTGATTATCCTTCTGTACAGACAGTTGGTGAGACCCCATCTGGAGTACTGTGTGCAGTTTTGGAGACCTCATCTACGCAAGGACATAGACAGGATGGACGCAGTCCAGAGGAGGGCAACTAAAATGGTGCAGGGTCTGCAGCAGAAAACATATGAAGAGAGTCTGAGAGAGCTTAATATGTATACTCTGATGAAAGGAGGGACTGGGGACATGATAGAAACATTCAAGTACCTCAAGGGAATCAACAAAAGTCCAGGAGGTAGCATCTTTCAGAAAAGAGATGTGTTAAGAGCAAGGGGCTGAATTAAAGATAGAGGGACGGCTCAGGGTAATGTGAGGAAATTTTTTTTCATGGAGAGAGTGGTGGATACATGGAACAGCCTTCCTGAGGAGGTCGTTGGGTCTAAAACAGTGGGGGAATTCAAACTTATGGGACAGACACAAGGCAATTATAGTGGGGGGTTGCAGGAAGTAGGCTGTTGGTTAACTAGAATCTGCAGCTTATCCAGTAGGTAGAGAAATGGGCAGACTGGGTGGGCCATGTGGTCCTTATCTGCTGTCAAAGTCTATGTTTCTATGTTTCTATGTAAGGCTTGACTTTACAGCCGGGTTTATCATGAACCCCACTGTTTGGTGGTCGCTTGTTCCCAGATGGCTACCCACTTCAAAATCTGAGATCCTCTCACTGTCCCCATTTGAGAGTATCAGGTCTAACCTCTCAAGTGGGTTCCAACACTAGCTGCCCGAGGCATGCCCCCTGTAAAGCATCGAGAATGACCCTGCTCTTGGATGTGGCTGCAGCAAATGTGCTCCAGTTAACATCTGGCATATTCAGGTCCCCCATCAACAATATTTCCCCTTTTTCTGCCATTCTAGGGATGCCTCCTATCATTTCCATGTCCATTTCCTCCCCTGAGATGGGGGTCTGTATACAACCCCATATGGATTGTGGTGTCATATCCTTTCTCCAGGGTGACCCACTGTGCCTCCTCTCCTCCTTGTTTACCCTTTAGTTCCATTGCTTTGATCCCTTCCTTTATGTAGAGAGCTACTCTTCCTCCACTTTTACCCTCCCTGTCCATCCTATAAATTGTGTACCCTGGTATGCTGATGTCCCAGTCATGGTTCTCTGTGTACATGTTTCTGTGACTGTCATGATATCCAGGTGTCCCTCTTCCATGAAGGCTACTGGTTCAGCAACTTGTTACTCAGACTATGGGCACTGGTACTCATTGTCCTCCATTTCTTGACAGCCTTACCCCTTTTAGCCCCATCTCTGTACTTACTGCCTTTGCCTTTTTCTCCATTTACTCCTTCCCTGCCCCCTATCAACCTCTCTACCTTGGTGTTTACCTCGCTAACTACCCTGTTATGTTGGGGGAGGCTGGGAATTCCCTGCTCCTTTTCAGTGCCTCCCTCACTTGGCTAGTTTAAAAGCTTACCAATGAAGCATTTAAACCCATCACCTAGGATCCTGGTCCCTCTCCTAGACAGATGCAGACCATTGTGCCAGTATAGGTCTGTATCCCTCCAGGTGGACCCCCAGTCCTCAATGAAGCCAAAACCCTGTGCTCTGTTCCAGTTTTTCAACCATTTATTAAATCCCAGGGTGCAGAGTACCTAGCCTTACTCATGCCATAGACAGGCAGCACCTCCGAGAAGGTTACCATGCATGCTACTTGTCTGAGGCCCCTCCCCAACTCCACAAACTCCTCCTACACTGCTCTGATCCCATTTCCAGCTAGGTCATTTGTCCCTAGGTGGAAAATTATGTCCAACTCCCTCTCCCATGCAGCTGCTCCTGCAATCCTGAGAATTTGCTTCCTGTCCCTCCTGGCCATGGTGCTGGGCAGGCACCTTGCCTCCCTCTCTCCATCCTCCCCCAGTTCTACCCCCTAACAATTGAGTAACCCACCAGTAGCTGTTTACTTCTCCTGTGGGGTTCTGTGCCACCCTACTGTGGGTCTCCCATGGAATCCAGAAAACTCACAAACACTTGCCTGAAACAGATGGGCAAGATAAACAAGCACAGGAAACCCTGTCTAGTTCACAGTGAGGTTACAAGCATTGTGAGGAAGAAAAGGGCTTCTTACAAGAAATAAGAGAACATGACATAGTAGACTACCTTGACAAAACTCAGAAAAACAAATAGGTGATAAAAATATCTAGGGATGAGTTGAGAATAGTAGACAGCATTACGGATGGTAACAACAGAAGAAGCCAGAAGGGGAAGGAAGGAAACATATGCAATTCAGTGCTTTAGAGTAACTGGTAATTGCTATTTTTCTTTTAAACTTAGATTGTGGGCTTGTAGTGACACTACACTTTCTTTGTTGTCTTTACTTATAATTGTTTTTGGGCTGTTGAAAATTTAAAACATAGTGGTGGTGTAATTCTGTGCTGTCTTTAATTGCTGTAAATTGTATCTTGGCTTGTCTGACTGCCCTGTAGTTGGGTGAAGGGTGTTAATTGTCTGGCCTCTGACCTCAGCTACGTGATAACTGGAGGTGGGGCTTAGTCAGAGTTAAAGTAGCAAGCAGAGGTTTATTTTCTCAGAAGAAGCCAGAAGGGGAAGGAAGGAAACATATTCAATCCAGTGCTTTAGAGTAACTGGTAATTGCTATTTTTCTTTTAAACTTAGATTGTGGGCTTTTAGTGACACTATACTTTCTTTGTTGTCTTTACTTATAATTGTTTTTGGGCTGTTGAAAATTTAAAACATAGTGGTGGTGTAATTCTGTGCTGTCTTTAATTGCTGCAAATTTTCTACCTCCCTCCCCCTCCCCCAACCCTTAATTATATGCCCTGATAAATCTGATTGACAGGAGCTAAACACAGGGTATAGTAAGGGGTGTGAAGTAGGAGAGGCATAAGGCGGAAGAAGCCCACCCTCAGCACGACAAGTGTTTTGACTCATTTATTTATTTATTGGTTTCTTTTTCAAAAAAAAAAATTATCTGAGGATCAGTGACAGGATTTTTAGTACAGTAAATTAATAAAAAGAGAACTAGGAGAGCTTCAGTAGCAGACAAGTAGTGGAATTGCAGTATAATGTGGGGAGTGGTGCAATGCAGTGGCTGTGGGGCAGCCATATTCAGGCAGACCTTCTGGACACTGAGGTGCTGCCCTATCTGCATGCTCTCTCTGGACTGCGGGATGAGGTAGCTCAGACTCAGAGCGGAAGTAAACTGGGTCAGGAGTACCATCACCCTATCCAGGGACCACCCAGTCCAATGCAGCTGCCTCAAAGGATGCCGAGAACGAGGAGCACTTGGATGACAGTGGGCTCAGGGAGGGTTAGAGCAGTCAGGCAGAGGCACATCCCAGATCCTATTCCACTCAAGAACTCATATGCCACACTGGAAAACGAGGACAACCAAATAGAGGTACCCAGAGAAGTGGAAGGAAAGGATGTGGAGGTTAGCCAAGGAGGTGACCTCAGCGGGGAAAGCAGTGGACCCCAGAGGAGGAGGAAGTGAATCCTGGTGGGGGACTCATCATAAGAGGGATCCAGCTAGGAACACAGGAGGGGGAGGACAGAGAGGTTAGGTGCCTACCAGGTGCCACGGAATGGAGGGATGGAAGGAAGATCCTGGGGATCACTGGGAAGGCAAGATGGGAGGGTGAGCTGGATGTCATTATCCACCTAGGTACTAATGGCTTGGGGCGAAGGGCCAAAGGAAGTTCAGGAAGAGTTTAGGAAACTGGGGAGGGTCTCAAGCAAGTAGCTACTTCTGTCACTTTCAGAAGTACTACCTGTGAAAGGCAAGGAGACATAGGAGTGCATGCACCAGGAACTTTAACTCATGGTTGAAGAACTAGTGCTGTGAGGAAGGGTTTGGATTCATTGGTGACTGGGGACCCACCTGGAGGGATGGAGGTTTGTTCAAGCCTGACGCCTGCATCCATTCTGGAGGGGAATCCAAGCACTCAATGATAAGTTTAAATGCTACATTGACAAGCATTTAAACTAGCAAAGGGGGGTGGCAGGCCAGCAAGGAGGGTACCTACTTGCTCACCCCCACAGCTAGCAGTGGAACCAGTGAACCAGAGGAGTGGCTATCTCTGCAAAGCAGTGTGCAAAAGATGGAGATTAGTGCCCAAGAGGTGGATAAGCAGAAAAGGGGCAAAATTCATCAGAAGGGCAGACAGCAAGGAGAACCAGGGATAAATGACAACCAAGGAAGGGCTGAGTAGAACAGTGAAGCAGTCTAGGGAGGTCAAATCATGGAAAGCCATGTTGCAAATGCCAGGAGCCTTAGCAACAAGATGGAAGATCTGGAGGCTGTCATGGTACAGTCAGACCTGGACATTGTGGCCATCACTGAAACCTGGTGTAATGATAACCATGACTGGGAGATGGCTATACCTGACTACAACATATTCAGAGGAGACAGAGCAGGCAGGAAGGGAGGAGGAGGAGTGGCACTGTATGTGAAAAATAACATAAGGGCCACAGAGATCCAGGAGGAACAAAATGGGGGAGAGATACTGTGGGTTAAGCTGGAAAGGAAAATGGGACAGCCATCCGCACAGGTGTGGTCTATGAGACCACGAGCCCAGGAGGAAGAAACAGATAGGGAGCTGATGCTAGCCATCCAAGGATGGCAGACAATGGTGAGGTAGTACTGGTTGGAGACTTCAATGTTCCAGGCGTGGACTGGAGCATCCCAGCAGCAGTATCAACTAGGAGCAGATTTATCTTGGACTCCCTTCAGGGTGCCTTCCTCAAGCAACTGGTCATGGAACCAACTCGGCAGAAGGCAATACTGGACCTTGTGCTCACAAACAGGGACAGTGTGATGGGGTAACAGTGGGGAGCACCTGGGTAACAGTGACCACCAGTCATTGTGGTTTGAAATCACAGAAAGAGCAGAACCAAACCACACAAAAACACGTATCCTGGATTTTAGGGGGCAGACTTTGGGAAAATGGGAGATACCTGAAAGAGGCATTAAGAGAGAATGGGACAGGAATCAGGGTTGAGGAACAGTGGGCAGTATTTAAAATGGGGATTACAAGAACAACAGAATTATGCATTAAGCAGGTTAGCAAGAGGAAAAGGAAGAGGAGACCATTATGGTTTCCAAAGAGGTAGCAAAGAAAGTGAAAGCCAAAAAGATTGCATTCAGGCAATACAAAAGACACAGGCAGAAGGGATAGGGAGAAGTACCAGAGAAGCAAAGGGAGGCAGGGAGGTCAGTAAGGAAGCCAGCTCAGACAGAAGAACACATTGCAAAATCAGTGGTAAAGGGACAAAACCTTTTACAGGTACATAAGGAAAAGAAAGACAAAGGGAGGATAGTGAGACTGAAGGGGAGGATGGGAGCCATGGAGGATGACAACAGTAAAGCTGACATATTGAACAGGTATTTCTGCTCAGTCTTTACTGAGGAAGAGGGGGTAATGGATCTGAAGGAGTACAAGGGGTGAGAATGGTGCAGAAATGGCACAAGTCCCTTTACACGAGAAAGGGTCCTGAAGGAACTGGAAGTAATAAGAGTTGATAAAGCAATGGGGCCAGATGGGGTGCAGCCCAGGGTCCTTAAAGAACTAAGAGAGGTGGTGGCTGAACCTCTGGCTATCCTGTTTAGACGATCACTGGAAACAGGGGAAGTACCCAAAGACTGGAGGACAGCAGATGTAGTGCCCTTATACAAAAGTGGGAACAAAGAGGAAGCAGGGAACTACAGACCAGTCAGCCTCACCTCGGTAGTGGGGAAGATCATGGAAGCACTACTGAGGGAGAGATTGGTGGAACATCTGGTTGTCAATGGACTACAGGACTCAAGGCAGCATGGTTTCACCAGGGGGAGGTCATATCAGACCAACCTCGTTTAATTTTTTGACTGGGTGACTAGGGAGGTGGATCAGGGGAGGGCAGTGGACATGGCCTATCTGGACTTAAGCAAGGCCTTTGACACTGTGCCACATAGAAGACTATTAAACAAACTGGGGAATATGGGTGTTGGCAGGACAGTAGTGTGGTGGGTAGGTAACTGGCTGGGTGGCAGGACACAGAGGTGGTGGTAATGGCTGTCACCCACAGAGGGAAGAGTGACCAGTGGGGTACCACAGGGATCAGTACTGGGACCGGTCCTATTCAACATCTTCATCAGTGACATTCACTTGGGATCTAGAGGCAGAATTTCACTGTTCGCTGATGACACAAAGCTCTGTAACAGAGTAGACACACCAGAGGGTGTAGACAGAATGAGAAGCGACCTGCAGAAACTTGAAGAATGGTCAGGGGTTCGGTAGTTGAAATTCAATGCAAAGTAGTGCAAGATAATGCATATGGGGCACAAAACCCTGGCACAATATATCAGTTGGGGGGTGAGGATATGCATGCACCAAGCAGGAAAGGGATCTTGGGGTTGTCATCTCTGATGACCCTCAAGGTGGGAAACAGTGTGACAAGGCAGCAGGTAAAGCAAATAGGATGCTGGGATGTATAGGCAGGGCATCACCAGCAGGAAAAGGGAGGTCATAATTCCGCTATACAAGACACTAGTGAGGCCCCACCTGGAGTACAGGTATAGTTCTGGAGACCATACCTACGTAAGAACATAGACAGGGTAGAGAAGGTTCAGAGGAGGGCAACAAAGATGGTGCATGGATTGCATCACAAGTCCTATGAAGACAGGTTGAAGGAACTGAACATGTACTCCCTGGAGGAGAGGAGGGAGGAGGGGGATATGATAGAGACATACAAGTATCTTACAGGGAGGAACAGGGTGCAGGAAAACACTATTTTAAGCGAAAAAGATGTTCCAGGACTAGAGGGCATGGGATGAAGTTGGAGGAGGATGATTCAGAGGAAACATGAGAAAGAATTTCTTCACAGAGCGGTTGGTGGACAAGTGGACACCCTGCAGAGGAAGTGGTGGGGCTGAAACAATCACGGGATTTAAGAATGCATGGGATAGACATAAAGGAATTCTAGAGGTCAGGGGTAAGGGGAAACAGACTTCTAGGAAAACAAACTGAACTTACAAGCTCAAATGGGCAGACTGGGTGGGCCATAGGCCCTTATCTGCCGACACTGTCTATGTATCTATGTATCTAACAACCTTTTTTGGGTATATCTGAGAAAAAAGGATAACAAAGGAAGGTATTGTGAAACTGTGATGAGGAGAAGAGTGGGTGGAGGACATTAGAGGAAAGACAGAAGTATTGAATGGATACTTCTGCTTAATATTCACTGGATGGACCAATACCACAGGGTAACATGGGAATAGGTAGTGAGGGTGCATGTGTGAGGAGACGATTGCAGAGGACAGGGTAATTAAGGCACTTATGGACCTTAAAGTGGACAAATTTTCCTGGGCCGGATAGCATGCACCCATGGGTGCTGAGATAGCTGACAACTGTACTGACGACCCCTCAAGCTGACCTGTTCAATATTTCCCTATACAAAGACATGGTACAATAAGAATTAAAAAAACTACAGATGTTTTGCTCTTGCATAAGAGCAAAGCAAATAATGAGCTAGAGAATTACAGACCAGTCAGCTTGACTTCAATAGTTCACAAGTTGATGGAAACCATTCTCAGAAAAAGGCTGGTCAAGTTCCTTAAGGCAAATGGTCTCCAAGGTGACAGGCAGCAGAGATGTATATCAGGAATATCATGCCAAATGAACTTGAGTAATTTCTTTGACTGGGTAACAAAGGCAGGGGTAAGAGGCCCGGTGGTGGATATACTGTTACCTGGATTTGAACAAGGCCTCTGACTTGATCCCCCAAAAAAGATTAATGAAGAAGTTGGAAGACCTGGAGGTGGGGATGGAGGAAATGATAAGGTGAGCAGTAAACTGATTGGGGGAAGGGAGAACCTAGAAGATGGATGTCTCAGAAGAATACTCAAGGATGAGGGAGGTTACCAGCAGGGTACTGTAGGTGCCAGTGCTTTTCAATGTGTTCATGAATGGCAGCATGGACAGCACCAAGGGCAAAATGTGTCTCTTCTGGATGACATCAAGTTCTGTGGGAGGGTAGGCACAGAGGAGGAGATATCACAAAGCTGGAAAGATGTTCTGGAATCTAACAACTAGAGGTTAATGCAATGAAGTGTAAAGTTATTCACTTAGGGAGTAAGAACATTAGAGTCAAGTATAGACTGGGGGGAAGACAGTCACAGTGCTCGAGGAGGAGAAAAGCCATGGGATTGCAATCATGGACAACCCAAAACTCACTACACAATGTAGCAAGGTAGTGCCAAGGGGTAATATGATGCTGGGTTGCATAGGCAGCGGGATACCCAGCACAAAAGAGAGGTCATACTGCTACTGTAGAAATCCACACCTGGAGTACTTTGTATTGTATTGGAATCTCTATCAACAAAATGGACATTAACAAGCTGGAGGTGGTACAGAGAAGTGCCAAGAAAAGGATGCTGGGGCAGCAAGGGCTCTCAAATGGTCAGAGGCTAGAGAACTTAAATATGTGCTCACTTGAAAGAAGGGAATGTGTGGATATGACAAAGACCTTGAAGTACCTCAAGGGTATTGACAATGTTAATTCAAGTGAACTTTTGAAAACCAGCAGTAAGAAGAACATGAGGAGATACAGTTACAAACTGGCTGGAAGAAGGATCAGTAGATGTTAGGAGGCGCATCTTTACAAAGAGGGTGGTGGCAACGTGGA
The DNA here is from genome assembly GCA_016271365.2 of Neoceratodus forsteri. Lineage (NCBI taxonomy): Eukaryota > Metazoa > Chordata > Ceratodontiformes > Ceratodontidae > Neoceratodus > Neoceratodus forsteri. The sequence continues at coordinate 811,287,579 of CM028129.1, read as the reverse complement.
ACAGGCTACCAGAGGAGATGATGAACCAGAAAACTGTTAATGGCTTCAAGGGATGTGGGGTAAAGGTAAGGGGAGGGTAAGAGTGTTGAGGGGGAGGTGGTGGAATGACATGTAAAAAAGAATACATGGGCTCTGCATCACGCAAACTAGAGAGACTGTAACTTCTTCTTCTGCTGGCAAATTTGTATGTCTGTATGTGACACAGCATCACTGAGTGTCTGCTAGACGTCCCTGCTGCAGAATTAAAGAACACTGTTTTGCTGGTCTCTGTTTATTCATTGGAAAGGTGGAATGCCATTCTACTGTTCCATGTTTGTTCTATAAATGCATATTGTAACAGTTTTATGATCATTTTGTAGAAGCAATTGGGTGCATTTCATAGTTCACCCATTTTCAATATCATATCTGTGATATTTAATAATAGTCTCTTTGCATTTGTGATAATACTGTATAGCAGGTTGAATTCATGCCTGATAGATTTTGCGGATTGCAACCTGCTATATATATCCTTGCCAGACAGAATTAGCACTTGCGGTATCCCGGCAAATACTGTAAATGCAGAAAACACTGATCGACTGCACTGTCTGTATTTGCTGGTTTCCAATAACAATCAATTGATACATATTAATTTATTTATTTAAATTTTGGTAACTGGGTAGGCCCACTGAGACCATTACAGTCCCTTTTTCAGGGGCCACCCAGGATTAATGACATACAACAGGAGAAAAAAATGAGAGGAAAACTCAAAACAAATGGAGTAATACAGGCATTACAATAAGGACATAATAGATGAAACAACAGGCAAGTTAGGTACAATTAATGAGCATCATAAGGAATAAAACAGTTACACAAAAATGTGACATTTACACATAGCTCAACAAAATCTGTAAGGGTCCCAGTATGGGAGTAATAGCCAGCCAGGAGGCCGATGGTAGCTACTGAGGTAGCCCTTTGCAGTGTACTGATACTCAGCGGTAACAACAGCAGAGACTTAACCCCAGTAGGTGGGTCTTGAGGCCTTTTCTAAAGGCTCCAAAGTAGCTGCTCTCTTGGAGATTATTAGGGAGGCCCTTCCAGAGGGACGGTATGTAAGCAGCGAATGACTGGAGCCCTTGAAACGTTCGGACCCTGGAGACAATGGAGGAGATGCCAGTTAGAGGACCTTAAAGTTCTTCTAGTCTGTTTAGGAGTTATAGTACCAATGATGCTGGGGGGGGCATTGGTTTTCTGAAGCTTGAAGGCCAGACATAGGGATGGGTACATTAATCTGCCCTCAAGAAAAGGCTAGCTTAGTGAGTTCAGTACTTTGCAATGGTGTTCTAGGGGTGGTGTACCTAGGGTGAAACACCCAATCCTGTGATATAATGTTCTCAGCTTTGCATCTCTGAACTTCTCAGTGAGTGTAGCACTGGGGCTCCATAGAACAATGTGGGCAAGGGCGTGCCAGTGACTACTCTTAACATAGATGTCTGAGTGAGGAATGGGCTCAGACGATACAGGAGACCAAGCTTCTGCTTCAACTTCTTGGTTAGTTGGTCAAGATGACCCTTGAAGGAACAATCTTGATCTATATCTACACCCATATACTTAATGCAGTCTACAACCTCTATCTTAGAACCATTGGACAGATAGGGGGACAATGGACATGACCTATGAAGGCCCAGGCTTTTGGGTCCAAATTAGAGAGCTTTTTTTCCCCCAATGAGTACCAGATGATTTGTCAGGAGTCAGTTCTCCAATATGGAGAGGTCCAGGCTGAGAAGTTGATTTAGCTGTGTTGCATCGTGAGATGATCTGAACAGCACAGTATCATCAGCGTAAAGGGTCATCTTGGCACCCCCACGGTGCTTGAGCAAGTTGTTGATAAATAGGGAAAACAAGAGGGGCCCAATATTGAACCTTGAGGGACCTCATCCAAAATAGGGCATTTGTCAAACTTCTCACCCAGTCATCTGACTATTTGAGATCTACCATGCAGGTAATCAGTGAACCACTGCACTGAGTGGTTTTCCAGTCCAAGGGATCTGAGCAATGAAATAAGCAGCTGGTGGTCCAGATCAAGGGCCTTGGTGAGGTCTATAAAGATCATGCCAGTTTGTTGGCCATTATCTTGGGCTGCAAGTATGTCTGATGTGAGGCTAACCAAGCCAGTGTCAGTGCCATGTTGCTTTCTAAATCGGTGTTGCTGGGGAGTGAGGAGGCTGTGTAGTTCAATATATTCTTGGACTTGTTGGTACACAATTCTGTCTAGGTTTTTGCTTAGTGTGCAGAGTATAAAAATGTGTCTATAATTTTCAGCCAACACACTTGGCCCCCCTTTTGGGAATGGGGGTAACCTTCTATATTGTGGGAACTTTACCTTCCAGCAGTAACCTATTGAATAGCCATGTGATTGGCATGGCAATTTCTTGGGCTGCTAATCTGAGTAGTCTGGGTTTAAGTTTGTCATACCCTGCAGAACCAGTGATCTTAATGTTTTTGAGCAGCTTTAGAACCTCAGGTTTAGATGCCAACTTAAGGTGGAAGTTAGATATAAGGGAAGGATCCACTCTATAATCATGGGATGTTAGGCTAGAGCTACTGGGGTGAGCCTTATATTTACCAAGGTTGGTGAGCAATGCACTGAAGGCATTTGAAGAGTCTTGAGGGTTTCAGTGGTGTAGACCATCTGCAACAATGTGGCAGACATTCTGCATGGTGTGTACTTTTAGGAGAACCTTAATTTGAGACCAGACCCTTCTTAGGTCTGAGAGATTATTTGTTTGCAAGTTCTGGAAGTACTGTCGCTTGGCCCGCTTTAGCTCTCTTTTACATTTGTTCCCGAGTTCCTGGTACAGGACCCAATCATTGGTCAGATTAGTGGATTTGTACTTACCCCAAGCCCTGTCCCTTTCCCTCATTAATTTTTTCAGATCGTGTGTCAGCCGCTTATACTGTTGCCCTTTGTCCCTCATTTGTTTAAGGGGGGCATGCTTATTAGCTGCAGAAAGGAAATTATTGGTGAAAAAGTCCAAGGCTAAGTCCAGACTAGGGGAAAGTTTGATCTGGGCCTAGTCCACTGCCAACAGGGTACAGATGAAGTAACCTGTGTCAAACTTGGAGTAATCACGCACCAAAAAGTTTCTGGGGGTGGGGTGGGATAGTCATTTTTCCATACACCAAAGATAGGGGCATGGTCACTTAAGGAGTCAGCAAAAGTGCCAGTCAACTTGAATCAGCTGAGGTTAGACCCAAGGATCCAATCCAGTGTAGTGTGATTTCCAGACTTTAAATTCAGTCTGGTAGGTTCCTGGATAAGCTGGGTCAAGTCAACCTCTTGCAGGCTGAACTTAATGTCACATTTGGTTAATGGGCCCGAGTGAAGGTTGAAGTCACCCAGTATTATTTTCTTGGAGGAAGGCAGGACAGGAATAATTTTGGTAAGGATTTTTAGTGCATCCACTGCAGTCTTAGGAGGGTAATATACACAGCCTATTAATAAGGGCTTAATACCACCTAGCAGGAGTTTAGCAAATAGAGCTTCACAACCCGAATCAGTCAGGGCAGGTGTTGCTACTATAGAGGCTGTGAGGGGATGCCTTAATATATATAACTCCTCCACCCTTTTTTCCAATTCTATCCTGCCTAAAAGTTTTAAATCCAGGGATCTCAATCTCATGCATTAAGATGTTAGGTCTTAGCCAGGTTTCTGAGATAGCTAATATATCAGGGAAGTACTGGTCAACCCAGACCTCAAGTTCTTGTAACTTGCATTTGAGGCTATTAACATTCATATAAACCAGTTTCAATCCTTTTGCACTGGTTCAGATAGGTGGGGGGGGAGGAGTTACAGTTGAGTGGGGAATATAAAATCTGGCATTTGTGCAACCATAAGTATACAACTGCTTTATTTATTTATTAAATTTTGTTAACTGGGTAGGCCCGCTGGGCCCCCGAAGGTCCCTTTTTCAGGGGCGACCCGGAGATTGTTACATAAGGTTTGAACATACAGACAGGTATCACAGAGTCATACAGATCGTACAGGGTTACTAAGACAGTATACAATTTCCCAATCTTGTGCAAGAGGGCAGGAGGTACATAGTATTAGTTGGTACAGTCATAGTACAGTGCAGTGCATCTGTTACAAGATACAGCAATACAGATCAGTACATGTAAGGTCCGCTGATGCGCTAAGAGTAGTACACATAATATGGGGTTATGAATACACCATACAGTTTCTGTGGACGTGGGCAACAAATACATTATAGTGTAGAATACAGCAGTGACATCAGGTGGAGAGGTGAATAAGTGCCCACGTAACAATTCCCTCCTTTTCTGAGACTATACAAAGTAAGGAGGAAAGAGTTGGAGTTGATTTGGGGGTGAACACAAGGAAAATGGGCTTGTGTGGGACTAGGAGGCTGACTATTGTCCAGCCTAGTATTCATCAACACTTGGTCAGTGCACAGGACAAACAGAATATAAATCCTCCCCAATGGCACACCCAGAAATATTTTTCCATCTGATATGACAAAGGCAGCTAAGGTAAGGAAGGAGGAATATACCTGGAGGTTGGAGAACCCAGATCAGATCCCCTTCACTAGGCTGGTACACAGCCAACACAGCCAAGGCATGTAGAGAATCAAGGCTAGTCCCTGGGGGAGAGGGGGTCATTAAAATTCACCAGAGCAGTAGTTGACTAAGATTTGAGCAGATCTAATAGATTCCTTTCTACTGGCACTTATTAAGCTTTGTGCAGATCAGACAGATTTCATTGAACTGGATCTTTAGAGAGACCTGAAAAAGTTATTCACCAAAGCTGAAGTGAAACAAATTACTTGCTAAGCTGCAAACAAATCAGATAGATTTCTTTGCCCTGAGTCTTTTAAGTGACCTGAAGAAGTTATTAACATATACCAAGATGGAACAATTTCAGAGCGCTTATCAGAACATAAATGATAGACAATGCTGCAACCTTCTGGTAAAATGGGGTGGAGCAGTAGTTCAATTAAAGAGTGCTGGGCGGTGGAGGGCTGGCAGGAGAAACAACTAGCATCAGGCAGAAGCAACAACAAATAGCAATACGGTAAGCTCTGTTTCAGTTCATCACACAGACACAGTTTAGGTTCAAGCACCGTGCAGGATCCCGTTCAAAGTTGTGGCACCCACTGAAAAACAGAGCCCAGCTCAGTACAATGAATGGCAGGGTAAAGGTTTTTTAAAGTTACTTTACCCTTGCCACTTGTGTAGGAGTAGCCATTAGCTTGATTCGTAGTGGGGAGGGAATCAATTGGGCAGGCGCTCCCTTAACACTAGGGCTCCAATCTGATGGTTATCAGCTCTGTGATGGTCCCTTGCTGCAGGGGAAGGGAGGGAGGCAGATCCTCGAGTGCCCCCTTGAGCCCTGACAACTCCTCAATGCGCCGGCGAGTGTCTTACAGGGCTGTGAGACACCTGAATTTAAGAAGCAGCTATGGTGCAGTGGCCTGGTGGTGCTGAGGGGTGAGGTGCTGGACATCACACCTCACACCACGCTGGCCACCTGGGTTCAGAAGTGAACTCAGGCCACTGGAGGTTGGCAGGGGAGGGAAGGGATAGAGCATCTGGAAGACTGCTCTCCCTTTCCAAGGAGGGATCCGGGGAATGTGCCACTCTTGGGTGGCCCCTGATGGTAGTTGGGGCAGCACAAGGAACAGGTGGGACTGCAGAAGCAGAGGTGGAGCTGCAGCGGACATTGGCACATAGTGCCTTTGAGGTCATTGCATGTCTGAGCTCCAAGGGGCAACCAGAAGAGAAAATCCTCACTTGGTCTAGGGAGGCGATGACAGCTTCAGTGGCAGACACCCACATCCTCATCTCCGGGATCTCTCCCTGAAGGCTGCCCAAGCCCCCCCACCAGATGGACCCTCTAATATCAGAAAAGCTGCCAGGTAGAAGAGGGGGGCCCTCCCCCGGGTGGGTGACCTGGGGGTGCTGGAAAGTCCCGCTGGGGGTTGCTGGAGGGGAAGACAGCTTCAGGCAAGGGAGTAGAGGTGTCTGGCAGAGAGCACCTCTGAGAGATGTCCTGACTGAGAAGAGCATAAAGATAATTGGCAAAAAAAAAAGCAGCTACAGGCAGATTTCAAACTGGTGCCTCAGAAACCCACCTTTGATTGGTCCCCAGTTGCCACAGTGAATTTGGCCACGAGTCATTGGCCACAGGTTGCCTCAGGATAGCTGCTGGGTGGGAGGATACAATTTGCAGCTGCAGTGGACTCCCCCTTTTGAGCACTGACACAGATTCAAATGCAGCATCTCCAATGCACTTCCCAGATTGGCCAAACAACTAGCATCAGGTAGGAGTAACAACAAATAGCAATACGGTAAGCTTTGTTTCAGTTCATCATGCAGACACAGTTTAGGTTCAAGCACAGTGAAAGATCCCGTTCAAAGATGTGGCACCTGCTGAAAAATGGAGCTCACCTCAGTACAATGAATGGCAGGGTAGAGGTTTTTTAAAGTTACTTTACCCTTGCCACTTGTGTAGGAGCAGTCATCGGCATGATTCATAGAGGTGAGGGAAGCAACTGGGCAGGTGCTCCTTCAACCCCAGTGCTCCAATATGACAGTTATCAACTTCGCAATGGTCCCTTGCTGCAGGGGGAGGGAGGTGGATCCTCGAGTGCCCTCTTGACCCCCAACGACTCTACAATGCACTGGCGACAAGTGTCTCACAGGGTTGTGAGACACCTGAATTTAAGAAGCAGCTATGGGCAGATTTCAAACTGGTGCCTTTGAAATGCCTATGACTGGTCCCCAGTTGCCGCAATGAATTTCTCCATGAGTCATTGTCCACAGGTTGCCGCAGGATAGCCATTGGGTGGGAGGATAGAATTTACAGCTACAGTGGACTCCCCCTTTTGAGCACCGACATAGATTCAAATGCACTGCCTCCAATGAGCTTCCCAGATTGGCCAAACAGCTAGCATCAGGTAGGAGTAACAACAAATAGCAATACGGTAAGCTTTGTTTCAGATCACCACACAGACACAGTTTAAGTTCAAGCAGAGTGTAGGATCCCGTTCGAAGATGTGGCGCCCACTGAAAAATGGAGCTTACCTCAGTACAATGAATGGTAGTGTAAAGGTTTTTTAATGTTACTCTACCCTTGTCACTTGTGAAGGAGTGGTCGTTGGCTTGATTCGCACTGGGGGAGGAAGCAATTGGGCAAGTGCTCCATCAACCCTGGTGCTCCAATCCAACAGTTATCAGCTCTGCGACAGATGTTGATCACTGCTTACAGCCTCTCCTACCCACTTGTGAGCTTGGTGTGTTACTTAAGTCAGTTCAGTCTACTTACCTCTCCTTAGAGTGCCTTACCAGTACATTGCTGTTGTTCATGCCGAAGTATCACACAAGGGATTACAAATGAAAATGAAAGATGTCCCTTCTAAATGGACTCGCTCATCTCAGGTCAAACACAAGTATCCAGTAGAGCCCTGCAATTTATTCAGTTCTCATTTAAGTGAGAGCTCAGGGGTTGCCATTCATGTCACAGCTACTGTATTGAAGGAGCTTGCAGCTGCTGCTTCTCCACCATGTAAAAAAAGGCATCCATCCACCTATGTTAATTATGCTGCTGAGACCCATTTTCAGCTGGGCAAATATGCCATTAAACATGGCATTATGGCTGCCATAAGATTTTACCAAGCCACTAATGGTCACAATAAATGAAAGTACTGTCCATAAATTTAAAGCTGACTACCTTTCACAGTCTCTGAAAACACCAGCTCTCACACTGATGTCCCCCCTTCTGTCCAAAAAAACCTAGGTGCCAGCCCTCACACCTGGAGGAAAACCTGGAGAAACAGCTATGCAAGATTATAAGGTCACTGCAGGCAGAAGGTGCAGTGGTAAATGCAGGTGTGATACAGACAGTGGCTGAAGGAATAGTTAAAGCAAACTCACCCCAAGCACTTGCTGAGAATGGTGAACATCGAAATCTTGCTAACAAGTAGGCTTGGGGCTTTCTCCACCACATGGGCTACAGTAGAAGAAAGGGGATGAAAGTGGGGCATAAAACCCCCAGTGATTTTAACAACCTGAAAATTTCCTTTTTGTCCAGGATTACCAAAGCAAGTGCCCAAGAACTGATCTCACCCAAACTCATTATTAATATGGACGAGACAGGGGTGAACATGATCCCTGTATCAGAATGGACCACGGCAGTTATGGGGACCAAGCAGGTTTTGATAACAAGGCTTGGTGATAAAATACAAATTTTGGTTGTGCTTGCCCCACAACTGATATACAAGAGGGGGGAAGTGTTGCATGTCACCCAATCCATAAATATAAATTTGAGTGGCATGTCACACACACTGACAATCATTGGGATAATGTGGATACTACTATACAATTCATAGATAATGTGGTAATGCCCTATGTCAGAGCCACAAAACAAATAAATGGACTTTTTGATGAACAGAAGGTGTTGTTCATCCTTGACCTATACCATGCACACGCTACTGAGGCTGTCATTAAACACCTAGAAGAAAACAACATTATCCCGATTTACATCCCTGCATCCACTGATGCCCTGCATCCACTTGATGTGTCTGTAAACAAACTGTTTAACTGTTTTAATCCTAAGAAAAAATGCGGTCAGTTTACCAGTGTCCCCCTTTACAACAATTACTGTTCCCTTCTGTCTGCATGTCTCAGCGCGCCGCTCCATACAGCATGCCACCAATTAATATTTATTGTGGATACTTTAGAAATTACTGACTGACAAAATTTGCTCACAAATTCATGGACACATTATAGGTATTGCCACTAGAATTCCACTTGTGGAATTTAACTTCCATAAAGTACTTACCACCACTGAATCACCTTACCTGCACTAGCATCAGGGCCTTGCAATGTGCCTCCAAGACGTCTGCGACAGTAATGACTAGCATCATGTTCTATCATGACTAAAGATATCAAGATACTTATGTCACAATGGCCTAAGTTACAGCTAGTTTTAAGGATTAGCATCACTTGGTGCCACTATTTTTAAATAGTACAAATATACATTGCTATCTACAGAGTTATTACAGAATCAGCAAGTGGCATTGTACAGAAACAGTGCTGCAGGTGCATGTTCTTTCACATGTCAGTAAGTCACTGAGCTCTAGTGGTTATCTGACATATTGCAAGAATTCAGGCTAGTGCACAGTGATGTCCATAACTGTTCTTCCTTGTTCATTACTCAAGATAGTGACCTTATGCTTGGCACCACTATACTTTTACTATTGAGTCTCCTATGAATACTACCTTATTGCCACTTTACCCAGTTTTTACATTGCTCTACCATGGCAACTCAAGTGTATGACTGGGAACAATGTATGGACACGGCTTTGACAAATGTATCACAATATTTCACAATTTTACAAAACCTCATGAAATTTAACTTTAATTACTGTTGCTGTTTTGCAATCTTTGGTTGTTTATAACTTGGCCAGTCTCTGAGCAAGAGACTACAGAGTTGACTCACACAGCCTCTTTTTTTCCATATTGGTCTTTCTCTCAGCTGACAGCTCGTCTCTCAGGGATATACCCCATTCACAGGGATATACCCTGATCAGGCTGAAACCAGTCATTCTTTTGTAGGCAACCTGGTTGTTATCTAACATTTTTTTCCTCCAATATTCCCTGGTTGGGGGTAGTGCCTGCATTAGCTTTGAATAGCCACAGCTTCCCTTGTGACTGGAGCAAGCCCCCTCACCCAGTCGTAAGTGTTGCTGTGTTGATGGAACACACTGCCCACCATCTGCAACTGAGATGCATTGCTGAGCAGCAGCTGTCTCTGCCATGGCCTGCCTCCTGATGTGACTTCCTGGGCCTGCTTTCAAACCCAGGTCATCAGCATGGCAGTGTGATGCTCTGCTGCTGAGCTATGGGTGGCTTCAAGGCTAATATTTAGAGTCAATGAACCTAACAAAATTGGGGATATTCTATTCACTAGCTTCAAAGTTATTGGGCCTTAAAATTCTGAAGTTTATATAACTGCAAAATGTAATTTTAACATTTCTGAAGGTTTGGAGGCTTATAACTCAGTCACCTTTAAAGATAGAGAGCTGAAACTTAGCACATTACTGTACCAGCCCTGGAAACATTATAATGCTGAACTTGACACAATGTGGACAAATACTTTTTAAATTAGATGGAAATAAATGAAATTACAGTCTTGGTGAAATTTTGTGAACTTTTCATGGAATTTCAGTGATGCAAAATCAGATTATTGTCAGAATTTCTCTGGCATAAGATAAATCTCACCTGACCCCAAGTAGTGCGCACACACAGGCAGCGAAAAACACACACACACACACACACACACACACACATGATAACCAGTTTGATTGTGAAGATAAAAAACTATGTGCTGTGATTTCGTTTTTCATTATTGTGGTGATGGAGTGTTATTTGTTTCATTTTGTTCCAGTGCTTCACTGCAGTGTTTTTCTGCTGCTACACTGCTGTTTGCTAAGTGCTCATGGACCAATTTTTTTCTGTAAATGTATTTCTCTGACATGGAGATGAGCAGTTCAAGTACTGGATATACATGAGAATTGTGCAGCCATGCTTTTTATTAAAGGGCAATGGAAAGGGTGCATGTGCAGCAGCATCTGCTGGGTCTGCTGCATAATCCTCTGTAACTGAAATGCTGGAAGTGGATCCAGTAGTGCCATCAGATGTTGGGCTAAGTATCCTCATGAGTGATAGAAATGTTCAGTCAGATCACTTAGTAAATAATACTGCTACTGCTGTAGCAGCAACGATAATGGAACAATCACAGGTTGGGTTATCAGTTTTGAAGGCGTCATCAGACACTGTAGAGCCTGAGACACTGAACACAGTGGTGGAGGAGTCTCAGCTGGAGTTGGTAGTGGAAGAGGATGAGGATCAGTTACAGGAGGGGATACTTGAGGCTGAGGAAGACAATTCCAAAGAGGAGGAAACTGTGGGCTCAATGATTATCAATCCCAGTTGAAGATGTAGAGGAGGAGGAAGTGATGGAGAACACTAACCTGGGCAACAGTGATTTCTGTTCTGATATGGATGATCTGTTGCTAACTGTAGATTGGGATTCAGAGGCCTGTATATCAGTATGTGAAAGGAAAAGGCAATGTTTCCCATCAAGAGAAAAGAAAGCTGATGAGAAGTAGGATAAGGAGGGTGCCAATGATCAGAAACTCATACTTACACTTTTTTAAAGCTAAGGTAAAGGCCCAGTAGATGGCAATACACAAGGAAAACAAAGGAATTGTAATAGCGCAGATAGCAGTGGAGTCATTGGTGGACGTGATGCTGATTTTCTTAAAGATGCAGGCCCATGCCCCCCCCATGGCTAAAATATATCAAGGAAGCAAGCATCATCCCACATATCCTTAGCATGGAATTTTCTTTTGTACAAGATCCAAAAATTGAGAGCTTTGCAATATGTCATATTTGTAAAACTAGAGTCAGCCATGGTAAAGGTGGTCCACATCTTGGGATTATTGGTCAGTGGAGTCACATGAAAACAAGACATCTTGTTACATGACAACTCCACCAAAGGGATGCACAGCTTGGTGTAAAGGGACCGACTGCTGTCCATATTTGGGGGATGAAAAAGGATAAGTAAGTGACTTTGATGATAACAGAAGTAGCACTACTGTCACCACCACCTGTAACCTGTGTGCCACAAGCAAGACTGCCAGTAAATCACCAGTTTCAGTAGCTGTGTATTTTTCAGTTAAAAACACTTAGCAGACCCAACCTTGGAACTATTGCTCTGTCCCTCTCCCTGGCCAGATTATGATCCCCATCTGTGTGCCCTCCCCAAGTGCAACCTACTATCAAACAGGCACTGTCTAAACATATCAACTATCTTTGTAACCACCCAGTCTCCAGGGAAATAAATGTGTTTTTTTTAGCTGAAATGCTTACAGTGTATATGCTGCCCTATTTATCTGTCAAAAATCCAGTGTTTTGACATCTGATGAATAACATGGAACCCAAGTGGAGTGTTCCATATCAAACATATTTTTCAACAAAGGCAGTCCATCAACTGCATCTGGATCTGAAATGTTTCCTCTCTTATGCTCCTAGGAAGTCTGATGTTGACATGGTATACCTCACTACAGCATTTGGCACTGTGGACCATGAGGTATTCCTTGAGCACCTGCAGTTCTTCTGTGGACTGGGGGAGCAGTCCTCAGGTGGTTTCAATCATTCTTTGAGGGCAGATCTGAGGGTGGTGTTGGGGATTTATTCCTTGGCCCCCCCAAGAGCTACCCCTCAGGGTGCTGCAGGGCTCAGTGCTGTCCCCCATGTTGTTCGCAGTGTATATGCTACCATTGGGAGACATTATAAGATGGTATGGTCTGAGTTTTCACTGATATGCAGATGATTCTCAGCTGTACATGTCTTTTGTGCCTGGCCAGGAGAAAATTACTGTATCAGTGTTTAACAGCTGCCTAGCTGAGCTTCATAACTGGATGAGTACCAGTTGGCAGAGGTTAAACCTGGAAAAAAACAGAGGTATTGGTTGTGGACCCAGACTGTAGGTCGGCTGGGACATTGGTGGGACAGCCCTCTGGTATAGAGCTGGGAGGGATACCACTAATTGCCTCAGACCAGGTGCGTAATCTTGGTGTGATTTTTGATGCGAGCCTGACCTTGAAGGCTCAGGTGTTAGCCGTAGTCAAATCTTCCTTTTACCATTTTACGAATATAGCTAGGGTGAAACACCTGGTTCTGACTAAAGATCTTTCCACCTTAGTCCACGACTTTGTCACCACCCGTCTTGATTATTATAATGCCCTCTACCTAGGGCTACTGGGGGTTGACTTCCATTGCTTGCAGCATGTTTAGAACACAATGACCAGATTGCTGAATGGAGCCCCTAGATCCAGGCACATAATACCTGTGCTACATGAACTGCACTGGTAGCCAGTACAGTGGCAGATAACCTTCAGGGTCGCATTTCTGACCTATAAAGCCCTAGATGATCAAGGACCACAGTACCTGCAAGAACTCCTGATCCCTTACTGCCCCTCCAGCCCACTCTGATCCTCCAGCAAGGGATAGCTAGAGACTCTCAGTGTCCATCTGACAACATCTGGAGGAAGAGCATTTGCTTTTATGGCTCCTATCCTGTGGTATTCTCTACCTCATCGGATACAAGATAGCCTGACCTTAGGGGGTTTTAAAACATCTTTGAAAACCCAACTATTTAATCAGGCCTTTTCTGGTTTGTAATAGGAAAGGCCTTTTATTAGATAGTTGGTTATAATAATTATGATATGTACTGATTTTGTTAATATTTTAATTGTGTATGGTGTTGTGAATCCATGTTTATGTGTATATGTTATTCTATGTTTTAAATGCAAGGGCGCACTGAACTCTGGAAGGGTGGTCTTTAAAAATAAAGTGATGATGATGATGAGATGACTACAGATATATGGACCATTGGGCAAAAGCAACTTCTTGCCACAGCTATCATGAATGAACTCAGGATTAATTGCAAAATGACAGTAGCAGGAATGGGGTGAAGGCCACTGAGGAGGATTCATTCTGCTATGTGCCATGCTGCACCCACTACCTTAACTCAATTATTCAAGAGTACATGAAGATAAAATATAAGGGTAAACAACATGTTGGCCAATGCCTTTTTTAGGTGAAACATAGAGGTAGGTAACATGTTGTCAGTGCCCTTTTTTTAGGTAACCCTTGCCTCAGTACTCTTGTGTCGAGGTTCTTTGTCTTTTATGTTGGCCACTGATTGCCACCTCGGTGTCCATTTCATCTGTTCTAAACAGATTAGAAACCAGCTAAAGGATCTCCAGGCTAACAATGGAATCCCACAGCACAAGTTAAGCAGTAGGTGGAAGTATAGTGAAATTCTACTTTACACATGAATGAACACCTATGTGAGCAGTACAAGGCCTTCACAGACTTTACCATACTGCATAGACTCTGGGACACCTCATCCCTCTCCCTTAGTATGGATCAGTGGCAGATGATGGATAGCCTGATCCCAACCAAGCAGCTGTTCAAACATGCTGTTCAAAATGTACAGTAAGTGCAGAAAATGTCTATACTTGCAATACTGCTGATTCATGCACTACACCCAGCATTTGCAAATATCCAGGAGTAGCTAGAACAGAATTGTAATATTGCAGGCAGTGGACTGAGGGGATTCTTGAACATGCATCCACAGATCAGTATTTGTGCAGCATAATGAAGTCCAAGGTGTATATAATGGTGACCAAAATAGCTGCCATCATATATTAACAGTCACTTCACTTCCAGTCTCACATTGGCTTGTAAAGCACTTTTGGATGCAATGTGTATAAAAAGCACTATATAAATGCTGATATTTTTTCTTCAAGCATGGCATTGTCATTTGCTGATAGGATAAAGGCTGGGGTGGATACACGCATTACAGCAAAGAAAGGAAGGGGATGCAATCAGCAACCAATTCCCCAAAAAATATTGTTTGGCACTACCATCCTCCACCACAGAATCATCTTCATCCTCCACCTTTCCATAGTGGGTACCCAAAGCCAGCTACTGGCCCAGAATTAAATGCTCTATTGGCTCTTCTGTCTCTTGTGGTTTATCTAGCAAAAAATTGGTTCCATTGCATCCAGGGAGCTGTACCATATGTCTGCAGTACATACAGTGCAGGCATACATGAGTGAACCAGAATAGCTAGTGCTCAAAGATGATCATGTTTATGTGTAGCCTACTCTGTTCTCAAGTACTGTTGAGTGCCTCTCCTGCCCACCAGCTATTTTGAGTTGAGAGAGTCTTTACTGCAGCTGGAGCCATCACAAGTGACCACATAATTTGCCCATCAAACAATGTGGAAATGCTTACATTAATCAAAATTTATAAGAAACAAATCCCACCAGACTACAGAAAACATTCTGAATCTAGTATAAAGGAGGAGGGTGAGGTCGGAAAGCAGCAGTTAGAGATTGGAACAGGGGATGAGGATAACAGCTCAAATCAGGATAATGCAAAAGGATATTCTGTATATGGTGAGCCCATTTCTGTTAATGTCTAATGAACTGATGACCACATAAACTAATCACTATCATCCATCATCAGACCATGTTCATATAGTCTTGTTCTAACCCATGCTTTTCTTTACTATTGACTGTGTAATGCTCTTGTCATTGTTTTGAATTGTTCATATAATGTCCAAACAATCATGCTGTTTGTGAAAGTTGCACCCACTCAAAAGCCTTTTGCCAACGGGAGTTAACCATGGCTTATCTAGTTTACTTAGTTTATAAGGACAAAAGAAGGCTTGCACCCATCATGATTGTCCCCCACAATGAGTGGGCAATTAACTTATGGTGGAATACAGCAGAGCCATTTGCCTACTTTGTTTTTAAATATATTGAAATTGTTAGAGTCAACAAGTTCCTGTGGAACGTTGTTCCAAGCTTTGGAGGCTCTAATATTAAAGAAGCAATCTCATTTTGAAGTGTTTGCCCATTCAACAACAAGTTGTTTGTTGTATGATGTGGCTACAGTCCACCGGTTTGAAAATCTAAGTCCACATTGTTCCATCAAAAGGTGAGATTATAGAATTTTGTATAAGAAGGAGATCACCTCTACATCTCCTAGTGTGAAGAGAGAAGAGGCCAGTTGCATTTAATCTTGTTTGATAGTCCTAGAACCATTTTTGTGGCTCTCCTTTGGATCCTCTCGATCATAGCTATGTCTCCCTTATGATAGAGGTTCTAGAAGGGAGAACCATAATCTAGATATGGCCTAACATATGTTCAATAGATAGGGACTAGGCATTGTTCTGGCTTAACAAAATGTCAGTCATCTGAGGCGTTACCTATATATCACCTTATGTGTGCAGGTGAATGGCTGACCTGTATTAAAGATTCCTAGTGCTGTCTCTTTCAAGAGTTGTTTCCAGTAAATGATTAGAAAATATGAAGGAAAGCTATGCGTATGCTGTTTATGGGGAGCTACAGGTGCAGAAAACTTGCACCCCCTACCTTTAAGCACATGACAGCTTATCACACTGTTGCTTTCACATTGTCACATTACATCATCCCTGTTACAAAGAATGTAAAATGTTTTGTTGTGGCTTAGTCTTGAGCAGCATTAAATTAAATGTATTAATTTTTGTAACAAACAATTTTTTAAACTATGTTTTGCACTGAGTTTATTCACAATAAAGTGTTTTCAAGATATGCATATTAAAGATTTGATATGTGTTTTTAACGTTACTTGGTATACGTTAGATTGACCAGGACTACCTGGAAACCTCTTTATCAAAGAGGGAGTATCAGCCCTGGAGGGTCACTAATCACATGTGGTGTTTCAGCCTATATAAAAGTGGCATTTTTTGAGTCCCTAGCCTTTGAAAAAGGGTTGTTTGAAATCCAAAACACGTGAGGTGGAACTTGGTTCATGGGAATACAATAAATGGACTGAAGTAAGGACTTTGTCTGAGGCTTTTATTTATATCCCTTTTATGAGGTTTGTTTGTGCTAGGAACTATGCAATGCCTTTCCAGTAGTTTCTATGTACCACTTCCCAGTGGGCACTCATTCTTGCTATCCTAACAATCAAGTATTACTAAACTGTTTTGTACAAGGATAAGCAAAGTGATTACAGTACAGATAAGTAAAGTGGTCAATTGGTACAATTTGTAACAAGGCAACATAGAGGTACATTAAGAATAAGGTCAGACATAGGGACAGTACAAGTTACACATGGGCAAGTCATTTATCCAGAGGAACAGGAACAGTTTACTGTGGTCAACAGATGTGACCTATAGTGGGACTTGAATATGGGATATGAGTCTAGTGCCTGTAGTGTAACAGACAGGCTGCTCCACAGGTTTGGAGGAGCTGAAGAGAAGACTTTTTGGCCCATGAATGTAGTGATCTGTGGGCACTCTAATAGGAAACTAGAGGAGTTCCGGAGGTCACTCTGATGCCTGTTGGGGTCCGATTACTGGGAGCAGTGTAAACTGGGTCCTGGGAGGGCTGTAGGCACTCTAACAGGAAACTAGAGGAGTTCCGGAGGTCACTCCTCTAGTTTCCTATTAGAGTGCCCACAGATCACTACATTCATGGGCCAAAAAGTCTTGGATTTCAAACAATCCTTTTTCAAAGGCTAGGGACTCAAAGAAATGCCACGTTTATATAGGCTGAAACACCACATGTGATTAGTGACCCTCCAGGGATATCACAAGTCGTAAGAGGGAGGTAATAATCCCTCTGTACAAGACATTGGTTAGGCCCCATCTGGAGTACTGAATGCTGTATTGGAGGCCACACCTTCACAAGGACATTAACCAAATTGAGGCAGTCCAGAGAAGGGCAACCAAAATGGTGCAGGGACTGCATCAGAAGACATATGAGGACAGATTACCGGAGCTCAATATGTATACCCTTGAGCAAAGGAGGGAGACAGGTGATATGATCAAGACATTTAAACACCTTAAGGGCATAAACAAGGTGAAAGAGTCTAACATGTTTAAATATAAGAAAAATAGCAGGACAAGAGGACACAGCATGAGATTAGAGGGAGGCCGATTAAGGGGGAATGGGAGGAAATTCTTTTTCACAGAAAGGGTGGTAGATGCATAGAATGGCTTACCACAAGAAGTGGTGGCTATGAATACAGTGCAGGGCTTCAAACAGGCATGGGATAGGCATAAGGGAGCAATACAAATGACTATGAACAGATAGGTCACTGACAGAGCAAAGGCCGATGGCACATTTATAAGGTAGAAAAAGAAATGGGCAGACTGGATGGGCCTTGTGGTCCTTATCTGCCGTCAACTTCTATGTTTCTATGTTTCTATGTTTCACTCTGATACCTGGTGGGGTCTGTTTACCAGGAGCAGTGCAAATTGGGTCCTGGGAGGGAGGAGAGTGGGAGATACCACCGTAGAAAACTGCTCTCAGTGGTGGGAAGTTGATTGGCCTTTTCAGACAGTGATCACTTGGGGGAGAGACACTGAAGTGGAAAGAGTGACTTTCTTTGACCCCACAGCCTTTGTTGCAGTCCTGAAGTGGAGTGGAGATCAAGACCTTGCTGCAGGCTTTTAAGCTGTTCAGTCTTTTTATATGTGTGTATGTATGTATGTGTATATATATATATATATATATATATATATTTCTTTTAATTAATTTCAAAATTTGTGCATCTTCTTGCTGCCACTGTAGACTGGGTTCTGGGTGGGAGGGGGACTGGGGATACTGCTGTAGAAAGCTGCTCCTGGTGGTGGGAAGTCTGTTAGCCATTTCAGATGGTGATCACTGGGGAGAGAGTCACTGAAGTGGAAAGAGTGACTCTCTCCAACCCCCACATCCTTTGTTGCAGTCCTGAAGTGAAGAGGAGATCAGGACCTGGCTGCAAGCTTTTAAGCCTTTCAGTCTTTTTTTTTTTATTTCAAAATTGTGTGCCTTTTCTGTCTGCCACTGTACATTGGGTCCTGTTTGTGTGTGGGGGGAGGAGAACGGGGGATACTGCCATAGAAAGCTAGTCTGGTTGGTGGGAAGTCTGTTGGCCATTTCAGATGGTGATCATTTGGGGGGAGAGTCACTGAAGTTGGAAGAGTGACTCTCTCTGACAATTTTCAAAGAGTTGGGGGAATGTAGTTTCTGTGGGTTCTTGTCCAATTTAACCCTGGTTCTCCTCATCACCACCCTGATCCTCACCAAAAGGTCTAGAACAAGTCAGGTATCCCATTGATGCTGCTGCCAAATGAGAAGATCCTGGGCTCGATTTTAAAAAGCTGATTTTGATTGGTGCGTTGTGCTTTGAACCACTACCTGTAGCAATCTTGGGTGTGCCAGGGACCCTGCACCAGAATTTACAAGAACAGAGGTCCCAGTGCTAAAGTACCCAAGTTTGCCACAAGCTGACCCATACGCCGACCAAACAGTGCATGGAACGGGAGTGCCACAAGCTGTGGTACAGGCTTGAGGCTCTGGTGGCCAGTGATGGCAACCCATTGGCTGGTCACCCTCATGGCAAGTGGTTCATGCAGAGGCTGACCTGGCTTGTAGGGGTGTGTGTGGGATGGGTCCAGCTGAGGAGAGGGGGTGACATCTGCCCCCAATGGGGGACAGCAGGAACAATGTAGTTCCATGTGGGGGTGGACACACTAGTGCCACCATGAGGGTTTGCAGGCTCTCACCTGCCACAGAGCACCAGCCACTCCAGTGGTGGTATGGCAGGTGTCTGGAGTTGTCTGGGCACCTTCCCCAGGGGGTCACATGGTTACCACCCAATCCAGTAAGGGCTGCAGAACAGCTCTGGGCTGTTCTAATTGCAGGGTCCATGTGCCCCTTGGGGGGACTTGCAAAATCTCAATTTATGGGATACTGTAGCCCTGTCCTGGTGCAAGCCCCCTTCTACCATGATGCATCAGTGTGGCCATTGCAAGGACAGCACAAGTCTGGTTGGTGCAGGTGGTCCCCCTAGTGATGCATGATCCCTTGCAAAATTGGGACTGGTGCAAGGTGCTATGCAAGAAGCCCTTTGTGCCATTTCTCCTTACCACAATACCCTTGTGCCAGTCCCAACCTTTTGAAAATTGGGCCCGCTTTGTCTTCAACTGGTTAAGCTGTCCTTAGATACCAAGATGTGACCAGGGTTTTCCCAGCCTCACTAGAGACTGTCAAAGTTGGAATATAGCAAGACTCTCTTTATATTTATGGCTAACATAGTAATCCCATACTAAAGATGTTTGGGAACATGAACATGGCCCCCTTAGCTCTTACCCATCCATGAGGAATCATCTAACCCATACATCTACCTGTATGCTTTGTGCCCTCATGCATTAACATACTCACAATGATATCTATGACTTGAACTGCTCTCCTTCATTTTCTCCAGATATGAACCATAAACATTAGACAAAATAAATTCTGTTGTTGCAGCTGTTACTGTAGCACTCAGTAAAAATATTTCTCACACTAACCAGACTGCAACAAAATAACTTTAATACATGGAAGCAACAGCTTTAGCTTATCCTCTTATGTCTGGGTCAACTCTCGTCATTTGAACATGACTTTCCACAAAGTATGGAAGCTGTGGACCTGTCTAAAGTTGTCACCTCTGCGACCCACTCGTGCGGTCAGACACTGGACCTGATGTTCACTCTGGGTCTTAGGGTCGATGACCTCAGGATTGATCAGGTCATTTGGTTGGATCATAGCACCATGAGGTTCACGTTTGGGGCCCTCTCTGATGGTCCATCCTCTGTGGAGATGGTCCAGTACTGCCCATTAAGGAGATCATCCCTACCCAGACTACAGGCAGTACTGAACTTTCAAGTGTGGAGGCTGCATGTGTGATCTGGATGGGGGAGGCAGTGATGGCCAATAATAAGACCATCTGTGTGGCCTTCAACTTGATTTCACCCATTCATGTCTGACACTTATCTATTCACCAGAGGCTCCCTTGGTTTGATGCAGAGCTCAGAAAGTTAAAAATAAAGGGCCAGAGGTTGGAGCAACTCTGGAGGAGATCTGGACTAATGGTGAACAAATTGGCCTTGAAGTCACATTATGGTGACTATCAGGGGGCAATCTCCTGAAAGAAGGCAGAGTTTTTGTCAAGGGAGATTGGGTAACACTTTATTTTAAGTGTGCTTAACTACACTGAAACTACTGTATAAATACAATATAACTACTATGTAACGTCTGTGTAGTTACATGTAACTACAATGTAGCAGTTAACTAGTTTCACATTTGCGGTTTAGTGTAGTTACAAAATTTGCATGAACTGGTAGTTACTGCAATTACCATTGCCTCCCTTCTGCTTCAACTCAATTCTGTCTGGCAGATGTAACTATGTACATTGCACTTTGCAACAGCTGTTACATGAGTAGTTACACTTCCAGCATAAATCAAATTTTCTGTTGCACTTTGCAACAGCTGTTACATGTATAGATACACTTCCAGCATAAATCAATTTGTGCCAAAAGAGAGACAGTTGTTGTTGCATATGTAACTACCATTTAATTAAATTTATATAACTACTGTCTAGACAGGTACCTACCTGTGTATCCTTCACCACTCACAACCACTCCACATAGCAATTGGTGGAAAACATGGTATGTAGCCATGTTCCACCCCAGTCACCCACCTGGGCCACGGCACGCCAGGAGTATGGGTGCAGAAGAAGTGTCGGTCAATGTCACAGAAGCTGCACATTTCTTAGTATCTACAGAACTGTTACAAGCCAATAAGTCATTATGTGAATGATTTTTATTGTATAAGTAAACAATGTAGTTGTATAGCAATTAAAAATATTAGATTGCATGTTTATTAAGCAGTAAGCGCATGAGGGAATGATTTGTGAAGGAAAGCATACATAAGAACTACAGCATTGACATTCAATGTAAGTGTATAGTTGTTACACCCTTATTCATATGCTTTATTTTAAGTTTCAGTTTTGCAAATATATGTAAATTAGGAATTAACTGCGGAAACAATGCCACAGAAGCAGCACTTTCCATAGTAACTACAGCACTGTTACATCATTCTTCTTACATCTTAAAGTGTCAGTTTCTGTGTACTTACTTTGCAAATACATGTTAGTTAGTTATTAACTATGGAAACAATGCTACAGAAGCAGCATGTTCCTTAGTAACTACAGCACTAATAAAAGTCAATAAGTAAGTATGTAAATTAATGCTTTTATCGTATAGCAATTTATAATGTTAGATTGCATGTTTATTTTTAGTTCTTTTTTTTTTGGTCCACAGTATACAAGTGGTGATTCTGGGATTCAAATCCAGTTCTCCAGGTTTGCAGGTCAGTGCTTTTAACCACTGTGCTATACTGTGATAACTTCATGAGTGAATGATTTCTGAAGGATAATTTTAAGTGTCACTAATTACACTGTAACTACTGTATAACTACACTGTAACTGCACTACTATGTAGTTGTTAACTAATTTCACAGTGCATCTTGTGTACTTACATAACTATAAATGTGCTGCTTCTGTGAGACTGACCCACACCTCTACTGCACTCATGCCCCTGTCCTGTTGTTGACCAGGTGGGTGGCTAGGGGTAGGGCATGGATAACCTTTGATAAGAGTCCTTATTCTTCTAACCTCTGTAATACTCAGGTATTCATAACTTCTGCAGTGATCCTTTAAGACAGAACTGCCCGGAGAGAATGGAACACATGCAAATTATGGAACCTTTTGCATGTGACAACTTTTCAAATGCTGCCTTGATCTAACTGCCTTAGTTCTAAACCTCTCAGATTTCACTCTCTGCCAGTCAAGTCTAGACGCTCGAGTTCCTCTCCTAAATTTCTATTTGTGACGTGAAGAACTTATAAAAAACATATAAGTATCTTTTTTCTTTCATTTGCTGCCTTTTATTTATTATATTTCTAGTTAAACCTTAGTTTTAGTGTTAAATTTTTATCAATTTCTCCTGGTTCAGTATAACCAGTGGGGAACCAAGTTATTTTAGTTTATTCAGAATTTTCTGACTAAAAACCTCCATTAGTTTAGTTTATTTTTGTTTAAAATTGCTTTATTGATTATTGAACCAATAACCTCGGTTCATTTTTCTGCAGTTCCCAGTTCCAATCGGTTCCTTTATCAGTTCCATAACCAACCACAACTGCTAAATAATACCTAAATTTTAAAACTATTTAGCGGTTTAATTTTTATTGGTTTCCTGATAAAATGTCTGAAAAGCCTAAAAAGAAAACCGGTGAACCTGGTTTTAAAAACTGTACAGATTGCAGGATAGTATTTGCCAAGGCAGATAAGCACAGTCTGTGTGTTGCCTGCCTTGGCTATAACCATTTAAAGGAAGAATGTGAAATTTGTAAAACTTTCCCAGAAAAAACTGTGGAGAAACACCTGGAATGGCTAAAGAAAAAACTTCTTCCACCTAAGGGTCCCTCCAGCTCTGGCTAGCAGACACCCTATACTGCTGTGGGTGAAACCACTGCAGTTTTACACTCAATCCCTGATGAGGGTGATAAAGTGGCTACTAATAGGCCTGCTGAACCATCCAACTCCCTGGTTCCCTCAAAAAATCTAAACAATTGAAGCATACAGAACCTCCTACTGGAAAGGGGACTTCTGTGGGTGCTCTGGCTGATCCCTCTCCCCAGGAGATAGAGCAGGCTATTAAAGTGGTACAAGCCTTAAAGGGACATTTTTTCTCCTGGCCAGCATCCATCAGGACAGACTAGGGTTACCACCTTTTAAAAAGCCCAAAGTGGGAAATTTTTTACTAAAACATGATTTTTCGTAGGACAGTATGCAACCTCAACCAATACAACAGACTTGTTTTCTCTACAAAATCAGAATTAAGGCTAAGTATTGTAGTTTCTTAGTTGCTTCTATTGTTTCTTATCATTTTAAGGTACTTTAGTTAAGGTATGATAGTTTTATGCAACATTTAGTGGAAAATTAGAAAATATTTTTATTACTATAAAGTCAGGACATGTAGCATTTTTCATGTTTTTTTGCAGGACACAGCTGCCCAAATCAGGACTGTCCTGTAAAAATAGGGACAGGTGGTAACCCTAGGGCAGACCCTAGCCCAGGGCTGGCCTTACTCATTCAAGGTCCCTATGTAGCCCCCTACCGGACTCCACCACTCCATTCCCTGTGGCCTCCCCCCACATCCAACATTTACACCTAACTAACCCTCCTGTCCTGTATTAATAAAGCAATACCAGTCTGCTAATTTAACCAGCATCTTTTAATTAGTGCCATTGATTGCACTGAACTATTGTACTTCACCATTTGAAATGAATCTGACTGAGCCTGGAGCAAGAACTTAAGTAAGTACGGTACTACCATATTCATTTCTGTAAAGACAAGGACATCATCACTGCACACTCACACTTCTGATACTCCAATTTTCAAACAAGTTAAACAACTTTACTTTTCTGCAGCTGTGAGTGAGAGAGAATAGAGAGGATCATCATGGGACACCAGTAAGGATGCCACCTGTCAGTTTGTTTTCACCTGGTGATCAGGTCTTCAGGGTCCCTATCAGGAAATCCTGTTTTGCTCTGTGCTGGTCAGGTTTTTGAGCCATTTTGAGTGCTCACATACTTTTAAAACATATATTGTCATATTCATTGTTTCAGCTACATGTCCAGGTTTCAAACAAGTTCTCTTATCAATATAGTCCTTTGTTTGTGAAAGCAGTCAGCCTGGGAGGTGTAAAGTATGGCCATTAACACTATTAGCACTTACTTACTTAACCTAATCTTTTCCACTACAGCAAAGCTGCCCCACCTTTTGTAACAGTAACAGAGTCAGTTGTCTTCCACTTTGCTGGTAAACATTTTCATCTCTAACAAAATTTAGGCACAAAGTATGGGCCCCCAAGATACAGGGGCACAGTCTGCACCTAGCTAAGTCTGGTCCTGCCCTAGGCAGACAAGCTGGCCCCTCAGCCAAATCCTCATTTGTTGAAGAGGAGGAATATGGGGAGTGTGAGGAGGATGAGGAGGGGGAACTCATTGAGCTTGAGGTTTCCCCAGAGCAGGACTTTGGCTCTCCTCCGAGAGCTACTGAGGATTATTCCTCACATTTCACTTTTGTAAGAAGGATGGCAGATGCCCTGGTCATCATCACAAGTGAGGAAATAGAGGATGAGGAGGAGGTTGAATACCTCGAGATGATGGGGCTAACCCCCACCAAAAAGCTACTCCTCCCGGTCAATAAATTGTTCAAGAAGGATGATTTGAAGATTTTAGACTAAAAGCTCTATCCTCCCTCTTGATAAGAGATTGGACAAGAAATTGCAGTTGGACAGGGAGAGTGCAGAATTTCTGTTTCCCCACCCTGACCACCAAGGGGTGGTGCAGGCGACAGCCTGTGACAAGGCATAAGTGTCCCTTGCTTCTCACTCACCAGAAAAGGAGTCTGGAAAAATTGACAGTATGGCCAAGAAGGGATACTTGTCAGCCTCCTTGCCATCAGACAAGCTAATTTTCAGGCTTATTCAGCACAGTACCAAAAGTCACTGTGGCAATCTGTTTTGGGCTATGGCAGACAAGGCCACATCACCCATGTTGGCTGATCTTGCAGAAACTGTTAAATTTGGCTTGGAGGCAGCCAAATACCAGTTTCAAATGGTTGCTAATATTAATGATGCAGCATTTAGGTGGATGGCCAATACTGTAGCTCAGAGGTGGTTTGCTTGGCTAAGAGCTACAAATCTTACCCAGGACACACAAACAAAGGCCGTGGATTTCCCTCTGGAGGGCAGTTCCCTTTTTGGTAACAAAACTGTGGCTTACATAAAGAAAGTGGATGAGTACAAAGCCACCTTCAAGAGCAATTCAGCCAAAGAGAAGGCCTCT
Organism: Neoceratodus forsteri; assembly: GCA_016271365.2. NCBI lineage: Eukaryota > Metazoa > Chordata > Ceratodontiformes > Ceratodontidae > Neoceratodus > Neoceratodus forsteri. The sequence continues at coordinate 811,262,236 of CM028129.1, read as the reverse complement.
CCTTCCACTAGGCCATATGGGAGGGGAGGCAGGAACATGTCCTTTCATAACAAGCCCTTTTTCCAGGCAATGACTACACCCCAGTACAAGCAGTATCCCCAGCAAGGTTACTTCAGGGATATGGGGCAGAAGGGGATCCAAGCAGGGATCTCAACCCATCTCAGCTTTAGACTAATCAAACACCCTGATGTGTTTTCTCAGGTTGCCTCCTCTCTACCTGTCAGAGCAGGCTGGCTCATTACCTCCAGGCTTGGCAAGAAATCACCACAGAGAAGTGGGTCCTGGAGGTAGTGAGTCAGGGACTGTCTCTGAGTTTCAAACCCCTTCCTATTCTGGGAACCAAAGTATTCAGACCACCCTCCCTCACAGAGGAAGAGGTTCAAAAGCTGCTACTATCAAAAGCAGTCAAGACTGTCCCAGCACAGCAGAAAGGAAAGGGGTTTTACTCAAGGTATTTCCTTTACAACAAAGAAGAATGGGGAGTGGTAGCCGATCTTAGACCTCAGGGTACTAAACAAGTATTTGACAAAGCCAAAGTTCAAAATGGTAACATTGGCATTAATTCTGCCAACACTCCAAAACGTAGACTGGTTGGCATCACTGGACCTAAAAGATGCTTATTTCCACATCCACATAAGGGAGTCTCACAGAAAATACCTCAGGTTCAGACTCCCATCAGGTCACTACCAATTCTCAACCCTGCCATTCAGTCTCACTTCAGCTCCATGAGTGTTCACAAAGTGTTTGGCAGTAGTTGTGGCAACCTTTGAAGGCAAGGTGTTACAATGTTCCCATATTTGGAAGACTGGCTAGTCATAGGAAAATCACCACAACAAGTCAGCCAGTACCTGAAGATCACCCAGAGGCTTCTGGAGTCCCAGGGGTTCCTGATAAACCACAAAAATATCTGTCCTTCTACCTGCACAAGTGCTGTAGTTCATACAGGCAGAGATCAACACCCTGCAAGGCAGGGCCTATCTGCCTTTATACAGTGTAAGAAGTATCCAGCTGATTGCAAGCTCATTCAGTCTGCACAAGCCAGAAACTGAAAGGCAGTTCCTACAGCTCTTGGGCCACATGGCTGTGGCCATAGGCACAGTCCTGGGGTCCAGGTTCCGAATGAGATGTCCAGTTCCATCTCAGGGCACACTGGTGTCAGAGAATAGATCCTCTCTCAGAAATGATCCCAGTAACAAAAACCTTGTTAAAGGCACTTCAGTGGTGGAAAGAGGAAACCAATCTAAGAAAAGGGGTTCCCTTTCAGCAGGAGCTTACATCAGTTGTTCTCACAACAGATTAATCTCTACTGGGGTGGGATGCCCATTTGGGGGACCACACAACCCAAGGCACTTGGTGAAGTGCAGTAACTCCAGCACATAAACCTGCTGGAACTCAGAGCAGTGTTTCTGGCACTAAAGGCCTTCACAGCAGTAGTTCAGGGAAAAGTGGTACAAGTCAGGGCAGACAATACCACCACAATTTACTGCATAAACAAGCAGGTAAGTACAAGGTCAAGCCCTGTCTGCACAGAAGCCATGAAAATCTAGAGCCTGGTATACTCTCTGGAAGATTCCCTACAGGCATTCCATTTACCAGGGAAATACAATACTCTCGCAGATGATCTGAGTCGAATCAACCAGGTCCATCACATATGGACCCTGAACAGGCAGGTGGTGAAAGTGATTTTCAGGAGGTGGGACACCCCAAAGATAGACTTGTTCATGTCCCACCACAACCACCACCTGCCACAATACTGCTGCAGACCACCAGATCAGGGAACAGTCCCTCTGGATGCTCTAGCTCTGAACTGGTCAGGGAAACACCTGTATGCTTTTCCTCCCTTCCCTCTGGTGTACAGGGCATTGCTCAAACTCAGGTCTCAGTCAACATCAATGATCTTGATAGCACCAGACTTGGCCAGGCAGCCATGATACTCTCTGCTGCACTCCATGTCTGTGACTAAGCCAATACACCTTCCATTGAGGCACAGTCTGCTAACCTCCAACCAGGGGAGGCTCCTGTACCTAAACCTCAGGTCACTCAGGCTCAAGGCATGGCTTTTGAGGATCTAGAATATGCATGCTTGCATCTTTCTGAAAGTGTTTTGGACATTTTAAGGAGTTACAGGAGCCCTCCACTAAGAAAACCTACACTTCAAAATGGAAAAGGTTTTCCATTTGGTGTTCAACCAGGGAACTGGTATCAGCACATGCTGGGGTCCCAGCTGTGCTTGACTATCTTACCTATTTATGTTCACTAGGCTTGTAGTCCAGCACCTTCAAGGTCCACCAAGCTGTAGCATCTGCTTACATATCAGCTAGATGGAATGTTTCAATGGCTTCAGATCCTATCTTTAAAAGGTTCTTTAAGAGCCTGGCCCATTTGCACCCCCTCTCAGGGAACCGGTACCAGCATGGGATCTAAATGTGTGCATAGCTAAGGTCATGGGGCCTCCCTTTGAGCCCATGTCTTCAGCTCATTTGAAGTATGTCACATGGAAAACAGTTTTCCTTGTGGCAGTGACTTCTGCAAGAAGAATCAGTGAGCTCCAGGCTCTCTGCATTGAACAGGACTACATTTGATTCCACAGGGATAAGGTGGTCCTGAGAATGAACAGGAAATTTCTCCCTAAAGTGGACTCTGATTTCCACTTGAACTAAACTATTACCCTACCTGTCTTTTTTTACTGAGCGCTTTACTTCTGGTGAAAAGAGACTCCACAGTGTGGATGTCAAGTGAGCTTTTAGCTACTATATGACAGCCACTAAGGACCACAGACAGGACAGAAAACAACTGTTCCTGACCTATGGGGATGTAGGAAAGGGTAACTCACCATTGAAAAGGTCCGTTTCTCATTGGATAGTACAGTGTATCCAGTTTTGCTACACTAAGGCTGGAAAGGAACCCCCAACAGGATTGAGGGCCCGTTCCACAAGAGGCACAGCTGCTACCATAGCAGCTACCAGGGATGTTCCATTAGTGGACATCTGTAAAGCAGCTACCTGGAAAACAGTACACACCTTTACAAAGCATTACAGTCTGGACATCCAGTCCAGGGGTGATGCCAGGTTTAGCTCAGCAGTCCTGCAGTCTGTTCCCAAAGTAGATTCTTTGCCCACCTCCAAATGTACTGCTTCTTAGTCTACAGAAGTTATGAATACCTGAGTATTACTGGGGTTAGAAGAAAAAATTACTTACCATAGTAATGGTGTGTCTTACCAGTGATACTCAGGTATTCAGAACTTCCCACCCTGCCTCCCCTTCTAGAACTAGTAGCCTCTGCACTCCTAAATACTGTGCACTCAGGGGTATGAGTGTCACTTCCTGGCACTGTTTTTTTCTACTATGTTCACTGTGGTTTCCCCCCTTTTCAGGTGATTCTGACATTTTTGGGGTACCTCTAGATGTTTTACCCTCCAGTTGGAGGGTTTATGTGGGGGTTAAGGGTATGATTATAATTATTACTATTATCATTATTTAGTATACTTAGTCCTTGGGGGCCTGCCTTTCCAGGCATCCAGGAAATCTGAGGGGTTTATAACTAAGGCAGTTAGTTCAAGGCAGCATTTGAAGTTATCACATGCAAAAAATTCCATCATTTTCATGTCTTCCATTCTCTCTGGGCAGTTCTGTTTTAAAGGGTCACTGCAGAAGTTCTGAATACCTGAGTATCACTGGGAAGAAACAACATTACTATGGTAAGTCATTTTTTTCTTCTGTGCCTAAGACTAAACTGTCCCTTTGTACAATGCTGAACAGTCATAAGACTGACTGATTGTACATTATGTATATTGCAGCCACACTTTAGTTGCTACTCTATTGTGTTTCAACTATATTCTTGCTCTTAATTGTACCTAACTGTATTCAATATATTAATTGCATTCTATTTTCTGTATCTTTCTCTGTTAATTTAAGTGTATTGTGTGCATTACCTATGTACCATTTTTATGGCCTGGGTCATGCCTGAAAATGGTCCACTGAATCAGTGCTGCCCGCAAGGCTGACGCATTGTGTGGTGCTCATGGGTTGGCCAGCAATGGTCGCTGGCTCCTCCTCTGCTCCAGTTCAGCTCAACAGAAAGAGATGAAAACATATGGATAGAGAAAAGACAAGGGTGGGGTAAGGGAGCCCACGAGATAGCTAAAGGAAAGGATGTAAAACTGAAAAAGGATTAAGCTGGCCAGAGGGCAGAGGAGGAGGAGGAGGAGGACCTGAGGGTGTGGATTTTGGCTTCAGCTCCTGGGTGGCCAACCAGACAGAAAGAGAAGAGAGAAAGGTAAAGTAAAGAGGAAGAAAGATGGAGGGAGGAAGAAAGAGACCACACCACATCTTATACCCAGAAAGAATTCTGGGAAAAAGATGTTGTTTGACATCCAGGAGGTCACTGAGCCTGTTGCTGTCCCATGGGTATCACAGCATTTGGCTGAACCAAAGTTAGGCCAGGTGTCCAGAACCTTCAGTTGGAGGTGGTAAACAGAAATTCAGACAGAGATTCAAAACTGACTACCTCCCAGCTTGAAAAGGTGAGAGCAGTGTATTAGACAGACAGTCTCAGACATCAAGTCCTTCTGAAGAGCAGGTGTGGAGAAGGTCTCCCCCACTCAGTACAGGTTGTTGACAGCCACCCTGGGACAGGACTCCCTCCAGTTACTGTCGTCCCAAGAGGGAGAACCCACAGGGTTCAGGGGGAATCCTGTCCAGGACAAGTCCTACCCCCCAAAAAAGGGGGGGGGGACATTATATAAAGAGAGAGAAGGATAGTTCCTCCTCCTCCTCCCATCCTCACATAGGGGATATCTGCCACCACTAGGAGTCAGTCACTGCCCACAGGACTGGACCAAGTCATAACATATATATACTTCTTGTTCTCACTTTATATGTTTAAATTGCTCTCCGTATGTTATTTGTACTGAAATCTGTATTTGTACTGAAATCTGTATTGACTCATTGGTTGCTATGTTACATGTAATTCTTGTGATATCTGATGTGGAGCCTTAGCAAAGGAGTCTCTGACTCAAAGGTACGTAATTCTGAGACCTCAATAAATAAAATCCCGGAAGAACCCCCCCCCAGCTGAGAAGGGAAGGACCCATGGGGAGTCTCTAAAGCCAGGGCAAGAAGCCCTACTTTTCCTCCCTCCCAGGGTGAGCCCTTTGTCACTCTGGAAGGTAACAGAGGACTCGGAGGTACCAGTGGGACCCTGCCCACAACTGACCTCAAGGAGGGAGAGGGCAAGCAGGAAGGGAGCATCACCCAGGGACTGAGGCCAAGAGGGGAAGAAGTGGGAGGATGCCAGTGTTGAATGGTGAAGATACACAAGAAGATCAAGAATTACAATATATACGTAATTTTAATTTATTCCCTGTATCAGTCTTCACCATTCATCACTGTCTAGGTGATTACCGAGCCCCCCAGAAGGGGGCCCAGCACTTCCCTGAGGGACCTGAGCCTCTCAGCCTCTCATGGGGGAAGACACATTAAAGACCAGTTAGGCCTGCAACTGGACAGGGTGAGGTGGGGTCTCCCATTCCCTGGGAGGCAGAAGTCACCCCTGTTGTTCCCACCTAACCCTGCAGGAGAAGAAATGGGTCCCCTAGCAAGGAAAGGCAAGCACCTTATGCCAGGCCAAGGGTGACAACCTTGATCAATGAAGCTCTGTCTGCCTAATGCAGACTGCTGTCACCACTAGTCTTGAAGCTACCTTGTTAGTGTTTTAAGATGCCCTTGCCTGGTGCCTTGCAAGCTCCAGGCCCTGTGCAGAAAGGACAATGGCTTGTCTGGTTGCCTCTGTATCAGGCAGCAATGCAAGCACCTGGCCTAGCACTGACCACAGATGCCTGTTGTAGGCAGCTTGGTGTGCTTGACAAACAACAATGCTGATTATAATATGTGCCAAGGAGAACAATCTCTGTCCTCAATTGTCAAACTCCGAAGAGTCTTCATCCAGGGGTTGGTCATGTACCAGGTGTCTTTGCCTAGAAGGGATATCCAGTACCCTCACTCCTGAAGAGAGATGAGGCAAGGTTCCTGGAGACCCCTGTGGTGTGCAATACCTGCACTGGCAGTCCATAGAGGCTGGAATTGGGGCAGATGGGCACTTCCAGGTGTGGGACTATTCCTCCTGAAAGGGAACTGGCCAAGGAGGTACTACCAGGTGGTCCACACTGAATTCCCTAAGGAAGACACATGTCTTCTGCTCAGTATTGCATCTTGTGATGTGGGATAGGTACAGATCGCTGAGCAGCCTTGACTGGAAGTGCTGATACTCTGTCTGATCAGTGTCTGAGGGCAGATGGACAGAAGTATCCTCTTCCTCAAAGGAGGAAGACAAGGAGGCTGATTAATCTGAAGAGTCCAAGTCCAGCTGCTGTGGGGGAGACAGGTGAAAGACCTGCTTGTTCATAGCCCTGACATACCTGGGGAAGGTGGCAGCAGTGCCTCTGAACTGCTGCCAGGTGAAAGGCCCCAAAGGACCCACATGGCCTGAGAAATTAGGGGGGCAGCAGAGGCAATGGGAAGGCACACTTTGCCTTATGTGGGTGACCTCTGCCAGGACCAGGGGACCTCACTGGCAATCTCAGACCACCTGGGGATCTGCTGGTCTCTGCAGTTACTGGCAGCTCAACCAGCTCAAAGCGGTCAGGTCTGAGACCAGAAGGGGAAACTCCCATGTGAGAAGACCGGGGCCACATAGATCCAGAAGGGTGGATCCCAACCCCTCCCAATAAGGCCTCCTTTGAAGGGGATGAGGGAGAGAACAAGGGTTCAGTGTTGCGACTCCTTCTCAAACCCCGAAGTGTCCCCGGGGAAGGTCACTGCCTCACACCCTGCCCCCTCAACCCTATCAACTATGGGTTCGATTTCTTCCTTACTCCTAAAGCTAGGGACTGCTCCAATCCCACAGGCCCCCTGAGAGAGGCCACAGAAGAGGGAGCCCCTGTTCCTGCCCCAGGGGGGTGAACGGCACTGACACCAAGATTGGCAGCTGTCCAGGCACCCAATACCCAAACCACCATCCCCTCAGACCGAGGGCCACTATTTGTAGGCCTGCTCCCGACTGCACCACCAGTATGGCTGCCGGTACCAACCATAATCGTAAGTGCCAAGGAAAAGGATGCCTGGGAAGGTGCAGAGGTACTGGACACAGGAGATCCCCCCAACTACGATGAGTCAGGCAGCCAGTCTGGATCAGTCTCCTGATGATCTGGCTCTGGGGAGGAGCAGATCCAGTAGACCTCCAGATGAGCGGCCCTGGAGGTTTTCCCCACCCATGCCACCACTCACGGCACCACAGGAGGGCCCAGTACTGCTCATGGTGCCATGCCAATCACTATAGCAGTGAAAGACCCCGGGATCCAGAACAGCACTGGTGGGCAGCACTGAGGAGCCACCTATGTTGGGCCCAGCAGGTGTGGGCCACAACACCGGGAGAGCCTGCACCTCTGAGGAGGTAACTGCCTGAGCGGTGCTCCCGGCCTGGCCACCGGGAGGGCCAGACCATTACTCCAGCATCTCAGAAGTGACCTCCTCCTTTGCAAGGCTAGAAGGGGAAGAGGCCCCCTCCTCATCTTTCTGTATAGAACTTGGAGGAGACTGGGAGGAAGACCGGAGAGACCTGCGCTTGGAGTTCCTCTTATGACAACAGCCTCCGAAAGTCAGTAGATTGCGGACGACTTTCCACGAGCAGTCCTCCAGTACTCTGTGGTCCATGCAGAAGCAAGTGTTGCTACTATCCATATCATGAGATGGACTCATGCAGGTGAGGCATCAGTCATGCCGTTCTGTGACGGACATCTGCCAGTGCAGGGACACTGATGCATAGGTAGGCCGGCCTGCCTTGGAAGTATGCTTTTTGTCCCCGGATGAACCCAACATAACTCACAGTAACTAAAATAATAATAATAAGAAACAGACTCGGCACTGCTTCAAGAAAGAAAAAGGAAGGGTCTTACCAGATTCCTCCAGAAAACTGTACTGAATTGCTAGCGGACGGTGGAACTGGAATGGAGTGACAATGGCATCAAAACAACTGACTAGGCTGCAATGTCACAGATGAAATTTCTTCAGCTGGGGCATGGTACTGCCCTCTCAATGGTGGGAGAAGAAGAACTGGAGTGGAGGAGGAGACAGTGACTGTTTCTGGCAGGCCCGTGAGCACCATGTAATGCGTCAGCCCCAAGGGTGGTGCTGCCTCTGGCACCGGCTTCTCTCCCTAAAAAAAAAAAGCTCCCACGGGGTGCTGCACCTCCAGCTGTCACCCAGACAGTGATAAATGGTGAAGACTGACATGGAAGATGGGTAGTACTGTGCTGTAGTTACATAGTTCTCATGAAGTGGTAGTTACTGCAATTACTGTTGCCTCCCTTCTGCCTCAAATCAATTCTTTCTGGCAAATGTAACTATGTATGTTGCACTCTATAACAGCTGTTACATGTGTAGTTACATTTCCAGTATAAATAAATGTTTCTGTTGCACTTTGCAACAGCTGTTACATGTGTAGTTACACTTCCAGCATAAATCAATTCATGCCAAAAGAGAAATGGTTGTGGTTGCACGTGTAACTGTTGATGGACGAAGTGGCCGCAATTCACTCCGCGGAGTGAACGTGAAGCGGAGTACTTCGCATTATTAATGAGCAACGTGAAGTCCATTGAAAACAATGACTTCACGTTACTCCGCCTTCCCAAACAGCAACTCCACCAATTCTTAAGGCGAAGTACATTGAAAACAATGTACTTTGCTTTACTTCACCTTGTTTTTAAGCTCCAAAGGCAAATTTTGCAGTGTTTCATGGGATTTCAGGTCACATGGGCTTTAGATTGTTCTGCGCAGCCTCAGTTTGGGGTAGTGTGTGTAGGAAGCTGTAGGAGACAATCTGCCCTGAGAGCTCTCTGCAATTCAAACCTTCAAAAAGCTGCTAAAAAAGCCTTTTTGAGTCATTTTATTTGCTGAAACTTCAGTTCATTGATTATAGGAAACCCTCCTGTGCTCATATCATCGAGCGTTTATTGTTTGTGTATGGATTTTGAATGTTAATGTACAACATTCAGTCTGTGTACTGAGAGACAGTGGAAGTGTGCTTTGGGGGTGGGGTGTATCTGTGGTGTGGGTAGATTAACTTGGAGAAAAAGACAATGCTTTCTGTTTTGGTAATATTTTTCTTGTATTACTGTGTTAATGTACACACAGTAATATTTTCAATATTTCTTGCCATTTTTTTGCTGATTGTTGTGGTGCAGCAGTGCATAATTTTAGTTTGCTTAAAATATGTGGTTATATTACTGAAGTTTTCAATTTGCATGCATTACTTGGTGTGTGTGTGAGTATGTGTGTGACGCGTGTCATCAAATCAGACACCTTTTATTGTGCCACATAATAATTTCAGCAATGTGAAGCTGCTATCCACTGCAGCTGTGTGATTTTTGTACTTTTGTGGTATCTTTACTGGTACTAGTACTAGTAACTGTTACTGCAGCAGTGCATTACACTGATCCCCCGCAATCTGCCCCAACGGCAAAGGTATTCTTTTCCAGATTTGAATTTCTGATGGTGAGCACTGGTTAGGTGTTGTGCCTTTGTATCTGCATCTCTTCAGTGCACAGTGCAATCTTAATCTGTCTGTGCATTTGCATTTCTTTAGGGCCCAATCTCTATCTGTAACTTAAGTCACAGTTGTTTCTTTGACTTCCCTTCGGAGTACTGGACTGGTGTGGTGCTTAATTCTGCATGAACATTGTACTCATTAATATGTGTTTTTAATTCAGGACCATCATCACGAGTCACTCGTGATACAAATCATGTTCTTCATCATCACAGTCACAAATCACGATTCACAATCATTCACATTACGAATCACAATATTCATTTTTTTTCTAGTTACTTGGATGTATTGTAATCCTGTTTTGTAGTATCTCTCCAGGCTTCACCACCCCACCATTGCACTCATTGATGCATGTTATTAAGTCTGGCAGTTTTAAGCTACAGCTCATCGAGGAAGTACAGTCGTAGGCGGTAGGCATTCACGTTTCTTCACTATCACAGTCACAAATGCAGTCACAAATTATGATTCACGATCACGTCATGAATCACAACATTATTTTTTTTTAATAGTTACTTGGATGTATTATAAGCCTGGTTTATAGTATCTCTCCATGCTTCACCACCCCACCATTGTACTCATTAATGTTTGTTTTTAAGTCAGGGAGTTGGACAGTGTCTGCAGTACATACTCAGACTGGAAAGAAGACCGAATGCACACATGCAGTTTAGTAAAGTATACTTGCACTGCTCAGAATACAAAGTGTCACGCATATGGAAGACAACAAAAAAAGGGCATAATTACATACAAGGATTGGTGATGGTGGAGGAATACATTTTATAACACAGCAAGGAAGGTGTGGAGGGGCACATGGCGTGAGGAAAAAAAAGCTAATGTGGGATTCCATGGTGATCTAGCAGCAGTTCCAGCATGGACATAATTTGCAACTGATGTTCCTCTATGTGATCCAGCCGCTGCTCCACAGCACTCACCCTTTCGTTGTTATCCTCAACAGCACTCCAGAGAACTGCCAAGTCAGCCTGTGTTACATACAGTTCTCTGGGGTCCACACATTCTACAGGCTGACCTGCTGGTGGTGGTGGGGGGAGTAGGGGTGCTGGTGGAGCAGCAGGTGTTGCAGTGGCCCTCCTCTTCTTAGGGATGCCACAATGTACAGCTGCACCCTCTGCCACAGAATGGCCAGCAGGTGCAGGCATGGTCCATTCAGGGCAACCTGCCACTCCAACTGCTGGTGATTGAGCATATGGGTGCACTGGCCCTCAGTCCCCTGGTGAGTCTCCCGGGGGCCTCGGCGCACCTCCACCTCACATAGGTGGCACTTGACCACCCTGCTGTTCCCCCCACACAGTAAAAAATCTGCCAAACAATGGAGGTGCGGGGAGGACCAGGCACAGGCAGGGGATGGCCAGATGAACTGGCAGCTGGCTGGTCACAGTGCTGAACAGGGATGGGATCCATACCTTGGCCCCAGGGAATAGGCACATCCTGCTCCAGAGAACCTGGACTTGATTGTGGTGGTGGTTCGACTGCCTCAGAGTCAGGGCAGGAGGCGGTGCTAGTCCTGCTTCTGGGGGGGGACACTCACAAGTATCAAGCGGTCCAAGAGGAATGGGTGCCATGCCCTCCACACATGTTCATGGTACGATGCTTACCACTACCATGCTCTCCCAGAGCTGTCCCCGCCCCAGACATTCTCTCACCCTGGTCCATCTCTCCTACTGAGCTCCCTCAGTCCGAGCAATTACTACTCACACTGTCACACAACACACACACACAATCACACAGACAAACAACTAACTACTTATAAAGGTAAGAAAAATAAAATTTACAGAAAGAACAAATTAAGTAAAAAAGAGTACAGAAAAGGCAAAAAAATGTAGCTTTTACAAAAGCTGTTGGGTCTAAATCAAAGTTTAAATCTTCTCCTCGCTCTGATCTCAAAGTATCAACAGTCACAAAACACACTACTCTGTCTCTCTGTCTGCACAGGAGAAAGTAAAACTGTCTGCTTGTATGACTCACTTTCTTCCTGCCTAGTTAAAGAGCATGTGACTTACTGTACTACAAGCCATGTGATGTGTGCAGGGGCTGCCAAATCTGAAGCACCAAGTGGATCATTTAGAATCATAATGAGGAACGAAAAGTCCATTAAAAACAATGACTTTGCCTTACTCCGCATTGCCATTCTGCCTTAACGTGAAGTGGTAATGGCAAGGCGGAGTGAGCACTTTGCATTGCCCACTCCATGTAGTGGATTGACAACGCGAAGTGCCCACTTCGTGTTCACTTCGCCAGTGGAATTTAAATTCACTGCATCGCTATGTGTAACTACAATTTCATGCAAATTGTGTAACTACACACCAGTCAAATGGGAAAGCAATTAACAACTACATAGTATTTACATTGCAATAACAGTGTAGTTACTTCATAGAAATGTGTATTTTAACTACATAATATACAAATGTAAAACTAATTACCAACTACATTGTAGTTACATAGCAGTTACATTGTAATTATACAGTAATTACGGTGTACTTAAGGACACAAAGTGTTACTGGAGATTGCTGCAGCAAGGAACAGACCAGCTCAGTTCTTTGGCATGTTGGACACGCTATCACATCCAGCCTGTCTCCATGTGGGAGGAGCAGGTTCAAGCACAAGCAGCAAAGAGTTTGCTCTGTTCTTTGCCAACAAAGTGTCCTCTATCAGGACAGAGATCTCTACCAGTGTCACTCAAAGGGCTTGTGAGGTTCAGCCTGAGGTGTGCCAGGGCACCCCTCTCGTGTGGGCTGAGTTCAACCCAGTTAGAGTGGAGGAGGTGGCTGAGATAGTCTTGAAGCTGTGACCAACACGGTGTGATCTTGACCCAGTTCCAACCGTTTTGGTTGGATGTGTGGATCTGATATGATCTCTGGTTGCTGGGATTGTTCAGAGTTCCTTGGGGAGTGGGGTCTTTGCTACAGCATTGAAAGAGGCCTAGGTTAGATCCTTATTGAAGAAATCCTCAATGGACCCAGAGTTTCTCAGCAACTACAGACTGGTCTCAAACATCCCATTCTTAGGGAAGGTTTTAGAGAAAGTGGTGACCATTCATCTTGAGACATGTCTTGCCTCATCCTCCATTTATGAGTGTTTCCAGTCTGAATTTAGACACAGCACAGAGACAGCCCTGGTGAAGGTGCTTAATGACCTCCTAATGGTGAGAGATAGGGGAGAGTGTACCATCCTCCTAAATCTCTCAGCAGCGTTTGACACCCTGAACCATGAGTTGTTGCTGGACCACCTGCAGAGCTGGTGTGGACTAACTGGTAATGTTATCAACTGGTTTAGCTCCTACCTCATGGGTAGAGTACAAATGGTGATGATGGGGTTATCCTCATCTAATCTGATTCCTCTACACTGCGGTGTTCCGCAGGGGGCAGTACTGTCACCCTTGTTGTTCACAGTATATATGCTGCCATTGGGAGACATTATCAGGTGGTATGGGCTGGGTTTTCATTGTTATACCGATGATACCCGGCTATATCTGTCCTGTGCACCTGGAAACCAGATGGCAGCTTCTGTGTTTAACACCTGCCTGGAGGAGGTCCAGGACTGGATGACTAGTAACTGGCTATGATTGAACCCAGACAAGATGGAAGTACCTATGGTGGATCCAGGTTGTCAGTGTGACAGAGGGGGATCTGGAGATTCCCCTGGTCTAGAACTGGGGGGGGTGTTCCCTTGACCTCCTCCATCCGGGTTAGGGATTTGGGCATGATCCTTGATGATGGTCTGATGCTTTATGCACAGGTGTCAGCCATCATCAAAAGTGGTTTTTATCATCTGAGAAACATTGCTCAGATCTGGGCCCTTATACCAACTGAGGAACTGACCACCCTGGTATATGCATTTGTCATGTCCAGGCTGGATTATTACAATTCCCTGTACCTGGGGATATCTAAAGGCAACCTCCTCCAGCTGCAGTTGGTGCAGAATATGGCAGCTAGACTGCTGACTGGTGCCTGGAGAGTGGATTATATTATACCTGTCCTCCACAAATTGCTGCCAGTAAGGTGGAGGATTGCCTGCAAGGTTGGATTACTGATCTATAAGGCCCTGAACAAAGGGGGGACCATCCTACCTGCAAGATCTCTTAGTTCCTCACTGCCTGTCTCAGGTTCTCTGTTCCCCCAAGGGGTGCCTCCTTGTGGTTTCCAGGGCTAGGCTGTGGCATTCTGGGGACTGTGTATTTTCAGTTGCCATTCCCACCCTTTGGAAGCCTCTACTGAGACATCTAAGGGAGGCACACTCAGTGGAAACCTTAAAAAAAAATTAAAAGTCTGTATTTTATCACACGTTTGATATGTGAAAAGCAAAATGAACTGACTACTGTCTTACTGTATACTATTTTAACGAGAGACAGAATTTTATATTTTACTATGCTCTATGTCCTGATGTTGTGTACCACATTGTGTATGAATTGTTTTTAAATACTGTTAAGCACTCTGAGCCCCTATCTATCTATCTATCTATCTATCTATCTATCTATCTATCTCGCTATCTATCTAGTATCTATCTTATATGCAGGCTATTACTAGACTATGTCCAGGAAGCCTGATCAACCTCACACCACTCCTAAAACGTAGCAGCTAGCAAGAACTTCAAAATTATCAACCATCAATATTTAAAAAATAATAAGAACAGTAGCACACTAAAGTCCTTTTGAAGTATTATGTTGTGTGTTTCTTCCTGGAGGATAGCTGTACTGTGGATTGCACAGATTGAGACATGCTCACCCATCCAATACTACAGCTACTGCAGTCTGTTAGTTCAGATGAAAATGCACAATATCTATCAATAAAAAAAGCAATAACGTTTTTTGTGGCACCTTAACTTTAGAAAAGAGCACATTAAGAACAGAATTTAGGGTTAGTTTGTGTCAAGAAACTACTGCAGAGCTGGCCCAGTAGCACTGAGGGTTGAGGCACTGGATGCCACACCTCGTGCCATGTCAGAGACCTGGGTTCGGGAATGAGCCCAGGCCATCGGGGTTCAGTAGGGGAGGGAGGGGATTGAATATCTGAAGGACCGCTGTCCCATCCTGGGGAAGTTTCCAAGGAATGCACCACTCTTGGTGGCTGCTGGTGTTAGCTGGGGGATGCACAGGACTAGGCAATGCCAAAGAAAGTGGGGACAGAGTTGCAGCAGACATCGGCATGTATGTGCCACAGGCATCATTGCATGTCCAAGCTCTGAGGGAGGAAACCAGGAAGAAAAAAACCCTCACAGGTCTGGGAGGCAATGAGGGCTTTGGGGGCATCCATCCATATCCCCAATGCTGGGCTACCTCCCTGATGGCTGGCCAAACCCCCACTGTACAGACCCTCTAATTGCAGGAAAAAGGCTGCAAGGTAGGAGTCGGTGGGCCCTCCCCTGTGGGGGTGATCTGGGGGCTGGGAAGTCTAGTTGGGAGGGTGCCAAAAGGGAGGCACTTCAGGCAGGGAGTAGAGGTATATAGCCATGTGAACACCTCTGAGAGATGCCCAGACCTGGAGGAGAATAAATAGAAGATAAAACTTAAAAACAAAGAAACTACAGCAGCTTCACAGATTCCTCACCCTCAAATGCTTCATTAGTTCTGCAGATCTGCAAGGCCCCCTACAGGGTCACATGATGAGGGCATTCTATCTGAAAGGCACCATTGTGGTGCCACTACTATCCATTAAATCATTTTCAAAATGCCATTCTGTGATTTAAATTGCGGAGTCAATATATAAAGAGAATTTTATACAATTCAAAAACAGACAACCTGCCATCAAAGCATCTTTTTTTTTTATTTACTATACTTTTCCAGCAGGTCCTCCATCAGGGTCTGCCCTAGTCATGGCCCCTGGACTCCCACCTACCGTCAACTGCTGGCATTCTCCCGGTTACTCCCGGCTTGCCCCCTTGGAGGGGGGCCGTGGCACTGCTTACCCTTAATACCAGCACTGCAGAACAAGTATCTAGATGGGAGAGCCAGTGACTGTGGCTAATTGAAGCCCGGGGAGGGCTTCATGTAGATGGAGGACCCACCCATTTTTTTTTCTGGGGAGACGGGGACATGCAATGACGTCCAACATCTGTCCCACATCCAGTGCATTCTAGCACCAGTAGCTGCGTGACTCCTGGTCTCTGCCAGGGGTCCGTCACACATTGGGCACTTCCCCACCCTTCCCCTGGAGAAGTAGAGCAGTCCACAGGATGCTCTATCCTTCTCCCCCCGGCCAACCCTCCAGTGACCTGGGTCCATTCCCAAACCCGGGTCGCTGGCATCATGAGTAGAAATCCAACCACTGCACTGCCGGGCCGGTGATAAAGCATCTTAATGGACCTTATGTAGATGTGTATGGGCCATTAGAAATCAAGTGGGTGTATTTCTGATGAAATGTACCCACTTGCTTCCACAGAATTTGCATATAATGGTTGCAGAACAGTTTCTATGGAAAAAGTATGGAACAGCGGACTGGCGCAATGCCATTCCATGGCAGAATTCTGACATTCCTCATCAGACAGAATTCCATAGAGTTATGCAGAATTTTCCAAACTTCTGCAGAATTCTATTTTACGATAATTTGAGAATTCAGCACAGCATAAGTTTTAAGTCATTATATGGTCAAAATAGGCTGAAGGAGTGACTCTGTGTGGAGAGACATGATGGCTGCCATATGCTGAGCTGCTGTGGAGGAGCCACTGTATCAGGATTTGCTCAAGGCATTTTTCTCATTTTTAAAAGGTATGCCACCTTTGCCTCATCTAAACCAAGTGAGCAAAATCTTTCTGGACCAACTTGTGTAGCCACCTGTCAGCGTTCCTTGCTTGTTTGTTCATCTTTCAGCCTCCAGCCCCTAGGAGTTTTGCAGTGGAATAGCTTTTTCTGCTGGCTGAATTTCAACAGCCAAGCTGGGGGTTAGTGAGGATGAACAAGGTGAGCACAACATTTCAAGAGTTGAAGACTTGTATTTTGACTTCCTCTTACCTATTACAGTGCATGCTCTGTTTTGGTAGAACTCACTTGGACAAATATTATTGCAGTGTTCTGGTGCTTTGGAGGTGGGAAAAAGGAGAGAAGAGAGAGAGAAGGAGAGAAGGTGGCTCAACATGAGGGCAACAAGGTGCTGATATACCTGCTATACTTCTTTGGGGGAAACTCTGGCCAAAGTGAACTGTGCAAAGCACCATTACTTTTGAGTGTTGTAGGATACTAGCCAAGCAGCCATCTTTTTTCCCCAGCCCACACCTCCCTATTACCTGTTTATGGTTTTGTTACAGATTTTCCACACAGTTTTTTTACAACTCATTTTGCAGTTATAATTAAGAGGAGTGCATTAGTAGTATTTTTAGGAAGTTCTTAAAGTTTTTAAAAGGGTCTTGTGCAACTTAGTCATCATTGTTAGCACTGATCAACGCTTTCGCCCGATGACAATTAGAGATTAACACTGCTTCTGTTTTAATTTTTAACCAATTTTTGCATTTTTTTTTTAATTTTTGAGTTAAAGTTAAATTTACTAGACACAGATTAATTTTCTTGCCATAAACGAACATGACTATGTGATAGCACTTTAAAGGGCGCATGTGCCTAATCGGAGACAGATCATTTGCAGTCTGCCTCTGAAAAGAATAAGCGCAAATTCATGAGCAGCATTAGTGGCTACCCACTTTCTTTTTTAGCTTCAGCCCATGAGTTTCTCTGGTGTGTATCAGTTCTCGGTGGATTAATACCAGTGAAATGATTTTTGCCACCTACTATCTCACTGCAGATTCCTTATTTCTGTGATTTCAACTGCCACCAGTAAGTAAGCTAAATTATTACCATATTAATTGTGTCATTTGCTTATTCATGATAAAGTTAGATTGTCAACTGAATGAGGCACTTAAGGTGTATATGTCCTTTCTGTAAAGTAAATATAATGCTCAGACTGCTCCTCTGATCTGTTTTTTAGTGGCATATCCAGAGGACACAGGGAAAGCCAAGAGAGCCCAGGAATTTTCCAGATTGAGCTGGGTTACAAGTAATGGGAACTTCTGTTGCATGTTTGGGAAGGAATTTTCTCTGTCTGATAACTTTGTGATCCTCTACTGGAACTTTCTACAGCTACTGCATTGCTTGAACTGCTTGAACTGTCTGAACTGTCTGTCCCTAGAAGCTCTAAATTTTAACCTTGTACAGAACGTGTTTTACTGAGCACTTTATATGCATTGGATTCATATTGGATTATTGTTGCAAGAACGAATCAGTGGGCCTAATGATCATTGGGTTTGAAGCTGGCAGCATTAACCAAATTTAACAACTTGAACTGTTTGATCATACAGAAGACTTCTTTGCACTAGAAATTAAGAAACATCAGTTAGAGAAATAGTCACCCATTTTGGTTGGCATGAACTTTCCCTTGTAATTTCCTCTTTCAGGGAGCTTGAAAGCTTCAGTTGAAGTGCTGTGGTTCACTGAGCTTGCTGTGAATGATATACAAAAGGGGCTCTTATTTTATGATCATAATATTGTTTGTAACACAGTGCATTTATACAGATTATCTACCAACAAGAAAAAAAATATTTGCCCATTATGCTGATAATTGTTTATGGTTAATTTGTTCTAGACTGGTAACCAATATTGCTTTAAGCTTTAAATCTTACATTAGTGGATATTGGTTACATTGTTCCTAAATCAGCTTGATTGATTTATTGTGTATACTCAAAGTGGCAAGGTGGCGGATAAAAAAAATTCTGGGAAGGAAAAGGGGTTCAAATCTTATAATGGTAATCAAAGGAATGGAAAACTGTTGTGTGTATTTTCAAGATCTAATTATAATCGCCTCTATCCCAAAAGAGCAACTGGGAGTAACTCCACTGTCTATTTCACCATACTACATTAAAGAGGAGGTGGTCCATGACTTTAGATTAGATCCCCCCTCACAATTTAGAAACCAATCACCTTACAGACTGCCCAAGACAAAATGAAGATTTTAGTTTAAAACCATTAACCTTGGGTAACTTAGAACAAGAAGTAATGAATAAGCGATTGAGTAATGATGTTAATGATGTTAATAGTATTGTTTGTGATGAAACATAATTTCAATAAATACATTTATCAGTGGAGTTATCTTTACCAATGAGGGGAACATCATAAACTCTATATCTCCCACAAATAAGCCACTCTGTCGGGAAAATAACTGATTTTTTCTCCCATAATTTGAAGGTTTCCCAGACTGGTCCTTTACAGAACAGATAGACCTTCTCATGACAATTGAGTGATCAAACACCTAACCCACAAACAACTAATTCATTTAAAGAGACAGAAATTTCCTTGCATCCAACTCATTTAGACTTCTTTAGTCCTTCAGAATCTAATATTTTTTTCCAATTGTTTAACCAGGAGAGACTCACTAAGCTGAAAGCTTATTTACAGGTATGACCTGGGACCACAGGGAAGTTAAGTGACTTGCTCAGGATCACACGGTATGCAAGTGGGGGCTGTGGAATTCAAACACAGGTCTCCAGGTTTGCAGCTCAGAGCCTTAAGCCACTGCACTACTGCCTCCCTATAATAATAATAATATAGCATAATAATAATAATATAATAATAGTATAGATAAATATCTAGATCAATCACCAGATCCATCAGCACTGGCAGGACCTCCAGAAGAGGTATTTCCCAGCTTAGATAGGGAAGTTGAACATATTAAATTAGATACTGAATTTCTCATGCAATGTCCGCATATGATTTCCAAATATACTATTAAAGCATTGGCACATCCTATAATGGCCAATACTGTTTTGCTTGTGGCCTACAATGAACTAAAACACCATGTAGAAAGGTTGTCCAATTTTTTAAAAAATAAGTTTTCAGAATTGTCTGATAAACTTGACAGCTTGGAAAAAAATCAAGTGAGAAGGCCCAGAGACCTTCTTTCTCTTCAATTCACATCCCAAAGTCTCCTCAAAAAACAAGAGGCAAAAAGAGTGTTAAGGAGGGAAACCATATAAAAACCTAAAAAGAAACTATCTAAAAATAACAAAAGGAAAACTTTAAAGGAAAAACTGCTTTGAACATCTCTGTTAAGAATCAAATAAAATCACATGACAAGATTATGGTGGGACAATTGTCAGGGAGAGACACTGGACAACCTCCTGTCACTGCCCCAGCTTTGGAGCAAAAACAATTATGTAATCCTAATAGTCAAGTGACAGACATTGCACAAGAGGTTCCAACATTAAGACAGGGCACTCATTCAAATTCCTTTCATGATTTAAAAATGGAACTTACTATAAATGTACCACCCAATATTTATCAGATCATTAATACAGGGAATGAGGTGGTATTTAAATTGGAAAATATATTTCTGAAATCTTATGAAACAAATGATACATTATTTACTTTAATGCCCCACCTGTTCAGAGCTGAGTTAGAACTTCCAGAGGCAGTAGAAAATATTATGTTTGTCTATAGAGACAAAGCAGCTCCCAATACTCCAGTTTATGTATTACTATCCAATATGGAAACAGCAAAGAAAATGTGGGCAAAACAATGTCTTTTAAACAGACTGGGTATATTAATATGCTCCCTAGTTAACTGGACAACTGTTTGGAAGTACATGTATGGGAATAGCAAACCATTACCATTCTCATCAGAAATTATGTTCAACTTTAACCCTTCTTAACCGGAACTTTGAAAAGACACATTATACAAGATCCCTCTCTATGTTTGGAGTGGAGAGATTTGCGGGATTTAGAGAAAAATCAAAACTGCCATCATGGAGGCAACAAGCCTTTGTGTGAAACAAATAAAGAAAACAAAGTGGAATAAACAAACATTATGGTTCTCAAAAGGAGATGTCAGGGAAGGTTAAGGAGAAAACGGCTGCATTCAAAAAGTATAAGGAATCACAGAAGGAGCATGACAGGGAACTGTATCAATTAAAGCAGAAAGAAGTGGGGAAGGCAGTCAGAAAAGCAAAGGCCCAAACTGAGGAAAAGATAGCCAACTCAGTTAAGAAGGGGGATAAAACCTTGTATAGATACATTAGGGAGCATAGAAAGGTTAAGGGAGGGATAGTGAAGATTAATGAAGATGAGTGGAGGTGGGCAGAGGGAGACAGTGAAAAGGCAGAGACACTGAATGAATACTTTTGCTCAGTATTCACAAAAGAAGAAGAGGAGGAGTTACCTAAACCAAACAATAGAAGCACTCTGGGTAGTGGGGTTGATGGCAGTCCATTTACAGAAGAAAGAGTCATGAAAGAACTCCTAAAACTCAAGGTGGATAAAGCAATGGGGCATGACGGGATTCACCCTAGAATCCTAAAAGAACTAAGGGAGGACCTAGTGACACCACTGACCACACTTTTTAACAAATCATGGGAGGATGGGGTGGTACCTGAGGACTGGAGAGGGCAGATGTGATTCCCCTTCACAAAAGTGGGAGCAAGGCAGAAGCAGGAAACTACAGACCTGTTAGTTTGACCTCAGTGGTGGGGAAAATGATGGAATCACTTCTGTAAGAAAGAATTGTTAAGTACCTAGAGGCCAGCAGGGCACAGGACCCAAAGCAGCATGGATGCACAGCAGGAAGTTCATGTCAGATGAATCTAATCAATTTCTTTTACTGGGTGACCAAAGTAATAGACCAGGGAGGGGCTGTGGATATGGCCTATCTAGACTTTAGCAAGGCATTTGACACAGTCCTGCACAAAAGATTAATAATCAAGTTAGCCAGCCTGGGAGTGGGTCACAGGGTGGTAACCTGGGTAGCAAACACTGCACAACAGGACACAGGAGGTAATAGTGAATGGAACACATTCCGAAGAAAGGGGGGTTACTAGTGAAGTACCTCAGGGCTCAGTACTGGGTCCAGTCCTCTTTAATGTCTTTATAGGTGACATTGCAGAGGGTCTGGAGGAAAGGTATGCCTCTTTGCAGATGACACAAAGATCTGTAACAGAGTTGATATACAAGGAGGGGTATAAAGGATGAGAAGGGACTTGGCAAGGTTGGAGGAATAGTCAGACATATGGCAACTTAGATTAAATGCAAAGAAGTGCAAAGTAATGCACCTGGGAAATAAAAATAGAGGAGAAGAGTACACAATAGCAGTGGATGTACCAACAACAACAATAATGGAAAGGGACCTGGCGGTAGTCATATCAGATGACCTAAAGGTGGGTAAGCAATGTGAGAAGTTGGTAAGGAGAGCCAGGGGGATACTGGGAGGCATAGGGAGGGACATCACAAGTAGAAAAAGGGAAGTGGTTATCCCTCTGTACAGACAGTTGATGAGACCCCATCTGAAGTACTGCATGCAGTTTTGGAGACCTCATCTACGCAAGGACATAGACAGGATGGAAGCAGTCCAGAGGAGGGCAACTAAAATGGTACAGGGTCTACATCAGAAACCATATGAAGAGAGACTGAGAGAGCTTAATATATATACCTTTGATGAAAGAAGGGACAGGGGGGACATGATAGAAACTTTTAAGTACCTCAAGGGAATCAACAAAGTTGAGGAGGGTAGCATCTTTCAGAAAAAGAGATGAGTAAGGAAAAAGGGGAAACAATTTAAAGATAGAGGGGGGATGGCTCAGGGGTAAAGTGAGGAAATTTTTTTCACAGAGAGAGTGATAGACGCATGGATCTGCCTTCCTGGAGAGGTTGTGGGGTCTAAAACAGTGGGGGAATTCAAACATGCATGGGGCAGACATAAGGCAATTAATAGTGGGGGGGGGTTGCAGGAAGTAGGCTGTTGGTTAACTAGAATCTGCAGCTTATCCAATAGGTAGGAAAATGGTCAGACTGGGTGGGCCAAGTGGTCCTTATCTGCTGTCAAAGTTTATTTTTCTATATCAAGGGAAACAAATTTAGAAAGGAGTAAAGGCCCGTGACTGACTCCCCCTCAACCCCCCCCCCTTCAATTTCTTATAATATGGAAAAGATTTCTCTGCATAATGATGTATTAACAGCAGGGTCTGCCGATTTTTTGTCTTGAAACATTGCGGGTTTGGGGACAAAATTAACAGACCCTCATTGGCAGGATTTTTTTGCAATTTGAATTATTATTATTTCAGGAGACATGGGCATCTACTGAATTGTATTTTAGTGGCTATGAAGCTTTCAGTCTGCCTGCAATAACAGAAAAACATTATGGCAGACCTAAGGGGGGGTTTAACCACCTTTGTTAAAATTAGAAATGGCATTCAAGTAATTGACCAAGCTATGTACAAAAACGTATCAATGTTAAATGTTATCAAATGAGATTTACTCACCTTTTTGACTGCAAATGTGTATGTTCCCCCGGGCTGCACATCTACCTCCCAGTATGATCTTTGGTCTGAGTTAATGTTGGCCATAGATTTACTTTATGTAAAACATCACACTGATATTATATTGGTTGGGGGCAATTTTAATGCTTGCATTGCCACTTTTGATAATCTACCAATGTTACAATCCCTGATATATATGGGAGATTTAAAGTTAAGGAACTCTGTAGACACTTGTACTAAAAAGGCTGGATGCAAGTTAAAAGATTTTATTAATAGTAACAATTTACTGATCTTGAATGAAAGAGGAAAGGGATCCCAGGGGTGCATTTACATATTCCCCAGAAGGCAACAGTGTGATTGACTATATTTTAATTACTCCAGGAAGTTATGAATACTTTCAGAATTTTTAAAATAATTGTGAGACCTGAAAGCAATCACACTGTACTGGTGATCAGTGTAGATACTATAAAGGATAAAAAAAACATTAGCATCTAGTTGATGTCATTTGGCCCCAATAGTTCCTGCAGGGAAATCTAAACTTAGCTTAAATAACAGGAATATGAGGAAAGTAGAAGAAACTATTTATTCCTTTCAGTCGTCTTCATTAATCAATCCCATGTAAACTAAAAATTTAGCCCAGTGTATTACTGAAAAGTTTGAGGAGCTGCTTTCCGGAACCACTACTGAAATTTATGTATACAAGGATCAAATAACTCTCCCTCTGACCTGGTTTGATCATCAGTGTCTTAAAGAAAAACAGAAACTGAGGAAGCTAATTAGGGAGAATATTAAAAATTCCTCAGGACTTAGCAATGTAAATCTAAATCAAGCTCAGAAAGCATACAAGAAATTTCTAAAGTTAAAAAAAATTGACTGCACTCAAAAATGATGGGCCATTATGCACCAAATCATAGCAACAAATGATTCAAAAGCATTTTGGAGCATGGTTGCAATAGGTGCCAAAACATATCACACTACACTAACTGTATATATTCCTAAGGAAACTTGGGTTAGTTATTTTTCAAATTTGTTTAATAGTGATACTAACATTACTAGTGATGGGAACTTGCCGAGTTGGGTTCATTCTGATGCATATAAGCCTTTAGTCTTTACAACTGGTGATGTTGCTTTTGCCATTTCAAAAGTTGTAAATAATAAAGCTCCAGGCCCAGATAAATTTCCAGGAGAGGTTTACAAAGAGTATAACATTTTTGGATTCCCTTTCTAGTGAATCTTTTTAATACTTGTTTAAAAGAAAGGTTTATCCCCAGCTCATGGTTAAAAAGCCTAATAGAACATAGCCATAAAAAAGGCTTGTTTTATTCTCCCAGTAATTACAGTGCCATAAGCCTTTTGGATATTGCCAGTAACATTTTTACCAGTATCCTTCTAACTAAACTACAACAATGGATAGATACAGTTAGCCCCCACTTTAAATTCTAAGCAGGGTTTCACCAGGGATTTTCTACAATAGATAATGTGTTTGTATTATCCCACCTCTTGGAGAAGTACACCTTTTACAGGATAATGAAACTTTATGTATTATTTATTAATTTCTCCGCCTCCTTTGACTCGGTAGTCAGGAAGATTCTCTGGGAAACCCTTGAGAGCCGAGGTCTTCAACTTAGTTTGTTAGTTCCTATTTTTTTTCTTTATTCTAATGCACTCACTGCAGTGAGGATTGATCAACAGGGTAACCGTTCAGATTATTTTCTGAAATGTAAAGGGGATAAGCAGGGTTGCCTATTGGCGCCATTACCGTTCAACATTTATATTGATTCTTTATTAGGCTTTGACCCAATTAATCATTTGGATTTCCCAAAAATAAAAAAACAACATGTACATACCCTAGCGTATGCAGATGACTTGATATTGCTGTCCCTGTCTTCCAAAAGATTACAAACTAAATTTGATCAGCTGATAAACAAATGCAATAATTTGGACCTGAGGATAAACTTAGACAAACCAAAGTAATGGTGTTTGGGAATCAGTCATTGAAACCAAGGATTTACTGTAAAGACAAATGTGTTGAAGTGGTGACATCACATAAATATCTTGGCATGATGCTCCATACAAAAGGCTCCCGGAACTCACATATAAAGGAACAAATAAATAAAGCAAAACATGTTGCTAAAGTACTGCAAAAATCTAACCTTAAATATGGAGGCTCTTCTGTAATTCTAGTTATTAAAGCAGGAGAAGCAAAAGTTACACCAGTTCTTTTATATGGTGCAGAAATTTGGGGAGGGGGTGCAGCATTATTCTCAGTTAGAATCACCCTTATTGTTCTATTATAAAGCCATTCTACAAGTTCCTTCTTCAATGGCTGGTGTTGTTGTAAGAGTGGAATTAGGTAGACTTCCTTTGGAATCTGTAGTCAACTCAAGGCTAACATCATATTGGCTTAGAGTAATAAATAACTAAAAAAAATATCTACCTTTAGCATGCTTAAAAGAAAAAGAAGCATGGTATAAAGAGGGTTTCTGTTCACCATGGTTAACACACTTTTTCAAATTTTGTGAAATACTGCCTCTATGCACTTATGGCGAGACCAACAAGCAAATATAGTGATTCATGATTCTTATAAAGATAGATTAAAAAAGAAAATATTTGCACAGGCAATAGACATTTAGATAACTCAAGTTTGTAACCAAAGGCAAGCTCTCTGGTTTAGTCAGTATCAAATTGATTCAAATCTTGAAGACTACTTGCAATTTTCATTAGCTCCTAACTTCTGCAAAGCAATCACCTGGGCAAGATTTGGGTTAATCACCTCAAAATTAACTTATTTCAATAGTCTACGGACTCAAGGAAACCCAAAACTGGCAAAATTTTTATGTAACAAAGACTTTATCGAGACACTATCACATGTTATAACACAGTGCCCTTTATTCAATTATCACCTAACTAAAATCCTTAAGGATTTTTTGATTAGATATGCAGATTGACCATATGATCCAGTCTTTATCCTGACGCACCCTGGGACAGCAGAAGAGGCTATAAGGATTGCAAAATTTATAACATCTATAATAAGCTTAAAAAAAAAGCTTATGTGAAGAGGATTAGAAATGAGAGATGCAAATGCACAAATTAACTAAATAGGCTTTCAGAAGACTCACTGTTTTATTTATTAATATTTACATTTCTGCTGAGAAATGTATATTGTAATAATGTGTTTTTAAACTATTGAAGACATTAGATAAATATGTATTTATATGTTTTGTATTTAATTCGAGAAGTTTGTAATGTCCAAAAATGTTATCTAAATTGTTGGAAGAACAATAAACTTGAAACTTGAAGTCATTATACAGGATTAAATCTAATGCATGTTTAAAAGCTTTGGGTTAATGAGAGCAGGTAAAATGGTCCCTTTTTGTAGCTGGTTCTCAGCTATTTTTCAAATCAGGGTAAAAAATAAGATTGTCATGTCCTACAGACATCTATGGAGGGGTGCAAGGATCTGGTCAAAACTAACATAACAATTCTTCCCCTGTATAGGTCATAACATTTCCAGTGATTAACATAGAAACCTAGAATTTGTCAGCAGAACAGAACCATTTGGCCCACCCAGTCTGTCCAGATGCTAACTGCAAAACATGTCTCCCCAGACCCTAACTGGTCTCTGACAACCCTCTCTTCTCACCACCTGATTTATATTACACTTCTAAATCTATCCCATGTATGCCTGAAGCTCCTCACTGTTTTTGCCTCCATGTCTTCTGCTGGTAGTTCATTCCAGGTGTCTACCACCCTTTCAGTGAAGAAATATTTCCTCTCTTAAACTCCCCCGTCCAGCTTCATTGTGTGCTCCTGGTCATGGTGCTTCTTCTCATTTGAAAGAGACTTGCCTACTGCACCCTGTTCACCCATGTGAGGTATTTGTAGGTTCCTATCTTGTTACCTCTCCCTCTCCTCTCTTCCAGTGTTTACATGTTGAGATTGAGCAGCCTCTCCTTCTGGGGCTTCTTGTGCAACTCCAGCACCAGTTTAGTTACCCTTATCTGGACTACCTTCACCCTGTCTAGGTCCTTTCTGAGGTGTGGCCTCCAAAACTGGACAAAGTACTGCAGGTGTGGTCTCACCATCAAGTGATATAGTGGCAATACCACCTCCCTCTTCCTGCTGGATCTACCCCTCCCTATGCACCTCAGTACCCCACTAGCCCTATCAATTGGTTTATCAAACTGCCCTGCCACCCTGAAATCATCAAATATGATAACCCCAAGGTCTATTTCTTGTTTAGTGACTGTCAGTAACTCCCCCAACCTATACTCAGCACCTGACTCCCTGTTCCCCAGGTGAATGATCTTGCATTTTTTGGCATTGACCCCAAGTACAAAGCATTTGACCACTTCTTGAGTTTCTCCAGATCCCTGCTTATTCTCTGCACCCCTCCTATGTGTACACTCTATTGTAGATTTTGGTATCATCTGCAAAAAAAGCATATCCTTCCTTCCAGTTTCTCAGGAGTGTCACTTATGAAGACACTGAAGAGGATTGCTCTGAGTATTGAGCCCTGTGGCACCCCTTCTGGTCATTCCTACATCAATTGAGTGAGTGCTGTTTTCCACCACTCTCTGTCTCCTATTCATTAGCCAATTTAAAACCCAGTTCACCACTGTGGATCCTGCACCCAATCTGCTTAGTTTCTTTATCAGTCTTCTGTGCAGTACAGTGTTGAAGGCCTTGATGAAGTCCAGAT
Source organism: Neoceratodus forsteri (assembly GCA_016271365.2). Taxonomy (NCBI): domain Eukaryota; kingdom Metazoa; phylum Chordata; order Ceratodontiformes; family Ceratodontidae; genus Neoceratodus; species Neoceratodus forsteri. The sequence continues at coordinate 811,234,701 of CM028129.1, read as the reverse complement.
AAGGGTATGCCCCCTATATGGCGACAGTATTACAGTGAAAATGTTGATGCAGACAACATTGACATTTTTGCTGTAATAGTCTGCTCAAAATCCCAGCACTCTCTTTCCTGGTCCTGCACCCCCTCCCCAATCCAACTCCAACTCAGAGTTAGAATCCTATAGATAGGGGTGTGGGGGGCAGAGCCGCCCTCATAGGTGGCTTGGGAGACAAAGCCCACCAATGATAAAACAGGTGGGATCTCCAGTCAGATTTATGTTGACCTTAAGTTGTCGTCGACATAAGTCCATTGCTGTAATGACAGTTGACAACTTAGTTGTCGAACCAGCATCTTAGAGTCCCAGATAAGCCATGTCCACTGCCTTCCCCTGCTCTGTTTCCCTTGTCTCCAGTCATAAAAATCCATCAGATTCATTTGCCATGAGCCTCCCCCCATGAATCCATACTGTTTGTGCTCTTGCAGTCCATTGGATTCAAGATACTGAGGTTTTCCTTTAGCAGAGTTTCTATTAATTTTGCCATCACTTATGTAAAACTGAATGGCTTATAGTTGTTAGTCTCCTCCCTGCTGCCACTGTTATGTAGCAGGACCATGTCAGCTGTTCTCTAGTCTTCTGAAACCATGCCTGTTCACAGTGAGCTGTTGAACAAGGTTGTGAGTGAGGCAGATAGTGCCTCCTTGAGTTGCTTAAGAAGTCTGGGATGTATCCCATCTAGACTCATAGCCTTGTCCACCTTTAGAGTTGCAAGTCCCTTCTGGGCTCTCTTCTGAAAATAGACTTATTTCTGCTACTCCCTTCATAGTCCATCCCCCCTCACTTCACTGTGAAAATTAAGCAAAGGTACCTGTTAAGGATGTCTAATTTTTCTTGGTCCTGTTCTGTGCGGTTTCCCCTCCCTGCCCTTTTAATCCTCACTATCCCTCCCCTTGCTTTCCTCTTCTCACTATATATCTTAAGAGAGTCTTATCCATGTCTGTGACCTCTTTGGCAATTTTTTTCCTCTGTCTATATCTTTGTTCCCCTCACCACCTTGCCTGCTTCCCTATGCTTCACTAGTTATACCTCCATGTCCTTCTCCCTCTGTTTTCCTAAACCTCTTGAATGCCACCCTTTTTCCTTCACCACCTTTGCTTCTTCCTTACACAAACACAATGCTCCCTTTTTCCTTCTGCTTTTTATCACTTTCTTTACACAGAGGTTAGTTGCTTTCATTATACCCTACCTTATTCTTGCCCACTCTGCCTCCACCCCTCCCTGGCAATCCCCCCTTTGAGGCAATTTCTGAGACAGTTCCCCATTTCTTTAAAAGCTGCCCTCCTAATGTCCAGGACTCTTGTCCTCATGTGGGTAGCCTCTCTTCCTCCAGTCTTAATATTAGTCTATTTCCAGACTGTCCCACACTCCTTCCATGAACCTGGTGCATCCAAACACACTAAGCCCCCCCCCGAGGTAGACATAAAGCACCAGTAGTACATCCTAGTGTCATTCAAACAGGAACCTTGGGCAAGTCCCACCCCTTTTCATAGTGCACAGTGTGAAAGACACATACACATTGGAGTAGATCGTCAGCAGGAAGTATAGCAGGCCACACCAGCAGGTGAACCATGGAATCTTATCTCTTACTGTCTGAATGTGCTGTGGGTAACTAGGCCTCCTTCATCTTCTCTCAGTCTCTTTCTCTCACTATGCTGCTGTTCTGTCTGCTCAGCAGCACTTCTGCAGTTGGAGTGGGAGTTGTCTGCCTGCTGGCATCACTGTTCGGTGTACTATGTGGCACTTTACTATGCAGTTTAGAGACAGTGCCATACTGTACAGCAATTATCTGTTGCAGTGAGGGAAGAGGTACCAGAGAAAGCAGTCTGTGCACATCAATGTAAAATATTTTGCATTTTGTTGAGACTATGAATAGCCAGCAATGCTTCTTTTACCTGAACCCTCAAGCATAGAAACACAACAGCATGGAGACCAATGGTATCCAGTTGCTTATATAAAATATTTTTTGTTTGAATCATTTTTTGTGACATAAAGGACGACCCTCACAACTACCTGCCAGATTAACATCTTAGGCCAGAAATAAAACACCTTAATTACCTTACCAGACAGTAACAAGGTTTTTCATTCCATTTTTGATTTGTATCTTAGAGCTACTACTGGCAGGTAGCTCCTTAAAAAAGAAACCATGAGGACATTATTAAAAATCTTGTTACTAGTGGATAACGTACTGTACTTAATTTTCATTTCCTGCTTAAAGCAATAATTGGGTGGGTACTTCTGGAAGGGGGAACATTTATATGACTAGAATGTGTCTCTAATTTCAAATGCTGAAACCATATTACCTTGGATGTGTTTCAGTGTACCAGACTGGACTCTGCCATGCTATCTTCAAGCCGCATTCATGTGGTGAACTCAGAGGCACCATGCTTCCATGGCAGGCTTGACCAGGGCTTGTGGTCTGGGAGGTGCACGCAGACAGGGCTTGTGCTCAAAGGACACTGGGAGTCCTGAGTGGACAGGAATGCTTTTGTTTTACCTTGATAAATGTGCAGGACAGGGCTTATGATCCATAAACAGTATGAAACAAGACTTGTGCCAAAAGTGCATCCAGGGTTGCATGTTCACAAGAATTTCAGTCCTCAAGGGAAATGCAAGGAAACTGCCATGCAGTGCTTGGAGCAAGTAGTGATGTAGGATGTTCCCCTTAGCCCATCCCAACTGCAGCTGTTGGAAGAAACAAAGATACAGCCCTCAGGTCCATAGGAATTATACACTGATGACCCAGCCAGAGCCAGCAGCTGAACATTAAGGTAAGGGTGCATCAGGGTGCGTGTGTAGAAGGTTTTTCATATTCACACATACTGGTTGGCATAAGTCATACTGTCAGAGACTTGCTTCCAATCAGACTGCCCATTAAGTATGTAAAAGGTACTAGTGTGTATGTGTGTGTGAGTAGTGGTGTGTGTCTTGTCTATCTGTAACTGTAAGTCCTCTTGCAAGCTTGTGAATGGAACCAGAAGAGAGTCACTAACTATTCAGAAGCACATGACTGATTAGAGACCGGTGTACTGAAAGCAGTGGATTAAGTCATTTATTCACAAAGCAATGTTTGGAAAATGTTTAGCTGTTATGTTGGTTGGAGGGCATCAGTGGCATTGGCAGCTTTGGACACTGAGACTCCCACACAAGGTGCAGAAGGTGTAGTGCTGAGAGAGGTACAGTTTGCTGAGCAGGAACCTTTGGTACTCAGTGCTTTTATTTTTAGCTGCTCTGCTGGTTGGAAAGATGGTGTTAGAATTGGTGGCCCCAGATCTGAGACTCAGACTCTGGGAAAGCTAATTTAAGTTACTTTGTTGCCATCCCAAGTCTGTTAGAGTACAATACTTAAAGGGCCTTGTAGGTTTGCATTATAGATCAGCAGAATGTCAAATAATGTAACCAGCAAAATTATAAGGATATTTCCTTTTAAGTGTAAAATAACAACGTTCTTTCTGGCATAAATGACCTTTCCTTTTTAAATGTATGTATTACCACATTTTCACCTGAGATAGTTTTGCATAATACATGCAAGTTCATTTTAATGATCTGAACATTTATTTTGTGTAGACTATTGATATTTCTGTGTTAGAACATTGCCATACCCTGGTGGGGAGAGTGCAAGAGAGAAAGCCAACAGCAAGTAAGCGTAAGCAAAGGGTATCCATTATGCTGCCTTTGTTAATTAGGGGATTTAGATCTACAATATGATGAGCCTATAAGTCATGACTTCCTGCAGAAGCTGTTTTTTCTTAAATACTGGTTTAAGTGATGTTATTTTCCATTTTTACTGGCCTTTTAGTAAACTCAGTGGATGTTTTTAACTTAGACATGGAAGAGAAGTACCGTTTTGAAACAGGATAATGTAGTTTATGTCCCTTTCAGACATCGTGCTCTATTGTAAAACACTTGCATTGTAACAACAATTTAAGAGCTGAACAAGGACTTAAATTGTATCATAGAGTTATATAATGGTCCATACTACTATTGTGTAAATCTCAAAAATACAATGACTTTACTAAGAGGACAGTAAACACAGACGAATAACAGACTGCAACTAATATTTGGAAAACAGCTTCCCCAGAATACACAGGGATGTAAGTTAAATGTTGTTCTCATTTAAAAACACACACACACATACACACACACACACACATACACACACACACCCAGCAAGATGGAGAAATAAATATTTTGTCTGAATTCGGGAAGAAATAGGACCTGCAACAGTAAGTTAGCCAGCATCAGCATCCCAGACCTTAACAAGTAATGGCTCTGGTACCGAGGAAAAAGTACCCTTATTCCTGTCTCTACATGAATAGATGTAGATGTAGATGAAGCAAGTTCAGGCATGGCACTGATGCCTGAAAACTGCACAGTGGGCTAGAAGGGGGTTGCATCATAGTTGTCAGTGCAGTGGGGTTATAGCTGAGGTGTTGGTGCCTGTGAGTGAGTGACTATGTGAAAGAGAAACAAGAGCAGAGTGCATCATTCTGAGGTGAGACCTACAACACTGGTCCTGGGATGGAGTGACCTGTGAGGCATCCTCACCCCCTGCTGTCATGAACAGCCTAAGGAGAGACAATATCAGGTAAGGCACCAGTTCCAATATAAGATGCTGAGAAGCCTTTGAGTAGGGACACAGAAGATTGATTGACAGGGTGACTCCTTCAGAAGCACCACACGTTGCCGACAGTCACATTGCCAATATCCCCCTGCAGCAACACCAGGAAACCGCTGCAATCAATCCCGATGCGCTCCACACAGACTGCAGGCAACCCAACACTGCAGCCACAAAGGACACACTGATGGAATGGGAGGTGCACGGCCACCAGATTGACACATGGGCAATGACTGCCACTGCAGCACTGGACTTGGCGACGTGCCCCCTCCCACCATGGAGGACCCAACGGACAGCGGTGTGACAGTACAGGATGTGAGCAGGGGTCAACCGGTAGCCAGGCACAACTTCTGCACAACATTGGCAACAGTATCTGCAGCATGGATCCAACCACTGGGACACGGGATGCCTCTGATGCAGCCAGACACAGGTCTGGATGGCTGTCCTGGCATGCAGTGGAGCGCACACACCACAGGGGGTAGAGGTGGCCCACTCACTGCACTCAGGTCTGCAGGTGTGGTGGTTGACCTTGTAGTCACTGCTGGTGTAACTGCTCCAGCTGTGGGGGGGTGTTGGCTGCTGTGGCAGGTTGCTGTTGTGGTGGTCAGAATTTCGGCAGTCGGTCTGCCTGTGTCGGGATTGTGGTGTCGCTCTGACACCATGTTTCTGACTCCTTCATGATTCAAAATTCTAATTTCTTTTATTAAGAAGATGAGACAGAGGTTACAAAATGTTGCCCTGCATATTTTTTTTATTTATGTTGTTTGCTGATAACTGAACTAAACAGCTGCTGTAGTAGAATGTAATAATCAGTATTTCCAAAAGATATGACTGTCAGTCGGTGTCTATTTCTCTATATAATTGTCTTTCTATCTCAACACTCTGTGAGCAGGACTTTCAAAAGGATCAGTCCAGGATCTGCCCACTGCTATTTTCAAAAGGAAATTCCATCTGAACTGTTAAACTATCTATAAGATGGTCTAAATACATTAGAATTTAACATCCAAAACCACCCCTAAGTGTAGGAAAAATTATAAAAATCACAGTTGCAGCAGTTCTGTGTTGGAAATTGTAACTTTTTGTCACAGACACGTCTTTTGAAAATAGCAGCAGGACTGCTTGGACACAATGAAACAGATTTAGATGCAGGTGCAGCATGTATAAACATCATTATACAACTTTCTAAAAATCCAGATCTGTGTGTATAATTCTGATGCTCTAGCTGTCTGTTCAAGTATTTATATTAGGTATATTTTTTCATCAGATTAAAGGTACTATGATGGGAGCTTTGTTCGCTCCCAGCTATGCAAACATATACCTAGAAGAATGGGAGGCTTATGTGATCTGGAATGTGACTAACAACCCCTTTTTATCTATATAACTCTACTAGAGAAATATAGATGATATTTTGTTGGTATGGCCAGGAAGTAAAGTGAAGTGGAATTATGCACATTTGTGCATTGCCTAGAGAAGTCCAATAAGAATTTAAAATGTACTGTAACAAGTGATGTTATAAAAATAATTTTTTCTGGATGTTAAGCTAGTGAAAGATGGATCAGGTGGTGTGTTCACATACATCTTCTGCAAACCACTGACTGCAGTTCAGTCCTGCAATTTTAAAACTGCCACACCAGGCATATGGTATCCAATAGGCATGTTTTTTGTCTTGTGCACCCACTAGATCAACAAATCTAAATACAGAGAATACTGGATAGGCATGTGTGTTACAGAAGTTTTTTACACACCTGAGGTGTGTGATGACCCACAAACCTCAAGAGTGAAGCTCGAGAGGTTTATGAGGTCATCACACACCAAAGATGTGTAAAAAGAAATCCATAAAAATACAGTTGTCTATCCTTTACGTTTTATAATTACTGGTGTAGGGACTGCAACTTTTCTATCTGCTGCTGCCTGTTACAGAGTATCTCTGCTACAGATACACACACACACACACACACACACACAGACACACACACACTTTCTCTCCCCCACCCCCATTCCTCTCCAGTGTGAGCATTTCTTTTGTACTTACAGTATGGGATCACGTTTAAGTAGTGCCTATAGACCATCAGCCAAAGAATGTTCTTGCTTGGACTTGCTGAGCTAATGAACTGCAGGACCAATCAGATAAAACTTTCAAATGTTGAATCATAGGATCATCCAGATAAATATTTTAAAAATAATAATAATAAAAGAGAATTGAGACTCTCATACCTGTGGCTCGTCACTAAGCAATGACTGAGTCACCACTCACAGACCTGTTCAGCCAGTCCAGATGAAGAATAAGAGCCAGTGAGGTAGCACGAGGAGTGGAACTGAAAGGCTGTTAAAGGAAAACACCATAATAACTGGTTTTTCAGTTATTATGGTGTTGAAAGATACCTGTTAAGCTAATAAAGGGGATCACCAGTAATTATAAATAATATGTCCACTAGTAAGTTCTATGGACTGAAATAGAACTGGAGTAGGGAAGTATATTTTAAAACAAGGTGTGAGGAAAGGATGGTGCAGTTTAGAGATTGAAGGTATAAGGAGGTGTGAATTAAAAATGGCCTACAGAATGCTTTTGAGAAAAACTGATCAGATATGATAAATGGGGAGAGGCTAGAGCATAGTACCAACAGACATCAGGATCCTAGAAATCAGTTCCTGAATTTCGTAGTCACTTACAGTACAATATGAGGTCTGCTGAAGTTGAAAGGATAGTTAACAAAAACTGGTTCATGCCTTATGAAGATGAAAAATTAAAAGAGGTGTTTTCCTCCTAGGTCTGTGTATAGAATGGATATCAATATACAAATATGGGAAAAGAGCAATTTTAAATCTACTGTCCTGGATGCCCAATAACCCCCCGTGGAATTGTGTATACTGTAAGCAGATTCTGAAAACTGATAATGTTTGGTGGTGACATTATTAATGAATCATTTCATGTTAGGGATTTCATAAATTGTTACACATGCAATGTCATTTATCTAGCAGTCTGTACATGCAAGGTCTACTTTGCAGGTAAAGAGCAGCACAAGTTAAAATTGCAAATTGTTTAGCACTTGAGTATGATTAACTGTGAAGACAAAGATAATAAGCTCTCAATATATATTAAGCAAAGAGAAGTAAGGAAAGTGAAAGCAAAATCCTATAAAGAACAGCAGGTAAAAAACTGGGGCAATGGGAAGAAATTTTGGGACTGCATAAAAGATCTCCTAGGCAGCAACATCAAATCAAGTGCCAATGATGCTTAACTCTGATGGGAAGAACACTGTGACTCCCTCTGACATGGCAGATATCTTTAATGAAGCATTCACGGACCTGTCTTCGATCATCTCCATTGCCCAGGCAACTATGGACAACGATGATGATCACTCTTAGCAATGTTTTCAACCTGGCCTGAAAAAGGATCTCCTCAAGTTTTACTTCAAGTGCATCACTGTAAAGGAAACCAGCAACTATGTTAAAAAGGTCTTAGGAAAAACAAGAATGGGTGGGGATACAGCTGCTCTGGAGCTACTGGCCCTAGCTCTTGACGTCCTAACAATTCCACTGGCAAAAATCTGTAATATATCCTTAAAACTCTCTCAGTTCCCTGAACTTTGGAAAGCTGCTATTGTTACTAGAGATCCAGTGACGTAAAATTCCACCCGCAAAGTGGACACGAAGTGGCCACTTCACGTTAGTATTCCACTACACGGAGTGCCCATTTTAAACCCTCACTTCACCACTTTGGATTTTAACTATGACTTTGCATTGTGCACTCTGCCTTATTCCACTTTAAAGCAGAATGAGAATTCACAGGCAGCCCACACACATCACATGGCTTACACAGTGTAGGTCACATGACTCAGGCAGGCAGGAGGTTATGGACAAAAACACTCCCAACATGGGCTGACTGACACATTTTGCACAAGGTGTGACAAATGGCTCTGCTCTGTGAATGGCCGGGGGTGGGGTGTGGACATGTGATGAAGAGGGCTGCACAGGTGACAAGTCCACAAATAAAGTTATTTTCCCCATTTTATGTACCGCGTTTGATGTACCACTTGCACTAGACATACTGCATTGACCACCACCACCACCGCTACTCTGACCACCACTTGAGATTTCTAAATCATAATACTCCCCCTCATCATCCCTGTAGTAATCGTCTGGTGTTATTTCATCTCTACTGCAGACATTCCTACTTGGTCTTACACTCATGGAAGGGGATTACATGCTCAGTAAGGTTGATGATGAGGGTGAATGACCAACTATGGCATTAGCTGCCATCTGATGCCGATTCCACAGTGCCATGTGCCAGTTCTTAAGATGTGTGTGCAGTCCCCTCATGCCCAGATGACTCCCCTTTTTACCTTGATTCACACACACACACACACCGGCAAAGCTGGCAGATTGCAGCTGACTCATCATTTGCATCTTGGACTAAAAAAATCCCAAACGAGGTATTGTGATTTCCAACTTTTAACATGTCCCTGATGCTGCTTATTGGACTCTGTTTTTTTAACCCCTGATATGGAGGTGTGCTACATGATTTTTCAGGCTGGACACCTTTAGACTCCAACTGACCACCACAACTACCTATGATTATTACTGTGTCATCACCATTATCGTCAACAGAAACAGCTAAATTACAACTTTTTTTGCGGGGGGATTAAACGCCAAAAAACACAGACACAGACACAGCCACCTTGACTTTCTTTTTCTCCAGTTCCGAACATGAGTCACTGACATCATTATCATATTCATTAACATCATCCACATTTGCAGCTTGGATGCTGCCATGTGGAGAACATATTCCAACCACAGCATCATCATCATCACCTGATATTTTTGCGCCACACTTTGAATCATTGGATGGCAAAGGCATGACCTCAACAGCGCTGGAAAAAATGTGACATTTTGAGTTATCGTTGCCAGGATCAGAATCATGTTTAACTATATTGGGGATGTTAATGGGGAGTATGACATAATCTATGCTGTCAGTCACAGCTTTAGACTCAACTATATTTTTGGAAATGGTTAACTGGTCAGAAGTGGAACTTGAGGCAGCAATATTCATGCCAGCAGAAACTGTACTAACACCACCACCAGCTGGGACAACATCATCATGGGAGGCAGTATAGCACATTGGTTTAAAGCTCTGAGCTGCAAATCTGGTGACATCCAGCAGACCAGACCTGGGTTCGAATCCCACAGCTTCCACTTGCACACTGTGTGACCCTGAGCAAGTCACTTAACTTCCCTGTGCTCCCAGGTCGCACCTGTGAAAAAGCTTTCAGCTTAGTGTGCTACTACTGGTTAAACAAATAAAAAAAAATCTCCTCCAACTACTGTATGAGAGAAGCTACAGATTGCACTGTAAAACACATTGATGAAGAAATCCCTTTACTGACATCAGCTATGCACTTCTGCATACTACCATGCCCACAGACAATCTTGCCACTGGCAGCAGTGCCATGGCCAGAAACAGCTTTGCTTGCACGTCTCTTTGTAGTCATTTTGGGGCTCACCAAGAAAATTCTAAACAGATTTAGATTTTTGAACTTTCAGTCTGGGTCGGTGTATGTGAAGCCAAAAAAAAAACAACTGTGGCTTACAGATGGTGATTGGGCACTAAACAGATGCAAAAGCACAGACAGATTAAGATTGCACTGTGCAATCAGGAAGAGATGCAGATGCGAAGTTACAATAACACCTTAACCAGTGCTCACAAGTCACAACCCAATCTGGAAAAGAATACATTTTGCTGGCTGTGGGGAGGGGGTGTAGTGCACTGCAGTAACAGTCCAAAACCAAGATACCACAAAGCAGTATAAAATCACTCAGGTATGGTGGATAGCAGGTTCACACTTCTGCAATTACTCTGTGGCACAATATAATGTGCCTGATTTGATGGCATGTCTCACACACACACTCACACACACACTACAAGTAATGCGTAGCAAATTGAAAACTTCAGTAATATAACCGAATCTTTTAAACAAATTGAAATTATGCACTGCTGCACCACAACAATCAGCAAAACAAAATGTAAAGAATTACTGAAAATATTACTGTGTCTACATTAACACAGTTATACAAGTAAGCATTAAGCCAATCCGAAGGTGGCATCTAATGGTGGATTAATACATGGTTGATAGGGTTGTGGCTTGAGACCACAGGCCGAGTGCCTACAATGGCCCAACCATGCATTAATCCACCATTAGATGCCACCTTCTGAGTGGCTTAATGCGCTTGTAACATGGCAAGTGCAAACTAGGTAATGTTTCAAGTCACTGGTATGTGACATATTAGTGAACAGGAACTTTCCATACTGTGTTGTATAATTGGAATTGTTGCTCGTCTGTGTACTTTTCAATATATGTTGACCTCAACTAGGTGTGTGCACGCTCTAACTTCACTACTTATTACTATTGTGCTACCTACTTTCTGTTACTTTCTTACTTCAGGTTAAGAGGTCATTTGTGACACTTGTGGATGCACAACATTACTTTCATTCATTTTTACATGGCTCTTTACACTCATTTCAATGTTTTCTGTCTCACCTTCACTACTGGATTGTGGGGAGATGTCAAAATATTTGCATACCTCGGATTTCATTTCATTGCCATGCTGAGCATATGCAAATGTTCCTTCTACCGCTACAATGCACTACGTTCTACTGAGTGATATCCGATAGCCCAGCTCCCCATTCCTACAGACATACATTGCTCACAGCAGGCTTTTCCGGGTCCATGTAGTCAATACACAGTCTGCCTTCTGTCAGTTTTCTATGGACATTGACAACTGCTGCCCAGCACTCCGATCGCTCCGTTCACAGTGCGGTACCCATCGCTTTCTTGAGATTGGATGGCGAGCGCGCTCATGATTTCGGCAGCACATGCACAACTGACACACTCCTCCAGTCTTTGCTGTTGCTCTCTCCCAGTCTCGCTGAACACACTGACACATTCTGAGGTGGGCATTACTAGTGGATTAATCCCCGCTTCAGAATGTACCATGTGTTCTGTTTCCGTCAATCCATTTAATCCATTCATGTCTCTGTTTTTTGGCCATGTTACAAGAAAAATAGAACCAAAACAGGGAGACTGCCTTTTTCTCCCAGTTTTAATCTACCTCCATCAAAGATACGCTCCTCCCCCAACGCAACTTCAAGTGTCTGTCAGCACATAGATTGAATGTTCTAAATTAACATTCAAAATCCAAACACAAACAATAAACACTCGATGATATGAGCACAGGAGGGTTTCCTACAATCGATGTACTACATTTTGAGCAAAAAAAAAATGGCTCAAAAAGGCTTTTTAACAGCTTTTAGAGGATTTGAATTGCAGAGCTCTGAGAAGAAACTGTCTCCATCTACCACTACACACACACACTACACAGAGCTGAGGCTGTGCAGAACAATCTAGAGCCCATGTGACCTGCTATCACACGAATCACAGCAAAATTAGCCTTGGAGCTCAATAACAAGGCGAAGTGATGTGAAGTACATTGATTTCTATGTACTTCGCATTAAAATTGGTGCAGAAGTGGTTGGGGGAAGGCAGAGTAATGCGAAGTCATTGTTATCAATGGACTTTGTGTTCCTCATTATGGCACAAAGTACTCCACTTTGCATTGTGGATTACTCCACAGATTCCACATTACTCCACAAACTGCTTCACAGAGCAAATTTTGGCCACTTTGCCCATCTGTAATTGGGACCGGGCTATTTGCAAGATCTTCTTCGGCCCTACCGCCTTTCCGCTCACTCCGTTCCACCGACGAGGGATTGCTAGAGATTCCCAGGGTTTGTCTTCAATCTTCCAGGGCCAGAGCCTTTTCTTTTGTGGCTCCAACCCTGTGGAATTCTCTACCTCGTCGGATTAGGGAATACCAGTACACAGAATCTTTTAAGGCCTCTTTGAAGAGCTTTTTGTTTATAACGGCCTTTGATTAGTTCATATTTTGCTGTCTTTTTAAATTGTGTCTAATTTTTCATTCCTATTATTGATGTTATGTTTTATGTACTCGCGCTTTGGTATTTGAAAAGCTCAATACAAATAAATTATGATTTGATTTGATTTGATTACTTCAGTGGACAAAAGCAGGGATTGCACTGTTGTGGCCAACTTTAGGCCAATCTCTATCCTCTCACCCCTGTCCAAGGCTTTGGAAAAATAGCTTCTGACCAATTAGTCTCCTACCTAAACAAGTACAACCTGTTCTGTAAACAACAACATGGCTTCAGAAAACTTCACAGCACTGGTACCACTCATATTGAGTATACCAACCACCTGCATGTTGCGCTAAAGAAAGGGTATGTGGTAGATGCTGCCTACATTGAACTGACGAAAGCCTTCAACCTCATAAACCATCAACTACTTCTGGAAAAACTCTCTGCCTTTGGCCTCTTTACTGAAACCCTTGCTTGGTTTCGATGCTACCTAACCAGGAGGACACAGAGGTTAAAGATTGATGGAGTTGCTCTTGAAAGATAAAAGTGTTACAGTTGGGGTCCCACAGGGGTCTATACTTTGCCATCTCCTCTTTGGTCTTTTTATTAACAGATGTCCTGATGTCTGCCCTTTATGCAAGATGTCATTATATGTGAATGATGCTGTAATCTAGAATAATAGCTCTTTGATGGAGGAACTCTCAAGTGATCTCCAAAGTAGCTTCAAGTCCTTTGAAGACTGGTTTACAAGCAACAAACATGTTCTTAATTACAAGAAAACAAAGACAATACTGTGTGTGGGGCAACTTCAAAATAAAAAGGTATCCGCTCTGGTTATCCTTAATGCACATTGTGTTGCCCTGGAACAACTAGAAACTTTTAAGTATCTAGGAGTCACCCTGGATGACACTCTTTCATTTGCCTCTCATATTGACAATATTGCTAATCTGATCAACCAAAAACTTGGAGCGCTCTATATGCAAAGACTAAATCAAACTACAGATGCAAGATGAATGGCAATCTCCAGCATGGTCCTCCCTATCACTGACTATGGTCTCTCAATCTATGGTGCAGCCAGTGACTCTGTCCCTAATAGGATAAGAATGGTCCTTAACAAAGCCTGCCACTTTGTTAGCGAATCTGAAAGATTAACTCACACTTGCTCCCTGTACTCTCTTACTGACTGGCTTCCACTTCAGGGTAGGCAAACATATCTTGCTTGTTGGCTAAAAAAGCCCAGCTGGGTCTCACGCGGGTAGCATTTAGTGACCTTCTCCACCAGGTCAAAAATAACTGTTCCACTGGGACCATGTCTAGACAAGCCGTTGAAGTTCTCTTTTGTAAAACAAGTCAAGGTAAATGCTCATTTGCAGCCTGGGTTGCTTGCTGGATGAACAAACTCCCAGAATCCATGGCAAGTCTCCCTAAAATTTCACAGTTTAAGACCTCCCTAAAAAAAGAGCTCACAATGAAATCTACCTGCTGTTGTTTTACATGACTAAATACCCCTTAATTTATATCATTAACTACTTGTCACCAGTAGTCAGACTTCTCCACTGCAAAATCCCTGACTCTAACCCCAAATTAAAACTACCTGAGGCTATATCTTAAATGTCCAACTATCCTTCAGTACTGTTTTAAAATTACTTATGCCCTTTTGAATCTTTATGTCAGATCTATCTGATACCATTACCAGTGTCTGTTAGCTCCACTGTCTGTATCTGATCAGGTTCTAACTGAGCTGGTATTGTGCGTGTCCTCTTAAAATATATAGTCTGTACCTGACCAGACTCTTCCTGAGCTGGTATTGTGTGTGTCTTCTTAAAATGCAATGTAACACTTTATTTATGTGAAACCTTTGGAAAAGAGCACTTGTTCTCAAAGGTGTCATCCAAATATCTAATAAATAAATAAATGGACCAAGGCATCAGTTTCACTGTATAAGGATTGACAAAATCAGATCAGGATTAAGGGTAGGAGATCCAAGGCACATTTTACAGCACACATCGTTCTGGATATATTGTCTTGGGGCCATGACAGGCAGTGGATTGAAAGAACGATTCAGACTAAGTTTGCTGGTTAAAAAGCTTGATTTTGTGTCTCTTTGTTTGTTTGTACGATTCCATATACAGTATGCATTGATCTTAATGCTTTCTTTTGTATTTCCTCTTTATGTAGGAACTCCAATTAAGTGCACTTTAAGCATGGATCAGAAGAGAATTGCTACAGAATCTAGGAAGAATTGATAGCAGCTACATTATAATGCAGTCTCAGTGGCTCCGTCAGTAGCATGCTCACCTTTGTGGCCAGAAGATCAGATGGCTATGGGTTCTAGCAGCATACATGGTACTTGAGGTAGTACCTTTAACTGACACTGTAGTGCAGTATGAAGGGGCTGCTGCACAACTGAGGTGCCATCCTTTAGATGAGGCTTAAAACCAAGGTCCCTTATGCCAATCTCTGGTCTCTGTCTAGATGGAAGTAAATGATCCTATGGTACTTATTGATGAAGAGTAGGGTAACTATATTAAAAGCATTCCCCAATGCAAAAAAACAAACAAACAAGTAAACAATACTCAAAGAGGCAAAATCAAAAACATTCCAGAATGATAACAGAAAAATAGACTGCTTAAGAATGTATTATATAAAGTAAAAAAGAAACAGGCTAAAAAAGAGACAACAGGCAGTTGAAATACAAGAAAATTATAACCACATGTACAGAAATGAAACTTAGTCCTAGGAGAACTTGTTGTAAAGACTGTTATCCCTTATAAAGCAAGGGTAATGCTGAATTACGCTGAGTCTGAAATATTCTAGTTGTCTGACTAGTGAAAATTACACCTACTGAAAAGAAATTATATCTCATTAAATTCCAGACTTCATAGTCCTATATCTTCAACAAAGATTATGCAGTCATACTCAGGATCTCAGAATATCTTTACTGTTTGTGTTGTAAAGTCAATCCACATCATCATTGCCGCATGTAATATTCTACTAATGCAAAACATATTCTTGAAGTGTTAGCATGAAATTCCCCTAAGTGTTAAAATATAGGCCCATTACTAGCTCAGAGTAGGTCACAGAGTTTTACATTTTATCGTACCATCCTTTAGCTAGTGTAGCCCAACACTGCACAGTGTGTAGGCATTCAAAAAATATATGAAGCAGAGTCTGACAAGTATTTCTCAGGGACTTATTTTCAGATTATCTCAGACCCTTAAATGGATATGAGCAAAGCCACTGTAAATCCCACATATATTTTGGAATGTCAGGGTTTTATTTAACTCTAAAAATTGATTAGCGTTTTGCTCATAAAAGTGCTAAAACATTGTGAAAATGCATAGCACTTGCCTCATTGTGTTTAACAAACATAACACTTCTAGAAAACCTATATAAATACTTTCTGTACAGTTAGTATTGTCCCTAGAAAAAAACTGCTAATCAATTATTTAAAACCCTGAATGTATTTATCTGTTTGTATGGCTAAAACTGCATGCTCAGAACCTACCGAGCACAGAGGGGAATGCACAGGGGAAAGGAAGCACACATCCATTATAATATTACACAGTACCTTTCTGTGTTGTGAAATCATGACATCTAATGTGAGTTTCCATTATCTTATTTTACACAGGGCCATGCACCCATATAAAGGTAACTTCTTGTTTCTATCTGGGCCTGAAAGTTTCAATATGCCTTTTTTCCATCCTTCTTAATGTGGATTCGGCCATGTTTTCATCAACGGGGCTCATAGTTTATCTGAATGTGAAAAGAGTGATCTAAAATTTGACTTAAAAATGAATAGAAAGAAAACGAAAGGGATCACCATGCCTAATCCTCCATTACTTATGTGATGGTAAGTGAGGTCCTTACAAACTGGGTTTAGTCAGCTGCCCCTAACAGCCTGAAAGAACACACTGTATATCCCAGACTCCAGAACTATAGGGGGTAGAAAAATGTAACTAAGAAAAATAAAGCAGGATATTAGTATAGTTTTAATCAAATACTAAATACTACAAAATGTAACTAAGAACAAGAAACCAGAGTATTAGGATAGTTTTAATCAATCACTGTAGATTCTTTTCAAATTTACATTTTGTTTTTCCTTTCCACAAGTCAGCTCTCCTTTTGCCACAGATAACATTATTTTACTTTCTTACAATTTACACTCGCTGGGCAGCAGTACCAAAATGGAGGCTTGTACAGAAATCCATTGCCCCGAGATTGGTATTCCATATTCCAGATATGGACAAATGTCCTTTGACCATATTGTTGCTACTGACAGAAACTCTCACCCACCAAAACTGTGAAATATGGCTACACTTCACAGTTTTAAGGCAGTTGTTTCTGAATAGAATCAATTTTTATGTCATTGTCATTGTTATTGACTTTATTATTTTAACTTTGTACTTTGTTTACTTATTTGGAACTCTGTAACACTGAGTGCACTTACAGGATGGCCCTGAAAACGGGATCACACCTAGTGCCTTATCTTTCCTAATATTAATAAACTTGAAACTTCCTACCTCAGTGTATTGCTGTTTTATGGGATTCACACTGTATGAATCTCTTTACTTTTCTGTATATTAATTTTGGCACCAGGCACTGAATACTGTGTGACAGAACCTAAAGCCTGCTCACCTTCTCTTGCACTGTTCAGAAACAAGCACACATCATCTGCACATACCAATATTTTAATCGATGTGCATAGGGAAACTTTCAGACCTGACATCTGGGATTCTCCTGTAATTTTCCAAGTATAGGGTCTAAGGGAAAAAAACATATAGCAATGAACTTAAGGGTCTTTCTTCTTTGACCCCAAGCAGAGTTTTGATAGACTGTCCTAGCCAACCATTAATGAAAGGGGTAATGAATGCTATCTCTGTACAAAATCTGGATCCAATGCACTAGTTGCTCTGGTACCCCATATGTTTTTAAAACTTGGAACAGATAACTGTGGACAAACCTGTCAAATGCTTGATCCAAGGCCAGCATGTATTATGAAGTTTGTTACTGTTTCCCCATGCGAAGCAGTTTCTGAATAAGTAGGAGATTATTATTTATGGATCTGTCAGGGATTGCACATGTCTGATAAGATGATATCACAACAGATGCAATCACCAACAGCCTTTTATCTATGATTCTAGACAGGATTTTTTTTTGGGGGGGTCTGAAATTTGTAAGCACAGCCTCCAGTTTTTTAGATCACTTTTCCCCTTTTTGATCAATCAGTTTGTCTGCCTGTCCTTCCGTTCATCCATTCATCCATCCATCCATCCATCCATCCATCATCCATCCATCCATCTATGTATTTCTATCTACTCTGTCTGTCCATCTGTCTACTCTGTCTGTTCATCTGTCTGTCCATTTGTCTGTCTCTCTGTCTATCTATCTAGAGATGGAAGGAGGTAGCTTACCCTCTTTTTTAAAACCACACTAAACATGGACACTAGATTTGGACCTATAAATGGACTGAATTTCCTGTATAGCTCAGAGATCAGACCATCAGGTCCTGGTGCAGTATTTAATTTTAGATCCTTTATTACTTCCAGAGCCTCTTCTAAGGTTACTGGCTGAGTCACTTCAGAAAAAATATGTGCCATGATAACATGAATGCTTAGCTCCTGCAGAAACTGTGCAGCATCTTTCACTGGAGGTGTTATCTTAAATGCACTATGTTCAAGTTTCTCTATAATCTCTAAGATATGCTGGGGATCCAATTTCATTTCCATTATTGTCTTTGAGATTTGAAATGATTCCATGTTTAATTCTATCTTCACATCCTTTATATCAATCTAAGAATTGCTTCTTTCCCAAAGTACATGATTTTAATTCTTATCTAAACGAATTGCCTCTACTGTATTGCTATAACCTTATTATCTGTTTCATCTCATTAATTTGTTCTGTGAGCATAATTTTCTCTGTAGTTTATTTAGAGATTAGGGTCTGTAATTGATTCCTTAACCGACAATTCCTGAAGTACTCATTGGTCTTCTGATTTCATCCCTGAGGAAGACACAGATTTTTAAATCATTTTGGGTATCCTTACACCATTCATACATATTGTCATATGCACTTTGCTGATGATTTAATTTCCTGACTTTAGAAGTAGGGGGAACTGTTTTGCAGGTTATAGCAAAGTAGTCAAATGTTTCCACCACCATGGTGGAAATTTTATGCATAGGAATGGAGTAGGATAAAAAGAAGTAATCTATGTGAAATGATAACATACCTCTAATGTAGATGGCTCCTCCCTGGGGTGAAAAGATCTTTATGCATTTTTAAGCATTGCTATGTCAATTACATCTTGTGCCAATCATATCTTTATGGTACAGTAGTTCATGTCACAGTAGATTCTGTCTTTACCTTTTGGTTTATTCTTTAATGGTATACCACAGTTAAAATCTTCCTCTAAAATGACTTTTTAGTCATATGTAGGAAAAAAATTTCAGTAAAAAGGGAGACCCTAGATGCCTTAGTCTGCAGGGCATCGATACTGTACTTATCAATCTTAATTCAGTTCCACAGTCTACATTCAATAAAAGAGCCCTATCCGGGACTACTTCCAGTACTCTATTAATTGAACAATAAAAATCTCTGAACAAAATTCTTACCTCTTCACATCTGTCCACATGTGTCAACTCCCTGTGATCAGTATGACACTCAAGTCACCTATTGCTTACTCACATGACTTACTCAAATTGTGTTTTCAGCCTAGTGTCATGCAGAAAAATATAAATTTCCAGGTGGGAGTCCAGAATAGAAAATGTGGCAAGTCTCTTTTTAAAGTCTTAGTACTATTCACATTCAGTGAGACTTTAGTTGGAATATTACCAGCACACACGAGGGGGTGTTAGCATTCAAAGAGAGAGCAGATTCAGGTTTTTCTAGGAAAAAATCTATTGCAGCTTTTGATGTGTTTTTCACCATGGAAAATTCTAAGACAGATCCCTCCACATCAAAGGCAAATTCCTTAAGTGAAGAGGTCACAAAAGCCTCAGAATCCCCTTTATCTTCCTTGCTGTCCCCCAACTGCCTCCTCTTCTGCAGAGCAATATGTTTATTTCTTACCACAACCTGCATAGTGGGTTGTGGTTTTATTTTCCTGCTCCTACCTCTCTTGTGTGGACCAACTGTACACATTTTCTCATGCTGGGATGACAGATGGGAGAAGGTGGAGGCATGTCAGAATTATCTGTAGGAGCTGTAGCCGCCTCCATTATCTCATTCTGTATATCTGGTTCAGGGTGAGCCTCTGAAGGATCACGTGCTCCCATGGCACTTATCAGTGATAAGTAGGGGAATTTTATTTAAGAAAAAATGATATAACATACATACTTCATAAAGAGCACATGTACTTATTTAAGTCCAAGGAGAAGCAAAGAAATGAAAAGTCAACTAATGAAAGCCAATGACCCAACAGCAGGAAAAGAGACAAGAAGTGAGGAGAAAAAAATCCATCATTTGTGGTGCCAGGGTACATTCCTATACTAGTCTGCAAGAACAGGAGCCAATGCTCCCTATTTCTCCTTAGTTTATACAAGTAACAGTTCCTGATTTACTTGTGCAAGAAGACTAGTAACATTAATGAATTTCTGTTGTAAGATAAATTGGCATCAAACCTGCCAGATCACCCATTTCAATACTGTTAATATAAGCCAAAGAGTGCCTGAGTGAAAACTGTGCCAAGCCCCTGAACACTTTCCATAAACTAAAATGTCATATGACATTCCTGAGAACTGTGGAGTAGCCCATTGTCTAGCCATCATAAGCCATAAATCAAGAATGTATGGGCAATCAAAAAATAAGTGTTCTATCATTTCAAACTGCTGGAAACAATTCTCTTTCAGATAATAGCTGTCTGATATGGCTTTAGGATGGTGGTTATTTTGTATATTAAGTCTATTCTGGCAACATAACCACAATGCGTCCCACATCATTTAAGGTATTCTGTGTTCAGTGAGTTGATCAAGCAGACACTTGTCTTGTATTCCAGGCAGGCAAACAAAACAAGGACTAGTACAAAAATGAGTGGTTAATGTGCATGCGTACATTTCCTTCCTTGTATTATGTAAGACATCCTGAACACTAAGTTTCCACTGTTTCAGCCTTTTATAATGGTCTGTTATGTCTATTGCAATATCTATAGGGATATTATGAAAAAACCCTAATGTCCCTGTCTGCCACTTCCAAAAAAAAAATTAAAATCTACCCTGACCTGAATAAAAGGAACCCAGGTTCTTTCATATTTTTATAGGACAGGTAGTATATTATTATACAAAAACATCATGAAAAGAAATTACAGAATTCATCATGTTGAGACCATCTTCTCTAATAGGTTTGTAAGGGTTCCATGTGATAACGGCGATCACGAAAAGGCAATCTCAGTTAGGGTGAGTGTACATTGCCGAAAATCATTTTCAGCTATGTACACTCATGGTGCACAGCAAAAGAGTACCAGAGACTTTTTTCTTTATGCAGGGCCTGTGTAAAGGATTCTCAACTCCAGGGGATGCATGTTGGGGGGGTGCAAAAGAGTGAAAAAAAAAATCATGGACGGGCGTAACAAAACAAATACACACCTTGAACCAAATCTGGCACCCTTGAAAACCTAGCCTGCCACCAATCCACCGTGCAACTAGGCCAGCTCTGCAGCCCACCACTGCAGTATGGCCCACCAATCCTCCCTCCCCTTCTGCCTGTCACACAGCATGGTCCCTCCACCCCATATGCGTTTACATATAACGACATCCTGTTGCTATATTCATGGACCTCCCCCATCCAGTCACCCTCCCTGCCCAGCAGCCCTGTGCACAGGTGCCATGACTGAGTTGCCCTTTTTGAAAGTACTCAATTGTGGTCACCATAATCACAGGCTACCTTTGTAAGTAATCGAGCACACATTTGGCTGAGTTCAACCTACTGCCCCACAGCAAGCAAAAAAATATATTATAAAGCCTAGTTTCCAACTTTTGGGGAAGGGGAAATACTACACTAACATAAAAACATATAGGGAGAATAAAGGCTTTCAACGTATAAATTCTTTTTTTCATACCATAGGCCAAGCTTTCCATTTGTCAACTTTGTTTTCAGCCATGGAAAGGTTATCTGACCAATTATGAAATGCTAGATCCGGTACCCCAAATGCAATACCCAGGATAGTAATAGGGTCTGATAGGATCTGTATACCAGCAACAGAGATGGGTTGCCTCCCCACATCCTCTTTTAATGCCTTCTCCATATACTTACATAAATTTAAAGCAGGACCAGGTATATGTTAAAAAACAGATATATCCCTGTCTCTGGATTGCTTGCCAGCTACCATCAGATAGACATCATCTACATAGGCCGAGACACAAGGAAAAACTAGGTCACCCTGGCCTGTAATACATCTATTAGTGGATCCTGTTCTAATCCTTGAAGAAGAGGTTCTATATAGAAAGCATACAAAATAGGGCTGAGCGTGCATCCTTATCAAACTCCTCTGCAAATCCTTACAGGTGCCCCAGGCCTTCCATTAACTGCTGTTTTTACTGTAGCTGTCCTATAAAACTGTTTCAGCCAGTTAATTAACATGGGTGGATTCCATACTGTTTTGAAGTCAATGATAGATAATGGTGAGAAACCAAACCAAAGCATTTGCCTGTTCTAAACTCAATACATAACCCTATGATGTGGAATAATCAAAAGGTTCCCTTATCAAAAACAGATTATCTTGATTTGTTCTTTGTGGTATTGTGCATGTTTGTGTAGGAGATATTAAAATTTGAGCTGCTATGGCCAATCTCTGTCCCAAAAGTTTACCTAGAATTTTCCAGTCAGTGTTAATTAAACTAATAGACCTCCAATTAGTCAGATTTTCTTTTTCACCTTTTTTATGTAAATAAATCAGGAGACTTTCAAACAATTCCAGCAGTAATGCAATGTTCCCCGATAAGATCCTGTTATAAACAACCACAATATAATCTACTAAATTGTCCAAGTTTTTTTTTTTACAGCTCCCCTGGTAAGCCATCCAGGTCTAGGGCTATACCTCCTTTTAGTGAAGCCACAGCAATATCTATGATATTTTTTGATATGGGAGCTGCTAAGAGATCTGCAGAGTCTTTAAGGAGATCTGGGATGAGTAGATCACAGAATAATTTCTTAGAAGAAGTAGGGACAGGTGGGGAGGAACCAAACAAGGACTGAGTATATTGATGAACTATTTGCAACATTTTATGATTATTGGATGTGAGGAACCCAGTGTCATCTGCCAACTGAGCCATGTATTGCTTGTCAATCCACTGGTTACACCCATCATATGGATTGCCCCGTTGTACTTTGCACTGAGTGCCAAATTTCTGTTCAGCAAGGAAGGTAGTTGTCCTGTCATATTGAATAGCTGACATCTCCCTTATAATATTAGCAATTTGTTCTGCATAACTATATTTTGTTTCAGAAAATAAATAAATTAAAGACTGAAGTTGTTGTCGCAACTCCAAATAGTGTAAGTACTTCTGCTTATTAGCATTCTTGGCATAAGATTTAAAAAGTGATTTTAAGTCCTGTTTGGTATCTATCTACCATTGTACAGGATTATCACAAAGGTCAAAGGAAGACTTTCTGGTTTCATAAGTCTGTAAGTAACATCCATACATTAGAGCTGTCCAACACTGAGACATTCATTCTTCAGACATTATGCATCATTGGTTTGTTTGTAGCAGCTCCAGTTCTACTAACAATAATACAGTTGTCAGTGGTTTCTATAAGAAGTGAAGTATAACAGTGACATGGCTACCAATTAGAAAGAAAAAATAAATCAATTCTAAATGATAATAGATCTTTCGAGAAAGTATAACTTGGAGGGTATGACCCATAGGTGGCTCTATCCTTAACCCTGGCAGCTGTGTATAAAGAATTCAAAAAATTTGTCATTGTATAATTTTTTAGTAGTCCCTGTTATATCAGACAAGAAAGAATGCAATTAAAGTCTCCACCAAAAACTATTGCCCTGGTTGTAAAAAGATACAGTATGGCTGGATCAGCACAAATATTTCCACATGTGCGAATTTCATTTGGGGGGCGTATATGTTCAAAAATCAAAATTCTTGAGCATTTTAATTGATGTCCAACATAAAAATCTCGACTTGGAACCAAATCAAGTAATCTAGTTACAGAAATATGGGGAATGTTAAGTAAGATTCCTAATCCTGAACACGGGCTACACCCAATGACCAAAAGGATGGCCCTCCAAACCATTCTTGTGAAGCTCTTTTTAATTCCCTAATAGTGTGCAGTCTTGAAACTTGCAAAAAGTATACACCATGTTGGAGATTTCAAAGGATAGAGAAAGTAGTTTGCCTCCTTTTATCATGTTTAATGCTATTGACATTTAAGGAGGCAATAGAGATGTTAAAGGTCATGCCCAGTTAGATGGATGGGCATCTACTTGTCAATTCTAGGGGCTCTCTTTTACTGTACCCTCCATCTTCTAGATTGCTTAGAGTTAGTAGAAACAGCTTCATTATCCATAGTAGGATTCAGTTAGGAGGAAATCACTCAAGAAATGTCCGAGTCATCCTCAGTGTCACCCCATACCTTTCATTTGGATGATAAAATGAAGCAGCTCTCAAGAGGTATATCTTCTGTTTTAGGAAATTTAGCTTTAGGCTGACCCCTGCTACTCATTAGACTAGTAGTTCTGTGTTCCCACACAGTGGAAGGGGGCATTTCTTGAGCAGCAGCAACAGTAGTCAGAGGGGTCAGTATACTAGTAGAGGCAATAGCCATAGTGTCCTGTTCCATAGTGTCCTCCTCCTACTTCATTGGTTCCACCTCAATGCCCTTGGAGGGAATGTGAAGGGGGAAGAATCTGATGAGAGCACAGGTGGGGTTGGATCACTCTGGGATAAGTGTGGTGCTGATGAATCTAGATCTACCACCACCATTGTAGTAAGCTGAGCTTCCACAGGAGGTCCAGTGTCTGCTTCTTACTTGTGCCGTTGTTGTGCTGGTCAGGTGTAGGACATGTTCTGTGCCCCGGTCACAATGTCTCACATAGATACATAGATACATAGACACTCTCAGCAGATAAGGGCCTAAGGCCCACCCAGTCTGTCCATTTGAGCTTTTCCCTTTACATTTTTCTAGAAGTCTGTTGCCCCTTACCCCTGACCTCCAGAATTCCCTTATGTCTATCCCATGCATTCTTAAATTCTGTGATTTTTTTCAGCTCCCACCACTTCCTCTGGCAGGGTGTTCCACTTGTGCGCCACTCTTTCTATGAAGAAATTCTTCCTCACGTTTCCTCTGAATTGCCCTCCCTCCAACTTCATCCCATGCCCTCTAGTCCTGGAACATCTTTTTTGCTGGAAAATAGTGTATTCATGTACCCTGTTCCTCCCTGAAAGGTACTTGTATATCTCTATCATATCCCCTCTCTCTTTCCTCTCCTTCAGGGAGTACATATCCAGGTCCTTCAGCCTGTCCTTATAGGACTTGTGATGCAATCCCTGTACCACCTGTGTTGCCCTCCTCTGAACCTCCTCTACCTTGTCTATGTCCTTACACAGGTAAGGTCTCCCAAACTGCACGGTACTCCAGGTGGGGCCTCACTAGTGTCTTGTATAGTGGAATTATGACCTCCCTTTTCCTGCTGGGGATGCTCCTCCCTATGCATCCCAGCATCCTATTTGCTTTACCTGCTCCCTGCCTGGTCTTCTTGATCTTCCTGTGCAGAAGCTTGCAGGTTGTGCGATGCACAAGAACAGGTTCTATAAGTGTGATCAGATTCATCAAACAAGTTATAGCTCACTGAGCTAGTACAATTGAAGGCAACATGGCCTTTTACAGAGCAAAAATAGTATTTGAGCTTGTCACAAGCACTATTCAGATGAGAAGAGGAACCACAGCAGAAGCAGGACTTGGGCTGCCCTGCCTAAAGTACAAAGCCTCTCTCATGACCCAAGTAAAAAGAACTGGGCAAGTGATGTAAAGTGCCAGTAAGTTGTGTCAAACAAACTCTAATTCAACACCCCTCAGCCCAGATTTGTTCCTTGTCCATCAAAGGTTCTGGGCACCCAAGCACTGCACATTTTGTTTTCAACTAATTCAAAATATCTGTAATGCAGACCCATTCATGTTTAAAGAGAGCAGTAATGATCTTGAAAGCAGGCTTTGTAAGGGGAATGGCTACAAAGGGCACCTATAATGGAGTGTACTTCACATTCAGAAAGCACATCCAAAACTTCTCCAAACCAGAAGATGTCTTGAAGCTAATGTCAAAAGTTGAATCACAGGAAGTATGAATTAAGGTATAGATCTTAGTGGCTTGAAAGCCCAGGCTATCCTTCAACAGTTTACAGCTGACATAAAGTCTGTCAGGAAATGTGTCCAAGCCCACCATATACTTCAATCATACTGCATTTCTTTGTTTAGCAGGCTCTGGGGACATATGAAAGAGTCCTGTATAAGTACGGTTTGGAGCACCTTTGTGAGGAGGTTCTGGTGCTGAAGTAGTAGCAGAAGTCCCAGATGTGGGAACAACAGAGTCAGGAGAAACAGTAGGAATGGGGGGAGCAGTATCCCAGACATGGGGCATGTAGCACCTGCCTAAGTAGAAGGAAAGTGATCTGCAGAGAAGTCCAAAGCAACAGAACCAGTCCTTGTATCAAAGGCAGCAACTGGCACAGAAGAATCAACAATATTTAGTAAATGATTTTGAGTGAGAGCAAAGGTAGATGGTAAGTCTACAGAAAAAGCATTGCCTTGAAGAGAAGCAGCTTCATGAGAAAGTGTCCCGAGGTTAGTTACTGAAATGGGTCTCTGGAACTGCCAAGGCTGCTGTTCCCCTAATTTCTTCCAACCTGCTTCTCAGATCACCTCTGTAGTTGTCAGGTCAGAAACAGAAATGTTACCATCATAAATTGGATACACACTTAAAGAGGTACAACCAGGACAATCATTATGCAGCAAAACAGGAGATGAATTGGCAACCCACCATTGTATACTAGAACCAGCTGCAATTTCTGTGTGTACAAGATCAGTCTTAGAGGATACAATTTCTGAAGGTGTAAAGGGTGAAGCTGTAGCATGTAAAGTATTAACAGGCAGTCGCTGCAGTTTCTCATGAGCAGTGTTCTCTAAAAGGCTAATTTCTGACTTTTCACTGGTCAGCTGTCCCAAGTGAACTACCACAGCTAAGGATGGTTCACACACAAGAGCAATTGGAAAACTCTGCAAAATGCAGGGTCAGGGAACAACACAACTGAAAAAGGAGTAGAAAAAAGTCATACATGTACCTGGTACAGAGGTTTTTTGAAAACAGAGTCTCAGTCTGTTCAGAGGGAACCTGCATGATGACAGGAGCAGCAGTTTCAGTAGTTGGACCTCCAGAGACAGTCGAAACCAATCCAGTTTGCAAAACAAACAACTTCTGTTCTTCATCAGCCAACAGGTTGAACAAGTAAGCCTTTTTCATGAATGACAGTTTCTTCCCTGGAATATGGGACAACAGCAGCAGCAGCAAGCATGAGGCCAGAATCAGCATTCTGGGCAAATACATAACAGTGCGGTAGAGAAACAGACACTCCAACTTCCATGCTTCCTCAGAGCTCCAGGTGGGGAGGGAAGCAAGCACCTACACCATAGCAGCCATCTCTCCCTCCTCTCTGGAATCCTTCTTGTCTCCATCAGGAAGCAGACAGCACCCCTGCTGAAGAGTAGGGGATTTTCCCGAGTGTCATGGCCAAAATTCCCCAATCAGTAAAACAAGTCCATGTAACCCATGCTCCATGATGCACATGGAAATAAGCTATAACATCTTGATTTCTCTGTGCATATTGATGCAATTCAGCAAATGCTTCACCCTAAGCTTGGTGCTTTGTACAGGAATAAAGTGAATATACAGCTCCCTGCCTGCCAAGAAATTGTCCTAAAAATGATTCTTCCAATTTTTGACTACAGTGATTTAGTCTACGGCAGTTCCCCTAAATCCTCCCTTACCAGATTGGACCCCCTTTTTCATTCTTTCTGCTACTTTGCTTTAGAGTGCCCCTCTCATACTCATCACTGCTCTATTTACTCAGCTCTTTCACTCCCAATTCTTGATTCTAAGCACCTTTCTCATTGTGTCTCTTTTTCATCCAAATTCTGGCTCAGCAGTCTTCCCTCTTATTTCAAATCCCTTATTTCCTCTCTTCCCGCTTCCTCCTACCCTCTCCACAGCAATACTTTCCATTTTCTTTATGTTCTCTCTAGAAAATCTATTGTTGATCAATTTGCTTTTTCTTACCACCTTCCAAAACTCTGACCCTCCCTTCCCCTTCCAATTCATTCTGCATCTTCTCCTTCCTTCCTAAAGTCTCTTCTTTCTGACTTTTGTCATCCTACCTGCAACTGCTTGCAACTGTTCTTCCTTTTCTCCATTCTCTAGTCTTGCACTCTTCTTAGTGTTCTGCTCTTTTCCCTTTCTGTATGTATTAGAGTGTGTGCTATTTTCTAGATGCTTCATTTACTATTCTGCTTATATTTATGATTCTGCTTGTAAAATTATATTGTATTTTAAGTTTTTTATTAGTTATCTCCTACTCCCCTCCCCCCCAGGACACATCTGGAAATGAGCTGTTTTCAGCTTAGTATGTACTTCCTGCTTAAACTTTTATTTATCTATTTATTTATTTATTTATTTATTTATTTTTGTTAACTGTGTAGGTATACTAGAGAGCATAGCTGCCTATTTTCAGGTATGACCAGGGTGATTACAACAAAGGGTACATAGACAATAGTATATACAAGAAAACATCATCGGAACAAGTAGAAGTCAGACATAGTACACTTATACAAAATTTTCAGCAATGACAGTACATTTGCAAGAATCTATATGTAGTAACAAAACAGAAATATAAGTGCAAATTGCTAGCAGTCATAAGTCATACAACAAGTGAGTAAGTGCTTGAAGAGAGGAAATAGCAAGATTTCCAGGCAGGTTTGAGAGTAGTAGAGGTTGGACCCGGTAGGCAGCTAGGAGGAACCATTACAGAAGTGGGTGGATAGAGAACAGGAGCAGGGTTCAGAGCTTAGAAGAGCCATACAAAGCTCCTTTTTGAAGCTGTGTGGAGAAGGGGAGATTTTTAGACTCAGTGGAAGGGAGTTCCATAGTTTAGGGGCTCAGCTAGAGAAAGCATTCTCCCCCATTTTGATTTTACATCTCAGTTGGACAAGAAGAGGTTTGTCAGCAGATCTCAGTGAGTAGGCAGAGGTCACAGGTTTGAGCAGTAGATCCAATTTGTCAGGTATCTCGGAGATTATATTCTTTATAAAACAGTAGGAAGTAAACTGTTGGAAGGCTGAGGGGGGTAAACCATCCCAGACTGGAGTATAGTGTGCATTGGTGAGTAAGTTTGGGTAAAGACAGAGCAAAATGACAAATACTGTTGTAGCAGACATCCCACTTTCAGAGGAGCCCTCCAGTAGTTGCCAGAAAAGCTATTAACCCATATGCCAATTTGGGTCTCAGGATCCCATGTGCAATGGCCATCCTTGCTATGGATGTTAGGCTATGTCTCACTTTACATGCCAGCCCAAGTTGAATATTGACAGATTTAATGACTGAGGCTAGGTGCAGGTCAAAATCCAATGGGAGATCAAGGGTTACTCCTAGGTATTTAAAAGCAGTAACTTAGTTAAGGGGAGAGCCATCAAGCACTCTGATACTTAATGGTTGGGTGCAGGACCGAATCGTTGAACCTGAACTGAAGAGCATAGTCATCATTTTATTTTTATTTAAGACAAGCTTGTTTTGCAATAGCCAGCTCTGAAAGGTACTGAAGTTACTATTGAGATTCAGGTTGTTATCTAAGAGGTTTGAGGAGGATGATTAAAGAACAAGATCATTGGCATATAGCAGACCTGAGCAAGCACCAGAGAGTGGTGGGATGTCATTTATGAAGACTGTAAACAGGAGAGGGCCAAGAATCAAACCCTGGGGCACTCCAATCCAAGTAGGAGCAAGAAGGGACTTGACATCTCTGATCTGGACAAATTATTGATGCTTCAAAAGATAATTTTGGAACCAGGCAGTGACAGAGGTAGAGAAGCCTAGGGATGATAACTTTGATAGGAGCAGTGGGTGGTCAACTAAATCAAATGCTTTTGTAAGATCAACAAAAGTAGCCCCAGTGAGAGATCCTTTGTCCATAGCGAGTCTGACATCATTTGTAAACTGTATGAGAGCAGTGAATGTACTGTGCCCATGTCGGAAACCATGTTGGTCAGGGGCAAGGAATTTGAAGGAGTAGAGGTAATCCAAGACCTGGGTAGCAACAATTTTCTCCAGTATTTTAGAGAGGGTGGAGAGGATGGCAATAAGATGGTAGTTATCCAGGTTAGTGGTGTCACCCTTTTTGTAGACCAGTACAACTCAAGAAATCTTTCAGAGGGAAGGGACATATTCTGTAAGAAGAGACAGGTTTAGTCACTGGAGAGTCTACAGACAGTACAATGGTTCTTAGGAATTTTGGTAAGAGTCCATCTGCCCCAGCCGATCCAGCAGGAGAGATGGACTTAAGTAAGAGTAAGATTTCACTCTCAGAGACTGGGCGAAGGGTGAAAGATGGGTTGGAAGGTTTAAAGTTATCCTCCGCAGTGACAGATAAAGGAGAGGTCAGTAAATCTGGAGCTAAGAGCCTTGGCGATGGTGAGTAGGTTATTGAAATTACAGCCATCCACGACCATATCAGAGATGGTATTGCACTTTTAAATAAATACTATAAATAAATAATTCCAAGGCTTGTTGTTGTTGTTGTTGCAGGATCCATATCCTTCTATGCTTCCCTGGTAGCAGGTTTAGTACCCACCCACAGAAATCCTGGCTTGCAGTATGCACTGTGTAAATCCAACTTTGTCTGACACCAACTGTGGTAGAGGCATAGTTCAAGAAGCATAAGCAAACCAGGGAAAGGTACAATATTTTCAAGCAGTGTTTTATTAACAACAATAAAATAAAAAAAAAATGTTCAGGATAGCTCTTCATACAGACAGATCAAACAATGTCCTGCATCTGAGAGTTTCTTTTTAAAATCTTAATCTCCATCTATCCCTAAACAAGAACACTGCTCTCTTTTTTATAAAATGCCTTTTTCTGACACTTTAAATTATGCATTCTGTTGGCATACATCAATCTCCTGTTTTCACAAAATGTCTCAAAACCTTGTCAATTTCTTTCCCAACGCCAGCCTGCAGGTGCAACAAAATAGAAATTCTGTTCCACAGCTGGTCTCCTACTGCATTGACAATTTCATAAACAAGCTTGTGTTCCAGACTGATATATTTTCTAATAAACCCAACCAGCTTTCTGCATTCCTTTCAACAATATAATTACATAAATTTGCAAACTAAGGGATTCCACTTTCACATAAAGATTCACATAGAAACATAGAATTTGGCGGCAGATAAGGACAGCTTGGCCTACCTAGTCTGCCCATTTCCCTACCTAACGGATAAGCTGCACATCCTAGTTAACCAACAGCCTACTTCCTCCTACTCCCCAATAGAATTGCCTTATGTCTGTCCCATGCATTCTTGAATTCCCCCACTGTTTTTGACTCTACAACCTCCTCAGGAAGGTTGTTCCATGTATCCACAACCCTCTCTGTGAAGAAATACTTCCTCACTTTACCTCTGAGCCATCATCCCTCTATCTTCAAATTTTGCCCCCTTGTTTTTGCACATCTCTTTTTCTGAAAGATGCTACCCTCCTGGACTTTGTTGATTCCCTTGAGGTATTTGAAAGTTTCTATCATGTCCCATGTATTTTTTAGCCACAGAGAAGCAAGTGAAGAAACAAAAAAAATAGGAACAGCTAGAAACAGCAAGAGAAGAAAGGGAGATAAAAGAGGGAAACTGTGGGATCACTGGAGTAGCCAACTGCTAGGTGCCACAAGGAAATGTATATTGTGTAATAAGATGGGTAAAATACAGACAAGTGGAAGAAATAGGAGAGAACAACATAGATACTTGCTTTTAACTCTATATAACAAATGGGACAGGGTTTTATCCTACCATGTCACAGGCAGCAAAGGAGCATGGTTTGGCAGCTTAGAAGGCACCTCAGAATGGGACAACAGTCACCAAAGCACAGTGGGACCTTGCACTCATTGAAAGATCTTCCCTCTGAGTTCTCCCATACATTTTAACCTTTTTATCCCTCAATACAGGATTGAAATCCAAGACATATGCCCAGTATTAGGTTGTGGTCACCAATAGAACTGCATACACCACCTAACTTAGTATCATCAGCATATTTAGTTGAGCACAATGTTAGGTCCTTAGTTAAATCAGAGATAAATATGCTAAAGAGCAGAGTCCCCAGCACTGATCCCTGCAGGGCTACACTGGATACAGTAATGTCATTTGATCTATGGCCTCTAATTATTACATACTGCAACCTATTATTTAACCAGTTTGAGGTCCAATATATCAACTTGTTGTTTATAGTCCCCTTCTGCATGTCTTGAATTATTGCCTAGTGTGGTACAAGTTGAAGGCCTTAGAAAAATTATGATAAATGATGTCACACGCAGTCCTTTTTCTAGGGTGCTACTTATTTTTTCATTAAAACACATGTTAGTAACACAGGATTTACCTAGCGTAAAATCATGTTGATATAAGTTCTTATTGATGATAATGCTAATTATGTTTTTTATAATAAGCTTAAGGATTTGCCCTGGGATCAATGCTAAACGAATAGGTCTGTAATTATTTGAGTCTTCTTTATTTCCCTTCTTGAAGATTGGAGTATTATTTGCACTCTTCCAGTCTTCTGGGATCTGACCTGTGTTACTTGATGCCTCACAAATAATTTTGTAATGGGGTAATTATACCAATCAACATGATTGTGAGCATTTTTCCTGTGATATCATCAAGGTCTGGAGCTGAGTCAAGTTAAAAATGTTTTATACATTCCTTGATTTGTTCTTCAGAAATAGATATATAAAGTATGTGGAAAATGACAGCTGGGGTTATAATTTTAGTGTGAGGATCATATACCTTACAAAGCTATTTAGTGAATACATTAGCCATTTGCAGAGGATATGTAAGCATGCAGTTTCCATCAGAAATGGTTACAATTGTCTATGATTTCTGAGTGTGTTAATGTAGCTGCAGAAGATGTAACTATTGGTTTTGTTTGCATTTTTGCCAGCCATAATTCCGTATCTATCTATGCCTTTCTTATTGCATTTTTGGATTTCTTTAGCAATAATTTGCACTTTGTCCAAAGTGCAAGTACCTTATTTTTTTATATTTTTTATAGATTATTAATTGTATTAATTAATATTTTAACTTTGTTTGTTAACCATTCAGGCCTTATTAATCCATTACTGTATTTTTTTAATTTTAGGAATGAATTTATTACAGATTACCAGTACTGTATGTTTGAACTCTTCCCACATATCATCAACGCCTCAGTTCTTCAGTACCTATTTATTTTATTCAGTTAATTGTTTGTACTGGTCATGTCACCTTTTTCATATAGGAAGATCTCAACAATGCCCTCAATTTTCTGTTGGGATGTGATAAACATTAAACAGAAGAGTGTGATGATCACTGTTTCCCAAATGAGTCCCAGTTTAATGCATACTGATTTTAAAATTTTCTGATGCTAAGACCAAATATAGAAAATACCCTTCTCTCATGGGTTCACATACATACAATATTCTTTTAACCCAATCTGATGAGTTGCCATAATGAGATTTTCCCCAGCAGTTGAAAGAGCAGTACGTTGAGCAGCATATTTTCCCAATCAGTGTCTCCCAAATTAAAATCACCCACAAGTAGGATATCACCAAACTCATTAGCTTTCTCATGTTCTGCTAGTATTTCTGATATTAATTCAATATCCAAGCCAGGTGGCCTGTAACAGAGGCCTACAATCATTGGACAGATAGAAGGAGAAATAAGCTTAACCCACACGGTCTTAGTACAGGCTGAGACATTTTTTATTTCATGGGAGCTATTGAATGATTTTATCTTTTATCCAATAAGTAATGCAACCCCTCTCCCCATCTATCAGTTCTGTCATGGTGGTATAATGAGTATCCAGATAGATACCTCCCCCATAGTCAGTTATCACCCCACCTTGTTTCAATAATGACTATAAGATCAAAGCTTTTTTCCTCATTAATTATTTGTAATTTTTCCATTTTATTTGCTATACTTAAAGCATTCAGAAATATATAGTTTGTTATCTTTACTTTTACCTACTACTGTAGATTTCTTGTTATACTATTTGCTTATCCCATCCAGATGGGATGCTATAACTCCCCCCCATTAGTTTAAATTTACCAAGTAAAAAAAAATCAGTATTTAATGTCCTAGCAGGTTCAATCTAGCATAGAGATTGTTTTCTTTTTTGAAAATGCTTTCATTTTCAAGGAAGGTTATACCATTCCTTTTACACCAAAGAGTCTCATATTTATGTGTTCTATGGTGTGATTTTATTTCCATACTGTACATGCTCTGAGCTCTTGGAGGATAACACAGATGGCAATTTTGCATCCCTTTGCCCTTATATGTTTCCCTAAATCCAAACGCTTATAACAAATATCTTTTTTGTGAGACCCTCCCTCATCATTGATATGTAATACTACTTTAGTGTGATCTCTCTGCTGATTCTTCATGAGTTTATCTCTACAAGCAGAGATGTCCTTTATCCTTGTTCCAGGGAGGTATGTCATAGTGACAGCTAGTTTATCAGTACTACAAATGCTGGAATCTATGTATCTAATAACTGAGTCACTTATTGCCAATTTATTTTGTGATGATTCTTCAGGATTTGATAATCCATGTCCTCAGTTCTCAAATCTTTCAGGTTCTTCCTGATTGGTGGGCTAATAAATTATATTTCCTATTCAATTTTATCTTAGAGAAGGGGATGGTTCCAGAAGAATGGCTTGCTAGCCTAATTATTCCAATACATAAGAAAGGAGATTTAAATGATTCTGGGAATTATAGGCTGATCAGCCTGTTATGTATAGCAGAAGAAATTTTCTCAGGAACCATCTTAGAGAGACTAGAGGATTGGATGACTTTAAATAAACTCAATTTCAGAAGAACAAGCAGGTTTTAGGAAGAATAAAGGCAAAATTGATAACATATTTGTATTCAATTATCTCATCGAAAAATATTGTTTAACTCAGAAAGGCATATTATATATGGCATTTTTAGACCTAAAAGTCAGTTTTGGCAGTCTTAATAGGAACCTGCTTTGGGAAATTCTACAAGAATGTGGTATACAAACTCATCTTCTGAATGTCTTGAGATGCCTACATGAAAATAATACTGCTTGTATTAGAATCACAAATGAGGGGTATGTCTCTGAGGCAATACATATAGAAAAGGTATCAGACAGGGTTGCCTTTTGATGCCAATTCTATTTAATTTATACATAGAACAATTAATTAGAGAAAGGAAGACAATAGACTATACAGCCATGGGTATTAATGGGAATAAAGTGGGCATTTTAATGTATGCTGATGACATTGTATTATGCTCACTAACCAAAACTGGATTAAAACAAGCAATTAGAGGCTGCACAAACACTTTAAAGAACCTGGAATTGTCAATTAACCCACAAAAATCTGCTATTCTGATATTTGGTAAAATAATACAGAAAAAGGAATATCAGAATTGGTTTATTGACAATATAACCTTTGAAATTAGGAATGAATACACCTATTTAGGTGTTGTGTTTGATACAAAGATGTCCTGGGCTCAACAGTTCATTAGATCAAAGAAAGAAGGTCTAAGTGATGCAAGGGCTATCACGAAATTCTGTAAATAATTTGCAGATAACTCATATATTGCTCTTAAAAGAGCATTCAAATTTAAGATAATTAGCTCCCTGTTGTATGGGGCAGAACTTTGGGCTTTTTCTAGAAATTCTAAGACATCGGAGGTGTCCCGGAATATGTTGTATAAATTGATCCTAGGTCTGCCTCAGCGGACTCCGACAGCTCTACTTAGGACCGAATTACAAATTAAATCAATTGCTCTTGAAGCCCAATTAAGATCCTTAGGACTACTGCAAAAAATTGTGATGGCACCTTAAGATAGTCTATTGGCCAAATGTTGGCTAGACACCAAGGGGTGATTGTCGAGTAATGGCTGGTTCTTTGAATTAAACTAACATTTGATTAAGTCAGGATTGATACACATTTGGGATAACCAAGTGAAAATAAATGTAAAATAATATGTAAAACTAGCCAAGCAAAAGCTCATTAACAGCTATTTCCAGAATGAGATGAGCAAATTGAGAGAGGTGCTTTTCTGCAGAACATATTCAGAAAACAAACAAATACTAAAAGAAGAAAAGTATTTGGCATTTTGTGAGGATAGCTCGCAAAGGAATGCCTTCTGTAAATTCAGACTGGGTCTAATAAACATGGAATATGGGAAGGAATCCTCCTTTGAAATTTTAAACTGTGTGGTTGTAACTCAGCTACCATTATTACATGTAGGCATCTGATATTTGACTGTACAAAAATGGCAAAATTAAGAGAAAAATGGTTGTACCCAATATGGGGGAAACTAAGTTCTAACAATGAAACAAATTATATCAAATGCATGTTTTTCTGTGATAAACTAAGTCATATCTTTGCTATGGCAAATTTTGCAAAATATGCACTTTATATTATTTCTGGTAGGGAAACAAAATAAAACTTGTGGGATATAAATGTTAACTATTCATATGTAAAATGTTGTTATATTTAACTTAATGATGTATATCTAAAGTGTGTGATTAATTGCATGTATCTGATTCTTATGTACTGTATGTGATAATGCAAATTTTATACATACTGGCCCAGATATTCAAAAGGGTTGTGCATGGCGCAACAGTGTTGCACCATGCACAACCCACTGATGCACCCCTGCATGATATTCAAAAGGGGAAAGTGCGCTGCACAAATCCCGATGTGCCAGAGCACATCAGTAATGTATGCAGGCACAGGTGGGGGGGGGCGTGCCCATGCATAACCTGCACAGCCTGATATTCAGCCCAGGATGTGCAGAGACATATGCATGCTCAACCCCTACCTGTGCCTGCACAAAGTTAGCCAAAAAGCAACAAATGATGGCCACCCACAGGTGAGCTGCCACATTGCAGGGCACAACTGCGGCAGCTGCTACATGTGGGTGGTCACCCAAGTTCCTGCCGCAACTGGTGGCACCCCCCCATGCCCCATCATGGGCATCCATGTAGCTAAATCCCCCCTTCAATATCCCTGGTGGTCCAGTGGACCATTATGTGCCCAGTCATGGGCATCGATATAGTAACTCTCTCGTCCAATATCCCTGGTGGTCCAGTGGACTGATCGCTGCCTGATTGCGGGCATCTGTAAATCATAAAATAGTCCTATTACCCTGGTGGTCTAGTGTACCCCTCTCCCCACCGCCCGCTGAGCCCCACCACCCTGCTCCCCGTCAGCTGGCAGCGGGCACACCCACCCACCTGCTGCCTGCCGACTGACAGCTTGGTAGGGCTGCCGCAATTGGTTCACAACATGAGCCAATGGGCATGCAGCCCATACTGTATTATTAGTCCAGATATGTGAATGAATTCATTCACATATCTGGACTGTGTTGTACCATATGTTACATGCCCATTGGCTCACACTGTGAACCACTGGCGCAGCCCTCACCGAGCTGTCAGTCGGTGGGCAGTGGGGTGGCAGGTGGGGGTGTTGCCGCCTGCCAGCTCACGGGAGCGGGCAGTGGGCCTCAGTGGGCGGTGGGAGGGAGTACACTAGACCACCAGGGTAATAGGACTATTTTATGATTTACAGATGCCCACGATTGGGCAGCGATCAGTCCACTGGACCATCAGGGATATCAGAGGGGGATTTCATTTAGACAAATGCCCATGATTGGGCTGCAGGGGACCAGTGTGATTTCAACAGATGCCCACGATCGGGCACATAGCCATCCACTGGACCACCAGGGATATTAGAGGGGTGTTTTCTTTCAGACAACTGCCCGCGATCGGGCTGCAGGAGGCGTCAGTCCCTGACGGCTGCTGCCTGGCATGGCACCAGGCACAAGTCATCGGGGATTGGTGCACCTGCATGCTAATGGGATGCAAATGGGGCCATAATGACATGCAAATGGCCCCATGTGTGCCTTGCATAAATTATGGGCCCATTTGCATGTCCCCTTTTGAATATCGCAGGTGCTGTGCATAGCGCAATGGCACTTGCGCTAGAGCATCTCCCTGCTCCACTCTGTCCACTTGCGCTGGTGCAGTGCCACTGTGCCATGCACAGTGGGGGTGGCCAGGGTGCGATATTCAAAGCTGCTGTTCCATAGCGCATCTCCATTGAATATCGCCCAGGCCACACCCCTGTGCAGCGAAGTTGAGCTGTGCCCAGGCTTGCGCCACAGCCTGGCGCAGTTTGAATATCCGGGTCACTGAATAAAGAAAATCTGGTTCTGAATTTGAGTCTGTTCCCAGTTCCCAATTAGATGTCAGTTTATGCCTCATATCTGTTTGTGAGTGGTAAACCCATTGCTAGGTTTATTGCCCTTCTTCCATTTTTTCTTTTAGTTCTGTCCACTAGACACCAGTCTGCTTCATCATCCTCATAATTTTCCAGCACCTGCTAGATATTCCCGGTAGCCTCAAGTGATGTGTCTATTTCACTCCCTTCCTCCATATTTCTGTTCTTACTTTTCTCTTGCACTTTCCCCATGGTTGGGTTCTCAGAGGTTAATGTATGAACAAAGTTTGCTTTCTTATCAATTTCACAAGACTCTCTTATGTTTTGTATTTCTTCTTTAAGTAATTTAATGCCACTTAGCATTGTAACGTATGTAATACATTTCCCACATGTTAAAGAGTCACTTGGTAAATATTTGGGTTTTAATATATACATGCTACATTTATTGCATGTCACAGGGGAGCCATCACTACACATAAGATTTCCAATGTCCTGGGTGATAGTCATTATTTTAATTTGCAAACCGAGTTCTTTTAACACAAACAAATTTGTATTGCATTCTTAAAAAAACACCTACCAACATCCCCATGAAACAAAATTTGTGGCCGTTGTCCCATCTTTCCTGGCAGACATGGCAGACACACACTTCCCTCTGTGCCCATCACCTCCACACATGCCAGCTCCATTCATTAGCGGCTGAGCTTTTAAGCCTGGGACCCAGAAGTGAGTGTGACACAAACTGTTTGAAATAACTTAAAAATGAGACTGCCAGCATTCCATTCTTCAGTACTGACATCCTACTAAAATCCTGCACCACTGATATAAAAACAACACACGTCTACTAAGTTGTAGTTCTGAGCACTATCTGGAAGAACTACATCTCCCAGAATACCTTGGTCATGTTTCCCTAGGCAACAGTATACTGCTGCCTACATCACTCTTAGGCATGGCTTGTTAATTTTCTTTTTGTTTTGTTTTTATAGATTGTTTTTGTTATATTTGTCTCATAGTCAGTCACACATTGTGGGGGTAGGGTTCACACAAACACTCCTTTCTGCACTATAACAAGGTCTCACACAGTAGCCCCCTCTACAGATCATGTTTAGCATTCTTTACACAAACTGTGACATAGTAAAAACTCCAAATTACAGGTTCCATGATGAGAACTGTACAGAATGTTGTCCAAAAAAAGAAAACAATTGAAAACACAGTTTTTCATATCTGCGTTTATTCAAGTACAGTTAACTATGGCTCAGTTGGAGTTAAGTCATTCATTTCTGTTATTAGGTACATTACCAACTGCTGCCAACTAGCACACATGTCCTGTCCCCTTTAAAGCCTTTTTAAAGTCACAGCACAATAAAAGGGGCCTACTGAGATAGTCCTACATAGCACATATGTGGGAGAACAAACCATAGAAATAAAGTCTCAGAGGCGTAGCAAGTATTTGGTGGTAGAGGGGGTCCAAAACATTTCTAGGGGGGGTCTGGGGGCATGCTCTCCCAGAAAATTTTGAACATTTAGGAGTTAAATGGTGCTCTTTCATGAATTTTTAGACAGTAACTGTTGAGTTACAAAATGCATCAAAATTCAAGTTGTCAGTCTCATCCCTCCCCAGTCCCAAGTCTTTCAATTGAAATCAGGATTCTTTTTCTCCCTTTTTAAATTTCTACCATTCGATTCTATTCTATAGATCTCTTAACATTCTGTTACCAACCCTACACCACCTTTGATGTTCCTTCTATTTTTTCTTTTGTTAATTTTCTCTTTCCCAATTTTAATTTCTGTGTTCAGCTACTGTCTTGCCTTTTATGTTCCACCTATCCCACTGCATGTATTTCCCTTTTAATTGTCACCTCTCTATGGCTTCTCTTAATAGTCTCATTTCCCTCTATATTACATGCATAATCCCCTTTTCTGCAAACAAAAAATGGTCAGGCAGTTAATATATTTTTAAATATTTTAATACTGCTTGTGTCAGGCTCACACATTAAACAGTATTGCAGGAAAACATATTAAACCATATATAAACTGCTTGACTATCATCTGTGTGCAGAAGATACACTACGTTTACCAAAGTGGGATTAAAATGATCAAACTACTACATATGCAGCTGGTAGAATGAATTATTTGACATCTGGGCATCAAATAATTCATTCTACCAGTCATCAGAGTGTATTAATAAAATGTAAACTGCAAACATCACTCACCAAACTCCAGCCAGAGCTCACAAAGGAATGGATCAGATTTGGGTCCTTTAAGCAACAATTTGCCAACCTGTGGGTCCCCTCATTAGGTTTTTTTTTTCTATACCTGTCCTTTTCCTTAATTCAGACTTCTAAATGGCTGCTTAATACAAACCATCATTTGCATATGTCTGAAGCTTTTACCAGTTTATATCTCACACATTTACTGTACACAATTAAAAAGCTATTCTCATTTTAAGTGAGTCTGGTATGCTTTTTCCCCTATAAAAACATACAACCACCCATTGGGCTTAATTATTGCCCCACTGGTACTCACTGACTGATAAAAATGTTTTGTTGTGCATATATATATTGTGCATCATATAATGATTTTCTTGTAACAAGGTTAAAGATTATTGCCAGATGTCAGTATGTATAACCCTACATGCAGGCCAGGAATCCATAGATAAGTGATCCCCTCCAAAAAATGTTTCTGTGATGAGTTGGTTTTTAACTCATCACAAAAACATTTTCAGATGGGCTAAGAGGCTGGAAGCAATTAGGTCCTTTATAAATTCAGCCATATTTCCTTTTTTTTTCTTTAATTCCCAGACAAATGGCCTCATCGGTGCTTACTGACAGACTGTGGCCTTTTATTTTAATTTTAAGTGGTAGTGGATTGAGATGAGTCAAAAGTTCTGGTCCTTACCTACAATCAGCAAAATTATGTTTTTTTTCCAATTCCTAACCCAGTTCTCCATTCCTATGCTCTCTCTCTTGGCTTATTGACTAAGCAGTGCCTGTGCACTTAAACCACTCTGAATATGTGCTTCTGGTGGCCCTCAGACTATGGTAGGGACATTGTCATGCAGTGATACAGGGTGAAGCATGTAATCCACAAGCTCAAGGCCCTTAACTATGGCAAGGAGGAGTGACAGAGTCGACGGTACCTCTGGTTGGAGTACTTATTTATAAGCAAGCAGCCTCTGTGAAAAACAATCACTTTCAAATGGCCGGCAGCCATGCTGTTCACACACCACATAGACTCTCTCACTGTGTGACTGATGCAGGAAAGTCTGAGTCTGCATGCTCTGGCTGAACCACCTGCGGATCCCTGTACAGTCATCTGACCACAGACCCATTGATCTGACTGAGGCTCCTTGTCTATCCCCAGAGGAAGGCAGGGCTGATTGATGCATATTAATAAGCTGACGCTCACCTCCCGTCTCACTAGTACAGTGCTGAGTCACTTTAATGGATTAAATACATTGGACCTGGTGTCTGCTCAGAGACAGGCTGTGAGTAAAAGTGGAAGTGAAGGGGGGAGGCACTTTAATGGAAAATAAATTCCTGAGGGAAGGGATCACAGATGACATTTTACAAGCCAGACAGGCAACAGGGGGTTCCATGCACCCAGAAAACCCCCTCTGGATACGCCTATGAGCCTTCTAAAACTTTCTGAATCTCATTTTTCTTCAGGTGCAGACTCATACACTTTGTCCAGGAAAACAGTATTCTCACCATATAACCATATGTTAACTATGCACCAGAAGGGCCACACTCTTCACACATTTCTTATATACTGCCCCAGAGTCCAGAATTTACCACAAGTATCCTGCTGGCTGTAACAGAGAATCTGGCACCTTAACTAAAACAAATGAAGCTAGTATAAGGCAAGGTTAAGGCATCTCTGAGCAACTTCTGAGTCACTCAGTAGCTACTGAGTCATTCAGTAAAATTATAGTGCTAGCCAAAATAAACATAACTAGCAGATGTGTTGTCTGTTCAGAACAATACAAAAATGAGAAACAATCAGATATGGTTTTGATTTTTAAATATTATTTTTAACTTTTCCATATTGCCATAGCTGGTATACACCTTAACATCTAGGTAAAAATGCTATACCCAAATCAGATAATTTCTAACTTGTACAACAATCTCTGTGAGCATCAACAGAAGTGAGCGGCATCAGTGTATCTCAATCATCTGTGAGATGAAAGATAGTAATCTGTGAAACATTTGTAGCCAGTAGGATATCAGTGACTGACATTTCACATCAGCAATCACATATGAGACAAAATACTTTAATATGAGAAATGAAAGCACTGTGTATCATATCTCATTAACTAGGTAGAAAGAAATAAAACAGCAGCTGTATGATACATCATACAGTCCTTCTTATAATGAAGCATTCCCTCCCCATGTATGTTAATCTTCATCAGTAACGTTCCTTCTTCTTTACCTGTGGCTATAGGTGATGTCAGTGTGCTCAAAGCTGGTGGCACAGCACTACACCAGAACAGACACCTGCTAGTTCAACAAGCACTGCACAATGAGTGAAACGAGGCAATGAAGGATGCTCCATCTCTGCACCAGCACTTAAGGAACTGAGTAGGGCTGAAGAAGTATGTGTGTGTGTGTGTGTGTGTCTGTGTATACAGTATTCCTATTCCACAAGCTGATGTATTTTTTAATTCACTGAAAGGGCAGGCTTTGATTGAGTGATTGGTCTTTTTCACATCCCAGTAATGTCCTTGATTGAATTCCCATTTTAAATCCCTTTGTTTTAGCATTGTGTTGAACACAAAATAATAAATTAAATGAATCTTAATGGAACAATAAATGCATCTTTGATTTTCTTTCACGTCAGTTATACTGGCTTAATCAATCATATCAAAAACAGATATAAAATTCATTGTGATTATTTAAAGAAGAAAGCAAAAATATCACTTTAGATATCAATTTGTAATAACAAGTTTAATATCTAATAATCTCTCCTCAAGTGACTTTTACAGATATATTTGTTTATTTCTGTTTTGAATGTTTGACCAGGAAAGACACACTTTGCTATGATAGCTCATTTCCAGTTGCATCACAATGGAGGTGGTGGTGATGATGGGAGTTTAGTTTACATGGACCTTTTTTAATTGATAGAGGAAATGCTGACCAGGACACCAGGGGAAATCTCCATCTCTTGCAATCATAGCAATGGGATCTTTAAAGAGCAGATATTGGCCCAGATATTCAAAAGGGTTACACCATGCACAACCCACTGATGCGCCCCGGTGAGATATTCAAAAGGGAAAAGTGCGCCGCACAAATTCCGATGTGCCGGATCGCATCAGTAATGTATGCAGGCACAGGTGGGGCGCTGCCAGATAACCTGCACAGCCCGATATTCAGCCCGGGATGTGCAGAGCCATGCGCAACCCCTACTTGCACCTGCACAAAGTTAAGCCCCAAAAGGAACAAATGATGGCCACCCACAGGTGAGCTGCCACACTGCAGGGCACAACACGGCAGCTGCCACCTCTGGGTGGCCACCCGAGTTCCTGCTGCACCTGGCAGCACCCCCCATGCCCCATCGTGGGCATCTGTGTACATAAACCCCCCTCCAATATCCCTGGTGGTCCAGTGGACCACTATGTTCCCGATCACGGGCATTTGTCTCCCAAAAAAGCCTTGTCTAAAATCTCGGTGGTCAGTGGACCGCTATGTATCCGATCGCGGGCATCGGCATATCGCCCCCATACAATATCCCTGGTGGTCCAATGGACCACACTTTGCTCAATCGTGGGCATCTGTAAAGATAAAGACAACCTATTACCCTGGTGGTCTGTGTCCCCTTCCCTGAGCCCTCATCTGCCTGCCTTCGTCAGCCAGCTGGCGGCAAGCACACCTACCAGCCACTTCATTCCACTGACTGACAGCTTGGTAGGGCTGCATGCTCCACTGAGCTCGATAACGTGGAGCCATCGGGCGCAGCGCTATACTATTACTACACAGTCCAGATGTGAATGAATCATTCATATCTGGAAATGTGAATGGTTATGGATCGCACACCCATTGGCTCACGATGTGAACCATCGGACGCGCAGCTCTACCAAGCTGTCAGTCAGTGGGTGGTGGGGTAGGCGGGTGGTTGCTGCTGCCCACCGCTGACAGGGGAGCAGGGTGGTGGGGCCTGTGGGCAGGTGGGAGGGGGCATCACCAGGGTAATAGGTTGTCTTTATCTTTACAGATGCCCGCGATCGGCAGTGATTGGGTCCACTGGACCACCAGGGATATTGATGGGGGCCCTATGCCAATGCCCGCGACCGGGCACATAGCAGTCCACTGGACCACCAGGAAATGATAGATGAGTATTTTGCCACAAATGTCTGCGATCAGGCTGCAGGGGTGTCGATCCCCAACGGCTGCTGCCTGGCAGGGCGCCAGGCACAAGTCATCGGGGATCGGCACACCTGCATGCTAATGGGATGCAAATGGGGCCATAATGACATACAAATAGCCCCATGTGCTCCTTGGATAAATTATGGCCCAATTTACATGTCCCCTTTTGAATATCACAGGTGCTGTGCATGGCGCAATGGCACTTGTGCTAGCGCATCTCCATGCTCCACTCTGGCCACTTGCGCTGGTGCAGTGCCACTGTGCCATGCACAGTGGGGGTGGCCAGGGTGTGATATTCAAAGCTGCTGTGCCATAGTGCAGCTCCATTGAATATCGCCCAGGCCTCACCCCTGCACAACCAAGTTGAGCTGCGCCCAGGCTTGCGC
This sequence comes from Neoceratodus forsteri, assembly GCA_016271365.2. Classification (NCBI taxonomy): domain Eukaryota; kingdom Metazoa; phylum Chordata; order Ceratodontiformes; family Ceratodontidae; genus Neoceratodus; species Neoceratodus forsteri. Next base: position 811,189,903 of record CM028129.1, on the reverse strand, counting down.
CACAGCCTGGCACAGTTTGAATATCTGGACTATAGAGTTTAAATATTTCTCCTCTAACACATAGCATGGGATACTCACTCTCCAGTTTTAGCTCATTTCACTCAAAAGTTTCATTAGCTGCACGTTATATTTTATTAAAAATCACTCATAAAACAGCTCCATGGATCTGGCATCTAACATTCCTCACTCCAGATCTGCGTTCCCATGCTTTCATGTTTCATGATGTCAGCTCAAGAATGGTATGAGGGCATGCTCCATAGACTACAATGGGGTCAATTTTTACTAGGTTTTTTTGTACTTCTAAGTGCTGAATTTGAGAAAGGAAGACCACTGCTCAACAAACAAAGTTCTTGTTTGTTGAGCTTTGGCTGTCCTTTCTCAAATTTGACACTTAGAAATATTAAAAAAAAACTAGTAAAAATTGGCCCCATTGTAGTCTATGGAGCGTTCGCCCACACAGTTCTTGAGCTGATATCACAATACATGAAAGCTTGGGGCACAGCTCTGGGGCAGGGAATGTTACATTTTAGATGCCAGCTCCACAGAGCTGTTTTACAAGTGATTTTTATAAAATTTAATGTGCAACTGATGAAACTTTTGGATGGAATGGCTAAACTGCAGGGCAAGTTATACTACGTGTTGTGGGGAGAAATGTTTAAACTCAAAACCTGCTCTTTAACTTCCACCTGGACAGTCACAAGAGATGGGCTGAAGGGACCTTAATTTAGCATCATAAATACAATTTAAGGGGACTCAATTTAACAAAACAGTTACCAAAAAATAAATAAATAACCTCATCCACAGGACAGTACGTCAACCATGTTGAACCCTCTTAATGACACAATAAACTGTCAGTATTGAATATCGGCACAAATTCTTGGTATGCAAGTAGAATCTAGAACTGTCTAATCATCTGGCCCCAGAGGCAAAGATGCAACCTACTGAACCACTGACAATCCTAGATGAATATCAGTAAACCTCCAAGTAGCTATCTTAGGGCCTGATACACAAAAGACTCTTGAAACACAGGGAGTTCCTGAGTGTGCACTATTTTAAAGAGTTTCTTTACACATGCAGCAGAGCTTGCACATCTGCAGCTGGAGGTTGCCACCATACAGGTAAGTCTTGGCCCAACCCAAGCCTACACATGTGCAATTGGGTCAGAGGCCATCATGGGGCTCGCTGGTCCTCTACAGTACCCTCACTGCTAAAAACATGCTGAAAAGGGTACTGGGATGTCACCCAGACTACAATATGCAGACCCCTGTTGACATGTCTGGCCACAGTGTGGAAACAATGTTTGAAAGAAATAAAAGAAAGAAATGTTAAAACTTGCAACCTCTGTTGAGTGCATATTATTAGTAGAGCATCACATTTTATATGTTGTATCAGCTAATGTTGCTTTGTGAGGGAGTTGGGAGGGCTGTGCCAGTATGTTCTGTTTAATATGGGGGTGGGTACTGTTTTACAGTCTAGCCTACTTAATCTTTCCCTGGGTGGAGGCAAGATGTAACTTATCTTCAATCTACTGTATAGCATCTTTGGCTGCAAATACCCACAGGAGCCACTGACCCAGGCCCAGCAACCTTATTTCAGCCCGTAAGACAGTGTACTGTCATCTTAGGTGACCTGGTATATAAACAATGTCTGCTTTAAAAGGACAGTTTAGTTATTTAGTGGACACATCTAGATGTACATGTTAGTAACTGATCACAGTACCTGTATGTTACAGTATAATGCTATTGTATTTGTTTGTCTCAATCATGACAATTTATCCTGTGTACCCTTGTCTTTAAAACATTGTGGATGATAGGTCATTTGACCCCTGCACCCTGGTTAAACATATAACTGCCAAAAAAAAAACTACATAGTGAATTATAATACCTGTATAAAGTGCAGTACTGTGCAGCTGTATTATCATTCAGTTTTCATGTCAGCACCAAAAGATAATATGGTATTAAATAACAACAGAATGTTAAGATATATGGGTGTCAATGTATTTTCATAACACAAACCATTTTCTGTGTATTTTTTAAAATATGTATTTTAACAGATAAACTACATCCAACTATGCATAAATAAGGGTGAAAGCTATCTTGGGATTCTGGTAGCAAATACTGTATAACCTCACTCAAACTTCAGCCTCAAGATGTAGAAATGTCAGCAGAACACCTTATTTGCTTTATGCCCATATTGCTTACTGGTGGTGCAGTTTATCATTTTTATAATGTTTCTGAACATGCATTTCCTAATAAATTATTAGTGTCAATATTCTTATAATTGTATAATCAGCTATCTCTGATACAGAAACTCACCATTATAAGGCTGTAAACAATGAGTTTCTACATCACTGCTACCATGCACACAAAGTGATTCCAAAAGTTAAGTGAAACAGATAAAACTGTCCTTAGCACTGGATCAGTATAAGAGGACATGTAATTAATCAATATTATAATATACAAAGTACAACACATAAAAGTGTACACACAGTAAAAGGCTGTAATTGCATACTGGAGTTCCAGTAAAATAGATAATATACTCAAGTTATGCACTCATGGTTTATCAATATTTTTTGTTGTTGACCAGGAAAGGAGAGGTAAGCAATTCTGCCTATTTTCAGAGTTGTTCAAGAGAGGTCAGAGGGGGAATACAGATGCAAACTGATGTACGGAATCTGATTAAGCTGTTGGTTGTATATTTAGCGAATGCAGGATATATGGCCAGGACACTTGGGAAATTCCTTACTCTTTTCAAAAAGTGCCATGGGACATTAAATGTCCACCTGAACAACCAACAGAACAGGCAGAGGGGACTTTGGTTTCACGTCTCTTCAGAAAGATGGTACCTCAGGAGTGCATGCTGCAGTGCAGTATCTGTATTGGAATTTATCCAAAGTTCCTGGTGTGGGGCTAGAACCACAGCCTTTCAATCTTCCAGCCTCAGAGGCAAGTGTGTAACCTACTGAATCACTGACAGCAAATATCATCAGAATCTCTCGATGTCAATACAGGCATTGTATTATAATTGAAATTCACAGCAGTGACTCTAGCCAAGTTAGAAAGAAAGTGCTAGAGGCAGTACCACAGTTACTTTCTTTACAGCACCAAATGTGTTGGGAAAACAAGGATACTGACAAAACAATTCTACAGTTGGTGAAAAACATTACTCTCTGAAAATCTCTGTACAGATTTAACCATTCTAATAGCATACTAAAAACACTCATATAGGTTTTCTACCTTCAAAGAATAATACAACCAAATAGTGAACAAATCTTTATTCGCATTCTTCTTTTCCTTCTCCTTGATAACGAAACAGAATGTATAGCAAATTAAATCCAATATTTACAAAAATTTATAGAGTAGGATAAAACCTGGGAATGCACTATGTTTTAACTATGTAGTCCTTACAGAAAAAAAATATATTTTTAACTAATTTCAACACACTTCAATGAATATGACACAGACTGGGATGCCTGATATTGTTTTGCAATGTTGCAATATCCAAGACTGAATCATTGAGCATACTGCAATTTAGCAATAAAGGAACTGGGTTTTGATATAGAAGGCTAAGAGGTCAATTATTACAATGGGTAGAACATTCATAAAGATTGTTACTATTAAAATATGCTTTCCACTTTTTGACATATACGTCTAAAATATGGAAACCTTGTAAACTAAAATGAATGACTGGAGCAAAGAAATATATCACTATAGGGCCCTTAGAAAGAATAGAAAATGAATGGTGGTGTAGAAATGTATTCATTTGTATTTAATATCTGGTGACTGGGTACTATAAGTGCAATATATCTGAAATTGTCTATTTTCTGGAATTGCCCAACAGGTTATGATGTGGTAAAAGAGCAGTGGATGAGTTATAATATAAATAACTGTGGCAAACGTGTGCCTGCTGGCACAAGTCTGTCTCCCTTGCACACACAAGCGTAACCAGATATGCAGATGGCTCCTTGCATTTCAATCCTACTACCACCTGACTGACTGCTAGGGTATCCTGAATTGATTCTAGTCCCACCACTGGCCGCTGCTAATTTAGTGCAAGACCTTGTGGTTAGCAACAGACACAGCCCTTGAGTCACTCCCAGGAACCTCTCACCTTTTGTATCAGACATAGGTTTACTTTACTCTTCAATCAGTAGTTGTGCTTTTTGGTAGTGGAACAGCAGTTTGTGCAATAAATACAGATTATTACCTGCCCGATAAAACAGTGCATCACCACAGAGAACATTAAATTACAATTATTTGGACTACTAAAATACAGAATACAAAGTCAAATACAAAAGGGATAAAACACACCAGGGAAATAAAATTAAAACACTTACAAAGAAAGATTATGAACAAAAAGAACCTTTCTGGTATGCAGACTATAGTCTAACAGAACTTAGGTCTACTCTGGGTAGTTGTCTTGTTTAGGACTCAAGTTCCCACATAGGCATGGGATTCAGAGATGCATAGTTTCCTTTAGCATGCAGGGGATTTCTTCTGTACTGTGTTCCCCATCTGGATCTGAAAGTTTTTGTCTGTGATCCCAGCTTAACCCTTTCAAGGATTCTGCCCCCCATTGCATCATCCTGTCAGTCATAAGTGTCAGCCTCCCTTTTTCTCTTTGATCCTAGAAGCTGGCCCAAACTGGTTCACAGATCAAACCTATCCATTGGTTTAATTATCTGATAAGGTTTTCACACTGACAAATGGTTACTCCTCAAAAAAATGTCCTCTCTGATGTTAGTCACAAAGCTGTCACCACCATGCCTCTGAACCAACCCAGCTGATTTAATTATCTTTTATGGTTTTCACACCTTACTCCTTAGAAGCAAGCCCTTTCCTGTGACCTTCCTATAAACTCATTAGAACACTTCACTCCATGGCAGCAGGTCCTTTCCTGTGACCTTCCTAGGAACTTAGGTTTTTCATGAGACCTGTTAAGCCTTTCTGACCACCTGCTGTATGTCAATATTCCCCAACTAAGCCACATATTCATGCTACAGATCTATGTATACTGTATGCTACAGTTTCAGACATTTGTCTATGTTATAATAACAATATAAACAAACAAGTTGAGAAGTGAAGAACTCTCACAATGATTGCAAAGTTACAAGCAACTAAAAGGAATGAGTTACAATTGAATACAGATTTAAAACCCTTAGGAAACTGCAGACGTATATATACATTGAGAATCTGTATACGTTCAAAAATACTCAGCAATCAAATAATTTTAAATAAATACAAGTAAGGCAAGTTTCAAGTGTTGTCTCAGAAACGCTGTATATCATTATACACTATATGTGTGCTACGTCTATGTTTCAGAGTTTGGGGATCATAACTGTCAGGGGTAACTGGGAATTATAAGTATCTTCAGACTCTGTAGGACCCTTTGGGCTCTATGAAATCCTGTAGTCCAGCATTACATGCGTACCAGAAGAACAGTACTGCAAAGCATATCCTAAATTCTGAGAACTTATATTTTAAGCCTCTACAACTTCTATAGGAATGGTGGACTTGCAAACTGACCTTTAATTTCTTTTTATGGTGTTACAACATAAAATCACATTGTCTTCTGAACATCCTTTCTGAAATGATTCAATGTCCAAACCAGTTTTGGGTGCATGAAAACAATTAATTTATTTACACCATTAAAACATATTACAGAAATTAGTCAGCAATTCATCGACATAACAGTTGTTCCTTTATTGTCCATACACTTGCCATTCAATCTTGCATTGAATCTTCCTTAGTCCTTCCTGGTCTTCACCTTTTAATCCTTACTTCTCGGGGTCTAGATGTATTATCTGACCCCTCACCACCATCAGTCAGTCCTCTCTACTTTCCTAGGCTAGGTCCGTATGTCTTAACCCAACCCCTAGCCCTTCTCTAACCCCCCCCACCTTCTAAGTACATCCAAGTGCAATGCCCCTGACACATGTAACCTCCCTGCCTCCCCATTTTCCCCCCTTTGTCCTCTATGCCCTTCCCCCTTGACCCGACTCCCATTCTTTACCTTCCAAAAAACCCTATCTTTTCCTAGTTCTTTCAGCTGCCTTCCAACTCTGGCAGGAACCATTCACCTGTCCTGGGACCCTCAATCCTACCACCACTGGCCTCAGCCTAGTTCTCCCTTTTCCTCCCTAGGCCCTCCTCTGTCCCGCGTGACAGAGTGGGTGGGTGGGAAATTAATAATCCCAGCAGAAAGAGGCAGAAAAACCTCATCCCTGGCTTTATAAACCCCAAAAGGACCCCAAGCAAGGACCGCTCCAAGCCACATCCCTCAGCAAATCATGTGGCCCCACAGGTGTGCGCATCACCCCACTTGTACCTGCCAATCATAACCTCACTTGTCCCTTCCTTTTACCTGTCTGTCAGGCTCTGACATCACCGGGCTCCTCTCCCTTTTCCAGTATAGTCCATCTCCCTTCCCCATTCCTGTCCTTTCTGCTACTAGCTCATCCCCTTCCCCATTCCTTCATGGCTGCCATCAGACAATTCTGGTTGCCTTTTATTGGCAACCCTATTTGTCTTCTGACCATCCTTTCTGAAATGATTCTATGCCCAAATGGTTTTGGGTGCGTGAAAGGCAATTAATTTATTTACACCATTAAAACATATTACAGAAATTAGTCAGAAATTCATCATCATAACAGTTGTTCCTTTATTCTCTGTACACTTTCCATTCAATCTTGCATTGAATCTTCATCAGTCCTTCCCCGTCTTCACCTTTTAATCCTTCCTTCTCAGGGTCCGGATGCGTCATCTGACCCCCCCACCACCACCAATCGGTCCTCTCTGCCTTCCTAGGCTAGGTCTGGATGTCTTAACCTGACCCCTAGCACTTCTCTAACCCCCCCCCACCTTCTAAGCACATCCAGGTGCAATGTCCCTGACCTGTGTAGCCTACCCCTTCCCCATCTGCCCCTTTGTCCTCCATGACCTTCCCCCTACCCTGACTCCCACTCTACTAGCCCACACCTCCAGCTTGCTTTGGACAGTGGGGCCCCTTTATATCCTACCTAGCCTAGTTGCTCCCAACTGCCAGAAGGGTAGTAAAAAACAGGCCATGCTCGCCTCCGAGAGATGGACCCCATCTCCCCTATACAACTCTGGTTTGTCAAACTTGATTCATTATGTGATATGTAGCTTCCCCCTACCTCCCCTATTAACTCCACTACTCTACGGTTAATCCTATTATGGGCACTCTTGATTGCCCCAATGTGGACTGCATGCCACTACACTCGTCACAATATAATCTCTGACCAGACTATTTCTATCCCTGGTCAATATGTTTTTATGACCCATAAGTCGGACTGAATTGTTTGCAATAAAATTCTCCAAGGCATTCTTCCCCCAAGGTGGATCACCAAAATATTCGGCTTTCCCCAAACCAATCCTAGCTCTTCCATCAGCAGAAGCAACTGGACCCAATGCATGCCTTGGACCCATTTCCAGTGAATCTGTGAGTTCCTTAATGCTTTCAGGTATTCCCTGACCTGCTGTCCAGCTGCAGTATGCCTCTCTCTGCCAATATATGTATGAGTGCCCCAAAATCCACATGGACTTACTCCTGCCTGCACCTGCTGACACAAGGAAACATAAGAACATAGTTAATTCACTTTCTGACATATTGTTTGTAACAGGCAGATCTCTATCTACCAAGCTCTTTGATTTCTTCTTCCGACCCCTATCCTGGGCCAGGATGGAGGCCATCCCAATCCTGAATGAATGAGTGGCGAATTGTTCCTGATTGTGACCTTTGAACACCAATGTCTTTTTCAGGATTCTCCCCACCTGGTAGCAAGTTACCAGCCCACTTTCCCCATGTAGGAACCACGAGCCCGCCCCTGAGGAGCAAATGACCCGGTATTCCTCCAATGCCTGGACCGCACACCCTTGGTCCCCCTGGACTCGCTTGATCTGCACATGAGCCCCCCAACCCCAATTGGTCAGTTTTTGAATGCCATAACCAAATACCCAAACCTTCTTTGTTAAACTGAACCTCTCCCCACTGCAGGCCTTCCCCACTACACCTTTTGTTCCTGGGTACCACTTCCCCTACCCAGAAGGCCCCTTTGTACATCAGGGTAAAAAAACTCCCAGAACAGAAAGGCATCATTGGCCGAAGTGCAAATTACATTCAACAACCTCAGGACAGAAGATAAAATGTCCAGGGTGATGGGCCTCTGGGAGTCTGAAAGTGGGGCCTGCCCTTTGTACCACCCTAACATCATGCGCCATACCCACCTGCTAGTGATAGGCTCTGGCCAGCCCCTGGTGCTGCAGGTCCATCCAATACCAGCTACCTGCACTAATATGGTTGAAGTGGCCCCACCTTTTTCCCATCTCTCCACCATGAACCTTATTACCTGTTCTTCAGTGATGGGCATATTCACTAACATGCCCTGCTGTGACCGAAACCCCTGGAAGACTTCCCAAGCCTCTTTGTAGGCCTTCAGCATGTTGGCCAACCATGAGCTCTGGTAGATTTGGGCTCTTGCCATCCAATCTCCCACAGTTGTCCTGGCACCACCGTTTTTACCATAGCTGCCTGAGGGACCAGCCTCCTGAACCTGCCCAACTGCAAATGGGAAAGGCTGTCAGCAATCTCATTTTGGTCCCCTTCTACACACCTAGCCCTGGATGAGAGGTTCAAGTGTAGCCCCAGTAGCACCAACTGTCTCAATACCCGGGTTATCATGTCTGTGGATCCCTTCCTCCTTTTTATAACCTCCACCATCCCTTTATTGTCACACCTTTTTGTTCAACAACTCCTCACCCCACACCATTAGCACTATCCAGATTGGGAAGATTTCCAGCAGAATGATATCCATTAGCAGCCCCCTTCCTCACCAGCTATCCAGCAAAGGTTCAGACATCCATCTGCCCCGCAGTATGCCCCATGCCCAGAGCCCCCGACGCATCCATGTACAATTGCAAGGCATCATTGTCAACCCATTTGTCCTGCCAAAAAGTCACCCCATTATAATCAATTAAGAAGGCTTCCCACACCACCAGGTTGTCCTTTACCCCTCTTGTGATGTCCACCCAGTGATGTGGCCTCTTAGCCTTCCCTGTAGCGCACCTCAACCATCATGTAAAAGCCCTGCCGGGCTTATGGCCTTACAGGCAAAATTCAGATGCCCCACCAACTGCTGTGCAACTACCAACAGTACCCTCTTTCTCCCTGACACTTGCCTAATAGCTCCCTTAGCTGAAGGATTTTGCCTTGTGGCAGCCTGAAACACTCTCCAGCTGCATCTATTTCAATTCCCAAAAATTCTAATACCCTAGCTGGCCCTTCAGTCTTATCCCCCACTAGTGAGATTCTGATCATCTTGCACAGGAGTTAAAAATCCTGTAACATCCCTTCCACCTCCTGTTTCATTAAAAACTCATCCAGATAATGTACTACCCTTCTGTGCCCATACATGTTCCCAAACACAAATTGTAAACACATGCTGAAAACCTCAAATGTGGAGCATGCCACTAAGCACCCCATCAGCATGGCCTTATCAAAATAAATCCCCCCATTGGATTGAAACCCCAGCAGGTCCCAGTCCTCTGGGCACACTGGTAACAACCTAAAGGTGGACTCAGTATCTGTCTTAGCTATCCATGCCCTGTTCAGTACCCTAATGAGCAGCACCACCGTGTCCAAAGAAGCATAGGACACTGCATTATGTTCATTAGCTGTACCATCATTCACCAATGACCCCTCTGGATAGGACAGATGGTAGATCAAGCAGAATTTTCATGGGCATTTCTTGGGGACTATGCTTAATGGGGATATGCAAAAAACCTTGCAAGGTGGACTAGCAAAAGGCCCTTCTACCCTGCCCTTGCTTTTTTCTTTAATGATATTTTTGCACACTACCTCTTCCTTCCCTCTGAGCAATGTCAAGTTCCTCACTGTCATCTTTTTTCTAATCACCTGGAATGCTAATGTCAAATCTTTTGTGAAACCCTCTCTCAGCATCACTCCCTGTTGTTGATCCAGATACCCAGCTGTCCAAGCCTCCATCATCTCAGCCCTGATAAAAGTCCTGACCAACTGGTAACCCCATCTCAGGGCCCCCTCTACTGTCTCTCAACTCTACCTTTAATTGCAGCCTCTATTTTCTGACCCCTTACCCCTACCCCCCCATCCTCTGTTGTGTCCCCCCTCCCCCTTGCACCCCTTGAAAGGGCTGCTCTTGACCTGGTGCTACCCCAATGCATTCATTGTTACCCTTGTATTTAACTACTGGATGCTGCACACTACATTTGAGCACAGGTGTTTAAACTTGCAATTAGCCCAGCTGCATGAATCTGTGTTATAAGCCCAGCACAACTTTGCCCCCACTGGGCATGCTATCTTTCTGGCCCCCTCTGTCCATCCCCCACTTTGACTGGACATGATTCTGAACCATAGTTCTGAATGCATGCAGTCCCACTGCAGGACACCCCTTGCAGCCATCTGTTGCCAGAAAGCCTCATCATATTCCAACCACCCATAACCCTTCTGGGCCGTGTAAGCATCCCTGTTAATGGCCATGTATGTCAACAGAGGAATGGCCAGCTCCAGTTGTTTCTCCAATAAAATGGCACTTTAGCTCAAAAAACCCACTTGCCATGTGTCTAAGTTATTCCCCTTGTAATTGGCTTCTTCCTCTTTATGGCCCACTACTGCTAATGCAACTGCCATTTCTAACTTACCTACATCTGTTTTTTTTTCATACTTCTTGGCCGTTTTTTGTCCAAGAGGTCAAATATTTCCACATACTTACCCTTCCAAATCTTTTCTTTAATGGATACCTGTACATGGTCTCCCAAGAAGAAACCTGGTGGGGTATCGTATAACTTCCTTCCCCCACTTGTGCTTGTCCCTGACCCCCCCTTTTCCCCCTTTATCCATCTTAAGTTCCTCCAAAATCCTCTCCATTTTACCCAGGCCCTTGTCCCCCATCTCGGTCAACAGCCCTTCCACATACTCCTTTAAACTGCCCTCTCTCGAAGGCTCAGCCAAGCCCTTACCTGCTCCTATTCTGGAGTAGGGTCCAGCTGAGGGGCTGGTTCCAGGACTGGTGCTGGCCCCCTTAGGTGTTTTCATCTGCACCTCTGCCCCAGGGTCCAGCTGGCTGCTTCCTATTTCTTTCTCCCACTTCCCTCTTCGTCTCTCAGCTGGGCCTTCTCAATGAGCTCTGATATCTTGCTCATCAGCACTGCCACTTCTGTTCATAGCTGAGCACTGGACACTGTGGCAGGCTGCTTTCTGGGTGCCACTACTGAAATGGATGCTATCAAAAAACATGGAATGAGTAAACCTGGTCTGAGCAGCATTTTTTTTAATTCCCTCTTCCCATCATGTTACGAGGCATTCTGACAATCCTAGGCCTTGTGGTCCAGTTAGAGGAAAATGTCAACCACTCTGGTATCCTCTGTTCTGGTCTGGAAGGTGCCCCATTCACCCACATGTTCAATAAATCCTGCAGGAACATGCAATATCCATAGACCCCTTACCAAGCGTGCTCCCCCTGCACAAATAAACAGCAACCTCAGTGGTTCCCCTTCAGCATTCCCTGCTCTATTCTCCCAGGTTCCCATTATGAGCCACTTGCCGGGAACCCTTCACAAAGACCCATAGCCAAAAATGTGGCCCATCAGTCTGCCACCTGGGCATCGCTTCCTAATGATCTCCCTTCCCTCTGTGGTGGTGTGTCACTCACTGAATCCCCAGGCTGCCAAGGACGGTGTCCACCAGGGACCCCCCTGCACAACCTGGCTAAGGCCTGCAGTGATGCCTGCATGCACCACACTATCCCCATCCCAGAAATCCTGCACCAATTCCCCTTCCCTCCCATTAAGATTGGCATCTTGTTCTTCCCCTGGTAGCTGTGCCTGCCTGCTAGCCTGTACCAGTGGGAGTGTAAGCTCCTGATCAAGGCCTGCCGATGCCCTCAAAACTAGGTTCCCCATGAATGTCCCCATACTAGGCCCTTCCCCCTTTTTAAGCAATTGCACCCCTCTCTTCGTTTCTTTTTTACTTTTTTTTTTAAAAAGCTCACAGGATCAGTATCCTGGCCCATCGGACCACATGGCCTAGAAGTCCTGTAAACATGTAATCTCTGTTGCTGCTGTGCAGGGGGGCCCCTTTTGATTTGCTTTCTTACCCCTTGTCCCCATACCAGGAAAACAAACCCTGCACTTGCACCCCTCCATCACCACATGGCGCACCCCAACCATTCTGGCCTATCCTCAGCATCTCTCCTCTAACCTCAGTGAGGGTTATCCCTGCACTCCTGACACTGTGTGACAGCTGCCAAATGAGCTCTCCTGTGACAACTGACTCCTCGACCCCAGGTGTTCCATACTCGCTGTTTGTGACACATGGTGGTGACGTCAGATGCCACCGCCATGTGGCCGTAGGCACATTCTCTAGCCCACGCCACTGTTCTTGCATGGTCAGATCCTTACAGCTGCCCAAAACCCAGCCAATTAACACCTTCAGGGCCCTCTGTCTTATCGCTGTCTTTTATCTTTCCTCTGTTTTGCCCACCAGATATTCGTCGCTGGGCTCTCCCAGCCTGGCCAATGTGCTCTTCCTTTGTTGTTCATGCTCCAACCCTCATAATGTCCCCCAAGAACAGGAGTTAGACACTGCACAATAAGCACCATACCACCTAGAAACTCCCTGCGCCTCATCCCTATTCTTGCCTGAATCACAAAAATGCCCACGTCCGGTGGCCTCTGGAGCCATAAAAACCTGCAAAAATCTGCTACTTCCCCTTAAGCAAACCTTGGAGACAGGAAACAAAGCCCAGCAAAATGAACCAAACTTGCATAATTATTGGGACTACTACCACCAAACGCATTCAAACTCCACAGCCAAATGGTTACAAAATGAATGTAAATGCCCCAAAACAAAACAAACTGTCTGGATTTGTCCTATTAAGCACCAGACTTTTCTCATGTGTCTCATATCATTCTCCCATACTCCCTGCCTGATCTTAGAAGAAATAGGGCTTGGTGTCCTGTTGCCACATGGCTAGTAGGCCTTACATCCACCAAGTGTGACTTAAATGCCAAAATCAGCAAATAATTCCATAAGAAGAGCAAATGGACAATGGCCTCTATGCACAAAAGGGGCATAGGTACACATACCTAGCCTGCAACCCTGTGCCCCACAGACAGGTGCACCCATACTGGTATTCACCAGTGCTGCCACCTGTCCACAGCTCCTTCCTCCTGACATGCAGGAATCTGCAGGGCAGCCGAGGGAGGAGTCAGCATCCTGGGCGGGCATCCAATGGAATGCCCCCAGGACCCATAGTGGGTCCCATACATAAGGTGGCGTGGTTCCAGAACTATGCATGCCGATAGCATGCACCCAGACCCATGCGGCACCCTCCAGTTCTGGTGCTGCCACACATGTAATTGCTGGGTGCTCACTCATCCAGCTACCTCTGCCACCTCCTGCTGCCCAGCAGTCAGGGGCAGCATGGTACACCCTGTCCTGGTCCCCTGGTGACAGGATGCCTGTGTTCATGGGGGCGTGCACTGGGTTATGCCTGGTCCTGATTGGCATACCTGGCACCACTCTCCACGTCTTTGTGGCCAGCACTACTCAGCTTTGTGAATGCCACATAGTGCTGGTATGCCCCCATCTCTGTGCGGTCCATGGCCATGGGGGATCATGTGTATAGGGTTTGCATGTCCCCCGTTAGTGCATGCTGTGTGGTGAGTGCAGTGGGTGTTGGGTGGCTATGCGCCCATGTTATGTGGCATGTATCCACTCCGTACATACATGTATAGGGACCATTATGAGGGCCATACTCTTTGCCCCACAAACGTAAATGCCAGACATATTATTCCTTAAAATACACAAAACAGTAAGAAACAGCCCCTTCCAGGACTAGGGAAAAACCAAGGCCCAAAGGTGCATTACCTTACCTTACCTGGTGGTGTAAATCCTCAGGGAAATTGCCAAACGCTGTGCTGAGATCACAAATTAAAAATCTCAGCAGAAAGAGGCAGACAAACCTAATTAATGGCCTTATAAACCCCAAAACGACCCCAAACATGGACCCCTCCAAGCCACACACCCCAGCCAATCATGTGGCCCCACAGGTGTATGTATCACCCCCCTTGTACCTGCCAATCATGACATCACCTGTCCCCTTCCCTCCTTCTACCTATCTGTTAGCTTTGACATCACCCAGCTCCACCCCCTTTTCCAGTCTAGTCCCCCTTTGTTCCCCTCCCCATCCCTGTCCTTTCTGCTACTAGCTCACCCCCTCCCCATTCCTTCAGGGCTACCATCAGAAAATTCTTGTTGCCTTTTATTGGCAACCCTATTTTTGAGGTGGCAGTGACAGTTCTTACCTACTGTTTCCATCTATAGGTTATGTGTAACAGTTGCTTTTGGGTACAGAGTTCACATTTTTATATCACAAAGAATTGTTTGTTCACACTTTCTTAAGTTGCCAATAAAAAATTATTTGTTCATGAAATTCTTTGCACTTTCTCATAAACAAAACATACTCAACTCACAATAACAAAATTACAACTCTCACCAACCAGGTGACCTAACATTTTTGGGGTGCCCAGAAATCATATTTCTGGGTCAATTTTCTGCTAAATAAACCCTAGAATCTAACTATATGTGTCTTGTTTAGCGAGGTTCAGGTGTTTTTTCAAACATGATTCCTTTTATGTATTTCTAGAATTTTATTTTGCCTAAAACAAAAAACAAATGGAGATGCTCACAACCAACACATTTTGTTTTCTTCTGAACATAAAAGCATTTTCTCACAAAAATAAAATTGGCTTGAGAGCATAAATTCTTTGTTCTCACCAGCCAGCTATCCTGAAAACCCTACTAAGCACAGTCAGAAGCCACATTTTAAAACCTTACAATGTGAGAACTGATTAATATGTTATCACAAATCCTTCAAAAGGCACATCACTAGACCAAAATCCTTCTACCCTAAAAGTTTTGGAAAAAAATTCTAAATCATTTATGCTTCACAGGTGAGCAAAAATGGCAAAAAAGTGCATTTTTAAAGACTTTTTAAATTTCCAGCTCTTGGAATCCAGATGAACAGTCATTAAAAAAAAAAACTTTCCAGATTGTCAGAACTTGCCACCCAGATTGCATATGCAAACTTTCATGCAATGTCATCAAAGGCGCCAAAGTTGTCAAGGTGCACAAATTTGGGATTAACATACAACAGTCTGCTTAGTCCTAACTATACCTGCACTAGTGTGCAAGAATGATATATACTGTATATTGCAAAAAACTTCATTAATGCACCATTAAGGTTGAAGCATCAAAAGTAGGGAAATACAACTTTAGGACTCCCAAGACTAATACCCCACCCCCACTGTGCATACAGGAGCAGGCATGAGGGGTGTATTTTGGGGTTAAACCCTAATGCTCACCCTATTCCATGAGAAAGTAAGGTAAGATGGATACAGCATAGGAGAATGGGGTGAGCATTAGGGTTCACAACCCCAAAACACATCCCTCATGCCTGTTCCTACATGCACAGGAGGGGTGGGGTCTTAGGCTTAGGAGCCATAAGGTTTATTTCCCTACTTTTGATGCTTCAACCTTAATTGTGTATTAATGAAGTTTTTTCAATGAATTTCCTTACTTTTTGAGAAAGTACAATCACAGCCTTATTTGATTATGGGAGTGGTAGGATAGCAGAGCCTTCTGGGCCCTGTGCTCCCATCCATGCATGTTGTAATTGTCCTTCATTTCCATGTATTAGTGCATGGACCTCTGAGCCCTGCTCTCCTGTCAGTCCATAGTGAGTGGTATGGCCCTGTGCCCTCATACATGGCTATTATACTTGTCCCTCATTTTCATGTGGAACTGTAGGGCCCTTAAGGCCCTGCACTTCTATCAGTTCATAGTGAGTGGTGGGGGCACAGGACCTCCAGGCCCTCTGCTCCCATCCATGCTTATAGTGATTGTCCCTCATGTGCATGTGGGACTCAAAGAAGTACTACTGCCATGTTGATAATGCATGCCACAGTATTGGTCATATGTGCCCTATTTATTACACTTCGCCAATGGTTTGAAACAAGGCCTGATAACAATGAAAACAAATTAGCACACTCAAAGGTGTACTAAAATACCCATAATGCCAAAGCCGTATCTCGATGCATTTTCGAGATATAGCATCTGAAATGTACTCCAACAATCACAATGTTATGATAAGGGAAATTCTGAAACATCAAAGTGTTATAACTCAGCCATGTAGTAACATTTTTCCACCAAGCCAGCTGAGGGCACATCTTTGGGGCAAGTCCTTTGTACCCTGAAAACTTTAGCCAAAAAGCCCAAACCATTTTTTAGTTATGAAGTGGCAAAGAAACAGACATATCTGGAAAAGTAGTGTCGCAAACTGCAGCAGTACACTAGTTCCTTTGACAAACAATGTTGCAATTAAGCAGTTCAAACTAAGTTAGCCACATTAACAGAACTACCCCCACAAGATTATGCATGCAAAATTTCTTGTACATCCATTAAAGGGTTGTTACATTATGTTATTAAGATGCAAAGTATGCAAAACTGGAAGACTGCAAAAATGGAAAAAAAAACATGTAAATTTTAGGATGTTTAAGACACAATATCTCAGAAACCACAAGAGCAACTCAAATGAAACAACATCAACAGATCTACCCCACAAAAGGTATCATACTATCACAATGACAATTTCACAGCAAACACCACCACAATGACAAATCTCACCAAGTCACTGTGGTGATCCACTGTACAGTGATGCTGTGATTCCCTGTGTTTTGGCTCCACCCTTAACCAGCTCCGACTTGGAGTTGGTTATTTAGAGATGGGGTGTGGGGGAGAAAACCCCGCCACAAAAAAACACTTTGTCTCGATGGGAACAATGCCAATGGTTGGCATTGTTTCCATTGCTGTTGAGGATGTCGACAACATTGTTGTCCATATCATGACATGGAACCCCCATGAACGTATGCATGCAAACTTTAAGGCATATCCATTGAACAGTTGCAAAGTTATTAAAGTGCAAAGTATGCAAAACTGGACAACTTTGCGAAAATGAGAAAAACATGTAAATTTAAGGATATCTGAGACACAGTATCTTCAAAACCACACAAGTGATTCAAATGGAATTAATGACATCAACAGACCAATCCTACAAAATTATGCATGTAAAATGTTACGCACTTCAAGTAATTGAAAGGGACAAATAAGGCTGATAAGGAGAGTCTCTTTAAGCTGAGTGGCAACTATAACATGAGGGATCTTGTCTTAAGCTGGAGGGTGGGAGGTTTAGGAAGGGAGATCAGGAAGCACTTCTTCACTGTGAGAGTGGTGAACACCTAGAATGCACTGATGGAAGAGGTCATTTCAATGAAGACAGTGGACAGCTTTAAGAGAGGCTGGGATAGGCATAGGAGGAAGGTAAAGATCATGGGTAGGGATAATGGGAGGAGTGGGGAAGGACATTAGCTCAAACTGTGGACCCTGCAATATGAGCAGACTTAATAGACCAAATGGCCTACTTCTGCTGGTTTCTTTGTATGTTTGTATGTATGTTCATATATGTTGTAGGGCTCCAGAGTTATCAAAGAACAAATTATGCAGAACTGGAGGACTGTTAGTAGAAATGGAAAACATGTAAGCTTAATGATGTTTGAGATACAATAGCTCACAAATCACATAAGAGGCTCAAATGAAATTTCTTACATTTACAGACATACCTCTTAAGATTATGCATGCAATTGTTCAAGCACATCTGTTTAAGGGGTCAAAATGTATTAAGGTATAAATATGCAAAGCTGGAAGACTGTCTGTGAAATGGGAATAAAACATGTACATTTTAGGATTTTTGAGGCACAGTATCTCAGAAAACACACAACGGATTCACATGAACTGTACCACATCAAAAGACCTACATCCAGAGCTTATGCATGCCAAATTGAATGAAAATCCATTGAAGTGTTGAAAAGATATTACGGTGCAAAGTATGAAAAATTGGATGACAGTTTTTGAAAAGTACTTGCACTTTCATAAAATATATTTTTCCCAAAGGAAATAATGGGAAATTAAAAATGTAACATTGGCTGGACAACAGGACACAGAAGGTAATAATAGTAAACAGTGGGGGTTACTAGTGGGGTACCACATGGTTCAGTACTGGGTCTGGTCCTTTTTTATTGTCTTCATAAGTGACATTGCAGAGGGTCTGAAAGGAAAAGTATGCCTCTTTGCAGATGACATGAAGATCTGCAACAGGGCTGATACACAAGGGGGTGGTGGAAAGGATGAGAAGGGACTTGGCAAGGTTGGAGGAATGGTCAGAAGTACGGCAGCTTAGATTCAATGCAAAAAAGTGCAAAGTAATGCATCTGGGAAACAAAAACCCAGGGGAAGAGTACACAATGGGGGGGGCAGTAACAAGAACAAAAATGGAAAGGGACCTGGGGGTGGTCATATCAGATGACCTAAAGGTTAGCAAGCAATGTGAGAAGACAGTAGAGATGGCTGGGGCAATACTGGGATGTACAGGGAGAGGCATCAACAGCAGAAAACAGGAAGTTGTTATCCTTCTGTACAGACAGTTGGTGAGAACCCATTTGGAATACTGCATGCAGTTCTGGAGACCCTATCTCCACATGGATATAGGATGGAGGCAGTCCAGAGGAGGGCAACTAAAATGGTGCAGGATCTGCAACAGAAGCCATACAAAGAGAGACTAAAGGAGCTTAATATGTATACCCTTGAGGAAAGGAGGGAGAGGGGGGGACATGATAGAAATGTTTAAGTACCTTAAGGGAATCAGTAAAGTCCAAGAGGGCAGCATCTTTCAGAAAAAGAGATGTGCGAGAAAAAGGGGACACAATTTGAAGATAGAGGGGAGACAGCTCAAGGGCAATGCAAGGAAGTATTTTTTCACAGAGAGGGTGGTGGACACATGAAACAGCCTTCCTGAGGAGGTTGTGGTGTCAAAAACAGTGGGGGAATTTAAGAATGCATGGGACAGTCATCAGGCAATTCTTGTGGGGGGTAGGAAGAAATAGGCTGTTGGTTAAATAGGACCTGCAGCTTATCCAGTAGGTAGAGAACTGGGCAGACAAGGTGGGTGAAGCAGTCCTTATCTGCCATCAAATTCTATGTTTCTATGTTTAATACCTTTGGAACTGATTGGTATTTTTTCACCAAACCTTCAAAAGGCACATTTGTGTCCCAAACACTTTCTACTCGTGTGACATGGGAAATATGTTCAGTCCTGTGCAGTGACCTCTGAAACCTCACTCTTGAGTATTCAGAGGTCACTCTAGAGGAGTGAAAATATTTCCCATATCACACTCATGCCCATCGTGTATCCTATATATATACATATGTATATATATTACAAATTCTATTGACTTTCTTGGTTAAAATAAATCTTTAGATATGCACTCTTCATTGCCAACTTCATCTACTTTGCAGTAGCCTAACTTCAGAATTATCAGTGGGGGAGCTGTTGGGGGGAAGGGTGGAACTACGAATGTGGTGGACTCGAGGGATAGGTACCTAGGTATTAGGGCGGGGGCAGAGATGAGGAATGAACAGTGGGGCGTACTGGTGCTGGGGGATTCCATACTAAAAGGGATCAGATGGGGCAGTAAGAAGGAAAGGCATAGTCACATTTGGGTGGAGTCCCTACCTGGGGCAATGACAGACAGGGCGGGATAGTCAATTCTTAAGTGTGTAAAGAGGGGTAGGAAGAAACCACATCTCATGGTGCATGTGGGTACAAATGACCTGGTGGGGGAGATGGTGGAAGTAGTAAGGAAGAGGTTTAAGGAACTGGGAAGGCTGTATGAGGAGTTGGGGGAATCAGTGGCATTCTCAGAGGTGCTCCCAGTGCCCTGCACAAGTACAGTGAGGAAAAGGTGGATTGGGGAGTTCAACACATGGCTGGGGGAATAGTGTCAATCCATGGGGTATGGGTTGGTGGGTTGCTGGGGCATAACCTGGGACAATAATGATCTATATGCAGGGGACAGGTACACTTGAGTGGGGAGGGGAAGGGGTATTAAAGGAGAAGATGGGGGTATATAGCAACAAAGGTGGAGTAAACTAGATGGGGTGGGGAGTGGACAGCTGGTAGGCAGAGATACCATGGAGGGGAGCCAAATGAGCTTACCCCCCCCAAGCTAAAGGAGAAGGAATTAGGGTAGTGACACTGGGTGGGATCATGAGTGGGGAAAAGCAGGGAGGGGTAGGGAAGGAAATGGGGTGCAGGGTGGTCTCACTGAACACAAGAAGCATAGTTTACAAGTTGACTGAGTTGCAGGCCCTCTTGGCAGTATGGAGGCTGGACATTGCAGCCGTCATGGAAACGTGGGCTACCCAGTACCAGGAGTGGTATATGGTGATCTCAAGGTATATAATATTCAGGAAGGATAGGGACAAGGGGAAAGGTGGAGGTGTGGCAATCTAAGTACAGGAGGGGATAAAGTGTATAATGGAGGAGGGGGAGGAAGGCATAACAGAGGGGGCACAATTTGAAGATAGAGGGGGACAGCTCAGAGGTAATATGAGGAAGTATTTTTCATGAAGAGGGTTGTGGATGCATGGAACAGCCTTCCTGAGGAGGCTGTGGGGTCAAAAGCAGTGGTGGAATTCAAGAATGCATGGAACAGTCATACGGCAATTTTAGGGGGTGGGGGTAGGAGGAATTAGGCTATTGGTTAACTAGGATCTGCAGCTTATCAATTAGGTAGTGAAATGGACAGACTGGGTTGGCCAAGCAGTCCTTATCTGTCATCAGATTCTATTTTTCTATGTTTAGAGGCACTATGGATGCAGTTTCAAGGCCCGAAAGGTAGAACACCAATGATAGGGTAGTATACAGACCACTAGGTCAAGGGGATGACCTGGATAAAGAGTTAGTTGAGCAAATTAGAAGGGTCTGTAAAAAGGGAACACAGTGGTGGTGGGGGACTTCAACCTACCTGGGGTGGAGTGGAGCACCCCAGCCACCACGAGTGCAAAGGAGCAGGTCATATTAGAAGCATTTCAGTACAGCTTTCGGGTGCAGTTTGTCCATGAGCCGACAAGATTGGAAACACTCAGGACCTGGTACTATCAAATGGAGAGGCTGTATGGGATCTGTGGGAAGAGGACCATCTGGCTGAGAGTGACCACCACTCGGTGTGGTTCTCGCTCAATATGGGTAGGGAAACAGGAGGGTATGGGAACCAGGGTGATTGGATTTAAGGGGGTGGACTTTAAAAGGATCGGGGATATTTGAGGAAGGCATCTGGTTGGAATTCAACCAAGTATGGATGCTAGTCAAAAATAGGACATTATTAGAAAAGGGCTGGTGGAGGTTACTGGTTCATATACAAGGACACAAATCAAGAAGAGAAGGATAAAGAAGCCCAATTGGTTGATTCAAGAGGTCATGGAGGGAGTGAGGGTCAAGAGAAAAGCATTCGGAGACTCAATAAATCTGGAAGGGTACATGACTAGGAATAGTATACGAAGAAGTCCAGGAAGGTTACCAGGCTAGTCAGAGTGGCCAAGGCTTAAAGAAAACAGAGTCTGGCACAGGGTATTAAGGATAGAGAAAAGGACTTCTTCAGGTACATGGGTGAGAAAAGGAAGAACAAAGACCAAACTGTAAGGATTAGGAAGGATGGAGGGTGGGTGGAGAAGGGAGTGTATCAGACAGAGGCACTAAATGAATACTTCTGTTCTGTGTTCATAGAGGAAAAAGAGGGGCAGATACCACAAGGGAGGGATGGAGTGGGCTGTGGGGGGGGGAGAGAGGACTGGTACAGGGATTACAGAGGACAGGGTCCTAGAAGAATTAAGGGCACAAAGGGTGGACAAGGCACCGGGACCAGACGACATTCACTCTAGGGTACTTAAGGAACTAGCAGAGATTCTGGCAGGACCACTGCCTGACCTGTTTAACACCTCCCTGGACACAAGATATGTACCATAGGACTAGAGGACCGCCCATGTGGTGCCCATTCACAAAAATGGCCCTAAGGATGAACCGAGCAACTCCAGACCAGTAATCCTCACGTTAATTGTGGGAAAGCTCATGGAGATGATCCTAAAAGAAAGGCTGGTGACCTTTTTGGAGGATAATGGACTCCGGGATGATCAACAGCATGGGTTTGTCTTGGGCAGGTCCTGCCAGACAAATCTAATTGAATACTACAACTGGGTGACCAGTGAGCTGGACAAGGGCCATGTGATGGACATCCTGTATTTAGGCTTCAGCAAGACCTTTGATTCCATGCCACATGGGAGGCTGGGGGGAAGCTGGAGTATATAGGGGTTGGAACAAGAATGGTCAAATGGATCAATAACTGGCTGAATGGAAAGCAGCAAAGGATGGTAGTGGGAGGGGAACTCTCATCCCCGAGGGCGGTGACGAGCGGCATACCACAGGGATCGGTGCCGGGACTGGTGCTGTTTGGGATATTCATAGCTGATATTTCATTCAGGATCCATAGTAGGATCAGTCTGTTTGTAGACAATACAATGATGGGAGCTGTGGTAGATGGCATCGAGGATTGGAGGGGGCTGCAGGAAGACCTGATCAAACTACAAGAATGGTCAGAAAAAAGGCAGTTGGGGTTCAACAACAAGAAGTGCAAGGAACTGCACTTCAAGGCTAGGAACCAGGGGAGGAGCTATCAGCTGGGAGGGGTACAGTTGGAAAGCACCAAAGAGGAAAAGAATCTAGGGGTGCTTATAACGAGGAGTATGAACAACTCAGCTCAGTGCATGAAGGCGGCAGCAAAAGCCAGCAAGATGTTGGTGTGTATAGTGAGGGGAATCCCCTCGAGAAATAGGGAGGTGATCCTTCTCCAGTTCAGGTCTCTGGTCAGGCCACACCTAGAATACTGCGTGCAGTACTGGCACCTGGTCCTGAAGAAGGACGTCAGATTGTTGGAAGGGGTGCAGTGTAGGGTAACAAAGATGATCCAGGGATTGAAGGGAAAGTCCTACGAGGAAAGGTTGGGTGAGCTGAACATTTACTCCCTGGAGGAGAGGAGAGATAGGGGGAATATGATCAAAACCTTTAAATACTTAAAAGGGATTAATAAGATTAATACAGAAGGGATTTTCCAGATTAGAAGAGGGAGTCTTATGAGAGGGCACCAGCTAAGATTGGACCGGGGAAGATTCAGGAAGAAAATCAAGAGACATGTTTTCACAAAATGGGTGGTAGACAAATGGAATGCTCTGCCCAAGGAGGTGGTATCCTGTAGAACAGTGGGTGGCTTTAAGAGGGGATGGGACAGTGTGAGAAGGGGAATGATGAAGAGGCTGGGGAGAGCGCGGCAGCTGTAAGTTGAGGGGCTAGATGCACAATTGGGCAGACTCAGTAGACCATGAGGTCTGTTTCTGCTGGCTTTTTCATATGTTCACATTAAGAATCCTAGAAACGTCATTGGTCAATTCACAACTTGACAACATCTTAACATAATTTACCTAGCAACAGCCCAACCAAACAAAAATAAAGCCTTTGTCATTTTTTTTTTTTAAGTGCAATACCTCACTTCAGGACATGCTTTTCTTGAGAATTAATGTACTTCCTGGGTGCATTGATAGTGACTTGACCATTGGCCATGTGCCTTTCCGTACACCGAGCACATTTATTAATTCTCTAAAAATGCACACCATGTTGTGAGTTATTGCTTATGTAAATAAAACATAATATATATATATATATATATATATATATATATATATATACATATATATATTGCAAATATATTCATTGCAAAAAATCTGTTAATGCATCAGTTAGGGTTATTTTCACAGTGACAAAAGTGTGGAAATGCGATGTTAGGGTTACCAGACCCTGACCCCCCAACCACCCCACCCTCCATCCTCCACAGACCAACAGATGCCAAGGTGTGCCATGGGGTTGTGTGTCCCAACTCTCACCCCATTCCATATGTAAACAAGTTGACATGCTACAGTAAAGGGGAATGGGGTGAGAGTTAAGACGCACAACCCCATGGCACATC
This sequence comes from Neoceratodus forsteri, assembly GCA_016271365.2. Classification (NCBI taxonomy): domain Eukaryota; kingdom Metazoa; phylum Chordata; order Ceratodontiformes; family Ceratodontidae; genus Neoceratodus; species Neoceratodus forsteri. Next base: position 811,165,880 of record CM028129.1, on the reverse strand, counting down.
TCGGCATCTGTTGGTCTGTGGAGGATGGGGGTGGGGTGGTTGTGTTACTTAAACAATCTCAGATAGTACAGTACATAATAATAATAATAATGATAATATAGATTCTTGTGTCTTCAGAGTGTGCCAAGAAACATTCATAAACAAGCAAGAGTACTAATAAATGTTTATTAGACTACTTACATCAAGCATGTGACCAAGAAAATTACAAGGGAGGTGAGTTTCTCTCCACTCTCCTGAAGAATGTACATCAATCAATCAACTTTATTTAACCAGGCTTAAACACCATTGAGCAAGCTCATTTTCAAAGTGGTCCTGGACATTAATACAATACAATACATAGTCATAGATGCGGTAATCAATAATGCGAAGACATTGTACAGGTGAAGGTCAATATAGGCTTATACATACTGATCTGACATAGGTGTAAGCAGATTACAATTCATAAAAAAAGTTTACAGGAGCTAGAAGAGCCAACAATCCTAGACTGTCGCTAGCTTATTGGTACAAGTAGGAGAGGAAAGGCGGGAGAAGGTGTGTTAGTGGAAGGGGATAGGATGAGAGGAGGCAGGATAAGAGAATAGGCTAGTAAGTGCTGGTTATCCCTTACTGAGGGATAACAGGGGAGCAAGATTCTGAATGTGGGATTCATGGGAGGAACCAGAGGCTAAGGGCTCAGAGTCGTCTAAAACAACTGAATGTTTTCTTCAGAAATTCAGCTATCAGAGCTTTGAATGTGAATAAACCTGGAAGTGAGGAAAGCTTTAATGAGCTTTACATGGTGTTCAAAATTGATTGCGTTCAAACCATATGTTGTTTTCACTCTAGGAATCTGGAAACAGAGTAAAGAGAAGCGTCTCAGGCCATAAGATCCCTTGGCCCATTCGAAAAGGCTCGAAATGTATGCAGGAAGATTATCAGATAGTGTTCTGTTGAGCCAGAGGAGAGCATTTCTCTTCCTCCTAGTTGGAAGTGAAGGCCAACCTGACTCCTGGTACAGTAGGCAGTGGTGAGCACGAAGAGGTAGGTTAAGGATAAATCTTAGGGGCCGGTGGTAAAGAGTGTCGAGTTTGTTGAGCACCGTTGAGGGACAATGATTGTAGAGAAAGTCAGCATAGTCCAGTAAGGGTAGGAATATGGATTGTACTAGTCCCTTTCTAGCTTCTAAGGTAAGCAGATATTTAATACGACAGAATAAGCCTAACCACTGCCTTAGTTTCTTCGAGATTTCATTCAGGTGGCACAGAAAGTTAAGCTTATTATCCAGCCAGAACCCTAGGTATTTAAAGGTTTCAACTATTTCAAGGCATGCATCTAAAACTGTTAGAATCTGGGAAATATGTGTTGGCCAGGAGACTGCCTTTGGTGAGAGAATCATGGCTTTAGTCTTTTTGTTGTTAAGGAGGAGCTTGTGTTTGATGAGGTTATATTGGAGAGTAATGAAGTCTTGCTGTAAATTCTCATGGGCCAAGTCCAAGGATGCATTTGTGGTGTAGAGTACAGTATCGTCTGCAAATAAGTGTACATTAGCTGAATGCAGATGTGTGCCCAAGTTATTGATATAGATGGTAAAGAGGACTGGGCCCAATATAGAGCCTTGGGGGACACTTCATAGAAGAGATTTTTGTGGAGACAGATCACCTGCAGCTTTGAAGCTTGTTAACCTGTTGGTGAGGTAATTGTGCGGCTCATTTGATTGCAGGACTACTTGAAGTTGATTGCTCAGTGCTGTAAGCAAGATGTTGTGATCCACAGTATTGAAGGCCTTACTAAGATCAAGAAAAAGGGCAAATACATGCTTCTCAGAAACCAGGGCAATTTGCCAATCTATGGTTACTTTTGCAAGGGCAGATACTGTGCCATGTTTGGATCTAAAGCCGGAATGTGCAGGGTTTAGCAATTTCTGCCAGTCCAAGTGTTCTCTAATTTGGGCATTGATGCTTTTTTCAAGTAGTTTTGACAATTGATAATATAGAAATAGGCCGGTAATTATTCAGAGAGCACGGATCCCCAGACTTGAATAATGGTAAGATGTGGGCAGTTTTCCATGACACAGATAGTTCTCCTTGCTTCAGAGAGGTGTTGAATAAGTGGGTAATGGGGGCAGTCAAGTAGAGATGGCCAAGCTTTAGGAAGTAAGATTCGATATTGTCTGCACCGGCACTCATTTTAGTGTCCAGAGATAGAAGTAGGTCCTCTACTTGTTTAATTGTGACTGTACGAAAGCTGAAAGGGGTAGGATGAGGTTAGTTAGGGTTAGCATTATCATTATAGTCAGTAGTGGATTTCCCTAGCAGGTTGAGTTTGTTGATAGGTGAAGTGTCAAAAGCTAGCCCTGCAGTGGTACAGTGTTCATTGAACTACTCTAGTATAGAAGCTCTGTCTGTGTAGATGATTCCAGCGGACATAATTTTGGCTGGAAGAGATGACTCTGTAGAATATCCTTCAACTTCTGTGAGGATGTTTCAGAATTTGGCTGAGTTGTTTCTGTTGGCATCTAGTTCTGCTTGGAAATATCTAGCTTTTTCAGACCTAATTAGTTTGGTACAGGCATTTCTAAAGGTGCAAAATTCTAACCGATCTGCCTCCAGGTGAGATTTCCTCAATCTTTCCCACCACTAGTCTCTCATAATCTCCAGGACTGTAGGATCTCAGGTTCTCTAAGATCTTGTTCTCTCTCTCTCTGTGGAACTGGGTTGCAGAAAACTAAATACTACAGATAACAGCATAGCAACAGAGATTACCTCATAGTTAAAGATATGAGAAACAATATGTATTGGTCCTAAGTCATTCTCTATTGGATGATGACTTAGGAGACAGAATTACTAATGAGTTTCATATGAGACAGAATATCTTCCATTATCATTATAGCTTGGACCAAAGAAATGCTGACTGGTTCAAACTACACATCACATTTCATGTTTATGTATAATATAAGACATAATAAACGATTTCTCTCTGAAGAGAGACAAAGAAAAGTGCTGACAAGGCTCTATTACACATGGCATATCTGCCTGAATATAAAACACATACTACATATAATTATATGAGAATATAAGTATACAATAATCACTGATGATCCCTCAGAGTCATCTTATCAGTGATTAGGTAGATTATATATGGAATATATGTAAAAGACAAACATAATGCATTATGGTGAGGTATAATAGGCATGCATGTTCTAATCTAATGCAGGATGTAAATATTGGCAAATATTAGCAGCAAAGCACATTCCTGGCACTCATGCTTATAAGATGGGTGCCTAATTCTATATGTTAGTGCAAAGTAGCAGTATTACAGTACACTAGACCAGGAATACAGTGTGAGGTGTATATGAAGTGTATGTGGGACAATAGGGGCATAACCCAGGTGCAACAGTCCCCTCTTTGTTGCCCTAATTGCAAAAGTGGCAACACAACAAAAAGATGATGATTAGGCACCATTCATCTACAGGCCCGAGGCACAAGCCTGATAGAGGAATTTTAACTGGTCACAGTGTTGTTCAGGGTTTTTCTTAAACAACAAAATGTATTTATAAGGGAAAATGTTAGTACACCTTGTATTACTATAAACATTTGGAATAAAACTTCACAATGGGGTTTTCCAATATCAAAACAATATAATTAATTACCAATATGTATCAGGTGTGTATCTGTCCTATTGGGAAGAAATTGAAAAGACAAACTTAAGTTGCCTGTATGGATATTAAAATTAAGCAAAAATCAAGATAGAGCATCAAGATAGTTAGGACTAGACTTAATGATATCTGGTTCCAGGATGGGAACAGGTGTGATTACTGTATAACCTATTACCTGTTAAAAGAATAAAAATGGAAGTTAGAAACATTCACCTTGCATAACTTTTAGTCCATATCAGAAGAATGTATAGTTGGTCACCACACAATGTTCCACATCAGCAGAATATACCACCTTGGAGGATGGCATTGTCAGTTGGTAAGTTGAACAGGACACAAAATGTCAATGTCCACAAGACATAAACTATGAACAGTTCTAGGGATAAATCCAGGGTTTCTTCAAGTGTTAGATGAAGATTCATAGTTCAGATTTGATGCATTTAGATTTTCCAAAGATTGATCCAAATGTTCAGGAGGCAGCAGTATTTTTCAGAGGCCTCAGCGGGGGGTGCATTAGATTGCATATTGAGTTTTATAATGGAATAGCAACAATGTTCAGTGGAAGTACTTAGTTTGTATGAGGTGCTAGCCAGGCCTGGTAAACAAGTTGTGAAGAAAATGGATTTCTTCATTGTAGATTAAATGAAGAAGAGTCTTCTTGCTGAGTTAGAGGATTGCCCCCACCACCCCAGACTTGCTTCATAGTATGCATAGCAATAAACTTGATTGTAGAATCTTAATTGGCTGGACTGAATACAGTTTATTTGAAAGTTCATAAGTGGAAGCCCAATTTTAGTTGTTAGGCAGGTTTCATAAGTTGGTAAGACAAGTTGGAGATGTCACATCTGCATAAAAGGTGATGTTCCTTTCAGGTATGACAATCAAAGTTCAGAGTCAGTCACAATTCCAAGACCTCATGGTAAACAAGGAAAGGAGGTAGTTTCAACATTTTCATGATACAGGTTCCCATCAAGATGACCAATACAATGGACAGTTGCCAGACGATCAGAGATGGATGTTGCCAGATGAAGATGTGGCAATGACACTGTGAAAGTCACAAATATGGCTTCCTGGATTGTGCAGGAATAAGTTTTGAAACATGGAGCAATATTGGTGGGTATGGTGACATATCCAAGGTTCCTTGCCATTGACAAGGGAATAGTGCTAAATTCAAATAAACATTTAACACATGCAATAGAAGTGTAAAATGTGGCAATGCCACTGGCCCATACGTCTGTCATGTATGAGATCAAGGATATATCCTAATTCCAGATCCCGAAAGAGATATGCATGGGTTGTAAAAACATAATAGCCGTAGGCAGTGCAAAGGACTTTCCTAGCTATGTGATGCTAGTCTGCTTCCTTAATGTGATCAGAAAATAATTCATTAACATGAACATTTGTCAGGTCAAACCCCTTCACAATATCCTTAATATTGCAAATGTAAATCACTCTTTATGAGCAAAAGCATGTATACCATGCAATGGGGGGTGGAGGTATGATATTAAATTTCATACTATCATGACCCTGTAACGTACCATATGTGCTTGAATAATGGCTAAATCAGCCCTATTTCAAATAGATATGTCATAATCAAATAGGCCTGAGTTTAAACCTGTGTTTTTTTGTTTGTTTTTTTAAATAGGAAAAACACAACGTCTAGTGTGTTTGGGTAGGTTTATTACTATAAGATGTACCACTAGCAGTCAGGATGTGAAAATCCTATATGTGTGTGTGTGTATTACTATCAGTCCCTGTGTAGGGGGTCATTAATGAGTACCTGGTATGCTGCCAGGATTTCCAGTTACATCATTATTAAAAAAAAAGTGGGAAATGTTTGTTGCTAAACATATAACAAATAATTCCAAGTTTAAAAAAGTGACATTTAAAATCACTGGGTCGTGCATGAACTGCACATTATTAACTAGGGTACCTGGTTGAGAAGTGGCTATTAGACCACTGGTTGGGCCAGGGTTCTATTTTGGGCACTCAGTATTAGGTGTCACAAATTATGGGGCATCATTGGGTAAAAACCCTAAGATCTAATGACTTTTATTGCCATATAATTTTAGATGCAAAAGTCCTGATTATCAATAAAATGTAAACAGGAGTCCAGATCAAATCAAACTTCTAGGATTGATCCAAAGCAATGATCATAACATTCAATAGGGTCTCACTACCCTTCTGGATGATGAACATGTCTTTAAGACTTTAGTGTGAATTCCACAGGATGCAATTAAAATCATGTGGGCTTGTGAGTTACTCTGCCTCAACAACCTGTTTAGGATTAGGTTACTGGTTCTTATCTGCAATAAGATGCACAGTTTGGGCTTTTATGAAAACCCATACTTCTAAAAAAAATAATAAGCATAAAAACAAGCATCACTCTCTCTCTGGAACCTAAAAGGAAAGAGGAAAGAAAAACATCAATAGTTTAGTGCTATTCTGCCCATTGGGTTATGGAAAAGTAATTTAATCTCCTTTAAACAAGTTCATTTGATTGGCATGTAGCCTTTTGTCAATGACTGTTATTGTGAGGCAGCCTAACTTGGTAGACTGCTGGACTGAGTTTATTTACAATGGGATAGGACCTGTTGTTGGGCCTTGGCCATACATTGTGCAGCAAACAAGTGTACCTTTTGGATCTCTTGTTTGAGTTAACATATCTATCTACTGATGCTCCATCAGCAGTGGCAGTACACAGGTCCAGAAGTAAATGTTCTGGGAGTCTTATGGTCCGTCTGGTCATGATTTCAAAAATGGGGTAAGCTGTGTACCTGCAGAGGGCGTTCCTCTTCTTGCCATAAAGAGTAAAGGCAATAATGAATCCCAATCCTTTGGGTTTTTCTGAACAAGTTTAGATATCATAACTTTGTTCTGTCTGTTAGCCCATTCCACTTGTCCTGATGACTGGGTTGTAAGGGATATGAAACTTTTGTTTTACCCATAACAAATCCAAAATTTTCTGCATTACTTTGGCTATAAAGCTGGATCCCTGTATTCAGAATTTACCTTTAGGGGTAAAGCCCTACCTGGTAAATAGCTGGCTTACCAAGATGTTTGCAGTCACTTTGGCTGTTGTTCCAGAGGCCTTATTGCCTCTGGGGTAACAATGCATTTTTCCTAGCTGGCATAGGATTGTTCTGTGCACAGATCAAACAGTTACTAATGTAGTGTAATACATTATTTCTCATCCGTGGCCACAAGACAAAGGATTTCAGTCTGCCTAGTGTTTTATTGACTCACTGGTGTCCACCACTTGGAGTATTACGTTATTGGTACAGTAGATAAAATCTACTCTCAGGTGTTCAGGAATTACTTGTAACGTTTCATGAGTGTTACAGCAGTGATGTTCCAAATGAGTAGGCCATCACTGGATAGGTGAATGTCATTTTCACTTTCTTATAAGAGTTATTTCTGGAAGTTATTCCTCAGTTCCTTTATTAAGGAACCTATACACTGCCCTCAAATAAGGGTCCTTTGTATGGATTTAAACCTGTTAGGTTAGGGTTGTACACAAACAAGTCACTGTATTTCACAGCGATACTATAAAGTACTGGAACAGAAGTTTGTTTTTTTTCCCAAAGAAATTCAGTTAAGAGGGAAACAGACCCAATTAGAATCTATAATAAAAACAAAGTATCTGCAGTGCTTTCTGTAATTATCACAAGGCCATTTCTTAACTGCAGTGCTTAACCCTCTCATGGAGTGCTGGTATCATTTTACATAAGGAAAAATCATTTTATTCCTTTCTTATCACAAGCTGTGTCTTTCTTAAGGACTTTCCAGCTCTCTAAACTATCTACAAATATTTGTGGTAATTAGGAGACGCCTTGCCTCCCTGCGTTTAATTTTATTTGCCAGGCATGTTTTAACATTGCCTGTGAAACATACATATACGATGATGCAATTACTTGCCATGCACACTCTGTCATCACTAGGGTGTACAATAAGAATTCCAAACCCTGCTATCTGACCCTCATTGGTATGTGTGCCTGAGTCATCAGTCAAAACATGACACACAGTGGTGTCTTTTAACACTTTCTGAGGTTCTGTCAGAAAAGACCCTGGGACAGGTAGGTCAGGGGGTTGGAGTGAACAATCATGGGTCTCTCCTGCAAATTGTGAGCCATGGGGCAACAAGGATGAAGTTTTGATAGGAAAGACAATGATGTCATAATCATGTAAAATGAGAGACCAGTGTGTAAATCTGGCATTGGATACAGAGTCATCTTTTACTCTGTCTGACAACAGAACATTAGTTGGCAAATGACTAGAATGCAGTACAATGGGTGCATATCCAATGATGCACATAAAGTATCGCACTGCCCAGTATGTAGCCAAAAGATTCCTTTCATAAAGGCTGTATTTCAGCTCCACTGGGGCAAGCATCTGAAATGCATAAGCAATGGGTCTGATGTGTCTATGGTATGTTTGGGCTAAAACTGCTGAGATTGCTATATCTGATGTGGCAGTTTCAAAGTTATGCCCTAAAGCTGTGTTAAGATTAACCAATGCTGGGGCCATGGTCAGTGATCCCCAAAAAAGTCAATGATATCAGTATTAGGAGACCTTGCACCTTCTTACCAGAGGTCTGTGCTATCATCTGTACTGATAATAACCCAGATGGTTTCTGACTTGTGTCTGCTATTGCATGTGCTGGGAATAACCCCGACTGTTCCTGGCTTATGTCTGCTATTGCAGCCAGAGTATGGGATGATCCAGGTGTCACTGATGGAGGGGGTTCTGCATCATGTGCAGGAAGTGCTGGCACTATCAGGGGTGCCTGCACAGTGGAGAACAGTGGCATGCAAGTTTCACATAGTTCTCCAGCTATGGATTTTGATTCAGTACCCATCAGAGGTGGCTACAGTAGTACTGAAACAGCTGTCAGCCCAGGTTCAGAAATCAAACTTGTAACCATCCCCACCAACGTGGCCTGTGATGCTGAAAATATCACAGCTACAGGGCTTTCAGAATCAGGGTTCTCCCCTCCTCCATCAACTGTAAATTGAGTTTCCCCACCAGAAGGTTGCTGGATGGTAGCAACATTCTTTTTAATGTTGCAGCTTAAGGTATTTATGCACTGCATAGGAAAAGCAGTACATTCAGTCTTCTCAGGGAAAGTTGATGTTAAATTGCATAGGGAAGAATCACATTTCATGTGATTAACTGCAATGTGTTCTTTAACCACGGTCATTCTAGTATAGTAAACATTGTTAACAGCATGAGCTGTTTCTGCAGCATCAGACACTGACTTCATGACAGATTGCATACCAGCTACATTCAAAGGTATGTCAACATCATTTTTAATGAGAATCTTCTGTCCCTCAGAAACACTGGTGTTACTAATAACATTATTAATCATGCCAAAAACCTCCAGTATATTTTGTTTGGTTATGGCAGCAATCACAGGTCCCTGTGACTGCATGATCCAATCTCCATGATGTGGTGGTTGGCCATTTTGGATTGCCTCATGGGCTTCTTGGGTTACTGTGTTATGATCATCATCACATGACCATGAGCGGCCATCTTGGGGATTGTATGGGGATGCAACCTGATTGTATGTGTGTCCACCATTTTGAGACTCTAACAATTCTCCATTTTGGGAATCACAGACAAACAAGTGGCTAGCCTTTGTTCTAGTCTACCCCACAGCATACTGCGAGTGTTCAAAATCAAACTCTTCAATATCAGAAGAGGCAAGGTCTATGGGCATTAAGGTAGTATGCCTTGCCAATACCTCTGACTGATGGTGCAAGTTCACCATATCTGACTTTTTACTCCTACATTCTAACTGCTCAGATACAGGAGTTAGCACTCTGTAAAGTGCATTGTTTTCAGATTGCAAGACATTCCCATCTTGTAAAACATGCCTGTTATCAACAGAAGCTGTGTCACAGTTTAGATTCAAAACATTCATTTCAAGTCTGCTGTAATGAAAACATACTGAATCATGCTGTTCAGTCAAAGTCTGGAGTTGAAATACAAGTACATTAACTCTTTCAGTAATTACTTCAGACTTATCCCTAAGTTCCTTGTTTTCTAAACATAAGAAAACAGTGCTACTAGCCAGAGCACCATTCAATTGAAAAACATTTTTCTAATAAGGTTTGTGTTTTCAGCGTTATCTCTTAAGGCATGCAGGTCTTTGCTGCTTCCATCATTAAAGAGAAACTCATTTTCTTGATGAAGAGACTGCAACTGAGACTGCAGTCCATCTATTCTTTTTTTATGAGAAGCATTTTTCAGACTGATTTTCTGCTTACAAGCAGCATAATCAGATTCCAAAGCAGTTTATTTAGAACAGCATCAACACATTTAAACAATGTTGCAATTAATAATCCTTCAGGATCAATACTTTTGGTATAATTTTTCAATTCCCCATAATGGGCAATGATATCCCTTAAAGGGCTACCATTGGATTCTGCTACCTCAGCAAAATCACACCAACCACCATGAGCAGTTTGGTATGTTAAGGCATCCAGCCTCAACTCAGTACTCATACGTTTAGACATGCCATAAGGTAAGAAACCCTTAGCTGTCTGTGGATCAAAAACTTTGTTTGCAACCAAAGTTCATGACAGGACACAAACAGCCTTTGGCATATGTGGACTCCTAGATAAGTATATACCCATTAGGATTTGAATCCACAAATGAAAGCAGTCTGTCTGTTTGGATCCCTTTACAGCTGTGTGTTCCCACAGAGAAAGCACAGGGAAAAAACAAACATAAATAAAACAACTCATTACACAGAGATTGAATATCTGCCAAGAGATTGTTTTGTCTGCACTGTGAAACACAAAACAGACCAAAAAGTTAAACAGAAGACACTCTCAGCTGCTTGTTACTGGAGATTTCTTAACCAGTGTTTTAATTTACAGAGGAAATTAAAATGCAACTTGGCAAACACCCAGACTCCACTAATGGTCACCATTTATGTTACCTAAGCAATCTCAGATAGTAGAGTAAATAATAATAATACTAATAATACAGATTCTTGTGTCTTTGGAGTCTGCCAAGAAACATTCACAAACAAGCAAGAGTATTAATAAATATTTATTGGACTACTTACGCCAAGCATGTGACAAGGAAAATCACAAGGGAGATGGGTTTCTCACCACTCTCCTGAAGAATGTACATAATCTCCAGGATTGTAGGATCTCATGTTCTCTAAGATCTTGTTCTCTCTCTCTCTCTCCCTGTGGAACTGGGTTGCAGAAAGCTAAATACTACAGATAACAGCATAGCAACAGAGATTACCTCATAGTTACAGATATGAAAAACAATATGTATTGGTCCTAAGTCATTCTCCATTGGATGATGACTTAGGAAACAGAATTACTAATGAGTATCATATGAGACAGAATATGCTTCCATTAGCATTATAGCTTGGACAAAAGAAATACTGACTGGTTCAAACTATACATCGCATTTCTTGCTTATGTATAATATAAGACATAATAAAGAATTTCTGTCTAAAGAGACAAAGATAAGTGCTGACAGGGCTCTATTACACATGGCATATATGCCTGAGTGTAAACCACACACTACATATAATTATATGAGAATATAATTTCACAGTAATCACTTATGATCCCTCAGATTCATCTTATCAGTGATTAGGTAGATTATATATGGAATATATGTAAAAGACAAACATAATGCATTACAGTGAGGTATAATAGTCATGCATGTTCTAATCTTATGCAGGATGTAACATTAGCAGCAAAGCACATTCCTGGCACTCATGCTTAAATGATGGGTGCTTAAATCTATATGTTAGTACAAAATAGCAGTATTACAGTACAATAGACCAGGAATACAGTGTGAGGTGTATGAGAGGTGCATGTGGGATGATAGGGGCATAACCCAGGCATAACAGTTGGAGAGTTAGGGTCTGGTAACCCTAACATCACATTTTCACACTTTTGTCACTGTGGAAACAACCCTAACTGATGCATTAACAGAGTTTTTTTGCAATGAAGTTCCCTTATTTTTGAGAAAGTGTAATATAAATAGTAAATAGTATGTATTGGTGGGAGAGTGGGGCCCGCTGCCCATTTCTGCATAATGATATGTGTTTGTGGAAGCACAGGCCCTCCAGGCCCTGTGCTCCCACTTACACATAAGCAATGGAGCCATATAGTGTCAGTGGCTCAGTAGGTAGCACACTCGCCTCTAAGGCCAGGAGATCAGAGGGCTGTGGGTTCAGTTCCCACATCTGGCACTTGGGTTAATATCCCAGTACTGACACTATAGTGCAGCATGAGAGGGGTGCTGCACCTCTGAGGTGCCATCTTTCAGACGAGATGTTAAACTGAGGTCCCATCTGCCTGGATTAGTGGTAGTTCAGGTGGATGTTAAAGATCCCATGGCACTTATTGAAAAGAGTAGGGGAATTTCCCCGGTGTCCTGGCAAAATTTCCCTCATTCACTAAAAAATACCACCAAAAGCTTAATCTGGTTCAAGGTCAGTTGGCATTCATCTGTATCCCCCTTCCCTGGGTCATGCCTGAAAATAGGTAGGATTTGTCTAGTGCACTTACCCGGTCAACAAAAACTAAATAAATAAAATAAAATAAATACAGTAGCCCTATAGGGCAAGGAAGCCTTGTAACATTAATTTGCACATATTTGAGAAACCGGAGCAGCTAGTAAAAAAATTAAAGTGTGGTTGTAATCATGAGAGTGACTAATTCCCGCAACATGAGTCGACTGAATCCATATCGTGCATTGTATCTGAGATAGGGGCAGCAAAAAGTGCTGTGAATACAAAGTCTGTGGGTGTAACAGTTGTCCTTGGACATGAAAATGAACAACTGAAAAGGTAAATAGCAAATATCTCAGGAACCGTACAAGGTAGAAAAAAAATTCAAATATCATGGTTTTCAGGACCTTCCAGCCTAGTTCTGAGTGGGACTAAAGATTTTTGTGATGAAAAGTCCATATCTCAAACCATTTTTGAGATACGGGCCCAGAACAAAAAGCATCATGGATGCTACAATGTTATCCTATGGGAAAATGTCTGAACTTCAGAATGCTGTAACTTTGGGCCCCTGTAATGGTTTCACACCAAACCATCAAAAGGCACATCTGAGGGACCTGGCTTGTAGCCCTGCAAATTTCAGCCCAAAGGATCTAACCATTTAGTTGCAGGAGGGTGACAAAGGATTTGCAGTAATTTTGAGAATACCTTCGCAAATTACTTTCGCAAATCATGAAAGTTTTGCAAAATAAATCATGAAATTTTCACATTTGTGAAAGTATTTTGTGAAAGTATTTTTCAGAAAAAGTTTAAAAATGCATTTCTGGGGGGTTTAACCCCCAAAGAAAGATATAGTTAGCATCCTTGGGACCCGACTAGGTAAACACAATAATCAGTGTTTACCTAGAGGACCCCAATTTTAAATGTCAGGCATTTTTCCGTGTCACTAACTGTAAACAAAATGGCTGACTCACAAAAGTAAATGGCCCATTTGCTGACAGTAAAAACAGCCTCTCATGAACTTTTCATCATTTCTGTTAACTTTTCCCATTGCCTATAATGGGAAATTTGTTTTTGAAATAACTTTGAAATGGTTTAACATTTTTTTCACCAAATTTTTAAAAGGCACATCAGTGACCAAGGCTGCATCTTCTTGGAAGTTTTTGGACTGAATGGACAAACCATGTGGGCTGCGGGTGCAAGCAAAGAAATGCAAAAACAGTCTGTTTTTTTGCAATTTTTGGCATTCTGTAGCTCCGCCACTGTACATTCAACCATAACAAAACTTGCCAGATCTAGAGTTCTATGGAGCCAGACCATGCATGCAAACTTTCAAGCAAATCCATTGTACGGTGGCAATGTTACTAATGAGCAAATTTTGAGGTTTTGCATTAAAGTGGCTACTCAACCCTAACTAGCGGGCCCGAGAGGCTAGGGGACTGCTGCCCTCCCCAGCCATCCCCACGTGGTTGTGAGGGGCTCAGAAACCCTCCCAAGGAACCGGGACAAGAAGGAACCCCCCTGAATTTCTGCTACCGACACACCGACTCACCAGCGAGCCCGAGAGGCTAGGGGACCGCCGCCCTCCCCAGCCATCCCCACGTGGTCATGAGGCGCTCATAAACCCTCCCAAGAAACTGGGACAAGAAGGAACCCCCCCTGAATTTCTGCTGCCGACACACTGACTCACCAGCAGGCCTAAGAGACTAGGGGACTGCCGCCCTCCCCAATCATCCCACATGGTCGTGAGGGGCTCAGAAACCCTCCCAAGAAACCAGGACAAGAAGGAACCCCCCCGAATTTTTGCTATCGACACACCGACTCACCAGGTAATTGAGGCCAAATTATCCCACCTGGTGCCATTCCTGTGGATTGCGAAAGCCATTGGCCCTGCACCGAGTCTCCTGGAGCTGCTGTGCTGCTGCAGAGGTCTTGGCAGACATGTGGAGACTGTTTTTTGTTGCTCTTAAATTTTAGGAAATCCTGTATTTTTAGATGGGTTTAACTGTTACCTTAATGAAACAGGCTGGCTTTATATTTTTTAAGACGGTTTCAACTGTTACCTTAATAAGCAGGCTGGCTGTTCTTTTAAAAAAAAAGTTTTATGTGTTACCTTAACAGGCAGGGTGGCTGCATGCTGTAAACAAGTGCAATGTTTGATTGCTTAAAGACTACCCTGTACTTTACATACGGTTTCTAGCTACTAACTTAAAGCAGAAGGCTGGATTTATTTATTGTACCTTGCGATGGGCCTAAGTGCCCATCCTCCTGCATTTTGAACTTACTGCCTGTGCACCTACATATTTACTTGATTTTCATGTTTAGCATTGCTACTGTTTATCATACCACGCTCCGCTCCTGCTGCAAGCACCTGGGCCTCGTAAGTGGCCAGAAGCGGCAGCCATTATACCTGGAGTGTTCGCCCAGCAAGCTCACAGCAGCGCGGGCTAAAAGTAACAAAGGCAACCCTTTGCAAGGGCCTGAGCCTTGCTTAAGCTACCCCTGCCCCCGGGTCACTACTGTAAGGGAAGCCAATACTAGGGGTTGGAAACTCACACAAAAAGGGGTTGCCAACTCAATTTTCGGTCGGGGCATTAACTTAGGGAAAGGACACATGAAAAATAATAATTGCCACTCGAGGGGTTAAATTACCCAGGTACCAAGCTCCTGACGCCAAAGAAAGGCGGCCTGTGCTACCGTTCAGTGTTTAATTTCACAAGTTGCTGCCTATATCAAGTTACAAGCCTGCTCTATAAATAATCTCTTACCTGTCCATTTTATCCTCACAGCAGGCCCGAGAGGCTAGGGGACTGCTGCCCTCCCCAGCCATCCCCACATGGTTGTGAGGGGCTCAGAAACCCTCCCAAGAAACTGGGACAAGAAGGAACCCCCCCGAATTTCTGCTACCGACACACCGACTCACCAGGTAATTGAGGCCAAATTATCCCACCTGGTGCCATTCCTGTGGACTGCAAAAGCCGTTGGCCTTGCACCGAGTCTCCTGGAGCTGCTGTGCTGCTGCAGAGGTCTTGCCCCACCGGCACTGCGTGCTGGCTCCCCACTGCCCCCACCACCACCCTTGGTCAATACTGCAATTTATAGGAATCTGAGAGGTCAGGTGATGCTCTAAAACCTATCAGCCCACTTTCTGATCTGCAGGTTATAAGATCTCACCACTAGTGGCCACTAGCATTTTTCTCAGCCTGTTTTTTTTATTGAAGTAAAAAAAAAAGCATGCTCCAGTTTACTTTGGCCCTGTTAACTATGGCCACGCCCCTCGTGTCGCTCCCACCAACCACGCGCCCCAAAACGACCCATTCCTATTATTTTACAGCTCTGTCTCGACCCCCCTGCCCCTAAATACCCCCAGAGTGCTCTGTGCACAAACTGCACCCAGGATGGGTCACATGCCCCTCCATCTCCCCGCCATCCTTCGCCCCATGTCTAGATGTCCTAAGCAGACTTGCTCTGGCTACCTCTTCCACTTCCTTGTGTCGCTACTTCCCCAAATCCAAAGCAAAAAATAGATGGTCTACTACCCTACAATACTTTACCCTGATGCTCCTACTGGCAGGCGATGTTGAAACCAACCCTGGACCACAGACCCACCCTGCCCATCTAAAACTGCCTAAGGAGCTTAGCATAATTCATCTCAATATCTGCAGCCTTCTGAATAAAATCCCGGAGCTGCAAGTCACCACACATACACTCAAACCTGACATCTGCGTTGTGTCCAAAACTTGGCTAAATCCCCAGCACAATGACTCGGAAGTAGCCATGCCAGGCTACACAGTCCTCAGGCATGACAGAATAGGCAAAAAGAAAGGTGGGGGCATTGCCATGTTTATATCCAACATGCTACAATTCACCTCTGTCCAGCTCCCATGCCCCCCCACTTATCGAAACCAGGATGATCAAACTTGTTCTGTTGCATACCATCCCCGTGTACATGGCAGGGTTATACTGCACCCCTGCAACCCCAGCAAATAACATCACTGACCTCCTGGCCACTTTCAAAAACCTGGCCACTGCTGGAGAGCTCTACATCCTCAGGGATTTTAACTACAACTGGTTAGACAAAGGCTGCTCAAAACTCAGCAGCAGGGTCAAAGCCCTTAACCTCTCACAACAGATTGTGGAACCTCTCACAACAGATTGTGGAACCCACATGCCTTAACACCAAATCCAAAAATCACTCCCTCCTGGATTGGGCTCTCACAACCCATCCACACAGGGTCTCTAAAGCCAACCTACTACCGGACTCAATGAGCGACCACCACCCGATATATGTAATCAGAAAAGTGCACAGACCCACTAATAGCCTACCACCCAGATCAATCAGCTCCCAGTCTTACAAGTCCCTCTGCCTCTGCATACTGCTAATTGATCTCGCCTCTGCCGACTGGTCGTTCATCAAGCTGGCACCCACCCTTGATCAAGTGTTTGATGTGTTCAGACAGCAATTTCTCGTGCTGTGGGACTTCCACACCCCTATGAGAAACAAAAGGGTAAGGGTATCCCACCTCCCCTGGGTTTCTGCTGACATTATCTCCAGTTGTCGTGCCAGGGACCAGGCCTGGAAAAACCATAGGAAAACAGGCTCCACTGCCTCATGGCAACAGTACCGCACCCTCCGCAACAATTGTACCAAAGCCATAAGATAGGCTAAAAAGCATTTCTTCCGTGAGGCCCTCTCTTCCAATCCTAACCACCCTTACAACTTCTGGAAATCTATTAAAACCCTGCTCACTCCCCCTATACAGCCACCCACCCCTACCCTCACCATCCAGGGCAGAAACGTATCTGAACCAAGTGCAGTTGCCTCTACTTTCAACCACTTTTTTACCAGCTGCGCTAAATCCCTACTTCCAAAAACGTCAACCCTACCACCCGTACCTGAACCCCTCACGCACCACCCCCACTCCCCCATCCACAAAATTCTCCTTCAAACTGGTCTTCCTGCCTGAAGTTCTAGCCACCCTCATTTCCCTTGACCCCAATAAGGGTAAATGCCCACTCAGCCTGGACACCAAACTCTTATACCTATCTGCCCCTGCCATTTCCACTCCTCTTGCCGATCTCCTAAACCACTCCTTCTCTTCAGCACAAATACCAACAGCCTGGAAGGAGGCTCTAGTCATACCATTGTCGAAAGGAGGTAACCCAGCAGATCCAGGGAACTACCGCCAGATCTCCCTCCTCCCCACCCTGGCCAAACTGCAAGAAAAAATAGCCCTTGCTCAAATCACACAATTTCTTGACACCACCTCCTTCTTCAGCCCCTTTCAGTCAGGCTTTCAGAAATCACACTCCACCATAACTGCACTCCTTAGACTCACCAATGATATTGCCTCAGGTATGGATAAAGGGTTCATCACCTCGGCCATATTCATTGACCTGGCAAAAGCATTCGATACCGTTTCCCACCCAAAGCTCATTGCCAAACTGCAAGATGCTGGCCTATCCAATCTAGCCATCAGGTGGTTCCATGATTACCTCACTGGTAGGAAACAATCAGTCAAGATTGGCACCCAAGTATCCTCCCTGCTCCCAGTCACAATGGGGGTTCCCCAGGGCTCTGTCCTGGGCCCAGTTCTTTCCTCAATATTCCTAAATCACCTCCCACAATCCTGCCCAAACTCAGCTATTCAAATGTATGGGGATGACACCGTCTTGTACGCCTCTAGCCCCTCAACAGAGGCTCTAAACTCTACCCTCCAGCAGGATTTTAACACTGTCCAAATTTGGCTTAGTTCAAACCAACTCATCCTAAATGCCAAGAAGACTGTATCCATAACATTTGGCACACAGCCCAGAATCTCCAGGCTAGCTGCTCTACCCTCCTTCCAAACACTGGACGGTACCACCCTGGAAGCCTGCACCTCCTTTAAGTACCTGAGGGTATGGCTGGATCATCACTTGGACTTCTCTGTCCACATAGACTCCTTCCAGAAAAAACTACACCCAAAACTAGGTGCCATTTATCGCAACAAAGGGTGCCTAACCACCCCAGTCGGGAGAGAGCTTGTACACAAAATGATTCTCCCAATCTTTGACTATTGTGATATGGTCTACGGAGCAGCCTCTCCATCCACCCTAGCCAACCTGGACCCCCTTTTTTATTCCTTCTGTTGCCTTATACTAGAATGCCCCTCTACCACCCACCACTGTCACCTATATGCTGCCCTAGGCCTCCCCTCACTGTACACCAGGCGACAGCTCCACTGCGCAAATCTCGTAGCTAAGCACTGGTCAAACTCCCTCCCCTCCTATCTCAGTTCTGCTCTAACAATGCAACCATCCCCGGCATACTCTTTGTGGAGCTCTGACACAAAACTACTTCAAATCCCTTTCATGTGCACCTCTAAAGGCCAATCGGCTTTCAAATACAGGATGTCCACTCTCTGGAATAACCTCCCAGGAGTAATCAGGCAGTCCACCTCCACCTCTAGGACCATGACCATTCTCCTTCAGGCCCATTTCTCTGACACTTGCAACTGTAACCTTCAGGACAGATCGGCTAAACCTAAGTGTCTATTTGGTATTTAACGGGGGAACATGCAAACAAGCATAGTATCCTTACTGCCCCTGTCTCCTATGCCCTCTCCCTCCTTGATCAATGCAAGATTTGCCTGTCTTCTTTGTCCCCATTGTTTGTATGCACTAAGTAAACAAAGTTGTAACCAACATTTGAATGCATAATGTCCTGACTGTAACATCTTTGGGTTTGATTGTCTCGCCCATGTTTGAGCCTATTGTACCTAAGTATGTACTATATGCATCTGTTTTCATGGCAACAATGCCTACTGCACCAAATGTAATTTTAGCACTGTTATGTTGTGTAACACCCAGGTCGCATCTGGAAACAAGTGGATTTCCCGCTCAGTATACTTATCTGGTAAATCTCGTTAATAAATAAATAAATAAACTATAGTGCTGCCTGTCTCCCTGGATGTGGAGAAAGCATTTGACAGGGTGGCATGGAATTTTTTGTTTGATATTCGCCCCTATTATGGCCTGCCTCCTGATTTTATCCAATGGATTACAATTTTCTATCTCTGTCCCTCTGCTAGAATTTTTAGTAATGGGGTATTACCTTCATTATTTCCCTTAACTAAGGGAATACATCAAGCGTGCCCTCTTTCCCTTATGCTTTTTACTTTATATATCGTGCCCCTAGCTGGAAAACTCAATAGTTCCCTAGGGGTAACAGGTATTAAATTGGGGCCATATGAGTGCAAATTGTCAATGTTTTCTGACGATGTGCTGCTGCATCTTTTGAATTTGGAAGACATCCCTTCCTACCACCTTGGACATAATAAAATATTATGGCAATGTAGCAGGATATAAATTGAATCACTATAAAACTACAGTTTTAGCTTTTGTCTAATTTGTGTTCCAAGGCAGATGTCGAGGAGATGGGCCTCAAGTGGGCTTCTTCTTCTCTCTCTTTTTTGGGTATACAGCTTACATCAGATTTGCATTCGCTGAAATCACTAATTCTTTACCTACTAGTGAAACAAGTAGAACAAGACCTTTCCTGTTGGAAACTTTTACCTCTCACCCTCTGGGGTAGAGTTAATATTTTGAAGATGGTAGTATTCCCCGAACTAATGTATCCTCTTTCAGTGTTAAATATCCCCTTCTGAAAACATGGGTTCAGAACATTTTCACAATCTGGTCAAATTTCCTTTGGTTGGAAAAGCACTCAAGGAGAGCTATTGACAAACTCTGATGACCAAGAGAGATTGAGGGATTAAGGGTGCTGCATCTTTTCCTTTATTATCTCGCTTTTCACGGTACCAAATATTTTAAATGGTTAATTCATCTGGAGGCAGGGTCTTCATCTTCTACATGGTGGAACAAGCTATAGGGTTTCAGTTCATGATGTAACATTGTCATTACTCTTATATATTCCCTTCAGAAAACTTCCTGAATCCCTGAGACAATTGCCGATTGGCAGGTCATTAAGAGCCCATCAACAACTCTGCAACCTTTTTAAACTTAAAACCAAGAAAGATACAGGACAACTATTTTTGATTAATTTGAACATATTGGTAGGTAATGAGGTGATTATACCCTCTATGTGGAAGGACTTAAAGGTCCATACAATATCAGATTTTTTAAAAGGAGATATGTTTTTACCTATAAGTCAATTTAGGAACACCTTTTGCCTCCCTTCCTTTTCAGCTTTTGATTATATGTAGATTAATCATTGTATACAATATATTCAACCTTGGGGACACTTGCATGGTCTGATATGGCCTCTCTATGATTTCTTTCATTAGCTTCATTGACTACCAAGGATAGACCCATCTCTAGGGATGCAGCAAATTTAAATTCTGCTGGCAAAGTGCCGGCAAAGTGGCCAAATTCACCTGGCAGAGAAATTCAGAAAAAATGTTCCACCTAAGGCAGAATTTCACCTACTTGAAATTTCGCCTTCTACGGGTGAAATTTCACTTTCTGCGGCAAAATTTCACCACGGAAGGCAGTATTTCACTGTGGAAGGTGAAATTTTACTGCAGAAGGCAAAATTTCACCATGGAAGGGGAAATTTTGCCATTTTTCTGGGTGAAATTTTACCACTCCACCAAACGAAATTTCACATTTCGCTCCAAGAAATGAATGGAATTTCACAGATTGCTCTGCAAAGTGAATTTCGCTCACTTTTCTCACCACTATCCATCTCACAGCTGTATAGGGAGTTAGGATCTCAGTTTTGGAAGCTCTCCTCTCCTCCCCTCTGGCCTATTACTGGCAATCAGCAGCTGATTTGTCACGTGACACAACCAGGTGGAGGTCAACCTGGTTGGATATACAGTATATAGATATATTTAAAAGGTCAGATTACAGCTTACACAGTTTAATATTCATCACAATCTTTATTATACTCCCAAGACTGTACCATATGGGCAAGTGGGCAGATCCTATTTACCACAAATATCATCAGGCAAAGGGATCTATGATCCATATATGGGCCTGCCTGGGGGTGACCTCCTTTTGGAATATCACTAAAGCTGAAATGTCACTGTTTTTTGATCATACTAATTATTTCTCCCTAGAAGAATGTATTATTGGTAATTACTCATTCATCTCCAAACTGCCTCATAGGGCCTATATAGCACTTATCTCAGTGGTGGCCAAATTGCCAATTCTTAGGCACTGGATTAATGATTCCTTCCTGACTAGGCAGGAATGGATTCAGGAAGTGTTCACAGCATTGAATGCCAAGAAAGCCAGTGCAAATCAATATAATTCTCTAATTAAATATCAGGCCCTTTCTGAGTTATTTAACAGCGAGGTGAAAAGATACATCTAGACCTTTTTATGGTCTTTCCCCTTAATGAAGACATATGGATGTTATAGAGGATCATGGTTTGCAGTATTTATTTTTTTCTCTAGCTACTTCCCTGGTATTCTTTAGACTATAGATTTTGGAGGGAAAGGAGGGGAAGGGAGGGGAAGGGAGGAAGGTTGAGGAGTCAGGGTGTATAGGGATAGATGGGAGGGTGATGTGGTGGTTTTTTTTTCTTTCGCTGATTGATATGTCCTGGGATATGTTTTTGTTGACATTTTTATATTGGGGACTGGGGGTTGGGAAGACAGAGTTTGTTCACTACGTGATTGTATAATGTATGACTGTTGGAATGTGTATCGTGATTTATAAAATTAACAAAACTTTTATTTATTTGCAAAGAAAAAGAGAGATACATGGATGGGACCCTTTCCCCATTATGATATATTTCTGTGTATACGTTACTGATCAGAACAGTCAGTCTTTAAGCTGAGTGACTTTCAGTGATATCACACCATCCAACATCGACAGCACCATGTCTGACTTCACACACTGCAATTCTGTCTCTAAACTCATTATTTACCACCCCTACATATTATAAAAAACAAACGATAGGTAAGTATGGTGTATAGGGATATCATTAAATCATCTTGGGGTCCTAATGAGGTCGTAATGCCACTTGCCCTTTGGGCTTGTTGCTTACTGACCTCATTAGGGTCCCTCAATGGAATTATATCCCTATACACCACACTTACAAATAATTTATTCTATATATATACATATATATATATATATATATATATATATATATATGCCATCAAGGGGTTTAATGAGCTCATAAAGCCACAATCTCAACAAACGAGTGGCCTTTATAAAGCTCATTAACCCATAAAATGGTATTATTTCACAGGAACATAAGCCTCTTCTAGCTTTTGTTTTATATAATGCATTAGGCTGGACAATTTGCTGTGTCAACTGTTTTTCCATAGTGTAGTATTATAAAGGTACTGTTTCTCCATAGCGTAGGTCTTTTCCATAGTGCATTTGTAGTGTACTGCTAGTTGTTTGCCATAATGTAGTGATGTACTGCCTGTTTTGCCTCTTTAGTTTTTCCTTAGTGCAGGGCCCTCCTACAAATGGAGGTGATACTCTGGCAGTCTTTCCCTTAGTGATGGCAAAAGTCCAGGTGAAGAGTGTGCTTGACAGTCTCAGGAGCAGCACTGAGTTGGCAGCATCATGGTGGTTTTGAGGTTGATGTATTGTGTGGGTATGCTTTGTGCTCAGGTGCAGATATATGTGCTGTCAGAGTACCTTGTAGGATTGGGCACATCACTGTCTGGGAGCAGACCGACAATAGTATGGAGGGCCTTGGAAGTCGAAATCTGAGGGACAGTATGCTTTGGTGAGTTAGATAGGAGAGAGAATGTTGGGGGGGTTCTGTAGTGCAGGGCTGTTTTTTGCAGGTGGGGGATTAGGGTGCTTGTTACATGTATTATGAAGGGGCTTGTTACTTGTGTTATTGTGGTGGTCTGTGGTGTGTTGGTTATTAATGTTATTAAGTTGTAAATAACACATTAATACAGTATAATAACTGGTTGCCCCCTATAATGACTGGATATGCACTCCTGATAAAATGCTGTAATAATCCACTGAATTCCATAATAACTCGATAGTGGGTTATTACAGCATTTTCCTTCTCACACTCTCACTTCACTGAAGTGTGAATGAAAGCACAGTGGCTCAAGACCACTTTTTCACTCTGTCTCCACAACAAAGCAGTACTACCACACTAACATTTCTTCCTTCAGCTAAACAGTCCCCCTCATTCCGAGCAGCAGCCACCTAAAACACATTTGTTAATAAAAGAAAAATGGGAAGCACATGCCGCTTACTACAGTCCAGTCCTATAAATAAGATGCACACTCCCTGACTGAACCATATGGTAGCCGATGGAGGAAGTGTGAGGAGGGCTGTGCCTGTCACCATATCTACCCGTGGCATTACCATGGTGAATATGTGAGGGTGTGCTCAGTGCCATGGGGTAAGATCACTGGATGCCTGGGAGGGCTTGTAAGTTGGAGCTGTGATCAGGGGGACATCACTAGCACCATGGATAATATACATGATGCTGGGGATGGGATCAGAGCGAGGGGGGTTACTACTCGCACCAGGGATATTATACATGCCACCAGGACTGGCAGTTGGGGGGGTTACCACTAACACCAGGGATAATATTGATGATGCTGGGAATAGGATCAGAGGGAGAGGGGTTACCTCTAGCACCAGGGATATTACACATGCCACTAGGACTGGCAAACAGAGAAAAATGGGGTTTCCACTAGCAACAGAGATGTTATATATGCCACCTTGACTGGCAATCAGACGGGGGAGGGTACTACTAGCACCAGGTATAATATAGGTGATGCTGGGAATGGGATCAGAGGGAGGGGTGTTACCACTAGCACCAGGGACATTATACATGCTGCCAGGACTGGCAATCAGAGGGAGTGGATACCACTATCACCCGATAAATTATACATGCCACTGGGACTGGGAATCTGAAGGAGGGGTTTACAACTAACATCAGGGTTAGGTCTATTTGACAGAACAGTCCAGCAATCAGTGGGGGGAGGGCACTAGCACCATGAATACTATATATTTCTAGGGTGGGCTGGTGATCAATGGAGGGAGGAAACCTCTAGCACCAGGGATATTATGTATTTCAAAAATGGCTGGTGATTGGCAAGGGGTACCACTAGCACCAGGTATATGTGTACATTGCTGGGGCTGGGTAATTGGGGGGATGTGCTTTACTAATCTGCCTTACTACCCATGCAAATTAGGCAGTAATGGGCATACAAATGGTCCCTTAATGCCTTGCATGGCCAATGGGCTTATATGCATGGATCCCTTTGAATATTGGAAAAAGCACTCTGGTACTATCCATTCTGGCCACATACTTCGGGAGCTCTGTTGGGTCAGTACTAACTGTCTCAGCTCTGGGCTGACGTGGCCCTTTGTTCAGTTGAATAGCACTGGTGCACTATTTCACTGAATATAGCATATTCAGGCACCCGGGCAAAACAAGGCGCTGTGCAAATTTTGGCACTATGCTTTGCACATATTTGAATATCAGGCTCCTGGGCCTGTATTTTCAAAGAATTGTGACAGATGCAACAGCAAGTTGTGTGACTTTTGCACTGTAAATTACAACTACATCTGCATCAAAAGGTTGGACTATCATCAGAAGATGATTGTATCCCATTTATACTGCATCTGCACTTGTATCCATATTATTGAGCAAAAGTGACACAACTAAAATGCAGCCCTCATTTGCATGGCAGGCTTTCCACAATTATGACAGAAGTATATCTTGTGCCAAGGCATGTCACTGCTAAGACAGCAATGCACATATGGCACATTTATTTGTCACATCTGTATGGCAGAAAAGTGTGAATTTTGACATACCTCTGTCATTACTGAGGACTTTTTAAATTACTATCCCAGTCTGTATCTAAGTGTTTTTGCAAAGGTTATCATTGTGCTTTGCTAAGGACAGCCTACTATCAATCCATAATCCTAAAGTACCTATAGACAGTAATTGATTCAGTTGTCTCCAATCGTAGTGAAAAAAGAGAAATCAGAGTAATCCATAGGACACTTATCTTTCAGTATAGATAGCACAGCCTTAGTTTCTGATGCATTAAACATAACTTCATTTCTGAGCAGATTGAATTGCACAATGTCTAAAGCAGCCTATAAGTTTATATTTGGACCAGCAAAACACAAATCAGTATCACCTGCATAAAAATGCAATTTGCCTTCTTCTATGTTAATAACTCAATCATGTAAATAGATTACAAACAGTGGAGACTCAAGCACTGATCCCTAATGTATCCCTTTGCACAAAAGAGAATAGAAAGTGAGGTCTTCTGATTTTACAACTTCAATGAAACTGGACAAATAATTTTACCCTAACCATTTTTCACTGTAGAAGATTCTAAGCATCCTCCAGTTTTATTTGGTGGTACAATTTTCTAATTCCACCAAAATATGACTATTTTTTTGCATGGTTTAATTTTGTTTTTTCTCAAGAAAAAAAAGATGGCAGCCACATTTTACACAGAAATAGCACTGTAGACCTGACAATGGTTAGGACTGAGAAAAAAAAAAGACTTATAGTGTACAGCACAGGAAGTACCTAGACAAGTACATGTGACAGGTATGTTAATATTTTCATTAACTGTAGCTGAAATTAGCTTGTGTAGAAAAAATATTTTTCATTGCACTGCTGCTTTAACTTCTGGTAATGCCCAGTATGGTAATTAGTCAACCAGCAAAGATCCCAGAGACTAATGCCTAGCATCAAAAGTTTGGCTAGTATAATTTGCATTTTAATTTTTGCAGAACATTATAGAAATATGTGTTAATGCTAAATGATTTTCAATCTCAATTTCCATGGTAGGTCCATGGAGTGATGAAAAATCTATGATTAAATCAAACTGATGTTAACCAGAGTGCAACAAAATTAACAAGGAGGGGTCCCTGTAAAAGTAATCAAGAATGAAAGAAACATAAAGATATTCAGAACTCCTTGTTGGTATGATAAAAGCTTTGATGCAATAAGTTCCTGAAATATATGCAGGAGATTTTACATTTTAGATATGATGGCATTGCTGCCTTTAAGGACATCAGCCTCTTACATGAGAAACTGGATTCACTCTTTCTCTCTCTCTCAGAATATCTTAACCTTGTCTCCCCTCTGACCCTGTTAAAAGGAATGTGTGTGATTCCCTACATGATTATTTCAAGTTACTATAGCTATGCAGCAACTGGATTGCTGGAATATATTAAGCAAAGTGCTTTAGAGAAACATTGAAAAATATTTTTTTTAAAATAGGAATACAGAGGCATCCATATTGTGGATATGGAAGGTGTTATGATGATGTCACTGCCTCACCAGTCTTAACAGTGTGCAGCACAGTTGATGGGAAGAGTTGCACTATGAGGGATCCTATGAAGAAAACCCTGGATTTCACATTTAACTGAATGTAATAAAATAATTCAATGCTTTTCTCTTTGATTTGTCAGGATCCCCATCTATAGGAGTAGTTTGTTTTAATTTGCTTCATTGCACATTGTTCAGTCTGGTGAGGCAGAGACTTCATCCCAGCCCCTCTTCCTAGTCACAAAATGGAAACCTCCACATCACAATTTAAAGAAAAAATATTCTGTTTGGATGAAGGCATGTGTCAGCTCTTACCCCTCAGCTCCCCTACTAGATGCTTATAGTAACATCTACAATAATCATACAGGGAAGGTATACGTTCATATGAAAGATATATGGGTGCTGAAACTGAAATTGTAACCAGCATTTCAGTAGATCAATCAGATGGGTATAATAAAATACTGCATTTACAGGTATAAGTACTCCAACAGATTTTTCTTTTCCAGTATAGAGATCAACTCTTGAAACTGTAATTACAAACTCTATACTTCAGCATGCTCACATTTCCCCATCTTCAGTCAACCAAAGGCAGCAGCACTTCTACATGACAATTACCTTAGATTCTGGGTGAAAGATTTGCATAATGCTCTACAGAAGGTACACCACTGATTTTTTACATGTAAAATTTTCCATTTAAATGTAAAGAAAATAAATTTATCCTAGAGCTACAAGTTCAGTTCTACATGAGGACTGATCATCTCGAATGCTGGGTGTTTGTCTCAGAGTCTGGTGAACATTTGGGCCACAACTTGAACTTCTGTTTGGACTGCTTTAACTGGTAGGAACTGGTTGAAGTGCACAACATAAACCAGTCTAACTGGGAAAAGTATGAATCAGCTCTCCTCACCTCTCTCTCCATCAGGGATTATGAGGTGGAAGGCTACAAAATATAGTAAATAAAAATAGTTTGGGGTCTATGAGATTAGAAATGGGTATTACACCTTTAGTAATGCTACTGGATCTTGTCTGAATGCCAGGGCTAACATACAGGTATGAATAGTTGACTGCCTCAGCCCCACCCAAAATCATGTAGTTGGGGTCTGTGGGGTGGCAAGATGATTTAGGGCTGGTGGGGTTGAGTGAAGGAATGAAGACAATTTAAGGGATGGTGTTGGCTCCTTGGTCATTGAAAGGAGTCAGCAACTTTTTTGTTGTTCTTTAAACAATGTGAACTGCAAACTCTGGTGAACTGTGGTGGCATTTGACTAGTTCAAAGTTCACTTAGTCCTTCTTGGGGAGGTTTGCATAGCTCTAAATCTTGTTAAAAACCACAGCCATAAATGTTATCACAATCCTGCTGGGAGATTTTACTGTTCTAACTTTTGACCAGGAAAGGTGTACAGTACTTAGCTGTGATAGCTCATTTCTAGGTGAGTCCACAGAGGGGGATTACATGAACTTGTTTTATTGATAGTGGTAATACTGGCCAGAACCCAAGGGAAATCCTTTACTCTTATGATGATTACCATGGGATCATTAACATCTTCCCAGACAGCCACCAGTGAGGAGCATAAGGGACTTCGTTTAAGATCTCTTCTGAAGGATGGCACTTAAGCAGTGCAGTATCCCTGTAGTCCTGTACAGTACTACCGTATCAGTATCAGGTATTTTCCAAAGTTCCTGGAGTGAGACTAAAACCCACAACCTTCCAAGCTTCTAACCAGAGAGGTAAGTGTGTAACCTACTGATCCATTGACAAGGATGATTTATAAGATGACAGGCTATGAATTGTTGTGGATGAAATAGTCATGTTCTTATACATAATGTAGGTACTAGTGTTTACCAGAAAGAGAGTATATTTCTGTAACTCCAAGTAATCACTTTGTTAGACTACAGATATGGAGTTCTGCTCAGAAAGTGAGAAATCTAGACTTTTTGTCCAGACCAATCACAATGTTGTACAGAAAGTATCACATGATGGTTATAATAAGGAAAACACTAAAATTAGGGGTAATGTATGCTAAAGTCAGGAAGTTACAATACAGAAGTGGTACCAAATTTGTCTCAGAATCCTGCATTTAATCTCCAGCCAAATGAACAGACCTAACTGGTACAAAATACAAGTTTGGTGCTAACCAAGGGTCTCTAAAATGCATAAGAGTTTTCTTGGCTTATTTATACATTAGGACCAAGGGTTTAATAATAGATAGAAGTAAAAGGGAGACATTGGGGAACTATGTTTTGCAATTTTGACTGACAATCATTTTAGTCCTCTGAAAGCTGGTGAAAATCAATTACTCTGATCTCTGACTAACCTCAATACAAGTGTATGCAAGATACCAAAGTGGATGCAAACCAACATTTGATCTTTGCCCCAGCCTCTTTGAGTGTTGAATCTAGTTGTACTAATGATACTTCAATTTTTCCAAAAGTGGGTGACAGGCCACTACTCAGGGAAAATATTTCATTGAATTCAGAGGGTAGACCAGCACTGCAATGTGCATTTAAGATTATGTTATGGAATATATATATTTATTAATTCATTGGTAAGGTAAGGCCCACTAGGCATAATGCCTGTTTTCAGGATTGACCCATGAGCACAGTGAAGGTTAAGTGACTTGCTCAGGGTCACACTGTACACAACTGGAGTTTGTAGGAATCAATCCCAGGTCTGTTGGATGTACCAAGCTCATTCAAACCTCATTACTCCAACCTCTAGACTTTACTGACAGCACAATGACAATAAATGGTCTATTGTCTAAAGCTGATGAATTGAATGTTCTCCCTTTCTTGTGAAAACACTGTATTACTCTTATCAAGGAAATGGGGTTAGATAAAACCATGGATTTCACCTTGGAGGGGTTTGCTAGCTATCATAGTCTGGCCCAAAAGTTCTCCAAATTTGGTGGACACTTCTGAGAACTAAACGTCTTATAATATTTACAGTACTCTTGCTTTACAAAATATGTCTGTTTGGCCTCATCGATACAGAGAAGTTTATAGACCAAAAGGGCTCATGATCTGTCAAATCTTCCTGGTCTTAGGTGACAACAGTATAGGAATACTAGCAGTGTTTATTGGGAGCACAGATATAGTACAGTAATTGATTATATACCCCATGTATCTTGCAAATCATACTCTGATGGATTATGGAGTTCATTAACTGAGGTTATAAAATGAGTTGGAAATTTGCTTCTTCATGATTGGCTAAATAAGATCTGAGACCCATATGTTCATTCCCCAGAAATGCATAGATTGGAATAAGTTCAAGCATTGGGATTTGGATCTGGGGCCAGTAACATACAGAATTCATGAGCCACTGCATGCATCCTTGACTGCCATTACAAATATGGCTTCTACCTTTACTCACTGAAAATGTTAAAAAAGGTCCTAAAAAGTAAGACTCCCTTAGATTAAAATGAAAAAAAAAATAAACATGTTTCCTCTCATTATACCCTCATTACAAACATAAATTTAAACCAAAGTACCAGTGGTACTAAAGGTACCAAAAAAGATCCGTAAAGTGTGAAATAATTATGTATTAAAGGGGAAGTAAACATTGCAGGGGTCTCTCAAATTGTGAAAGCCCATAAAAATATATTTCAAAGGAGGTATGTAACTACCTTGTAGATGTCCAGAGTCCTGAGATATGAATATCTAAATATTTTGTAAATCAAAGCAAGGCAGCAGCCATTTCATTGGATCCTGAGACAGAAAGTGATGTCACTGAGGGGCAAGTTGTAATTAACAACATAGAGCTGGCCCTTCAGTGACATCACTTCCTGTTTCAAGATTACATGACATGGCTGCTGTTTTGTTTTTAGTTACAGATAATTTGATGTTCATATCTCAGGATTCCTGAATCCTATAGCTAAGCCTAGTACCTTGTTTGAATGGTTTTGTCTTGTGCTTTAACAATTTGAGTGAGTCCTGCAATGTTTACTTCTCCTTTAAAATACGATATACTGTACCTGGATTAAAATCACTGATCCTTTGCATCCTTAGCAAATGCACATTCAGTGTGCACTGAGCTGGAGGTAGGGGGGATTGCAGTTCCTATGGTGTAGATGTTAAGTCACATCTTAAAAAACATGGGATTGGGGATCTAGTCTCCACAGGCAAATTACCTTCACAAATGTTTGTTCTTAGCTAAATTTACTTCTCATGTAATTTACTATTCTAGTTCTACTCCACCATGAATAGCTACTCAGTGAGTTTCCATCTTACAAAAACATTTGAAAAAAAAATGTTTAGGTGACTACCAGGATTTGAACTGTTGATTCTTTGCCTGCTAAACAAATATAAATTCAGTGTGTCGCTAAGCTGCAGCTAAGTGAGTTGCTTTTCCTATGGTGTAGAGGAATGTCACAACCTGCAAAACAGGCAACGGGGGATCTAATCCCAACAGGCAACATATCTTAAAAAAGTGTTCTTAGTTAAATGTACTTATCATATAATTTACTATTCCAACTCCATGCCTCCATGAATCACCACTCAGGTGAGTTTCTATTTTATAAAAAAAAATGTGAGTCCTCACCAGGATTTGAACTGCTGATCTTTTGCCTGCTAAGTGAACACACATTCAGTGTGCATATGAGCTGTAGATAAGCAGGTTGCAGTTCCTATGATGTAGAGGTTATTTCACATCCTGCAACACAGGTGGCTGGGGATCTAATCCCAGCAGGCAATTTACCTTCACAAATTGTTGTTCTTAGCTAAAGTTACTTCTCATATAATCTACCATTCCAATTCCACTCTTTCATGAACCACCACTCAAGTGAATTTCCATCTTACTAAAAATGAAATTGAAACAAACAAATGCTTAAGTCCCTGCTCAGATTTGACCCACTGATCCTTTGCCTACTAGCAAACATACATTCTATATGCCATTGAACTGTAAGTAAATGAGTAGCAGTTTCTATGATGTAGAAGTTATGTCAGACCTGCAAAACACACAACTGGGGATCTAACACCAGCAGACAATTTATTTGCATAAACTGATGTTCTTAGCTAAATTTACTTCTCATATAATCTACTATTCAACACCACACCACCATGAATTGACACTCAACTGAGTTTCCTCAATACAAAAAAAGAGCTCAAAAAAGTGTTTAAGTTCCTGACAGGATTCAAAATATATATTTCAGAATTTAAACCACTGATTGTTAGCCTGTTAAATGAACACACATTTAATGTGTCATTGAGCTGCAGGTAAGTGAGTCACATTTCCTATGGTGTACAGGTTATGTCACAACCTGTAAAATAGATGACTGGGTATCTAATCCCAGCAGATGATTAGCCTTCACAAATTGTTGTTCATAGTTAAATTAACTTTTCAGATAATTTAATATTCCAATCCACGCCACCAGGAATTATTTCAGTGAGCTTCCATCTTAAAAAAATGAATAAGTTGTTTAAGTCCCTGATCAGATTTGAACCACTGATCCTTTGCTTGCTAAGAACATAAACATTCAGTATGCCACTGACCTGAAGGTAAATGAGTTACAGTTTCTATGATATACAGGTTGTGTCACACATGCAAGATAGTCAATTGGGAGTTAATCCTAACTGGTGATTAACTGTCACAGATTTTTATTAGTAAAATTTACTTGCCATATAATTAACCATTCCAATTCCACACCACCATGAATCACCACTCAAATTTCCATCTTAATAAGAAAGTGTTCAAGTCCCTGCCAGGATTCAAACTGTGTCTACCTATATTTAAACCACTTATTCTTTGATTGTTAAGCAACACCCATTTAATGTGCCACTAAGCTACAGATAAGTGACTCACATATTATGTGGTGTAGAGCTTATGAGACAGCCTGCAAAACAGGTGACTGGGGTCTAACCCCATGTACTGATTTGCCTTCAAAAAAATTGTTGTTCTTACCTATATTTACTTCTCATATAATTTAGTATTCCAACTCAAAACCACCATATGTGATCACTGAAGTGAGCTTACATCTTACAAGTTTATGCTCCTGCTAAGATTTGGAACACTGATCCCTTGCCTAATAAGCAAACCCACATTCAATATGCCACTGAGCTGCTGATAAGAGAGTTGCAGTTCTCATGATGTAGAGGTTATGTCAGAAACAGCAAAATACTGTAGGCGACTGGGGATCTATTCCCAGCTAGCAAATTATCCTCATACTTTTTTTCTTTAGTTGAATGTACTTTGCTTACATAACATACCATTCCAACTCCATATCACCATGAATTGGCACTCATGTGAGTTTCCATTTTACAAAAAAAGAAAAAGAAAAAATGCTTATGTTGCTGCTCAGATGTACAGTACAAGTCACATTAAACTGTTTCTCCAATGAGTTGTTTTAGTATTTCTGACTGGGTTGCATACATTTTGCTGGATCCAGCACAAAACCCTTCACCAACTGTTTCTTAAGAGTTAAAACTCAGTTTTGCATTGCATTGTGACTGGATTGCAGATGCATTCCAACAGATGTGCAGAAACATTTTACGAACATTTCTCTTCAGCTGGTTAAGGACTGAAATAACAACGCAATATGAGTTGCCAATGCATTGCCAACTGTAAAAAAAATGCTAAACTAGCTCATTAGTGGAACAGTTTAATGTGACTTGTACTGTAAGCCACTGATCCCTCGCCTGCTAAGCAAACACACATTCAGTGTACCATTGAACTGCAGGTCAGTGAGGTGCAGTTCTTATGATGTAGAGGTGATGTCACACCTGCAAAACAGGTAACTGGGGATCTAATCCCAAGGGCAATTTACCTTCACAAATTTTTGTTCTTAGATGAATATACTGTACTTATATAATTTACTATTCCAACTCCACAACACCATGTATCACCACTCGAGTGAGTTTCCATTTAAAAAAACAAAAAAATTAAAAAAATGCTTAAGCCCTTGCTCAGATGTGAGCTACTGATTATTTGGTTGCTAAGTAAATACACATCCGATGTGCCACTGAACTGCAGCTTAGTGAGTTGCAGTTCTTATGATGTAGAGGTTATTTCATCTGCAGAACAGGTAACTGGTGGTCTAGTCACAGCAGGTGATTTACCTTCACAGATCGTATTTCCCAGCTAAATTTACTTCTCATATAATTTGATATTCCACTCCATACCACCATGAATTGCTACTCAGCTGAGTTCCTTCATACAAAAAAGTTGAACAAATTTTTAAAGACCTTCCAGGATTCAAACTATGTCAATCTGAATTTAAACCACTGATCCATTACCTGCTAAGTGAACACACATACAGTGTGCCACTGAACTGCAGGTAAAGGAGTTGAATTTCCTATAGTATAGAGGTTATGTCACAACCTAAAAAGCAGGCAACCTTAGATCTAATAACAGCATGGGATTCACATTCACAAACTGTTGTTCTTAGCTAAATTCACTTCTCATATAATTTACCATTTCAACTCCACACCACCATAAAGTACCACTCAAGTAAGTTTCTATCTTATGAAAACAATTTGTTTTCCTGCCAGGATTTGAACCATTAATCCTTTGCCTGCAAAACAAACAAACATTCAGTGTGCTACTGAGCTACAGGTAAGTGATTTGTAGCTCTTATGGTGGAGAGATTATGTCACAACCTGCAAAACAGGTGACTCAAATTGTATTCGATTCTAGACAGCCTCAACCAGAATGAATACAAATGAGTACAACATACTGCAGAACTAAGTTCAATTATCTGAAAGTCATTTGTTTAGCTCTGCTGAAACACTTCATTACATCAGCAATGACATCTAACAATTTCTCTCATACAACAAAAGTTGTGAGAAAGAATAACATGTGCAATGCAGTGGATCAAACCCTGACTCATGTAGGTCTAAAACCCTATGCCTAGACCTAAAGGCCCTGTCACTTACCTTATTAATGACATCATGCAGCTGAATCACTCACACTGAATGCAATCTTAAACTTGACTAAATACACAAAAGAGTATGTATGACCACAGTGGATGTTCACAGCTGTGCTGCTTGCACCAACATATGGAATATTGTTCACAGTTTTAATTCCTGGTGATTCATTGGTGACCTTGAGAAATCACCCTTCTATCCTTAGCAGCTTGTCAGGACACTGTCTCCATATAAGATCACTGTGTGTGAGAGGGTACAAATTCTGCCAGAGGAATTCTGCCACAATTTGAGTGCTGTGTTCCATAATAAACATGAATTCCATCTATTGAATGTGTGGAAAGACAAATGATTGTCAGGTGAGGAAGGACAATGTTTTACTAGTTGTTTTTAACAAATCAAAAATAACCATTTTAAATAAAAAATGCATTCTTTAATTGTTTCTCAGTGTATTCTTTTTAAAAGGGCAATAAGACTCCAGATTATCAGTTGTTTTGGGTTAATGCACTTCCAGGTGTTAAAGGAAATCAGCACAAGCAGCTCATACCTCATTAGGCAACTGGGTATGCAATAACCCCTGGTAAAAATACCCCTGATGTGTTTTTACATATCAAAAGCAACTCCTATTTAGTTATGCGGAGACAGTGCTACTGGTGGCCATATACTTTTATTATATGATCTCCCAATATCTGGTACTATCCTTTAAGTATACACAGCTGAGCAACTGTTTCAATCTTCTAAAGAAAAATGTACAAAGATAAATACACAAAAAATCTGGAAGTTTCTTCCAAATGTTCTTGGAGGAGAGTAGCTTTGTTTAATTGAAAGGGATGGGGTTATAGATAATCTGGGTGATTTTACATACTGTACTTTTCCATTGCAGAGACCTCTAGCTTTATCACAGATTATATAAATACTGCATTGAACCATATTCTTGGTATTTTACTGTATTGAACCATATGCTTTGCTTTTTTCTCAGATGTTGATCTATTGAACAGTACTGGAGTGGCAATTGTCCACTTTTTTAACTTTAAAGTTGCTCCAGCTCTGATAGTTGCCCCAACAGCACAGAGAGAAAAGGAAATTTGAAGGCTAGAAGATATAGTATAAATAGGAAATTATTATGCTGGTCTATGTCCATGAAATATAACTTATGTACTTCCCTAGTTGGGAAAGACTAAGGAAAGTCAAGAGAAAATAAATATGGAAATGTACACACCACACAAATGCCCATAACACAATAGACTAAGAAATATAGAATGTTGCTGACAGAAAAAAGATTTGTAGTCACTTCATGATCAGAGTCAGTTCAGGTAGGAGGGCAGGGGAGTTGGTTTTGGTGGTTGGGTTGAGGGGAAGCATAATTAGATAAATATGATCAGCTGATTTGAATACTCTTTGTAAAGTATGTCCAGCAGTGAACGTTACCAGGAAGGGAGGAGTAGATACTTTTTTCTCAACAAATGGTGGTAGGGTTGGAGAAATATAATTATAAAGATCTGAGTAGTGAGATAGTGTCAAAACAAATAAACTAAGGCCCAGATATTCAAACTGTGCTCAAAATGAGCGCAACAGCAGGAGCAAGCACAAACCAGTTGCGCAAATGCGCAACAGGTGTGATATTCAAACATGGAGCAGAATAAATTGCACAAGCAACCAACGTCTGAATATCGCACATACTGCGCCATAGCGCAACCAGGAAGGAGAAGCTGAGCCAAAATGTTGCACTATGGCACAACCAGGGCAGCCCAGCTGAGCATTCCAGAGGTGCCATAGCACAAGCAGAGCCTCCCAGAGCAATGGAACTGCACATCCAGGGAGGCAGGCTGGGGCCCACCGCCAGCCATGCCACACATGGGCACAGGAACACACTGCAGAACCCATACCACACCTGCACCCCAAGCACAGCATCACTGGGGGTGGGATGGATGATCTACTTGCCCATGGGGACAAGCCAACAAAGCATAGCAGAGCCATGACACCCCAGCACAACCACTGGCAGGCTGAGAGTGCCACACAGAGGGGGTTAACAACCACAGTGCACATCAGCCCCCCGTACGCACAGCACACCCGGCACTGTGACCCCAAGACACCACCTATGTGCAGTGACTGGCACTGCAGGAAACCATGCATCCCCCCAGCACACGTCAACCCCGTGCAGCACAGAAGCCTACAAGCCAGACACACCCTGTGCACCCAGCAGTGGGTGGCAGCAGAGCAGCAAGACCACGCAAAGTCACTGCCATGCTGGAATGCCTCCCCATGCACACACACGCACACACACACACATACCCAGGACCATACCACCCCAGATGGCATGTACACCTGCAACTGAGCACCCATAGGCAGCTGCAAATCAGAGACCAACACATTATGCGTATAAAAATATAAATGTATATTAACACAACCAACATGAACAAGAACAATTACAACTATTTACAAGGGGGGGACCGGTACAAGGTAGCGGTTGTCAAGGGGTAGGGATGACAAACTTGGAGAGGGAAGGCAGGGTGGTAGGGATGGGAGAAGTGGGAAGGGAAGATAGCTCATGGGCCAGCCAGCCGGCCATCCTCTGGCTGGTGTCTGCCAGTCCCCTGCCACCTCCTCTGCAGGCCATGGTGGTGTATTGACTGGAGGATAGTGTTGTTGTCGGCCACAAGCTGTCTGATGGCCTGGACATCCCTCGCCAGGCGATGGAGAACCTCGAGGCCTAGGGAAATGGGAACACAGTCAATGGCTGTGACTGACCACAACTCTGAACACCACCCAACCTGCAAGCCATATAGCCCAATGTCCCGCACCTGTGATGGCATGCACCCACCCACAGTGAACATGCACATGGCCATCACAAACAGGCGGCACCAGCTATGCACACCACTACACACACACACACTGCCCATGTCCATCACAGCACAAACAAGGCTGGCAAGTGACATGGCAACGTGGTGCGATGCCAGTTACACAGCTATGTGCCCAGTGCATGCATGGACCACCAGTGATGCATACACAGACATGCTGTGAAACTGGACAGTGATGCATGTCACCTGTGTCGTGCCTACAGACATAGATACATAGCCAGTGTCGGCAGATAAGGGCCTATGGCCCACACAGTCTGTCCATTTCAGCCTGTAAGTTCACTTTGTTTACCTAGAAGTCTGTTGCCCCTTACCCCTGACCTCAAGAATTCCGTTATGTCTATCCCGTGCAGTCTGAAATCCCGTGAGTGTGTCAGCCCCCACCACTCCCTCTGGCAGGGTGTTCCACTTGTACACCACCCATTCTGTGAAGAAAGTCTTGCTCATGTTTCCTCTGAATCGTCCTCCCTCCAACTGCATCCCATGCCCTGTAGTCCTGGAACATCTTTTGCACTTCAAAATAGTGTTTCCCTGCACCCTGTTCCACCCTGTAAGATACTTGTATGTCTCTATCATATCCCCTCTCTCCTCCTCTCCTCCAGGGAGTACAGGTTCAGTTCCTTCAACCTGTCTCCATAGGAGTTGTGATGCAAGCCATGCACCATCTTTGTTGCCCTCCTCTGAACCTTCTCTGCCCACTCTACGTCCTTACGAGGTATGGTCTCAGAAATGTACACTGTACTGCAGGTGGGGCCTCACTAGTGTCTTGTATAGTGGAATTATGACCTCCCCTTTCCTGCATGTTTGTATTGTGCAGGGCTACTGGCCCCTCCCAGCATGCAATAGCATCCATGAAGTCATGATACTCACACTGCTCAAGCAGCTCTGACTGCCGCTGTTGCTGGCGCTGCTGCTGCTGGTGGGGTGCAACCCCTGCTGGCACTGGGTCCCTGGCACGGCCCTCAGCAATGTGGCCCCGCATCCTCACATCCTGGCCTGTGGGAGACATATGTTGAGACAAACATCAGTGTGACTCAAAAGCAGACTGCCCCCTGCCCCAGTGACAGTGCCTGCCCACACAGCCATACCCATTCATCTCACAGCTGCACACACTGACACAGCCAACCGTGGCCGAGCCATCACCTATGCACAGCCACCAAAACACACACACATCCCTACAGATAATACAGGTGCATAGATGGCACACCCACCTGGCCTAGGCACCATGCCCTGCCTGGCACGTGAACGCAGCCGAGTTAACAGCTCTGGCTCCCTCCGGCGGAGGTCACTGTACTGGTGCCGGCACTGTTCAGCAGACCGGCACTGTCCAGTGACCTCCACCAGGTCAGTGGCCACTTGCTGCCACACCTCACTCCTTGCACTGGTGAGGGGCACCTCACCATAAAGGCCATCATAGTGTGGCTCAACTAGGGCCACCAGGTTGGCCACTTCAAGCTGGCTCCAG
Source organism: Neoceratodus forsteri (assembly GCA_016271365.2). NCBI lineage: Eukaryota > Metazoa > Chordata > Ceratodontiformes > Ceratodontidae > Neoceratodus > Neoceratodus forsteri. The sequence goes on along the minus strand of CM028129.1, from coordinate 811,127,341 downwards.
GACACCGCCCTCCTCCTAGTCAGGGCACCAACTTTACAGCAGGCAATATGGCACCCCACTGCGCCGTAACCCCACGTGGAGATGTTGCGCAATAGACCACCACAGGCTCCAATCGTGCTGTTCGAACAGCACCGTCACTTCACATAGCGCTGTAACCAGACAGGCGCAATAGGGATACACATGGCAGGCGAACCGTGCCAGGGAAAGGTCATACACAAGGTCACGGGCAATGGCGCGGGCTACGCTGGCGCATCTGGCGTATAGGCATCCTGTGCGACCGACCAGCTGCGTACCAGTGCCACAGTGGAGTATTGCGGTAGTGCCACAGCGCCATATAGTGCCCATTGCTGTAGCACCACTGGCACAATGGTGGCCATGGCCTGAATTGCCGATCGCGCTCAAGCACGTCAGCAGCACAACAGGCGCCTCGTAAGCTATCTGGGCATGCGCAATGCAGTGTAGCACACAGGCACAGATCTGCGCCATTGGCTCAGCCGACTCTTCCGTATTGCGCAAAGCGCAGATTCGCGATATTCAGCCGACACATGCAAATCATCTGATCAGCCATTCAAGGGCACAGTGGCATGATTTGCATGTCATTATAGTTGCTCCACTCCTAATTTGCATGTATTGCACTATAAATGTGCGACATTTGGCTGCGCTGGCCAGATTCGGTTACTGCAGGTGAGAGGTGAGTTGCATGCTGTGTGATGTTCAGGACAATGGTCATGGGAAAATGCTGTAGACTGCACAGTGACAGGTGTCCACTTCCCCCCATATAGATCGCCATGACCGAGCAGAGCCAAGGTGAGGGTGAGGACGGTGGGCGTAGGAGGAGGCCCAACTTTACAGCAGCAGAGATTGGGGCCCTCTTTCAGGCCTACCTGGATGAGAAGCCAGTACTGAGTGGACGGAGGGGCACCCCTCAGTCCTGTGCAGCTGCATGGGAGGGGGTAGCTCAGGCCGTTAACCTGCACAGAAGTCACCAGCGCTCCATGCAGGAATGCAAGAAAAAGATGGGGACAGACTGCAGGAGGTTGAAGGAGAAGGTGGCAGCCTTCAGGGCGGCACGTGCTGGCACTGGCGGGGGCCCGCCAGTGGTGTTGGAGCTGACCCCGACTGAGGAGACACTGGTCGCAGCCATGCAGCCGAGTGCCATTGAGGGCGTACCAGGCGGTGGATTTCAGACAGGTGGAAGCCCATCACTGCACGGTATGACATGGTGGTGGTGTTTGGGGGGGGCAGTTGTTCACATGCACTCACATGTACTCTCTTTCTGTTACAGATCCTGTTCATCTTCAGGAGATGGTGGTGGTGGGTCCAGACAGTGATGCTGACCTGCTGGACATGGAGGATGGTCCATCCACCTCCACCATCAGCCAGCAGGCACTGCAGCAGCATGCACGCTGGGCTGCCAACTCTGGTGTCAGTGATATGGGTGCGGGGGGTGCACAGCCTGTGTCTCAGCAGTCTGGCATGCAAGCATGCCAGCACGCTGTGACCATGGCTGTAGCACATACCCGCACCATTGATGATAGAAGGCCTGCAATGGGCAGTGATGGTTGTGTGTCCCATGACAGACACACGGCAGGCCAGCACATGCCCCTGGGCCTTTCTGGTTCCAACTTGTGTACCAGCATGCTGGCACAGTCCCAGGCTGTGCCTGTCAGCACCGGTGGGGCAGCACCGGTGGCTGTGCAGGTGTCTGGCACTGTTGCCAGCACAGCGGTGGAACGAGTGGACCCGGGGGCACAGCGGTTGGAGGGGCAGCAGCAGCAGTCGCTCACCAGGTCTGGGGGTACAGTGTCAAGCAGTGGCACATGTCTGCCGCCCTTTGATCTGCCCATTCCTGGTCCTGGTGAACAGTGCCCACCCTCAAGGGGTGTTGTGCATCAGGACCGTCCACACCCTGGGGGTCAGGATGCCGTTGGGGCACAGTACCCATTGGACGAGCACACCCGCCTGCTGCAGGAATCAGTACAGCTGCAGAGGCAGGTTGCAAGGTCCGTGGAGGCACTGTCTGTGTTCATGGAGTGGCACAGCAGGGAGTGTGCTCGGGACCGAGCCGAGCTGGTCCGTATGCAGGCGGATGTGACCGCCGCCATTGACAGGCTGACCCAGGCAGTGGTCTCTGTTGTGGCCGCATTGGGCACACAGTCAGGTGCCCCTGTACCACACACCCCACACAGTGCACTCTCCACTCCCCATTCCCGGCGTCATGCGACACCAGGCCTGTCGATGCCGGGTTCTGCTGTGGGCATCCCGAGCACCCCTGGTGCAGGTTTGTTCGGCATGCTGCAGACCCCTGTGCGGGCAAGGTCGCGTTCGTGCAGTGGGACCCCTGGTGGTGCAACAGTGCCACCCCATGTGGCCCCTGCTCAGCCTGCCCGTGCTGTTGGGTCACAGCAGGGCCACCCACGCATCCACGGTGGCTGTGGGACAGTGCTACATGACTGAGCTGTCTCCCAGTGCGGGCCCTGTCTGGTGCTGCCATGTGTGCAATGTGTGTCATGGTGGGCAGTGCACTGCTGGGTGTTCTTCTCACCACGCCGACACATGGACCACCTGCACACCCTCCCAACTGCTGTGCACAGGTGCGTGTGCATGATGATGCCTGCATTGCACTGTACACCAAGGTGCAAGGGTGCCCAGCATCTGACACACGTACTTGGACAGTACAGGTGGTGGGGGTGGTCGGTGTTGCTGTGTGTTAGCAATGTTGGTTCTGCAGTGCTGTGCATCTGCCCATGTACGCTCTGTGCCTGGTGTGTGTGTGTCCATCTGAGTGCTCACCCCTCCCTGATGGTGTGTCTGTATGCCTGGACCGTTCCACTCCTCTGACCGTCATGTACCCCTGATATGTTCCCCTGTGTGCCTGTGGTTTGCGCATGGACAGTGTTGGTTGCACATGTCCCCTTGACTTACCTGTGTTGTGCGTAGTGCTCCTCTGTGATGGTGTCCCGGTGCAGCTGGGCCTGCCGGATCAGTCGGGGGTCCCTCCATCCTGGAGGGGCTGCTCATCACCATCAACACCGGTGCCACTGGCGTCCCCATCGCTGTCCCCTGTTCGGCCTGTCTGCGCTATCCCATGGTCTTTGGCCATGTTGTGCAGGATGCAACAGGCCAGGAATATCCCACAGGCCTTTTGGGGGCTGTACTGTAGGGCACCGCCGGAGGTGTCTAGGCATCAGAAGCGTGCCTTGAGCATCCCAAACACCCGCTCTATGATGTTGCGTGTTGCGGCATGTGCCTCATTATAGCATAGCTGCGCTGGGGTCATGGGGCGCCAGTACGGTGTGAGCAGCCAGGGACGGAGTGGGTATCCAGAGTCACCTGTGTGGAGATAGTGGAGATCAGTGTCATGTTCAGGTCCATATTGGCCATCTCCCTGTGTGCCACTACCATGGCACCTGTGGCATTCCCACTCTTGCCCTGAGTTTGCATTCCATACATGTGTACTCACCCACTAGATGTCCTGTGGGGATGTCCCCACTCTCAAATCGATGGCACAGTGCAGACTGATACCATATGTAGGCATCATGTGCTCCGCCAGGGTGTGTGGCACAGACATTGATTATGCACCCAGTGGCATCACACACCACCTGGCAGTTGACACTAGGGAATCCCTTTCTGTTCCAATATGCGTGGCCATCAGGGCCAGGTGGTGTGCAGATGGCCACATGGGTGCAGTCTATGGCCCCTAGCATGCCAGGCATACATGCTACCCTGTGGAACTCCTGCATGTTTGCTGTACGCTCTGCCGTGGTGCTGGGGAAATGGATGTACTCTGCAGCATGTGGCAGCAGTGCGCTGAGGAATTGGGTGAGGATGCATGACGTGGCCGACTGTGTGATGCCTGTGGTGTCCCCTGTCGGCCTCTGGAAGGTGCCGTGCGAGCAGGCACATGCAGGCTGTCACCTTGGTCTCCACCGACAGAGCGTGACTCCGTCATGAGGGTGCCTGCATCACATCACTGCACAGCTCACAGAGCCGTCTCAGTATTGCCCTGTTCAGGCAGTACCAGCCCACCGATCTCTACATCTGTGTACAGCTCAAAGCTGATGCAGACGCAGGTACTGCCTGTCGGGGCATACGCCGACAGGCCCTTCACTGCCACGTCCCCTGCAGCATGCATTCTCACCCCCTCATTACAGCTTCCATGTGGAAACTGGCACTGTCCATCTCCCTGGCTTCTGACCCCCCGGCTGGTGTTGCTGTGTTACCCCCGCTGTCCTGACTGCTACTTCCACTGCACCGGGCACCCGCCGCTGGCCTCTACAGACTATGGGCCACACTTTCCTTGCCTGCCCTTTGCTGTCTGTCTGTCTGTCTGTCTGTCTCTCTCTCTCTCTCCCCCACTTGGCAGCCTGGTAGCATTCTTGCGCCGCTTCCTTGAGCCTTTTTATTTTGGCTCATTTCCGCTAGTGCGCAATTTCCAGCTGTGCCGCTCTTGCGCATTGCGCAAGTCTTTGAATATCGCATTGCAGTCTTTATGCATGGATCCACCCCTTCTGTTGTGCATGCCTTCATTTTCATTGGCTGTTGCTCAGCATGTTTTCGGGCGCAACTGCCTCTTTCTGAATGGCTAAATGGCACCAGTTTGGACTTGTGCGCAACCTGTTAGCATCGGCGTAACCATTTTGAATATCTGGGCCTAAATGTGTAGGGGTGTGATTTTTAACAAAAAGGGTGTTTTCTTAAAAAAAAATTAAACTCTAAATGTAAATGTTTTTTTTGCACACAAAGTGTCACTTCATCCACCTATAAACTAGTTTTGCTAGGCAAAATCCAACACTTCACCAGGCAAAGAACTATGTGAAGTATTTCACAAAGTTCTCATGCAGCAAGGTTTTCCAAACTTCACATACTTACCTGCTTAGCAGTGTACTTACCCCTGGGCCCCCATCTTCTTAACAAGCCTTCTGTGGGGAACAGAGCTGAATGCCCTACTGAAATCTAGGTACAGCACATCAGTTACCTGTCCTTTCTCCACAGCTCTCATTACTGAATCAACATATTTTCTACTACAGTAACTCATCTTTCATCCACCTCTTTTTTATTACTGAATGTTTTCCTTGCTCTTCACACTTGATAGATGTGCATTCATGCAAGGTACGTGTGTACTGTATGTGTGGGTATCCCTGCACACATATCCTTTCAGGGTGCGTGGGCATACTCATATGGGCATTATGCTGTGTGCATATCCATTTCTTTTCTCCTAGTTTTCCTGAGTCCTTCAACCAACAATTACCAGTTTTCAGCGTTCTAACTTTACCCACTGTTTAGACTCTACTTGATTTCACATAAGCTCCTTTACTCCTAGATTTCCTTAATGTCTCTCCTCCTCCTATCCACATTATTTTGTATTGCAACTCCTATTTTTAACTTGCCTATTTTTAATTTTAATTTCATTGAAGTCTTTGGTAACCGGGTAAGTGCACTGACCCAAGGAACCATTTTCAAGCATGACCCAGGCCACACAGGCGGTAGTTACAGAGGTAGCGACAAGTTATACAATGAGTACAAACCATGTGGCTATACAGACATCACTGGTGAACAATTATCACACTTTCTGTAAGATTCTCTCTATTTTTCCCTATATCCCCACCACATCTTTACCATTCTAATGCTCTAACTTAGATTATTTAATTCTTTATAGATAATTACTGAAGAAGACCTATGGTCAAAATGTCATTAACTCTATTTTCTCTTTCAGGATTCATTAAAGCTTTACACTTTTGTTTTATATGGTTTACATGAAAACAAAAAAATAAGCACCCAGCTAGAGCAGATTTAAAGTACAAAATATTTGCTTTATTAATTATAACAGTGTGTAAAATACTAGGCTAAACACCATGATGGCGAGGGGTAAAAAAATACCATCTTACGTTTCGCCAAGCAAAATGCCTGGCTTCATCAGAGATAGTGGGAGGTGGTAATATAGGTACCTCTTTGTTTAGCAAATCCACTGATAGGAATACCTTGTTATTAGCTAGCAGCTTTCATCCTTGACATGTATCTCAAAATATTCCAAAGGGCCAATTGATTCAGGCCCTTAGAAATTGCACTACTATGCAAGATTATGAAGTTCAGAGAGACCTACAAATCAAAAAGTTCCAGCAACGTGGATATGGACAGTCACTTATTTGTAAAGCTGTAAATCAAGTGACAGACATGTCTCAGACAGATGTCTTGATACATAAGCCCAAAAATGAAATTAACCAATATCAGGAAATAGGGGTTATAACTGGGTTTAGTACTAAAAGAAATTTGTTAATGGAAATATTGTCAAGCAATTGGGGGAAGTTACAGATAGAACCCAATATGAAAAAAACATGTTGGTAATGGACCTAAGATGGTTTACAAAAGGGCCCCAACCATTGACAACAAAGTGGTTAGGTCATATTTACCTTTTGAACAAAAACATAATACCATGTGGCAACTTCCACCACCTAGAGGTACCAAAAAATGTGGTAAGTGTAAATATTGTTCATCTATATTTGTTACTGACCAGTTCCAAAATCCAGTTACTAATCAGATTTTCAAGATCTGTGATCTCATTTTGTGTAATACCACAGAAGTGGTTTATAAATTACAGTGTTACTGTGGTTATTTCTATATTGGAAGAATTGTGAGAGAATTCAAGGTGAGAATTAGTGAACATGTTAGGGCTCTAGCCAAAATGAATATGACATATGACATAGTCCAACACATTCAAAGTTATAGAGACTCTAATCTTACACATAACATCAAATTTGTAGGTTTGGAAAAAGTTACTGTGAGTCCCAGAGGAGATAATTTAAAACAATTGATAGGTCAGCGGGAACGGTTTGGATTTTTGTTTTGAGATCTAGGGAAGGCTTAGGCCTTAATGGCAATATAGACTTCGCTGCTTTTTTGTAAATATTTTGTTTACATTTGTTCTTTCTCAGTACCATCGTGTTTATATGAGTGGGTTCCTTACAAAATTCAGAATCATGAGTTGCTTTGATTAAATAAGCTTCTATAATAAAAATTGCTCATATTGAGCATATTTTAAAAGTGTATAAACGTGTATAGTTTATTTCTATTTAGTGGTTTTATGCATTTAAAATACTTGTGAACAACTACAGATGTCTTTAAAACATCTTTCTCCTTGAAATCCCTTTTTTTCTGTGCTTAGCTTTCACTATATGAGTGATATTGAATTAAGTGAAATTGATGTCATTAACTCAAACAAGAGTGGTTTCAGTACTTCTAGATCAATTGATAAAGACATGATTTAAATATTTGTGCTTTTTTCATGAAGTATGTGCTAATTTTATTGACATCTATAAGTATGTAATTGATTCTGCATTACCTCTAATTGCTTTTTGAACGTGGTTATATATAAGTGTTTGTTACATTGATGTACTATCTCTGATGAAGCCAGGCATTTTGCTTGGTGAAACATAAGATGGTATTTTTTTAACCCTCACCATCATGGTATTTAGCCTAGTATTTTACACACTGTTATAATAAATAAAGCAAATATTTTGTACTTTAAATCTGCTCTAGCTGGGTGCTTATTTTCTTGTTTTCGGTTGACTTTTATTAATCAAGCACCAGCACTTTACTCAGTGTGGCTTTCCCTGGCTTGTTGGTTTTATGTGGTTTAAAACATTTGCCATATGTATATTGTATAGTGTATGAGAATAACTTATGGTAAATAACATGAACTTGAACAGTCTATAAAAAATATCATTGGTGTTAGAACAGTGATATAGTATGACTAGCATTATTTTAAATTTGTGTTGAAGAACAGCAGCTGATGAACTGACCAGTTAGGCTCCCAAAGCATGTGTACTGTACCATTTTTGTACAAAGCGTATGTTGGTCCAATAAAAGGTGTCAAATTTTCCAATAACTCCGTGGAAGAATGGGGAAGGGTGGGGGTAGGGAATGACCGGAAAAAGGATAGACTTCTAGCTGACTGGCTCTCTTACCTCAATGCCAATTACTACATTGTGAGCTTAATAAAAGTCAAACTTAAGAAAAGGGCCTAACATTGTTACCTAACTGATTGTTCCACTGGCTACTTTTGCTGATCAATGTATTGGACACCAAAACCGTATAGACTTGTGATTAGAATAGGCAAAGAGGGTGAACCTGGAAACTAGGACATACATGACATGGGTTGGAAAGAGGAAAGGGATGCCACTGAGTAACAGGGATGGCCTGGAATGGCACAGGGGAATGAAGGATGCCACTGGACATCAAAGACTAGTACTAGTTGGTATGGAACAGAAAAGGGAGGGGGAACCATTTGACACAATCACGTGCTTGGTGTGGGCAAGTCCTTTCCTTTCTTTCAGGTTATCCTTTGTGTCACTGGACCCAAGAAGTACTCTCCCTGGGACAGGGGAGAGGGTGGATGGTGCTTCAATCTCCTGGGACTGCTTGACATAGGACAGAGATAGGGAGGTGTGTCACTCAACATTAGGGATTTCTTGAAATTGGATGGGCAGAGGGAAGGGTACCTTTGGATACCATTCCCTACTAGGATCCTCATTTTAAAAGAACAAAGACTATTTAGAATCAGTTCAGAGAAGGACAACCACAATGAAATATGTGCAACAGAGGATGGCCTATGATGAAAGACTAGCTGACTTGAATGTGTGCTTTCTGGAGGACAGGATGGAATGACAGAAATATGATAAACCCTGAAAATATGTGAACAAAATAAGCAGAGTGAAATGAATGCAGCAGTTCGGGCAATGTGAGGGGTCTGAGATAAGGGGGCATAATTATAAAATGTTGTGGAGGTAATTTAAGAGGAATATAAGGAAATACTACTTCTTGGAGAGAGTGGTGATCCAGGGGTGGTAATTAATGTCAAACTGATCACAGATTTCTAGATAGCAGGTTAGACACATGGGTATAGTGAAAATAATGGCGGGTGAGAGGAGTCAAGGGAGGGTCACTCAACTAAGGAAGTGGAGCTACAGGTGGGGGGCATTATAAAGGCACTACCAGTGCTAGACTGGTAGAGACTAAAGTAGGTACCAAGTAGTCTCAATAGACAGGGTCTTTTTCTGTCTCTAAAATTCTATGTTTCTATGTCCCTGGAATGCTATGGAGACAGGAAAAGGAAGAAATGTCACTGGACATTAGAGAGTGGTTGGCTTGGACAAGGGAAATGGAGAGGGTGCCACTGGACACCAGGGAATGCTTGGCACAGGATGATAGAAAGATAATAGGTACCAGTGGATATTAAGGCATGTCTGGCTTAGTGTGAGATGAGAGAAGGGTGCCACTGAATACCAGGAACTGCTTGGCATAGGGCTGAACAGAGGAAACAGGTGCCACTGAACAGATGAAAGTATCTGGCACGGGACAGTTGCAGGAGGAGGTGCCACTGTACACCAGGAAGTACTTCAGCAGGGGACAGGGTATGGTGTCCTGCTTGCCTGATACTACTTAACATGTGACAGAGATGGGATTTCCCTGAATAACAGAGACTGTTTGTCATGGAGTAGGATGAAGGAGTGAATGGCACTGGACACCAATAAATGCTTTGCATGGTAGAGGAAGAGGGAGGATGGTGCCACTGGGGAAGCAGTTGGCATGCCAGTCAGACCCCAGTACTCTGCATGGCATGAGATCGGGTTTAGGAGAAGGGTGCCATTAAATGTTTAGCATCTGGTGAGGAGAGAAAAAGAGTACCAACAGACACAAATGATAACTTTGAACATACCATGATTAGGAAGTGGAGTATACTGGATTAAGGAAAGTGCTTGGCATCTGGCAGGGTGAGAAGGAAAGGGTGCCACTAGACAGATGGAAATACTTGTTACAGAACCAGTAGAGAATGTGGATTCCACCGTAGAACAGAGAGTGCTTCTGCATGGGAGGGGGAAAGGAGTATAGTATTCTGGATACAGTATCAAATGCTGAAATGCTGCTTAACATGGGACATAGATAGAGGGGGTGCCAATGAACACAAGGGACTACTTGGCATGGGATATGGAAAATTAAGCATTGCCACAGGACAAATGGGACTGATTGCAAGAGACAGTGATGAAGGTGTCACTCACTACAAGTAAATACTTGTCATGAGGTGAGGAGACAGAGAGGATGCTACTGGCACCAGGGGATGCTTGGCAGTGGACTGTGCTATGAAAGAGAGTGTCACTGGAAACAAGAGATTATTTTGCATAGGATGGAAAGAAGGAAGGGGTGTCACTGGACCCCGGTGACTGCCTGCCATTGTGCAGGGGAGGAAAGAGATGCTGCTGGACAAAGGGAATAGTCAACATGGGGCAAGGAAAGTGAGGTATAGTACTGGATACCATGGAGTATTTGGCATGAGCAAGGAGAGGTTTAGTGGGTGCCACTGGACAAGAGGGAGTGCTTGGTATAGGGCAAGGAGCAAGATGATAGTGGCCTGAACACCAGAAACTTCTTGGAGAGGGATGAGGATAGGGAAAGGATTACACAAAACACTAAAGACTGCATGGAGTGGAATGGGAGATGACAGAGAGAGTGTAACTGGACACCAATAACTTATTGGCATGGGAAAAGGATAAAGAGGGGAGGCACTGGACAAGAGGGGTAGATTGGCTTGGGATAAGGAGAGATTGCAACTGGAAATCAGGGATTGCTTGGCACTGGGTTGGGAGCAGAACAGTACCCTTGGAACCTAGGGCATACTTAGTATGGGATGGGGTGAGGGAGAGGCATTAGATAGCAAAGACTATTTTTACCCAGGATTGGAGCTAAGGACAGGGTGTTAACTGACACCAGGGAGTCTTGGCACAGGATTGGTAGAGGAGAAGGTGTTGCTGGACACCAGGGAGATCTTAATCTGAAATCATCTGCATCTATTACATATTCTTCTTATAAAGTTTAGATATTAATTAAAAAAATATGCTTAGGCAGTGGTTATATTTGTGGTACAAAACCACAAAAGCAGGGAAATGCAGCATAAGGGAAAACATTCATGTGAATCTTGGTATCATCATCATCATTATCATATTTATTTGTTTGACATAAGCCATTACAAAGCATTTAAAATAAATAGAACACGTATTTGCTTAAATACATACAATAAGTAATCTAAATCTTCCAGGATAAATAACAATACAAACAATCCTCCATATATAATCCTATAACTTTAAAATCTTTAGGAACTGTGCAAGTTTTGTTGGCATCTGTATATCATTAAACGTAAACAATTTTATTAATATTTGATCAGTGGGGAGTTCAAGGTCCCTCAAAATAGGTCCTAAAAAGGAGAATATATACTTCTGGTATAATGGACATATCAAAACCACATGTTTTAAATTGTCCACCATATTTAAATGACATCTACATTTGCCATTATTCACTCCCTCTCTTTTCTGGGCATAATGTACATAACATGAATTGAAGACTTGGTTTGCTGGCCAAGGCACCTAGCTTCACCTGAGCTCTTTCCTTCTAAGACTGCTTGAAAGGCAGAGTAGAGAAACTTACCAGAGCAAGGGAGAAGGATTAAGACTTAGTTTGGCTAAGCAGATTTACTGTGTGGTGGTGTTTTTATTTTTTACTCACAGGGATTGCTACTGTTTGTTGCTAACATTTCATTGCTTTATTTTTTTTCTCTGATTCAAATTGTTGTTGCTGGTATACCTTCTTCTGCATTATTACAAGGTGTGCCTACAGGTGTGTGCTAACAGATTACTCCTGTAATCTTCTGATTCAAATTGTCTTTTGCAAGGTATATCTTCTGTTACTGCTTTATTTTTCTCTGGAGCAAAGTGTTTCTCACAGCGTATATCTTCTCTGAAATTACTGTATTACAGGTGGAGCCTACATTTTTGTGACTTTTTTATCATTGGGCAAAGCAAAATTATTGTTTGACACTGTGTTTTATTTTATTCTTGTTTGTTGAAAAGGTTTGTTGTCTCAGAGGTGTTTCAGTCTCCTTCTCACATTGAAGGAGCTAATTGCTTTTCCTCCCACAGCTCTTCCAAAGGATTAGGTTTGTATGTGAGGGTGGAGCTGGCAAACTGTCAGTAATTTCCAACAGAAAGAAGGGTTAAAAAGTCTGGTTAGTTGATATCTTGGAGGTAGAAGACTTGGTTTGCTGGCCAAGGCACCTAGCTTCACCTGAGCTCTTTCCTTCTAAGACTGCTTGAAAGGCAGAGTAGAGAAACTTACCAGAGCAAGGGAGAAGGATTAAGACTTAGTTTGGCTAAGCAGATTTACTGTGTGGTGGTGTTTTTATTTTTACTCACAGGGATTGCTACTGTTTGTTGCTAACATTTCATTGCTTTATTTTTTCTCTGATTCAAATTGTTGTTGCTGGTATACCTTCTTCTGCATTATTACAAGGTGTGCCTACAGGTGTGTGCTAACAGATTACTGCTGTAATCTTCTGATTCAAATTGTCTTTGCAAGGTATATCTTCTGTTACTGCTTTATTTTTCTCTGGAGCAAAGTGTTTCTTACAGGGTATATCTTCTCTGAAATTATTACAGGTGGTGTGCTTTACAGGTTTTACAGTTTTATCTAACATTAGGTTAAGCTTTCAGGGTTACTGCATTTGTTGTTGACTGATTGTTTCTGCTCTTACCTCCTTGTTCTTTAGTCCTTGGTTCTTCTTTTAGGCAGGGGAAGGGCCCAGCCACCCACCCCATCCCCAACTACCCACGCTACACTCCATTTATAGGGTACCACAGTTGTGACATTTCCTGTGGCAGAGCAGGAAGGGGCGGATCAGTGGGGCCTCCACAAAGTGATCTCATTTACAGGGCACTAGTAATTTAACTTGTTATAACAAGTTAAACAAAGCACAATTAAACCATTACTTGCATTTTTTTCCTTCTAATTACTCTGACTAGGTTACAAACCCAGCAACTTATTTGGAATGGATTTCATTAACTGCAGGTACTGTGGAACAATTTTCAGTAGGACATTCTTACAGGATTTAGGACACTGTCCTACATGCTGGGCCTTTGGAGATCTTAGGTCTCAGCTCCGGGCAGCATGGGCAGAGATTGCATGCCTCAAATTTCATATTGAAGAGAAATACATTATAAGAACCACCCGCCATTCCCCAGCATCCAACAGAAAACCTCAACCGCAGAGGGTAGTTGGTCCAGGAGGTTGGCAGGTGGTTAGGAGGAGCAAATCAGGTGCCCCATCACTCTCTGCTCTCCAACACATTACTCCAAAACCATATAAACACTACAAACAGGTATCTGCCTCTATCTCTGAAATCAAATAAAGAGGCAGAAGACACTGCAGAGCAGGACACTGCGGCACAAGGAGCTAGCACAACAATACTCACCCAAATCAGGAACCAAAACTAAACAAGCACAAAGGAAATCAAAAAACTTCTGATCATAGGAGACTCCATGATTCGGGGAGTTGATACCCATCTCCAGCCAGGGTGATGGTCAGATGTCTCCAGGTACATCAGCATGGAGAGACACTGACCGCATTACTAATTGTTCACAAAGCAGGAGAAAACATTGATGTCCTAGTACACATAGGGACTAATGATCTCCCAGCCGGTCAGTTGTGGAGACCAAGGAACACCTGACTAGGCTGGGTGACAAACTATCATCTATTTCGTCTGGCATCTCCTTCTCTGAGATCCTGCCAGTCTGGGAGAAGGGAGCAGATGGACGGAAGGTCAAGAAGGGGAGATAGGGGAGCTAAACACATGGCTCAAGGACTGGTGCCAGGAAAAAGGACACAGATTTGTAGGGAACTGGCAACAGTTCTGGGAGCGCAAGTTCTTTAAATTTGATGGACTGCATCTGACTAAAGAGGGAGTCAGTGCATTGGGGCAGAAGTTTGACGTCTTTGCAGAATATTTAAACTAGCAAATGGGGAGAGGGGTGCAGCACCCCATACGTTGAATGGGAAGAACACCCCTCCCCCCTCAGCTAGTGGTCAAACTGGAATTCAATGTGTTTGCCGTTCATTTGCATCACCAGGTAAGAAAAAAGGTTTGTCTCCCCATACGATGCACAGGGGTAATGCCAAACCTCACCCAACAACTAACACACCAAAATCTGGCCAATGGAAAATCATGTACACAAATGCTCACAGCCTGGGAAATAAGATCCCAGACCTGCAGGCAATAATGTCAGAGGCTAAACTGGACATAGTAGCAATTAGTGAGACGTGGTTTACCAGTAACCACACTTGGGAGACTTCAAGTACCTGGCTATGTATTGTTCAGAAGAGACCGAGGTGCAAAAGGGGAGGAGTGGCCCTGTATGTAGAATGAAAATATCAAAGCTACAGAAATTCAGAATACACATAAGGAGCCAGAAGAACTGTGGGTCACCCTGGAAACAGGAAATGGGACAGCCATAAGAACTGGGGTTGTCTACAGGCCCCCAGACCAAAGGGAGGACATAGACACATTACTGTTAGAAGATATACAAAACATGACAGCTAAAGGGGAGGTTCTGATAATGGGAGACTTCAACATGCCAGATACAGATTGGTCAATACCAGCAGGAACATCTGCCAGAACTAGACTCATAGTGGATTCCCTGCAGGGGGAGGGCCTCAAACAACTGGTACAGCAACCCACAAGAGACAGGGCTATCCTAGATCTAGTACTGACTAACAAAGAAGGATCACAGATCTCCAGGTAGAAGGTCACCTGGGGGCCAGTGACCATCACATGGTATGGTTCAATTTGGCTACTACATCTAAATCATCCCATTCAAGGCAAAATATGGGACTTCAGAGGAGCGGACTTTGATAAGATGGCCAACAGAGTTAAGCTAGCCCTGGCAAAAAGAAACACAGGTGAGGAGGTACAGGCAAAGTGGGCAAGCATTAAGGATACAATACTTGAAGCAACATCCCATTGTGTTAGACAGAAAAGGAAGTGCAAAAAAGAAGAAACCACTTTGGTTCTCAAATACAGTAGCAGAAAAGGTCAGAGCCAAAAGGCTGGCCTTCAGAAAATATAAGGGAACACAGCGGGATGAAGATAGGGGGCATACCAAACTGCCCTAAGGGAAGCAGGTAAGGCAGTAAGGCAGGCAAAGTCCCAAACTGAGGAAACACTAGCACAAACAGTAAAGAAGGTGACAAGACTTTCTATAGATACATTAGTGAAAGGAGAAAGTCCAGAGGGGTATGCTAAGCTTAATGGAGAAAAGGGAGCATGTGAGGAGGAGGACCCTGTAAAGGCATCTATCCTAAATAGATACTTTGCTCAGTATTCACTGAAGAGAAGGTAGGGCAGGGCCCACAGCTCAGCATCATGGACACAGGGGAGGGAGGTGAGCACTACTCCCTTCACAAAGAAAGGGTCCTACAAGAGCTTGCTAAGCTCAGGGTGGATAAGGCAATGGGACCTGATGGCATACATCCCAGGGTACTTAAGGAGCTAAAGGAGGAACTAGCAGAGCCATTAGCAGAATTGTTTAGTGAGTCTCTGAGCACAGAGAGGTCCCAGAAGACTGGAGAAGGGCTCATGTGATCCCACCCACAAGAGTGGGTAGGGAGGAGGCGGGAACTACAGACCGGTCAGTCTTACCTCAGTAGTGGCAAGATTATGGAAGCACTCCTATGATGAAAGGATAGTGCAACACCTGGAATCCATAGGGGCACAGGATCCAAGACAGCATGGGTTTACAAAGGAAGGTCCTGTCAAACTAATCTCATAGATTTCTTTGACTGGGTAACCAGAGTGGTGGACCAAGGGGAGCAGTTGATGTCGCCTACCTTGACTTCAGCAAAGCTTTGACACTGTTCCACATAGAAGATTGATAAATAAGCTAGGTAGGCTCGGGGTGGGTCAAGTTGGTCAACTGGGTGCAAACTGGTTGACTGGCAGAAAACAGAGTGGTGGTAAATGGTATACAGTCAGAAGAGATGCAAGTCACAAGTAGGGTACCTCAGGGATCAGTCCTGGGGCCAGTCCTATTCAACATCTTCATTAGTGACCTAGCAGATGGACTAGAGGGTAAGGCTTGTCTGTTTGCAGATGACACCAAGATCTGCAACAGAGTAGATGATCCAGATGGGGTGGGCAGAATGAGAAGAGATCTGGATAAACTAGCAGAATGGTCAGAAGAGTGGCAACTGGGATTTAATGCAAAGAAGTGCAAAATCATGCACATAGGGAAGAGAAACCCTGAAGCCACTTATAGGCTGGGAGGAGTTGCTAGCAGTCACAAAGGAAGAAAGAGACTTGGGCATCATCATCACTGATGACCTGAAATCATCAAGCAGACCTCTAAAGCAGTAGAGGTAAGGCTAAGGGGTGTTAGGGTGTATTAGTAGGGTATCACAAGTCGTAAGAGGAGGTAATAATCCCTCTGTACAAGACATTGGTTAGGCCCCATCTGGAGTACTCGTGCAGTATTGGAGGCCACACCTTCACAAGGACATTAACCAAATTGAGGCAGTCCAGAGAGGGCAACCAAAATGGTGCAGGGACTGCATCAGAAGACATATGAGGACAGATTAACGGAGCTCAATATGTATACCCTTGAGCAAAGGAGGAGAGAGGTGATATGATCGAGACATTTAACCACCTTAAGGGCATAAACAAGGTGAAAGAGTCTAACATGTTTAAATATAAGAAAAATAGCAGGACAAGAGGACACAGCATGAGATTAGAGGAGGCCGATTAAGGGGAATATGAGAAATTCTTTTTCACAGAAAGGGTGGTAGATGCATGGAATGGCTTACCACAAGAAGTAGTGGCTATGAATACAGTGCAGGGCTTCAAACAGGCATGGGATAGGCATAAGGGAGCAATACAAATGACTATGAATAGATAGGTCACTGACATAGCAAAGGCCGATGGCACATTTATAAGGTAGAAAAAGAAATGGGCAGACTGGATGGGCCTTGCGGTCCTTATCTGCCGTCAACTTCTAATGTTTCTATGTTTCTATGAATAATTCCATTCAAAATCTAGTTATCCCTCTTCTTAGATCTGGTTTATCTAGAAGCAATAGATAAGGTTCTATTTGTGAAATAATTAAAATTTTTTAAACCACATAAAATTTTTATAGGATTGAATTCTCTCCATGTCTTTACTAATATAGACATTCCTAACTCTTTCCTTGACCTGAAATGTTATGTCCCCAAATGGGAGGGAGGGAATTTGACAAAGCAGATATTCCAGTCCCAGTGGATAGAGACATGTTGCTATACAATCTATACTTGGGAATTTATAACCCAACATTGTATACTTAATCTCATCTTCTAGACACATTCTTGGAATTCTATACTCCGGGTACAGAAATAACTTGAGTAGAAACAACATTTTCCTTTCTACTATATAAGCTTCAATTGGAAACTGACCCAGTTCTGCTCTTACAACTGAGGATGGCACCGATTGGGATGTTTTAAGGATGTATCTTAAAAATGTATTTAATTGTACTTCTAACTGTTTTGGGGCCACTAGTGCCCATACTTCTAAAGTGTAAAGTAGACTTGAGCACACCTTAGCCTCCACTGCCATCAGGAGACCTTTCTCTGATCCATTCCCCATCTGGGCTGCAAATCTCTTAAAAGCATTGAAGGCTATATTTGCATTGTATTTTACATAATCATGGTGTAAATTCTAGAGAGTGGATTGAGAGAATTTTCACCTAAATAGGTATATGTTTTAACTATCTCTATTTTAGTTCTGTTTATAAATAGAGTAGAATTGTTTTTCTGCCTATTACCAAATATCAACATTTGGGTTTTATTAATGTTAATAGATAATTTATTAGTACTATGAAGGGTGGCAAATAGATTGCCTTTCTGTTGTAGGCCTAAAAATGATGTGGATATAAGAACTAAGTCATCTGCAAAAGCCAACAGTGAAATTTTTTTATTTCCAATAACAGGAGAGTGAAACTCAGGATACTCCTTCTGTATTATAATTGTATTTATATATAAGTTAAATAATAAAGGGGCTATAAGGCAGCCTTGTCTAACTCCAAAGTTAGTTCTAATCTTAGGAGTAAGATCTCCCTTTTGATTAATTTTAACTTTTTGCCAAGTATCTTTGTATAGTCAAACGAGAGTGTCCAAAAGGACAGAATCTATTTTATAGGATTGCAACTTTTCCCACAAAAGAGTATGGCTAATCAAGTTGAATGCTGACCTCAGGTCCACAAAGCAGCAGTAGAGATGTGAAGTCTTAACTTTCACATACTTCCAAATCATATGTGTTAAAACATAACAGTGCTGCACTGCTGATCTGTGTGGTCTAAACCCATTCTGGAATTCCTTCATGATACCCGATTTCTTGGCCCACAGCTGTAACCTATCCAAAATAATATGACAAAATATTTTTTTGAGTGTGTCTATAAGGCTTATGGGTCTGTACATTAACGGATCCAATGCACTACCCTTTTTTTTTGAAGACTGGATAAATAATACTACCCTTCCAACTCAGTGGTATATCTAAGCCTTGAATAATCTGATTGAAAAGAACATACAATATGGGGACCCACCAATCAGAATTGTATTTATATAGCTCCGCCACTATTTGGTCTGGTCCAGGAGCCTTATTATCTTTAAGCCTCAATAAGGCATACAATATTTCCTCCTTAGTAATATGGATTGGCCTAGGATAGACTGAGGCAGCTCATATTGTTCTTTATTTACTTTGGTAGGTGAATAGAACAAGGACTTAAAATGAACCATCCATACCTCGGCTATAATGCAAGCCTCTATACCAATGGCAAATTGGTTATAGCCTTGGCTTACCATCAGCCAAAACTTTTTACAATCTTTTTCTAGTATTGACTGTCTCAGTTTTTTTCCAATTTATGGTCTGGTATTTGTCTTTTTCATTCTGCAGCACCTCTTTGTACTCTTTCCTTGCTTTGTTTAGTCACTTAATATTACTTTTATTTAAGTTCTGTTTTGCATATCGAACCAATTTATTTAGCATTAGGTATAGTGTTGATAGGGTTTACATGATTTCATGAAACAGGATAGTTACCCCCTCTCAAAACATATGAAGAGGATTTCTTGGTGTGTCAGTAAATTTCTGTAAACCCACCCCCCACACACACACACAGGCTTACCTAGTTAGGACCCCTGGAGCCACCCAGAGGATATTTGTTGTTGGTGAATCTCCCTTGCCCTCCTTCACCTGAGTCTCCCATTCCTGGACTTGCAAACATGGGGACCAAGCTAAAGGCAGATGAGTGCTGCCTTTCTTTTTCAGTACCAGCTGCGAAAACAATTCAGATCATGTCTCTGAGTTATGCACTGTGGGACCAAGACCCAGCCCTGCTGTCTGCAGTGAAGGACCTGTATAACCTTTAATCACATGACTGGGGATCCTGTGTTATGCAACCAGAGGTTAGCTATGAGGAACAGCGATATAAAGTAAGCAGACATGGACACAACCATGATGATTTCCTATGACCCCAAAAACTGCAGGGAATATAGGGTCAGGGATTATAGGAGATTTGTCTGGAAGAGCGCAGCCTGCCCAGATACAGGGCATATAAAATTGCTGTCAATAAATCCAGTAAAAGAATCCTAGGAGTAAGGTCATAGGATATGCCCATGAGTTCAGAACCCAATCGAAGTAGCATGTTTGAGTTACAGCATGCCTCCAAAAGGATGGAGCCATTTGGGTATGGAGCTTCCTGCTGGGAGACTGCAGCTACTGTTGGAGGAGTCAGATCAGCACTGGAAGATGGTTAGGGAGAGGGAGAAAGCATGTTTACAAGGAAGAATGAAGCAGGAGCAGCTCCTATTCAGAGTTGAAGCAGTATGGCCAGCAGAAGGTTTTGGAGCTAGACAACCACTTTTAAAGACTTCCCTCTGTCCAGTGTAATTATCCAAACAGCCTACAGACTGAATTTTGCAGGCACCCACTTGTGAAATGTGTATTCCAACTGGAGTCCAGAATGCAAGCAAAGCCTGTGTAAGTGCTGACTATCTCAGTGATGCTTAGACATTGTCAGAGAATTCCCCACATGGAGAAGATTGGAAAAAATTCCTTTCTAAAGGGTGCAGATAAGAGTCTCCATGTGAAGTGTATACCACCGAGGCTAAGACTGTTGGCTCCACTACTCACCACTGCATACCACTGGAAGTGCTGCAGTGATCACTGTTTCATTTCTACCCAGATAATGAATCCAGGTAACAGCAGCTGCACAGAGGAAGGACTTGCTTCATACTGTACTGTATGTCTGATGTCCGGTGCACTTGGGTCTACTTAACTGCAAGTAATTCATTTACTGCTTGGTTCTGCAACATGCTTTAGTTCATTCATTCATTCCATTTATTATTAACAAACAAAATTGCCATTACAATATACCTATAACATGTATCATACATAATGAACCCTTGCATGTCCGCAGACTGATATATCAGTCCAAAATTCCTATATGTTCTAATTCAGTCAGCAGCCTAAGGGTTAAAATGATAACAATAAAGTTTTACTAATCACATATAAAAAATTCAATATTTTAATCCCTAAAATAAATACCTTAGCATATCTCTCCTTTAACGTGCTTTAGTTAGATACAGTAGGTTGTTAGGGCATCAGAACACCAGGGATGAATTGTGTCTTGTGGAAACCTGGGCAGAAGAACAGTATGCCATTTTCCAGGCTGAAGAGTACCAATAGGTAAAATGTCTTTCATGCTTCAATAGTTCTTCACATCAGGACTTGTTTCATTGTGTACCCAGCTTTGGGCCTACAGTGTTTCTGCTAGGTTGTGTGAAACCACATTAAGATGATGGAGCTCCCTAGGGACTGTAGGGATATTCTGGTGCCTCAGCTAGTTAAGGATGTCATGGGATTTCTGAGAGGAGACACTGAGTAAGACTGCTACAATATATTGTTAATTGCTTGATCTAACCATTATCATTTTGTCACCAGAGTCTGTTCTTGCTTCCCCTAATAAATCATATCCATGTTTTTACATTCTATTTATTGTGTACCATTGCCTTGTTTGACTGTTACTAAAAGCACTGTGGGCAGATCTGTTGGGTTCTGTTACTAGCAATAGATTCGTTGTAGGGCTTTGTACTGGGTGCTTGCTAGAAGTACAATTCTACAAGGGATTCTGCAAGTGGAGACACTGTTTCAACATTATTCAAATTTCCCAGTCAATGTTAACATCAAGAGCCATTCTCCAAATATTTAAAGGTGAAAGCCCTAACCACAGAGGAGGACTGCCGCAAATTGCCTAGCAGTTAGGGGCAGGATTACTTTGTATGTCTTAAAGGAAAGTGCAGAAGTAAGAGTAAGAACAATGCTGCTTTGCTGAATCATACAAATCCCAAGAACAACACACATTCATCAAGAATTAGGAAAGGGTTTACTCTAATGTAACATTTCTCTGTTTTTGTGGCCTTGTGCAACAGTTCTAAGTACTTGCACTATTTATAGTTAAGGTACATTATTTTATTGTGATTCATTATTTTATTCTACTTCAGGGCCTGATTTTATAAGAAGGTGCAGTATGACACCAGAATGGGTTACACTGCAGCAAAGTTTTTTTTAATTAAATATACTTTGTTGAGATTTAGGAATGAACAACACCAACATACAATATAAAGAAACAGACATAATAAAAGAGCCAAAACCAACAACCAGAAAGCAAAAGAACAACTCTTCCCATTACTTCTACAACCCTCCCCCCAACCCGGAGCTCAACAAGCATGACATATAATTAAGGAGAGACTATGATGATACACAAACTTAGAGAAAGGAAAAACAAGGGGCACAAATTGGGGGGGGGGTGTAGAACAATAGTATTATGAAAAAGTTAATCAATTTGAGCAGGATGTAGTAATTGGAAGTGACAGCAAAGTGTACAATGATTCCTACCTTGATCGGTACTGCTTTGGGTATCTCCTAAAGGAAGCAATGTGTTTCTCTACAACTAGGACTGATAAAAGTTCTTGATGCCATTCTCTAAAGGATGGGGTAGAAGTATCTCTCCAATGTCTTAAGATAATTAGCTTTGCTGTTAAAGCAATCAATGCCATGTGCGCTTTAAGGATCCCAGACGTACCTGGTGGGAGAAGACCTCAAGACAAATTGCGGGGAAGAATAAATCTTCTAGCACAAAGAAAGGGTCCATTGACCTTTTAATAGTTGTCCAAAAGGAAGATATCCAAACATAGTCCATAGCACATGTTTCAACATGCCAACCTCCAATCCACATCTTAAACACAATAGGGATGATAGTTTCTCCATTTTGTAAAGCTTAAACAGGGGTATAGTAAATATCATGTAAAATATGAAACTGTGTTAAAATGGAATCTATACTGCTTGGCACACTAATAAAGTGTCCACCAGACCAAACACCATAACCTGGGATCCTCTGAAAGACCTAATGCCTGTTTCCAATAGTAGCAACCCCCTGCAAGCTTCTTGGAATCCATGCACTGAAATAACTTGTTAAGGTTAGAGATGGGAAAAGCAGTGGAATCCCTCCAAGGCCTTGATCTCGGGCCAATAAATATGGAAATTCCATGGGTGAGTTGAAGATATTTAATACAGATAGATACTGGAAGGCGTAACCATGCCTGCAAAGAATTAAAAGATATAAATGTGTCCCCATCCGACAAAGATTTTATTGTGGCATTGTTAAGACTGGGACAAAAAGAAAAAGGAACAGGCTGTCCACCAATACAAAAGTTAGGATTACCAAGCAGAGGTTGAATTACTGTTTTTGTCCAGGGGAGGCCCAAATAAGTGCTGAGCTGAAGATGTGTTTTAAGGAACCAATGTAAAGGTGTGGACATAAGAGCATTTGGGAGTTAAGCTGGGGTGATATACAATAAACTTGGTTACTGGATACTATCTGAATTACAGAGGGAGCATTCCAAATCCAACCATAAGGAATATAAGGACTATCCACAAAGGCGTCAGCTGATGCACCTCACAGCAAGGATTTGCTGTAGTGGAAAGCACCATAATACTGTATAAGAAAAAGAATCAGGTAACTGTAAGCCATCAAACTGTTCAGAGGCAGCCAGCTTATAATATGAACGCCTAATGGCTCCATTCTTGAATAAAAATCTAATAATCATAGATTGCAGTCGAGCAAACCAAGTCTTGGGGAGGTAAATATTTAGCATCCCCAATGGATAGAGGATACATGGTAGCACATTCATTTTGATGACGTTATTATGTCCCCAAAGAGATATAGGTAATGAAGACCACTGAGGCAAATCCTGCTGAATAGCATGTAACTGAGAGGATAAGTTAGCCTTAATTAACAGGGACAGAAAGTGGGAGAGGTGAATACCCAACTAAACTAATGATTTGGACTACCAAGCTAGGCCTAGTGGAGCAATATCACTCTTTTGAATCAGGTTGTTTAATGGGAGGACCTTTGTTTTGGTAGGATTCAGTTTATAACCCAATATTACTGGCGGCATTACATGGAGGCAGTATAGAAGAAGAAGAAGAAGAAGAATCAGCATTTATATAGCGCTTTTCTTACATCCAAAGTGCTTTACAAGCAATGCTAGACTGGTAGTGAAGTGACTGAATGTGTGGTGGCGGCCATATCGCACATCATCACCCACACACAGCCTGGATAATTGCATGAACCGGTTTATGGGAAGGGGAATGTTGGCCAGGACACTGGGAATGTTCCCTACTCTTTGCGAAGAATGCCCTGGGTTCTTTTACTTCCACCTGGACACCCACCAGGACAACACCAGGATGGGTAGAAGGGACCTCGGTCTAACGTCTCATCCGAAGGACGGCACACCCCAGCAGTACAGCACCCCCCAATACTGTACTCGGATGCCAGCGATTTTTTTAGGTGCAAGTCCAATCCCGGTGTGGGACGAGAACCCACGACCTTCTGGTCCAGAGGCGGATGTGTTACCAACTGAGCCACGCTGACACCAGTCAGATAGCGCAGTGGTTTAAGGCTCTGAGCTGCAAATCTGGTGACATTTAGAAGACTAGACCTGGGTTTGAATTCCACAGCTTCCACATGCATACTGTGTGACCCTGAGCAAGTCACTTAACTTCCCTGTGCTCCCAGGTCGCACCTGTAAAAAAGCTTTCAGCTTAGTGTGCTACTCCTGGTTAAACAACTAAAAAAAAAAAAAATTACTGAAAAACAATGACTCTCCCTCATGACAGTGGTAAATGAAGCCACAGGGTCCTTTAGGTGTAATAGCAAATCAACATAAGCAGATAACTGTTCCCACCCACTTTTATACCTTTGATGTCATTACAGTTTTGAACATGATAAATCAGGGGTTCTAAATACAAGTTAAACAAAAAGGGGGAAGGGGCAACCTTGTTGTGTACCCTGCTGAAATGGAAAGGGGTCAGATAACACTCCTTTGCATAGGACCCAAGCTATGGGCCTACTATAGAGGACTTTAACTCAATTTAGAAAAAATGTAGGGAATCCAAATGTACCCAAAACTGCAAAAAGATAGGATCAGGTCACATGTTTGAAAGCCTTCTTGGCATCCAGGGAGACCAAGACTGCAGAGTACGAGGCCTCCTTGGATGCTAAAATAAGGTAATGCAACTTTCTAAGGTGGTCACTTGAAAGATGGCCTGACATGAACCTGACTTGTGAAGGTCCAATCAGCCCACTCCAGACCTGAGCCAGGCGATTAGCCAGAATTTTAGATAAGATCTTTAAGTCAACATTAATCAAAGAAATTGGGTGATAGCTAGCCAAAGACATTTTCTCCTTGCCCAGCTTCCTAATTAACAAAATCCAGGCCTCAGTAAAGGAAGAGTTAGAGAAGCCAGAGGAATACCAATGAGTATACAGCTGGACCAGCAATGGAGCAAGCTCCTCCAAAAAAATGGAGTAAAAGTTGTTATTAAACCATCCAGCCCAGAGGACTTGTCTAGAGAAAGTTGCCGTACAGCCTGTAGAACTTCCGAAACCATGACTGAGCCCTGAAGAATTTCTTGTTGAGTGATGTGAGTGTAGGGAGTGGGATAGAATTGAGATATGCAGCAATATGAGCTCCCACTTGAGGATTAGAAGGATCACTGGCATATAAATTAGAGTAGTATTAACAGAAAACAGCCACAATCTCTCTAGGGTGAGTGATAGTCTCAGTACCATTATCAGGGTGAATGTCTTAAATAAAGCTGGCTGAAACCATGGTACAAAGTCAAATCACCAATAGCTTACCAGCCTTGTTGCCAGCCTCAAGGTATCAAGACTTTGTTTTAACTATGACTAATTCAGCCTTCTGGGCCATATTGTCCACATACTGGGGTCTCAGGCAATGCAGCCTGGACAATAAGTCTAAAGAAGAATGTGAGTGAAGAGTGCATTCCAATTGACCGATATCATTTGAAAGCTGTTCTTGGCATGGTTGCCACATTTTGGAGTGCTTAGAAGCCAAGCAGAAAAACTCTCCCCGTAAAGCACATTTCAACGCTCCCCACAACACATCGAGCACCTCAACAGACCCCTCATTATGTTCTAGAAAGTTTTGTATAAAAATGTGAATAGACTGAATAAGCTGAGGATTATGAAGGAGCTGGGAATTTAGGCACCAGGTGTTATCGCGCTCCTCCATTCCACTGACAGCATGAGTCAGTCATACTGGAGCATGGTCAGATATGACTGGAAAAAATTTCCACAGCTATTAAACTGGGTAAGCCTTCTTGATTTAAAAGGAAGAAATCCAATCTGGAATGCGTATCTTGTGGGGCTGATTAAAAGGTATAACACCTATTAGCAGGATGGAGGATGCGCCATGACTCAACAAGTCCCAACTGATCCATTAACTCTTAAAGGCCCCACTGACCACAAAAAAGACCCCTCCTACAGGACCCTGATCTGTCAAAATCATGTTGATAAACAAAATTCCAGTCCCCTCCTATCAGGAAAGAAGTCGGAGCTAAAGGAGCCAGTATGGGGAGCAGACCCTTAAAGAATGAGGGGGAGTCTGTATTAGGGCCATAGACAGAACCCAAAACAACGTTGGCCAGCCCCAATTTCCCATGGAGAAACAGATATCTGCCCTCCATATACCAATATTCCTTCTCTAGACGAAATGGAATGTACCAAGCAATAAATATGGCAAGTCTCCCCCTTCTACCACTACAGCCTGCTTCGTAAGCCTGTCCCACTCATTCCCATCTGAACAAGGTAACATCATCAATCTTAATACAAGATTCCTTTAAGTTAGCAATCTCCGTTTGTAATTTCTTGAGGTGGCATAAGACCATGTATCCTTTCTTTTGTCTTGCCCCTCTTAATGTTCCAGCTGGCCAATTTGTAACTACACATTATACGACAGACAGGAAGCATCGGATCCCCCTGGAACAAGTCCTCCTCAAACCATACAGGCACAGTCCAAATACCCCTCTGTTGAGCTCTTCCCACCCCCTCCTCCCCCCTATAAAAAATACCAACAAGAAAAGCACTAAACTTCCAAGTAACAGTAAAAAGGACTACTCCCGGTCCCGCAGACAGTCACGCCCCAAAGAATAGGCCCATGATGGTGTCCATCCATTGTCACCAAGCCCCCTTCCCCCACCCCTCATCTACAATATGCACAGCTATTAAAGTAGAAACAATGAAAATAGAACATTATACAACAATGCTCAAATAACCCCACCTAGATTGCAAAGACACTTAAATAATATTTGAAAAAACAATGAAAAGGAAATATTAAACATCATAATTCAAGGAGGAAGATGGACTGTACATCTCAACCCTAAACCATAAAAAAAAAGCTCAGAAACTAAATGTGGATAGCATCAGCATTCAGAAACTGTAACATAGGTATTAATTATAATACTATAGAACTATTAAAGGTAAAATAATCAAACACAGGTCCCAGTGATAGCACCCAGATGTATAATGCAAATGCCCACTCCCAATTAGCTCCTGAAGTACAACTCCCATTTATGCTGATGGGCTTTAACGACAAAAGAAAATTATTATGGGTGGTTCATAACCTCTATAGTTAATAATTCCTAAAGAACAGCCAGTGGATAAGGGAACCCCTCAGCTCACACATACCTGGAAGCAGTGGTGGCCATTGCACCCGCTTATGTGGCATCACCTCTTCCAATGGCCAACAGTACAACATCTAGAAGGAGCAAGCTCTACAATACTGACCCTATCCAACCTCCAAGTGCCTGAGACAGCTCCATGCTGATGAAACTCAGAAAAATAAATCCTCTATGCCCCTCTCTACCTAATGCTGTTAAAAACATCTATAACAAAGTTTGCTGGAACCAAGGCATGTCTGCAACCAAATTATTAGATCAAAGAGGAGCTACCTCTTGTGGAGAGCTCGGAGATCCAGGCCTTCCACAGCAACACTGAGCTCACATTGTAATGTTTAAAAGGAATATAAAGGAAGCTGATAAATGGAGAGCTGCACATGTAGCCAGGTAAAAGACCCAAGGTAAATTGGCACCTCTGCCAAAGAATGGTTCCCCTCCTACAGCTTCAAGCTAAGTTGATAAGGGAAGAGGGGAAGGAAGAACATGGAACCCAGCACTCAATGCTATATTAAAACATGGAGCCCAGCACTCAATGCTTTATTAAAATACAAATGTACCAAACGTACGAGAGGGCAGCTAGTGAAGGGTACTTAATCTCCCCCTATGTTCTCTTTGCTTTAGGAGAATAGGATACAAGGCAGCATGGATTCACAGTGGTAAGGTTATGTCAGATGAATCTAATAGATTTATTTGGGTGACCAAAGTAGTAGACTAGGGAGGGGCTGTGGACATGGCCTACCTAGACTTTAGCAAGGCATTTGACACAGTCCCACAAAAAAGATTAATAAACAATTTACCCAGCCTGGGAGTGTGTCCCATGGTGGTAGCTGAAGTAACAAATTGGCTGGACAATAGGAAACAGAGGGTAATAGTAAACAGAGTCCATTCCAGAGAAAGGGAGGTTACTACAGTGGATTCTGCTTAAATGCACACCTGTTTTGCAGATGAAAAATGTGCATTTAAGCAGAATGTGCACTTAGCTGAAATTCCATAGAAAACACTGTATTTTTAAAGATTGCAGTTCTGCTAATGTAAAACCTCTTTTATTTCATAAATCATTTGTTTTGCACATTTGAATTAGCACTTATGAGCACTTTCTCAGATACAGAACTCAACAAAAGCATTAAATAAAGCACACCCCAGAGGAAATAGAAATAAAATGAAGCGATGTTTGATTTGAATGTTAAAGTTCCTTCAGGTGTGACTCTGAAATAGAGCCCGGTCTCATCATAATTAAAGATACAGTCCCAGATTTTCTGGGCTAAGTTAGTGTTACTTTCTTTTTCTCCATAATGCTTATTTGCATCTGTGAGCCAGTGTGTAACTAGTGTGGGGCAAGGTGTTAAATACTGCTGACACATTAGTAACAGCACCTGTGCAATTAACCAAAATTACCTACCTAGGGAGAGGTCAGTTAGTGAAACAAGAAACTTTGTATTAAAGCAGAATGTGCATTTATCCAATGTGCATTTAACCAAAATTATTAACATGGGGGAAATAGAAAAAAAAGCAGGAAATGAGAAAAGTATGTATTAAACCGAAATGTGCACTTATCCGATGTGCACTTAAGTGGAATCCATTGTAGTGGGGTACCGCAGGGTTTAGTACTAGGGCTGGTCCTTTTTAATGTCTTTATAGGTGACATTGCAGAGGGACTAGAAGGAAAAGTATGCCTCTTTGCAGATGACACAAAGATCTGCAACAGGGTAAATACACAAGGGGGTGGAAAGGATGAGAATGGACTTGGCAAGACTAGAGGAATAGTCAAAAGTATGGCAGCTTAGATTCAATGCAAAGAAGTGCAAAGTAATGCACATGGCAAACAAAACCCAGGTGAAGAGCACACAATGGAGGGGAGGCACTAACAAAAACAAAAATGGAAAGGAACCTGGGGGTAGTCATATCAGATGACCTAAAGTTAGGCTGGTGAGAAGGCAGTAAGTAGGGCTGGGGGGATAATGGGATGCACAGGGAGAGGCATCACCAGTAGAAAACAGGAAGTTGTCATCCCACTGTACAGACAGTTGGTGAGACCCTATCTGAAGTACTGTGTGCAGTTCTGGAGACCCCATCTCTGCAAGAACATACACAGGATGGAGGCAGTCCAGAGGAGTGCAACTAAAATGGTGGAGAGTCTACACCAGAAACCATATAAAGAGAGACTAATGAAGCTTAATATGTATGCCCTCAAGGAAAGGAGGGAGAGGGGGGACATGACAGAAACTTTCAAGCACCTCAAGGGAATCAATAAAGTCCAAGAGGATAGCATCTTTCAGGAAAAGAGATTTGCAAGAACAAGGGGGCACAATTTGAAGATAGAGGGGGGATGGCTCAGGGAGCAATGTGAAGAAGTATTTTTTCACAGAGAGGCTGGTGGTCCCATGGAATGGCCTCCTGGAGGAAGTCATGGGGTCAAAAACAGTGGGGGAATTCAAGAATGCATGGGACAGACATAAGGCTATTATAGTGGGGGGGGGTAGGAGGAAGTAGGCTGTTAGTTAACCAGGATCTGCAGCTTATCCAATAGGTAGGGAAATGGGCAGACTGGGTGGGCCACACAGTCCTTATCTACCATCAAAGTCTTTGTTTCTATGTGGAAATAAACTGGGCAGACTACCCCCACATGCACATTGCAGGTACCAATAGGCTAATGAGGGGTCCCGCCCCATAAAAACTAAATAAAAACAAAGACAAATTACCAACCCACAGTCTATAGTTAGCCCTTTTGTAATTATCAGAATAATAACAGAACATACAAACATTAAAGGGCTAGCTAGAAATTGTAAAAATACCAGCAACAAATAACAAATACTTGAGTCCAAAGGCAGGCTAAAAAAAATAGTGGTATTAATAACATCTATGCCTGCTCAGTAGAAAGGAAAGAAAGTTCAGTGTCTTCTCCGCATACTGGCCAGTCTGAAGGAAACAAATCTGGAAGCGATGCAGATCTCTGGTTTGCATACTGAACTCAGATAATGCCCACATTCAGGGGCCAAAGTTCCAGGTGACAAACGAAGTGGAATAAAGTGATCATTTGAAAAAAAGAAAACGGTTCGATGAAGTTCCCTGCACAAAGCCACAAAACACCTAACCACACTTCTGCCCAATATGAATCTGGATTTAGATATGAATTGAGAAAGTGGGTCAAGGTAAGATGCAGAATCAAATAAAAGGAAGGGGAATCAGCGGGGAAAGCATGTCCTCAGTCCAAGCAAAGCCTAAAATCGCATTTCCTTCCAGACTATGCTCCACTCTGAAGAGGAAACTTGACTCAGGACCATGAATACAGTAATTGCAGATCTGGAGAGCAGATAATAATGGAATTCTCATTTGATGCAGGATCACAGTTTCTCTCCTAGTCCCCTTTAATTACTCCACAAAACTAGTTATCAGTACACAGTCACTAAAATCATAAAGTCTCCACGATCTCCAGGATATTCCAGTTGGACTTGTTCCCTTCTAGTGTGCTCTTCGATCAGGTTTTACATTGCATGATTGCAAATTCCATTAATCATAGATCCTACCTCAAAAAAGGATTTGTTTCTATTGACTGACTCGTGAGTCGTATTAAAATTCTGGTCGGAATTAGGGGAAAGGATTAGTCTTATGCCCATCAGTAATTATGAAGACAGCAGCTTGAAGGCACACAGGGGACTATAACTCTATTCTACTGATGGTCTAAGCACATTCACTATCAAAAGTCAATCAATCAATCAAATCTTTATTTATACAGGCGGTCACTGTTGAGCAGAGCTCTTTTTCAAGGTGGACCTGTTTGAAACATGGATACAGGTTATGCAAACAACTTACATTAGTTACAGTATACAATATGGGCAATGCCCCATCACTGGGTTTATATACAAATATATATAAATATATAAGGTTTAGGATACTAGGTAGGTCAAAAGTACAAAGGTTGGATTGAAATTGTAGACCCACTTCTAGAATTACAGACATAACGTGGTTCTTAGCAGACAAGGAATAAACAGTCAGCCAGGATCTTTAGAAGGGGGTGGGGTTCAGACAGTTCTCTTCAGAAATCATTGTTGTTATGGTGTGCTTCAAGCAGAATTCTCCAGGCACGAAACCCCCTTCAATATAGAAATCACATTCAGATCATGAAATTAAATAGATCAATCAAAAATCCCCCTCCAAAATAGGCTGATCCATTGTAGGTCGAACTTTTAACGCACTAGGTTTTCGATCTCAATGAAAAGAAGTAGAGTATATTAGAAATACACTGGACTTCCATTTTTGTAAGTTGGTTAGCAAAAACAAGGACAAGTCTTATATTTTAACTAAGCTTACTCAATTGCCTTTACCTTCAGAGCAGGTGAAGCTAGTTAAAAGAGCGCTTATGTGGAATTTTTAAAAAGATCTAGATATAGCTTGGGAGGGTCCAGACATGCTTGCTCATATGAGTAAAAGGATTTGAAGGCACCTTTGTAGTTAACTTGTAATCTGGCTGGATACAACATATAATACTTAATCTGGGCAGCCAGTAGTTTGGATATCGCCGGACCATAAGCTGCTCTTTTCAGGCAAATGGATCAAGGCAAATCCTAGTCACTGTGCAGTTTATTGCCTTCCCAGAGGACTTCTTTAATGTTGTGTATTTTTGCCTAAAAGTGTGTTTTAGCAAGAAAGTTCAAGAATTTAAGAATTAGAAGTTAAGTAGCTGAGACTGGTGGAGGAGTAGGTCTCAGGGCCTGATGTGCCCATTCCATAATGTAAACTGGGCCACAGGGAGAGGGGCCCGTGATCTTTTCACAGAGCTTCTGGGTGAAGCTAATAGCATTCTGCCCATCTGAGCCCTCTGGCGGACCAATAATGACCATACTGTTTCGGCGAATATGTCCCTCTAAATCCTCCAGTTTATCTTCTAACCATAGAAATTTTTGATGGAGGGACACAGTCTCTAGCGCTAGTCAGTTACGCCAATCCTCTAGGGAGCTGACTGTAGCTTCAGCATCACCCAGCCACTGATTTAGTTGTTCAGTAGCTAAATGAATAGACTTCAATCAGCAGTAAAAGCTTGTAGAGCATCCTCTAGCGGGGTGATTTCTTGTAGGAAGAGAGTCTCAGTCAAAGCTGGGGAAGAGTCCTGAGGTTTAGCTGTAGCTGGGGCCTATGCCTTACTTTGTTGAGTGGCTTTGTCTCTCTCCGGCATTGGTGGGGGAGTATGACGTACAGTAGCATTTTTCATTTCTGCATCCATTTCACTCAGATCTTCCAGCGCAATAATGTTCTCTATGGTGTCAATGAACAGATGTAGCATTCAGTTCTTCAGACAAAAGCCTTAGAGGGGACAGGAATTGATTACTTATGTGTTTCAGAAATGTGAGCATGAACTTATCAGCACTGTGCCCACGGTTCTGAAACCATGAAGTAACATAGGCAAAACTCCACATTCTTGGTTCCATGAAAGGAACTGTACAGAATGTTATCCATACAAAGAAAACAATACAAAACACAACTGACCGCTTCAGCTTTTATTCTGGAACAGTTAAATAAGGATCCTTTAGAGGTATGAATATAATTTATGAAAATAGAGACATGTGCAATAGCTGCACATAAGTAATCAATTTCTGTCCCCTTTAAGTGAGTAATATTTGGTAAAAGATGAGGAGGAGGAGGAGGAGCGGAGCCGAGGGACCAAGCTGCCTATCAAGTGGAGCCGAGGGACCAAGCTATAGCACAGTTATAACTGAAGCAGTTTGTAGTAGTTTTTCTATTTACTGTACTTCCTCTAGAGCACTAGTGTCCAATACATTGGCCCCTGGCCACATGTGGCCAATTGCACATAAATGTGTAACCAGTTTAGGTGAATGGAGTACCAACAACAAAAAGTGTTAAAAATGGCGGAAAACATTCACATGATATTACAAATGTGGTAACTGGAATACCAGATGCTTGCATGAATTATTAAGGTGATAGGAACATGCTTGCAGGTTTTGAAGGTAGTAATGGACCACAGGATGTATAGTATTGACATTTAATTATGCCGCAGTACTCACTGATGGCTGTACTACTGTACTTGTACTTTATCTGTTGTGAATCAAAAGTTTTTTTATTCAACATTCTAAACTGCACAGTGATGAATAAGTTTGTGGTGTGAAATAGAAGTGAACCAACTGCAGATGTTGAACGTGGAACAGAAAATACTGCTGCAGAACTGCCTTCTCCTTTAGAACCAGCTGGTAAGAAACTGAGAGACTGGAATGAAGTTAACTGAAGATTTCAGACCAAATGGGGAAATGAAAAGTTCTTGGTCACTGAAAGTGAACAGAAACCTCTATGCCTGCTTTACAACAAGCGTTTCCCTGTCAATAAATTTACTATTATGTTTGTCTGATGTTTGAATCTGTTTTTGTGTTGTGTGGCCAATCTGGTGGTTCACTAGGCAAATCGGTGGCCAAATAAAATTTGTATTGGACACCACTGCCCTAGAGGGACAATCCTGGCTGAAATAAGTGGGTGATATACACATGTCTACTACTGTAGCTCCAAAGTGCAGCAGCTGTGGTACTTGGTTATAAAATCTAGAAGTGCTTCAAATTTCAGGGGGAGGGTTGTTGCAAATACAAGCCCTTATAAAATCTGGTCCCTACAGTAAAACTAAAGCTCCACAGATCTCCTCAGCCCTGTAGATTATCTCACTCCCATGTCAGATGGCATTATTATATTTCTGTAGCATCTAAAGGAAGCAATGCTGCTTGAAAACACAAGGTAGTTCATATTTTTTTGCACTCTTGGTTTAACATCAGCCAAAGTGTTTCATTATCACCTCTGAGTTTAGTTTGCAAAACGTCTCTTTTAATTGGTACCAGATGCCCATCCACAAGTTTCAGTTCATCACAAATCTACTTACAACTGAAAATTCCATAAACTGTGAAAAGCTCTCCTTGATGATTTTCCAAAACTTCAGAGTTAATCTGCTGTGAAGAAGTAACTCCATGGCTGTGCCCTGCTGTGATTGTCACACATCATTTTTGAAACCAAACTATCACATACCAGGGACTACAGAGAAACATCTACATCTCTAACATCAAAATGGGCAGAGTACAATAGCACACTTGCAGGAAACTTGCTAATTCTTAATGTGGTGAGCTGCCTTTTAAACAGTGGATTTAAATTAAAATATAGTAATTATGCAAATAATTTCTGGAGAAATAAAAAACACTAAACAACAATATATTTGTATTTCCATAAACACATAACATTTCTCACTTTCTATCATATATATTTACTGCAAAAACTACATCAATGCGCATTAGGGTTGCTACCATACAAAATGCAAACTGCACAAAGGATGGAATAAACTATTTGCATTGCAAACACAATGCCCACAAAGTCTGGAATTCTGCTATTAGGGTCCATATGTTTACCTTCCACTTACCATGCCATGTTCCATACCTTTCTAATCCAATGACAGCCTTCAGATACAGAGCCATACATCAGTAGTATGGTACCTCATACAGGGATTAACATACTAAAACTAGTATTTAATAAACCTGAAAAGAGGGGAGTGGTTATATTTTGTAGCAAAGGAGTTATCTGAATTCCAGAGCAGGTTCACAAAGATAGACAAGGTCGGTGGGTATTAGCTCAGGGAACCCTAGATGGTGCCCCATGACTTCTAGGATCAGTTTAATCATCCAAATGAAGATGGCACCACATTTTTTCATAGCCTGTCCCAAGGATCTCAGATATGGGAGTGAAAGGAGCTTTGTTAACTGGCAATATGAATGAGGTGCTTGACAGTCTCTGCGACAGGAGTGGTGGGAGCACTAGACTAGATGCACCTAGATTGAAAGATTTATGCATGGTAATGGTGGATCATGGTTTTCAGGCTAGCACAGCCCTCTGGTCGAGACTATACATAATATTCCCAACCCCATATAGTAGAACAAACCAAGTCTTGGCACCCTCTATCATTGTTAAAGAAACTCTGAGCACCACCACTGAGTCCATTCTCATACCAGATCACTCCCCTATCACCCTCACTTTCAACAAGGGGAACTTGGCACAGAAACAAAGAGAGGGTGGTACAATGTTGGCCTGGTAGGAGATGCTAATTTCTAATTATGGTTTAGGAAAGAGGTTCAAGAGTACTTGCTTAACAACCACACTGGCGAGGTACCTAATAAATGGGTGTGGAAGGTGCTAAAAGTGCATCTCATGGACAGGATCATGGTCTATGCCTCTGCCAGAAAGAAAGGAGCAAGGAATGGACTCTCTGGAGAGGTGCCTGGTGAAGGTGGAAAAGAAGGACAAAGCAGGAGATGCTGCCCCATCCCTGCTGCACAGTATGAGATCAGTGAGATACCAGATCAATGCCCTGAACACACAGCAGACTGAATTTGGCATATATCATGTAAGGCAGGCCTACTGGGAAAGGGGGAGGACTGGATCCCCCTTTGTCTACCACTTGGAGTGGATGATAGGGAGACAGCAAAATCCCAGGAATCAAGCAGGATGCAGATGTCATAGTAGACCCGACTGAAGTTAGTCTAGCTTTTCGAGGCTATTATCAAGGTCTGTACTCCTCTAAGCATCAGTCTGAAGTAGAGATGCAGGGAAGTAAAACTCTGCCCGTGAAGTGGCCATTTCGCATTAGTATTCTGCTACATGAAGTGCCCATTTTAAACCCTCACTTCACCACTTTGCATTGTAATTATGACTTCACGTTGTGCACTCCACCTTATTCCACTTTAAGGCAGAGTGAGAATTCACAGGCAGCTCACACACATCACATGGCTTACACAGTGTAGGTCACATGATTCAGGCAGGCAGGCAGGAGGTTACGGGCAAAAACACTATCCAATATGGGCTGACTGGCATGTTTTGCATGGGGTGTGACAAATGGTTCAACTCTGTGAATGGCCAGAGGTGGGGTGTGGACATGTGATGAAGAGGGCTGCACAGGTGACAAGTCCACAAAAAAAGTTATTTTCCCCCTTTTTACATACAGGGGTTGATGTCACTTGCACTAGACATACTGCATTGACCACCACCACCACCGCCGCTACTCTGACCACCACTTGATGAGATTTTTAAATCATATTCCTCCCCCTCATCATGTCTGTAGTAATCATCTGATGTTATTTCATCTCTACTGCAGACGTTCCTACTTGGTCTTACACTCATGGAAGGGGATAACATGCTCAGAAAGGTTGAAGATGAGGGTGAAAGCCCCACTATGGCATTAGCTGCCATCTGGTGCCGGGTCCACAGTGCCATGTGCCTGTTCTTAAGATGTGTATGCTCACCCCCCATGCCCAGATGACTCCCCTTTTTACCTCGACTCACACGCACATGGCAAATCTGTCAGATTGCAACTGACTCATTATCTGCATCTTGGACAAAAAAATTCCGAACAAGGGATTGTGATCCCCTACTTTTAACATGTCCCTGATGCTGCTCATTGGACTCCGTGTTTTTTAACCCCTGAAATGGGGGGTGTGCTGCATGATTTTTCAGGCTGGACACACTTGGACTCCAATTGACCACCATGACTACCTATGATTATTACTGGGTCATCATCATTAACAGGAACTGCTAAATCACAACTTTTTTGAGGAGCAGGGGATGTAACGCCAACAGACCTAGACACAGACATCTAGACTTTCTTTTTCTCTGGTTACCAACAGGGGTCACTAACATCATCATCATATTCACCAACATCATTTGCATCCACATTTTCAGCTTGGATGCTGTCATGTGGAGAACATGTTCCATCCATAGCAACATCATCATCATCATCATCATCGTCACCCGATATTTTTGTGCCACACTTTGAATCATTAAATGGCAAAGGCATGACCTCAACAGCACTGAAAGAAATATGACATTGTGAGTTACCATCTCCAGGATCAGAATCATGTTCAGCTACTATGGAGATGTTAATGGGGAGTATGACATCATCTACACTGGCAGTCACAGCTTCAGACTCAACTATATTTTTTGAAATGGTTAACTGGTCAGAAGTGGAACTTGAGGCAGCAATAATCATGCCAGCAGAAACTGCACTAACACCACCGGCTGGGACATCATCTCCTTCAACTGAGTGAAGCTACAGATTGCGCTGTAAAAAACATTGATGGAGAAATCCCTTTACTGACATCAGCTATGAACTTCTGTGTACTACTACGCCCTTGGACAATCTTGCCACTGGCAGCAGTGCACTGGCCAGAAACAGCTTTGCTTGCACGTCTCTTTGCAGGCATTTTGGGGGATCACCAAGAACATTCTAAACAAATTTAGATTTCTGAACTTTCAGTCTGAGCCAGCGGTTGTGAAACCAAAAATAAAAAAACAACTACTGTGGCTTGCAGATGGAGATTGGGCACTAAACACATGCAAAAGCACAGACAGATTAAGACTGCACTGCACAATCAAGAAGAGATGCAAATGCAAAGTCACAACAACACCTTAACCAGTGATCACAAGTCACAATCCAATCTGGAAAAGAATATCGCTTGCCGGGTCGGGGCAGTGCACTGTAGTAACAGTCCAAAACCAAAATACCACAAAGTAGTACAAAATCACGCAAGTGCAGTGGATAGCAGGTTCACACTGCTGCAACTACTCTGTGGCACAATAAAAGGTGTCTGATTTGATGGCACTCATCACACACACCACAAGTATTGTGTAGCATATTAAAACTTCAGTAATATAATCAAATCTTTTAAACAAACTGAAATTATGCACTACTGCACCACAACAATCAGCAAAAAAATGCCAAGAATTACTGAAAATATTACTGTGTGTACATTAACACAGTTATACAAGAAAAATATAACCAAAACAGAAAGACTTTCTTTTTCTCCCGGTTAATCTACCTCCGCCCCTCCCCCAAAGCACACTTCAAGCGTCTGTCAGTACACAGACCAAATGTTCTAAATTAACATTCAAAAGCCACACACAAACAATAAACACTCCATGATATGAGCACAAGAGGGTTTCCTACAAATGATATACTAAATTTTGAGTAACAAAAATGGGTCAAAAAGGCTTTTTTTAACAGCTTTTAGAGGGTTTGAATCACAGAGCTCTGAGAGCAAACTGTCTCCAGCTACCACTACACACACACTATATAGAACTGAAGCTGTGCAGAACAATCTAGAGCCCATGTGACCTGCAATCCCATGAATCACAGCAAAATTCACCTTGGAGCTCAATAACAAGGCAAAGTGATGTGAAGTACATTGATTTCTAGGTACTTCTCATTAAAATTGGTGCAGAAGTGGTTGGGGGAAGGCGGAGTAATGCAAAGTTATTGTTTTCAATGGACTTAGTGTTCCTCATCACATCATGACATGAAGTACTCCACTTCACGTTGCAGATTATTTTGCGGATTTCACATTACTCCACGAATTGCTTCATGGAGCGAATTCTGGCCACTTCGCCCACTAGTATGAAGGCACATTAGCTAAAGACATCCAGGAATTCCTGGCATCCGTTACCCTATCTAAGTTAACCACAGAGCAGCAAAGAGAACATAAGAACACAAGAAAGTGCCAGCAGAAGGGGACCTTGCGATCCGTCTAGTCTGCCCATGAAAGCTATCCCTCTCCCAGTTTCTTTACTGCCTTAGGTTTCCACAGTGCCTATCCCATACTAGTTTGAAATCCCCCACTGTCTTTGATGACAAAACTCTGAGGGCAGGCTGTTCCAGGGCTGCACCACCCTTTCCGTGAAGAAAAACTTCCTGCTGTTTGTTTTGAAACTACCTCCCTTCAGGCACATGTTATGCCCCCTTGTCCATGTATCTGTGTATTCCCTGAAAAGATTCTGTGTTTGTACTGAGTTGATACCTTTGAGGTATTTAAATGTCTCTAGCATATCTCCCCTGCCCTTTCTCCTTTCCAGTGAGTACATCCTAAGATGGTTTAATCTCGATTCATATGGTTCTTCGTGTAGTTCATCTATCATCTTCATAGCTCTCCTCTGCATGGTTTCCAAGTGATCCTTGTCCTTCTTGAGGTGCAGTCTCCAGAACTGGATACTGTACTCCAGGTGAGGCCTCACCAATGACCTGTAAAGCAGGACTATCACTTCACTTTTCTTACTTCTGATACCCCTTCCTATGCATCTGACAATGCTGCTAGCTTTTTGAGCTGCCTTTTCATGCTGCCTGGTTTTCCTTAAATCATCAGATATGAGTACACCCCAATCCCTCTCTACATTAGTTTCAGTAAGCTTCCCCTTAGGTATATTGCCAGCCTAGATTCTTCCTCCCTAGGAGCATAACTTTGCACTTCTTAACGCAAAATTTCAATTGCCACTGCTTTGACCATTCCTCCAGTTCTTTTAGATGAGCGATCATTTCTGTGACACCCTCTTGCTTGGCCGCTTTGTTGCAGAGCTTGGTGTTATCTGCAAACAGGCATACCTTTCCTTGCAAACCCTCTGCATTGTCACTGATGATTATGTTAAACAGAATTGGCCCCAGCACAGGTCCCTAGGGGACTCCGCTGGTCAACCCACCTTCCTCCAACAGAGTGCCATTTACTAACACCCTCTGGGTTCTCCCTTGGAGCCAGTTTCTAATCCAGCCTACTATTTTATGTCCTACTACTGTGCGTTCCAACTTATTTATCACCACCTTTGTGGAACAGAATTGAATGCCTTACTGAAGTACAGATATACTACATCTACTGCTCCTCCTTGG
This sequence comes from Neoceratodus forsteri, assembly GCA_016271365.2. Taxonomy (NCBI): domain Eukaryota; kingdom Metazoa; phylum Chordata; order Ceratodontiformes; family Ceratodontidae; genus Neoceratodus; species Neoceratodus forsteri. The sequence continues at coordinate 811,087,727 of CM028129.1, read as the reverse complement.
TCCACAGTTCTGGTCACCCAATCAAAGAAAATCAATCAAGCTTGTCTGACATGACCTCCCCGATGTGAAGCCATGCTGCTTTAGGTCTATTTGTCTAGTTGCTTCTAGATGCTGTACAATTCTTTCTTTCTTTCAGTAATGTTTCCATGATTTTCCCCACCACAGAGGTGAGCCTACTTGGACGGTAGTTTCCAGCATCTTCCTTACTGCCACTACTGTGCAGCGGTACCACTGTGGCTTTTTTACAGACATGTGGTACTGTGCCACTCTCCAGTGACTTGTTGAAGAGGTCTGTTAATGGGGTGGCAATTTCTTCTTTGAGGTGCTTTAGTATTTGTGGGTGGATAAAGTCAGGTCCCATTGCTTTTATGACCCTTTCAGTGTGAAGGTGTTAGTGTTGGCTTTACTGGTGCAGTGTTCTTCATTCTTTAGTACTGGTCCACTTCCCCGATCCTCCTTGGTGAAAACTGAGCAGAAATATTCATTTAGAATGTCTGCCTTCCATCCATCAGTTTCAACATTCTGGTCCTCCCTAGTTCTCAACCTTACAATACCTCCCTTACATTTTCTTTTCTCCCTTATATATCTGTAGGAGGTCATCCCTCTTTTTAATCCCTTTTGCTATTCTTTCTTCTGCTTCAGCTTTGGCTAACCAAATTGCTTTCCCTGCTTCCTTGGGTCTTGCTCTGTATTCCTCCGTGTCTCTTTCTTTCTTAGTTTCTTTGTATTTCTTGAAAGCTCTTTTTTCCCCTTATACTGAAAGCTACTTCTTTAGTAAACCAAAGAGGATTTTCCCACCTTTTAGGTATACTTATCTGTTTTGTGATTCTGCTGTTGCCAGATTAATTGCACTGTTTATGGCTTTCCAGGTTTCCTCCACGTCTCCACCAGCTACAACTTTGAGACTGTTCCTAATGCAAATTTTCATTTTGTTAAGGTCAGCCTTCCTGAAGTCTAGGATCTTCAGTTTTGTGTGGCTTGTGTCATCAGATCTTTTGACTGTGAGCCAGACTGACCTATAGTCATTTGACCCTAAATTGATTCCTACCTTGATGTCCGTGATTCCTGGTAGTGTTTGATAATACAAGGTCAAGGATTATGTTTTCTCTGGTGGGTAACTGCACCAGCTGTTTTAGTTCTGCCTGTTTTAGAGCCATGAGGAATTCATTGCTGCTGTCTGATAATGCAGTGAAAGAGGACAAAAGCTGACCTGGTGGACCAGGGAGGTCCAGGAAGTGGTGAGGAAGAAAAGGGCTGCTTATAGCTGATACAGGTGCTTGCATGGGGTTATGGGTAAGGGATAGTATGATATGATATCCAGAAAGGTAACCAGGGTGGTGAGATCGGCCAAGGTGAGGATGAAGCAAAGGTTGGCACAGGGGATCAGGAGAGGTGATAACGGGCTCTTTAGGTACATCAGGGAAAGAAGGAAAGTGAAGGGGAAGATTAGCAGACTGTGGTCAAGGAGTGGGTGGACTGAGGAGGCTGGAGAGCAGGCGGAGGTACTTAATTACTTTGCCTCAGTCTTCACTAGGGAAGATGGTAGGGCAGCATCGTATGGGGGAAGCAGGTTAGAATTGCAGAAGGAAGGGAGGTCACAGATTCTGAAATTCCTGTTTTAGGGTATGGGAAGACCTCAAGTCCCTAAGAATGGAGACGGCACTGAGTCTGTATGGTCGTCATCCGTGGATGCTAAAGGAAATGGCAGATGTCCTGGCTGCACCTCTGGTGGACCTTTTTAACTCCTCTCTTCAGATGGGGTGGGTGTCTCAGAATTGGAGGATGGCCCACATCATGCCTATCTACAAAGACAGTTCACATGAGGAGCCGGGGAACTACAGGCGTGTCAGCCTGATGCTGGTGGCAGGCAAAATGATGGAGGCCATCTTAAAAGAGAGGCTGGGGGGGTTTCTGGAGGCACGTGGCCATCTGGATGTTAAAAAATATGGCTTTGTTCAGGGCAGGTTGTGTCAGACTAACCTTGTGAAGTTCTATGATTGGGTGATGAAGGTGTTGGACCAGGGCAAGCCAGTGTATGTACTCTTTCTAGACTTCTGCATGTCATTTGATTCAGTGCCACATCCTGGGCTGTTGGATAAGCTAGGGGAAATAAGGGTGGGGAACAAATGGTGAGGTGGATAGGAAAATGGCTAGCTGGGTGGTTTCAGAATGAAGTGGTCAGGGGGAGCTTTCATCTCCTAGGAGGGTCATTAGCGGGGTCCCACAAGGGTCGGTGCTGGGTCCACTCCTGCTTAACGCTTACATCTCAGACATGAGAAACAGTATCAGGAGTGAGATGAGCCTCTGTTCAAATTACTTGAAGCTTGGGGAGGTGGTGGATGGGAGGAGGGTGGAAAAGCCCTACAGAGGGACCTGGAGACTCTGGAGAGGATGTCATGCACCGGGAAACTGAGGTTTAATAATAAGAAATGCAGAGTTCTTCACCTCGGACTTAGGAACACAGCTCATGAGTACCTCTTGTGAGGGGAGATACTGCGGGTTTTGGGTGGGTAGAAGAACCTTGGGTGGTTGTTGATGCCAAAATGAACAACTCTTAGCAGTGTAGAAGGGCTGTGGCCAAATCAAATAAAACACTGGGGTGCATCGCCAGGGGAATAATCTTGAGAAGGTAGGAGGTTCTTCTCCCTTGGTATAACTTCTTGGTTAGACCACATCTTGAATACTGCATGCAGTTTTTGCACCAGTACTTAAAAAAGGACATTGCATAGCTTGCCCAGTGATGCTGAGGGTTGAGTGCTGGATGTTACACCTCACGCCATGCTGGCGACCCAGGTTCAGGAACAGACTTGGGCCAGTAGGGGAGGCAGGGTAAAGGAAGGATCGAGCATCCCACGACTGCTCTCCTTCCTCTGGGGTGGGAGGGGGGATCACACTGCTCTGCAGCAGTAGCAGCAGGTGGTAGCCAGGGTCACTGTGACTATCGTGCACAGTTGAGGGCTGGAGCACAGTGGGCATTGGTACATAAGTGCACTGACCCCATTGCATGACTGGCTCCAAGGAAGGTAAAAATGGCAGAAAATTGTGGGGCAATTGTGGTGGCTGATGGTCGTGCCCTGCTCCCCCAGACATGAGAGGTGCATCCCCCAGGTATCAGGATAAAAGTCTCCCAAGGAGGGGGACTCTGCATGCCGGCCTGCATGGAGGAGAGCATGTCACTGGCCAGACCAGGTCTGGGGGTGCGAGTGCTGGTGGAAGAATGACTCCCCACCCGCTCTGCAATAGGGGGTGAAAAAGAAAGTCATAATTAAAAAAAGGACACTGCACTCCTGGAAAGGGTCAAAAGGAGGGTGAGCAGGATGATACAGGGTCTGGGGAAAGGTCCGATGGGAAAAGTCTTGAGGAGCTCAACTTGTACTCCCTGGAGGAGAGGAGGGACAGAGGGAACATGATTGAGGTCTTTAAATACCGTAAGAAGGTAAACAGGGTAAGCCTAGATAGGGTATTCTAACTGAGAGAGGAGGGGGCCACCAGGGGGCACTCAGTGAGGCTGGTTGGTGGGAGGCTTTGGGGGGAGACAAGGAGATGCTTCTTCACTGAGAGGGTGGTGGAACCCTGGAACACACTGCCTGTGGAACTGGTGGCTGTAAATACTGTGGAGGGATTCAAGCAGTGCTGGGACAGGTATGGGGAAAGGTGAAACTGAGTAATGCCAAAACTGGAGGACTACTTCAGTCGGGGGATGGGATTGGGAGGATTCATGGGGGAGGCGAGGAAGGCAGCAATGATGCCCTGAATGGATGCTGATCCTCGAGCAAACTCGACAGACCATAAGGCCTACTCTGCTGGCATTTTAGTATGTTAGTATGTTAGGACCAATCTATGTCAGGCATATTGAAGTCTCTGACAAGCAACAAGTTACCTTTATTGGCCATCGTTAGGATGGTTTCCAGAATCTCCTTGTCTTTATCTGCTGATATGGGGGTCAGTATATCACCCCCACTTGGATGGAAGAATTTTCCCCAGCTTTGAGTGTGACCCATAGGACTTCAGACTCAGAGAGTGTCATCTGCACCTCTGTGGCTTTGATTCCTTCCTTCATGTAGATGGCAACACCCTCTCCCTTCTTTCCTTTGCAATCTTTCCTGAACAGTGTGTACCCAGGGACAGCAACATCCCAGGAATTGTTCTCATTGAGCCAAGTTTCTGTTATAGTTACCCAATCCAGGTTTGCCTTTGCTATTAAGGCAGTGAGGTCTGGCATCTTATTTATCAGGCTATGTGCATTAAGACAGAGTGCCTGCCAGCTTTGATTTTACCCACTCACTGTGTGCCCACTTTTATGATGCCATCTGATTTGATTGGCTTGGGCTGTACTTGTTTGGTCTTGCTTGTGCCTGTTGCAGTGTGACCTGTTACAGAACTAGTAGGTAATGGGGGAGTGGCAACTGCTACCTTTGGGGCTGCAGTGGGTGCTGTTGCCATCTCCTCTTCCTCTAGTTTAAATGACTGATAAATATGTCAAACTTCTGGCTGAGTGTGTGGGTCTACTCCTTTGTAAGGTGTAAGCCACTGAACTTGAAAAAGTTCTGCTCCTACAAATTTCTCCAGTCACCCACAAAGTGATGGCACTTTTCCTTATACTAGTCCTTTAGCCATGTGTTCAAGTCTGTGATCTCCTTTTCTCTGACTTTATGACTCCTACCCCCTGCCCCCCAGATAAGAAGAATTTCAAAGAAGGAGACAGTGGATGAAATAGAAGACACTTTACTGGTGAGGATGGTTAGCTGCATTTTTGTTTCATCGACCGTTTGACTAGCTAAGTAATTTGTCCCTATATGTATTAAGATGTATGCATGATTAACTGTGCTGTGAACTACTTTTTTCATTGTAGCTAATGTCCCTCCAGGCTGATGTAACAGGAAGGCATCTGACTGTGATCTCAGAGTGCCCATATTGCTGAAGTTGAGACTCTACTCCCCTTATCACAGAGCCTCCTATGATAGGCAAGGGTCTTTTGTTGAGTTTAGTTAAATACTGTTGGGCTGGGCGTTTCTGTAAGGGGATGGGTTGTTAACTCCGGTCAACGTTTTTACTTGCCAGTCAGGAGCATTTAGTGTGGGAAGAAGTTAAAGTGCTGGCTTTGTTCCATTTATCTTTTTTTTTTCAGTTTTACAAGTTAAGCTGCAAGCGTTTAGCCTGCCTTTTACTGTGTGCAGCAATTAAAGTGGCGCCAGCAAACTTCTTACAAGCCCTGTATTGCAAAGCTACTGCCTGAGCTTAAGGCTCCCTTTTTTTTAAATTCAAATAGGGATTTTGGCACCAGGTACAGTGGTTTCAAACAGGCAACAGTTACAATCATTCAGCACAGTACTTATAAGCTGTAAGCCCTATCTAACTTAAAAAATGCAGTTTTGGCACCAGAATCAATGGGAGACAGAGTAAAAAAAAACTATCTTCACATGTATGAGACAACAATTAATTAAAGTTGCTGCTAAAGTTGCTGCTTTCTCTGGGTCCAATCCTGCTGTTATAGGAGCGAGCCCGAGGTGAGTAAATCTGCCTCCTGCAGTAACTTACTCTGTTTCTGGGCTGGGAGGGTTTTGCGAGTGGTCCCTCATGACCTTGCTTGGGGGGAGGGCTTCAGAGAACTGCCCCTCTCGACCTCCTGGGTCCCGGACTGTGGACAAGGAAAAGGGTGAGTAAGATCAGTTAAATACTGTACACCCTATCCATCAAGAACCCAGTTCAATCAGGTGTACCTCAGGGATCAATCCTAGGCCCCCTATTATTCACCCTCTTCCTGAACTCCATCCCAAGAGCGTGCAATGGGAAACTTCTGCTCGATGCAGATGACTTAGTAGTCTACTGGAAAGATAACACCCCCAACTCCCTCCAACACAAGCTTCAAATTTACTTCCATGAACTAGAAGACTGGTTCACAAAGCACCGGCTAATACTAAACTATACCAAAACAAAATCCATGATCTTTGCACACCGACAAAGCCCCTATAAAAGCTCCCACCTTAATATCTCCAACTACCAGGGCATCAAAACTGACCAGGTCACACACTTCAAATACCTTGGCATCACACTTGACACATCTCTCACCTATCACATACACATCAACCACCTCTCCTCCTCAGTAAACACCAGACTAGGGATCCTCTACCAGCATAGACAATGCCTCCCACCGCAGGCCCTATGACTGGCAGTGACCAGCTCGGTTATATCTTTGGTAGACTATGGAATAATAATATATGGGATGGCTGACCCCACGGTCCTGAAACAAATCAATCTTGCCCTCAACAAAGCCAGTCGGCTGGTCACAGAAAGTGACCGACTGACCCACACTTACGATCTCTACAAAATAGCTGATTGGCTGACCTTCAAAGGAAGGCTAAAATATCATACCTGCCTCCAAGCCAAGAAAATCCTATTGAAAATTGCACCCACGGGCATTCACTTCCTAATACAAACTAACACCCACAGGAGCACCCCAAAGCACCTAGCAAATATGCCCATCCGCATCCCCTACCAGAGGACCGCGCTAGGCCAAAGGTCCTTTAGTTATCGTGCACCCACCTGACTCAATGAACTCCCTCCTCCCATCTCCCTGGCCCCAAGATTAGGCCGGTTTAAAACCAACATCAAGAGACACCTCATAGACTCAGAGAAGTGTAGCTGCAACGGAGCACATAACTCCACCTCAACGCAGGGTTGAAAACCAACCCCTAGATGCTACCTAGTACTACAAATTTAGTTACAAACTAAAGAAAGGACAAACATTTCACCCATATGTGGCATGTTCAACAGACCTAGGGCTGCTAGACAAGCTCTAATTAAACTTTTCTATATCTGTATATGTATGTTGTCAATATGTAAGCACCACTGTATAACACTAAGCCAAGAAGCATGTTTTCTCGCATAAATCTGTATGTTTGTCCAGATGTGGAGCCTTTGCAAAGGAGTCTCTGACTCAAAGGTTGTAATTCTGAAACATTAATAAATAAATAAATAAATAAAACAAAGTTGCTCAAATTTGACACAGAGGCCCAAAGGAAATTATTTAATGGATTATTTGTTTAAAAATTAAAGTAAAACTGCTAAATAAAAAAGCAATCTGTCACTACTAGCCCCTTCATGGCTGGCCTATAATGGTGGCATATCATGCTTGGGCCCATGACATGAGTGTGGCTGGAGAGACAGACAGACAGATGCAAATACCTACAGTATATCATAGCACAACCAAGCACTGCCAGACAGCTAAGATTTCTTTTTTAATTAATGGTGCTGTGAGGGTATTATTTTGATGGATGTTCCGGTCAGAGCCAAACAAGCCAAAGAAATGGATATAAATGATCAAATGAGCAGCACTAAGAATGATGCAGCTGCTTTACATGCCCCAGTGTACCATGATATATGGTATATGGTACACTACCTAGTCCAAGAGGTGGCAATGTTTTCTAGTACTACAACTACTTCTACTGAATCGGATCAACATGCTGAGGAATGGATGCTGAATCCTTAAAGAAGAAAAATGAAAGACATAGTGATCACCACACAGGCAGGCAGCCAGTCATACATCACGTTGGTCAAGTGCAGTGCAGTCATAAAAAAGTTTGCCACTGCCACCTGAAGACCTGATGACACACAACACAACACAATGACATCCTTCCTAGTTCCACAATTGCTTGCTACCAGCCACTGCTAAGTAATTTAAGTATCACAAATAAAATATAGTAATATGTTGAAGGGTTGTGGGATAACAGATGGACCAGACACCAAACTTCAAGTAAAGATAGAGGGGAGGGTGGTTCAGGGGCAATGTGAGGAAGTATTTTTTCACAGAGAGGGTAGTGGATGCATGGAACAGCCTTCCTGAGGAGGTTGTGGGGTCTAAAACTGTGGGAGAATTCAAGAATGCATAGTACCGACATAAGGCAATTCTTGTGGGGGGTAGGAAGAAATAGGCTGCTGGTTAACTAGGATCTGTGGCTTATCCTGTAGGTAGGGAAACAGCAGACTAGGTCAGCCAAGTGTTCCATATCTGCCATCAAAATCTATGTTTCTAAGTTCAACACACCATCTTTGTGTGATGTGTATTCAAAATGCAGAAGACAGCCTTGAGCAATGGCATATCCCTTCTTCAGAACATCAGTTTACAGCAACAGACTATGTATGTCCTTTCTCTGCACTTAGCCAGCACCTACTGACACTGATCTCTGATCTAAGATAGCAGTTGAGATTCAGCCTCCACCCCTATGCGGGCCTTGTTTGCTTGGGTAGTGGGGGCTCAAATAAAAAAAAAGCTAAATACAAAGAACCTAAGTGCAGAAGCACTGAAACTAGGGTTACTCCAAAGGGCATTGACAATAAGCCACATTTCAAAGAAACACAACATCACACATGCTTCCCTAATGCAACGCATCATGGGATATATGCAAATCAACATGACAATTCAGATCGTCTTAGTTTACAGCAATTTACATGCATTTTAAATAGCACAAACTAATTTTTATAATAGTCAACTAGTACTTTTTACCATTATCAAAAACACCTAGTGCCATAGTATTTTCAACACTTACAGGTTTCATAAATATAAGGTATATACATCAAGGCATTTTATGACATAGTGCTATTACATACTAAATCCAACAACAATAAACACAATCTGTTTCACATATGCTTGGAGATCACCACAATAACCTCCCTGTATGAGGACCTGAGATGGAAAAGGAAACTTAAAGAGGACACTACAGCATAGTCAAGAAAGGGAAGGGGTGCCCATAGGTGGACAACCTTATGGACTAGAAATTGTAAAGGATAGATTTAGCTAAGAAATAGAAGAGCTATTGTAACAGATTTAAGAAAAGGTTGGTTCTCAAGAGGGGCAGGAGCTCCCTGTCACATAATGTAATAATCTCAGCCCAGTTACTGTAAATGAGATGTAACCAGGCTAGCATACCACGCACACACACAAACAACAAAGAAATTATATGAATTTTCAATTCAGTAGCATTTTATTCTATAAAGTATTTGCAGCCAAATATTGAGGATGTGAGAATTATACAAAGAGTATTCAATTTCTGAACTTTCAGGCATCTGCTAAGCCATGAATGCACTGTATGAAAATTAAAACAGTACAGTCACGATCACTTTGAGGGCAAAAAAAAGATCAGTAGTAGTAGTAAGGAGGACTGGAGTAAGGGCAAAACATGACAAGTAGTTGTCGTGGCTCATAATCGTGACTCGTGACAACAAAAAGTGATAGTAGTAGTAGTAGACAGCTGTACCCTACCTTACAGATCATAGTGGTACCTGGTGCCACCAAGTAAGTTTGTGACATGAAATGCAGTTACTTGCTGTATCTGGACTCTGAAGCCACTGATGTTATTATTTTTTTTTCTATTCTGTGCTGCTCATATGATCATAGTGGCCTGGCCTAGCCTGTCCTGACTGGACTTGTTGCAATTAATTGCAGCCTCATGTAGTAGACCCTATTCACAAAATATTTTCACCACAGGCACAAATTCTTGAAAGTGTTTTGTACATAGGGCCTGTTCAAAGCAATTACTGTATGTTTTATTCAAATATCATATTTAAAATTAAAGGACTGTTGACTTTGAGCAACGTGAGGTGCTCAGGATTTTCTGATGTCAAACAGGATTGTGTGTCAGTAATGACGTTACCAGCTGAACTGAACAATCATTCTGAACAGACACTAGTTGGAGGGCAATTCATGTACTTTTTTGCAATATTTACTAAAGCAGGACACATGTTTTGTTTGGATTGCCAGTATTTTAAAGGATCAGCATTCCAGCTGATATTGGGCTCTGATAGGTACATTTCAACAATGGTCTCTGCTGAGGCTGTGTTACAAGAGGCAGATGAAGATGTTATAATAACATCTTCTAAGTGACTCTAGAGACATAAAGCTGAACCAAGTGACTGTGGGACAGTGCTATCATGCTTGGCTGGTGGTGAAGATAAAGATTTGGCTGCAGTGGCTGAGGAGGAAGAGGGAGAAAATGCCACAACAGTAGAGGATGGGCCACCTGATGCTGTGCTGCTGTGTCGTGAAGAAGATTCAGAATGTGGTGCTGCTGTTGTACTCTGTTTCATGACGGAACACACATCGTCAATTATTTCTTGTTTGTTTCGAAACAAGTGTCATCATCGTCACTCAATAGTTGCTTCGATTTGTATCATGGGTCCAAGATTGTTACTTTAATGTAGTAATCAAAATGAAGCATTTTACATAGTTTGTCATCTTTTCCAACTTTTTTGATCATACATCGTTAGATCTTGTTGTATTCTGGAGGGCAATCTGCATGTGTCAGCACCATTGGCAGCCTGTGTGGTCATGGAACTGTCTTGCTTCTCTAACTTTTCCCTAATCAGATTCATCTGAATATTACAGTTTTTATTAGGGGTATCTCCTGGCTCAGGGTTGTTGTGTTTGCACTAACCTCCCTGGTGATTTCTTCAAATGGCTGTAGCAGTACAATGAGAAACTCTAGCATGGCCCACTGTGGTGGAATGATATAGACATCTGCATCACCAATTTTATTTTCTAAGATATACTGCCTGGCAGCTTTCTTTTGTTCCAACAGCCTTTGGAACATATAAAAGGTTGAATTCCATCGAGTAGAAGTGTCTTGGATCAGTCTGTGCAAAGGTAAACTGTGCTACTGCTGTATTTTTTTCAAACAAGTGGCAGGGTTTGCTTGAGTGACTGAAATAAGTGCATATTCTTTTATTAGTGCTAACGAGAGCCTTACTCTCCCTGTCGCCATCGAGAAAACCATGAACTATTAAATTTAAGCAATGCACAAAGCAGTGGATGTGAACAAAGACCCCTTCCTCCAAGGCCTTCCTTATGTTGGACCCATTATCTGCAACTATAAAGCCAACTGACAGTCCCTGCGAAGCGAACCATTGCAGTATTGGTTTTTGGAGCTCTTCATTGATGTTGTATGAGGTATGTTCAGATGGAAAATAAAAACATTCTTAGAACAGCAAACTGCAATGCTTCACTGACCTCACTTCCACGTGAATTATCGAAACTTGCCCAATGGGCCATGACAGATATGAAGGATTCAGGCTGACAGCTTGTCAGATATCTGTTGTGAGATGAACCACCCTCCCAACAGCACTGCACAAGACCCATCTTAATTTTTTACATATGACTTCGTAAAGATGGGGGATCACTGTTGCTGAGAAGTATTCCCGTGATGGTATACTGTATCGAGGTTTGAGGTGCTCATCAGCCACCCGAATCCTATATGTTCAACCAGGTTATATGGTAGCAAATTGACAGCTATCATTTCAGAAATGTGATTATTGTAACAGCAACAGGGTGAGTCAAGGCATATTTGGCCTTATGCTCATATGTTTCTGAGAAGGTAAGCTGTCTCCTTGAAGGAGGAGGGCTTTTGAACACATGGTCACTTTCAGTAGCAGTCAGAGGAGTCCTTCGAATAGCAGCAAGTGATGGTGAAGGTGCAGTGCTGTGGGGGCTGCCACTGCTTTCATCTATAGGTGTTACCCCTGAGTGTAGTGAGCTATCACTATCACTTTCCCTTTGAGACTCGTAACTGACCTTCTCACTAATGTTATGACATCTGTCTAGGTGCCTTTTCAGTGGTGAAGTTCCCAATGCTTCTTTCTTTTTACCCCTGCTGATTGGCCATTTACAAATAATGGATGTTGCTATCAACTCATTGGAAGCACTAATGGAGAAGTATGACCAAACAAAAGATGATATTTTTGTAATTTTTTTCCAAGGAAGGCACAACACCTCGGTCATTTTTCAGGCCCCCCCCCTTGGATTTGCTCTAGGTCTGTTCCTGTTTATTCCCACAGCCCCCCTCCTCCACAACCAAACTATTTCTGCCTGTTACTTCTTCATCTGCAATTTCTGTCCTCTCTAGTAAACCTTCTTCTGCCCGATCATTCTTTTCATTTTCTTTATCACCAGTATTACCCTCATTGGTGTCAACCTCAAAAGAATCAGATGAGGGACTGGCAGTAGCATAGTATGCAATTGTTTCACACTGTTGAGTGCTTCTGCGGATGGTACCCACCACGTCTTTAGTTTTTTTTAGCTACATAACTCTTTTTATTACTTGGGACTGATGATGATGATGATCTGAGACATTCACCTTTTTTTTTGGGATTCAAGCATTCGCTTTGAAGACAAAACCTCATTAGATGTGGAAAAAATTCCTTATTGAGGTTTTATTTTGTTTCCCCTTTTCAGACCGATTCTTGACTTTTGCAGTGCCACCGCTTACCTGAGAACTAGAAAGTGCCTCATCAACACTTTGATCCATTTTGGAACAAAAGATCGCACTAACATAAAATGTGATGTCCTTCTGATGACTTCCACACACACAGACCAGGGTCAAATTTACTATTTGTGACTGTATACAGCAAACCGACAAGACAGCAGTCCACCACCACATCCTTGCAAGATTGCCAGACTGACTTCTATAATACTTACTGTTAAGTGAAAGTGACCAAATTCAGCAACTGTTAAGTGTGCCTCAGAATTTGAATTGGAGATGCAGACACATCTGGTGCATTAGCTGCACGCAGCACAATCCCACACTAGGGGTCGGTTAATGCTTATATGTAATGTAAGTTTGTAACGTGATATACTATGAAACTAATATCAATAAAGAGTAATGAGAAATGAGTGATGATGATGACACTTGTGTGTAGTGCTTGTGCTTTACTTGTGTTGTACTGTAAACATTCAGCCTGCTTCAACTCACAATCAGATTATCCCATGGGCCACCCACAGCCAGCAGCACAGGGAAAGGGCATTAACTTGTATGTTGTTTGAACAGTATTTGTTTTAATACACGAAATTGTGATTAAACGTAGGTTATACTGATCATTATAAGGGCTGTGTGAATACCTTTTCCTGAATATTCGGCCAAATATTCAGTATTCCTGTCCCAAGTATTCGGTATTCATTATTTGGTATTTGGAAAGAAAAGGTGTTTATTTAAGGAAGCTTTAAAAAAGCACTTCAGCAACACCATTAATCGCCCATTGAACCTGGTATACCATATACACCTCAATGACACTTCAACCACCAACATAGAGCTCTCACTAATGCAACACAAGCTTCATGTGGCACACTCGATTCACCACACCACACACATAGCACTCTGAAAATGATATCAAGCATTGCATTGGGTCAGCTCTAGAGTGTGTTCATGGTCACAGACATGGAGTAGAAGGTGCTTTGGCCATGGGCATAGGAATAGTGATAGCAGTGGCTGCAGTAGTGGTGACAACTGAAAGGGTGGCTGCTGCAAGAATGGCACTGGTGGTAGTGGGAAGCACACTGGCTGTGGATGTAGCAGCCATAGTGGTAGCAGTGGGAACACTTGTGGTAGTGTCTGCTACTTCCTGCATAAAGCATGTATGCTCCAATGCCACCCCTACTACTGCACAACAGGATGTGACAGTGAACATACAGATGGAACAGCTGGTGACACTTGTAGTAGTAGAACTGCTAATGGTATTAGTAGCAGTAGTACTATTACCAATGCTTCAAGAACTAAAAGGCTTGCTTGGGGAGAACAATATTTGAGCCTGCCAAATAAAGAGAGACACCTGTATGTGATTGTCTATGTAGTCTATCTCACCACTTTCTCTGGGATTGTATTATGTATCAATAATATACAGTGGAGCAAGACAAAATGAAATTCAATACTTTGCAGTAAATGACATGCCACAAAATATTGGATGACTAGAGGGCTTAATTGCCATGAAATTACACTGCTCCTTGCAGCATACTGGGTGTTTACTCACCTGGTAAAGGTGATTGTGTTGGTTGACATCCATGGCACTCCGGACATTACTGCATGGGTTTTAGCCCACCTGATAGGCTAGTGATGCACATGATTCTAGGATCAAATTTCTAGTATATCCAGGTCCCAGAAACCCCTGTTCTCCAGTTCAAATCTTCCATAGCTGAAATCAAGGTTAGTAAAGCGCAAGTACAAAATCCAAAGAAAAAAACAATACAATCATTGTACATAATGATGCAGCCTGAGACGTAAGCTCGTGTGGCCAATGGGCCCGTTTTTATTTTCCTATTATTTACAATCTAATCTTGACCCCTATTAGGTCGACAGTCGGAATCCTCCACCCCTGTGGTTGTGCCCGTAATGGCATATACCCTACCCCCTCCTTAGATATGTTTGGGAAAGCTCCAGTCCTGGTCACTCTGAGTACTCTCTCGGGACGGTCTTGGAGTGCCATGGATGTCAACCAACACAATCACCTTTACCAGGTGAGTAAACACCCATTGTGATTGGTTGACCATCCATGGTACTCCAGACATTACCTCATGGGTAGATAAGTAGCAGTATTGTACCCTAGAGAGGGAGACAGAGTGGTCTATGAGTGAGAGGCAGAGGTGGCTGTTAGGAGGATCTGTGTGGCAAAAGTGGGCTGTATGTTGTACAGGTGCTCAAGCCTATAGTGTCTGGTGAATGTATGGATGGAAGTCCATGTTGCTGCTTTGCATATGTCCTCTGAAGACACGTTTGCCCTCTCCACCCAGGAGGTGGCTACTGATCTAGTGGAATGGGCCTTGATACCCTTGGGGGGGTGTCATATGCTTGGCTATATAAGCTTCCCGGATGGTTCTTCTGAGCCAGCCAGCGATCATGGTCTTAGAGGCTGCCTTACCTTGTCTTTGTCCCCTTGTGACAATAAATAACCTCTCCATCTTATGTAGGGGCAGAGTCCTGGCTATGTAAATGGAGATGGTGATCCCAGCATCCAGATGATGTGGGATCGGCTAATGCCCTGTTGCGTGTCTCCTGAGAAGGTAGGCAACTCGATGGGTTGTTCCCTATGGAAAGTTGTGGATACCTTCGGTTGGAAGGCTGGAACCGTCCATAAGTGGACTCCTTGAGGGGTGAACATGGTGTAAGGTTCCTTATATGACAGTGCCCCTAGCTCTCCGATCTGTCGAGATGAGCAGATGGCGACAAGGAAGCAAGCCTTGAGGCCGACCCAGAATAGGTCCACCTCATGGAGCGGCTCGAAGGGAGCTGTACTGAGGGGAATCCAGTACCAGTGGGAGATCCCATGGTGTGATGGAAGGTCAGACCCTGGGTTGGAGCACTTCCACTACTCTTAGGAAGCGTAGGGCGTCGGGGTGTGCTCCTGGGCTATATCCCCCAATGGGGCCCGTGGCCACTCCAATGGCTGAGAGTTGTACTCTGAGGCATGAGTGAGCCAGTCCCTTGTCTACTCCCTGTTGGAGAAATAAGAGAATGGTTGACATGTCCGGTTGCTCTGGGTCCTTACCGTGCTTTCGACACCACTTCACGAATAGAGACCATTGTCTACCATAGGTGGATGCGGTCGAGGACCATCTAGATTGTAGCATCGTCAATATGATGGACTCATGGCAGCCTGCTCTCATCAGTCTCTTCCTCTCAGGAGCCAGGCCATGAGTTTCAGAGTCTGCGGGGCCGGGTGAAGTACTGGGCCCTGTGTCAGCATATCCAATCGGTAGGGCAATCTGAGGCTGGCTAATGTCATGTCGAGTACCGTGGCAAACCATGTCCTCCATGGCCAGTAGGGTGCCACTAGGATGATGGTACATCGAGATGCTCTGATCTTGCTTAGTACCTGGGGAAGTAGGGGGAGGGGTGGGAACACATAAGCATGCTCCCAGGACCACGGTTGTGACAGAGCATCGGTTCCCTGGGACTGGCTTTCCCTGAACCATGAATAGAACACCTGAACCTGTGTGTTTTCCGTTGTGGCCATGAGGTCCATAGACACTGGTCCCCAGGTTTCCTGGATCATCTGAAAGAGACCAGGATGGAGCCGCCATTCCCCTGGGTGAACCTGTTGCCGGCTGAGCCAGTCTGCTCGCACGTTGAGACTGCCTGCGAGATGCACCGCGCCAAGATGGCTGAGGTTGGTCTGTGCCCAATTGAGGACTGACGTTGCCTCCCTCAGCATGGTTCTGCTCCTGGTGCCCCCTTGCTTTGCGATATACGCCACCATGACCTGGTTGTTGGAGCGTATAAGAACCGACTGGCTGCAGATGAATGATCTGAAAGCCTCGAGGGCATGAGCTACTGCCCTAATTTCTAGGACGCTGATGGATAATTTGGCTTCTGTTGAAGTCCATAGGCCTTGAGCCGTCAAGTCACCCAAGCATGCTCCCCAGCCAGACAGGCTTGCATCCATTTCTACTGTGGCAGTGTAAGATGCCTCTAGTGGGACCCCTCTTGTGAGGTTGGACTTCACTGTCCACCATGTTAGCGAGTGTCTCACTGATGGTGGTAGTGGGACTATGACTTGTAGGTTGAACTTGTTTGGTGATCCCTGAGTGAGTACATAAGTCTGAAGTGGTCACATGTGCCATCTGGCCCAGGGAATGAGGTCTATGCAAGATGCCATGCAACCTAACAACTGGGCTATGCGTCCCATGGTTGTCTGATGGCGAGATCTCATGTGACGAGCCTAGGTTATCAGATTGAGCACCCTTGTCTGAGAGGGTTTTTCCCATCCCTGTGATGTGTTGATTAGTGCCCCCAGATGTTCGATCTGTTGTGTGGGCACCAGATGGCTCTTGGCACAGTTCACTACCCAGCCGTGTTCCTCGAGTGTCTGTAGGGCAGTCAATGTGTCTCGGTGCGATTGCTCCTCGGAGCATGCTTGAATGAGCCAGTCGTCCAAGTAGGGTATGATATCCAGACCTTGCTCCCAGAGTCTGGCTACTAGGACGATGGACACCTTGGTGAACACCCTTGGCGCCGAGGTGAGCCTGAAGGGCAAGGACTGATACTGGTAGTGATGGCCTAAAATGTGGAACCTGAGGTATTGTCAGTGTTTTGGTATGATAGGAATGTGGAGGTATGCATCCTTCATGTCTATGGACGTGAGGTAATCGCCTACCCAGATGCTGCGTAGGGTTGACCTTATGGTTTCCATTTTGAACCTGTGGCACACCACGTGTTTGTTGAGATGTTTCAGGTCCAGGATGAGGTGAAGTTCTCCCGATTTCTTGGGTACAAGGCAGAAAATGGAGTACAACCCTAATTTCTGCTCGTGCGTGGGAACAGGCTGGATAGCTCTGTTTTGTAGCAACTCTGACAGGATATGTTGGACCTTATGCAGGGTTGCCTTCCTTTTGGTGATGGGGGAACTTAGAAACCTGTGTGTGACAGGAGAGTGGGACAGCTCTATAGAGTACCCCTTGACATCACCTCTAGGACCCTCCTGTCTGAGGTTGTGTTGAGCCACTGGTGCCTGAACAGTGACAGTCTTTGTCGCATGGGGGGGTATGACCCCTGTCCTTGCAGGGTTCTGTGTACGTGGTCATTGTTGTTTCCCCCGTAACCTCTACCTCTTCCCCCAAATTTTGGGCCATGGGCTCTAAAGGAGGACAGTTGGTAAGAATGGGAAAAGGAACTGCAGTAACTGTTGGATGTTCCTCTGCCTCGAAAGGAACTGTTCTGGGAGTGTGTGTCCCTGCGAGGTTGGTATGACCTGTTTCCCCCCACGAAACCTCCGCCTCACTGAAGGGAGGTAGGTGTACTTAGCCTTGTTCTTAAGGAGGTCTCTGCCCTCCTCTTTTTGTTTTAGGAAGTCCTGTAGGCCCTCCCCAAAAACATGCTTTCCCTTCATGGGTAAATTTTGTAGTAGTGTCTTTGATTCGTTGTCAGTGTCCCATAACTTCAGCCACAACACTCTCCTGGCACAGTTGGTGATGGCTGTGGCCCTGGCATGCAGTCGAAGGGTGTCCACAGCCATGTCCGCCTGGTATTTTGCAGCATCGAGAGTGCAATCTAAAAGTTCTGCCTCTCTGGACTTAGGGTTTGCTTGCTCTAGAAGCTCCTCGAGCCAGCGGATTTGTGCATGAGCTGTGTAAATGGCCATTGTGGAAGCTTTGGCGGCAGTTCCCTCAATCTCGAAGGCCCTCTTTAGCATGTCCTCTACTTTCTTATCCGTTGGATGCTATAATTTAATGCTATGGTCCCTCAGGGTAAGATGGTTTTCCTACTGAGTGCCGCCACCTGAGGGTCAATGGTTGGGGCTTTGCACCAGATACTGGCCTTGTCCTCTTGGACTGGATACATCCTGTCCAAGTTTCTCCTATTTGACATTCTGCTTGGTTCTGTGGTTTGCCACTCTCTGTTGAAGACGTCCTCGATTGCTGGGCATACTGGGAAGGTCTCAGAGGTGGTCACCTTTCATTGGATCATGGGATCTAATTCTGACTCTGGTTTACTCTCCTCGACACCGAACCCCATAGTGGCCTTGTCAATTTTCATGAGGCTTGGGACCATGTCGAAGGAGCACAATTTTGAATTGAGGGACGGTACGGCTTGTGGTCCCATGTCCTCCTCGTTGGTATCCACTCCATCCTCTTCGTCTGGTATATCCTTGTCTTCTCCGGAATCTGGCCGAAGATTATCTGGTACTGGGTTTTCAGTGTCTAGACGTTCCTCAGAGGGCCCCCCTGCATTGTCTGGTTCCGGAAGCGGTGCTGCTGTTCTATGCTGTGTAAGAGATTCGAGTTTCTCCATTATCTTCAGCATGAAATTCTGTTGGCTCTCCATCATCGCAACTGTGGCCTGTTGGTTCTGAATCAGGAGGGTACCAGGATCCATCCAAGTGGGGCCACTGGGCCCTGGATTGCTGGGACCTATGACAGGAGTTTGCTCCATTGATAAATCGTCATTGTCATGAAGACAGGTGGTGCAAAGGGGGCCTGGAGCTTAGGGCAGGAGAGTAGCATTGCAAGAGGAGCACTTCTTGGCCTTGACGATCTGGTGAAAAAAGAAGAAGGCAAGCATATAGTTAGGGCTAGTGCAAGGTCCTGCGGACAGATTTTTGCCCCATAGTTACCAACACAATCTGTACGGTCTAGCACCGTACTGGATAAACCGTAGGTGCTGTTTGGCCGTATCGGCATTGGGGGGGACTGTGCCATCCCTTTGGTGGTAAGAACAGCATGTGGGGTTGCTGTGGGAGGGACCCCTCATGGATAGGTGCACCAATCTGGCGGTCGCTATAGGGAAGGACCTCCAGTATAGTGGTGAGAAACATATAGGGTTGCTGTGGAGAGGGACTCAAGTGAGAATTGGGGCAGTTCTGTAATCGCCGCCTGTACATCAAAGGTCCCTATGGAGAGGGACCTGTATGTAAAATGGGAGAGGCTCTGTAAATTGTGGCCCGTATATAGAGGTCGCTATGGGGGGGACCCCATATATACGCGCGAAGGAACCTTGGGCTCATATGGGCTTGTTCCCCCTTTGTTTGTTCGTTTGACCCCCCCAGTATGCCTGAATTTGTGTAAAAAGGGGGCTCCTTTGCAGAATCAGGGGAGTCGCCGAATCCGAGGAGCTAGGAGTCCCATGGCAAGAGTGGATGGGATTTTCTTAACCCCCTACACCACAGGAACAGCTGAGGCCATTAACCCCCTACACCACAGGAGCAGCTGAGGCCCTCGACCATGCGGTTGAAATGCAGGGAGCCAACAACTGGGCACTATCCTCAAAGCATGGATGCAACGACCAGATGCTTCCCTCAGCCTCCGTAATGCTGTGTGTGAAGGCCCACTTGTGTAGAAATGCATTGAGAAGGCGAAGGTCAGGTGTTGCGGTGAAAGGGGAGCTCGACAGTGGCGATGCCTGAAAAAGTAGGCCGCGGGCTCGTATTGTCGCTGTGAGGCCGTTGTGGCCATTAGGGTCCTCGGGCTGGTCGGGGGGCATTTAGCAAGCACTTACAGCGCACCTGGGAGTTTCGCCGTCCGGACTCTAGCCCCTTGTAAGCTAGGGGGCTAAGGGAGACCAGGGCTGACCATGCGCCGGTGGGAGGGGCAAGGCACTGCAGAGAGTGGAGGTAGGCCAGAGGCCTAGAGGAGGCGTGCTCCCAGAGAGAGAAAATGGCGTTCCTTTACCATCGGGACACCCCCACGGCAAGAGAGCGCCTGTGAGATGCCTACAGAGGTCCTGGGAGAGAGGTGAGGAAGGAGGCCCTGGGCAGATGTCTCTTCCTTTGCGCTACTGAGCGATGCCAAGAGGGGGTTCAGAGAAGCACCAGGACGCGCGACTAGTTTGGCATAATTCAAAAAACAAACAGCAATCTGAAGACTCAAACCCCCCTATGAGATCTCTCTCATTTCTCCATGGAAAAACACAGTTGTGGCGCCTCTAGTAGGGTACCCTCTTAGTGATAGCAAGCAGACTGTCTAAACAGAGAAACTGTATTTTATGGCAGTAAAATTACAGGCTAGAAGCCTGTCTCAAATCTTAACAAAATGATCAAGATCGCGATACCATTGCTGACTTCCAGTCTCTATCCTGGAAAGCTCTTATTCTCTCACAATGAATTCAACATAAATTAAGCCTAAATAAACTTAAATAAACTTAAAGCCACACAGCTGGCTTTTTCCACATTGGAACACAATGTGCTGCGTTTTTATTCTGGAATACCAATGCAGTACCTAGATTGTGTGCTCCTAAGCCATAGTCCTTATAGAAATTATAATCAGAGGCCTACCTTTCTGTGTGGAGCAACAGGGATCCTGATGTGCTTGTTGCCTTATCAGATGCAGGATTTGAACTGAACAGGGGTTTCTGGGACCTGGATATACTAGAAATTTGATCCTAGAGTCATGTGCATTACTAGCCTATCAGGTGGGCTAAAACCCATGAGGTAATGTCTGGAGTGCCATGGATGGTCAACCAATCACAATGTAGCATTTTGCAGTAATTTTGCAAGATACTACATTGCATACTGTCTGGCACCACTGTATGAACTGTTTTATAATCTTGATGCAGCATTTCATCCTTGGTTATGTTAGTTGTGGATTGTTTTGTTACAGGGGTATCTCAGCAAAATTCATTTTAATTTCACTTATTTATGGTGTGTGTTTCTTTAAGGGTTCTATATTCATAGTGTGTTTGTACATTCCCGACATGCACCCTGACAAAGACCAGGTTCTGGTCAAAGCACCAG
The DNA here is from genome assembly GCA_016271365.2 of Neoceratodus forsteri. Taxonomy (NCBI): domain Eukaryota; kingdom Metazoa; phylum Chordata; order Ceratodontiformes; family Ceratodontidae; genus Neoceratodus; species Neoceratodus forsteri. The sequence continues at coordinate 811,066,745 of CM028129.1, read as the reverse complement.
GGCTCTATTGCCATCCTCCAACCTTAGCACAAACAAATGTATTGGCAACTTTATGCTCCACTGTTCTTAACTGTATTTTGTTACTGCCCCCCCCCCCCACGAAGAGCTTCTTTTGTTCTACATAGATTGTTTGGGGGTTTGGCACCCAGGGACAACACTAGCAGAAATTGCCTGGATGTGATGTACGTTTGGGGGTCTATCATCCTGTCCCTCACCACTTGGGGCCAGCAGTGCAGATGCTTTGCTGCGGCTGGACCAAGCATATTTGCAAGATTGCTAAAGACATGATGGATCAGGTCACTAGTGGTTACTGTGTAAAACACAAACTATTACTATGTAGTACCTGTGTGTGTGACGCTTTACTTGGTGCTTGTGGAACCACAGTAATACAACAACCTTTCCAGTTATACTGCACCACAAAAAAGTAGAAGTAAAGAAAAGCACTGCTACTAAGAAGGAAGAAGAAAAGGACAACCTATTTAATCAAACATGGAACTGAGCAAGGAACATACCAATGACATACAGTCAACTCAGTGAGACAGGCTTGCCCCATTAAGTGCAATGGTTTAATTAACAAAACAACAACAAACAAACAAAAAAATGCATGTGCACACTCAAGGCACAGACTAGCAGGGAGGGGGGTATTTTTCACAAGCACAGGTTGATTGTGTGCAGTGGGCTGTAGAAGTGGAGGGGTCAGCCAGCACACTCCTCATGTGTACAGGGATCTATCCCCGGAACCAGAGGACTAACAATAATAATTCAGTGAGTCAAGCCTGACTGGCTTAGAACTGAAGAAGTTTATTTCAAAATATGTGTGCATACATAGAAACATAGAAACATAGACTTTGACGGCAGATAAGGATCACTTGGCCCACCCAGTCTGCCTATTTCCCTACCTACTGGATAAGCTGCAGATTCTAGTTAACCAACAGCCTGCTTCCTGCAACCTCCCACTATAATTGCTTTGTGTCTGTCCCATGCATGTTTGAATTCCCCCACTGTTTTAGACCCAACGACCTCCTCAGGAAGGCTGTTCCATGTATCCACCACTCTCTCCGTGAAAAAGAATTTCCTCACATTACCCCTGAGCCGTCCCCCCTCTATCTTTAAACTGTGCCCCCTTGTTCTTACACATCTCTTTTTCTGAAAGATGCTACCCTCCTGGACTTTGTTGATTCCCTTGAGGTACTTGAACGTTTCTATCATGTCCCCCCGTCCCTTCTTTCATCAAGGGTATACATATTAATCTCTCTCAGTCTCTCTTCATATGGTTTCTGATGTAGACCCTGCACCATTTTAGTTGCCCTCCTCTGGACTGCTTCCATCCTGTCTATGTCCTTGCATAGATGAGGTCTCCAAAACCGCACACAGTACTCCAGATGGGGTCTCACCAACTGTCTGTATAGAGGGATAACCACTTCCCTTTTTCTATTTGTGATGCCCTTTCCTATGCATCCCAGTATCCCCCTGGCTCTCCTTACTGACATTTCACATTGCTTACCCACCTTTAGGTCATTTGATATGACTACTCCCAGATCCCTTTCCATTTTTGTTGTTGTTAGTACCTCCCCTGCTATTGTATACTCTTCTCCTGGGTTTTTGTTTCCCAGGTGCATTACTTGCACTTCTTTGCATTGAATCTAAGTTGCCATATGTCTGACCATTCCTCCTACCTTGCCAAGTCCCTTCTCATCTTTTCTACCCCCTCTTGTGTATCAACTCTGTTACAGATCTTTGTGTCATCTGCAAAGAGGCATACCTTTCCCTCCAGACCCTCTGCAATGTCACTTATCAAGATGTTAAAGAGGATTGGACCCAGTACTGAGCCCTGAGGTACTCCACTAGTAACCCCCCTTTCTTCAGAATGTGTTCCATTCACTATTACCTTCTGTGTCCTGCTGTGCAGCCAGTTCACTACCCAGGCTACCAGCCTACGACCCACTCCCAGGCTGGCTAACTTGATTATTAATCTTTTGTGTGGGACTGTGTCAAATGCCTTGCTAAAGTCTAGGTAGGCCATATCCACAGCCCCTCCCTGGTCTATTACTTTGGTCACCCAGTCAAATAAATCAATTAGATTAGACTGACATGACCTTCCTGCTGTAAATCCTGATGTACAGCTGTGCACACATGTGACCCTGCCTCATGAAAAAATATATTAAGCATACACATACAAGGTGAAGCCTCACAAAATCAAATATTGTGCACATATACAGCAAATCATAAGCAGTGACCTGTAGGAAGGGGAGTTAGCAGACACCCTCATCAGTCATGCAGGGAACCAAGTATGGAACCAAACAACAGCAAAATAAAACACAAAAATAAAATGTGCTTCACCCAAAAAAATCACACTGGACTATGTCAGACAGCAGCAGAGAAGGTTTTGTTAGCAGACAACCCTCCCAGTCCGTGCAACTAAGTACAGCAATAAGGAAAAAATACCTGTCAGAAAGCCAAACAGATTTTCTGACAATGATCAAAGAAACTACAGTATACTGACCCAAAAATCTATTTCTTTTTTAGCAAGTTTAAGGTCTAAAAAGTACTACAGAGCAGCTCTTAGTGAGGAAGCCACATGGTGTACTTGCCGTTGAGCTCAAGAAACAGTTTTTGATTGGCCAACAAAGCTCTGCAAGACTTGGAAATCTCACCGAATAGTAGTTCCCGGATAGTGGCCGAATAGTGAACTATTTGGAAAATGCATCCGAATATTTGGGACGTCTACTATTCATGGAATTCAGAAAATACTATTCGGCCCATGCACAGCCCTAATCGTTATTCATGACTGGATTGTATGCACAACCGCACTGAAGCCAGGAAAAAAAATGATTTGGGATTTCTGGGACTGTCACATTTATTGTGGACAACCCTGCTGTCTCTTCCATCTCCCCTCTTTACGTCACAAAGATTTATTTTTCCACCCTACTGCCCTTGCTCTCTATACACAGCTGCACTGAAGCCTGGAAAAAAAATATTTGGGATTTCTAGGATATCACATTTATTGTGGGTTCACCCTGCAGTCTCTTTCCCTTTCCCCTCTTTACATCATAATGATTTATTTTGACACGCTACTGTCAAGACAAAAAAAACTTTCATTTGGGATTTTCCATAACTGTAATCTCTGGGCTACTACCACCAGTACTCTCTCCTCTCTGGATCTGGAATAGCACAAATCAGGTTTTGCCAGCAGCCAGTCTGCCCTTTTTGCACACACAGCTACTACTGTCTGAGGGATAGAAAAGTTTAATTTGGGATTTTCAGCAACATTCATGCCCCCCTGTACTCCCAACACTCCCTCTCATCATCAACTGACCGACATCATCCACCCCACGTCCTCCATGATTGGGAATATCTCCCCCTCCCTCCCCTAACTTTAGTGCTTTTGCATTTTGGCGCTTCACTTCTAGTCTCTCTCTCTCTCTCTCTCTCTCCAGTCTCTCTCTCTAGTCTCTTCTGCTGTGATTCTTCTCCTTCTGGGCTGCGTGGTGCACTCACCAGCCTTATGTATTGGTGAGTGCTTCATGTGACCTTCTGTTGCCTTATTGGATGCCGCTGGCTACCTGTATGTCCTGACGGCATCCCCCGGGCAACAGAAAAAAAATGTGGAAATGGCATCTCCACAGACCTGAAACTAGACTTCTACCTTGAAGTCTGTATTTATCCATGTCCATGGATTGTGGGTTTGATCCGGGGGTCCAGGTCTCCCATGGAACAGTATGCCCATCCCTAACAGGTATCTATGGGCTTATTTTAGTTATAGAGGACTGCCACCTCTCCCAACTAAAAACTGAGATGTAACATACCACAAATACTGCACATATAATGCTAAGTTGGACATTCTCTGGTACAGTATTGGTCTTAAAGGGAGACTGTCAGATCACAGAATTCATTTTTATTTTTCTCTAGTCTAATAAAGATTTATACATAAATCAGTCCTGTTATGTATCTTTCTTAATGTCTGCATTTTGCTGTCTGGATAAAGATGTTGCCGTTTGATTTTTAACAGAAATATAGCTTGGAGTGGGTCACACCAACTCCACAAAACAACTGCATGCACATTCCTGTGTCTGACAGGGATGCTCAGACCGAGAAGCTTAAGCTTAATATGGTCTCATTTGCATGAGACTTTACTTGTTGACCTGCTCACTCACAGCTACGCATCATGGTCAGGTCATTTACAACAGTATTGTGTTCCCAGCAGAGGTTCACAATATATGGATTTTGCAAAAGATTCAGAGGTGTGACAGTTTTTTTATGACAGAAATGGCATCTATTTTCTACATCTCTCTGTAGTGACCTCATTTTAGAATACTGTTTCTTTCATCTCTCTCAAATCAGATAGCACTTCCACATACATAAAATGTCTACTGGCAATGCTGGCAGCTGCAGCAGTGAGAAAGAAAAAGCTTCTTGCTGTGTATTCTTTGTTGAGAGATCATGAACAAAAGTGTTGGTGACAATTGGGAAACATTATTTTTTTTTAGTAGTGTGATCTTATTTTCCAAAGACTCATGTGAAGTTATACTCCCGTTGGAATGTGATTAACCTCCCTACACACAAATAAATACACACACATATACACACACACACACGCACACACAGTCACTCACACTCACTAGCAGTAAGTCTTTATCAAAAAGAGGTCTGTCTGGATTCATTTTTGTATTTTGCCCCTGACTGCGTTATTTCTATCATCTTCTTAAATATTCATCAATACATGCACTGACACATTCCACAGTGGTCAGCATGATTCACTTATTCCCCAAAAAGCAACCCATACTATATAAAACATCACTTTGCCCCACCCCCACTCCATCCTCATCCACCCACTGTTACCAAGCACTAGCAACTAGTAGCTCAGATGACTGCTCCTTACTGCTTAGCAAAACATGTAAAAAAATTCAAACTATTCATTTGACAGCTGCACAGTTTGTTATTTTTAATACAATTATGATGATAACCCATTTCTTCAGGGTAAAAACAAGAACTGCTTCATACATACAATAATTTGAAATACAGCAATATATTGCTGGCCCAGTGGTGTAGAGGGCAGAGACATTGTGCCTTACTGCCTGCCACACCAGTTACCCATGCTAGCGGTGCAAGTGGGACATTGGGGGTCAGCAGGAGATGGAGAGGATTGAGCATCTAGGGGACAGATCTCCTCTCCCAGGGAAGATGGGGAACAGAGATCGGCACCTGCCTGACACCTAGGGGAAGCTGGGTGTTGGCATGCCATGTCATGTACTGTGGGTCTCAGGCAGAGCAGCTGACCAGCGTGCTGCATGCAGAAGTGCATGCAGCTCAGCCATTGCTGGCACTGCACTCTCCCCTCTGCAGAAAATGGAAAAACTGGTCCCGGTCCAGTTGGATGAAGGCCATCCTCCACAGTTGCTGCTCTCGAGAAGGCACCTCTCTGAATTGGATCTGGTCCTGGTGGGTAGAGAAAAGGGCTCCCCGCGACCTTGCCATGGAGGTTAAGCCATGGGAGAAGATAGGAGGTAAGCCTAAAGGTCAGGGATGGAGCTGGGAGGATGGCAAGAATGTGGGTCAACTGGGGAAGGGGAGAAAAATGTATAAAAAAGAAATACAGCAATATTTGATATGGGAAATGAGCAAGTGTGGATTGCACTGTACGAGACAAGTGAATAAAGACAACCAAGTTCTTATGTGTTTGAAAATGTTATTTAGAATGATTATCCACTAGGATACCACTACTTATGGGACATAGCGTGATTGCCCTGGGGAAAAAGAAGGGTGGTGGCGTTGCTCTCTACATCAGAGAACCCCTAACAGCCACCCTTGTTCTCTCATCTGACTGCAATTCTCCATGTGAGTGGCTCATCTTTGAGCTGACCCTGGGCTCTTCAAAAAAATGGTATCTTGACTGTTGCTACAACCCCCTCGAATGGGGGAACACCTGGTCTACTTAATCATCTGTCTGGGCTAGGCCAACTCTCTCCTCCCAGGCATACCATTCTTCCGGGTGACTTCAACCATAACTTGTTAAGCTCCCTGAAATTTGACTATACCAACCTACTCAAAGAATATAACCTGGTGCAAATTATCAATATCCCCACCAGGCACAACACCTGAACCCAAAATCACTCTCTTCTTGATTGGGTGGCCACAAACAGGGAGTACAAGGTACTCCAGGCAGGGACCGTGTCAGACTCCAACAGCGACCACTCCCCTACATATATTCTCTAGACCACCAAAATCAAGCGTCCGTCTCCCAAATACCTGTTCTACTGTAATTTTAACAACCCCAGCACCATTAACCCCCTTAACCTCCTACAGGATGTCTACACCATGAACTGGTCAGCGCTTTACTCCCTGACTGATGTGATGGCAGTAGTGAACTTCCTCACTGATGCCCTCATTAGGATTCAGGATAGCCGCTTCCCACTTACTACTAGAAGAGTAAGAGTTGGCTGTACCAGATGAATCACAAAGGAGCTCTTGGCCCTCATGAAAGAAAGGGAATTCAAATGGGTCACCTACAAATGGACACCCACTTCTAATCTCTGGAATGGATATAGGAGATTGACTAATAAATGCTAGAAAACTGCCTAGTATCAAAAGTGCAACTTCTACCAGAGACTTCAAACAGAAAACCTTGCAAACCTTAGACATTTCTGGAGCTTCCTTGGCTCCCTCAATACTCCATGATCCCACAGACCTATAATCAACTTAAACTCCCCTACTGGCCCTCTGACAGATCCATCAGAGGTTGCCAAGGCTTTCAACATAAAGTTCACTGACCTCACTGTCAACCTTGCCAAACTCCCCTCACAGCAACCCCCTATTCCAGGAGACTGTGCTCATGACCTACCCCTTCCCTCCTCTCCCTTTGTTGCCCACTCCACCTTTCTACTTCAGGGTCATCTCCCAAAAGCTTACTACCAAACTCCTCCAAAACCTCCCCTCTCACAGAAGCCCTGGTACTGATGGCCTCTACCCCTCCCTACTCAATCTCATTGACCCTGTCATCTCCAAACATATGACTTTCATTTTTAACCTTGCATTGGCCTCAGCAACCATGCCAAGCCTCTGGAAGGTTGTCAAAGTCATCCCAATATTTAAAGCCAGGGACCTTCTCTCTGACAATTACAGACCAATCTCCATTCTCCCCCACCTGAGCAAATTACTCGAGAAAATTGTCCACTGCCAACTTTCAGATCACATCAAGTACAACCTTTTATGCAAGTAGCAACACAGGTTCCATAAGAACCACAGCACTACCTCTGCCCTAGCCCTCCTTACAGACCATGTCTTCAGGAACATGGATTGGTGTAAAGCCACTGGCACGGTGTTTGTGGACTTTATCAAGGCTTTATATTGGGAGGTGGTGGGAGGGGCAGTTGTAAGATGAGGGGCTAGCTGCACACTTGAACAGACTTGATAGACCATGTGGCCTGTTCCTGCTGGCAATTTCATATGTTCATATGTTTGCAAGACATTTGACCTGGTCAGCCACCCTCTACTGCATACTAAACTCCACCAGCTTGGCTGCTCAAATGAGACCTGGTGGTGGTTCCAGAGTTATCTGACTGGCTGTTCCCAATCGGTGATAGAAGGAACTTCCACCTTCCCTGAACTGTCTGTCTCTACGGGTGTCCCCTAGGGCTCCATCCTGGGCCCCTTACTATTTTTCATATTCATCAACTACCTCACCACCAACATCCTTAACTGCTCTGCCTTTTGGTATGCTTATGACTTATTCCTCTTCCATAGCAACAGGTCACTACAGAACATATCCTCCATGCTTATCCTTAACTATGGTTCTGCCAACAATTGTTTTTTGTCAAATATGCTCTTAGTAAATGAAAACAAAACTAAGGCAATGCTCCTTGGATCTAAGCCCTACCTGGCAAGTACTGCAAAATCCAATTCCTCCCTCTTTGTGTTCTCTTCATCTGGGTCTGCCCTGCAGAACGTCCCCAATTTCAAAAACTTGGGTGTAACCCTAGACCCATCCCTTTCCTATACTGTACATATAAACACTGTTGTATGCAAAATCAACCAAAAAACTAGGCACCGTCTATCATATAAAGAATTATCTAACCCCTGATGCCCAGTTAGCCATTGCCCAAGGTAACCTGCTCCCCATCCTTGACTACTGCTCCCCATCTACTCCTCATCTATGTCCTCTACCCTTCGCCTTTGACTCAACTCTGTCTACAATAGTGTTTGCCATTTCACATTACTCGTAGGGATGGGCAAACCGGTTCATCCAAAATATGGACTGACTCAAACATGCTAAAGTGTTCATGAATGAATGGCTTCTGAACACTTTTGGCTGTTCAGATCAGTTCAGACAGCCATTATATCATGGGAAATGCAGCACAAGAAGTGCCAGAGCAGGAGGAACCCACAGGAGGGACCAGAGACAAGACTCTGGTTCTTCACTGGATGGCTGAGCAGTCAATCTCTCTAAGGTGGCACCTGACTTGGTTGCTGCTCCAGCAACCCACATGGTCCACCTTAGAGCTACACAGAGGAATTAGGAGAGAGTAGGAGCAACAGCTTTTGTAGGCCACTCCGTGCTGCATTGGATTCTGTGTGCTTGACTTCTGCTGTTTGCATTTCTTTTTGCCCCTTGGGAAACACAGGAAGAAATCAACACCAAAAAAAGTAAAGAATAATTTTTTATATATATATATTTTTTTCTATGCAAAAAAAACTGCGTTAATGCATCGTTTAGGGTTAAAGCAAAAAAAGTTATGAAATGGGACATTAGGGTTGAGCCCTTAACTCCCCACACACACTCTGCACCCCCATCCTCCACAGACTGACAGACACCGGGGTGTGTCATTGGGGTCGTGAGGCCCAACTCTCACCCCGAATTTTGTGCAAATCCATTGAACGGTTGCAAAGTTATTAACACACACAATTTGAGGTTTAACATTAAAGTGCCTACTCAACCCTAAATACAGGGGCATGACTGTCACCTATAATATATATATATATATATATATATATATACATATATATACACACACACATATATATATATATATATATATACACTAAACTGAAAGAAACAAGTGAGGGGAAGTTGGGAGTGCGAAGGAGTGAACTTGGAGTTGGGAACTAGGGAGGGTACAGAGCCGAGGACTGGGTGTGGGAGTCGGGGATTGGGATGGGGAAGGGAATAGTTACTGTAGAGAGAGGAGTCTTGGGGAAGGGAATAAGAACTTGGAGGAGACTGGGGGCAACTTGTTGTGAGAAACCACTTGAAGACAGAGTGCTGAGGGCAAGAAAAAAGAGAACAAGAGATTGAAGAGAGGCTTCACTGTTAAGTGCCAGAGCGAGACTGACCCGTTTTGTATTGGGGGGATAGCAGTCTAACAGAGGGGGTAAAATCTGCTGAACTGTACCAGTGTGCCATCCAATACCATGCCACTCCAAGTTAGCCTTCTTGCTGTTTGCCTAATTGCCCCCCAACATCAAGTCAGCTGTCTCAGTTCTCCTGCCTGTGTTTAGTCACTTCAGTGGGGATTTCTTTAATTTTTTTATAGTATACAATCTGTGTGTGTATGTGTGTGTGTGTGTGTAATAAGTCAGTTGTCACTGTCAGTGCACCAGTGCCACTTCTTGCATACTATGTGACCCCCCCCGAAGAAGTCAGTCATCTGTTATATTCCTCCCTGTGCTCGCTCACTGGGGTATAAGCTTTAGCTCAGTGGGCAGGGCATTCCATCACATCATGTGGAATAAATTAAAAAAAAAATCCTTGATGGGAAAAAGTACTATATTAGAGAGAGTTAGGCCAGGCAGGGTCTCTGGATCTGTTTGGGTAGAAGCAGTGCCTACAGCATCGGCCACAGCATAGGTGGTGTGTGAAATAAATTCTTTGTGTACTGTATGTGTGAAATAAAATCTGCCAGCCAGTCATCAGTGCACCGGTGCCACTTCTTGCATACTGGGTAACCCCCCCAAGAAGTCAGTCATCTGTCATTTTCCTCCCTGTGCTTGCTCAGTGGGGTATAAGCTTTGGTTCAGTGGGCAGGGCATTCAGTCCCATCATGTGAAATAAATAAAAAAATAAATAAAATCCTTGAAGGGAAAAAGTACGATGTCAGAGAGGGTTAGGCCAGACAGGGTCCATGAGTCTGTGTGGGTAGTAGCAGCAGTGCATGGAGCAGCACCCTTACTGTAGCATAGGTGGTGTGTGAAATAATTCTGTGTGTGTGTAATAAAATCTGCCAGATAGTCATTAGTGCACCAGTGTGACTTCAAGCATACTGTCTGTGTGACCCCCCAAGAAGTCAGTCATCTGTCTCACTGTGCTCACTCATTAGGGTATAAGCTTTGGCTCAGTGGGCAGAGCATTTCATCACATCACGTGGAATAAAAAAAAAAATCCTTGAAAGGAAAGTACTGTGTCAGAGAGGCTTAGGCTAGGCAGGGTCCCTGATTCTCTTTTGGTAGCAGTAGTGCCTGCAACATCAGCCCACAGCTTAGGGGATGTGTGATATAAATTCTGTGTGTGTGAAATAAAATCAGCCAGTGATCTGTCATCTACCTTCCTGTGCTCACTCTGTGGAGTATAAGCTTTGGCTCAGTGGGCAGGGCATTCTGTCACATCACGTGGGATAAATAAAAATATAAATAATACAGTCCTTGAAGGGAAAGTACTGTGCCAGAGAGGTTAGGCCAGGCAGGGTGCCTGAATCTGTGTGGGTATCAGTAGTGCATGTAGCATCGCCTTAGCGTAGGTGGTGGGTGAAATAATTCTGTGTGTGAGAAAAAATCTATCAGCTAGTTATTGGTGCATCAATGCCACTTTTTGCATACTGTGTAACCCCCAAGAAGTCATTCATCTGCCTCCCTAGGCTCACTCAGTGGGGTATATGCTTTGGCTCAGTGGGCTGGGTGTGTGCCCCATCATGTGGAATAAATAAAAAAGAAAACCTTGAAGGGAAAAAGTACTGTGTCAGAGAGGGTTAGGCCAGGCAGCATCCCTGAATCTGTGTGGGTAGCTGCAGTGCATGCAGTATCGCCATTAGCATAGGTGGTGTGTGAAATAATTCTGCGTGTGTGTGTGTGTGTGTGTGTGTGTGTGTGAGAAATAAAATCTGCCAGATAGTTGTCAGTGCACCATTGGTACTTCTTGCAAACTGTCTGTGTGACCCTCACAAGAAATCAATCATCCGTCATCTGCCTCCCTGTGCTCGCTCAATGGGGTATGAGCATTGGCTCAGTCTGTCAGATCATGTGGAATAAAAAAATAAAATCCTTGAAGGGAAAGTACTGTGTCAGAGAGGGTTAGACCAGGCAGAGTCCCTGATTCTCTTTTGGTAGCAGCAGTGCCTGCAACATCAGCCCATAGCTTAGGTGGTGTGTGCAATAAATTGTGTGTCTGTGAAATAAAATCAGCCAGTGATCTGTCATCTACCTCCCCTGTGCTCACTCAGTGGAGTATAAGCTTTGGCTCAGTGGGCAGGGCATTCCATCACATCATGTGGGATAAATAAAAATATAAATAATACAATCCTTGAAGGGAAAGTACTGCGTCAGAGAGGGTAGGCCAGTCAGGGTCCCTGAATCTGTGTGGGTAGCAGCAGTGCATGTAGCATCGCCTTAGTGTAGGTGGTGGGTGAAATAATTCTGTGTGTGTGAGAAAAAAATCTATCAGGTAGTCATTGGTGCACCAATGCCACTTTTTGCATACAGTGTAACCCTCCCCCAAGAAGTCATCATCTGCCTCCCTATGCTCGCTCAGTGGGGTATATGCTTTGGCTCAGTATGCTGGGCGTCTGCTCCATCATGTGAAATAAATAAAAAAAATCCTTGAAGGGAAAAAGTACTGTGTCAGAGAGGGTTAGGAAGTCATGGTCTCTGAATCTGTGTGGGTAGCAGCAGTACATGTAGCATCGCCTTAGCGTAGGTGGTGGGTGAAATAATTCTGTGTGTGTGTGAGAAAAAATGTATCAGATAGTTGTCAGTGCACCAGTGCTACGTCTTGCATACTGTCTGTGTAACCCCCCAAGAAATCAGTCATCCATCATCTGCCTCCCTGTGCTTGCTCAGTGGGGTACAAGCTTTGGCTCAGTAGGCAGGGCATTCTGTCACATCACGTGGAATAAATAAAAAAATTAAAATAAAATCCTTGAAGGGAAAGTACTGTATCAAAGAGGGTTAGACCAGGTAGGGTTCCTGATTCTCTGTTGGTACTGTAGCAGCAGCGCCTGCAGCATTGGCCTGTAGCCTGGCTGGTGCATGAAATAAATTCTGTTTGTGTGAAATAAAATCTGCCTGTCAATCACCAGTACCACTTTTTGCATACTGTCTGTGTGAACCCTCCCCCCAAAAAAGCCAGTGATCTGTCATCTTCCTCCCTGTACTCACTTGGTTGGGTATATGCTTTGGCTCAGTGGACAAGGCATTCCATCCCATCATGTGAAATAAATAAAAAGAAATCCTTGAAGGAAAAAAGTACTGTGTCAGAGAGGGTTAGACCAGTGTTAACACAACTTTATTTTGCCTTTGCTATCACAGTTCAACAATTCCTCCAGTTCTATTCAATGGCAAATTGCTGAATCAGGTTAGTAAATGCAAAGTAAAGTGATATTAATGCTGGAGGTGTATGTTCATGAATATATGCAAATGGATTGTATATAGTACCACCTGGGGTGCTATGGGCTATATAAGCATTACACCAGGACAGACCAGAGAGTGAGACAGGAGACTGAAGGTGGAGTGTCCTTATGCCCCTCAGAAGTGTGGTATAATGGGTTATACAGTATATAGCACCACACAGATAGGGTGCAATTGGTAATAATAATATAATAATTAATAACAATAAGGCATGCAATGTAAGCATTCTGATGTGTTCTCTGAATATTTATTATTGTATATCTTGTCATTTCTTGTAATGTATGTATATCTGACATGAAGGCTTTGCAAAGGCATCCTTGACTCAAAGGTTGTAATTCTGATTCCTTCAATAAATAAATAAATAAGGCATACAGTATTTGGTAATGGATTATATTCAACACCACACAAAGAGCACAGAACATAATAATGAACATGGTGTAATGGGGTATATATAGCACCACAAAGGGTGCAATTGATCATAATCCACATGGTGTATTGTGGTATATACTGTAATTGCTAATAATTGCAGTACAAGCCACTTGATCGGGACATGGATAATGGGTACGTCCACTTTATTGGTATGTCCCACCCGGTATTGATTAAGTGGCTATTTATTTCAATGGTATTCACGTCTGTTTAATAGGAATGGGGATACCGGATTATTGGGACGATTCTGCCCCACTCTGACCTATTCAGAGCCATTAACGTTAATGGGCTGCTGAGTATGTGTTAATTGTACTATTGTCTGCAACCTCCATATGTGCTGCTTTTGCTAATGACCTAAATAAACATCTCCTTCCTGTCATGAGTGAACATATCCACTGGACAGACTTGCATGGCCACCATCTTGTTTGTATCTCCTGATTCTCCTGATCCCCAATGCTCTGGCACTGGTCCTACTACTGATTCTCAAACAATCTCTGGGATACCCCTGCTGCCTCCTGATTTATGTTTCAGGATGTTTTCTGCCGCCGATTCTCCTGACCCCAGACCCTATGGCACTGGTCCTGCTACTGATTTTCAGATGAACTTCAGGTTATACCAGCTACATCCTGTTTCATATTTCAGCCCCTGATACTCCTTATCCTTGATGCTCTGCCACTGGTTCTACTACTGATCATGGTTAAACACCATGTTGCCCCTGCTACCTCCTGATCATGTTTCAGCATGTTTTCATTTGTAACTTGTTCATACTGTAGCTTGTACCCCAATAGATTCAGTTACCTCAGTCCAACCTGCCACTCTGTTGTGTTGCTACTGTGTAAACAGCATTAACATCAGGCTTTTCTGCATTTCTGTAGTTAAATTAAAAATTGTAAAGGATTCAGTAGTCACTAGTCTCATAATTTTGTAACATTATTGCTACTGTAAGCAAGAGGATTTAAAGCTTGCAGGCATAGCAGTTGTATCAGAGGGAAAACAGATGGCATAATCCACACTTCCAATAACAGGTGTAGTAGGTTTCATTGGTAGTAAACAAGCTAGTAGACTGTTGTCCTTTAAAGCTTGCCACAACCCCAAATTAAAATTAAGTTGTCAGCTCACTAAAGTATCTATCCAAATTATTCCTAAAGCTAGTCATACTTGGACTATCAACAATTTCTGTTGGAAGTTCATTACATGGAAACACGACCCATTGACTAAACCAACACTTATGTTGGTTGAGTTTCCAACTAGAGTAAAGAAGCTGTCTGTTGTGTCTCCTGGCACTACTTCATCCAATTTTGGGATGGAAACTGTAGCTTGTCGTCTCCAATTAATCTGTAAAGTAAGCATAAGTCACCCCTAATCCTCCTGTAGTGAAGAGAGTAAAGGTTGAGGGATACTAATCTTTCACCATATGGTTTGTCTTTAAACCTTTTACAGATCTGGTCAATCTTCTCTGCACTCCCTCCAGCCTATGAATGTCCTCCCTGCTCTGTGGGGACCAAACCCGCACACAGTACTCCAAATGGGGCCTATCCAGTGCAACATATAGTGGAATCAGTACCTTTTCATCTCTACTGGCTATATGTCTGAAGATGCAATTCAGATTATGGTTTGCTTTCTTTACCTGGGCCCAACAGTGGGAACCAAATTTAAGGTCATTACTAATCATAATCCCCAAGTCTCTTTCCTCCTTTGTATCTATAAGTGTAGTATTTACAAGTTTGTAAGAGACCATTCTGTTGTGTTTACCAAAGTGCATAACCTTGCACTTGGCAATATTCAGGACTAATTCATTAGATACTGTCTACTCAGAGATCACATCAATAGCTCCTTGTAAGGATGCAACATGTTCATGATTGTTTACTACTGTCCCTAATCTACAGTCATCTGCAAACTTATAAAGCCACATTTCTGGGTTATTTAAGAGAAGATATATAAATAGTAAAGAGGCTTGGTCCCAGGACAGAGCCTTGGGGTACCCCACTAGTGATAGGAGCCCACTCAGAAAGAACCTCATTTATGGTCACCCTTTGCTGTCTCCCCTGCAACCATGCCGATACCCAGTTACAAATGTTGTCATTCAAGTTAATCTCCTCTAATAGTGTTAATAGTTCCTTGTGGGGCAGCTTGTCAAATGCCTTAGCAAAATCCATATAAACCACATTGACTGAGTTCCCATGGTCCAACTCCTTGTTGACATTCTTATAAAAAGCTAAAAAGTTTGGCAGGATCTGGACTTCATAAACCCATGTTGTACAGGGTCAACCAGATCATGAGAAGTTAGAAAAAAGATGAGATCCTTGACTAGCCCTTCCATGATCTTCCCTACCAGGGAGGTTAAACTTATGGGCCTAAAGTTAGCAGGCTTTGCTTTAGGCCCTTTTTTAGAATGGAGACTATTATGGCAGTTTTCCAGTCTGTGGGTACTGTTCCTATATCAAGTGAGGTCTGGAAAATACAGGTAATTGGCAAAGCCAATACATCTGCCAGTTCTTGTAGGACTCAAGATTGTAAGCCCTCAGGGCTGGGTGATTTATTAATATCTAGCTTACTAAAATGATCAAAAACATCCTTGGGGTCATTAATGATGTCCCCAGGCCTGGATGCCTCCTTGCCATTATGCAATATGGGATTACAACTATTGCAGACAGAGCAAGAATACCTATTCTGTATATCAGCCAATTCCATGGTAGTAGCCATCTGACCTGACTCATTCAGAAATGGGCCTATCATACTGTGGCCAGCTTTCATGTTGTTAATGTAAGAGAAGAATGATTTTTTGCTGTCCTGTACTTTAGTTGCTAGCTCTACCTCAAACTGTGCCTTTGCATTCTTGATTTTTACTTTAACCTCCTTGACACAATCTCTGTAGGCTTGATAAACCACAGGTGATTTAGTTTGTTTTAGTTTTTAGTGCAGCCTGTTCTTCCTGTTTATTAGTCTTCTGATTGAAGCATTCAACCAAGCAGGTTTTATCTTTTTCTTGTTGGTATTATATTTAGTAACACTAGGTATGTATTTTTTAACAAAACCTTCTACTTTAGATAGCAACAATCCCACATGCCTTGTACAGTTGCATCTTTGAAATCATTTTCCCAGTCCCTGAGTACAAATAGTGATAGATGCATAATTGGGACAAAAACCCTGCCACCAGAACATCCCGATTAAGCAGTTTCTACTGTGTAATAACACACATGGTGTAATGAGGTATATGTAGCACCACAGATAGGGTGCAATTAATAATAATGATGCAAACAGTGTAATGGATTCTATATATAGCCAAACACAGAGTGCCAAGGTTACTTATATTTAGCACCACACAGGGTGCAATGCTTGTAGGTTCATAGCACGGGGGAGATAAAGGAGTTATGACAGTGAAAGCAACAAAGCAAAGTGTGTGCATGTGTGTGTTTGTTTGGGCCCTAATATTGGGGATAAAGTCCCATTCACCCCACCCCCGGAGTTGCCCATGACATTGAAAATGAGGCAAACATACCCATTTCAACTCTGCTCTTGTTTGGCATGCATCCAGAACATTCACAGAAACCAAGTTCTTTTTTTCATTAAGGGTCACACTAAATTTTGCCAAGTCAAAAAGGGACTTGGTAAAATCCAGACAACCTCACCAAAACAGTAAAAACTAGACTGGGTGATCTTACTGGACCAGCCAAATGGGGGTGCAATTTGTATGGTCTGGCTTTTATGGCCAGATCAATTGGTCCAGATTTTACAGTTTTGGTGCACCTCTTTTGTCTGCTGTGGAATCTATCAAGGATCAGGGTATAGAGCACCAGAATCTGACCAAACCTTTTACCATTTTGGTCCAGTCCAATTCGGACAGTCCAATTTCACCCATACCCTCACCCTAGACAAAATTGCTCTTGAACAGGTCATTCACAAAGTTGTGCATGACAGTCAACAGTACACACTGCAAGCCCATTGGTTGACAGGGTCTCCAGTGGGCTTACAGTAGTACAGTAGCAGTCATTCACAGACTGCTCTGTCGGCAGGCAGCCGTAGTGACATGCAGGTGTGTTGTGCTGCCTGCTAACCTTCAGGACTTGCTGGGACAGGGGAGTGGGATGGGAAGGGGGTGCCTGAGTGGGTGGGGGGGTCCACTGGACAACCAGGGTGAATTCTGACATCAATTCCTCAGTGCAATCAGGTCGGGTTGGGGGTGTTCATCTGGGCTACCAGGGAGTGTATTTGGAGATTGTTATGGACACGATCAGCCTTCAGGGTGGGAGGGGCCACTAGACTACCATGGCCACCACCACAGTGTCATGACTTGTACCAGGAATACAGGCAGGGGGTACACTGCACCTGCAAGGCTCTTACCAGGTGCAGTCACATCACTGTGGGGAGTTGGGTGGGAGGGGGAAACTGGACCACCAGGGATGACTGCTGTGCTTACAACTGTATGGGGATATGGGCATGGTTGGAGAGGGAGATTGGACTGCCAGGGTTGGTGGCTGCCATGCTGCTATCTGCAGTATGACAGCCTGCCTGTGGGTGGACACCCACTTAAGTCTACTTGTTGTAGACTTATCTTTTGGAGGCACATCTCCGGACTTGCTCCAGGGATGCGCCTCCAAGTTGGGTTGTGATTGGGGCTGCACACCATATGCATGGGCACACCCCCTGCACAACCCCTCCAGATGCACCACATAACTTTATAAGTGATGTGCAGCACATCTGCAATGTGCCGGCACATCCTTGCCCTTCCAGAATTGTGCAAGTGCACACGTCTGGGATGCACCGGTGCATCTCTGATGCACTGGGCACATCCCTTTTGTGAATCCTGCCCCATAGTCTTTTGTACTGCCATATCCATAAGTCACTTTTGTGCTACATGCATAAATTAAATAGCCATAATCATGTTGGCATCACGTTACAGCCCAATTCTTGGTGAAAATGTATTTTTGACCATGCTCAGTTTCTGTGTGTGTGTGTGTGTGTGTGTGTGTGTGTGTACTGTGTGAGTGTATGTGTGTGTGTTATGTCACAAATATATGATGATGGATGGAAGGGCTGAGACAGGATTTCCATTTCTTTCTGTGATGTGTGAAATTGGAGCTGACGGGCCATGGGCTCCTGTTTATCGTGGCATGGCACTGGTGAGGACAAAGACAGAAGCAGTTCGACTCCCCACATCATACTACATGACTAGTTCCTACTGTAGGATTAGGCTTGGAGGCCATGTGCAAGAATCATAAGTGCTCTGTGGACAGATAATTTTAGACAGGAAGAAGGAATACTTAATAGCCCCAGGACCATGGAACAGGCCATTGTCCCAGACTAACAAGGTCAGGAGCATGCAGAGATATATGGGGACAAGAACATTTAGAAATTTGAATTCCAGTAGAAAGGACCATGTATTTAACTTACTGTCCAACAAGCAGCTAGCATGGAACCAGTGATCTGACCTACAGACAACGTCAGAAGCTTTGTTGTCACATACCAATAACAAATTACAATTTTTAACAACCAGTCATTGCTATAGGGAAGCCAGGAGACTGAGCCGAGGATGGTGGATCAGAAGGGGGCATGGTCAGAAAGTAAAGGGGGATAAAGACATTAAAAAAAAAAACAAGAAAACACAACCTTTTTACTACAATTCATCACCACTTTTAAACTACATCTGTAAAAATTAATTGGAACTTAAGGGGAATTTTCCAGTGGGGTGTTTAGTTTCAGAAGTGCCTGTAAAAGCCTCAGTATTGATAACTTTCAAAAAATCATCAGTGCCCTGCAAAATTCAACTAAGCATATGAGACTACAGTAAAAAGCACACAAATTCAATTTTAGAAATAACTTTTTGGCTGGGCAGGGTACTTATTCCTGTAATAATGCCAAATATGAGCTGCATAGTTTATAAATATTTGTAATTGTGAGTGTGTGTGTGTGTGTGTGTGTGTGTGTGTGTGTTGATAGTTCCCTACCTCATCACCATTTCAGAAGTCCTCAGGGTTCACTGATTCCACTAGAGCTGGCAAGTCCTTATTTTAATTAATATCCCTTCCATACCTACTAAGTGTCCTCCATCCGACTCAACTGTCTTACATGATTGGGGGGGGGGCAGGTGCTCTACCCTACCACTGGTACCCACTCTCCTGCCCAATACAGTTTTCTTAATAATATGACCAACAGTGTCTCCCTTCTCAACCCAGTGTTTAGTAAAAGGCTATTCCTGCAGTCCATTTGTGGGAGCTACCAGCCACATCCCTTCCATGAGCTATTTAATTCAGCTTCCTCCAGTATCATTCAGAAGCACTGTTTCTTAGCTGCAGCTGGAGGCTCTATGAGAATCTGCCTCCTTCTCCTTTTCTCCCTGTGTCTGTCTGCCACTTTCCTGCTTGCTTTTGGGCTTTCTATTTAGTTTGTGCCTTCAACAGATTTCCGTTTAGTATTTTGTTTTTATGCCTTGCCTGACTGGAGCTTGTGCTTCCTTCTTATTTTCAGTTAGCTAATCCTGCAGCACTCATATTCTTTTGTAACTTCTGTGGTTCTTTCTGTTTTGGTTCTTGGTGTGCTTATTAGTTTCCACAGTATGTCCTACCTACATCCTTCTGCTGTTTTGTCTTGTGCTATCTCTGGCTTTTCTATTTGCTGTTCATACCAAGCCACACATAAATCTCCCTTAGTTTCACTACATTCCTCCTCAACAAATTTCACCTAACTGCCTAGCAAGGCAGCCACTCTATTCCTGCTTTATCACTTCAGGTAGTTTTACTCAGTCAGTCTGCTTCTAGAGATGTGCCGAAGTTTTAAGTAACCAGTGAAGTTGCCACAAAGTGACCGAAATTTTCATTCACTGAGTTTTTCGAAGGATTCCCTGCCCTCAGCAACTTTAACTACGCATGAATTGTGACATTTTCCATGCAAAGTGCTGAATTTCGCCCTGCAAATGGCAGAAGTTTGCCCATGAAGTGCAGAATTTCACCTACAAATGGTGGAATTTCACACTTTGCTGCAGAATTAAACACTCGTGGATCGATCTGCATTATGTGAATTGTGCATAATTCACAGATTAATTTGTGGAGTGATTTCTACCAACTTCGACCATCTCTATCTGCTCCAGCATTTATCACCATAGTCTTAGTGTGTATTCAGCTCACAGCCTTTCCTGCTTGATGCTGGGTTTTACATATCATTTTGACCTTTGACATACATTCAATTTCTAGTACCTTTTAGGTCATTGTGCTCTTCATCAATATTAGTCATTCCATTCAGCAGTCATCATTTAGTCTGAATCTTGCCCTAAGGGCATACACAGTGGATAGATGTGCTCTTTCTCCCCTTGCAGTCTGCAACCCTCCCTAGCTCCTTTGCTTTCCCCTCATCCCCTCCCTAAATTTCTCAACCCTTGCTACTGTACCTATTTGTGCTACTCCCTTCCTTTCCACTGTCACTAGTTGGTGTGTCTACAACTTACATCCTCTGCTGTACCCACTACTATCCCCTCCACTCCCTTTCCCCTTCTTTGTAAAGTTACTGTACAGCCCTCCAATCTTACCTTCCAAATACGCTCATTTGTATTTTATTTCATACTATAGTGCATTCCCTTCCAATTACACACAATTGCACTTTCATTTTTTATACTGTTTTGCATTCCTTCTTTCTACATGCATAGCTTTAAGTCACTGTAACAGCCTATGTGATGTTGCTTTTTGTTTTTTATTTTATTCAACCTGTAATGGTACTTGTTATTTTTATATTTTACTTTGATTATTTCTTGGTCCTCCTTTACTCCTCCCCCCAGGATGCAACTGGAAACAAGCTGTTCTCAGTACAGCATGAAACATAGAAACATAGAATGTGACAGCAGATAAGGACCACTTGGCCCACCTAGTCTGCCCATTTTCCTAACAGATAAGCTGCAGATCCTAGTTGACCAACAGCTTACTTCCTCCTACCCCCTCACTAGGACTGCCTTATGTCTGTTCCATGCATTCTTGAATTCCCCCATTGTTCTTGACTCTACAACCTCCTCAGGGAGGCTGTTCCGTGCATCCACAACCCTCTCCATGAAAAAATACTTACTCACATTACCTCTGAGCCGTCCCCCCTCTATCTTCAAATTGTGCCCCCTTGTTCTTGCACATCTCTTTTTCTGAAAGATGCTACCCTCTTGGACTTTGTTGATTCCCTTGAAGTACTTGAAAGTTTCTATCATGTCCCCTCTCTCCCTTCTTTCCTCAAAGGTATACATATTAAGCTCCGTAAGTCTTTCTTCGTATGTTGTCTGGTGCAGAACCTGCACCATTTTGGTTGCCCTCCTCTGCATAGCCTCCACTCTGTCTATGTCTTTGTGGAGATGGGGTCTCCAGAACTGCACACAGTACTCCAGATGGGGTTTCACCAACTGTCTGTACAGAGGGATAACAACTTCCTGTTTTCAACTATTGATGCCTCTCCCTATGCATCCCAGTATCCCCCCAGCCTTCCTTACTGCCTTCTCACATTGCTTGCCCACCTTTAGGTCATCTGATATAATTACCCCCAGGTCCCTTTCCATTTTTACTGTTGTCAGTATCTCACCCCCCATTGTGTACTCTTCCCCTTGGTTTTTGTTTCCTAGGTGCATTACCTTGCACTTCATGCATTGAATCTGAGCTGCCATACATCTGACCATTCCTCCAACCTTGCCAAGTCCCTTCTTATCCTTTCCAATCCATCTTGTGTATCAACCCTATTGCAGATCTTTGTGTCGTCTGCAAAGAGGCATACTTTTCCTTCCAGTTCCTCTGCAATGTCACTTATAAAGACATTAAAAAAGACCGGTCCTAGTCCTGAACCCTGTGGTACCCCGCTAGTAACCCTCCTTTCTTCACTGTGGACTCCATTTACTACTACCCTTTGTGTCCTGTTGTCTAGCCAATTTTTTATCCAGGCTACCACCTTGGGACCCACTCCAAGGCTGGCTAACTTGTGTATTAACCTTTTGTGTGAGACTATATCAAATGCCTTGCTAAAATCTAGGTAGGCCATGTCCACAGCCCCTCCCTGGTCTACTACTTTGGTCACCCAGTCAAAGAAATCTATTTGATTCATCTGACACAACCTACCCATTGTGAATCCATGCTGCCTTGGGTCCTGTGCCCCACTGGCCTCTAGGTACTCAACAATTCTTTCTGTCAGAAGTGATTCCATCATTTTCCCTACCACTGAGGTCAAACTAACTGGTCTGTAGTTTCCTGCCTCTGTCCTGCTCCCACTTTTGTGAAGAGGAATCACATCCACCCTCCTCCAGTCCTCAGGTACTACCCCATCCTCCCATGATTTGTTAAAGAGAGTAGTCAGCGGTGTCACTAGTTCTACCCTTAGTTCCTTTAGAATTCTTGGGTGAATCCCACCAGGCCCCATTGCTTTGTCCACCTTCAATTTTATTAGTTCTTTCAGAACCCTTTCTTCTGTAAATGGACTGGTATAGAAACCCATCTTCAGAGTGTTTCTCTTGTTTGATTTAGGTACCTCCCCCTCCTCTTCCTTTGTGAATACTGAACAGAAATATTCATTCAGTATTCCTGCTTTTTCACTGTCACCCTCTACCCACATTCCCTCCTCTTTATTATTATGTCAATCATATTGTATAATATCATTTATTATGCCTTTTGACCTCACTAATTCCTCACTATATTTGTATATAGTTGTCTTTTTTGTATTTGAAATTGTTTTCCAACTGTTTTTGTACCTTTATATCTATATAGCTGGTAAGACGCCAGGTCATACCTGGAAACAAGCTTCGGCACAGTGTGCCTTTTCCAGTTACCAACTTTTAAATAAATAAATAAAAATTATTGGAGAATCTTTTGAATAAATAAATAATTTTGATGATCAGTCCCTCGTCTCAGATGGTGGTCCTTCTCTGTAGGCCACTTGTCTTTAGCAGCATCTCCCGGCATTCTCACTGGGTATTAAGGTCCAAAAATCTGGGGGAACTCTTTAGCCATAAAGACCTTCAGTTGGCAGCACCTCATGGTGTAGCGTTTAAGTCTTCAACTTGCAGAGGGTGTAGCCCTAAGTCCACAGGAGTTCATTTAGCTGTACACCACATCCGCAGCACCTCTGAAGTTTGTTCTCCCTGCATTTGCCTAAGGTCCACCTAGTCTCATTCTATATCCCCTTCCTTTAGTTTCCAGTCAACATTAGGCCTCCTCATAGTCTTGAGGCTGGGTAATAGCTTTTCAGCTGTCACTACTTTCCTCATTTGCTGGAACTTCCTATAGCTGCAGAGATTTACTAGTGGCTCCCCACAGCATTATCTCATTAGAGGATAAAGAGAGTTATTCCTCAAAAAAAAAAAAACCTTCCCCTGAATTCAAACACCAAATTAGCAAAGCCAAGCAGTCACAGTAATCAGTACCCATGCCAGGAGAGATATCAACAAAAGCCATTGCTCTCTCTCCTGAGTGCTAAAGACCATAATGTAGTGTACATAGCTAATTGTAGCACTGTCCTAGTATTAAGATTTCTGCTGTAAGTTGGGGTTGGCTTCTGGCTCACTTAGCCTACAATCCCACCATTCTCTCTTTCATTCTGGAAGGCATGTCTTCTGTATGCTATCAGTCATCACCAGATTTAGCTGTCAGTCAGTACTCCAATTAGTCTCTGATTCCATCACCTGTTTCATGGTTCTTTCAGGCTTCTTCCTAAGATACCTTTAGCATGAAGTAATTATGTTTCTGTGATACCTCTAGAGGTGGAACCCTCCTCAATAGGATTCCTTTACCTTGATGGCACCCTGACAGGGTGGTGGTCCTTAATGAGACAGAGGGAATGGCCAAACTACTAACATATAAAAGTCAAACTCATTTAATTACCTCCAGACTATCAACAATGTTGCACAAGCATAACTCCTCACTTTGGTTGTGTACGTCCATCGAATTAAATGGCTATGCCTGCAGTTCAACTGGTGGAGATACCAGCCACACTCCCTTTCATGAGCTATTCAAACCAGCTTCCTCCAGCTTTAGTGGAAAACAGTGTTTCTTTGTCTCACCATCCTCCCTTCATCCTCTAGCTGTGCACCTGTCTCCGTGGGGCTCCTTCCTAAGGTACCTTTAGCCTAAAATAATTTTTTACTATGGCACCTCTAGGGATACAGTAGAACTGTCCTTAAGAGGGTTCCTTTACCGTCATGGTACTCCAACCCAACAAAGTGGTAGTCCCTTATGGGACACAGTGTAAAAGGTCAAAGTATCCATGTATAGCAGTCAAACAACTCACTCATTTAACTACCTCCAGACTATCAAACAATGTAGCACATACACAACTCCTCACTGATAGAGATGCAGCAAATTTAAATTTCACCGGTGAAGTGCCCGTGAAGTGGACACTTCACATTGTCATTCTGCTACACTGAGTAGCCAATATGAAAGGCTCACTTCACCTTGTAATAATTACTTTGCATTATCATTCCACTATAACATGAAGTAAGGCGAAGTGACAACAATACTGGCAGCCCCCCACATACACATTCAACAGAATTAATGTGCATCCCCAAAATGCTACTGTCTTGTGTCCAGAAAAATCCCCAGTGCTGACAAAGTGAAATGAGAGCACAAGACATGCAAAGTCTCCCAGAATTAATGGCACACTCTGCCATGTGTGCAGTGGTCACACACAGGCACCGGAATTAATGTGCATACCCAAAATGCTACTGTCCTTTGCCCAGAAAATTCCCAACTCCAGATAAAGAGAAATGAGAGCATAAAATGGAAAGAAAAGTCTCCATTTAATTCATGCCACACTCTGTGATGCGTTCACACACTCCAATAAGAACTACAATATGTCCCCTGCTGCTGCTTTTGGAATTTCATGTAATGCTTCTTGACCTTACTGGGCTGATACACAGTGTCTTGCCAAATGAAATGCTAGAAGGATGACCCAGCCATTGAGTTAACTGTTCATGATGATGTGATAATGCTGTTGGTTGCCCAATGTCTGCTGCACTGATCCCCAACATGAATGATGCCCTCTGTGCGTTCACTAATACTACCCTTGGTAAGGTAATGTACCTGGCGCCATCATGGTTTTCCACAGAACCTGAGTTGACCTTAAATGTTCATAGCCATTATATATATATATATATATATATATATATATATATAATTGCTTTTTTTGTATTACAGGCCATATAGTCAAACTTGGGGTGTGCATTTCTTTGCTTGATGAGGAATTTTGGCATTGGAATACTGTCAGGCCAGTAAAGGTAAGTATTTTTTTGGGGGGAAGGGGCATTATTTAAAAAAAGTTTAAAAAGATTCATCAATGTTTTGGTCATCTTTACAGGTCTTCAGCGTATCATCAGAACTGGAAAAAAACTAACTGCTGTGATTCGTGAAGAACATGATTTGTCTCATGATGAGTGTCTGGTATGATATGACCAATGATAATAAACTGTAGGGGAACATGAATACCTACGATTGTACTTCCCTGACCTGTACCATACAAAACTACCTGATTTGAAAACTCATATCAACAAGTACAATGGTGATTGAAGCCGGGACCTGAGATACCATGAAACAGGCTTACATGGAACTAACTACAAAAAAAGTACAGTTTTGTGATTCATGAATCCTAACCATGAAGATGAAGAATGCTATTTGTATCGTGAGTGACTCATAATGATTGCCCTGACTTAAAAATGCACATCAATGACTACAATGTTCAAGCAGAGATATGCACCACACCAGTACGCTAAAGGGAAGTCAAACAAACAACTGTGACTTAAGTTACAGATGGAGACTGGGTCCTAAGGAGATGCAAATGCACAGACAGATTAAGTTTGAGCTGTGCACTCAAGAGATACAGATGCAAAGGCATAACACTTAACCAGTACTCACAAATCCAGATCTGGAAAAGAATACTTTTTGCTGGTTGGGGGGGGTAGTGCACGGCAGTAACAGTCCACTACCAGTAAAGATACCACAAAGCAGTACAAAAAATTCATGCAGGTGCAGTGGATAGCAGGTTCACACTGCTGCAATTACTTTATGGCACAATAAAATGTGTCTGATTTGATGGCACGCTTCACACACACACACACACACACACACATATACACACTACCCTACAAGCAATGTGTAGTAAATTGAAAACTTAAATAATATAACCAAATCATTTTAAACAAACTGAAATTATGCACTGCTGCATCACAACAATCAGCAAAAAAAGTCAAGAATTACTGAAAATATTACTGTGTGTACATTAACGCAGTTATACAAGAAAAATATAACCAAAACAGAAAGACTGCCTTTTTCTCCCAGTTTTAACCAACCACCACCACAGATATGCCCCTCCCCCAAAGCACACTTCAAGCATCTGTCAGTACGCAGAGAGAATGTTCTAAATTAACATTCAAAATCCACACACAAACAATAAACACGCGATAATATGAGCACAGGAGGGTTTCCTACAATCGATGTGCTAAATTTTGAGCAAAAACAAAATGACTTATAAAGGCTTTTTTAACAGCTTTTAGAGGATTTGAATTGCAGAGCTCTGAGAGGAAACTGTCTCCATCTTCCACTACACACACACTACACAGAACTGAAGCTGTGCAGAACAATCTAGAGCCCATGTGACCTACAATCTCATGAATCACTCCAAAGTTCGCCTTGGAGCTCAATAACAAAGCGAAGTACATTGATGTACATTGATTTCAATGTACTTCGCATTAAAATCGATGGAGAAGTGGTTTGGGGAAGTTGAATAATGCAAAGTCATTGGCTTCAATGGACTTCACATTCCTCACTGTGACACGAAGTACTCCGCTTCGCATTGCAGATTACTTCACAGATTCTGTATTATTCCGTGAATCACTTCGAGGAGCAAATTTTGTACACTTCTCCCACCACTACTCACTTAGGTTGTATCTGCTCAGTGAGGGTAACATGATTGATGGCAGGTGCTCAACCCTGCTGCCAGTAACCTCCTCCTGCCTGACCCAGCTTTCAACCCTCCCACACAGTCTCAGACCAGGATGCTCACACCCCATGCTGGCTAATCCTCCCCAAACAGGATGCAACACAAGGGTGCCACCTCTGATGCTTTCCAACAGCAAACCAACTCTAGGGTGCCCAATCCCCACGCTCAGTACCTACAGTAAAAATGATCCCGCATTATATTTTTCTTTTTCTTATATTTATAAAACCTGCAAAAAAGAAAATATTCCTGATTGTGTTGTATCACACTCTGACACAACCCCCCTCTCTACAACCCACATGCTTGCCAACCTATCTGGTCCTCCTCTCTCGACCATCCTGGTACTTCCAATGTCAACCACAAACTGACTGGAAACAGCGCAAGCTCAGTTAATGCCTTTTTAATGCAATTTAAAAATTTACTTAAAGCTTTGTCATGTTTAAATATTTATGCCCCAAATTTTCAACGTAGTATTTTTACCCCACCTCATGAACAACGGACATGTAATTTTTCAAATACATCCAAAACATGCTTTTGCAGTCACTCTGTGAAATCACCTTTTGGATGGGATTTTAAAAATGTCCACCTGTCGTGATCATAACAAAGGGTCATAAAAAGACTATGTTGAAAATTTGGAAGAAACTGTCAAAAACAATGAAATTCTGAAGAAATGTTGAATTTTTTCAACATTTACTCATAACTTTGGGATTTTTGCAGATTTTGCCCCAAATTTTCAAAATAGACCTTTTGCTCCCAACCTCATGAATATGGTAGGTGTCATTTTTTGATCTGTTCCAAAACATTACATAGTCACACCATAAAATCACCTCTCAGATGGGATTTTTTTAAAATTCCACCCTGTCTGGTTCATGTAGTGGGGTCATAAAAACACTATGTTGAAAATCTGAGGTGAAAATTTCAAAAACAAAGGACTTATGAAGAAACATTGTATTATTCCAATGTTTGCTCCTTACTTTTTAGTTACAAATTTTGCTCTCAAATTTTCAGCATTGCTCTTGTTACCCCAGTTTATGAGTATGACATGTGTAGTGGTATTGTGAATTTAAACTTTGCTAGTGAAGTGTCTGCAAAGTGGCCAGAATTTACCTTCACAAATCTTTGCAAAGTCTCTGCAGACCTTAGAAATGTCAATTTCATAAACAGTGTGATGTTTTAATGAAAGTGGCTGGTTTTGTTTTGTGAAATTGTCAATTTACCAAAATAATGCAACTTTGCAGGTCAGAACTTCAGCTTGGCAGAAGACAGCAGGAGAAAGGACTGCTGTGTGACTGGACTTCTCTACCGGGACTAAAGAAGTAGAACTCTTGTACTTGGACCTTTAATTTAGGGTAAAAAAACTAACAAACAAAACAAAAAAAAAGTGTTTGTCTGAGTTAACTGAACTGAATGGTTATCTGAACAGTTATCTAGGTGTAAGTCTCAGGTGATTGAAAGGACCTGATAGCTGTGAGGTTTAAATTACTTGTAGAAAGATCTAGTAAGTAGGGGAATTGGCTTAGCTAAAAGGAAGCTACATTTAAGGACTGCCTTAGAAAGATTTTGCTAGTAGCTTGGCAGAAGACACCAGAAGAAAGGACTGCTGTGTGACTGGACTTCTCTATGGAGACTATATTGCCCTCCTTCCCTCCCACCCAAAGCTAGTTCTACTTTTATAGGCACAGGATTTGACTGACAACAAGAACTTCCTGTTTGGGAGCAGGAAGTGAGTGATCACAGAGCCACCAAAGACCCACCATCCTAGAAGGGCAAGAGTAGCTCTCCAGCCCCCTCTAGCTGCTGGAGGTCTGCCTCTGAGCAAGTAAGGGGTCTACTGAGAAATATAGGATATTCTTATCTCAGAACAGGACAATCAGGTGCTTAAAGGGCACACAAGCAGAAAGTAAGGAGAAAGAGGAAAAAAAAAACAGAGGAAAGAGTAAGGATTGCAAACAGTTAAGGTGCCAGAAATAAGACATGATGGGAGTGGTGCAGTGCAGTGGCTGTGGAGCAGCAGTCTTCCGGGAGATGTTCTGGAGGATGCGGTGTTGTCCCATCTGCAGGCACCTCTCTGGGCTGAGGGAGAAGGTTGCTCATCTCCAGGCTGAGTTGGCCAGGATTTGTGGGACCTCCTCTTCCATCCAGGGACCACCAGTGCCACTGCCATTGCCTCAGAGGTTGCCAAGAAAGGGCAGCAGTTGGACCACAGTGGGCTCAGGGAGGGTGAGGGTGGTGGAACAGAGGCGCATCCCTCCAGTTGTACCTCTCCACAATTCCTATGCCAATCTGGCAAAGTGTGGTTCCTCCATGGAGGCACCCGCAGTGGAGACCAAGAAGGATGCTGGGACCCTCCACAAAGGAGACCCACAGGAGGGTGGCAAGGGACCCCGCAGGGGAAGGAAACAACTCCTGGTGGAGGACTCCATTGTTAGGAAGGTAGAATTGGGGGAGGAAGGGGAGAGGGAGGTAAGGTGCCTGCTTGGCGCCATGGCTTGGAGGGACAAGGAGTGAATCCTAAGGATTGCTGGAGCACAGCACAGGGGAGGGAGCTGGATGTCATTATCCACCTAGGGACAAATGACCTGGCTAAGAAAGGGATTAGAGAAGTGCAGGAAGAGTTTTGGAATTGGGGAGGGGCCTTAGACAAGTAGCACACACAGTAACCTTCTCGGAGGTGCTGCCCATCTATGGCGTGGGAGAGGCTAGGGTGTTCCGCACCATGGGATTCAATCAGTGGTTGAAAACTGGTGTGGAACTCCAGGATTTGGCTTCATTGGGACTGGGGGTCCACCTGGAGTGATGCAAGCCCATACTGGCATAATGGGCTGCATCTGTCCAGGAGGGGAATCAGGATCCTAGGTGATAGGTTTAAATGCTTCATTGGCAAGCATTTAAATTAGCCAAGGGGGGAGGCACTGGAAATTAGCAGGGAAATCCTACCCCCCAAAAAAAATCATGGTAGTAAGTGAGGTAAACACCAACATAGAGGTGTCAATAGGGAGAAGGGCAGGGGTAAATGGAGAAAGTGACAAAGGCAAGAAGGACAGGGATGGGGCAAAAAGGAGTAAGGCCATCAGGAAATGGAGAGTAATGAGTACCAATGCCTGTAATCTGGGCAACAAGCTCCCTGAGCTGGTGGCCTTGATGGAAGAAGGATGCCTGGATATCATAGCAGTCACAGAAACATGGTACACAGAGAACCATGACTGGGATGTTAACATACCAGGGTACATAACCTACAGGAAAGACAGGCAGGGGAGAAGGGGGGAGGAGTAGCTCTCTATGTAAAGGAAGGGATAAAAGCAACTGAACAAAAGAGTAAACAGGGAGGAGAGAAGGCACTGTGGGTCACCTTGGAGACTGGAAAGGGCACCAAAATCTGCACAAGGGTTGTGTACAGACCCCCATGTCAGAGGGAGGAAATGGACAAGGATATGATAGAAGGCATTCTTAGAATGGCAGAGAAAGGGGAGATACTGTTGATGGGAGACCTGAATATGCCAGATGTTAACTGGAGCACATTTTCTGCAGCCACATCCAAGAGCAGGGTCATTCTTGATGCCCTACAGGTGACAGGCCTCAGACAGCTAGTTTCAGAATCCACTCAGGAGGGAGCAATCTTAGACCTCATACTCTCAAATGGATGCAGTGAGAGGATCTCAGATCTAGAAGTGGGTTGCCATCTGGGAACAAGTGACCATCAAACAGTGTGGTTCACGTTAAACTCAGCTACATAGTCAAGCCATACGAAAGTGAGGGTACTGGACTTCAGGAGGGCTGACTTTGGCAGGATGGGAGAGTGCCTCAGAAAAGCACTAGCAAACAGGCTAGAAAGAGGTGTGGCGCAACAATGGGGAATCATGAAAACTGCCATCACAGAGGCAACAAGCCTTTGTGTGAAGCAAATAAACAAATCAAAATGAAAGAAAAAGCCACTATGGTTCTCAAAAGAGGTGGCTGTGAAAGTCAGGAAGAAAAAGATAGCATTCCGGAAGTATAAGAAAACACAGAAGAAGCTGGACAGAGAGCTGTACCAGTTAAGGCAGAAGGAAGCAGGGAGGGAAGTCAGAATAGCAAAGGCCCAAACTGAGGAAAAGATAGCCAACTTGGTTAAGAAGGGGTATAAAACCTTTTATAGGTACATCAGCGAGCATAGAAAGACAAAGGGAGGGATAGTGAGGCTGAATAGACTGAATGGTGGGTGGGCAGAGGGGGACAGTGAAAAAAGCAGGGATACTGAACGAATATTTCTGCTCAGTATTCATGAAAGAGGAGGGGGAAGTGCCTAATCCAATTAACAGTAGCACTCTTGATAGGGGGGTCAATCCCAGTCCTTTCACAGAAGAAAGGGTTCTGCAAGAACTCCTAAAACTGAAGATGGACAAAGCAATGGGACCTGATGGAATTCACCCCAGAATTCTAAAAGAATTAAGGGGGAAACTAGTGAAACCACTGGCTACTCTTTTTAAGAAATCATGGGAGGATGGTGTGGTACCCGAGGACTGGAGGAGGGCAGATGTGATTCCACTCAGGGGTGTAGCCAGAAATTTCCATTTTGTACACAGTCTCCAACAGTTACACCCCCCCCATTAAAAAATGTACACATCCTTTCCAAATGGCACCCCCTTCCAAACAAGTCAGATTGTGTCAGATGATTCCTTTACTCTCTAAAGAGGTTATACATGTATCGTACATGCCTCAGTGGCCTTCATTAACCCAAATACTACAGATTAGAATGATAATATTAACAGAGTGGCTTGTGGTTTGTGATGGCACTCAACAAAACTGTA
Source organism: Neoceratodus forsteri (assembly GCA_016271365.2). Lineage (NCBI taxonomy): Eukaryota > Metazoa > Chordata > Ceratodontiformes > Ceratodontidae > Neoceratodus > Neoceratodus forsteri. The sequence goes on along the minus strand of CM028129.1, from coordinate 811,034,991 downwards.
CTCAAATGTGTACAGTGAGTATGCCTGTCTACACCCTTAATTCCACTTCACAAAAGTGGGACCAAGACAGAGGCAGGAAACTACAGACCTGTCAGTTTGACCTCTGTGGTAGGGAAAGTGATGGAGTCACTTCTGAAGGAAAGAATAGTTGAGTACCTAGAGGCCAGAGGGGCACAGGACCCAAGGCAGCATGGATTCACAGCAGGAAGGTCATGCCAGACAAATCTGATAGATTTCTTTGACTGGGTGACCAAAGTAGTAGATCAGGGAGGGGCTGTGGACATGGTTTACCTAGACTTTAGCAAGGCATTTGACACAGTCTCACACAAAGATTAATAGTCAAATTAACCAGCCTGAGAGTGGGTCCCAGGGTGGTAGCCTGGGTAAAACATTGGCTGGACAACAGGACACAGAAAGTAATTGTAAATGGAGTCCACTCTGAAGAAAGAAGGGTTACTAGTGGGGTACTGCAGGGTTCAGTATTGGGTCCAGTCCTTTTTAATGTCTTCATAAGTGACATTGCAGAGGGACTGGAAGGAAAAGTATGCCTCTTTGCAGATGATGCAAAGATCAGCAACAGGGTTGATACACAAGGAGGTGTGGAAAGGATGAGAAGGGACTTGGCAAGGCTGGAGGAATGGTCAGAAGTATGGCAGCTAGGATTAAATGCAAAGAAGTGCAAAATAATGCACCTGGGAAACAAGAACCCAGGGGAAGAGTACACAATGTGGGGGGGAGGTATTAACAACAACAAAAAAGGAAAGGGACCTGGGGGTAATCATATCAGATGACCTTAAGGTTAGCAAGTAATGTGAGAAGGCAGTAGGGAGGGCTGGGGGTATACTGGGATGCATAGGGAGAGGCATCAGCAGCAGAAAACAGGAAGTTGTTATCCCTCTGTACAGACAGTTGGTGAGACCCCATCTGGAATACTGCATCCAGTTTTGGATACCCCATCTCCGCAAGGACATAGACAGGATAGAGGCAGTCCAGAGAAGGGCAACTAAAATGGTGCAGGGTCTGCACGGAAGACATATGAAGAGAGACGAAAGGAGCTTAATATGTATACCCTCGAGGAAAGGAGGAGGGGGGACATGATAGAAACTTTAAGTACCTCAGTGGAATCAACAAAGTCCAAGAAGGTAGCATCTTTCAGAAAAAGAGACGTGCAAGAACAAGGGGACACAATTTAAAGATAGAGGGGTGGTTCAGGCGCAATGTGAGGAAGTATTATTTCACAGAGAGGGTAGTGGATGCATGGAACTGCCTTCCTGAGGAGGTTGTGGGGTCTAAAACTGTGGGAGAATTCAAGAATGCATGGGACAGACATAAGGCAATTCTTGTGGGGGGTAGGAAGACATAGGCTGTTGGTTAACTAGGATCTGCGGCCTAGCCTGTAGGTAGGGAAATGGGCACACTAGGTGGGCCAAGCAGTCCTTATCTGCCGTCAAAGTCTATGTTTCTATGTTTCTATGATGAATTGGCAACTTGTACATTCTGCAGAATTCGCTTCACTTTGCTCATCCCTAGATGGCTGTCATTTTTCAAATCCCCTCTGAAACATATTTTTCCAGTCACTCTGCAAATCACATTTTCAATGGGATTTAAATAATTCCACCTGCCTTGGTCATAACATCAGGTCATATAAAGACTATGTTGGGAATTTGGCATCAAAATATCAAAAAATAAAAGTATGAAGAAATGCTAAATTTATAAAGATGTTCTTTATTCTTTTCACCATTATTTCACCTCTATTTCCCTTAGCTCAGTGAAACCCAAAGTCCACAAAACTATGTCTAATGTGGGAAGAAAGGTCTGCCCACTGTCTCTAGAAGAGAACTGGTTGCAGAACAAGAAACAGAAGTCCAGAGCTACAGATTTTTTTTACTAATTAATCACTTCTGTCTCAGCAGGAGTAGTACATGTTTGGATTAAGCAAACAGATACTTTATTAGAAGAAGGGGGTCTCATTCAAGTAAAAAAAGTGTTTTTTTCTGAGGAAGGGGCAGTATCAGCTTAATTTTCTGAGAGCAGAGAGTGAATCTAATTGGGGGTGTGGCTTAGCAGCTTAGGTGTACAAAAGCAGCTGTCTCCAATTACAGCTTCCAACTGTTTCTGGTAGAAGAGAACTGGTTGCAGGGCAAGAAACAGAAGTCCAGAACTACAGATTTTTTTTTTACTGCTTAATCACTTCTGTCTCAGCAGGAGTAGTACATGTTTGGATTAAGCAAACAGATACTTTATTAGAAGAAGGGGGTCTCATTTAAGTAAAAAAAAGTTTTTTCTGAGGAAGGGGGCAGTCTCATCTTAATTTTCTGAGAGCAGAGAGGGAATCTAATTGGGGGTGTGGCTTAGCAGCTTAGGTGTACAAAAGCAGCTGTCTCCAATTACAGCTTTCAACTGTTTTTGGCAGAAGAGAACTGGTTGCAGAGCAAGAAACAGAAGTCCAGAACTACAGATTTTTTACTAATTTCCCTCCTTCCTACCCTTCCACCCTCCCACCAAAAGCCAGTTCTAGTTTTATAGCCATTGAATTTGACTGACAACAGGAACTTCCTGTTTGGCAGTAGGAAGGGAAGGATCACTGAGACACATTAGTTTCAGCAACCTTGAAGGAACCTAAAAAAAAAAAACTCTCTATCCCCCCTGGCTGCTGGAGGTCTGAATCCAAGCACGGAGGAAGGAGACTACTGAAGACTACAGGAAGTTCCTGTCCTAAAACAGGAAGAGTGAGAGTTGTAAGGGCACATAGGCAGTAGGAAAGTAAGTGTAAAAATACATAGAGGGGACACAAAATAAGTTAAGATGGGAGTGGTGCAGTGCAATGGCTGTGGAGCAGCAGTGTTCTGGGAGACATTCTGGAGGCTGTGATGCTACCCTGTTTGCAGGCACCTCTCTGGTCTGAGGAAGGAGGTTGCCCATCTCCAAGCTGACCTGGCTAGGATTCATGAAACCTCTTCCCTCACCCAGAGACCACCAGGGCCACCACCATTACCTCAGAGGTTGCCAAGAAAGAGGAGTGGTTGGACCAAAATGGGCTGAGGGAGGGAGAGGGTGGTAGAACAGAGGTGCATCCCTCCAGTTGTAGCTCTCCACAATTCATATGCTGTTCTGTCAAAGAGTGGTTCCTCTATGGAGGCACCTGCAGTGGAGACAAAGGAGGATGCTGGGAACCTCCACAAAGGAGACCCACAGGAGGGTGGCATGAGACCCCACAGGGGAAGGAAACAACTGCTGGTGGGGGACTCAATCATTAGGGGGTAGACGTGGGGGAGGACGGGGATAGGAAGGTAAGGTGTCTGCTTGGAGCCACGGCTTGGAGGGACAGGAAGTGAAACCTCAGGATCGTGGTAGCAGCTGCATGAGGGAAGGAGTTGGATGTCATTGTACACCTAGGGACAAATGACCTGACTGCAAATGGGATCAGAACAGTGCAAGAGGAGTTTGTGGAGTTGGGGAGGGGTTTTAGATAAGTAGCATGAACAGTAACCTTCTTGGAGGTGCTGCCTGTCTATGGCAAGGATGATGCTAGGGTATTCCACACCATGGGATTCAATGAATGGTTGAAAAACTGGTGTGGCACTCAGGGTTTTGGCTTCATTGGGGACTGGGGAGCCACCTGGAGGGATGCAGGCTAATACTGGAGCGATGGCCTGCATCTGTCCAGGGGGGATCCAGGATCCTAGGTGACAGGTTTAAATGCTTCTTTGGCAAGAATTTAAACTAGCCAACGAGGGAAGCACTGAAAAGGAGCAGGGAAATCCCAGCATCCCCCCAGCAAAGCACAGTAGTTAGAGAGGTAAACACCAAGGCAGAGACGTCAGCAGGGAGCAGGACAGGGAAAAATGCAGAAAAAGGTGTTAAGGAATGGGATGGGGCTAAAAGGGGTAAGGCCACAGGGTTTTAAATAATTGATTAGAAGTTTTTTTCTTGGAACAATGCTAACTATACAGAAAGTATTTATATAGGTTTTCTAGAAGTGTTATGTTTGTTAAACACAGTGAGGCAAGTGCTATGCATTTTCACAATGTTTTAGCACTTTTATCAGGAAAACGCTAAGCAATTTTTGGAGTTAAATAAAACCCTGGACCACAAAAAATAAATGGAAAGTGAAGAGTACCAATACCCGTAGACTGTGCAACAAGCTCCCTGAACTAGTGGTCTTAATGGAAGAGGGATGCCTGGATATTGTGGCAGTCACTGAAACATGGTGCACAGAGAACCATGAGTGGGAAGTCAACATACCAGGATACACAGTCTACAGGAGGGACAGGGTGGGTAAAAGAGGAGGAGGAGGAGGAGTAGCTCTCTATATAAGGGAAGGGATTAAAGCAACAGAACTAAATAGTAAACAGGAAGTTGATGAGTCATTATAGGTCACCCTGGAGACAGGAAATGGCACCACAATCCACATGGGGGTTTTGTACAGACCCCCATCTCAGGGGGTGGAAATGGACAAGAAAATGATAGAAGGCATCCTTAAAATGGCAGAAAAAGGGGAGATATTGTTGATGGGGGACCTGAATATGCCAAATGTTAACTGGAGTACCTTTGCTGCAGGCACATCCAAGAGCAGGGTCATTCTTGATGCCCTACAGGGGGCATGCCTCAAACAGCTAGTGTTGGAACCCACTCGGGAGGGAGAAATCTTAGACTTGGTACTTTCAAATGGGGAAGGATAAAGGATCTCATATTTAGAAGGGGGTAGCCATCTGGGAGCAAGTGACCACCAACCAGTGTGGTTCACAATAAACACAGCCATAGAGTCAAGCCATACAAACACAAGAGTATTGGACTTTAGGAAGGCTGACTTTGGGAAAATGAGAGAGTGCCTTAGAAAAGCACTAGCAAATGGGCAAGAAGGAGGGGTGGAGGAACAATGGGGAATAATCAGAATAGCCATCGCAGAGGAAACAAGCCTTTGTGTGAAGCAAATCAATAAAACAAAATAAAGGAAAAAAACACTATGGTTCTCAAAAGAGGTGGCAGGAACAGTTAAGAAGAAAAGGATAGCATTCAGGAAATATAAGAAAACACAGAAGGAGCAGGACAGATAATTTTATCAGTTAAAGCAGAAGGAGGCAGGGAAGGCAGTCAGAATAGCAAAGGCACAAACTGAGGAAAAGATAGCCAACTCTGTTAAGAAGGGGGATAAAACCTTTTACAGGTACATTAGGGAGTGAAGAAAGACCAAGGGAGGGATACAGAGACTTAATAAAGGGGAGGGAATGTGGGCAGAGGGTGACAGTGAAAAAGCAGGGATTCTGAATGAATATTTCTGCTCAGTATTCACAACAAATGAGGAGGAGGACCAAACAAGGGAGAAACTCTGAATAGGGGGGTCGATACCAGTCCATTCACAGAAGAAAGGGTTTTGAAAGAACTCTTGAAACTGAGGGTGGACAAAGCAATGGGGCCTGAAGGGATTCACCCAAGAATACTAAAAGAACTAAGGGTAGAACTAGTAACACCACTGACTACTCTCTTTAACAAATCATGGGAGGATGGAGTGGTACCTGAGTACTGGAGGAGGGAAAATGTGATTCCACTTCAGAAAAGTGGGAGCAGAGCAGAGGCAGGAACCTACAGACCAGTTAGTTTGACTTCAGTGGTAGGGAAAATGATGGAATCACTTCTGAAGGAAAGAATTATTGAGTACCTAGAGGCCAGTGGGGCACAGGACCCAAGGCAGCATGGTTTCACAGCAGGAAGGTTATGTCAGATGAACCTAATAGATTTCTTTGACTGGGTGACCAAAGTAGTAGACCAGGGAGGGGCTGTGGATATGGCCTACCTAGATTTTAGCAAGGCATTCTACACAGTCTCACACAAAAAATGAATATACAAGTTAGCCAACCTTGGAGTGGGCCCCAGGGTGGTAGCCTGGATAAAAAACTGGCTGGACAACAGGATGCAAAAGGTAATAGTAAACGGAGTCCACAGTGAAGGAAGGAGGATAACTAGTGGGGTACCACAGGGTTCGGTACTGGGAGCTTGGAGGAGTGGTCAAATACGTGGCAGCTCAGATTCAATGCAAAGAAGTGCAAGATAATGTAGCTGGGAAACAAAAACCCAAGGGATGAGTACACAATGGGGGGTGAGTTAATAACAACACCAAAAATCGAAAGAGACCTAGGAGTAATTATATCAGATGACCTAAAAGTGGGCAAGCAATGTGAGAAGGCAGTAAGGAGGGCTGGGGGGGATACTGGGATGCATAGGGAGAGGCATCAACAGTAGAAAACAGGAAGTTGTTATCCCTCTTTACAGATAGTTTGTGAGACCCCATCTGGAGTACTGCGTGCAATTCTGGAGACCCCATCTCTGCAAAGACATAGACAGAGTGGAGGCTGTTCAGAGGAGGGCAATCAAAATGGTGCAAGGTCTGCACCAGAAGACATACGAGAAGAGACTAAAGCAGCTTAGTATGTATACTGTTGAGGAAAGGAGGGAGAGGGGGGACACAATAGAAACTTTCAAGTATCTCAAGGGAATTAACAAGGTGCAAGAGGGTAGTATCTTTCAGAAGAAGAGATGTGCAAGAACAAGGGGGCACAATTTCAAAACAGAGGGGGGGACAGCTCAGAGGTAATGTTAGAAAGTATTTTTTCACAGAGAGAGTTGTGGATGCATGGAACAGCCTTCCTGAGCAGGTTGTGGAGTCAGGAACAGTAGGAAAATTCAAGAATGCATGGGACAGACATAAAGCAATTCTAGTAGAAGGGCAGGAGGAAGTAAGCTGTTGATTAACTAGAATCTGCAGCTTATCCATCAGGTAGGGAAATGGGCAGACTGGGTGGGCCAAGCGGTCCTTATCTACCATCAAATTCTATGTTTCTATACTGTTCTTCTAACTTGTAACAGTATGCTGACAAATGCTTGCTTTTTGTTGTTGTTCATGTACAGTAGGTGAGCAACTGTATATGACTACAAACTTGACAGTAAACAAAAAATACGTATTTGCACAAATCTAATACATAAAGGTCTCACCAAAATGTACAATTATTTGCGTGCTTCATGATATTCCCAGTTTGCATAAAGTTTCTGTATACAGTAAGAAGACACAATGATTTAGTCTTCAATTATGGCCAGTATATGTGTCACTTATTACAGAACTAAAGTTATTATTCATCACTTAATACAAGTAAACATGTTCATCCATGATATGCCCACTGGACAATCACAGGGAACATTCAGGGTTATAGGTAAGACTAGTAAAGTATGTTGGCAGATAGAAAAGGAGCATGAGCAATGGCAAAGGAAAGGACTAAAGAAGAAAACAAAAGTTGGAATGTAGGTCTGCTGATAGGGAACAAAGAGAAAAATTGTCGGGGTGGAGAACAGCCCCCACTTTCACTGAAAAAAAAGGCTCTTTTTCTTAAAATATCATTCAGTAAGGGATTATGCAATTTTATGTAAGGCTACATAATCTCCTTTTGCCATACAATAGTAGCTAAAGCATATGTTTCACTTGCATTTTAGACCTGAAAACACATTGGCCCAGATATTCAAAGTACACCAGGCTGTGGCACAAGCTTGGGTGAGCTCAACTGGCTGCGCAGGGGTGTGGACTGGGCAATATTCAATGGAGCTGCACCATGGCTCAGCAGCGTTGAATATCACACCCTGGCCACCCGCAGTGTGTGCATGGTGCAGTGGCATTGCGCTAGCACAAGTGGCCAGAGTGGAGCATGGGGATGCGCTAGCCCAAGTTCCATTGCACTATGCACAGCAACCGCGATATTCAAAACTTGACATGCAAATGGAGCCATAATGTATGCAAGGTGCAAATGGGGCCATTTGCATGTCATTATGGCACCATTTGCATGCAGGTGCGCCGATCCCCGACGACTTGCGCCTGGCGCCCTGCCAGGCAGCAGCCCTTGGGGACCGATGCCCCCTGCAGCCGGCAATGTGCTCCACAGCCCGATCGCAGGCATCTGTATATAAAAATAGAAATAAGTCCAATATCTCTGGTGGTCCAGTGGACCGCTATCTGCCTGATCGCGGGCATTTGTAATTAAAGATAGACATAAGTCCAATATCCCTGGTGGTCTAGGGTACCCCCCTCCCTGCTCCCTCCGGTCAACCAGCTGGCGGCAGCACCCCCCCGCCTGCAGCCCTGCAGCCTGCCGACTGACACCGTCGGTGGGGCTGTCGCCCATTGGTTCACAGCATGAGCCAATGGGTGTCTACGTACTACACATTCAAATATGTAAATGATTCATTCACATATTTGAAATGTATAGTAATTGTGAGCTGCATGCCCATTGGCTCATGCTGTGAACCAATGGGCTGACAGCCTACCGGACGGTGCAGTCGGCGGCGGCAGGGTGGCAGGTGGTGGTGCTGCCGCCAGCTGACCGGTGGGGCGGGGCTCAGTGGGAGGGTGGGGAGGCACCCTAGACCACCAGGATATTGGACTTATGTCTATCTTTAATTACAAATGCCCGCGATGGGGCAGATAGCAGTCCACTGGACCACCAGGGATATTGGACTTATTTCTATCTTTATATACAAATGCCCGCGATAGGGCAGAAAGCGATCCACTGGACCACCAGGGATATTGGACTTATTTCTGTCTTTATATACAGATGTCCGTGATCGGGTAGACAGCGATCCACTGGACCACCAGGGATTTTGGACTTATTTCTATCTTTATATACAGATGCCCGCGATCGGGCAGATAGCGGTCCACTGGACCACCAGGGATATTGGACGGAATTCTTTTTTTTAACTAATGCCCGCGATCAGGCAGACAGTGGTCCACTGGACCACCAGGGATTTAGGGGATCTGATTATTTTACTTAGCCTGCGATCGGGTGGGCAGCAGTTCACTGGACCACCAGGGATATTGGACAGATGTTGTTTTTTTTTTACAAATCCCCATGATTGGGCATTTGGTGGTGCCGTCAGGTGCAGCTGGAGCTCAGGTGGCCACCCATAGGTGGCAGCTGCCGTGTTGCACCCTGCAATGCAGCAGCTCACCTGTGGGTGGCTATTAGTTGTTCCTTTTTTTTTGGATCAACTTTGTGCTGGCGCAGGTAGGGGTTGCGCATGCATGGCTCTGCACATCCTGGGCAGAATATCGGGCTGTGCAGAGTATGCATGGGCACGCCCCCCTCCACTTATGCCTGCATGCATTACTGATGTGCTTTGGCACATCGGGATTTGTGCCACGCACGTTTCCCTTTTGAATATCGCTACCGGGCTGTTATCAGTAATACGACATGCAACACTGTTACGCCATGCACAACCCTTTTGAATATCTGGGCCATTATGTATAAGATATATACAGTACCAGACCAGTCTAGCAGTGCCACCAAGGAAGAAACCCAACAGCTCTGCAACCCCATGATGGGACTTCAACACTGAACTTTTGGAGCCTGAGTAGCACCAAACTATTTGGATTTTGAGATCATAAAAGAGATGTCAATGAATAAAAACAGCCCTATAGCCAAATATAGAACAGCATTTATGAATAATGCAGAAGTGTATATCTATCATCTCTGTCAGAGGTAAGGCATGGAGAAACAGCTTACATGGGTGCAAAACTGAGCTAAGGATCAAAGGTGGTGCAGTATGAGTGCACAAGGAACCAACCTCCACCTTCCAGTGACCATAATGCCATTCTATTTACTCTACAAAAAGATTACATATAATACTGGCACAACAAAAACTCTAATTTTGTATGAGAAAGCTAACATACCAGATATGAAAAATGAAATAAACAAAATCAATTGGAACACTGCTTTTAAAAATCTTCCTATCCATGAATGCTGGGGCTTCTTTAGAAATACAGTAATCTACCTAAGGGATAAACACATCCCATCTAGGTAACAATACAAAAATACAAAACATTACCCAAAATGGCTTAGTAAACCAAGTAAAAGACTACTTAAACACAAAGATAAAAACTACCAAAACTGTCTTAAATCCAATACAACAAACAACTGGGTGGCCTATCTTAAAATACAAAAGCAATGTAAGACTAAAATCAGGAAGGCAAAAACTAAGTGGGAGTAACATCTTGCAAAATCAGCAAACAAAACAAATGGAAAGTACTAATATACTAACATACTAATTGCCAGCAGATTAGGCCTTATGGTCTACTGAGTCTGCTCGAACCTCAGATCCCTAGTTGGGTGCCGAGGCCCTCCCCCCTTGTGTTCCAGAAACCCCTATCATCCATCCCCACCCCTCTGGGCCAGGACATCATCTGATACATCCGCTTTCTGTGTCTGTCCCACCTTCTCTTGAAACCCTCCACTGTGGATCTCTGAACCAGCTCACCAGGCAGTGCATTCCAAGGGTCCACCACCCTCTCAGTGAAAAACCTCCTCCTCTTTTTCCCCCTCACCCTTCCACCTTCCAACTTCAAACCATGCCCTCAGGTAATACCTCCTTGCTTTAGTCTAAGGATCCCCTCCATGTTTACCCTATTTATTCCTTGAGGTACTTGAAGACCTCAATCATGGCTCCCCCTGCCTCTCCTCTCCTCCAATGAAAACAGGCAGAGCTCCTCAAGTCTGTCCTCATACGTCAAATCCCCTAGTCCTCATATCATCTTAGTTGCCCTCCTCTGTACCCTCTCCAGGAGCTGTCTGTCCCTCTTCAAGTGTGGTCTCCAGTACTGTACACAGTACTCAAGGTGTGGTCTAACCTGTCCATTGTACAGCGGCAGAATCACTTCCCTGCTCCTAGAGGTGATCCCCCTTACAATGCATCCCAACATCCTGTTTGCCTTGCTAGCCACTCTCCTGCACTGTTCAGAGTTATTCATACATGCATCCACCATGACCCCTAGGTCTTTTTCCCCTGTTGAGGCCTCCAGTGCCTCCCCTCCCAGGGTGTACCTGTGTTTAAGGTTTCCCCACCCAAAATGTAACACCTTGCACTTGGTGATATTGAAATTTAATTTCCATGTATGAGCCCAGCTTTCCAGGGTGTCCAGGTCCCCTTGCAGTGCCAACCTACTCTCTTCCTCCTCAACTACTGCTCCCATCTTGGAGTCATCAACGAAGAGACTCATTTCACACCCTATACCCTCCCTGATGTCTGATATGTATGCATTAAATAGGATCGGACCCAAGACCGAGCCCTGCAGTACCCCACTACCGACCTCTCTAGGGTTTGAGAGCTCCCCACCGACCACTCCTCTCTAGGTGCATCCAGCTAGCCAGTTTTCAGTCCATCTGACCATCAAAGGGCCTACTCCCAACCCCATCAGTTTCTCCACCAGACCATTGTAGAGGACAGAGTCAAATGCCTTGCTGAAGTCCAAGAATAATACATCCACAGGCTTTCCCCTGTCCAGTTCTTATGTTACCCATTCATAGAACTCCACAAGTTTGGTTTGACATGATCTACCTGGCACAAACCCATGTTGCTGACTATCCAGACCTCCCACCTCCTCCAAGCACACCCCCAATCGTTCCTTTAGTATACTGTCCATTAATTTTCACACCACCGAGGTCAAACTGATGGGTCTATAGTTACCTGGTACTTCCCTTGACCCCCCTATATGGATTGGCACCCCATGTACCTCTCGCCAATCCCTAGGTACCCTCCCTGTCTCAAGTGACCTGTTGAAGAGCTCCTTCAGGTGTGCAGCCAATATGTCCACCAATTCCCATAGTACTCTCAGATGAATGCCATCCAGCCCAGGAGATTTACCTTTCTTTAGGGCCTTGAGGGCTACGCACACCCTTTTGGTGGAGATTGCATCATCCATCCCCTCCACCTTACTGGCCTTTTTATCCTTATCCTGATGTGACACCCCTGGGGTACCTCTCCCTCCCTATTGCTCCATTTCTGTTGCTCCCCTTATCCCACTCACTACTGCTTCTATCCCCATTGTGCCTTGCTTTGTAGATATCCCATCCCCCTCCCTAGTGAACACAGAGGTGAAGTACTCATTTAATACATCTGCCTGGTCCCTCACCTCTTCCACCCACCCTCCTTCTGATCTCAATCTGCCGAGACGGCCCTTAGTTTTCTCCACTCCCCAATGTACCAGAAGAAACCTCTCGTCCCCTCCATGTATCCCCTGTGCCAGCCACTGCTCTTTACTGGACTTTGCCCCCTTCACCATCTGGGTGACTTTTCTAGATGCAAGATGGTACATTTCCTTTACCCTATCCCCTCTTGTTGTTTTATATTTTTTGTAGGCCGCCTTCTTTTCTCTGACTGCTACCTGAACCTCACTGGACCACCAGCATGGTTTATGTGACCTTGCTCCCTTACGTTTCACCTTAGCACAGGTCCTGACTGCCTCATGAAGTCCCCGTTTTATGACCTCTCATCTCTTTTCTACATTTGTCATTGATGTAATCCCCTTCAAGTGATCCTTGAGAATATTTCCCATGCCCACAAAGTCTGCCCCCTGAAGTCCACTGCCAGTGTCCTAGATCATTCCCCCCCTTCCCCATGCTTATTTGAAACCAGACAGTATTATGGTCACTCCAAGTCAGGGGATCCTCTACAGCCAGGTCCCTTACCAGATCACCATCTGCCAGAACCACATCCAGGACATGCCTCTCCCTTGTGGGCTCCATCACATGCTGTGTTATGAACACATCCTGGAAGCCGTCTAGCAGCCTCTGCTCCTTGGCCACCTTAGAAGACATGGTTCCCCAGTTTGTACCTGGCATATTAAGGTCCCCCATCAACACCACTCCTTCCCCTTTTGGTTCACACTGGGCAATTACATTGTCCAGCAAACCATCCTCCAGAACATCATCCATCCCAGGGGGCCTATATACTACACCCAGCTTGACCTTACCTCCTGCTGGGGTTCATAAGGTGACCCATAAGGCCTCCATGTTTCCCTCTGCCTCTTCTACCCTAGTAATTTCTATGTCATCTCTAATGAACATAGCCACTCCACCCCCCTCTGCTCTCCTTTCTATCCTTCCTAAGCATAGTGTACCCCCACACATTTAGGTCCCAGTCATGGTTTTTGTTGGCCCACATTTCCATGACCGCCGCCATAGCCCCCCCTCGAACAGCATGGCCTGGAACTCTGGCAACTTGTTTCCCAAGCTCCTGGCATTTATTAACACCACCCCCACCCCTTTTCCCTGATCCTCTTTGTTGAACCCTACCCAGGTTCATTATACTTCCATCCTGCCTCTGCTCCTCCTGAAACATCCTCCCCCAGTCTGTTTCCCCCCTCCCCCCCTTGGGTTTGAAGGCTACTCCCCTCATCCGGAGGAGGGGGCTTCTGGTCAGTGCCTCCCTTATCCCTCCCCCCTCACAAGTTTAAACCCCACCTTTCTTGAATGTAGTCAGCCACACCCTGTTTAAGGACTTCCTTCCCTAATGGGGCAAGATGAAGTCTGTCCTTGGCATGCAGTCCCTTATCCTCCCAAACTCCTTTCCTGTTCCCTAACACCCCCAACCCACTCTCTTCACCCCACTTCCTGAGCCAGTCATTAACCTCTGTTATCTTCATTTTTTTTTCTCCATTGAGGCCTTTGGTACTGGCAATATCTCTGAAAAGGAAATGTTGCATCCATTATCCTGACAGACTCTGGCAAGTTCTTGGAACCTTGCTTGGATTTCCAAAATGCTATTTCCCTCTAGATCGTTAGTTTCCAAATGCACCAGGAAATCCAGTTTCCCTCCACAATCCCTAACCAGTTCATACACCATGAACTTTGCTCTGTGCACTGTCAGCCCAGAGATACTCACTACCTTCACCTGGCTATGGCATCCACCCCCCTGTCCCTCCCACTGAATACCCCTAATCATTGAGTCTCCCAATAACAGGACCTTAACACTGCCATCATCCTTATGGTTACCGCCACTATGAGCTCTTAACCCCCATCCCCCCCTTATTCGTGATCTCAATTCCATGAGAGTCTTCCTGCCTTATTAGCAACCCCCTTGTCACCCTCCCCTTTCTGCCTCCCTTGTTATTTTGCCCACTTAACTCAGACCCCCTGAATAGGTGTCCCTTTAACCCTCTCTTATCCAAACCATTTATCCTGGCCTTGATGGTTCCCTGTCCCCCATGCCGCCATCCTCCCTCCATGTAATAGTACCCTACCTCATGAGGCCCTCTGTGGGTCCCCTTTTACCTGGGCCCCATCAACCCATTATGAACCCCCTTCTGAAGGGGCCGCTCCTACCTCCTTGTCTGCCAGTTTCTCTCCAGTCGTGCTCTCCTCCTCATGTCTGCAATATGTTGCATCTACCCATCTATTTAACATTTATGTTTCCTTCTCCCTCTGGGATCTTCTATCCTTTCACTTTGCTGGTCTGCTGATGCCCTATGGTATCTGACTCCCTCCCTCCCTCCCCGGCCTCTGTATCAGTTTCCTCATTTCCACCAACCCCTTCTTCCCCCTCTAGGTTGCTTAGTAGCTCAAATTTATTGTAACACTCTATGCCAGCCTCCATCAAGTAACCTGAGTTTCCCCCGACTACCCCTCTAAACTGCCCCTCTTCCTTCCCTCTTGCCCTGTTCTGTTTAGGAGCTCCCTTCCCACAGTCTGCTATTTTAGGCTTCCCCACAACAGCCCCTCCCTTCTCACTGTCTGCTCTTCTAGGTTTCCCCACAACAGCCCCTTCTGACTCTTCCCCCTTCATTCTCTTTACATTCGGAATGTTTACCCTATACGTTTTCCCCTTAGCATCAACATCCCTATCTAAGGGTCCTCTGTCCCTAATATCCCCCCTCCTGCTTACTGTAACATAACGTCCTGTAATTTCTGAGCATTGCCCCAGCCTCCCCTCAGCCCCACCCTTCTGCCATCCATATCCACACCCCTTATCCATGGACACCTCCCCAACTCCCCCAGCTTACTCCTTAACCAATATACTTCACTTCTGATACAAGATAGCTGTCTACAGAGTGGGCAGCCTCCCTCCCTCTCTCCAGGCCCAGTTGAGAATCTTTGCCATCCCACAGCCTATGCAGCCTACAACTCTTCCGAAGATGCCTGCCATGGTGGAATGTGGCCACCCTGCTTGTCCCTCTCTGTTCTTAATGGCACTCACACCTTTTCTCAGTCCCTTCCCCCTGGAATACAGTCTCTCTCTTTATACTGACTGCAGTTATTTATGAACCCAATTTCAACCCCAACAATAAAGTTCCTAAGTCTCACAAACACATACAGTCCAGTGTGTGTCCGGTCCCACTAACAGTGTGTGTATACAGACATCAGGTACTGTATGATGTCACAGGCTCACCAGTTCCTGTTGCTTCAAATTTCAGTCACAAACAGAAATGCACAGCCCTTCAATCCCAACCCTCAGTGGCTTTTCAGTATTTAAGAAAGCCTACAAAACAGGGTGGGTGGGAGGACTCTATCACCACCAGGCAAACATAATATTTAAATTTCACTCTAATTATCACTGCCAAACGAGTGTTCCCACACCCAGCACACAAGCCCCAATAGTTATAATATCATAGCCCAAGTAACAGTTCTAACTCAAAGTAGTAATTTTTAACACACAGAACTAATTTGAAGTACAAAACTATTCAAATATTTCAGTTAAAACAAAAGGTAAGACCAAACCGCTCTCCTGAACAACCTCCTACTTCTATATAAATCCCCTTAAAAAACAATTTGTCAGGTAGGGCCTTTACAACTAAATAATACATTAATTCATGAACCTAAGGATATGGCAAATATCTTTAATAAAAAATTATTTGAAGTCTTTAGTACTGACCAAAACATTGCATAAAGTTTCAGTCAGAATGATGCTTGTCATATTACCTTCCCAGTGGATTTAATTAATAAAAAACTATTTGCTCAAAAAGGTAAAACTTGTCCTGGCCCAGATAACATCACAGGCCACTTATTGTACTTAATGGTGGATTATCCTGTTTATCCTCTTAAATTAATATTTGAGGGATGTCTTTCTAACAATTTTGTTCCAGTTGAATGGAAACATGCCCACATAATCCCCATCCATAAAAAAGGGCCAAAATCATCATGACAGAATTATAAACCTGTCAGTCTTACATCGTCCATTTGTAAGGTATTGGAAAGCCTGATTAAATATCTGATTGTGGTTCTGGATAGTCATGACCCTGAGCAGCATGGATTTAAACAGGGTAGATAACCAACCTAATGTGTTTTATATGAATCTGTTAACTCTCAGTTGGATAAGAAAATTCTGTATGATGTAATATTTATTGATTTCAGTAAGGATTTTGATGTAATGACTCACTGGGCCCTGAAGGAAAAATGGCAACATTTTCAAATTAACATAAATGTTATTAATTGGATATGTAACTGGTTTTCTGGTAGGACACAGAAAGTACCAATAAATGGTGAATGTTCAGAAATAGGTCATGTTACTAGTGGGGTCCCACGGGGATCAGTCTTGGGTCTCTTTCTTTTCCAAGCTTTTATATCAGACATGACCAGAAATTGTATTTCTGCCTCTATTAAATATGCAGATGATGTTAACATTGGTGGCCCCTGTGCAAATCTTCAGCAGGCAGATACTATCCAACATAACTTAGAAAACATGTTTGCATGGGTTACTAAATGGGGCATTAAATTAAATACCAGTAAATGTAAAGTTATGCATCTGGGCCCACATAATCCTCAAGCTTCTTATGTCTTGGGAAGCTCCACACTACACACGTGTGATGAGAAAGACTTTGGGATTATTGTCTCAAATGACTTAGAGCATTCTAAACAAATCAATGAAGTTATTAATAAAACTAACAGGGTCATTTGGTCAATCAGATGTAACACAAAATCCTGAGATTCCAATGTTATGATGCCCTTATTTAGAGCATATGTTAGACCCATTTAGACAATGCCTCCCAGTTGTGGAGCCCATTTTAAGGATCTGATTGCAGTCTATTGGAGAAAGTGCAGTGGAATTACACAAAATGCATACACGGTTTATACAACATGCCATATGAAAAAAGATTAACGTCACTCAATCTAATGACATTAGAAACACATCGTTTAAGGGGTAATTTACTTTTCCTGTTCGATATCATTTATGACCCCTACATAATGACCGAACATGGTCTTGAGTTTAATAGCAATGTTTGTGATACTAGAGGACACCCACTTCAACTTGCAGGCAAACATTTCAATTATAAATGTAGAAAGTTATTTTCCACCCTTAGGATCATAAATCCCTGGAATAAGTTACCTCTGGATATTGTTGTCAACAAAACTAAGACTGAATTTAAAAAACGTCTTGATAACTTTTTGCTATCAGGACAGATACTAAACTATTATGCATTATATTAGTATAGGATCGCTCACTGGCCAAATAAGCCCTCTCACTCCTTACCATCCTTACTATGATTCTTAGTATGACCTTACTGAGGTTCCTTGCTCTTGAGTACTAACTCACAAAGTCCACCTCTGGTTTCAGATCAAATTAGCATTGTGCATTACTGTGGGAGATTAAACTCTGATAACACAACTCATATATTTAAGCATTGGATATAGCATTACAAAATACTATTTCATAGAGTTGTGCAAAAAAAAAAAACCTTCCACCGGCGGAATTTCCTTGAAAGTCGGATTTTCACTTCTGTGAAAGTGCGGAAAACAGATTAGCAACTTTCACAGAAATTCCGACTTAGAACGGCAGAATAAATGAATTGCGGATTAGTCTATTAAGATGTGGAGAAAAAAGTCTGCAGAACTGATTACTGAACTGTGGAATAATTACATGAATTGTAGAATCATTTATCAAACTGTGGAAAAAAAATTTCTCAGAATTGTTTTTCTGCAGTTCATGTGTATTTTTCTGCAGTTCAGCCAAAAAATCCTTCAGAACATGGCAAAAATCCACCAAACACATTCAGAAGATTCCAATCTTGCCACTGGCATAAATTTGGAACATTTTGTGAAATTTCCAAATTTTCGCTGAAAATCTGCAAAAGCGGAATTCACAATTTTCTCCCACCCCTACTATTTCATTATGCGGTCTGGTGCATTGAGCATATATATATATATATATATATATATATATATATATATATATATATATATATATATATATATATATATTTTTTTTAAGAGATGCACAGTACATTTATAGTGGTTAGTACAGGATTCCAGCTACTGCAGGCTATGGTTCTTTGTTCCCCAGCAGGCAGGGGCAGAGCACGTATACAAGTGAGGCACTTGATTACTACAGAAATGTGACAGGGTGACCCCTGTCATGAGTAGAGGCTTGGATATTCTTTCAAATATCCCCCCCAAGAAATGATAGAGAATAAGGTGCCTATGTGAAGGTAATAGACATAGCACTAAATACCTATACAAAGGCCTGTATCTTTAAATACTGCCATATAGCAAGTAAAGGGATACATATGTAGTGCACAGGACAGGAACAGAAATTTGGTTAATTCTGTAACCCTGTCTCTGCTATTGTATGCCTGTGGCTTTTAGTAAACAGAAAGCAAGATAGGAAATTGTCGGAGGCTCTTGCCACCCTAGTTTGTATCATTAAATAAGTTATGCCCCGATAGGAAGATGAGGGTCTTCCCTTATTCCCATAAAGTTCCTAATGCTTATAGTCTTTGGAAATATATGAAGCTAGTAATTAAAGTTGTAGGAGTACTTTAAAATGTATAAAGTGCCTGAGAATAAAATAACAGAGGACTAAAATGCTACAGTGGCATTAAGAGTGAATACATGTTGCCACAAGATAAAGTGCAGACATGCTATGGGCAGACAAATGTATATTTAATGTACAAATTGGTATAAAGGTACAGCAGATAAAATTAGTTAGAAACTGTAGGTATAAACAGCCTGACCTGTTCGTAGGATACTTCCTGTGGACTGATTCTTAAAGGAGGACAGCAGCTCCTAGAGGGCTATATTTATATAGAACTGTTGGCTCAGTCATTATGTAAAAAAAGGTAGAGTTCTTTAACAACAATTAAGGGTTATTTTCTGATAGAAGCCTAGAATAAAGGCATAATACGAAATATTGGTTCCCTGGGAATATAGTCTAAACAAAAAGGCTTAGAAGTAACCCTTTTCATTCTGTATAGATTGGGTTACAAGCCTAAGGGGACCTTACAGAACTTAACTGAACAAGTACAGGTAGATCACCTGACAATGATGTCACCCAGGGTAGATATTTAAAAATATTCTACCATCAGGGGTGTTAAGATAGACAGAGATCCAGATAGAGAGTCAGTCTGGAACTGATGATCTGAGGGATAAAACCTCAGAAGAAAAAGTGTGGGTGTTCCCACTAAGGCAGAAGCAGTTAAATATTACTAGGTGCAGCAGTTGTTCTCTTGATGCTGAACTAATGACAATCTTACTTTCTGTAAGAACTTGAATCATTTTACGGAGTGACAAATAAAATGATAAATGCCAAAGTGGCATTTTTTATGCACTGATTTTGGTTGTCTGCCTGCAATTTGTCTCTTGATCAAGTGACCCTATGACAGTAAGGTTGCATGTTATTTACCAATATAGTTTACCCTGCAAGTAAAACATGAAATGGCACTAACACTTACACAAAGCCAGCCTTTCACAAAAGCTGTGTTGCCCTCCTCCCCCAATGTAATGGGAGTACAAGATGGAAAATGGGTTGAGTTTGCGCTATATTACCCAGTTAGAAGATCACTGATTTATGAAGAAACCAGAAAACATTTTTTACTCTGGACAAAAGGCAAAGACTCCCCTCCTTCATTAAATACTGTATCCCATTTTATTCATCCACCAAAAACACATGCCAATGTTTCATGACACCCACAACTTTGCATGCCTAGGTTTTCATAAAAAGGAATATACAGTATTACTGTACCTTTCAATGTCAAAGGAAGGGCTATCATCCCGGTACACACTGCATTCATTGCAAGGTTGCAAAGCCTCTAATTTTTCATCTGTTAATTATGTTTAATCTACCAGCATACAGTTCTGCTGAATTAAAATATCATAGCAATAAATATGTCTGATTTTCAGGCCACTAAGTAGTCCCATCCCTGGCACTCTTTTTGCTTAGAGTTGTACAATGTTACTATAAAGAGCTTATCGAAACTACATCCAGTTATATTTTCCCAGGAAGGGCAGTGGGCAGCCTAGAATTCTCTTGTTTCCCATAAAAGCTAATGGCAACATCAGAGCTGAAAAGTAATGTAAATGTTTCAGAATCCTAAAACTTAAAACACACTTAAATACCAACTTGGCTCAAATTACAGTAGTTCCAGAGATTCCTAATTTATACCCTATGTATAAGTTTACAGGATTTCTTTTTTTTTTTGGAAACTTTATTTAACTTTAGAAAGTCTCAGATACACCGAGGCAGGGAGGCTTAAGGCTTCTTCCTCATATTTCAATACATACACTTTATATTTCAGTTTTTTTTAACAATTTCAAGCAGTTTTTATACATCATATATGCATGCAAATAAACTGTCTCTAAGTACCTACAGTATATAGCATGTTCATTTATACTTCATACTCAATTATAGGTTGCTTCTATCCTACAACTATGGGGAATGCTAATGGGAGGCTTCAAAAGGAAGGAAACCAGTCCCGAGGCAATACCTTTTTCATGGGATGCCACACCTGTTCATATTTCTTGATCTGTCCCTTAACATAGTATTGGATTCTTTCCAATTTCATGCCAGCTAGTAGTGAGTTTACCCAGGAGGTAACAGTAGGGGTATCCTTCAGTCTCCAATATTGCACTAATGTATGCATTCCTACCACCACTCCTACCCACCACAGCATGTTTGTCCCCTGCATCTCTCCTCCCCTACCCTCTAGCAGTCCAAAATAAATCTCTACAGGATCCAGTCTAGTTGGAGTCTGGAGGATACTGGACAGCAGGGCAAGAATACCCTTCCAAAATCCCTGAACTGTGTGGCATTCCCAAATCATGTGGAAAAAGTTGTCATCTTGGACTGAGCATTTGGGACATAGTTGGGAGTTTGCTGGGTCATCCTATGGGCTAGAACTGGTATGAAGTAGGTCCACATCAGTGTATTGTATTGGATAGCTCTTAATCTATTATTAACTTAGCAATGTAATATATTTTTTAAGATAAGCATCCAGTCACCCTCTGTCAGACCATCTACTTGAACATCTGTATCCCATTTGCTCTTAATTTTGTCAAATGGATCTGGCATTGCACCCAAGAGGAACCTATAGCAACATCTCTTAAATGTGTTTTTCATGGTTTGACTTACTAAAATCTCTTCCAAGAGGGTTTGAGATGGAATCATCTGACCATCTTGCTCCTCTGACCATGCCTCTATCTTAGCTTTAAGCCTGAGGAACAAAAAGTAGTGTGAAGCATTAAGGTAGAAATAGCTCACCAGTTCCCAATAACCTTTTACCATCCCCCCTTCTAACATTTGGTGCAGGAGGGAGAGTCCATGCATTCAGGCAGCAGATTTTGGCCTCAGGTATCTCCCTTTCATCATCCAGGAGGGAACCAAGGGTAGTATCAGGTGACAATGAAGAGCCCCTGCCCCAGTAGAATATGTGCCAGCCTCCATACTCTCCAGATAGTTATCGTACATGGGTTAATTATTTTTTGTTCCTGTAGACCCCTTAACAAATCCATCAAAAGCTGGTGGTACATGGGGCACTCCTGGGAACTTTCCAGAGCTACCATGGGGGGCAGACCCTTCCTCTCTCAACAGGTCATAAATATGAGCTAACTGAGAGGCTAGATAATAAAGGTGAATGTTTGGGAGACACACCTTGTTTTACTGGATGCCACAATATCTCTTTTTTTATTCTGGGTCTTCCCCCCCTCACCAAAGCCGCTGGGTTACCGTGCCCTCCAAAGATTTTATATGTTTCTGGGGGACAACTGTTGGGAGAGTTTGAAACAAATAGAGAAACTGTGGTGAAATGCTCATTTTTATGAGGTTTACCCTTCCCGGGAGAGTCAGGTGGAGCGCCCCCCATTTAAAGAAGTCTTCTTTAACTTTTCTAATAACTGGGTGGTAGTTAAGGTTTACTGTTTGGGAGAGTTTACTTGGGAGGTGAATTCCCAGATATTTAATCACCACTGAAGGATGGATATTAGTAACTGCTATGGTGATCAATGTTTTCCTTTCTCCCACTCACACTTTCCCCAGTTTATCTTATGGCTAGACAGGGGGCCGTAAATTTCATAAATATTTGTCAGGGCGGGCAGAGCTTTGTATGGTTGGTCCATAAAGAACAATATGTCATCCATGAACAGTGAGATAACATGGTTCTCTCCCTCCACTGGTAGCCTTTAATATCTTTGTGTCCTCTAATCTCTCCAGCCAGGGCTTCGATGGTGAGGTCGTATAGCAAGAGGGACAGGGGTCATCCCTGCCTTGTGCCTCGAGTGAGATTTAATGGCCTTGATACAGTATTATTTGTTAGGATTTGTGCCAGGGGAGAGGAATACAGAGCCCTCAGCCACCCTATGATGGATTCACCCATACCAAATTTCCAGAGTACAGCGAACATGAAAGGCCATTCGACACTGTCAAAAGCCTTCTCGGCATCAAGTGCCAGAAGGCCCTGACCTCCCCCCCTTTTGCTTGGGACCATTTATACATTATATTAAGAGTATAACTCAGAGTGTGTTTGGCCTGACATCCTTTTATAAATCCTCTTTGATCTGGGTGGACCAATCCCGGGAGTATCCTCTCTATTCTGGAGGCCAGAACTTTGGCCAACACTTTATAATCTGCATTAAGAAGAGAAATGGGGTGGTAAGATCCGCACTTGGATGGATCTTTCCTGGGCTTAAGCAACACTGTAATAGTGGGCAGTAATTGAGATGTGGGCTGGGTTCCTCCCTCTACCACTCCCCAGATCACGTCATACATTATGTGTCCCAAAGAATCCCAAGTTAGTTTATAAAATTCTACTGGTATCCCATTGAGCCCTGGTGTTTTTCCCTTTTTGGATTTCCAGACTGCTGACTTAATTTCCTCTAAAGTTAGGAGGCACCTGGGAGGAGCACAAGGTGGCATAAAACTCTTTAACAATGTTGTTAATTTCCTTTTGGTTATATGTAAGCTTCCCACTCGAGTCCTCTTATCCTAAAATAGTTATCTGTGCCCTTTTCCTCTTAACTAACCACATCAGCCATTTCCCTTTATTGTCCCCATCAAAGTATCTGTGGGACTGTGTGATCAGCAGGTCTCACTCTAATCTTCTGGATGTCTAGTGATTGACTTGTCCTTTAAGTCTTTTAAATTCCTTAATGGTTGAAGGTCGGGGACCAGCCATGGCCCTATCCTTCAACTCTTGTATCTGCTTAGTCAGATTTTCTTCCTCTAGAATTTGGAAATTTTTCTTGAAGGCCACATAAGACTTTCTCCTGTAATATATGCCTTCATTGCATCCCAAACATTGTTAATATGTGTATCCCTCCCGTTGCTGATCTCTATAAATTTTTAAGTTTTTCAGTAATTTGGGCCACATATTGTTTATCAAGTAGCAATGCAGGGTCCATCCTCCATTGTGTAGGAGAGGGATTTTTCATATGTGGAGCCAGCATTACCTTTGACGGGGAATGATCTGAAATTATCATTGGCCCATAAGACGCTTCCACTCCACTCCCAACCAGTCTGTGGGACACAAACATATAGTTCAACCTAGTGTATATCTGGTGGGCATGGGAAAAGAAAGAGAACTCCCTATCATCTGGGTGGCATTGCCTCCATGCTTCTACTAATGCCCTTCCCTCTGCTAAGTTTATTAAAGCAGCCATGCTACATGGAGGTGGTCTATTTCTATTACCTGAATGGTCCAACCAGGATTGCAGTAAGTATTAAAATCATCCCCCATCACTATACTATCTGGGTAGGGAGTGAGTGTCACTGCCAGGTGTGTAAACAAATCTGGGGAATCAAAATGTGGGCCAAAAACAGACTCCAGAGTGTATTTTGTTCCCCCAAGGTCTACTTCTGCTATCACATATCTCCCCTTGGGGGTCTGAAACCACTGTGCCTATTTTGTGGGGTAGGTTGGGGCATAGTCATATAGCAACCCTCTGGGCCTTAGATGTGTGGGGCTACCAGCAGGGATCCTACTAGGACACCAGGCACGCCGCCTCTTCCTTTGTTAGGTGGATCTCCTGCAAAAAAAAATCACCCTTCATTTTTTTAATTTGTTCCCATACTTTTTTCCTTTTGACCACCGTTTTTAACCCATTGACATTCCAGGCAACAAATGTTAACCTCTCCATTTAAATTCACTAAAACATGTTAGATAAACATAGATACATATATACATAGACAGCGTTGGCAGATAAGGGCCTATGGCCCACCCAGTCTGCCCATTTGAGCTTGTAAGTTCAGTTTATGTTTTCCCAGAAGTCTGTTGCCCCTTACCCCTGACCTCCAGAATTCCTTTATGTCTATCCCATGCATTCTAAAATCCGGTGATTGTTTCAGCCTCCACCACTTCCTCTAGCAGGGTGTTCCACTTGTCCACCACCCATTCTGTGAAGAAATTCTTCCTCACGTTTCCTCTGAATCGTCCTCCTCCAACTTCATCCCATGCCTCTAGTCCTGGAACATCTTTTCACTTAAAAATAGTGTATTCCTGCACCCTGTTCCTCCCTGTAAGATACTTGTATGTCTCTATCATATCCCCTCTCTCCCTCCTCTCCTCCAGGGAGTACATGTTCAGTTCCTTCAACCTGTCCTCATAGGACTTGTGATGCAATCCATGTACCGTCTTTGTTGCCCTCCTCTGAACCTTCTCTACCCTGTCTATGTCCTTATGTAGGTAAGGTCTCCAGAACTGTACACTGTACTCCAGGTGGGGCCTCACTAGTGTCTTGTATAGTGGAATTATGGCCTCCCTTTTCCTGCTGGTGATGCCCCTACCTATGCATCCCAGCATCATATTTGCTTTACCTGCTGCCTTGTCACACTGTTTTCCTACCTTGAGGTCATCAGAGATGATAACCCCAAGATCCCTTTCCTGCTTGGTGCATGCTATATCCTCATCCCCAACTGATATATTGTGCCAGAGTTTTTGTGCCCCATATGCATTATCTTGCACTTCTTTGCATTGAATTTCAACTGCCAAATCCCTGACCATTCTTCAAGTTTCTGCAGGTCCCGTCTCATTCTGTCTACACCCTCTGGTGCATCTACTCTGTTACAGAGCTTTGTGTCATCAGTGAACAGTGAAATTCTGCCTTCTAGGTCCTGCGCAATGTCACTGATGAAGATATTGAATAGGACCGGTCACAGCACTGATCTCTGTGGTACCCCACTGGTCACTTTTCCCTCTGTGGAGTGACAGCCATTTACCACCACCCTCTGTGTCCTGCTGCCCAACCAGTTACCCACCCAACACACTACTGTCCTGCCCACCCATATTCCCCAGTTTGTGTAATAGTCTTCTATTGGCAGTGTCAAGCCTTGCTTGAAGTCCAGATAGGCCATGTCCACTGCCCTCCTGATCCATCTCCCTAGTCACCTAGTCAAAAATTCAACCAGGTTGGTCTGACATGACCTCCCAGGTGAAACCATGCTGCCTTGTGTCCTGTAGTCCATTGACAACCAGATGTTCCACCAATCTCTTCTTCAGTAGTGCTTCCATGATCTTCCCCACTACTGAGGTGAGGCTGACTGGTCTGTAGTTCCCTGCTTCCTCTTTGTTCCCACTTTTGTATAAGGGGACTACATCTGCTGTCCTCCAGTCTTTGGGTACCTTCCCTGTTTCCAGTGATTGGCTAAACAGGATAGCCAGAGGTTCAGCCACCACCTCTCTTAGTTCTTTAAGGACCCTGGGGTGCACCCCATCTGGCCCCATTGCTTTATCAACTCTTATTACTTCCAGTTCTCTCAGGACCCTTTCTCGCGTAAAGGGACTTGTGTCCATTTCTGCACCATTCTCACCCATTGTACTCCCTTCAGACCCATTACCCTCCTGTTCCTCAGTAAAGACTGAGCAGAAATACCTGTTCAATATGTCAGCTTTACTGTTTTCCTGAATATTACCATAGCCTACCTCAATATTGAGCTTTCTATGTTTCTTAACTTTAAACAAACTTGAACAGTCCCTTCCCCCATCAATTTTGTAAACTTAGTCCCCTTTACCCACATCCCACCCCCTAAGTCCCCATTAACAGCTTAATAAACACAGCAATTAGTAACAAAACTCTTATGACCCCCCCCTTAAAACACATATTCCAACTATTTTTGCCCTCTACTTCTTGTGGATTGAGATAGGTATCCATAATTTGCCTTAGGTGTTTAAGTAAAGTATGTTTCCTCCATCCTGCCTGGAGTTGGATGGGGGAAGCTACCCCCCGGGTGGAGTGAGGCCACCAAGACATGGAGAGAGACCGCCCCCACCCAACAGTGCATCCTTTTATCTTTGGGTATCCCAAAATGGTGGGGGGAAATCCCTTCAATTGCCCTTTATCCTCTAGGGATTGTTTTTGGGGAATCCCCCACCCAGAGTGACTGGGGTAAGTCCCCATCCAATAAAATGCATTTCTCAGATTAACCAAAAGAGCTCTACCATCCTTATTTTTGCATTCCCAGAAGCAAGTCTCATAAACACAATAGAAATTATAAAACTCTTGCCTCAGTAGTCGAGACGTGTCCCCTCCCCCATTCCCCCGAGGCCATCCCCCAAATCAGTCTAACAAATAAGAACTGCATCTAAATATTCAATGCTATAGCTTTTTAGTTCTGTAAAGGGAAATGATATTTCTTGGTGAGATCACCAGAAAGACAAGCATAATTAGAGATAGAGCTATAATGTTGACTCTGGTTACATTTTAAAATTGAACTTAAGGACTCTATTGATGGTCATAGAGTGAGACAGCCTTCTAGTGTCCAGATGGAAATAAACATCTTGTCATAGTTCTTTTAAGTCCTGAAAGATTCTCCAAGGTTCTCATATAAATAGGCTGGGGTTTAAAAAACAGCTGGGAGCAGTAGAAGAATTAGAGAAATTCTCCAGGAAGCTTTGCTCAGACAACTGATCCCCACCTCATGACCCATGGGAGGGCCTGATATTAATGGCCCTGCTTAACCCCATGGAGCCCTCAGGGATCAAAGAGGGAGACCGTGGAGAGCAGAGTTCTGTGACCCAGGCTTATAGGCCACCTATGTCTGGTGTTGTGAGTTGCAGGGAGTGGCATCCCCCTAGCACCCCCAACCCCAGGCTCAAAATAAATTCAGTACCTGTAAGATGGGCTCTAAATGTCTTCAGCCCTCAGTGGAAGTACCAGGTTTGTAATTTCTCCCCTTCTCCAACTCTTTAACTTATTACAGTGCCACCTCTGGGTTCGTAAATGCTCTCTGTTTTCCTCCCTGCTGCTGGATTATTAAATGGGCTGGGTAGACTAAGGAAAAGGGGCAGTTGAGGTTGTGGAGTTTTTTTCTTCACTGTGGTGAAGGCCTGCCTGTGAATTTGAAGTTCTCTTGAGTAGTCTGGGAAAACACTAACCCTGCAGCATTGCATGTGGAGAGGTCCTTATTTCTGTGCCAAATCCAACACATATTGCCTATCCTGGTATCTAGGAAATTTCACCATGAGATGTCTGGGCCTTTGATCGGGGGATGGTTTCATACCCGGAGACTGGTGAGCCCTTTTAATTTCTAATGAGACCTTGGGAGGTATTTGGAGTGTTTAGCGGAGCCATTTTTACATGAAAGCAGAGCAGTCTCTTCCTTCCAGCCTTTCCGGCATGCCTACCACTCTTATATTGCATCGCCTTTCCCAATTCTCATTGTCATTGATAGATTATTTAAGGAATTCTATTTTTTTTAGGGCTTTCTGTAAATCAGAGGACATTCTATTACTGCTATCTTCCTGTGCCCCCAATCTGGATTCTTGTTTGGCAATGTTGGTTTTGTGGATGTCTACTGTCTCAGAGACTGTATTTACTGTTTGCTGGAGATGTTGAAGCTGATCAGTCACATTTTCAAAACCTGTTTGCATCCGAGTGCCCAGGTCGTATTTCAGGTCTTGTATCAGTCTTTCTAGCATCTGGTATTTGTTTTCTGGTTCTGTCATCTTCGGAGGTGTACTAGGTCTAAGGTTGTACATCTTAGTTCATGCCAGCACTCAAGTTGCAGGCCCTTCTGGGTCCAAAGCTGTGGAGGCATCTCTGGATGGTTTAAGCTAGAGCTTTGCTTGTTTTTTCATTGATTTCGATGAAGAAGGTGTCTAATCTCTTAGTGCTAGGATTTGCCACAGTTTTTTAATAGTTTAACAGAGGGATGGTAGGGATATGCAGTGGATTTGACTGGTGTTCTCTATTTAGCCCTCCATCTTGCTGCCTAGCTAGGCCACGCCCCCAGTTTATGGGATTTCTGAGAGTTATCTCTTATTGTATAAGCATGAGATGAAGAGGCATAAGGGTGTCATCTTGTACAGTGTGGGCCAGAGGACCATGAAAATAGCTATACAGTTTTATCTAGCAAAACTGTGCAAGCTGCTCTTATACGATAAGAGACACGTCTTAGAACACCTATGAACTTATTTTAAATTGACCAAGGTATCTAGCTTGACTTCAGTATATCTTGTTTACTGCAACATTTTTTAATTTTAAAAAAAGTAAATGCAATGCTCACCCACTACCTCTTAAGTGGAATGTTTCATTTAATGTTGATGTAAATGCTAAAACTGTATGCATGATAAGAGGACATCTGGTTCTGAGCACTATTTGAATGAAATGAAATTAAGCCATTTATAATATATAAAATTATTTTTGTCTGCATAGCTAGCAGTGGTATAACATTAGGGGAAGGAACAACGGGCCCCTGCCTTATGTGCCATGGTTGCATTTCCTGCCTCTGTGCCTCTGTGTGAGTGCCTTCTGGACTGAAATAGACATAGTGTGGACCTATTAGAAAAGGCTACATTTAGCGCTGTATGTTGTGGTTGAGTAATTTTTCCAAATCTGAATTTAAAATAAAATACTTTCAATGAAAATCATTTGTGTTTAGAGGATGGAAGTCTTTGAATGTTCTAGTAGTGGGGAAATTTAATTTGAAGGCAATTTTCCAATATAAACTTATTTTTGCTGATGAAAGAGTTTCTGCATCATGCACTTGATTTAATGACCATTTCTGTCATACTCATGTTGTCAGTTTGTTCCTTGGAGTATTTGACATGATGGTAGAAGGACAGAGGTTAGGGGATGTCACTGAGTGCCAACTGGATATCTCTAGCTGAAGGAAAAGGGGATTCAAGAGATTTGCAATGCAAAGTTGATTGTACTGTATATACAGTATGATAATCTTGTTCCCAATGTGTTTATGAAATAATGTAAGTTAAACAGCTATCCCCATATTGCTTCTTGTGTTTTACAATTGGAGTTTTCAAATAATTTGTGTAATTACGTTAGTGCTCATGAAAGGTGGAGAGCTTGTCTCTGGGGACTGAACTCATTCGAACACACACATGTCAGGCGCAGTGCATGTAGATAATTGCAGACTTCTCTGCACTCCCTACTGCTTTGCTGATGCCTTTCAGTCTTTCAGAATGGATCCCGGTCATAGGCAAAAAAAAAAAAAAAATCATATAAAAAATCAGCAGTGCTCTATTAAAATACAACAAAATGAATTTCAAGCCCCTCTTTTCTTACGTTATCAGTTCAGCTTGTTTGTGGGTCATATGGCTACAACAGGTAAATAATTCTGGACAGGTTAAAAACAATCCTGAAACTTGCTCCATAAGGGACATATCATAGATAATGTTAACCTCTGTATAACTAAAGGTTTTTTTCATGAGCATGAACGATGTGGCAAATGCCCCACTGAAGTAAGTCTAGTAAGGAGTATATTGTGTGAGGTAAGTTTCCCTCTGTATAAAGACTTTGTTAGGCCACACCTGGAGTACTGTTTCCAGTGTTGGTCATCATAGTACAGAAGTTATAGTGAAGATATTGAGATGATCCAGCCAGGCCATAATTACAAACATTTGGGTCAATGTACAATAATAATTGTGGGGCCCCATATACTTTTTTAAATTAGCCAAATGTTCAAGGGGTTGTCTAGGCCACCATTAGCTATAAGGTTTTCAATCGCTTAAAATGATTCAGAGCCTTCTCCTGAAATTCCTTGGATTTCATCTTGTATCTTTACCTTAGGTCTTATACCTTTGAAATAAAATGCTCCTCAGATGGATGCACACTCCCCCAGTCAGCATGGACAGGTGAGTGAACTCAAATTGCATTTAACCCTTATGTTTTTTTTTTCAGAAACAACCCCTCCTACTCACATCCACACCCATGCACACACACAAACAAAATGAAAATGTATTCATAGTACCATGTTCCATATATAGTAGTAAGTATAAATCACTTCATTAGCTTTTGTATCGCACTAAGAAAATGTAGATATGCCACAGCCTCCACCATGTCTCCTGCTGTCTACCCCCTCCCCCCACCCATAGAAGTCAATTGTTGATTTTCTGATTGGAGGGACTGAACAACTTCCATTTTTGTTCCTCCTTTAAAATATGTTCCTGTAATCTTTCACCCCTTCCCATCTTCAGTACTCAGTATTGCCCCCTCCATTTTTACTACCCTTGTGTTAATTTCCCACTGTATCCCATCTTTACTATAATAGAACTGGGCCCCATCCCCCGTCTTAATTGCCCCAGTCCTAGGTCCTTAAAATATCTTAAACATTTTATTAACTTCATAACATCACAACA
The DNA here is from genome assembly GCA_016271365.2 of Neoceratodus forsteri. Taxonomy (NCBI): domain Eukaryota; kingdom Metazoa; phylum Chordata; order Ceratodontiformes; family Ceratodontidae; genus Neoceratodus; species Neoceratodus forsteri. The sequence continues at coordinate 811,004,390 of CM028129.1, read as the reverse complement.
CATGCAGGGATACATAGCATAGAAACATAGACAATGATGGCAGAAAAAGACCAATAGTTCATCCAGTTTGCCCAAGTTCTCTATTTAGCCTTGGACCTACTATACCTTCATGGTCCTATCCATCCCTATCCCCCCCCCTGTACTTTACCCAAATAGTGCCACCCCAAGCAACTACTATTCTCTTCCATCTGTCCCAAGCTTGCTTGAAACCACTAATGGTTTTGGCACCCACCACTTTGAGCAGATCATTCTATGGCTCCACCACCCTTTCTGTAAAATATTACTTCCTCACATCCCTTCTGAACCTCCTTGTGTCCACATGAGCACAATCTAGTATTCAAGCAAAATAGTTCCCTGTAGTTCACCTTGTTAATGGAGTTTGCCCTTTAAGGGGCAGACCAGGTTGTCCTGGTGCACCCCTTCCCTCTGTCATGGAATGGTAGTGCTCAGAAGGGGAGAGGGGAAGGAAGGGGAGGGGCTAAGGACCAGAACAAAGGACAGGTAGCAGGAAAGGGAGGGGCAAAAGGGAGGTACATAAGGGACAGCACAAGGGGGTCTCAGCCACTTTTTGCTGGAGTTTTTGATTCTACGAAGAACTACAGCACATCAGATTGGCATAGTGATTAAGGTTTGTTCACCAGGACAGAAAGGTAAGGAAGCAAATGACTAATTTGGTGAAGGATAATTGAAGTTGGATAAAAAAAAGAAAGGGATATATAATGAATTTATAAATATAGTTGGGGGCAGACTGGCATATAAGATAGAGGAATGAGCTGATGTGGTTATGGCTGTTATATTTGTCCAATTTATCCATTTGTTTGGGGGATAATGATGGTGATGCAGGGTCAAAGGGGCTTGGCAGGCATGTGAGGTTTATAAGGCAGAGGAGTTATCTTGGCAAAGTTTGTGGAGATGCAAGGTATGGGGATGTCTTAGTCGCGATAGAAATCACGGTGCTGGGGCAACAGTGGGCGATTGTTTCTGGAGCCAGCTTACGGTTTTCAGCAGACCACTGTCTCCCCAGGGGCAGTGGCCTAGCCACATGCAAGTTTGTGATGATATGATGGTGCATGTTTTTTCAATGAGATTTGGTGGTGTGGCACGGCGCTGCTGCGATGTGGTGGCACTTGTAGAAGCAAGTACTGGTAATTGCGCCAGAATTTTAAATGTGGTAGCAATGGAGGCCGAGTAATGTAGGAAGGCAAGCCTATAGTACAGGTGAAGGGGTTTTTGTACAAATTTCCATGGTATGATAGGCCTGGAAGAGGCCCTGAAGCGAGTGGGGGATGGAAAAGAGCAGAAGCATGAATGGGGGACCACGTGGCGTGACATCACACGCCGCGTGGTAGTCGCGGTAAACCTCAGCTTGTTTTTGGCCATTTACAGCCTGGGGTACAGGCCTGTTACCACGGTACAGGCCTAAGAGGGCTACATCCTTTGTTTTTGAAGAATTTTGTGCAGAGGGAGGCTATTTAGCCTTGGCATTACGGCAGAATTCAGAGTACTGAATGTGAGGTGTTGGTCACCGAGGTAATGGGTTTTTTCCTTTTGGTGTCTGCATGAGAATCCCAAGGGAACAGTGCATTAAGGGGCCAGCAGGGAGAGGCCCTGCAACAAGAGGAGCAGAAACACACTATAGCCACCACGTGGCATGATCGCTCACATGCCACGGCCAGTGCGAGGATGGGGAAGGGAGAGAAAAGGAACATCGGGGTAGGAGAGGGTGAAAGATGAGGGAGGCGGGTGAGTTTGTACAGGGGGGCCTGGATAACAATGGGCAAGGGGGGCGATGCACGCATGTCAGCTGGGTCGTGGGGGAGAAGCGGACACTCCCCCACCCCAAGGGAACCTTGTGGCTGCCTCCAGTGGTTTGTTTCCTGGGAGAGCATACCCCCTCAGAGAAAGATGTTAAATATAACCTGGCATCACCCAAGAGGGAGGTAGTTCTGTGGGGGGGACAGCGGATGGTATCGGCCCCCATTAGATGGCAGGGGAGAGCAGGGGGAGGCAGAGAGGTATTAAAAGAGAGGCTAAGAATAGGTTTGTGGTTTGAGAGCTGTCTTTGGTCCACAAGGTCCAAGGTTTCAAATCTGAGAGATTGCTCCTTATGAAGCTTCAAAGATTTAAAAAAAAAAAACAGGATAAGGAAAGGAAAGGGGGCACAAAAAAAAATATATATATATATATATATATATAAGAAAGCAGGCTAGGGGAAGGGCCCTGGAACATAGGAGGTGAGTAGACAAGGGACTCATGCGTGGCATCACACGCCAGCTAGGATATGGGATGGAACCATGCGTGAGTTAGGGTGATTTCCACAAGTATGGGGTCGGGGAAGCCTTCCCTGATGGGGAGGCATGCTGGGGGTAAAATGAAGTGACTGGGAGAGCTCCAGGGCAGAATGGGGGGGATCCTGACCTGGGACCTCATTGAAGACATCCCTCGTGGTGAAGGGGTCACAGTGAGTGAGGGCCTGTGCTAGGAGATGGCGACCTGCCAGGCAGGATGGGGGTCCTTCACAGGTGGCCTCGGTCCGTGTTGGCATGGTGGGTGGCACGACGGACAGGAGGAAGAAGTACAGGGAGGTACAGATATACGAATAACCCTGTTTTTTGTTTCCTAAAGTTGTCTTCACAGAGCAAAAGATAAGATGGACATGGCACCCAAGAAGAGCAGGCCATCGAAGGAAGATGCCTACAAGGCTATAATTGAATTGGCAGAAAAAGCAAACAAAATGTGGGAACTGGTGGAGGGGGAGGAACCGGGGAGGCCCGGAGAGAAGAGAAAAGTGGGTACGGAAAAAGGTGGCAAGGGGAAGAGGCCAGCCGAAGGGCTACACAGTTCCACTAGGGTAGCACCAGTGATAGTGGGGCCCGCCAAGGCAGTCGATCCAGTACCCACATGGCCGGTGGACCCGGTGACACCAGTACCCACCCCAGATCAAATGGGAATCTCCCCGCTGGAACCCGGACACGAAGCCCAGAACAGGAGGTTCTGCCTGCAGACCCCAGTAGCTCACCCTCCACCTCCACCTCAATCACAGGAAGAAGCAAGGGGACCTTTGGAGGACTCCAGGCAGCTCAGCCAGGACAAGGTTACAGGTAACACGTCCAACGCAGTGGGTGATAGTATAAAAGAATATTTATTTTTTATTTATTTAGTTTTTGTTAACCGGGTAAGTGCACTAGCCATCAGGTGACTATTTTCAGGCACGACCCAGGAGGTACAGTTACAGAACATAGCGATACAGTAAACTTACACATAACAAGCAAGATACATTAGAAAAAGGACATAGTGATACAGTACAGTCAAAGCATAACAATTGAGAATCATCAGACATGTATTCATTGTTCAAAACTAGGGGTGAGGTGGTGAGGACAGATGGGTGAGTAAAAGCGGAGAAGAAGAGAAGGGGGTAGAACACCCAGGAAATAAAGGGCAGGCAGGAGGAAAAGTAATGCAGAAGGGAGGCGGGAGTGCGGCTTTAGCGGAAGAAGGTTACGCCTGCAACGGGTTGAGTGGAACCGGGGCAGGAGAGAGAAGGAGAGGTCGGAAAGGTGGAAAGTTATGGCAGGAGCATGAAAGAGGGAAAGGGATGGGCAGGAGAGGAAGGTGGAAGAACCGTGTGCAACGGTATAGAAGGATAGAGGGGTGGAGGATGTCAACAAGGGGATGGGAGGGCGAGAGGTAAAGTAGTGCAGGGTAGAAAAGTGCAGGAATACGTCGGTGGCTGGGGATGAAGGGGCATGGTATAATGGTCAAGGGAGGGCTCCAGGGTAAGAGCGAGACAGCACGAAAGGAGGGAGAATAACACAGAAGTGAGGCGGCAAATACGGCTTTAGCGGCACAGGGTTACAACCTGCGACTGGACCGGTGGAACTAAGAGACGGCAGGAGAAAAAAGGAGATCGGAAAGTTACGGCAGAACGTGGACAGGTGGAAGAGATGACAGGTAGGAAAGGGGAAGGGGTGAGGACAGTACATAAGGGGAGATGAAGGACAGATGCATGAAGGAGGGGAAAAGATAGCAGTGAGAAGGGCAGAATGGTGAGAGGTGGATCAGAAGGGAGGCGGTATCACGGCTTTAAGCGGTACAAGGTTACAACCTGCAGCCGGACTGGTGGAACAGGAGAGGCAGAGAAGAGTAGAGATCGACTAGAGGGAAGTGTTGTGGCAGGGAACAGGAGGGTGAGATGTAGAGGAGAGGAGGGAGTGACAGTATAAAAGGTGAAAGGAGGGGTGGGTAAAGTGGGAAGGAGAGAGGAGAAGTAAGGATGGTGAGGGTTACAAGCTAGGAGGACGTGGGTTAAGGAAGGAAGGATGGTAAGGGATAATAGGCTCAGGGGACGAGGGTAAGCTAAGTAACTAGGCAAATGTAGAGAAATTACACCAGGATGTTACAGCCATACCAGAGGTATAAGTACAGGGCATCAGTGCATACAATTATGAAGTAGCATCAAACCATATAAGACAATGTGGGCAAAAGTATAACATTTACAATGGAGGAGAAGAGGTGATCTGGATAGGAACTAAGGATTTTAAGTGGGATCAAAACAAACACATTTATCCATCGAGGCAAGGAATGTTCTTAGTCTGTGCTAAAAGCTGCATGATGGGGCACTTCTTAGATCCAGGGGCAGCAGGTTCCAGAAGTGGGGGGCAGCATAACTGAACGATCCAGAACCCTTGTTTGTACAGCAGAGAGGAACAGTTAGTAAAGATTTGTCTGATGATCTAAGGTCCCGTGAAGGTATCACTGGCTGGAGCAGTTTTGATAAAGATGCTGGCTTGGACACTCTGATGATGGTGTCAGAGAGGCTGCAGAGGTAATATTGCCTGGTGGAGGAGGGGACAGCCAGCCTAGGTCTTTGTACAGCTGACAGTGGTGTTTCAGGCGTGGTGCTTTGCCGCATACCTACATACGCTTGTTAAGGGTGGTGTCCCATAGATGCAGGACAGTTTTGCTAGCCATGGTTAGGATGGAGCACCATAGGCCAGGGTAGGTAATAAGATTCCTCTGGCAATTGCCAGCTTAGCGGAGGGGTGAGCAGGTAGTTCTGTAGGTGGCCCCAGCTTACAGTTGACAGCTTTACAGGTTTCCTGGATATGCTGCTTTAAGTCAAGGTTTTGGTCTAGATGAATACCCAAATAGCGAAAAGAGCTAACAGACTCCAGAGGGATCCCACTAATGTCAGGAACAATGAGTGGAGAAGAGCAGGTTCTTATTTTATGGGGTGATCCAAATAGCATAGTTTTAGTTTTATTTGAGTTGAGGACAAGGCGATGAGTGTGTAGCCAGCGTTGCACCAGGTGGAAGTCAGTGGTAAGGGCAGCATTTGGGTTGGTTACATTGTCTGAGTGGGCATAGATGACCAGGTCATCAGCATAAAGTAATGAACTGCCAGAGGTTATTACGTCGGGGAGATTGTTTATAAATAGCGTGAAGAGGAGAGGTCCAAGTATGGAGCCCTGTGGAACACCAATATTGATTACTGTGCTATCAGAGATAGCCGAGTTGAATTTTACCACTTGAGATCTGTTGGCAAGGTAACTGCTAAACCACGTAGTGACAGGGTGTGAGAAACCCAGGTTTCTGAGGGAGGCAAGTAGCAATGGATGATCTACAAGGTCAAACGCTTTAGTAAGGTCAATGAAAACAGCCCCTGTTAGCTGCCCTTTGTCCATGTTGGTGAGACTATCAGAGGTGAATTTTGCTAGCGCAGTCATGGTGCTATGGTGTTTTCTGAAGCCATGCTGTGTGGCGCAAAGTAGATTAGAGTTTTCAATGAATTGGTAACCTGAATGGATACAATTTTTCAAGAATTTTGCTAAGGACTGATAGGATAGCAATTGGTCTGTAGTTGGACGTATCATTCTTGCTCCCTTTTAAACACAGGAGTAATTCTGGCAGCCTTCCAGATTTCGGGGACAGAGCCATTGAGAGAGATAGGGTGAAGATTCTGGCTATAGGTCGGGATATGAGGTGAGCTGCCATTTTTAATAGGCGAGGTTCCATTGCATCAGAGCCAGAGCTGGTGTTGTCGGAGATAGCCTTGAGGAGTTTGAAGACTTGATTCCAAGTAACCGCCTTAAAGTAAAATGGTTTAGTTGAAGCGGGTCGAGTGTCAGAGTTTGATGAATTTAGGTGGAGCTGCATTGCAGGAGATTTAAGGGAGGACGTGTAGGCAGATAGGTCAGAGAACTGCTGGTTAAATGCGTTGGCTATGGTGAGGGAGTCGTTGCAGTGGACACCTTGTAGAATCATTTCGGAGGGAGTGACAGTTTGAGTGGAGCCTAAGAAGGTTTTAATATGGCTCCAGAATTTCCGAGGATCATTGGAAGAATTAGTCAGTAAGTTTTGACAGTACCTGCTTTTAGCAAGCCTGATGCGCTTTTTACAATCATTCCTATGCTGTTTGTATAAGATAAGGTCCCGGGGTAGTCCAGATTTTTTGAATTGTTTCCAATGCTTGTCCCTGGCTTTGAATGTGCATAGGAGTTCTTTGTCTAACCATCTGGATTGCCAACCTCTGACCCTTCTTTTTGCCTTTGGAAGGTGTTTCTTTTGTACTTCTCCAAACTTGGTGAGGAATATGTCACGGGCAGTTTCAACATTGGTTGTAAAAAAGATGTCGGACCAGTCAATGTCAGATATGTCAGAGAGAAAGGCTTGTACATCCAGGGCAGCATAGTTAGTGAAGGTAATCAGGCGGGATCGAGGAGCAGGCGGTGGGCAGGAGCGCCAGTGACAGATCGTTGGCGAGTGGTCCGTCAGGGAGTCAGCCAGGACTGCTGCTTTGGAAACATGATCCGGTCTGTTGGTGAGGATCCAGTCCAATAACGTACCTGATTGTGAATTGGTGATTCTGGTGCACTCAGTTATTAGTTGATGAAAATTGTGCTTTTGGATCAGTGAAGTGAGGAGACTATGATGTGGGCCCAACCAATTCAAATTCATGTCACCTAGGAGGAAGGTTTCATTCATCTTCACAGTTTGGGATACATGCTGGAGTAGATTCTGAAGACCGTTTAACCCACTAGTGGGCGGGTTATACACACATATGATGTGTAAGTATTTCGACCCAAGCGTCAGCATCGCATGCAGTGATTCGCATTGCATGAGGGAATCAGGGTTAGGCAAAATGCTAAGGGAAAGATGATTCTTATAGTATAAGGCAACACCGCCCCCCCTTTTGGAACCAGATCGGTCTTGCCGAGCGATATTGTACCCTGGTAGGGAGCAAAAAGCATCAGATACAATAGGTTTCAGCCACATTTCGGTAAGGCATAGGATGTCAGAATTTACCAACTTTGTCCAGGCTTCCAGTTCAGTAAGGTGGCTCAAAAGGCTTCTAATGTTCATGTGGGCTAGCACCAGGCCTTTTTTTGTGCTAGTTGTGTTTGAAGCGTTGGGTTGGGGACCAGGGTTAGATTCAATATCTCCTGCCAGCATGAGTAGCCTCTGTGCAAGGAGTTTAAACATGACTCTAGGGAACATGCCCTGTTTACTTTTGCGTTTGTAACTGTACAGGAGATAGAAATGGAGTGATAGGTAGGTACACCCCCTTTTAAGTAGTATGAGGTAGGTAATGGGTAGATGAGCATGAGAGGAGAGGAGAAGATTAGAAAACCTAAAGTAATTTGCTGACTGAGTGTAGTATTCTTCCGAAGTAGTGATAGACTCAATGACACTGTCCAGACCAGACAGAAGAAATAGGCAGATGATGGGGAATAATTTAGAATAGCTGATATTACAGAACAGGGTCATTGTGGTAAGGCCGGAGTGAGGGGGCATACAAACAAATAAGGGGAGATCGACAGTGGAGTTTACAGGGTGTCAGGGGTCGAGATATCACGGGGATCCTGGAGCACATGTACAGCCGGTTTCCAAGTTATAGTGCAGCACAGCAGGGCAGGCTAGTTTGACAGAGTCGCTGCGTAGCAGGGATAGGACGCTGCCCCTAGTGGGAGAGGAGTATAAGGAGCCAATGGAAAAGTAGACACTTAGTCATATGACAGACAGAGCCTGTACTAACTAAAGGTCGACCAGGGTGGGTGAGGTGGGGGAGGGTGGGAAGCTGGCCTTGAGCACCAGCCAGGCGAAAATCTATAGAGGAGCGCTGTATCATGAAGCATGGCGGGTGTCTTAAGGTCCGTCCGAAGGTTCCTGGTCCTGGAGGAGGGGGATCCGAAGCCCTGGCGGGCTTGGGAGAGTCCTGAGAAGGTAGGAAGGAGAGGTGGTTAAGTACAGGCTTAGAACAAAAGAAGAAGGTGGAGGTGAGAAAAAGGAGGAGAGCAATTCAACAGGAGGTAAACTCAGAAGTTTGAGGCAGGTAAGGAATACAGAGTTAGAACACAATAGAGTTGAAAATTTAAACTGCAAAGGTGGGAATCCTAGGAGGGCAGTTGAAAGCAGTTCCAGAGACTATACAGGCAGAAATTAACTTTAGTCAAGGAGATATCACAAGTACAGGTCTCTAGAGATTAAGCTTTAAAATAGGAATAGTTCTATACAATTGCTATAGGGGAGCTGTATCAAAAGCCATGGCGGCAGCGCCACAGTCTGAGGGTTCAAAGCAGCAGGCAGCTTCAGAAAATGGAAAGAACAGCAGCTTTCTGTGCGGGATGGTACTGGCTAAGGTCCTGACCCAGCAGAAGAAAGCCGGCGGCAGGGAGGATAATGGAACATACCTTGCGGGCTATGCACCTTCAGTGGCACAAGGTACCAGGGAGCAGCCGAGCTCCTGGTTCCCGTCCTCGGCTATTTGCGGATGGTGTGGCCCCTGGCAACAGTCGAACTGGAGGGCGCAGCTTTCTTTTAGGGGCACCGCTTAGAGCCGGACCCCAGCTGGAGTCTTAAGGTCCATCCAAGGTTCCTGGTCCTGGAGGAGGGATCCAGCAGCCCCGGTGGGCTCAGGAGGCCTTGCGGGCTATGCGCCTTCAGCGGCACAAGGTACCAGGGAGCTGCTGAGCTCCTGGTTCCCGTCCTCGGCTATTTGTGGATGGTGCGGCCCCTGGCAACAGTCGAACTGGAGGAGCACGGCTTTTCTTTTCGGGGTGCCGCTTTGGGAGCAGGGATCCCAGCGGGTGTCTTAAGGTCCGTCCGAAGGTTCCTGGTCCTGGAGGAGGGGGATCCGAAGCCCCGGCAGGCTCGGGAGAGTCTAGGGCAAATTGTGGTGGCACTGGGGACAGGAGGGCTGGGGCAGATGGAATCTGCTCTGGTGGAGATTAGGACAGGAAAAGAGGTACCAGGAGATACTGTAAAGGGAGTGGAAAGAGAGGGAAAAGGTACAAGAGAGATAGGTGCACCTGGGATGAGAATGGTGAGACATGTGCCATTAGCCACTGAAGGAAAAAAAATATGGAAAGGGGAATATGTGGATATATTTGCTTTGGTGAGCTGGGAGGCGCGGCCAAAATATGAAGAAACTGAGAGCATAAGGTAAGAGTGAGATGGCAGCTGCCATAGTGCTCTAAAAAAAAAGAGGCCATCAAGTTCACGAAAGGAAGACTTGGGTTGGTGGTTTCTAGGTTTTGCCACTTTTCAGCCATCATTCTGGAAAAGAGGCCAGAGCTAAACATCCCGCTCATTACCTATTCATTGATAATATGGAGAGCAAAAGCAAAAGGCGGGGTAGGATGGATATACTACGATGAATGTTTTCGGCAGAGAATGGCAACATTCGGGGATGTAAGATGGGACACCAAGCAAATAGATTTATGGATGGATTACATAACAGATCAGTCCACACCCGAGGGTGGGTGAGCCAAAAAGGGGTTTATGCCACAGAGATGCTGCTGGGCTTATAACAGGGCTTTCTGCTCATGGCCTCAGTGTCATTTTCAACATGCCTGTTCAAAATGCGGAGGGGTGCACCCGGCAAGCAAGTGCAGAACAACATGGACACAGGGAGCACAAGGGCATGGGGGGCAAGGATCAGGCCAACAGTTTTTTCGAGATGGCCAGGGGTTTAAAGGGCAAACATGGAACAAGGGAGGGAGGGGCAGGGGGAACGGGAATAGAGGGGGCCAGAACCACTGAAGCAAGGAAGGTCAGACAGGAAGAAAGGAAGGGGTCAGGGAGGGGGGACAGGTGGCACAACAAGGAACATTTTGGTATGGCCAGAACCCCCATCAACCTAGCAGCATGGACAGTTTGCCTGGACACATATCCAGACACGCGCGAGTGGGATATGATTTTAAGTGGTTTTAACACAGGGTTTTCATTGGAGTCTAGGGGACCCAGGCAAGCAAGGGAGGCAAGTAACCTGGGGTCTGTAAAAGGGAAAGAGAAAATGCTAAGGCAGAAGATTGAGAAAGAAAAAGCAGCAGGCAGGGTGGAGGGCCCATTTAACACCCCCCCCCATTGGAAAACATGCGGATATCACCTTTGGGCTTGGTACCCAAGAAACAAGAAGGGGAATACAGGGTGATCCACCACCTGTCCTATCCAGAAGGGGAGTCGGTGAATGACTTTATCAGTGAGGAACATAGTAAGGTGACATACGCGACACTAGAGGACGCAGTACGGATGATCTGGGCCACAGGAGATGCATGGATGGCAAAAACGGACATTGAGTCTGCCTTCAGACTGATTCCAGTCAGGAGGGAAGACTGGGATCTGTTGGGTTTTAAAAGTGAGGGACAGTATTATTTCGACAAAGCAATGCCAATGGGGTGTTCCACAGCATGTGCTACATTTGAGGCGTTCAGCACATGTTTGCAGTGGATATTCCAAGAAAAAACAGGTTATAGGTCACTCATCCATTACCTGGATGATTTTCTTCTCATTGGGAAGGGTGAAAGGGAGACACAGAGGATGCTGGGTAAGTTTCAGGAATTGTGTCTGGAGCTGGGAGTCCCATTGGCACCAGAAAAAAACAGAGGGGCCCAGCAAGGTTATGGAATTCCTTGGGATCGAGATAGATGCCACGAGCGAAGTGTTTAGGCTACCGGACAAAAAAGTAAGGAGGTTGAAGGAAATAATCCGGGCACATGCCAGCAGGAGACGGGTACAACTAAAATTGGTCCAGCAGGTACTGGGGCACCTGAACTTTGCATGCAGGGCCATAGGACCAGGAAGGGCATTCACAAGGAGGTTAGCCAGAGCTACAGCAGGGGTCACCAGACCACATCACTGGGTTGATCTGACACAAGGTGTCAGGAAGGATTTTAGTATATGGGAAGAATTCCTGAAGGAGTATAATGGTTGTTCGTTCTGGCACGAGGAGTGGCTGTACAACACAGACCTTGACCTCTACACAGATGCTGCTGGCTAGGCATGGGGGGTTACCTAAGGGGCAGGTGGTTTGCAGAACCATGGCCGGCCAGTTGGGTGAGGGACCGGAAAGTGAGAGATATAACACTACTGGAGATCATGCCCATATGGGCACGTACCTTGGTTTGGGGGGAGGAATTACGGGATAAGAAGGTGACTTTTTGGTGTGAAAATAGAGCGGTGGTTGATGCACTAAACAACAGGGCAGCCAGGTCGGATACAGTCATGCAGGTAGTACGACGTTTAGTGTTAAGGGCTTTGCAGCTGAACATGTCTTTCAGAGCAAAACACATAGAAGGGGTACACAATACCCTGGCTGACAGCCTTTCCCGTCTGCAGCTGGACCATTTCCAGAGGCTGGCACCAGCAGCGAAGGAAGAAAAAAATGCCCATACCAACGAACATCTGAGACATTGGCAAGAAGGAGCAGAACTGCTGTTTCGCAGCTCATGGGTGCCTCAGACTCTGAGGGCCTACGATGGGGCCTGGAGAGTTTTTCAAACATTCAGGGCAGAACACCAGATGGAGGTAAGTGGGCCACTCTCTGAGGAACAGTTGGGAATGTTCACCATGGAACAATGGCAGAAAGGGACCGCTCACGCCACAATGGGGGGTTTCTTGCAGGGATCAGTGTGATCTGCAGCCTAAAAGGGTGGAATGACCCGACAAAATCACTGCTCATCAGGAGAATGATGCAGGGATGGGGCAGGTTGAAAAGTGGGCCAGGGGATAATAGGAGGCCAATAGGTGAGCAGTGGCTAATAAAGCTAAAGGAGGTGCTCCCGGCAACATGCAGATCAAAGGAGGCCCAGCTATTTCACACAATTTATGTGATAATGTTTGCAGGGGCTACGAGAGTGAGTGAAGTGGTAGGCCATGGAAAAGATGACAAGGAAGGAGGTGTGGTGGAGGATGTGAGTTGGGGGATAAGAGAGGTACGGATCAAGCTAAGGAGGTCAAAAATGGACCAAAAAGGGCAAGGTTGCATGGTAACACTGAAAGGGAGGTCGGAGATTGCAATATGCCCAGTGCAGGCTCTGTGGGTTTTCACCACAGAGCGGGTGACCAGGATGGGGAAGATATTTGTACATGGTGATGGGAAAAAGGTCACCGGGTATCAAGTCACAGCAGTGCTGAAAAAGGGCATGCGTTTTCTGGGGGAGAACCCAGTTAATTACTCATCCCATTCCCTACGGATTGGGGCTGCCTCACAGTGGGCAGCAATGGGTGAACCCGTGAAGGACATTTTGGAAAAAGGGTGCTGGTGGTCAGCCAGTTATAAGAGATACATCAGAGCACTGAAGTAAAAAAAAAAAAAAAAAAAAAAAGAGAGGAAGGGAGGTGTGGTTTTTAAAAAAAAAAAAAGGAAAAAGAAGATGGAATTATGGTGCTCCTACAGGGGAGCACAGGTAAAAAGGAAAGAAGAAGGCAGGGGGGGATAATACAGTGAGGCTACTAAGAGTATGTGTAAATTAATTTTCTTTGCACCCCATAGGTAGAGGGAGGAGCACAGAAGTCTGGATCTGTGGCCATTCCTATATTTACTGGGTTGGTAAGAGAGCAGAGAAAAAAGCTGGGGGAAAACAACTGTACCAGGATGTAAGACAGTGTAGGTTGGTATGGCACGGCATACAGGGGATGAGTTGGGCACAGCTCCTGCCCGCTTTGAAGGAACTCAAGGGACATTGGCCCAGTCCAGACCTAATCATTATGCACCTAGGGGGCAACGACCTGGCAGGCAGACCATGGGTACACACATATTTACAGATAAAGAGGGACCTAGTGGCAATAAGACAGTGGTGGCCTCAAGTATGCCTTGCTTGGTCAGATATGATACCACAAAGGGTATGGAGACAGGAACACAGCCACAGGGCGGTGGAGAGGGCCAGAAGAAAGATGAATAGGAGGGTGGGGACGTTGATAAGGCAGATGGGGGGACAGGTGATACTACCGGGGGTAGAAGAATGGGTGGAGGACTTCTACAGGCCAGATGGTGTGCACCTGTCAGACCTGGCCATAGATATGTTCAACACAGAAACAATGGGATTCATAGAGGAATGGAGAAAACAGGAAAAAAAGCTGGTAGATAAAAAAAAAAAGGCAGGTAGAAGAGAGGTTTGTCCCTGAGGTAAGGGAGAGGATACCCTAAGGATGGGGGGAAGCCAGCCATCCAACGCAAGCTGGAGACTGGCTAGTGAGGAAAAGAGGGGGAGGGGGAAGAAAAAAGGAATAACACAAGAAGAGGAAGAAGAGGAAGAAGAAAGCAGTCTCGGTTTTCACCGTTACCTAGTGGAAAAGGAGAAACAGAAGGCACCCAGGTTTTCACCTGGGGGAAGGATAAGCAGAGATTGATATGTGGATGAAATAAATGAAATTTCTGAAATATGATAATAAAGAAATGGAAATGGAATATTGGATTATGAATACGAATAAATTAATTGCCAATCTGAGCACAACAACAAACAATGGTCTCTGTCTTTTGTGAGGGAAAAAGGGGGGAATCGGGACAATGGAGTTTGCCCTTTAAGGGGCAGACCAGATTGTCCTGGTGCACCCCTTCCCTCTGTCATGGAATAGTAGTGCTCAGAAGGGGAAGGGGGAAGGAAGGGGAGGGGCTAAGGACCAGAACAAAGGACAGGTAGCAGGAAAGGGAGGGGCAAAAGGAGGTACATAAGGGACAGCACAAGGGGGTCTCAGCCACTTTTTGCTGGAGATTTTGATTCCTCCCACCCACCCTACTAGACAGAGCAAGAGGAAAGACAGTCAAAAGGGGGACTGTATTGTGGGTCTGTCAAGGGGATGACAGATGAGTCTGGTTGGACAGTTTGGACTGCCAGAGGTGGATGGCAGGTGATGATATGGGCATGGACTGCCAAAAAGGCAGAGAAAGGGGAAAGACAGTCAAAAAGGAGGACTGTATGATGGGTCTGTCAAGGCAAATGACAGACGAGTCCGGTTGGAGAGTTGGAACTGCCAAAGGTGGATGGCAGGTGATGATAAGGTGATGGACTGCCAAAGGTGGATGGCGGGGGGGGGAGGGGAAGAATAAAGGAATAACACAAGAAGAGGAAGAAGAAAGCGGTCTCAGTTTTCACTGTTACCTAGCGGAAAAGGAGAAGAGAAGGCACTCAGGTTTTCACCTGGGGAAGGATAAGCAGAGATTGATATGTGGATGAAATAAATGAAATTTCTGAAATATGATAATAAAGAAATGGAAATGGAATATTGGATTATGAATACGAATAAATTAATTGCCAATCTGAGCACAACAACAAACAATGGTCTCTGTCTTTTGTGAGGGAAAAAGGGGGGAATCCGGGACAATTCATTTTAGGAACTTAAAGTTCTTCATCATATTTCCCTTTTCCCTTCTGGTCTCCAGTGAGTACATGGTCATAGCCTTGGGGCGCTCCTCTTATGATCTGCCCTTTTGGCCCGGAATCATCTTTGTTACCCCTCCCTGCACTATCTCCAGCTTATCCCAATCTTTCCTTATGCAAGGTCTCCAGAACTGGGTGCAATACTCTAGGTGTGGTTTCATCAATGATCTATTTAGAGGTATCACCTCTCCTTTCTTCCTGGCAATACCCCTCCCAAGACATCCCAGCATCCTACTCGCCATGGTATATGCCTTACTGCATTGACTGAATTGCTTCAGGGTGTCACTGAGGATAACTCCAAGGTCTCGTTCATCAGCTGTAGTACTAAGTCTCAATTACCCCTCCCACCCAGTATGTCATCTTGGGATTCTTATTCCCTAGATGCATTACCTTGCACTTTTGGCATTGAATTTGAACTGCCAAAACCCAGATCACCTGTTCTAGCTTTTGCCTCACTGCATTTTATCTAGTCCCTTGTCATTATCCACCATCCCACAGAGCTTAATGTCATCTGTGAAGAAACACAACCTGCCCCGTATTCCCTCACCAATGTCACTGGTGAAAATGTTGAAGAAGACTGGACCCAGGACAGATCCTTGTGGTACCCCGCTCATAACCTTCCTTTCTTCTGATGTATCTCTATTGACTGCTGTCCTCTGTTGCCTTATCTTTAGCCAGTTACCTAAACAGTTTACTATGGCCTTAGCAACTCCACGATCTAGTCGAAGGTCTTGCAGAAGTTGAAACAGAGTAAATCCACAGCATGGCCCCTCTCTAATTCCCTTGTCACCCAATCAAAGAAAACTAACAAGTCAATCTGACAAGATCTTCCTTCCATCAATCTGTGCTGTTAATTATCCTGGAAACTGTTGATGTTCAAGTAATCCATGAGGTCCTCTTTGGCAAGTGACTCCATCAGCTTCCCTACAATAGATGTAAGACTGACAGGTCTGTAGTTCCCTTCTTGTTCCCTGCCCCCCCTTTATGGAACAGAACCACGTCCACCACCCTCCAACCCTTTGGAACTACCCATCCTTAGATAGTTGGTCAATAGACCTGTCAGGGGTTCAGGCAGTTCTGCTACCTCTTCTCTGAGTCTCCTCAGATACAACCCATCTAGTCCTGGACCTTTATCTATCTTTTGGGCTGCATGCCTCTTCAGGACCTTTCACTAGTAAATATTGACTTCTTCATCTCTGGGACCCCATTAGCAGCCACTTTAATGCCACTGTCTGGCAAGAGCCCACCATCCTCCCAAGTGAAAATTGAGCAAAAGTACTTATTGAGAATGATGTCCTTTAGCCCGTCCTCTTCTGTCACCTTACCCCCCTCAGCTAGCCTTACAGTTTTTTTTTTTTCATTTTCCACTAATGTATATCTAGAGAACTGTTTTTCACTGCTCTTGACCCCCTCTGAAATATGTAGCTATGTATCTGCCTTTGCCTCCCTAACTGTCCTCTCTAACTCCTTATTTTTCAGTATATGATCTTTTCATTCTTCCTACTACTACTTTTCTTTCTATTAGTAGAAGGCATTTTTTTGCCCTTCACCACCTCCCTGACTTTTGCCAAGAACCATAATGGTCTCTTGAACCTGTTCTTTTTGATTATCTATATCATACATGTCTCAAGAATGGCCCCTTAATTTCACCCATCTCTCTTCCACCCTGCCCATTTTGTCCACCCCGCCTAACTTATCCCTGACCAGCTTCCTCAGCCTATTGAAGTCTGCACTTCTAAAATTAAGGATTTCAGCTGTCAGTTGATGTTTACTGGACTTCAGAGCCAGTTCAAATCAAACAGTTATGATCACTGTTCCCCTAGTGTCTCCCCTACCTCCATGGTTCCTATCACCTTCAAGAACTGCATTCTGCCTGATGGATTCCTTAATAGGCTGTGCCAGTAGACAGCTTTGGAATGCGTACAGCAAAGCCTGACATCTGGTGCTTCTGGACACTGCAAAATCACAATTGATGTGCAGCAGATTCTAATCACCCCCCACCACTACTTCCCCCTTTGCTGCCCCCTCTTTCAATTCTTCCCTGAGTTACCTGTCCTACCCTTGCCCTGGAGGCCTACATCACCCACAAGTGTAATGTCTCACCTAAGGCTGCCATGAACTGCACCCACAGTGACTCTGACTCTTCATTACTACCCCAATGCATCCATCTTCCACCAGCTTAGTACCCTCTTGACAATAAATTCTACTACCCCTCCCACACCTGTTCCTCTATCCCTCCTAAATACAAATTATGTTTTTATTAAAAACTTTCTTACTCCTGGCACAGCAATATCCCAGAATGTGTTTAGAGGAAGGAATTAGGTTGGCAACTATGGGATATGCTCATCCATTCATTCAATTAATTAAAAAACACTTTAATGCCATCTGGCTTGGGACATTTACTGTATACTATCTATATTAGACCCTGGGATGAAATTACTCATGCTGTAAAACTGAGACTAAGGCATCTGGATATTAATCAGCTGTTTACTCAGCTATCTTTACTAAAATTACACAACCATTATAAACACTTTAAGAATATTTGGGGGCTTGAATTTTACCTTTCACATCTGACTTGTCCAAAATTGAGAAGAATTTATACTAGATTCAGAATGGAAATATATAATGTGCAATACATACAATTTAGGCAAAAACAAAACAACATTATCTCTCTCCACTGTATGTGGAAAAAATCTAATAGATGATCAAAAGCATGTTGTACTATTGTGTCCACTATTTGAGAATAATAGAAGAAAATGGTTGGGTGGGTTGTTAGGTGGCCTCAGTCTCCCTCCTGAAATGATAATACAATATCTTTTTATTTGTCAAGAGAAGCATATATTAGAAAATCTAGCAAAATATTTGTTAACTACATTTTTATAGGACAAAGGCAGAATGGGCTCATTTCTAAGAACTTGGATAACTGTACATGAGTTATTTTTTTCTCTTCTTGCTTCAGAAAGTATTTTACATCAATGTGACATCTACTGATATTGCCTTTGAATTTTTAATGTCTAATCAAAATCATAATGTATTTATACACAAATGTGTGACTTTTAATACAGTTGTTTACTCCTATTTTATCTTTGTAGTATACTGTAATGACTTTTAGCTGATCTATTAAAGATTATGTACTTGTACTATCCCTCCTGAGCATTGAGTATCCAAAGGCCATCAGTTTCCAGTTGCTATTTTCTGGATCCCAAATTTCTGTGATGGCGACTCAATGCCCACTTCAATGTTTTCCATCAGCTCCTGGAGCTCACTGATTTTGTTACATAGGCTCCTGGCATTAAGGCATACCCTTTCCATCTGACCCATGATCCTACTTTGCTAGTACCCTTGTGTTTTCATTATCCTCTCATCCACTTGTTTTTCTTGGCGCTTGCACCCTTTGTGTTCCCCTTCTCAATGTCCCATCACCTAGCTCAGTAACAGCCATGGTTGTATCTGTATCTATTGTGCTGCTACAAGCCCCCCAGATGTCAGGGAGAACTAATTAGGGTCCCATTTTTCTCACCTGCAACTGTGGTTCCTCCAGACCAGACTTTCACACACTTAGTTTAAACATCTACTATAGACATATAATTTTTAAGCAAAAAAGGGCCGCTTGGCCCACCCAGTCTGCCCAGATGTTTCCTGCCTATTCTGTCTCCATTCATAATGATGGCAATTCAGAAGAAATGTAGTTATAGAATTTGGTTCAGAATAGATAAAATCTTAAAGCTACCAAAAATCCTCACTGGTGTAAAACATCATAAGTAGAGCTCAAAGGAGGAGGTCATTAATGATGTACATGCATGAATACAGTAATGCTACATAAATAAAAACTGATAAACAACAATTCATCAGCTTCTTGGCAATACCAATATTTTTCAGAGCAACAGCTCTTTTACTAGGTAGTATGCAATGGGCAATGGTAGTTTACTCACCAGTAAAAGTGATTGCATGACCATCACTTTAAAACATCCCTGACCATTACCAAATAATTATGCCCACCTGATATGCTAAAATGTACTTGTGACCAGATCTTCTGTAATCTGATCTACCTGAAGTCCCATCCTCCCTTCAGGATCTCAGTTCAAATCTTCCCAAGTTGTATCTTGCTGCTAGGGTTTGGTACCCAGAAGTGAATTCTGGAAAATGTTAAGGCATGACATGGCAGAGCTGGAATTCCTGACCAATAAGGCATGCTGTACAGTGACATGGGACTGTTTATTTCCCTAGAATGGTCCATACTAATAAAGATAAGTCAGCCCATATGGCATGCTGTTCAGTAGTGAGGCCTCAGTCCACCATTGTCTGATCGCTAAAGGGAGGGCCTTGGGATGCTGTATAGTAGTGATGCTCATGCAATCACCTTTCCCAGGTGAGTAAACTACCATTGCAAGACATATCCCTTTACAGCATTCTCCTGACCATTATCAACTGAGTAATAAGAAGCAGTGTGTGTTCCCAGGGCAAGTTGCTTTACAGAATTTGTAATTTGTTTTACAGAAATGTGGCACAGCACATCCTTGCTTAATAGTATTCCATATCATGGTGACCATTTTAATTTCTGTGAAAACAAAAATGCAATGGGCCACAGCTACAAACTGGCAGAAGGAAGGTTCCAGAAGGTGGCAAGGAGACACTTCTCCATGCAGAGGATGGTGGCAGGTTGAAATGGGCTGCTGGAGGAGGTTGTAAACAAAAAAATAGTTATGGTATTTAAGAAGGAGTGGAATAAATTTAAGGGAGGGTTAGAGTGGTGGGAAAGTGGAAGCAGAGTGCCATGTAATACCACAAGCATGAACTTCATATCAAGCATGCCTGAAAGACCATAATGGCCTTCTTCTGCTGGCAATATTGTATGTGTATATGTTTTGTTCAAGGCTATTCAAGGGCTTAATCAACAAGTTCAGAGTTGAGAATTGGATTTGCAAACATATAAGGTAGTCCATTATTTTACAGTGATTTCTCAACATATGACACCCATTATGTGGGGTATCCTTTGCCTAATAGTATAATTTTTTCCTCTTTGACAACAGTTTACAATTTGTTTAGTATCCATTCCAGAAACTTTCAACCAGTATACTAGAAGCCATTCAATGTATTCATAGCAGACATTGCAAATGGACTGGAAGGGAAAGTATGTCTATTTGCTGACGACACATAGATTTGCAACAGAGTGGATTTCCCTGAGGGAGGTTTGGTCAGAAACATGACAGTTCAAATTCAAAGCCAAAAAGTGCAAATTCATGCACTTAGGCAGAAACAATCCTAAAGAAGATTACTACCTGAGAGGAGAGAAGCTAGCCTCCACCAGCCAGGAAAGGACCTACCGGTAGGTGTCATTATATCAGAAGACTTGAAAATAGGTAAACAGTGTGAAAAGGTGGCACTAAAGGCAAGTGGCACACTGGGCTGCATTGGGAGGGACTCAAGAGTGGCAGTAGGAGGTGGTGTTACCACTCTACAGAGCACTGGTGTGCCCCCATTTGGAGTTTTGCATACAGTACTGGAGTCCACACCACAAAAGGGACATAGGATCAAGACAATGCAGATGAGGGCTGTGAAAATGATTCAGGGATTGCACCATATGGTATACCAGGATAGGCTGAGAGAACTTGACATGTACTCCCTGGAACAGAGGAGGAAGAGGAGTGACATGATTGAGTCTTTTAAATATATGAGGGTATGAATAAGGTTAACATTCAGGAGCATTTCCAATTGAAAAAGAGTGGGAGAACAAGAGGGCACATCATGCGACTGAAGGGAGGGAGGTTCAGGAGTAATACAAGGACTTTCTTTACAGAGAGGGTGGTAGACCCATGGAATAGCCTATCCAATGAGGTAGTGGGGGCCAAAATGGTAAGCAAGTTCAAGAATGCATGGAATAGACATAGAGGTAGTATAAGGAAAGGCAAAAGAGGGGAAGGGGAATAGCACCAGGTAGTTTCTTGGACAGACTAGATGGACCGTGCGGTCCCTTTCTACTGTCACTCTCTATATTTCTATTCAATTTACTAGAAAAATTCAATCACTGTGCTACAACCACCAGCTTAGTAAATACATAAATATAATGTCATAAAAATTGGTCAACATAGATTTAGAAAGGGACATGGGAGTAACATTGCTCAGCAAAATGAACAAAAACAAGGTACTGTATCAGCATGTGGTCTGAAAACAAAACAAAAGGAGCTATACATCACTGAAGCCACACAGAAACTCTCCGATACCAGGGTTTACTCTTCTCTTCCACAGGACCCCACTGTCAATTATCAGACTGGGGTTACCACCAACATCACCTCTGCTATTGAAAACAATGAACTCCCTGCTTCCGCTAAGAGACTCATAATTCAGCATCCTTGGGCATCAAGGTTTTATCTCCATCCCAAAATCCACAAAACAGGTCCTATTGTGTCTGCCTGTTCCTGCCCCACATCCCACATCTCTGCATTTTTTGACAGCCTCACAAGACCATTCATTGAATCCCTGCCCTCCATGTTAAAGACACTAAACATGCTCTTCAGTTATTTGACAGGTTCAGATTCACTTGCTCTGACTGGCTCCTCTTCACTATGGATATCAAATCTCTCTACACAGTGATCCCCCACAATGATGGACTGTCAGCTTTGCAGGGTTTTTTGAATAAACGGGAAGTCCAGCAGCCACCACCCCCACACACACACACACACTAACCCATCTGGCAGAACTTGTTCTTTAACTCAACGCTGTTTCTTTTAATAACAGTTTTTCAGGCAGGTCAATGGAGATGCCATGGGTATCAAGATGGGTCCCAGCTTTGTCAATCTGTTTGTTGGTTGGGTGGAGGAACAATTTTTCCCTCCTTTACAGGGACTGTGCCCAAACTCTACAAACACTACATAAACTGTGTAGGGGCCACATCCTGCTTCAGGGAGACCCTCCAAGTCTTCTGTGACAAATTTACCATGGTCCATCCTTCCCTTCAGTACACTGTTGTAGCATCTTTCTCTACACTGCCTTTTCTAGATAGCAAACTGTCGGTGCAGAACACTGGTCTGAAGACATCAGTTTATTACAAACCCACTGACTTACATAGTTTCCATCTCTACTGCTTCTTCCATCCTAAACATGTTAAGAATGGTCTGCCATATTCACAGTTTCTTACACTTCACAGGTTACACAGTGAAGGTGATGATTTTGCTGGGCAGGCCCAAATAATGCATATTTTTTTTTATTAACAGGGGGTACCTTGAAAGCACAGTGGACAGAGCACTCTCTTGGGTCAGTAACATGTCCCAGAACTTTTATCCCTTTAGGAAGTATAATGTCACACAACAACAATGCATTTCACTAGTGCTTCCCTCCCATCACAGTGCACACTCTCTTCATAGGATCATCACTAGTAACTTTCTGATTTTGCAAACTGACCCTAATTTCAGTGCTTCCTTTAGAGAACCACCTATTGTCTCCTACTGCCAACCACCCAACCTGAAGAATCACCTGGTAAGAAGCAGCCTACATACTCCTAACAATTCCTCTCTACCATGCACCAAACCTTGCAACAGAACTCACTGCTACACCTGCAAATTTATTTCTAGTGTGACTGAAATTTGGGGTCCCTCAGGTGTTTTTCACATCATCAGGTACTTCTCATTCAACTCCACTAATGTGGTATATTGTATTCTTGCAGCTATTTATATCAGAGAAACTGGTAGACACCTGGCTGACTGATTCAGTGAACATTTCAGAGCAGTCAGGAATGGAGACACTGATAAATCCATTGCATCCCACTTTACCTCCAGGCACCAGTGTCAATGATCTTTCTGTTTTTGTCCTTCAGCAGGGTTTCCAGGATGCTGACCAAAGAAAAAACATGGAAACCAAGCTGATCATCTACCTTGGCTCCCAGCAGCCCTCCAGTTTAAATGATAGACTTATTTTCTAGTAACATCTTTCAGCCACCCCTTACTTTCCCTGCAGTCTGTTTGTATCTATACACATCTATTTTCATTTCCCCCAGATGTCTCCATCTCTGTATCCTTCCCCCACATTTTTCACCTTTCAGTTTTCTTACTAGGCCCTGTTAATTAGTCACCACTTCAGAACTTCTCCAGCTCATTCACTGCTATTATGCCTTGTCAATCCCATCATCACCTTTTTTTGTTTCCAGATTCTCTTATCTTGCCATTTATCACTTCTTCTCCTGGAGCCTCCCTCATTTTTCCCCACATACTGTATACTGTATACTGTATATATCCCTTATTTTCCCTCCCCAATACACTAACTTTGCTTATTTCTTTTTAGATATTTCGTGATGAAGACCCAAGGTCTAACTGTTGATTTTAACACTATTTTCTATTTTCAGTATGTTACCATATTGTTTTGTTAACTTTGCCTCAGTCAGGTTCATAGGTGAACTGTCAAACAATATATACATAAATTAGTAAGACATGAGTCCATAAATTCATAAAAAACTTTTTGTTCTCTTTTATTCTTTTTTACTTTGCACCAAACTTTGTTCAACCGGCTACAGTTTCGTAGTTTCACACCACTTCTTCAGGCCAAGGTTTTTTTGATACAGTGCTTTTTTTCTAAACATAAACAGACAAACAATCACATAGTATCTCATAATTACATTCCTTAAATATTATTTATATTTATTTAGATATTTATACAATCTTAGATATTACTTTTATATCCAGTTGCTCATATTTTATATTATCCACCTGTACTGTATTCTAGTTTCTCATTTTATTTCTTAAAAGTGGATTATCTCATTGGTGTAAAGGAACTGACTCATAAAATAGTTATACTCTTATTGCTATAACCCTTTTTCTTTCAAATTCACACATTATCATACCTGATACTGCTTTTTATCTTTATCACTGCAGGACTCCCCTGATTCCTTTAAAGTTCAATCTTAACAGTTCTAATGAGAAAATATCAACTTTGTTTTAATATAATGCATCACTGTGTTCTTCAACATTTATAAATTTTGTTACTCAGAGACTTAATTTGTTAAATTTTAGCATTCATCTTGTTTGTTGCCTTCTGTTCCTTTTTCATATTGTTTTTAACCTTTTTATAAAATAGTATAGTTTTTTAGTTAATTTACAAGGTTAATAACTTTGTTTGTATTGTTCACACAATACCATTAAGCCTTTTCAAATACTTTTTCCTTGTGTTTACCTTAAAGATATAAAGACTCCAATCCATTATATAGCTTTATTGCTTTATTCACGATCTTCTCTGGATTTCTAGAAAGAATATGTTCAACTCGTTATTATTCTAAAAGATTTCATTATGTTAAATGTATATTTTATATTGCCCATCAGTTCGCTTTCATATTTTTACCTGTTTTATTGTGCATTTCTTCGTAGCTTTTAAATTCTCTTTCTGTCTCAAAGTGCACTATAAAACATTACCATATCTGAATTTAGGAAATAGTTTGCTTTACAACTTCAAAACTATAATTTTGTTGAAACGCTGAAATGCTACTTTTACCTTTGCACTATGCCATTCCAGCTTCCTTCTAGTCCATGGACAGAGTGATTTATGTCCACAGTCATGCACAGGTTTAAAAAGCCCGCGAAAATCGCAAGAGGAACCTACGTCACTTTATGACCTCATCCCATATCTTTAATACGATGATGTCAGATGTTAGACATGAAGTGAAGTATACTTTCCTAGACGGAGGTGGCAGATGTCAAAAATATGCACCCCACAGCCAGGAGGTCAGCGGTTCACCTGTCACTCACAGCTTACTGCTGAAACTTCTGTTTTCATTTGTTACACTTTTTTTTATCCTCATCGTTAGTATGTTTTATCAATTTAATATTCTATCTTGCCCACAATTAGGATGAAGTATCCTAAATTTACCTATACTCAGATGCAAAGACTTATTTTAATTAAATTAACTATCTGCCTTCTGTTTTCGGCTTTTCATTTTCGGCTTTTCGCCCAAATAGTAATATAGTCCCATCACAACTCTTAATCATTACATACTATGTTAAATCAACTGTTTGTTTTGGCTGGGGTGACCTTATTTCACCTACTGGCTTCCCTCATGTAACTTGAGGTGATGCCTAGATGTTTAAAAGGTGAAATTCGCTTGATCCTACCTATAGCCAAGTGGTTAAAGATGACACAAACCACTTGGACACTTAGGTGGTCAGCAGTTCGCCCCCAGCCCTTCGCTTAATGATGAAATCAATATTTTCTTATTACTTTCCTAAAAATTATAGTAAATATTTCCATTATTCAAAGCAGTTATAAAGTACATATAAAATAACCAAATTAAAGGTACCCCACCTTATTATTTTTCTATTATTATGTGCTATTTTATTTTATATTTATTAAGAGGAAAATCATCCTAACTATCCTCTATTGGCTAGTGCAATAGTTCACTTTTCATTATTCAAAACTATGAAATGCCCTTTCCATTTTCGTTCTTTTGCTGAAACTGTAGTTCATAATCAGCCGGTACTAGAAAGATCCTTAACTTGTCTCTCATTCATTACTGTTAACCTAAATCTTAGTTTTTACTTTTAAATACATTTATTAATATTGAATTAGCTTCCTTTGAATTATTTTGTTTATACACATATCGCTAAATATGGCTGGGGTGACCCTATTTCACATGTAGACTTCTCCCTACGTTTAAGGTGATGCCAAGTTGTTTAAATACAGGTGAAAAAGGCCTGATCCTACCTTTAGTCAAGTGGTGTGTGGTGGTAAAAACCACTTGAATGTTAAGGTGGTCTGCGGTTCATCCCCAGCCCTTGGATAAATGCCAAAAGGTCTTAATTAAAACTTTATCAATTTTTTAATAATTATCTTTGTTAATTTTTAAATTTTAAACTTTACATTTTTTATACATATTTTTCTTGTATACAAATAAGTATTGTTATTCATATTACGGTAATGAAATAAGCTATGCTGTCCTTTTGATCTCAAAATGGTCCCACTATTCTTAAAGTCAGCTCGTTTACATTATAATGATTTTTATCCATTTCATTTCAATCTTTAATCCTTCTACATCCACAAATCCATGCTCTCTCTGTATATACTTCACACAGTTGGAAGGTTATTATAATATATTTACTTTACTAGAAATTCTTTTAATATATCCTTCCAACTATGTTCACAGTATTAATACCTTGTGTGGCAAGGTTATCAGAAGTCAACGGTATTCATATTTATATCTTCTTTATACATTTGGTTCTTAAATATTCAGGTTTATTCTGTTCTATAATACCAGTATTCCAAGCTTGTATTTTCCTTTCCTAATTCTAATGTTCATATTTTGGTTCTAATCCCACCCATCTATTTTTGAATATTTCACCAAAATAAATTCCACTTACATGATTCATTCATTCCAAATCTGGAATTTGTACTGTCTAATGTATAAATCCAATATACCTCTCTTCTCAAGAATAGATCATCCCATGTGACATTATGTCCTCTTGGTTCTGGTACCATTGCAAGACCCCCAAATCTTAATGAAGCTGGTGAATGACTTTCTCTATTGAAATGTTTTGCCACTGTAGATTTTTCATCCTTAAGTTGGATATCATTCTTGTGTTCGTTGATTCTTACTCTTAATTCCCATGTTGTCTTACCTACAAACAGTTTATCACATGGACATTGTAATATGTAAATCACATGATGTGATTTACATGTTATATGCTGTTCTATATTATACTTTTTATTTGTATATGGATGTTCAAAGAGTATTTTTTCATTGTACTATTGCAATGACAGCATTGTCCACAAGGATAACTTCCATTTTTAAGGGGCCCCAATAGTAATTGTTTACCTTGTTTTGAAAACATATCCTTTTTTATATGTTGTGTATGAACAAGCTTGTCTCGTAATGTAGATTTTTTTTGGATGTTATTAATGGTTTCATTTCAAATTTGGTATTATGTCACTCTCCTGATTGTAAAATGTATCAACTGTCTAACAATGTACCCTTTATTTTGTTGCTCAAATGGCTGTATGCTGTGGAGAACACTATTCTATCTTCATTTTGTTTTTTTTCTTCCTTTCTGAATAATGACTCCCTTGGTGTCTGTGTTACTTTTAATATTGATTCATCTATATTCCATTTTTTATATCCTCTTTGTTGAAATATTTCTTTCATTAGCTCTGTTTCTTCACTAAATATTTATTCTGTTGTACTATTTATTTTAGCTCTAATTATTTGTGATTTCAGTGTACTTTGTTTAAGTTTTGGATCATGATAGCTTGCATAATGTAGCAATGTATTTCTATCCATCTCTTTTCGATAAAGTTTTGTCTCCAATTTGCTATTATTTTTGTAAATTAATAAGTCAAGAAAAGTCACTTGTTGATTATATTCTAATGAGAAAATTAAATTCTCATCCCTGGTATTTAAATACATCTTAAATTTTAATAAGTCTTCTTCTGAGCCCTTCCAAATTAATAATACATCATCAATAAAGCTTCTCCACATAATTATATTATTGCTGAATGGATTTATTTCACTGTTTAAAATATGTATTTTTTCAAAATTCCACATATATAAATTGGCATAAGAAGGTGCCATAGTGCTTCCCATTGCAGTACCATGTATTTGTAGATAAAATGTACCTTCAAAATTAAAATAATTCTTTTGTAATACTAATTGTGATAGACCTATCAGGAAATCTGTTTCTGGAAATTTATCATTTCTATTTTGTAGTATATGTTTTAGCGATAATACTCCTTCCTTATGTGGTATACTTGTATACAAGTCTTTAACATCAAGTGAGACTAGCCACAATTCTTCCAACTCTATTTGATGTTCATTTATTTCTGTTAATATTTATATAACATGGCTAGTGTCTGATGTATGGATCCATCTTTTTCACTTCATCTTGCATATGATAATCTATATATTTCGAAAGAGGCTCTAAAATGGAGTCTATTCCTGATATTATAGGTCTTCCTGGTGGTTTCTGTAAGTTTTTATGAATTTTAGGTAATACATAGAAAATTGTTATTCTAGGTTTTTTGTTTATTAACATGTTTTTTTCAGTTTCAGTACACCATCCTTGTTGTAATGCTTCTTCTAAAAAATCAATTATTTCTTCCTTAATTTTTTCCATTGGGTCATGTTCTAGTTTTGAATAATTGTTCACATTTTCAAGCTGTCATATACATTCTGTTTTATAATCTTGATAATCCCATAACACTATACCTCCCCCCTTGTCCGCTGGTTTAATCACTATAGTGTTATCATTTTGTAAATTTTTTAAGGAATCTCTTTCCCCCTTCCACATTCAAGTGATTTTTACCACCACACACCACTTGACTAAGGGTAGGATCAGGCCTTTTTCAACTGTATTTATACAACTTGGCATCACCCTAAACGTAGGGTGAAGTCTATATGTGAAATAGGGTCACCCCAGCCATATTTAGCGATATTTAGCGATATGTGTATAAACAAAATAATTCAAAGGAAGCTAATTCAATATTGATAAATGTATTTAAAAGTAAAAACTAAGATTTAGGTTAACAGTAGTGAATGAGAGACAAGTTAAGGATCTTTCTAGTACCGGCTGATTATGAACTACAGTTTCAGCAAAAAAACGAAAATGGTAGGGCATTTCATAGTTTTGAATAATGAAAAATGAACTATTACACTAGCCAATAGAGGATAGTTAGGATGATTTTCCTCTTAATAAATGTAAAATAAAATAGCACATAATAATAGAAAAATAATAAGGTGGGGTACCTTTAATTTGGTTATTTCATATGGACTTTATAACCACTTTGAAAAATGGAAACATTTACAATAATTTTGAGGAAAGTAATACGAAAATATTGATTTCGTCATTAAGAGAAGGGCTAGGGGTTAACCGCCGACCACCTAAGTGTCCAAGTGATTTGTGTCATCTTTAACCACTTGGCTATGGGTAAGTTCAGGCAAATTTCACCTTTTAAACATCTAGGCATTACCTCAAGTTATATGAGGTAGAGCCAATAGGTGAAATAGGGTCACCCCAGCCAACAACAAACAGTTGTTTAAATATAAATGCAATGATCAAGAGTTGTGAAGGGACCATAAAATAACATTACTATTTGGGCGAAAAAGCCGAAAACGAAAAGCCGAAAACGGAAGGTGGATAGTTAATTTAATTAAAATAAGTCTTTGCATCTGAGTATAGGTAAATTTAGGATACTTCATCCTAATTGTGGGCAAGATAGAATATTAAATTTATAAAACATACTAACGATGAGGATAAAAAAAGCGTAATGAATGAAAACAGAAGTTTCAGCAGTAAGCTGTAAGTGAGAGGTGAACCGCTGACCTCCTGGATGTGGGGTGCATATTTCTGACATCTGCCACCTCCGTCTAGGAAAGTATAGGTCACTTCACGTCTAACATCTGACATCGTTGTATTAAAGATATGGGATGATGTCATAAGGTGACATAGGTTCCTCTTGCGATTTTCACGGGCTTTTTAAACCTGCGCATGACTGTGGACATAGATCACGTCCATGGACTAGAAGGAAGCTGGAATGGCGTAGTGCAAAGGTAAAAGTAGCGTTTCAACAAAATTATAGTTTTGAAGTTGTAAAGCAAACTATTTACTAAATTCAAACATGGTAATGTTTTTTAGTGCACTTTGAGACAGAAAGAGAATTTAAAAGCTACGAAGAAATGCACAATAAAACAGGTAAAAATATGAAAGTGAACTGGTGGGCAATATAAAATATACATTTAACATAATGAAATCTTTTAGAATAATAACAAGTTGAACATATTCTTTCTAGAAATCCAGAGAAGATTGTGAATAAAGCAATAAAGCTATATAATGGATTGCAGTTTCTATATCTTTAAGGTAAACACAAGAAAAAGTATTTGAAAGGGCTTAATGGTATCGTGTTAACAATACAAAAGAAGTTATTAACCTTGTAAATTAACTAAAAAACTGTACTATTTTATAAAAAGGTTAAAAACAATATGAAAAAGGAACAGAAGGCAACAAACAAGATGAATGCTAAAATTTAACAAAGTAATTCTCTGAGTAACACAATTTATAAACATTGAAGAACACAGTGATGCATTATATTAAAACAAAGTTTGTATTTTCTCATTAGAACTGTTAAGATTGAACTTTAAAGGAATCAGGGGAGTCCTGCAGTGATAAAGATAAAAAGCAGTACCAGGTATGATAATGTGTGAATTTGAAAGAAAAAGGGTTATAGCAATAAGAGTATAACTATTTTATGAGTCAGTTCCCTTACACCAATGAGATAATCCACATTTAAGAAATAAAATGAGAAACTAGAATACAGTACAGGTGGATAATATGAAATATGAGCACATGGATATAAAAGTAATATCTAAGATTGTATAAATATTTAAGGAATGTAATTATGAGATACTATGTGATTGTTTATCTGTTTATGTTTGGAAAAAAGCACTGTATCAAAAAACCTTGGCCTGAAGAAGTGGTGTAAAACTACAAAACTGTAGCTGGTTGAACAAAGTTTGGTGCAAAGTAAAAAAGAAGAATAAAAGAGAACAAAAAGGTTTTTTATGAATTTATGGACTCATGTCTTACTAATTTATATATATATTGTTTGACAATTTAAGCCAAATAGTAAGAACAGTCCAGCTACATAGAAGGAAAAAGGGCAACCTATATTCTTTATAATTACTCATAGATGAACTGTCCCACGGTATGGACTCATGTTGCTATACTAATGCAGTTTTTATGGATCTTTCCAATGCATTTGAGCTTGTCAATCAAATTTGATTATGCAAGTTAAAGACCTTGGGCATGGAGCAGTCAATCTTGGACTGGTTCACCAACTACCATACTTAACTGACAAGTAGCAATCATGAAATTTGGAGGTAGTTACTCCACTGAGAGATGGGTTCTGTAAGGCACTGAATAATAAACACTGAGGCTGAAGGCTGAAATGTTTATTAAATCCCTGGTCATTTTATTACTGAGAAAATCCCCAACCACTCTAGTTGTTATTGCTATTATACTGAAAAAGAAAAACAAAAAGTCCTTCATCTAAGAGTCTTTTTTCAATTTAAATCGCAATCGCTCTCTCTAACCCATACATAACATTTTTCTCTTTTTATAAGATGTATTTGCCTGGCAGTTTATCCTTTGCATCCTGTTCTTGCAACTTCATCTCCTGTTTTTCACAAAATGCAAAAAGCCTTTTTTCATTGACCTTCTCATGACCAGCCTGAAGAGTACATTAGTCATCTTAACACGTGCAACCAAAATAAGGGCTCTTGTCACAGAGCTAGTTTTCCATTAATAATTCTGCAAACAAGCTTGTGGAGGTCAAAATGCACCTCAAGCCTAACCACTTCTAGTACAGGTTGCCATTTTAAAAAGAAACCCAAATAATTTTCTGCATTAATTTCAAAAGTATGATTAAATACATTTGCAAACCACGAGATCCCAGTTTCACATACATATTTGTATGTATTTTTTTTAACCACAGAGAATCAAGGGAAGAAAGAATGAATAGAAATGGCAAGTGAAGGACAGGAGACAATGAAGGCAAACTGTGGGACCATCAGGGTGACCAATTCATGGGGTGCCACAAGCAAAATCTGACTGCACAATCAGACAGGCTAGAGATCAACAAGTGACAGAATAGGTGAGGACAGAACAGATCTTTGTTTTTTACACTCTCTCTCTACATGTGGAATGGGACAGGCTCTTACCCAACCCTTTTACACAGGTGATTATTTTTCCAGTATACTTTAACAGACTGTCTTCAGAGGCCAATGGCATGCTCCATACTCTGAACCTGTGGAGAGCACTCACTTACTGTAAGGAACACACTTCTGAAGTTCTAGATGAAACTCATCAGCTGTTTATAACATATGCTGAAGCTGCACCTGGGAGACCAGGAGCTACCCGGATCGTTGGAGGGCCAGCCGGGGAGGAGTAGGATTGAGCACCCGATAGGCAGCTCTCCTACTCTGGGGGAGGGTGTGGGCAGTCTTCAGCGTGCTGGGGACCCCTGGTGGAGACCAGGAGTTCCACGCAGCTGACACTCAGCATGGATGGAGGCGGGGTGGATGCTGGTATCATTGCACGACCCCGCCTCCCCTGGGAGAAAACCAGAAAAAGGAGGAGGAGCTGCCCGCCGTCATGGATGAAGCTCGCTGCGGCTTCAATGTGCTTCCAGGCCAGGCCCCCAACCTAGCTCCAGTGCCCACGGCATATATGAAAGGGGTGCCGCTGGCCCCACCGTGGGGGGTAAGCCATGGAGTATCGGGGGCGGTGGCCGATCTGGAAAGCAGAAGCCGGCGGCCCGTGACCGGGCGGAAGGATAGGGCGGCGGGCGGCTCCGGAGGAGTAAAAAGTTAAATAAAAAAAAAAAAAGACCAGGAGCTAAGGGGATAATTGGCTGGTGGATGACATCCTGCATCTGCCCTTGCCATAGGTTGGCTAGTAAAAAGCCTACCAAATGGTTTAGGGCTCATTCCATAAGACATGCTCCTCTGGCTATGCCCCATGGCATCAGCTCTTTTCATGCTGGAAGCAATGATCTGTGTGCCACTTGCCAGGGGAGGCTGGATGGGTTGTGTGGATGTGAACTGTATAACTACAGTTACAGGTGAGTAACTATATTCCTAAATGTGGGGAGACAGTTCACTCTCCATGCTTTGGCAGATCCCTAGCAGTTTTTTGGGAGGACGGGGCAAGGCTTGCATCCTTATTTGGTGAACAGATTGCAGAAGTGAGGCTCCCAAAGCAGCATATCAATGTGACATGATGTTTATTTTATTTTTATTAATTTATTTAAAATGTGGTGACCAGATAGGCCCACTGAGCCCCAAAGGTCCCTTTGTCAGTGGTGACCTGGGATAACAATACATATTTTCATACAGAGAAAGACTTGGGTTACAGAGTAGTTTCAGGTGTGTGAGCAGGTTACAGCCATAGTTATCATCATGCATCAGTCCTTACAAATATGTTGACAGTAGAATTAACAAAAGGTGCAAAAGAAATGTAATTTTACATGGTAAGCTCATTGTTTACTACTGGCATGGTTCAGTGGAAAGTTAGCTGTGGTGCTATGCCTAGAGGGAAACACCATGGAACCTGATAAGGTGCTTGGAGGATCTGAATATTAGGAGGATAGAAGCAAGTGGATGGGGGTAATAAGCCACGGCAATGACAAGTGCTAGTATCAGACATGTAGACTTTGAGTCTGGTGTGGAAGTTTATCAGTGAGGAGGCTTCCTGCACTAGGAGTGGGAGTTTGTTCCACAGGTAGGGGGCTGAGTAGGAGAACGACCCGCCACCAGCGTTAGTCCTGACTCTGGGAACTTCAAGCAGTGTACGTCCAGATATCCGTAGGCTCCTGGGTTATGTTTGAGTGCGATAGTTCCAGCGATGCTGAGTGGAGCTGAAGGGCTGAGTAGCTTGTAGGTCAAGCAGAGCAGGGGGTAGTGGAGATGAGAGGTCAGTGAGGGCCAGCGTAGCTGGGCAAGTCTGTTACAATGGTGCCTTCATGAGTGGTCATGGGTAGCAAACCGGGCTACCTTGTTATACAGGATTTGCATCTTGGTGACTTCCTGCTTGGCCATGCCCTGTAAGATTGGGGCAGCGTAAGTCAGGGTGGGGAGGAGGAGGACACTTGTGGTGATTGATGTTGCTGCTATAATGTGAGATGAAGGTGTATGCTTTGCTCCAAGTAGCAGCCCTCCAGATCTCTGGTATGGGGATGTCCCTGAAGGTAGTCACTGAGGCAGCAGAAAAAACTTTTGAAAAAAGCTGCTGAAATCAGTACTAAAATACATTTGTGAGAAACTAGGAAATGTTAGACAGTTTCTCACAGATGCACCATAGAGTTGTTCACAGAAAATCAGAACACAGGAATTAGTACATGTTCCCATTATTAAGTCACCTGCCAGTTATCATAGAATATCTGGACAGTAGCTCTCTCTTCTGATTGGTTAAGAGCAAACTTTTTCAGTATAATTTACAATTAATTTCACAGTTTTTAATATGAGAAATAATCCAATTTAATTCCCCCAGGTTGTCTGGCAGATGGTTGCCTATAACAGTAACTTTACACAAAGGCACTCAGGAGAGCGAGTCTATTATGTTGCCTATAAATGTACAATATAACAGGTCAACATTCCTTTGCCTACTGACTGTTATTTTCGGTCTTACAGTATGTAGTGTATTTATTTTGTATGTGTAAGATAATGTTGTCTGTAGTAGATCAATTATCCTAGATCATTCCTGAAAAAGGAATTAATACCTAGTTAAATAAAATGAAATGAAAGTCATACTGAATTGTGTTTTATTAATAATAGAGAGTACCCCCAGCTTAGCTCTTATAATGGCTACTGGTGTGGAACTGGAGAGTATTAACCATACCCTGTATAAGAAGTTTACTTCCTTGTCCAGGTCAGTGTTGGCTTTGAGTGCTTGAATTTCATTCTGTACACTATACGTACTTCTAATGTAGTATTGCTTGCTTGAATGACAGCTTTAACCTGCTTACTAGATCCACCTGTGACTGTTTTACGCAATCTGTGGGATCCCTACTCCCCCACCTTTGGATACCTCTTCCGAAATCTTTCTCCACCCTCTTTCCACTCAACACCCCGATCCCCTGCCCCCCACAAACCCTGCACCTGTCTCTACCCTGCTCCTACTCATGCTGCACCTATGCCACCTTTCTCTTCCCACTCGCTTCCCTTACTCTTCACCCCTTCACATCCTATTCCACCCATCTAAACCTTCCCTCACCCAATTCTCCGCTTACCAATTAACTCTACTCAACCTGTCGCCACTGGTCTCCCACTTCCCAGTTTTCTCCCACTCCCCATTATCCCTCCCTCTGGCAACTTTCTTACTCTCCCCTATATTTATAGTACTACCTCTGGTCCAGTATTAGTAAGAATTATTGTTGCTAGCACTATTTATCCTAAAAATGAGTAATCACAGGCATACTTTGTACAATACTCGAGCCCACTTTTTGTCCTTGGCTTAGGTTAAGTTATAACTGGACAATGCCATAATATAGAAACTTAGAAACATTGAAGTTGATGGCAGATTAGGACCGCAAGGCCCATCCAGTCTGCCTGTTTCTTTTTCTACCTTATAAATGTGCCATCAGCCTTTGTTCTATCAATGGCCTCTCTAGTCATACTTATCTGTATTGCTCCCTTATGCTTATCCCATGCCTGTTTGAAGCCCTGCACTGTATTCATATCCATCACTTCCTGAGGTAGGCCATTCCATGCATCCACCATCCTTCCTGTGAAAAAGAACTTCCTCACATTACCCCTTAATCGGCCTCCCTCTAATCTCATGCTGTGTCCTCTTGTCCTGCTATTTTTCTTATATTGAAACATGTTAGACTCTTTCACCTTGTTAATGCCCTTAAGGTGTTTGAATGTTTTGATCATATCTCCTATCTCCCTTCTTTGCTCTAGGGTATACATATTGAGCTCTGTTAATCAGTCCTCATATGTTTTCTGATGCAGTCCCTGCACCATTTTGGTTGTCTTTCTCTGGACTGCCTCTATTTGGTTAATGTCCTTGTGAAGGTGTGGCCTCCAGTACTGCATGCAGTACTCCAGATGGAGCCTAACCAGTGTCTTGTAAAGAGGGATTATTACCTCCCTCTTCGGACTTGTGATACCCCTACTAATACATCCTAACATCCCCCTAGCCTTACCTACTGCTTTAGTGATCTGCTTGGATGATTTCAGGTCATCGGTGATGATGATGCCAAAGTCTCTTTCTTCCCTTGTGACTGCCAGCAACTTCCCTCCCAGCCTATAGGTGGCTTCGGGGTTTCTCTTCCCTATGTGCATGATCTTGCACTTCTTTGTATTAAACCCCCGTTATTACTCTTATGACCATTTTGCTAGTTTATCAGATCTCTTCTCATTCTGTCCACCCCAACTGGATCATCTACTCTGTTGCAGATCTTGGTGTCATCTGCAAACAGACAAACTTTACCATCCAGTCCATCTGTAATGTCACTGATGAAGATATTGAAGAGGACTGGCCCCAGGACTGATCCCTGAGGTACCCCACTTGTGACTTGCATCTCTTCTGACAGTATACTGTTTACCACCACACTCTATTTTCTGCTCATCAACCAGTTTGCCACCCAGTTAACCAACTTCTGACCCACCCCAAGCCTACCCAGCTTATTAATCAATCTTCTATGTGGAACAGTATTGAAAGTTTTGCTGAAGTCAAGGTAGGTGACATCAGCTGCTCCCCCTTGGTCCACCACTCTGGTTACCAAGTCAAAGAAATCTGTGACATTAGTTTGACAGGACCTTCCTTTTGTAAACCCATGCTGTCTTCAATCCTGTGCTCCTATGTATTTCAGGTGTTGCACTATCCTTTCATTGACTGCATTTATTGTTGTATACTATACATATTCTGTATTTTACTACATGTTCACGCTGTTTGGTTCTGTTTTGTATCTGTGTGTGTTAACCTGACATGGAATCTATGTAAAAGAGCTCTCGGGCTCAAAGATGTTTATCCCAAAAGTTAAATAAATAAATAAACAGCTGATTTGTCCACTGCACCATTTATGAAACATTATGTGTCTTAATTGGGAATGTCTTCATTTCTCCAATATCCTGTTTTGGTTCTTTGCCCATTTTTATGTTTGCTTGCACAGCATATGAGAATATTTGTATCTGTCTGAACTGTGAGAGAACTTTTGGAGGTGGGCCCCTCCTCCACTTATCACAGCTTCAGAATACCAGATCTCCTCTATTCTGCCATCTCTCTTTGTTGTTCCTCCTTTTCCCTTTCAGTCACAAGGCTGAAAATGTGTGCTGCAAGGTTTTCTTGTGTAACTCATATTTCCTGTGCTTGATACTTGTCATGTCCTTTTGGTTCTGCTACTCTGCTTGTGTACTGAGGCACTATGAGAAGGTAGCAAACTGGGCAGCTTCTCTCAGAAGAAGAACACACCAGACACTGGTTTAACATAAGTGAGAACTGCTTTACTTTTGGCAATATATTGTATGAAAAACAAGTAACATATTATGTTTTGCAAAAATGTACTTGCAGTTCAGTCTCTAGTTTTCTACCAATAACACAAAACAAAACCTCTTTTTCTCCCTTGTTCATACTCTGTATTTATTGGGCTTAGGTGTTACCCTGAGGGACAGCTAACAAGTAAAGTAGTGAAAGAAGTGTAATGAGGTCTTAAAGAGCCAATTTTAGTGGAAGAGGGGCTTGGTAAACTTCCCCCATAGCTCCTGTCAAAACCTGTGATGCAGGGTTTTGAAGAAATTTATGACTGAAAGGACTGTGATGGACATACCCTCCACCACAGGTACTGTCACCTTTTAGCATTCATTGTTGGCCCTATTGGACCGGTGTGCCTGTCAAAAACTATGGGCAGGATCCTCTAAGCCTTCAAAAGGTGCAAAACCTTCCCTAAGTCCCTAAAACTTCCTCAGCTATGGAAAAAAAAGGGGAGAGTGCTCCAAGTGCTATTCACAAAAACCTCCACAGCTGCAGAGAAAAACACTACAGACAGTGGAAAAAAGTGCAGCTGCAGAAGTCCCTGAGGACAAAAAGGTGTGAGATAAGTAAGGCAGAGCCCCTGAAAGGTTATTCACAACCAGTTTTTTTTCTGCTGCTGAGGAAAGAATGTTACACATAGTGGAATGAGGTGTAACTCTCCCTCAGCACACTGCAGTAGTGCCACAGCAACTGAAATCAATTAAGGTGGAGGTGTACTACAGGTAATAGCATCTCAGACTGTATAGCAGTGGCTGATGTTACAGCACTGAAAGCACACATTGCCATGATATGGCAACAGACAATCACTAGACCAAGTGCAGCCCATGACAGAGCCCCACAAGCAGTAGAGCCTGAGTGCTATCCCTGCAGGCCACAGGAACACCCCAGGGAGGGACGACCAGCAGGGACAGTCAGCCACTGTGGCACCAAGGTATCGCTGGTACCTGTGGTGATGCTGTGGTCCCAGTTGGGGACTGGTTGCAGGTCTCTGTGTGTGCTGTCAGCTTCATATTATAGCAGCACTGTTACAGTCTGCTGCTTCAGCTATTGTGGTCCCCTATTGCTGTGCCTTCACAGCCTCCTGCAGCTGCAGATTCTCAGCACTTTTGCAAGTCTTGTGGCAGCTAAATTGCAGCACCAGTGGCACTTTATGTGGAAATCCACAGTTGTGCTGGTTTTCTTTGAGAATACAACGCAACTGCGTTTCCGCACTGCAGCAAGCCTTTTTCCCACAGCTGACGGAATTTCAGCTTTCTTTGTGAATCCAGCCCAATATGCTTACTGACTGTATCTAGGCTATCCATTCTGCCTTATTTATTAGTTTATTTTCATTTTTTCAATCAGAATGTGATTTTACTTGGCCTGAGCTTTTTACTGCATAGCTTGTCTAAAGTTCTGCATGCCTGATGCCTCTGTGCTTTTCTGAGAACAAAAGAATGCATATCCAAGCAAGGCATGGCCTTTACAAATCTCACCAGCCTCCAAACCATTGGCAATAGTCTGCTGACCTTCAGTTTTTTCTGGACCATCACACAGTTTGTCAGCCATGGCAGTCATAGACTTCCACAGACTGATCTGATATTTGATAAGACTTTTAGTTGGCAAATTCTTCAGTTGAGGGATGCCAAAGCATATGTGCTTTTGCCCATGACATCAAGCCTCCTGGATTTCCTATCAGTAGATATGTTTAGAAGCCTTAGATCTGTCATGTTAACCACAGAATCTGCCTCTAGTTGAGAGGAATAATAGGGTTTATCAGAAGGTGCAGGGACACAGCAGGTAAAGCACAAGGTCTGTGTTAAGTGGCAAGTGTGGCAAAACTTCAAAGTTGAATGAATATGAGGAGCAATCACAGTGTGTAAGGCAGACACCTCCAAGAACTCATAAATATTTCTCTAAAAGGAATCTTCGTGGTCAACAGAAAATCCCAGTTTAAACTGAATCAGTCATTGAAAAGGCTTTACGATGGCATCCTCAGAAGGGACCAAGGCATGTAATACACATCGGTGTCACTACTACAGGATAAAGTGGAGCTGGAACCCACATCAGGATAGGTCAGACCTTTATCTTCTTCCTCATATTTCTCATCTGTATATTTACAACTGCAATCTAATTCCTCCTCATCGACAATAATGGGCAGTGGGTCAACCGTAGGAGGAGGTCATGTAGGAATAACCATTGGTGGGCTAAGTATTGACTGAGGAAGCTCAAAAAAGGAGAACAAAAACCCTGTTAGTACAAGCAGAGTGACTTCATTAAAGAACACATGTCAAAAAAAAACAGTGCTTTGAATCCATGTGGGTTCTTCCTCAAGGGCAGAGATAACATCAGTTTTGTAGTCTGTTTAAGCAGCAGTGTCTGAAAGACATATACATTCACACAGTTAATTAATAGTATTAATACTTTATTAGACAATTACTTTAATTATAAGCAAATCCCCTTTCTGGCAAAAACTAAACAGTATAGAACAGTGCAAATCTCTGAACTATGTAATATTTATAAAGATTAAGAACAACTATATAGGAGTCAGCATGGCTCAGTTGGGTATCCAGTGAACAGGGCAACTGGGATTGAGTGACTGCAATAACGGCGACTCAGTTTTAGCACCTGTGTTGTGGGCTAGCCTGAAAGGGTAGCAATGGGCAAGAAGGAAGGTGACTGGAACCACATCATGGGGGGATGGAAGGGGAGGGAAGGTATGTGGGAGGCAGTGCAGTGGAAGGCTGCCAAACTAGCCATCTAGCGTGCTGGTGAGGGTGGCCGGCTGTGGTGGAAAGTGTACAGGGTTTAGGTCTGGGGAGCGTGATAGTGTTATGTGTCGCGGGTTTTTTATTTTTTATTTTTACAAGATACCCCCCCGACATGCACCCCCCTGGAGATGAGAATCTCCCCCCTCCAGCATAACAAGTAGAACCGTGTTGGCTTTGTTTTTTCACCATGAGTGTACTTCACCATTTTTATTTTCAGCGATGTACACTCGCTGTTATCACATAGAACCACGCAGGCTTGCTTTCCAATGGGGTCTACCAACTTTTGCCTGGCACATTTGATTGTAGATAGCTTACCAGGGTGGGCAGTCCCACCTTGGGGGGGGCTCAGTGCCAGGGGGATCCACTAGGTGGAGTCGGTCTGGATTGCAGGCTTCAGACAGGGAGGTAGAGCTGGACTGGTAAGGTAGCTGGAGAGAGTTCCCCGGTCAATGGCAAGAAACAAAGTCTACAAAATAAAATATATATATGTATATACAGAAAGTAAATACAATTAATACAAACCAGTTTATATATTCAGCCCATTGCCCAGTAATATCCTAACACCCCGTAAAAGTGCTTCCACCCTATTTTCAACAGAAAAAAAAGTAGGGGAATTTTTATTTGAACATTTATGAGTACAACCAATCGTTTTTACTCACTATATAATATATAATCAATTACAGTTTCTTCCATAACAGTATATCCCCTAAATTCAAAGACCCCCTTTCAGCCCTGTGTTACTAAGCAGGGGGAAAAGAAAAATAAAACTATATCTTTCTATGTTTCTTTTACTAATATTAACACTTTTAATTGTCTCTTTACTTCTTGAGTTTATGATTTATAAATATTCTTTAAATTTACTGTAACACATGCTGAGGTACTCCACCCCATCTTACTGTTAAACAGTCCCTATTTACATGTGATCAGTCATACTGGTATTCAATTTGTAATATCATCGTCATATGGGTAATTTCTATCTGTTGCAATAAACATTTGCACCTTGATTGCCTCATTACACATTTTATACAAGTAAGCATTAATCTCGGAGTTCTTTCCTCAGTTATTGGAAATAAATTTGAAGAACCTGTCACCACATTCTGGAACATTACTTGACTCCATTGTACATTATGCCACGTAGTGGCCAAGAGGGACAATACCTCTCTTGCATATGGGCATTCTATGAAAAAATGTTGCATGGATTCTTCTAATTGGACACACTGTGGTCTAGCACAATTCCTTTCTTCCACACTTTTGTGTTTTGCATTTCCTTTGACCCCCAGTCTCTCATGACAGCTAAGCCAAACCACATCTCACATTCTAGGGGGAGTTCTTTTATCTATTAATTATAGTTAAATTTTTTGATAGTGTCTGGTACATTTTTGTATACAGGGAGGTGTGCATATTCTTGTTCTTGAATAATTTTGTATACTGCTTTTCTGTTAGGTAGTGTGGCCTGTGTTATTGTTAGTTGCCAGTTTCTGACTTTTTCTATTACCAAGTGCATATGTTTTGGAATTTGTTTCTTCTGAGTGATTGACTCCAGCACCCTACCAAAGGTGTTAACCAGTTTTTTAATTGCATCTTTCCATAGTTTTGCTACCGGTGACATAAACCGTTGTATGTCTACATGGATGAATATACTAATGGTTATAACTAATAGGGGTTATAACAGCTAATTCACCTTCTTTTTGGGTGTGGTATAAAACTTCCCTTTTAATTAGGTTCAGCCTGTTTCCCCATATAATCTGAAACACAAAGCTTAGTAAGGTTGTTTCAAAGCACTTTGGAACACGTAAAACTACACTTGGATAAGTAAACATCGGCAATACAAATGTTTTTACCACTGCCACTTTCTTTTTCTTTGTGTGTTGCCATGTTTTCCAAATTTTAACTTTTTCTGCACATTCTTCTAACTTATTTTTCCAGTTCTGGTGTGCCATATCCCCTTTCCCATATTGAATTCCTAGAATCTCAATGGGCCCATCTTTAATTTCTATCTGTTTAATATTATCAACTTTTTCTGTCCTGTCACTAAACCAATAGCCTTTAAATTTATTGTGGTTTCTTTTTGCTCCAGATACAAGTGAGTAATCCTTTACTGTTTTAGTGCTTGTTTTCCTTGAGAAACATCTTCTACCAATAAACAAATGTCATCTGCATATTCAGTGACAGCTACTATACATATGGGTTAATGGTGGTCCTTGTATTCCTGTTGTATTCTGTAGACAGCAACAGAGGATCAATACAGAAAACATACAGTAATGGACTCATAAGGCAGCCTTGTCTGACCCCCTGCTTTATTTGCATCATTGGTCCCTGAAATCCATTTATTAATGGTTTTGTTGCTGTTATGCCATATAAGGCCATAATCCAGTTACAGAACTGTTCTGGTATCCCATACTTTTTTAAGATTGCCCCCATACATTTATGTGATACTTTATTGAATGTATTTTCCTGGTCCAACAATAATAGATATCCTGTAGTGTAATTTTGTTTCCCTATTTCTACCACTTCACTGATCAGTAGCAAATTGTCCTGTATACTTCTTCCTACCACAGAACATGTTTGGCCTTCAGATATTAATATGGGTGCAGTTGTTGCAAGTCTAGCAGTCAGTATTTTCATTGGAATGTTTATGTCCATATCTAGTTAGCTGATAGGCCTCCAATTATTCAAATCTTGTTGATCCCCATTTTTATATATATAAAAAAATTGTATAGCTCTTCCAAGTTGGGGTGTTACATCTCCAGTTTCCAGCATGCAATCATAAATGACATATAGACTTTCTGCCATTTCTTCACACAGGGATTTACAGAATTCAGATGTGAGACCATCTGGCCCTGGTGATGTGTTGTTTTTTAATTGTTTTATATAATCTGCATTACCTCTTCTTTGGTAATGAGGCAGTCAATGCCCGAGTGGTTATAAGTGTTAACTCAGGAACTTCTATTTTATGTAGAAAATTCTGTAATTGTTCTTCCTTAATATTTGATTCTGAGTACTGTGCTTGCATATGGGAAGATACCGCTCTAAGAATTTCCTCATTTGTTTCTACCACTGTATCTGCTGAGTTAACCAGAGAATCTATATTTTTACTTTGTGTTTTTTGCTTACAACTTTCAAAAATATCACCAGCCTTGATTTCCTTGGGGTACAGATCCGATGTTCATGTAATAAGGAAGTCGCTCTAGAATATTGTAGTTGTTCCATTTCTTCTTTTGGTGATCTAACTTGGGTGGAATAGTGCCCATATTCCATATTAACTTATGCCATAACTTATATAACTGTGAAGGTAAGGTCAAATATTTTTTGTACTGCTCAGTGTGAGTCTAACTAGCTTGCTGTTGAAATCGTTTTTTAATTCAATTTTTTTTTTTGTATTGTACCACCATTTGCTAACACTGTCCTCTATACAGACTATTGTGTTTCTGGCATTCAGCAGGTCCCTTATTTGCTGTACTATTTCAGGTTTTTCCACTAAGTTGAAATTTAACTTCTAATAGCCTTCCCCAACTGGTCTATTTTCTGTCAAACTGAACTATATGGCAAGAAGTAAATGGCCAGCGTTTTCTACAGGCCAAATTTCAGCTTTATGTATTTTAAGATGTTTGGTAGTAAAATAAAATCTATCCTATTTGTTAAATTACTTCTATAATATGTATAGCCTCTGCTTTTACGTAGAATTCTGTATGAATCCACATCTGTCTATACCATAAGAAAAGAAAGAGGGACCCTAACACCACAGTCTTGATGCTGCATTGACTTCTGCAGTGGTATCAAGTCTGGTATCCTGTACAAAACAGATGTCCAGGTTTAGATATTTCAAAATGGACAAAGTCGCCAGATGTCTTCTAGTATTTTTTATACTATTAATGTTCAAAGTTGCCACTTTATAGGTGTGTGGGGCAGTCTCTGAAAGAGTGAGTTATGTTAGGCATTTTACATAGTCTTCTACTACTTCATAAACAAATCCCCAAGGTTTGTTGTTTTTGTTTTCATGTGAGCCTGCTTTGCTTCTAGATCCATGCCTTCTTCTTCTAAATCTGTAGTGTTGGTTTGTAGGGATGATTTAGTGGAGGAGTTCTCTGAGTCCTCTCCCAGATCTGACTCCTGTAGGACCTTGCATCTGTTTTGTAATTCAATTTGCCTCCGTTTCCGTGTTGTCCTGGATATTTTTGCTTTAGGTTGTTGTTATTTTAACATTCTTTTCTTTGATGTTACTACAGTCATAGCCAGAGGTGGCATTGTTTTAATGTCCTTGTCTTCTTCCTATTATAAGGGAATTTTCTGTTGTAATTCCTGTTGTGATGGTATACTATTGGTTTGCTGTTGTTGTTGGGTGCTATTTTCTGTATTTTGATTTTCCTCTATACTGGTAGCAACCATAGTCACTTCTTCTATTGGTAAAGGTTCTTCTGGTTATCCTTGTGCTGTCATAGGTTCTGTTTGTGTTGGTGTTTGCTCTGCTTGTGTCCTCTGTTCCTGTTCTCTTCAATTCCTAGCCATGCTGGGGTTTTTTTTGTGCTGTAGTAAGATTAGTTTCTTTGTCTGGTCTGTCCATCTGATTGTGGGATGCCCAATGACATGTCTGATTTGCATGGCCTTGCTCTTCACATAAGTTACATTTTAA
Source organism: Neoceratodus forsteri (assembly GCA_016271365.2). NCBI lineage: Eukaryota > Metazoa > Chordata > Ceratodontiformes > Ceratodontidae > Neoceratodus > Neoceratodus forsteri. The sequence goes on along the minus strand of CM028129.1, from coordinate 810,960,358 downwards.
CTCTTTTTCTCATGAAGAAATACTTTGATCGGTGCAAGTTACATTTGATCTTATTGCAGGCATTGCTTAAATGCTGTGTTGATCCACCTTTGAAGCATGTTTTTGGTTGCCCCGGTAGAAACAGTATTTCCTAGCTTTGCCTAAGAAGAAACAGCTTGGCAGCTGTTTTGGACCTGCTGGAGTTAAACATAATTTTACTTTAAATTTATATCCTGTCCAGATGTGTTCCTCATACAGAATGGGTTGTGGCTCTCCAAATAGATCACATCATTTGGCTAACCAGTGTTTTATATCTTGCATGCTAACCCCTCATTTCTAAAAAGAATGCTGATTTGTTTGAAAGCTGGTTAAGTCAAGGAAATTGCCCAAAATAGCAACCACAAAGCTGAATATTTTTTCTTTTCATATGTTGCCCAAAATTGATCCAATCTCATGGGTGTTTTAAAACTAACATCAAATAAAGTATCTCCTTAAGAGCAAATAAACACATCAATTTTGTTTGAAAAAAATGCATAGATTCTTTGATCAGGGACCTTCCTACATAGATTCTATCTGGAGCGACCTCCAGAACCCCATATATTGTAGTTTAACTGCATTTCTTCTTTGGGAGGGGGCTGCATTCTGGAAGTGTTCGTCCCAGGTTCTGAATTTTGCCCACATTTGTGCTGTTTCAGTATTGTTCTTTTGCTGTACCAAGGGTTGTTCATTTTCCATCCTGTCTCCCCAGTTTTGAGGGCGACTACTGGGCCCTTCTGCAGGTGAATCTGAGTCAATATGCATATTGTCTTGGGGGCATTATTTCTTGAATGGGTTGGGGAGTATGTTACTGCCTCTGTGTTCAATTCCATATCACTGCCAGTGATAAATGGAACCACCATTCCATGTTGTATGGTAACCAGTGGGTGATTGCTTTCTGGTATTGTCTGGGACTGGGACTGCCTGTCCTCTACCTCTTTCTGTGAAGCTTTTCCTGGACTGCCAGGAATTGGGTTATGGGTGGGGTTAGGAACCCACTTTCCCTGTACATTTTGACAACATCCTATGCTTGTTAGTCTTTGTTTTATACTCTCTCGCATTTCTTCAGATATACCAGACTGTTGATTATTTGCTGACATAACTTCCCCACCTTTCATTGTTTCATCACCTTTTTTCAGTCTGCACTTTTACTTTGTCATGCTTATTTTTTGCCCTGTTCAAGCATTAGCTGTACTCACATTTGGCATTGCAGTAGTTCCTGTTGCACCTTCATTGTTGTTTTGCCTTTCTCACTCTTCAGCCTGTTTGACAGGTTCAGCAGTGGCTCTGTTGCAATCGACTTATTTGATGAAGCTCCGTCACATGTACCACCAGATCCCAGCCTGTCAAGTTGTTCTGCTCCTGTTTTCTGGCCGTATTCCATAACTGGGCTTGCCATGGGATGTTCTTGGTTCTAGCTCACCATTGTCCAACCATCACAAAGTAGGTGATCAATTTCCTTTTCAGTTTCCTTGATCAGTTCTTTTATCTGGATCCTGTTTTGTGTTATAAAATACTGAAGCAGTTGTTCCTCCATTTGTGGATACTGAACTTCTTCATGGCTCTCATGTCTATCCTGGTCATTGCTGTGCTGCACTAACTCTGCTGTAGCAATCTCCATTACTGGATCTGCAGGGATGGAGATCAGCTCCCCTGCAGGTACTCCAGCCTCTGCTTTTTGCTCTCCTTGGACATCTGACATGACAGTCAGACCTTCAGCAACTCCTCCACTGCTCAGTAATGGAATTTTCCCAGTGTCCTGGCCAATATTACCCTTCCCATAAAACTGTCTCATGCAATTGTCCAGGTTATGTGTAGATGTTGATATGTATGAACATACAAAAATGCCAGCAGAAGCAGGCCTATATGGTCTATCTAGTCTGCTCGAATGTGCAGCTAGCCTGTCAACTTGCAGCTGCCCCACCCTCCTCCCCCTTACCCTGTCCTATCTGCTCTTAAAGCTACCCACCGTTCTACAGGAAACCACCTCCTTGGGTAGAGTGTTCCACCTGTCCATCACCCTTTCTGAGAAAAAATGTCTCCTGATTTCCTTTCTGAATCTCCCCCAAACGTCAGTTGATGATCTCTCATATCTCTTCTTCTTCTAAGCTGGAGGATTCCTTCTGCATTAACCTTATTTAAACCATTCAGGTATTTAAATGTTTCAATCATATCACCACATCCCTCCTCTCCTCCAGGGAGTACATGTTCAGCTCACCCAACCTATCCTCATAGAACTTTCCCATCAGTCCCGTGATCATCCTTGTCACCCTACATTGCACACCCTCCAACAATTTGATATCCTTCTTCAGGAATGGGTGCTAGTACTGCATAGAGTACTCCAGGTGAGGCCTGACCAGGGACCTGTATAGGGGAAGAATAATTTCCCTTCTCCTGGAGGAGATTCCCCTAGCTAGACACCCCAGTATTCTATTGGCCTTTACTGCCATCTTCCTGCACTGAGCAGAGTTGTTTATGCTCCCCATTATATCCACCCCAGATCCTTTTAATGCTCTATACTTTCCAGTTGCACCTCTCCCAGCTGATAGCTCCTCCACAGCAGATTCAGACCCATCAAATCCAGGATATCAAAATGTATATATATATATGTGTGTGTATATATATATATATATATATATATATATATATATATATATATATAGTAGAGGCCAAAAACTACATTTAATGCATTAGTTATGGTTGTTCTGCAGTGACAAAAGTGAGGAAATTTGGTGTTAGGGTTGAAAGACCCCTTGGACCCCCCACCACACCCCCAACCGGCATCGGAAGTGCGTATTGGGTTGCCAGCCTAACTCTCACCCCATCAGATGTGTGAAGAAGCAGAGGTATAGGAGAATGGGGTGAGAGTTAGGACCAAGAACCCCAATGTGCACCCCGATGCCGGTTGGGAATGTGGGTGGGGGGATCCAAGGGGGGCTTTCAACCCTAAAACTGAATTTCCTCGCTTTTGTTGCTGTGGAGAAACCCTAACTAATGCATTAAATGGAGTTTTTTTGCCTCTAATTTCCCTTCTTTTTGAGAAGGATAATGAGAAATAGTGAATGTAATGCAGTGGTGGGGGCGTGGGCCCCTTCGGGCCCCATGCTCCCACCATGATATGTCTTGTCACATAGCAACACGGTGCCCACAAACGCAAATGGTAATGCGATGGTGATGCAAAGCAAAAACAGAAAGATAAACAGTACTGTAGACACAAATGGTTAAAATAATGCAAACACAAGTGCAAATGAAAACGCGAAGGGTAATGCACATGGTGCCGTAGATGGGAACAGTAAGTGAAACGGTTATGGAACCACAAGCAGAAGCGGCAAGGGTAACAGTAATGTAAGTGCACAGGCTGGTTTTCCCCAAAAGCTGCATAAAGAAAAACAGTGAGTACAAAGAATGTATGCATAATAATGGGTCTCAGAGAAGAAACTGAGGAGTTGGAATACTAAATTGCTTATATCTCAGGAACCGTACGACATACGATTTATGACTTTCCTGACTAGTTTTGTACTTAGTGCCTGTTAGGGGGCTAAGTGTTTTTCCAACGAAAAGTCCATATCTTGCACCATTTCCGAGATACAGGCCCTGAAAGGTGCGGCGATCGCCGTAATGTTAACCTATGGGAAAAAAGAGAAGTTTGGAGTGCCATAACTTTTTCTCCCTGTAATAGTGTTTCACCAAACCAGTAAAAGGCACATCTATGGAATGTTGGCTTTCTTCTCTCTAAATTTCAGTCCAAAAGACCAAACCATTATTTTGCAGAAGGGTGGCAAAGAATTCCTGTAATGCGGAGGATGCAGTAGTTTAGTTTAGTTTTAGTTTTTTTTTCGTTGACTGGGTAAGTGCACTAGACAAATCCTGCCTATTTTCAGGCATGACCTGGGGGAGGGGGATACTGATGAATGCCAACTGACCTTGAACCAGATGAAGCTGTTGGTATTTTTAGTGAATGAGGGAAATTTGGCCAGGACACTGGGGAAATTCCCCTACTCTTTTCAATAAGTGCCATGGGATCTTTAATATCCACCTGAACTACCACCAATCCAGGCAGATGGGACCTCGGTTTAACGTCTCATCCGAAAGACGGCACCTCAGAAGTGCAGCACCCCTCTCATGCTGCACTACAGTGTCAGTACCGGGATATTAACCCAAGTGCCAGATGTGGGAACTGAACCCACAGCCCTCTGATCTCCCGGCCTCAGAGGCGAGTGTGCTACCTACTGAGCCACTGACACTGCTAATAATGCTAGTAATGTTATCCTATGGGAAAAAGCGTCAACTTTGGAGTGCCGTAACTTTGCCACAGTGTAATATTTTTTCACCGAAACACAGAAAAGCATATCTATGAGATGTTGGCTGTGTTTCTTCCAAATTTCAGCCCAAAAGACCAAACCGTTCTTTTGTAGCAGGGTGACAAATAATTGCTGTCATTTTCCCACAGCCTGGAAAAGTACTATCGAACTTTGTGAAAGCTTTTGCAAATTCATTCAACAGCGTCGGAAGTGCGAAAGTACTTTATGTGATGACTTTCAGAAATTTGAAAACATATTTCTGGGGTGTTTTACCCCAAAATAAAGACATAGCCTAGCATCCTCAGGGTCCAATTAGGTGAATATAAAAATAATTAGGTTGCTAGAGGGTCCCAAATTTAAATGCCAAGTATTTTTCTGATGACCAACTGAAAACAAAATGGCAGATTTGCAACAGTAAAAGGGCCATTTGCAAAAGTAAAAACTGCATTTGCGACACACTTGAATTTTTAACTTTTCCCATTGACTTATAATGGGAAATTGTTTTTGAATAACTTTTGAACCGTTTAATATTTTTTCACGAAATCTTCAAAAGGCACATCAGGGACCCTGGCCGCACATTCCCTGAAGATTTCGGACCAGTAGCGCAAACCGTGCAACCTGTAGAGATGAGCAAAGAATTCCAAAAAAGCGTAAACACATGCTCAGATCATGCTTAATAACTCAGCAGCTGTATATCCAAACAGTACGAAAGTTGGCAGATCCCAAGAAGTATGGTTCTTGATCAAGTATTCCAAATTTCAGATAAATCTATTGAATGGTTGCAAAGTTATTAAGGTGCAAAATTTTTGGTTTACCCTGTAAATGGCTCCTCAACCCTAACTATGGTAGCACTACCGTGCTACCATAATGTATGTATATACATATACATACACACAGCATAAATAACCCAATCACTTATTGTTTCATTTCCAAGCTCAAAAATACAGCTTTGGTGCAGTAATAGTTATGCCTATAAGAATTCAGAAAATATTTTAATTATTTGATACAGGATAAATGGTCTATTTTATCATTCAAGCCTGGTTTTCTGAGGGCTCTTAATGTAAATATCCAAAAAGATTGTCTTTGTCTAAGCTTAACATCCAAATGACCACCTCATTTGTTAAAACAAACTTTTTCAATCCCACAAAATTTAAAACCATGTTTCTGATTAGTCTGTTTAGTGTCTCTGTAATCTATAGACAATGCACTATGGGTGTCTTTATTTTCAATTGATCTAAGATGTTCCCCCAACCTAAGTTTTAAAGGCCTTGTGGTTTTTCCCACATAGAAAGATCCACACTGACATGTGACAAGATACACAACTCCTATGTGGTACAAGTAATCAAGTTTACTCTATCTCACACTAATTGCCTAGTCAGCCTGCTGATCAATCTGGACTTGTTAGTAGTTCACACTCTGTTAGCCGCTGCTTTCAGCAACTAAGTTATCTGCTTGCTATTGTACTGTATAACTCCTGTTATGATGCTGAATCTGCACTGTGTATTGTTGTGTTCAAATGTTGTACGTGTCCTGATCTCCCCCAGGACGCATCTGGAATAGAGCGGTACTCCACTCAATATACCTTTCTGGTGAAACTCTTAAATAAATAAATAAATAAATCTCTAATCTGAACTGTCTTGGTGTAATTACAACTAGTAAAAGTATGGCCCTTCAGAACTGAATTGCAAAATTCACAGTTTCCACAAATGTACATCCCAGTAATCAAAGGAGATAAGATTCCAGTGTCATTGTTATCAGGCTTGTCTGCAGCTGAATAACTATGGACAAGTCTGTCCAAAGGTTGGAATCTCTCTTATATGTCATCTGGGACCCCTATAATGAAAGTGTACAAACCTTTGAGAAAATATGCGAGAGACAATTTGATCATTTGTTCATGGATTTGGACAAACCAAAATATATCAATTTAACTGGTCCAGAGGTAGAGTCATTAAGAAGTCTTGAAATGAATAAAGAAATAGTCATAAAGCCAGCTGACACAGGGGGCTCAGTGGTGGTTATGTCCACCTATAAATACAATAAAGACATAATTAGACAACTATCTCAAAATGACTTCTATTTACCCTTAACTTTAGACCCTACAGTTAAGTTTAAAAATACTATAGACTGTTTCCTTTTTGAACCTAAATGTGAGGGCTTAATAGATTCAGATGAATTTCAGTATTTGATGGTCTCCACTCCAGTGCGAGCATGTATATATGTACTCCCCAAAATATATAAAGACCCTATAAATCCCCCTGGATGTCCAATTGTCTTGGGGATTGGGTCTTTGATTGAACCACTGCCTACTTATGTCAATGCTCACATCAAGGGTTATGTTCTCACTATCCACTCCTATGTTAGAGACACTTCACATCTTCTGGAAACCATGAATGATATGGACATGGAAAAAGATTGTCTTTTGGTTTCACTGGACATATTATCCCTCTACACAAATATTCCCCATGAAGGTGGACTTCAGGCACTTAATTATTGGCTAGAACTTGATAGACACATACCTTCTGAGAATAAATTGTTTCTTTTGGAGTGCGTAGAGCATGTACTGACAAAAAACTACTTTATCTTCAAAGACTCCTTTTACCTGCAAATTAAGGGAATGGCAATGGGGGCTACAGTTGCCCCTAATTATGTCAATCTCTATTTGGGTCTTTGGGAAAAAGTATACGTCTATGACGTCCAGACCAATCCATTTTACCATATGATTGATGTCTGGCATCATTTTACTGATGATATTTTTTTAGTATGACGAGGCACACAAAATGAACTTGTGGAATTTGTTGACTATCTGGAGACAAGTAATAAGAATCTGAAATTCTCCATGCAATGTAGTCCAATATCGTTCTCCTTCCTAGATGTTATAATACACAAGAAGGAAGATGGTACTGTTAGAACAGATTTATTTAGGAAGGAGACCAATAGGAATTCTATCCTGCATGCTATGAGTTGTCATCCCTATCATTTGATTCAGAATATTTTGAAGGCACAATTCTTACGTTTGCATAGGAATTGTAGTGAAGATGTTGATTTTCTAGTTAATGGTACAGAGATGTGGTCCTGTTTTACATCTAGGGGCTACCCACAGAAAATTTCCAATAGAGTTTTTTCTGAAACTTTACTTGTTTATAGGGATTCACTGATTAATGATGAGAACAAAAATACTAGAGATCAGGAGTCTAGATTAAATTTTATTACAAACTTTTCTAGACAATGTAATGAAATCTGGAATATCCTGTATTCTAATTGGAATGTACTTGAAGGTGACCCATTGCTAGAAAAATACATTAAAAACAAGCCCCAGATGACATATAAGAGAGGTTCCAACCTTAGGGACAGACTTGTCCATAGTTATTCATCTACAGACAAGCCTGATCAGAATGACACTGGAATCTTATCTCCTTTGATTCCTGGATGTACATTTGTAGACATTGTAAATTTTGCAATTCAGTTCTGAAGTGCAATAGTTTTACTAGATATAACTGCACCAAGACATTTCAGATTAGAGATTTGATAACTTGTACCACAGAAGGAATTGTGTATCTTGCCACATGTCAGTGTGGCTCTTTCTATGTGGGAAAAACCACAAGACCTTTAAAACTTAGGATGGGGAAAAATCTTAGATCAATTGAAAATAAAGATACCCGTAGTGCATTGTCTATACATTAAAGAGACACTAAACAGACTAATCAGAAATATGGTTTTAAATTTTGAGGGATTGAAAAAGTTCATATTAACAAATGAGGTGGTACTTTGAATGTTAAGCTTAGACAAAGAGAATCTTTTTTGATATTTACGTTAGGGGTCCTCAAAAAACAGGCTTGAATGATAAAATTGACCTTTTATCCTGTATCAAATAATTAAAATATTTTCTGAATTCTTATAGGCATAACTATTACTGCACCAAAGCTATATTTTTGAGCTTGGAAATGCAAAAATAAGTGATTGGGTAATATATGCTGTGTATATGTATATACATACATATACTGTATATATATATATACATTTTGATATCCTGGATTTGATGGGTCTGAATCTGCTGCTTTTTCTAGGTTAACCAATATATGTATAATAAAAAATGAAAAATATATATTCTTTAGGTCAGTATAGTCTTTTAGGTTTAAGATTTACTTGTTAGTCTTGTGGTTCATAATTTTTTGTTTCTAGATCTGTATTAGATTTAGTCTATAAAAGGAATTTTTGAAGACCAATATTAATACACATTTTCCTATCTCTTTTTTTCAGATTGATTTGAATTATTTGGAACATTTTGGCTATATGTGCAAAGAAAATTTGATGATGACGTATAAGATGAAAGTCCTGATTGGTATTTATTAATAGAATGGTATATGTGTTTAATATAACAATGAATCCTCTTCAGATACATAGAGATATAAATTGTTTACATGTATACTCTTTATTAGCAGTATTTAAGAACAGTGGAAATGTGGCCTCATTTTTAACATGGATGTACTGTTGCTTTAAATCAAATGTAGATATAAGTGGCCATTACCACTCTAAAGACAACCCCCTAATGACGTACTGCATCTGAAACTGGTCAGGGTCTGAATGAGGCGTGTAGTATACCTGTTGGTCACAGCGGCCTGTTTTATTATTATTAAAAGTCTATCTAGCAACTGAGAAGTGCGGTTTTTGTTGATTTACACTATTAAGTTTTGATACTTTCACCCTCTCAGTGCGAAGGAGATGTATTGTTGTCATTGTGCTTCTGACCACTCCTATATTATGGGCAGGTCCTCCTGCAGCCTCTTCCACCCCTTGATGTCATCTACCACTGCTCCCATCTTTGTATTGTCAGCAAACAGACTCATCCTACTCCAGACTCCATGTGAGATATCATCTATAAATATCCAGAATAGAACTGGTGCCAGTGCTGATCCCTGTGGCACCCCAGTTGACACTTCCCTTAGTGATGAGAGCTCCCCCACCACCACCACTCTCTGCTGCCTTTTATTCAGCCAGTTGATCCATCCAACCATCTTTGAACCCACCCCTATGTATTCCAGCTCCCCTCTAGCCTCCCATGCAGCATGGAATCAAAGGCCTTGCTAAAATCCAAATATAGCACTTCCACTGCCTGGTCCATGTCCAGTTCCCTGGTCACCCAGGCATAATACTCAATTATATTTGTCTAGCAGGATTTGCCTGAAACAAGCCCATGTTGATGACCATCTTGGAGACCATTGTCCTCCAAGAAGGTCACCAACTTTCCTTTAGAATTGTCTCCATGAGTTTCCCCTAATCAATGTGACACTCACTGGCCTGTAGTTGCCTGGTTCATCCCTGGGGCCACTCTTGTGAATGGACACTTCATGGGCCATCCTCCAGTCCTGTGGTATGCATCCTGTGCCCAGGGAGGTATTGAAAAGGTCAGTCAGAGTTCCTGCTAGGATCTCTGCTAGCTCTTTGAGTACCCCAGGGTGAATGCCATCTGGTCCCCGTGCCTTGTCCATCCTTAGTGCCCTCAAGCCCTCACTCATGTTGTCCACTGTAATCCCTATTTCAGTCACCCTCTCCCCCCACTACCCACCCTACCCCCCTTGGAGTATTTGCCTTCCTTTCTCCTCTGTGAACAGAGAGCAGAAGTATTCATTTAAAGCCTCTGCCTGGTTTCCCACTTCTCCACCCACTCTCCTTCCATACTAATCCTCACAATCTGGTCCGTGTTCCTCCTTGTTTCTCCAACGTATCTAAAGAAGTCCTTCTCTCCTTCCTTGATACCCTGTGCCTGTCTCAGTTCCCTTGAGGCCTTGGTCACTCTGACCAGCCTGGTAACCTCCCTGGATTTCTTCTTGTATTCCTCCTCCTTAACCTCCCCTCCTGATTTTTTCATCTTCTGAAATTCCCTTCTCTTGGTCCTTACTCCTTCCATAACCTCCTTAGTCAATCAACTGGGCTTCTTTGCCCTTCTCTTCTTACTCTGTCTTTGTACACATCCCAGTGGCCTCCTTTAGCCCTCATTTTATAATGTACCACTTCTGACTAGCATCCATCTCTTGACAAATGCCTGCCAGATGCTTTCCCAAAACTGTCCCCATCCTGTTAAGGTTTGATGCACGATATGGCTGCCACTACACATTCAGTCACTTCACTACCAGTCTAGCTTTGCTTGTAAAACATTTTAGGATACATTGTGTATGAAAAGCACTACATAAATGCGGATTCTTCTTCTTCTATAAACACAAAGGGAATAAGAGCTAGTCCTGTGGGACAACTGCATAGGGTATACTTAAATAAGATGAACTATACATTGACAGTTAATCAGTTTCAGTGTGGGAACACACATGATGTACATTTGTTGAATAGCTTCATAATGTGATAGTCAATCCAAACAAAAACAACAGATGAACTTAAATAGAAACCAAATGGCACAAGTATTTAGGCACTTAGTAAAAAAAAATATATAAAAATGAAAAGATAATAAAATGGGGAAAAAACTATCAGAAAAATATCGATACTGCAATAAGTTTAAAGCTAAGGTAGTATATCACATCTGTCATTGAGTCCCCTCTAGGTATAAAGCACCCACAGCATAAATAATCCTACTACCTCTTTGTTGGAGCATACGTAGTCTGTCTCTGCCTCCATCCAGTGGTGGAACCCAATTTACCCCTATAAATCGGAATATACTGACATATGAATAATGAGCAATAGTCCAATGAGAACCAATTGCCAACCTCCCCCACAGCGATGGCAAAATAGCGATGCAGGTATTGTGCTACCTCTTAAATGGGTGTGGGCTCTTCACCCTGCACCCCCTGGACTTTAGGATTCCAAATCCAGGTCAGAAAGGGCAGAACACTGGGGGAAGGTGAAACACAGAAAAAAGACCATTACAGTGAATGTCACCATAATGGTCTTTTTTTCTGTTTCACCGTCGGGGTGTCAACAAAAAGGGGTGCACTGACCGGAACCAATTGGGGCATCACATCTGGCATGTAGGATGGACTATACATGTTCTTGAATACACTCATTCAAAGGATGTTTAGTACATCCTACATATAATTTTGCACAAGGGCACAATAGAGCACAAACAGCATAAGCGGTCCTGCAAGTCATTCTGTGTCAAATCTCAAAAACATGATTATTAGTTGGACATATAAAGGTATTACTTCTGTGGTATATTGACAAATGTTACAAGAGTGGCAACTGCTAAATCCAGAACATACAATAAAGTTCTGGAGACATTACCAATGTTGGTAAATGGCTTTTGGCTACAAAGTCATATATGCAATTGTCACCACCCAAGGGCAGTCACCCAGAATATCCTTCAAGTCAGGATCAGCATGGAGAATATGTCAAAACCTCTCCATAGCCCCTGCTACTCTATGTGCTAATGTGTTGTACTCAATAATGAAATTCACCTAATTGGATGACAAACCTTTTCTAACCTTAGTAACAAGGAGCTATTCTCTATTCCTGTCTCTGGCCTTGAGATTCATTGCAGTAAATGTCTTGGGTTTATAACCTCTTTCTAACAATCTTCTTTGTAAGTCACCTGCCTGTTTATCATAGGTATGTAAGTCATAAAAATTCTGTCATAGGTGGAGTAATTGACCACCGGAGATATTATCCAATAAGTTGCTGGGATGTGAGCTGTCAGATCTAAGGACAGAGTTTCCTTCAAAGTGTTTTCTGTAGTTTTCAGTGGTAAGTTTGTCTGTGTCTCCATTACATTTAAGAGTCAGGTCTAAAACACTGTTTTAAAGGAGTAAACAGAGTATGTGAACTTTAAATTCCATTCATTCTTGCTGATCTTATTAACTAATGCCTCTGCTTCTTCCACAGTACTGTGTCCCAGATTACCAAAATGTCATCAAAAAAGAGGCCCCTATACTTGATCCTCCCAACATAAGGGTTTTGCCTGGAGTCGTAGATGACAAACTCCTTCCACCAACCCATGAACTATTAATGTAGGAGGGAGCCATCACTCACCCCAAGGCAGTACCACAGGTTTGAATATGAAAATTGTTGTTAAAAGTGAAACAGTTTCTTGTGTAGATCAAGTCTAGGGCTGCCAATACAGAGTCAGTAGACAACATGGCATTAGTAACAAATGGATCCATAAAAAAACAGACAGCATTGAGACCCACATGATGTCAGATGTAGGTGTAAAGTGATGTCACATCTATTGTGAGCCACAGATTACCAGCATCACATTTAAAGTCACTTAAGGCCTCGAGCACTGCCATGGTGCCTCCTAAGTAAGAAGTGAGGTGAATAAAAAGGGTTTGGAAAAACGCATCCATACATTTAGATAAGCTTTCAGTAAGCGAACCTATCCCAGGAATAATGGGTATATCAGGTGGGTGCTGGACATCTTTGTGTACATTGGGTAGTAAATAACATGTAGGGACCTTAGAACTCTTATGCTTTAAATACAGGAATTCATCTTTACTGATGAACCTAGAATGCAGGCTATCAAATGACAAAGAAATATAGGAGTAGGGTCTTGATAAAGAGGAGGCAGTAATTCTGAGTATTATTAAGTTGAGAAAGGGCTTCTTTCAAATACATGGAGCAGTCCATCACCACTATCTGTTCTCCTTTAACTGATGGTTTAATAATAATAGAATCCATCTTTTCAGTTCCTGTAGTGTCAAGAATTCCACTCTAGATAGATTCCAGTGTCTGTGAATTTTTCTTCACTTCTTGTGTCACAAATTTTTCAAAAGTTGTAATGACTGGGGACAATGACTTATTAGGTAAAAAACAGATTGTAGATTGAGCAATTTTCTTTTTAAAGTAATGTCACAGCTTTGGTAGATATCCACATGTTCTACTTCTATTAGATCTAATACTGAATCCACATCAAGGCCCAGCATAGAAGTTCAATCAAAATGAGTATCAGGGACCATTTCAAGTGGTGTGGTTACTGCTGGACATTATTTCTGTTATGATGTCAATAGACTGACTAGGAGGGCTCAGTACAGTTTGAGTACCAGTTGTTCAAGGTATGTCTACATCATTATGGGCAACAAATGTGACATAGTGTCATTAACAACAGGACTATTAGATAGATTATTGCAATGTGAAGGTCCAGGTGACGTTGGTTTATCAAGCATTTTTTTATATAGAGTTTTACAAAAAAAGTGTTTTTTTTCTAAATCGACATGTATTAAAAATGGATTCACCAGAGGTTCTGGTACTAAAGTTAGTTCTTTACTAAAAACATTTAGTTGTGCTTCTGTTTGGGAGACACTGGATACATTTATTACTTGGTGTTTTTTTCTTTCTCAAATAATGTTGATTGACCTGTTGATTTACCTTTGTATTTCCTTTGTTGCCCTACCCTGCAGCCTCTATGGATCTTTCTTCTAGTTTGTTTGTTTAGCTTTTGGTGGTTTGGGTTCTGGCACCAGTTCTCTCCCCTTCTAAATCTGACACTTCTTTCCTTTCTGTAAAGGTGACCACTTTTGCTTTATTTGTGTTCCCCTGGACTGAGGCTGGCTTGTTATTATTATTATAATTATTATTTATTTTATTATGTCTACTATTTGATCTTCATCTACTATAGGAGTGAATAGAGCATTGTTCCGAATGCCCCCTGATGTGATGTTGCATATCCCATCTGGTGACCTGATAATTTTGATAATCATATTGGTCCCACTGATATTTATTTTGTTTCCTTTCTATCACTTATTTTCTATGTACTCTTAGTTTCCTTGGAAGCCTTTCTGTTAAGCTCTCCATTCACTAGACTCACCCCACTGGTTGATTCCTTCTTCAATTTCATCAATTTGCTTGAGTATGTCTGAGTGCTTTTTCTTTATCTTGATCACAGAGCATTTTAATTAGGCTATGAGAACATGTATGTAATGCTTCTTCCCAGCGTTTCTGATATTTTTCTTTATAAAATCACCCTGCTGGTGCTTTATCAATATAAAAGCCTCTAGGGATATGTTTAGTGTCAGAATATGTTTGTAAACCAATATATATTATACATGTATTTCTAAAAACTTTAATCTCTCTGGTTGATCAGATTGTTCCTGCAGGTCATAATGAATGTCTGGAGCTGCTTAAAATTCTTCAGAAAAAAATATCCCTAGCAGCTTGTTTCCATTTTTACTGTGCAGCTGTTTTTTCAAATAACACCAATTCTGTAGATTTGGGGCTATAAATGTGTTGTGCATCCAAATAATCAATAGAGACTTATTATTAACTAAATTCACACACTTTACAACGTTGTTATACCATCGATATAACATCAGATTGTTGTTATACCCTCTTCACTATGTCATATCAACGGTATAACAAAATGGAACATCTACTCTGTGTAACATTCTGTACTATAAATTCAGTACAAACTGGTGCCCATACACTATGAAAGCTAAAGGATGGTCTTCAGGTGACAAACACTCTGCAATCACTTCTCGAGGTTGCCTTGACAATAGTAAACCTCTTGAGCTTCGCTCTCGAGGTTTACAATGTCATGATAACCACTCAAAGTGATTACAGTGTGGTTATTACCCAAAGACCATTCATTATCCTCTATGTGATGTAATATATTACATCTGTCATTGAGTGCCTCTAGGTGTAAAGCACCCTTAGTATAAATTATCTTACTTTCCCATTGATTTTTTTTTTACTCCCTTCATCTCATCCTTGCCGGCTGTCTTGGTTTATTTCCACTGAATGAGGAATCACTTTCCTAGGTACAGTGACCAGCAGAGTGAACTCTGATTTCATTAACAAAGTCAACGGCAGTGGTCCTGACAGTGACAATTGGGTTAATGTCAGTGGGGCAGTCAGGGGCTAGCACAGGGCATTAAAGATGGGGAGAAGGACTTCTTCAGTTACATCAAGGAGAAAAGGAGCTACAAAGACCAGACAGAAAGGATTAAAAGGGAGGGGAGTGGGTGGATACAAGGGTAGAACAGACAGAGGCATTACATGAGTACTTATGCTCAGTATTCACTAAAGGGAAAGGGGGAGCAGTACCCAGAGGGGTTGGGGAAGAGGAGACAGATAGGAAAATTCTAGTGGGCAGAGTACTTTAGGGCCTGAGGGCACTGTGGGTGGACAAGGTGCCTGGGCCAGATGGCGCACACTCAAGGGTGCTAAAGGAGCTAGCAGAAATCCTGGCAGAACCCATGGAAGACCAGTTCAATGCCTTCCTGGACTTGGGGAGTATACCACAGGACTGGACGATGACACACATGTTGCCCCTCCACAACAGCAGCCCCAAGGATGAGCCAGAAAATGACAGACCAGCAAGCCTCACATCCATTGTGGGAAAGCTGATGGAGGCAATCCTGAAGGATAGGCTGGTTTCCCTCCTAGAGGTTAATTTCCCTCATAGATGCTAATGGGTTGCAGGACAGCAGGCAGCACAGGTTTGTCTCAGACAGATCCTGTCAGACCAACCTGGTGAAGTACTATGACTGGGTAACCAGGCAATTAGACAGGGACCATGCAGTGGATGTCCTGAACCTAGACTTCAGTAAGGCATTTGATTCGGTGCCACATAGGAGGCTAGGTAGTAAGCTGGAAGTCACAGAGGCTGGAGTAAAGATGGTGGGATGGGTAGTGAACTGGCTGCAAGGGAGACAGCAGAGAGTGGTGGTGGGAAGGGAGCTCTTGTCACTAAGGGCAGTGACAAGCAGAGTGCTACAGGGATCTGTACTGGGGCTGGTGTTGTTTGGGATCTTCATAGCAGACATCTCAATAGGCATCAAGAGCAAGACCAGTCTGTTTGCAGATGACACCAAGATGGGAGCAGTTATGGATGACTGAGGGGGGTGGCAGGGATTGCAGGATGATCTGGCAAAACTGGAGGTCTGGTCAGACACTTGGCAGTTGGGGTTCAATGCCAAGACATGCAAGGTGTTACATTTTGGAGCAAAAAACCCAAGGAGGAGCTACCAGCAAGGGGGGATTCAGCTAGTCAAGACGGAAGAGGAGAATGATCTGGGGGTGATTATAACAGGAGCAATGAACAACTCCACACAGTGTAGAAAGGCAGCTGCAAAGGCTAACAGGATGCTGAGTTGTATTGCCAGAGGCATATCCACCAGGAGGAGGGAGGTGATCCTGCCACTGTATAGGTCACTGGTTAGACCACACCTGGAATACTGTGTGCAGTTCTGGCAGCCCTACCTGAATAAGGACATTAGATTACAGGAGGTGGTGCAGAGCAGGGTGTCAAAAATAATCCAGGGGCTAGGGGACTTGCGCTATGAGAGTAGACCAAAGGGAGTTGAACATGTACTCCATGGAGGAGAGGAGGGATGGGGGGACTTGATTGAAAACTTCAAGTACATGAAAGGAATTAATAAGGCAGACACGGAGGGGCTTCTGCAGTTAAGGAGGGGGAGGGACACCCGAGGTCACAATCTGAGATTGGAGGGGGGAAGGTTCAGGAGGGAAATGAGGAGACACTTTTTTATGGAGAGGGTGGTGACAGTGTGGAACACATTGCCAGAGGAAGTGGTATCATGTAATACAGTGGCCTACTTCAAAAGGGTATGTGACAGGGTAAGGGGGGGTCACTGGAGGGGGAAGAGTGGGATGGGCAGCTGCAATATAAGGGCAGCTAGCTGCCCAATCGAGCAGACTCAATAGACCAAAAGGTCTTTATCTGCTGGCAAGTTCATATGTTCATATGTATGTTCATAGGAGCAGAAGCTTTTGGAAAAATTCAGACATTGACTAAAATAGCATCTGCACTCTGACAGACCACAGCTTGGTTGCCAATGCTGTAACTGTTAACAGGACAACGCCCAACAGAAGACTTGGCTGTTAAACTCCTGGTTGGAGGTTAGAGCCTCTGTCAGGTCCTGACTTTAGTATCTGAGAGATGGTTGGGGGGAACAGCAGAACTCAGGCTTAGCCTGAGATCTGCCTTTTTCTAAATACCTACCTCTTTTAGAAGGAGAGTAGGATAAT
The DNA here is from genome assembly GCA_016271365.2 of Neoceratodus forsteri. Taxonomy (NCBI): domain Eukaryota; kingdom Metazoa; phylum Chordata; order Ceratodontiformes; family Ceratodontidae; genus Neoceratodus; species Neoceratodus forsteri. The sequence goes on along the minus strand of CM028129.1, from coordinate 810,943,121 downwards.
AGGACCCTTTCCCCTGCAAAAAGAAACCAGACAAGGTTGTCCCCTCTTCCCATATCTCTTTAATTTGTATATAGAACCCCTAACCAGAAGGCTCCTGAAAGATGAATGGGTCAAGTGTATTTAGGTCAGAGAACACAGCTACAAAATCTCTGCTTATGCATATGATCTTCTACTGCATGGCACGGGATCATAATGTTGCAAGACATTATGCCGCATGGCAAAATCGTGCTGCCAATACAGCGCGATTTCTGCCATGAGGCATGTCTTTTTTTGAAGGGAGCTCAGCCCCCCACCCCCCCATTACAGGGGGCTGCACCCCCAACCCCCCCAAAGATTCTCAACTCTGGGGAGGGGGGTTAACTCAGGGAGTGCACAAAGTCCAAAAAAAAAAGTTTCCGGGACTGGGAATCAAACCCAGTCCCAGACACAGCACCTGGGTTCCTGCTGCTGTGGCTCAGTCCAGTGAGCCACTGCAGCTGCTCAGTGGAACTCAGTCCCAGCAGAGGTCTTATCCTCTGCCTGGGAAAGTGTGAATGGTGCAATACTGCATACTGCAGTATACGCGGTACTGCACCATTCACTCTTGCCTACGGCGCTGCTATCCCGGGTTAGACATAATGTTGTATGCTATTAAGCATGTGACATTATGACCCGGTAGGCAACTGCACTTGGATGAACTGCAACAGTCAATATCAACTGCAATAGAACTGCAAGAATTCAGCCGCTTATCAAGGTACAAGCTGAGCATCGCTAAAACATGTCTAAGGTCACTCAGGCACATCAAAGAAATCAAGTGATGAGATGAAGGGAACTTGCTGTCCAGATGCAGTCAAATACCTGTGCATACTTATTTATTTAACTTTGTTGACTGGGTGAGTGCACTGGCAGCAAGTGCCTTTGTTAGTCATGACCCGGGTGCAATAGCACAGGCAAGGGGGTAAGATATAGTGCATTCATAATGTAATACATTTAGGAGGAGAAGATACAGCATATCACATGTTATACAATGCATCAGGCCAATGACTATATTTTATACTAGAATATTGAATTTTGCTGCAAAGAAACATACAGCAATGTATTAGTAAAATAGTACATAAAATATAACAGGCACAGGAGAAGATACAGCAAACTGAATATGATGCAAAGCGTCAGGCATCAGATTGGGGTGAGAAGAGGAAGAAAACAGGAGTATATATATAAATAAACAGATTTTGGCAGATATACAAGGGAAAATACTGGGTATAGGGAATTTAAGAGAGGTAAGTGGGAGAGAGAGGTGTGGAAAGAGGTGGAGATTACTGAAAAAGAGCGAATGAGAGAAAGATTAGGAAAGGGGAAGCTGGGAGTAAGTACATATATACTGTACAGAAGTTGGTGGTGGAGTAAGTGCATAGCTGGGTGCAAAAGGTGGGGGAAAGATAAGGAGAGGAAAAGGGAAAAGGGTTTGAGGAGATGAGTCACAGAGGGAGTAGGTGGTGGTTTATACTGTGGGTTTAGGACAGCAGAAGGCTTGTTGCCCATGAATACTGACCCCAGTACTGAGTGGATGTAATGGTGAGAGTTGCACTCATTTAAGTAAGTGTCCAACTCTGTTTTAAAGCCATTAATGTTAAATTCTTGTACAATGGCACCTGGCAATTGATTCCAGAGTTTTACTGTCCTCAACAGTAAAGCATAATCTACTAGTTGCCCATTGTGTATCCTCAGGTTATGCAAATGTTCTCTGTATTGTAACCCTAGTTCTAATGATAGGTCGTCATCACCCCAAATTTTATGGAGACATAGCAAATCTCCCCTTCATCTTCTGAGACTTAGAGGCCACAGGACTAGCACTCCAAGTCTAGTATTATATGATTTGAATGTAATGCTAGAGATTTGTTTGGTATAATGACATTGGGCTATTTCAAGCTGTTCTATGTCCTTTACTAAAGCTGGACTCCAAAACTGTGAGCAATAGTCTAAATGAAGCCTGAAGTAAGATTTGTACAATGGTAACAACTTGTTTTGATTTATCTGAAAAGGATTTCCTAATGCAGTTTGTAAGGTGGTTAACTCTTTTGACTATCTGTCTGCAGCCATTACTGCTTTTCATGTTGTTGCTTACTAATACTCCCAGATCTTTGGTTGTGACCACTACCTAGAGCTTCCTCCCATGGATAAAGTATACCTGTTTTGGATTATTCCTACCACAATGCATGACGATGCATAGAAACATAGACTTTGACAGCAGATAAGGACCACTTGGCCCACCCAGTCTGCCCACCCCCCCATCTACAGGATAAGCTGCAGATCCTATTCAACCAACAGCCTATTTCTTCCTACCCCCCACAAAAATTCCTCCTTATGTCTGTCCCATGCGGTCTTGAATTCTCCCACAGTTTTAGACCCCACAACCTCCTCAGGAAGACTGTTCCATGTGTTCACCACCCTCTCTGTGAAAACATATTTCCTCACATTGCCCCTGAGCCATCCCCTCTATCTTCAAATTGTGTCCCCTTGTTCTTGCACAACTCTTTTTCTGAAAGATGCTACCCTCTTGGACTTTGTTGATTCCACTGAGGTACTTAAAAGTTTCTATCATGTCACCCCTCTCCCTCCTTTCCTCAAGGGTATACATATTAAGCTCCTTTAGTCTCTCCTCGTATGGCTTCTCTTGCAGATCCTGCACCATTTTAGTTGACCTCCTCTGGACTGCCTCCATCCTGCCTATGTCCTTCCAGAAATGGGGTCTCCAGAACTGGACACAGTACTCCAGATGGGGTCTCACCAACTGTCTGTACAAAGGGATACCAGCTTCCTGTTTTCAACTGGTGATGCCTCTCCCTATACATCCCAGTATCCACCCGGCCCTCCCTACTGCCTTCTCACATTACTTGCTTACCTTAAGGTCATCTGATATGATTACCCCCAGGTCCCTTTCCATTTTTGTCATTGTTACTAACTCCCCCACATTGTGTAATCTTCTCCTGGGTTTTTGTTTCTCAGGTGCATTATTTTGTACTTCTTTGCATTAAATCCAAGCTGCTATACTTCTGACCATTCCACCAATCTTGCCAAGTCCCTTCTCATCCTTTCCACCCCACCTTGTGCATCAACTCTGTTGCAGATCTTTGTGTCATCTGCAAAGAGACATACTTTTCCTTCCAGTCCCTCTGCAATGTCGCTTATAAAGACATTGAGAGGACTGGATCCAGTACTGAATCCTGTGGTACCCCACTAGTAACCCCTCTTTCTTCAGAGTGGACTCCATTTGCAATTACCTTCTGTGTTCTGTTGTCCAGCCAATGTTTTACCCAGGCTACCACCCTGGGACCCACTCCCAGGCTGGTTAATTTGACTATTAATCTTTTGTGTGGGACTATGTCAAATGCCTTGCTAAAGTCTAGGTAGGCCATGTCCACAGCCCCTCCCTTGTCTACTACTTTGGTCACCAGTCAAAGAAATCAATTAGATTTGTCTGACATGACCATCCTGCCGTGAACCCATGCTGCCTTGGGTCCTGTGCTCCACTGGCCTCTAGGTACTCAACAATTATTTCCTTCAGAAGTGATTCCATCACTTTCCCTACCACAGAGGTCAAACTGACAGGTCTGTAGTTTCCTGCCTCTGTCTTGCTCCCACTTTTGTGAAGGGGTATCACATCCACCTTTCTCCAGTCCTCAGGTACCACACCATCCTCCCATGACTTGTTAAAAAGGGTAGTCAGTGGTATCACTAGTTCTCTCCTTAATTCTTTTAGAATTCTGGGGTGAATTCCATCAGGCCCCATTGCTTTGTCCACCTTCAGTTTTAGGAGTTCTTTTAGAACCCTTTCTTTTGTGAAATGACTGGGATCAACCTCCCCTATCCGGAGTGCTTCTGTTAATTGGATTAGGCACCTCCCTCTCCTGCTCTTTTGTGAATACTGAGAAGAAGTATTCGTTCAATATCCCTGCTGTTTCACTGTCCCTCTCTGCTCATGCACCATCCATTCTATTCAGCCTCACTATCCGTCCCTTTGTCTTTCTACACTCCCTGATGTACCTACAAAGGATTTTATCCCCCTTCTTAACTGAGTTGGCTATCTTTTCCTCAGTTTGGGCCTTTGCTATTCTGACTACCCTCCCTGCTTCCTTCTGCCTTAACTGGTACAGTTCTCTGTCCTGCTTCTTCTGTGTTTTCTTATACTTACTAAATGCTATCTTTTTCTCCATAACCTTCACCACCACGTCTTTTAAGAACCATAGTGGCTTTTTATTTTGTTTTGATTTGTTTATTTGCTTCACACAAATGCTTGTTGCCTCTGCGATGGCAGTTTTGACATTTCCCCATTGTTGTTCCACCCCTCCTTCTAGCCTATTTGCTAGTGCTTTTCTAAGGCACTCTCCCATCTTGCTAAAGTCAGCCCTCCTGAAGTCTAGAACCCTCAGTTTTGTATGGCTTGACTCTGTAGTTGAGTTTATCATGAACCACACTGTTTGGTGGTCTCTTATTCCCAGATGGCTACCCACTTCTAGATCTGAGATCCTCTCACCATCCCCATTTGAGAGTATGAGGTCTAAGATTGATCCCTCATGAGTGGGTTCCAAACTATCTGTCTGAGGCATGCCACCTGAAGGGCATCAAGAATGGCCCTGCTTTTGGGTGTGGCTGCAGCCAAGGTACTCCAGTTAACACCTGGCATATCCAAGTCCCCTATCAACAGTATCTCCCCTTTCTCTGTCATCCTAAGGATGCCTTCTATCATATTATTGTCCATTCCCTCCCCCTGACATGGGGGTCTGTATACAACCCCTGTGCAGATTGTGGTACCATTTTCAGTCTTTATAGTGACCCACAGTGCCGCCTCTCCTCCCTGTTTACTCTTTTGTTGAGTTGCTTTTATCCTTTCCCTTACATAGAGAGCTACTCCTCCCCCTCTTCTCCCCTTCCTGTGTCTCTTGTAGGTTGTGTACCCTGGTATGTTAACATACCAGTCATGGTTCTCTGTGTACCATGTTTCTGTTACTGCTATGATATCCAGGCACCCCTCTTCCATCAATGCCACCAATTCAGGGAGCTTGTTGCCCAGACTATGGGCATTGGTACTCATTATCCTCAATTTCTTGATGGCCTTACTCTTTTTTCCCCATCCCTGTCCTTATTGCCTTTGTCATTTTCTCCATTTACCCCTGCCCTTCTCCCTATCAACATCTCTGTCTTGGTGTTTACCTCACATACTACACTGATCTTTTGGGGGGGCTAGGGTTTCTGTGCTCCTTTCCAGTGCCTCCCCATGGCTAGTTTAAATGCTTGCCAATGAAGCATTTAAACCTATCACCTAGGATCCTGGTTCTCTTCCTGGACAGATGCAGACCATCATGCCATTATAGGCCTGCATCCCTCCAGGTGGACCCCCTGTCCCTTATCTAGACTAAACTGCATCATGTTCTTGTCCACCCAACCATAAGTTTCAAGTCATCAGTCAGGCTAGTTCTGCTTTGAGCACAACTTACCCCACCTCCCGCTTTATATTGTCCGCAGACTTTTATCATCATATTTCTACTTGATAATTGGAGGTCATGGACAAGCAGATTGAATAAATGTGGGCCCAGTACTGAACTATGGGGGACCACACTTGTCAAATTGCCATCTAGTGACAGTATTCCATTTATTTTTAACCTTTGTTTTCATCCAGTTAGCCATCTTAGTATCCATCTTCCTAATGAGTTGTTTATTTCTAAAGTTAATCATTTGTTTATACTGCTATTATGTGGTAAAGTGCCGAAAGCTTTTTAAAAATCAAAGAAAATGACATCAACTTCGTTTTTGTGATCTAAATTCTTAGTAACCATCTCATAAAAATGAATTAGGTTAGTATTGCAGCTCCTCTTTTTAGTGAAGCCATGCTATGTGCTGTCTCTCAGTGCTCAGCTTGTTAGGTCCCTAGATATATCATCCTTTATGTTTACTTCAACTGCTTTACCTACAATTGAAGTGAGGCTTACTGGTCTATAATTAAATGGTGTAGTTTTGCTTCCCTTTTTATATATTTGGACTATAACTGCTCTTCTCCAATCTAAAGGTACACATCGTTCATTGATGATTTATTCCCAATGATGACAATGGATGGTGCCAACTCCATAGCTGACTCCTTGAGCATGGATGAATGTAGTCCATCCGGACCCGGTGATTTGTTACAGTCTAGTGCTGCTTGCTTCCACTAAATATATTATCTAACTTACAAAATGGGGTATAGCTATGGAGGTAACTAGATGCCTTGGACATAGTGTCTTGTACTGTGTTACCATCCTTTACATACATCAAAGAAAATAGTTGTTAAATAATGTTGTGATATCTTTGGGCTTATTATACTGTGATCCTTCATGAATGAGGGGGCCAATAACCCTTGCTGAACCCTCGTTGCCATTTATATAGTAGTAGAACCCTTTCATATTATCTTTTGTATGGGCTAGTCTAAATTCTGCTTCCCTGCGTGCTTTACTTATGGAGTTTTTTTTAACTGTTCAAAGGCAGATTTGTATTTCTTAATATTAGTTTGTGATTGGGTCTTTTTTTATAATGGAAAAGCTATGTTTTTGCTTGTTTATTAATTTCTGAATTTTTTGATTAAACCATAATGTTTTTTCACTCTTCTATTATAGATTGTCCTGATGGGTACAAATTTATCCTCCGATATTTTTATAGTTTTGACTAATAGGGTCCATGCTGAGTCTGTATCCAGCCCCGACAGTCTATTCGTCAAGTCAAACTTCTCTAATTCTCTCTTACTAACAGTAAAGTTAGCTCTGTAGTAGTTTTTAAAAGTGATCACTCCCTTAAAGAATTGTTTCCTTTTATCAATTGAGCACCAGATGGTATTGTGGTCACAATTTGACAGGGGGGCATCAATGTCTACATTGCAAATGTCAATGGGTATGTTGGTTAACAGGACATCCAGAATATTTTCTCACCTTGTTGGTTGGGTTATCATTTGCTTTAAATCTAAGAAGTCAAAAACATCCATTATTTTTTTCTGCTGAGCACTGTTGGTTTTGCACCTTGTCCAGTCTAAATTTGGCAAGTTTAGGTCACCCAGTAAAACAGTGTTACTATCCTCTGTCTTTTCCACAATTTTATTTAATAAGACATCCATAGCTTGCATGGTATTGTTAGGAGGCCTATAAAATGTCCCGAGGGTCATTTGTTTGCCACAGAATCCTGTTATGTTCAAGCAGATGGTTTCTACATCAACCCCATCAACAGTTTCTGATTCAAACTGGTGACATTCTATGTTGTCCTTAACATAAATGGCCACACTCCCCTTGCGTCCAGACCTCTCCTTACTAAACAGTTGATAACCTGCAATTGTCTTACTCCAGGCACTGTCTTCATACCACCATGTTTCTGTGACACAGGCAACATCTGGTTCTCTTGTGCTAACAATACCCACCAATTCTGAAAACTTATCTCTATTTAAACTTCTTACATCGAGGGACAAAATGTTGGCTTCTTTGTTAGCCCTCTTTGGCTTTAAGTTAGCCTTCCTACAGGGTATATGCAATTGTGTATCCCTCACTCCTGAGTTAGTCAGTTTAAATTAGTTGAAACTGCTCTTGTCAAACTGAGGCCCAGTGTCTTGCTTCCCTTGTGACTGAGGTGGAGTCCATCCTTACAATATAAGTTGGGTTTATTCCAAAAGTTTTCCCAGTGCCTCACAAATTTATAATTCCTATCCCTTGACCAGCTATAAAGCCAGTGATTTAACTGGTGTATTTTTTGTTGCTTGTGATGGTTTGCCTTGGGCACTGGTAAAAGAAAACTATTTCACAACCTTTGTTTTCCAATTTGTCAGAAAAGTCCCTTATAATCTTTGACTCACTTCATTGCCTATATCATTTATGCCTATATATAATAGAGTCATAGGTTTCTCCCCAGCTTATTGTAAGATATTGTCTGACATGTCACTAGGTCTCTAATCCCAGCCCTTGAAAAGCTATTCACCATGATGTTTTCTTTATCATATTTACAGATATATCTGTCAGTGTATTTCATAATTGAGTCTCCTAGCACTATTAATTGTCTTGTGGATTTATTGCTATTATCCATAGATACACTGTTGACAGGGTCTTATATTTCAATGTAAATTATATTATGGGTGTTGTCATCAGCCGGGGAGAGTTATCTGTTTGTCAGCTGAAGCCCATTGTTCTTAGCCACACTGTCCCCACTTGCAATAGTTACTGGGCAACCTGTGTTAACTTTAGATCCCATCCTTGTGTCTGACTCTCCCAGCTCAAAAACAAGTGCTGGTGAATTTGTCTTGGGAGCACTTGGTACTGTGAACTTCTCCCCAATCCTCTTTTTTCCTTTCTATCGATTGTACTAGGTACCATTCATTGTCAGCCTCATTGCTTCACTTATGTACTTCATACGAACATACGAAATTGCCAGCAGAAAAAAGCCCACAGGTCTATCAAGTCTGCCCAATTGTGCAGCTTTCTATTTCATATCACTTCAGCTGCCCCACCCCCATCCAAACCCCTCCCTTCCTCCTCTTTTCTGGTCCTTGCCCCCCTTTGTGTTTTTGTCAGTACTAACCCTGCCCTTGACTCTATCCCAACCCTGCTTTAAGCTATTCACTGTCCTTTGAGCTATTAACTCCTCTGGCAGTGCATTCCAACCTGCCACCACTCTCTCTGTGAAGTAGTGCCTCCTCATCTCCCTTCTAAACCTTCCCCTTTCCAACTTCAGACTATGCCCCCTTGTGATCCTTCCCCCTTTAAGCAGAGCAATCCTCCATCCCTGACTTTGTTTATGCCTTTCAAGTACTTAAAGGTCTCTATCATGTCCCTTTTACCCTTCTGTCTTCCAAACAGTACATGTTGAGCTCCTTTAACCTTTCCTCATATGGCAACTCCCCTCATCCCATGATAATTTTTGTAGCCCTATACTGCACCCTCTCCAGTAATCTCACATCCTTTTTGAGGCATGGGCACCAATACTGTACACAGTAGTCCACGTGTGTCCTCATCAGTGATCTATTCAATGGCAGGATGACCTCCCCCTTTCGAGAGGTGATCCCTCTGGCAAAGCAGCCCATCATCCTATTTGCTCTTGCTACCACCCTCCTACACTGTGCAGATACCTTCATGTCCCCTGTGACTATTACCCCCAGGTCCCTTCCCTCCTCTGAAGCCATTACCTGCACTCCCCCCAACTAGTAGCTGTTCTTGGGATTTCTGGCTCCAAGGTGCATGACCTTGCACTTCTTAGCATTAAACCCCAACTGTCACTTCCTAGACCAGTGTTCAAGTTTAGCTAGATCCTCTCTGAGTACCTGCCTCTCTTCCTCATTATCCACTTCTGCACAAATCATAGTGTCATCTGCAGATAGGCAGATCTTGTTCTTGACCCCCTCTGCAATGTCTCCAGTGAAGACACTGAACAAAACAGGGCCCAGCATGGAATCCTGTGGTACCCCACTCATTACTGGTCATGGCTTGGATGTCTCCCCCCTTACAGCTACCCTCTGTTGTCTGCCCTGCAACCAGCTCTCAACCCACCCCACCAGTTTTTCCCCCGCCCTCAAGTCCCTCAGCTTGCTCATTATCCTCCTGCATGGCATGGAGTCAAAAGCCTTGCTGAAGTCCAGATACAGGACATCCACAGCATGGCCTTCTTAGTTTGGCAAGATCTTCCCATGACAAACCCATGTTCTCTCTCATCCTGCAGGCCATTGCTATCAAGAAAGGTTATCAACCTCTACTTCAGAATGGTCTCCATCAACTTCCCCACTATGAAAGTCAAGCTCACCAGTTTGTAGATACCCCATTGGTCCTTGGGTCCACTATTGTGAAGGGGCCTCATGTGAGCCATCCTTCAGTCCCTGGGTACATTTCCTGTCTCCAAAGAGATGTTGAACAGGTCCATCAGAAAACCTGCCAACAAATCTGCCAGTTCTTTCAGGACCCTAGGGTGTACACCATCCAGTCCTGGTGCATTGTCCACCTGCAGGCCTTTAAGGCCCTTCAGAACTCTATCCTCTTGGATGACCTTGTCTATTATCTCTGCCCCATCCACCCTTGTCCCCTTTCCCCTGCGGTATTGGGCCATCCATTTCTTTTGTGAACATCAATCAGAAATACTCATTAAGTGCCTCTGCCTGATATTCCCCTTGTTCTGCCCATCCTCCCTCTCTCTCTTGAGTTTAACAATGTCATCCCTACAATTCCTCTTCTCCCTTATGTATTTAAAGATCCCCTTTTCCCCCTCTCTGATCTTCTGAGCTAACTTCAGCTCCTTTACTGCCTTGGCTGCCCTGACTGACCTGGTCATCTCCCTAGATACCTTTGAGAACACTTATCTATCCTCCTCATGCCCAGATTTTTTGAACTTAATGAAGGCCAATCTTTTTTCCCTCACCTTCCCCTCCACCTCCTTACTGAGTCAGTTAGTTTTTTTGACCTGGACTGCTTACTCTGAGATTTGGCACATATGTTCATGGCCTCATTCAGCCCCTTGCTAATAATTGCCCACTTCTGTTCAGCATCCATCCCCAAGTTAATTTCAACTAAATACCCCTCTAGGATGCTGCCCATTCTGACAAAATCTGCCTTCCTGAAAGCCAACACTCTTGTCCTGGTCTTAGCAGACTCCCAGCCTGTGTTGGAGAGGAAATACACTGTGTGATGGTCGCTTCCTGCTAGAGGGTACTGTACTACCACATCCTGGACTTGGACTCCATTTGTTAGTACCAAGTCCAGTATGTTCCCCTCCCTAGTAGGATCTATCACCCCTTGCACTAGGTAACTGTCTTGGATAGCCTACAGCAGCAATTGTTACCTGGCATGTACTGTAGTTACTGTCTGCCAGTCAACCCCAGGTAGGTTGAAGTCTCCCATTATAACTGTATTCTCTTTGTCAATGACCTTCCTGATTTGCTCCCCTGGCTCCCTATCCACCTTCTTGTTCTGTGAGGGTGGCCTGTACACCACCCCCATCCTGAGCTTCTTACCTTTAGAGCTTTGGAGCAATACCCATATGGCTTATGAACATATGAAATTTGCTAGCAGATAAAGGCCTAGAGATCTATCAAGTCTGCTGAAATGTGCAGCTAGCACCCCTTATTCTGCAGCTGTACCTCCCTTCCACCCTTCCCCTCCATTGACCCTCCCCCTTGCCCTGGCTTCTGGCCTCCCCTCATCCCCTTCCTCCCTAGTACACAGTATCCCTTCTCTGACATAAATAGCCACCCCTCCTGGTCCTTTTTTTAGTCTGTGTATTAAACTCAGCATTGCCTACACCAGAGTTTGACCAATTTATTGTGTTAAAGATCTTTAGCTCGGTTGCCATTTCATCTTGGAATTTTTACAAAGCATCAAGTTAATTATTAAAGTCCAATAGTTGCTCTCTCGTTTCCTTATTACTAATACATTTGTCAGATATAATCATTGTAAGTTGGTTCAGCCTTAAGTAATTTTTGTATGCTACAACTCATACATTGGTACCCAATCTCCCCATCGAGTGTCATTATTCTATTTGCCATTTTGCGTCTTTCTGATCTAAGAAATAGTGACATGAGGTAAAACTGTGTTGGCTCTAGTCTTACGAAGATAATCAGTGTAAGGTAAACCTGGGCTACCTCCAATTCTAGTAGTTGAGCTATTGGCAAATTAGTTTAGTATTCTTTCAGTTCACCTTGCTATGTCTAGATATTTGCCCTTGAAGTTATTCCTAAATAAAAAGCAGAGAAGATAAAGTGGATACTCCCTTATACCTCAACAGCAAATGGTGTGATATAGTTCTGACCTTTTTATATGTATAGAGATGGAGTTCTAGCCCACTATCCCAGCTGGACATGCCTGAAATGTGTGCAAGCACGTGTCTCTGTGTGCGCTCACCTCGCTCGCTAGGAGAACAAGTTTTGTGTGTTAGAAGCAGGAAATGAGTCTGAGTCATGTAACCAATCCTGATCAAAGCTGCCTTTTAAAAGTAATTTAAAAAAGGCTAAAAGTAACCCCTCAGGTTAACTTAAAGTGCAGTGTGCTGATGGTAGGTAGCATTGGGTAGATTAGTGGAAGCAATGACAGGCTTCAGATGAGGAGCAGTGTATTTTAGGAGCTTTGTAAAGGCGGAGGTGGTAAGGGTTTTTTTGATAGGTGGAAGAAGGGAATTCAACATAGATGTAGCATGGTAACTTAAAGAGCATTGTCCCATGTTGGCACAAAACATGGGGACTACAAGGTTGTTATTTGCAGCTGAATGGGAAGAGGGGAGATTTATAAATGAGGTTTCTCTTTTTTGGTAGGCAGGTGTGCCAGATTGCATAGTTTTCTTGAGAAAAGTGGCGAGTGTCAGATTAGCTTTAAGGTCAGTAGAAAGACATTTTAGGGAGTCAAGGACTAGACACTGGTGTGTATCAGATCTGCTCCGAGAGGCAGATTTACAGATTTTGTAATAAAGGGCATGCTTTTTTTATAAAGCAAGTTTGTTGGTAGCATCGATGACAACCAAGCTGCAATTGAGGGAGGTGATGAGGGTTGCCATTGCAATCTGGAATCTGGCAATAGGTGTTAAGAACTGGCAGATTCTGAAGAAACAACCAAATTTTAGGTGAAGGAGTGATGTAGTGTGCTGGATATGGAACTTGATTGACAACGTGGAATCAAAGTGAATTTTATGGTACTTAAAGGACATGGTCTTTACTAAGGGAGAGCTGTTTGCTGTGAGGATAGAGAATTTAGGGATAGCTTGCTTAGACGATGCCTTGTCCCGAATAGCATGGATTTAGTTTTGGGATGATTAAGGACCATTTTTGGGAGGCAGTATAGTGCAGTGGTTTAAGGCTCTGAGCTGCAAATCTGGAGACCTGGGTTTGAATCCCACAGCCCCCACTTGCATACTGTGTGACCCTGAGCAAGTCACTTAACTTCCCTGTGCTCCCAGGTTGCACCTGTAAACAAGCTTTCAGCTTAGTGTGTCTCACCTGGTTAAACAATTGGGAAAAAAAAATTTTCACTGGAAAACCAGTCCTGAAGCTTAGCAAGGCAGAAACTGAGCGATTGATAGATGGCGTTGATACAATTGTTGTGGGTGAAAAGAACCGCATCATCTGCACACAGAAGGGACTGTATGGGTTTGCAGATTGTGGGTAGGTTGTTTATGAAGGTGGTAAAAAGGAGATGGCATAGAATGGAGCTCTTGGAGACACCACTGGTGATACTCTTAACTCTGAATAGATTATCTATTTTTACCGCCTGCGTTCTATGGTTCAGGTAGTCTTCGAACCAGATGAGTGCTGATGATCCAAGGCCCAGGTCAAATAATCTGTCTGTTAGCAGCTTGTGGCTGACCACAAAATACTAGTCACCAGCAGCAAAAAGGTTATGTTCACCAAAAACATGGATAACATAATGACACAGGTAACGCAAGATCTCAGCAGATGGGCAGCCCCCCCGGACTTTATGGGCCCACATTACATTTAAATGAACATCCTGCCCTGGATTCTGTATCCAATAAGTATGATATTTAATTAGCAAACTTCATAAAAGGTTAGGTTTTCTTTATAGAATACATAAAAATCTTACTACAGAAGTAAGATGTACGTTGACCCACAGTCTTCTATTATCAGTTCTTGATTATGGTTCTGTGATTTATTCTTCCACAACTGAAACATTGTTTGTTAAATTAAGGTCCACTTACAATAGTATAATATGATTTGCTACTGGTTGTTCTAAATGTACACATCACTGTACTTTATATAATTTTTTTAATTGTTGATCTTTGGATCAGCATTTTAATTTTCATTCATTACTTTTTTTTTTTTTTTACACAAAATTCAACTTGGACTTCTACCTCATAGTATAGCTACCATATTTGTTAGAAATGATCACTCTGTAAATACTAGAATACATTCTAGATTTTCATTTAAGCTTCCTCTTTATCATACAATATTTGCACAAAATACTGTCACTTTTCAACCGATTGTAATCTACAATACATCACCGAGCACACTCACAGGCCTATCCACTATATTAGATTTTAAGGTACAGCTTAGAAAACATTTGACAACACTTTCTGTATGTAAGTGTAATAATTGACTGATGTTTTTTATACTCATTTGTCTATTGTATTTGTTTAATGTTTGTGTTTGTAACACTGGACATCTATGAAAATGGGTGAATAACCCACAGATTTTTTAGTATAAAAATAAAATAAAAATGAAATAGGACAGCTGGTTCCACATTGTTGGTGTACATGCCTTAAGACTACACTGACTGCCATCCTCTGGAACATGAAAACATCCCACAGGGCCTATCACAAACTCACACCCATTAATGAAGGCAGGCCCTACAGCTACCCAACATAGGAGTCATAGGAAGTTTCAAACTTTGAGACAACTTGTTGATATAGCTTGCCAGTCCTTATTTTAAAATTTGGTAATTCTATCCTTACAAAGCTCATCCAACCCTGTTTTGAAAGCATCCATTTCGGGCTGTTTACTAATGTCTTTGGGAGTTTGTTCCATTCTGCCAGCACCCTCTGACTAAACTAATATTTTCCTTGTTTTCAGTTCCATCTAGATACATACAACTATTATGCCTTCTGCTTTCATCCCTACTAATCCTAGATATAAATCCTAACTCATCCTTCAGCTATACGTTGCTCATAACCCTAAACAGCAAACACATATCACCACTGAATCTTCTATAATGAAGAGAGTACAGGTTCAATGTCCCTAGCCTTTCACTGTATGTCTTATTTTTTAGTGTCACAATTGATTTGGTGGTCCTTCTCTGTACCCCCTCAATTCTGAGGATATCTTTCCTCCTATATGGGGACCACACTTGGACGCAATACTCCAAGTGAGGCCTGACCAGAGCCTCATACAGTGGCATTATCACCTCCCTTTCTCTACTTGAGATATGTCTCAATATACAGTTTAGGTTCTGATTAGCTTTCTTAACCTGACCACTACAATGTGTGTTAAATTTAAAGTCATTCAAAATCTTTGCTCCCAGATCTCTCTCCTCTTTCATCTCTATCAATAGATCCATACCCGTTTTATAACACAAATTAATATTATGCTTACCCAAATGCATTGTTTTACACTTTGAAGAATTCAGCTCTAGTTTACTTATCCCAGACCATTCCACAATCTCATTTAATGCTCCCTGCAATTGTACCCCATCTTCCTCGTTGTTTGCCACTGATCCAACTCTGCGGTCATCTGCAAATTTATAAGGCTTTAGTACTTGGCTCTCTATGCCAGGTAATTCCTATAGTGGAGTGGCAACCTAATCAGTCAGGTAGCAATGCGTGGCACCCCAGTGGTAGCAAATGGAAATGGACCTATGTCTGAAAACAATTATCAATATTATATGCAGTATATGCCATATAGTAAACTCCCCCAGGCCTTGAATCTATATCCATTGGCACCACTGTGCTGGATTCTAAGCAAGTGCAGAGAGTCCTCAGCAACAAAACCTCTGTATGATCCTGAACAGCCGATTGTGGCAGAGTTAGGCTACACCCTTGGCTGTGACTGATGGACCACTTTTCTATCTCCTTATTTCCTAGCAACAGCTACTGCTTTTCTTCTTTTTCCCACATACCCTAGGTTCATCACCTAGAGTAGCTCCTTACTTTCCTTACTTAACTTCCCACTAGTTCTTTCTTTTCATTCTTTTTCCATTTCCATCCATCCAGTCCCCGGAATGATGCCAAACATCCAGTGAGGTGTGTGTAAAGTGCATAAGTGCATTTTGTGTACAAAAAACATGAAGGCTATTTAAAATAGGAATGAATACAGTTAGTAAACCCTTTTTAAAGAAAAAGGAGTCGGAAGCCATATAAAACAATAATTAATGTCATGATTAGAACAGTTATAAGAAATTCTTTAGGTATTTTCACAAATTCACACTATAGACCTATTACTGTATAAGGTTCTAGGTATAAAGCAGCTTAGTCACTGTGGATCAGAGCTATAGAAAGTCAATATCTGTGGTTATATATACACTGTACCTCTAACTGAACCAGGAAGTCCCCTGAAATAACCCCTTCCCCCTTGGTTTTGAAATAACATGTTCAGACATGAAAGACATGTCCAGACTTATAACTAGAAGATGGCTCAGTCAGAAGATCCCACCACAAAGATATAAATATCTATTCTGTAAGTTTACTTCAGTTCAGCCCAGTGGGGCTCAGCCCTGAGGGAGAGGAGAAGAGAGGCAGACAAACTGTTGAATGCAGAGATGAAGGGTCTTAGGAGCCCTAAGATCCAGGACTATATTATGGGAGAAACTACTGATGTTAAGTAGTGAATTTATTTTCAACATTTTTGTTTTCATTTATTATTTTTCTAACCTTTGAAAAATAAATATCACACCATGGTGTGTTAAACCTGTAAATTTGCCTCATGCTGTGACAAACTTAATGTCAGCAGTGGGATAGTACTGGTTGTCCAGAGAAACGAGAGGGAGACCAGTACCCAGATACCAGCCCCAGTATCCAGAAATGTGAGAAAAGAGCAGGATGGCATACCTACAGGATCCCAAGGAGAACAAGGTTCTGGAGGGGGGCTTACCAGTGTGCATACCAGAGCCCAGGTGAGGAGAACTGGAGAGGAACTATTGCTTGGATTGGAGTTCGATGGAATGCAGAGGCAGACCAGCACTGGAGAGAAGTGGAGCACCACTGCCAGGTGCTGATGGAGGGTTCCCAACTAGAGGATTTCATGGTGGAGGCAGAAGACAAGGATCCATGGCTTCTAGAGGAGGAAGACCCCCTTATGGAACCTTTGTTCCCATTCAATTTTTAAATCCTGTTGTTGCCCATTTTTCCAGGCTGCTGCTACTTGGACAAAGATGAGATGAAGGCCCCAGGTAAGACTGTTTCAGGACATTTGCATACTGTGGTGAAGACTACAAGCAACAGGGAAAACACCACAGTGGTTGAATGGAGTTTCCCATGTTTTGAACCCCCTGTGAGATGGTAGGAAATGTATGAAACATGTAATGTTTAAAATTAATATAGCATTAAGGTTGGTGCTGAGTACAGTCAGTTGAGGGTACCAGAATGGTATAAGAGTTGAAAGGAAACCACTGGCATGTTAAAAATAAGGGTTGAAAGGAAACCCCAAAGGTTTTGGAGTTAGGAACTGGCTGGTTTATGTTCAGCATGAGAAAGTTCCTTGTCTACCAGAAAATATATGAAAGGGAAATGGATAAATGAAATGTATGAAATGATTACAAGAAATGTATAACATAAAAGAAATGTCTATACTGTATGATAAAAAATGAGGAACCTAGGGTTATGGAGGGTCTAGCTATGGGGTGGAACCTATGATTGGACCCCTGAGTGGAAACAATGTGTTAGAATGGGGTTACAGCTGGGTACAACTTGCCCCAGAGAAAAATTGTGGTATAGGCCTGTACAGCCGTCCTGATAGCTAGATGGAGGAAGCTAGAAGTCAGCATAAAACTGCTGTGTACTACTTCCTTTTTTTTAATGTAATGATGAAGGTACAATAGTGGGTACACAGGGTTGAAACAATGCCAAGTGATGGGTATGGAGGAAGCTGGAAGTCAACATAAAACTGCTGTGTATTGCTTCCTCTCTTTTACTGTACTGATGATGAAGGTACGATAGTTGGTGCATGAGGTTTTGAAACAATGACAAGTGATGGATTCTGAAATTATGTTAAGTGATGGGAGCTGAAACTATGCCTATTGATGGGTGCCTGATGTTATATATGAAATGTCTGAGTTGTAGTAACCAGAATGAAATAGGGGTAGATGGTCACTGTAGACTAAAGTCCTTTGAGAGCATAGATAGGTACTGTGCTGAACTGTATGACAGCTCCAGGGTAATGCTGTGAAAGTATTGTCATATTGCAGTAACTTGGTATGGTGCACAATACTAAAAATAGCTGAATTATGGGACCCTGGGGTGAAGCTTTCATAGTGGGTGAGAGAAAGTTTCAACCAACCCCCGTTCTACTGTTTTGGTAGAATATTTATGACTGAGAGGGGGTTCTTGAAAAAACAGTATAGTTTTGAGAACTGTTTTTTTCTTAAGGAGGGAGGTGTGCGGCGGAGTTAGGCTATGTCCTTGGCTGTGACTGATGGACCACTTTTCTATCTCATTTCCTAGCAACAGCTACTGCTTTTCTCTTTGCTTTTCTTCTTTTTCCCGCATACCCTAGGTTGGCCACCTAGAGTAGCTCTTTACTTTCTCTACTAAACGTCCTACTAGTTCTCTCTTTTCATTCTTTTTCCATTTCCATCCATCCAGTCCCTGGAATGATGCCAAACATCCAGTGAGGTGTGTGTAAAGTGCATAAGTGCATTTTGTGTACAAAAAACATGAAGGCTATTTAAAATAGGAATGAATACAGTTAGTAAACCCTTTTTAAAGAAAAAGGAGTCAGAAGCCATATAAAACAATAATTAATGTCATGATTAGTACACTTATAACATAGAAACATAGAAACAGATTTTGACGGCAGATAAGGACTGCTTGGCCCAACCAGTCTGCCCATTTCCCTACCTAATGGATAAGCTGCAGATCCTAGTTAACCAGCAGCCTACTTCTTCCTATCCCCACCCCCTAGAATTGCCTTATGACTGTCCCATGCATGCTTGAATTCCACCACTGTTTTTGACTCCACAACCTCCTCCGGAAGGCCGTTCCATGCATCCACAACCCTCTCTGTGAAAAAATACTTCCTTAAATTACCTCTGAGCCGCCCCCTTCTATCTTCAAATTGTGCCCCTTGTTCTTGCACATCTTTTTTTGAAAGATGCTACCCTCTTGGACTTTGTTGATTCCCTTGAGGTACTTGAAAGTTTCTATCATGTCCCCCCTCCTCCTTTCCTCGAGGCTATACATATTAAGCTCTTTAAGTCTCTCTTCATATGTCTTCGGTGCAGACCCTGCACCATTTGTATACCCTCCTCTGGACAGCTTCCATCCTGTCTATGTCTTTCGGAGACTGGGTCTCCAGAACTGCATGCAGTACTCCAGATGGGGTCTCACCAACTGTCTGTACAGAGGATAATAACTTCTGTTTTCTACTGGTGATGCTCTCCTATGCATCCCAGTATCCCCCACCCTCCTTGCTGCCCTCTCACATTGCTTGCCCACCTTTAGGTCATCTGATATGACTACCCCAGGTCCCTTTCCATTTTTGTTGTTGTTAGTATCTCACCCCCATTGTGTACTCTTCCCTGGGTTTTGTTTCCCAGGTGCATTACCTTGCACTTCTTAGCATTGAATCTAAGCTGCCATACATTTGACCATTCCTCTAACCTTGCCAAGTCCCTTCTCATCCTTTCTACCCACCTTGTGCATCAACTCTGTTGCAGATCTTTGTGTCATCTGCAAGAGACATATTTTCCTTCCAGTCCCTCTGCAATGTCGCTACAAAGACATTGAAGAGGACTAGTCCTAACTCTGAACCCTGCAGTACCCACCAGTAATCCCCTTTCTTCAGAGTGGACTCCATTTACTATTACTCTCTGTGTCCTATTCTCCAGCCAATTCTTTACCTAGGCTGTCATCTTGGGACCCACTTCCAGGCTGGCTAACTTGTATATTAATCTTTTGTGGGGACTGTGTCAAATGCCTTGCTAAAGTCTAAGTAGGCCATGTCCACAGCCCCTCCCTGATCTACTACTTTGGTCACCCAGTCAAAGAAATCTATCAGATTTGTCTGGCATGACCTTCCCGCTGTGAATCCATGCTGCCTTGGGTCCTGTGCCCCTCTGGCCTCTAGATACTCAACAATTCTTTCCTTTAGAGGTGATTCCATCATTTTCCCTACCACTGAGGTTAAACTAACAGGAATTTATGAATATCCTTTGGGTATTTTCATAAATTCATGCTATAGACCTATTACTGTATAAGGTTCTATGTATAAAAGAGCTTAGTCACTGTGGATCAGAGCTATGGAAAGTCAATATCTGTGGATATATATACACTGTACCTCTAACTGAACCAGGAAGTCCCTTGAAATAACTTCTCCCCCCTTGGTTTTGAAATAACATGTTCAGACATGAAGCAACATGTCCAGATTTGTAACTAGAAGAGGGCTCAGTTAGGTGATCCCACCAAAAATATATAAATACCTCTCAGTGAGTTTACTTCAGTTCAGCCCAGTGGGGCTCAGCCCTGAGAGAGAGGAGAGGAGAAGAGAGGCAGACAAGCTACTGAATGCAGATGAGAAGGGTCTTAGGAGCTCTAAGATCCAGGACTATATTATGGGAGAAACTACTTATGTTAAATAGTGAATTTATTTGCAATTTTTTGTTTTCATTTATTATTTTTCTAACCTTTGAAAAATAAATATCACACCATGGTGTGTTAAACCTGTAAATTTGCCTTGTCTGAAATTTATCAGTGTCACATGCTGCGACACTGATCATAAGGAACCATACATTCAAGATTCAGAACAAACTCATATTTCTCTCCCTTTTACATCCTGCTAACATTTCCACATTAATACATGTGCTAAAGAGTAACACATTTATTTAATTTAAGAGGTTCAAATTGAATAATAATGATGCTAGAATACTAGTATTTTCATACCTGCAACTGCAACACATGCTAGCAGCAACTCTCCAACCTTGGCCTGGGTCTTCACCCAGTTGCAGACATGGGAGGATCTTAGGACACTGTCTACACAAAGACACTCCAAATCTCTGATATATAAAAAACTGTTGTACCTCACCACTACTGAAAATGGGAACCTGTGCCAGTATTGGCAACGTGAATTTGCAGAGCTGGCAGATCTTAAGACCAGAACTAAAATGTAGTACAATTTACACAGGTATACTAAATTTGATGGGCTCACTCAGATTAACCCTAAACAAGGTGGCCCGTAATCTCTATTAAACACCAGTTAAACTTCACAAAATGGGTCATTTAGAGTCTGACACCTGTTCTATATGCCACCAGGAAAGGGACACCCTGAAACATATTCTCTGGGACTACAGCAATGTTAAATCCCTCTGGGAAGAGATTCAGAAATATCTCCTGGGATCAGATAAAGACCATGTAATGGACCAAAGGAGGTACCACATATCACTAATAGCTGAGATAGCTACAAAATTGATAACCAAACACTGACTTGATGATGTGGTACATAACAGAAACACAGAATTTGATGACGGAAAAGGATACATTGGCCCAGTCTGCCCATTTTCACTACCTACTGTAATGTTGCAGACCCTACTTGATCTCCAGGTTAGCCCTAACTTCCCTAAACACTAAGGTTTCCTTATGCCTATCACATGCATTCATGAATCCTGTTACTGTTTTAGCCCCCACCACCTTCACTGGTAGGCTGTTCCAGGCATCCACCACTTTTTCTGTGAAGAAGTACTTCCTTTCATTTCCCCAGTGTCTACCCCCTCCAGCTTCATAGCATGACCCCTTGATCTTATGCATCTCTTTTTCTGAAAAATGCTTCCTCTTGTACCTTATTCATACCTGTGAGGTATCTGAAAGTCTATATCATACCCCCTTTCCTTCAGGGCATACATATTGAGGTATCTTAGTCTCTCCTTATAGGGTTTCTGGTGCAGACCCTGCACCATCTTAGTTGCCCTCCTCTAGACTACCTCTACTCTGTATATGTCCTTCCAGAGATGTTGTCTCCAGAACTGGACATAGCACTCTAGATGAGGTCTCACCAATGATTTATTAAGTGGTATCACCACCTCCCTCCTTTGCTGGTGATATCCCTCCCTATGCACCCTAGCCTCCAACTGGCTCTTCCCACTGCCTTGTCACACTGTTTGGCCACCTTTAGATCATCAGATATGATTACCCCAGGTCTATTTCTTGTTTGGTGGTTGTCAGAACCACTAACCCATCATGAACTCCACCCTTGGGTTTCTGTACTCTAAAGGGGGAATCCTCCAAGGAGTGGAAATAGCATGCTGGAGGCTTTTATCCTGCCTGTGGAGTCCCACACCCACAGAATGATGTGTGGTGGCCCCACATTCACAGCCACTAGCCACTGCATGACTCTCTTCCATGGCCCTGCCCCCACTGTGGAATACAGTGCCATGCAGGGCAGTTGGGGCAGCATCACGGACCCAGGAGGGCATCCAATTGGATGAACTGCCAGGGTCACATAGTGGATCACTTGCTTTGCAGAGCATGGGTCAGTGTGCGTGAATGCCAGCCTCAGGCACCCATACCCATGTAGACCGATCCACTCAGCCTGTGTGCTCCACAGGCCATGCCCATGGACAAGTGCACCCATGCGGTGCACAGATGGCCCCGGTGGGTTTTAACCCAAGCTGTAAGCCCCCCACACAGTGACTCCCTATTCCCAGTGTAGGTGAACCCCTCAACACACTCTGAGCCCCATCCTCATGGCAGCAGTAACCCCTCACCCCCACACTGCTATGCTGCCCCCCCACAGCACTGACAGCACCCCCCCACCTGACCATCACTGCCGCAGCATGGGATAGCCAGCAGCACAGCCCTCCTCACACATCCATGGCTTCTGGCTGTCCCAGTGATGCTGAGTGTGTTCAGCCTATATATAGCAGTGTGCTCTCAGCATCACTTAGATGGCCAGCAGCCACGGAGGTGTAAGGAGGGCTGTGCCACTGGCCATTCCATGTTGGCAGAAATGGGCAAGTACAGGGATTGGGGGTCGTCGGTGCCATGGTGGTTCACAGAAACCCATATATGGCCTGGCAGGCCATGATCAGGGGCGGAGGGAGCTGGTCCTGTGGGGCTGTACTGGGCAGGGGTTGGGGGGCCTGTGTGCATTCATGGGGCCAGTGCCCCTATGTGTGCTGGGTGGGGGGTGCTTGCAGACATGGGGATGGGACACAGCTGCATACAGGGGTGTGTGGCATAGGGTGGGCACTGGGGACAGGAGCAGGAGTTCAGCTGGTGGGGCGGGGGCTATCTGCCCTTGTAGTGGTCCCTTTGGGCTGGGGTGGCATGATGGGGGGACCTACCAGGTTTGCAGCTTCCAGCCACATACTGTCAGGGGGGCACAGTGGCTATGACTGCTTATGAAATGTGTAGTATGTGCCCCCCACCCAGCACTCCACACATTCAAACATAGCATGGAGCGTGGGCATGCCCCCTACATTGCCCCACAGAATGTCCCCTCACGGATCTCACCAGACATCTGGGGGGATCAGGTGTGTGCCAGCCCCAAGCCCCCTGGAGAATCAGGTGCAGGGGACACAGCAGCCACGGAGTGTCTATGCACCCCAGATACGTGGTGTGTAGCCACTCCACACCTTAGAGAATAGTTCCCTAAGAGCAAGATTTTGCACTTCTTCACATTGAAACTTAGTTTGCCAATGTAGCATTTAAACTGTTCACTGAGTACTACAGTTCCCCCTCGTGGAAGGATGCAGGCCATCACCCATGTACAGACCTTTATCCCTCAAGGTGGGATCCCAGTTCCCAGTGTAGCTGAAACTCTCATCTCTGCACCACTGCTTCAACAATTGGTTGAAGCTCCTGGTACAAAGTACCCTATCCTTCCCCTTGTCATAAACAAGCAATGCCTCAGAAAAGGTCACTGAGTGTACCACTTGCCAAAGACCCCTTCCCCAACTCCCTGAACTCCTCCTGCACTATCCTATCAGAGTGGTGTATGAATTGTGTAGTGGCACCATATAGGGGATGTGCCTCTGACCCACCACCCTTACCTTTCCTGAGCCCATCGTAGTCCATCTGCTCCTCCTCCTTGGCATCCTTGGACGCAGCACTGACAGACTTAATGGTCCCTGGTTGGGGGAAGATGCCCCTCAAATGCTATTCAACTCAGCCTGGAGTCAAGCAACCTCCCCCCTCAGCCCAAAGAGGTGTATGCAGATGGCACAGCACCACAGTCTCCAGGACATCTCTCTGAAAACTGCCACCCCACAGCCACTGCATTAAATGGCACAACACAATCCTAGAGGCACTAAGGATAGAACAAATGATTGGCAACATGTGCAATCAGCACATGGTGTACCAGAGAATATGGAGGACCCTGAATGCTCTAATACTCAAAAACTAAACCTATCTCTATAGTGTGCTATAACCCCTCCCCACTGTATAGCAAATATTTATCTAGTTAGTTGAGTACTGAAACTCTGTCTTCCTGCTAATGTTGCATCTCCATAAGCAGCCCCTACTGTCCCAGAATGTTAAACGGTGAAGAGGGAAAACATTTTTTCATTTTTTGTTTTTTGTAATTTGTATGTGTTGTTCACGCATTTCAGTAAAGTATGCTGTTTTCAAACAAAAAGATGAGAGTGAGACTAGGCAGGAGAAATATATTTTACCCAATGCTGCTGCTTGTACTTTTCTGTGTGGTTGTGTCTATCTACTGATTTTGCAGACTTGTCCATTTTCTTGGAATAGTCAGCAGTCAGTGCCTTTTACTGCAGAGAACAGTAGGTCAATGGTGAGTTGTGGGGAGGAATGGGTGATGATGGTGAAGCTTTCTACGATGAACTCTGTTTTTCCTCCACTGCCTTGGCTTTTAGATAAACTTCCAAGGCCCTCTTGTGATGTCCCTGAGCAGACTGGTTAAAATCCTAACAAATGTTACAGGCTTTCACATTGTGAGAAAAGTCTAAGAAGTGGATGCTCATGGAGTGATCATCATCCTTCCTTAACTTCTCCTGAAAAAGCGCAACTTCACCTGCCAAAAAGTTTGTGAAGTTGGCACATCACGCTTGACATATTTGGCAAACTTTGCAAATTAATTTGTGAGGCAATGTTTGCCAACTTCTCACATCTCTAAGATTAAAGTAGTTACAGTACTGGCAGAAACTGCCTTTGATTTTAGATCTGATACATGTCCCACAGATTTGAACATATTGGAACTGTTTACTTCCTTTAATTTTGTACTTGACACATGCCACTCATATCTGGACATATTGGAACTGGTTGTGATAGTTTCAAATATATTTATAGATGCCAAACTTACATATAACAAATTAAGTTTCTTTTTGTAGATAGCCTAATCCACTCAAACAAATGCACTGTGGCTATGGTCATATGATTTTGCCCAAAGTATGTGACATTAATGAGCAACAATATAGATACTAGTACAGTACCAAATTCGCCTTAATGTGCATACATCTTAAATCCTTCTGATAGGGCAGGTCTCTAAAATTGTTTTGTGACTTTATTGATCTTCCCAGATCTGCTTTATGACATATTATGACCCTTAAGCTGCTCTTCACACTGATGTTTGACTAATGCCAACAAGATCACGAATTAGTAATTCATAAAAAATAAATGTTGCTTTTATTAACACTGGGTTTCATTGTTTTATTTAAAATGTGAGTTTTTTTATCTTTTGTGACAAGTATATGCCTTGAATAAAACAATAAGCAAATAGCTGCTGTACCAGATATTACTGTCAAATTTAAATTAGCACTATCTGAAATACACTACAATAAAATCAGATATACCTGTGCAACCTTGCATGCTCTAGAAAATTCTAGTTAACTATTGCTTAAGTTAAAAATAATTTATAATATATCATAATTTATTTATCAGCATAGCCCTCCTAAATACAACATTTCATTTTTAGTGAGGTCCTGCTTCTATCCATTTCTGCAGCTGGGTGGACTTGATCACTGAGAGTTAAAGTTACTTACCCAAGTTCACATGATATTTGGCTCTAGTGGAGTTTAAATCTGCAATCACCCAGTTCCTGAATACAGCAGGTGCTATAACCAATAGATCACACTGTCTCTACATATTATGAATATATTATTATACATTAGGCTAACATAAGAGATAACCACCAGGTTTTTATAATTTTAATTTGCATCTTTATTCTATTTTCTATTTTTGTTGTACTTAGCCCTCATATTTCATTAAAATAAGAATGCCCTGAAGTGGCTTCAGGCTTTTTCAAAACAAGTCAATGAAACAAAAAGATACACTTTCTTGAGCAGTGTGAAAAGATTGGTTCCTTAGACCCAAATGGGCTATGAATGAACATGTATCTAGGAATAGTACCAATGACCCCATAATCCAAATAATAGTTGAGGATGATTTAAGTGCTTGTGGGGGATGGTGCAAGACAGTCATCAAGGGGTATCATTCAAGCAAGTACAGTAGGTATAAGTGTTACCGTATATCCAGGAGGACTGTGGACATGCTTCTCCCAGAAACTGTGATACCAAACTTTGTATTTTAGGTGCAATTTCATACTATTATTTGCAAAAAAACTTTGTTAATGCAACATTTAGGGTTCAGGCTAAAGCAAAAAAAGTAAGGAAGTGTGATTTTAGGGTTTCAACCCTAAAAACCCACCCCACGCCTAAGACAAATCAGGGGCAGAGTCTTCCTTGGTGATGTCATCCCTAAAGCTCACCCTGTTAGATGTGTGTGTTTCTGTAGTGCATAGAATTGGGTGAGATTTATGGTTCACAACCCCCAGGAAGACTAAATCCCTGATTTGTTTTAGGGGTTGCGTTGGCCACATTTCCCTACTTTTTTCACTTTAACTAGAACTCTGTTACATTAATGCAGTTTTTTTTTGCAAATAATTTTCTTACTTTTTGAGAAAGCGAGCTATATAGACTCTTTAGGTCTTCTGAGCTCTGAACTTCCTATGATACCTATGATTGAGATTGTAAAATCATATCCTTATTTTTCTGTTGTTTAATATTAAACCCCAGTTTTTGCACTTTAAAAACTTTGCAACCGTTCAATGGGGTTGCATGAAATTTTGCAGTTGCAGTCTCATGGTATAGTCCCCTGGATGTGCCAAATTGTGTTCTAGTCAGATGTGCAGATTCTGAGATCTGAATAGTGCAAAAAGTTAATTTTTCTAGATGTTCTGCTGTTTTTTTTTAAAGCCCGGGGGCTGGATATTCAAAAGAGTTGCGCCATGCGCAATAAGGTTGCACCTGTGCAAGTCCAAAATTGCACCATTCTGCCATATTCAGCAGGAGGCAGTTGCGCCCCCAAGTCAAGTTGAGCAACAGCGCAATGCTAATGAAGGCATGCTGAACCAGAGGGGGAGGAACCATGCATAAACTGCACAGCCCGATATTCAGCAGGCTGTGCAGAGTTGTGCAGGCACAACCCCTAACCTGTGCCTGCACAACTTTGAGGGGGATTTCTGAACTTATGCCTGCGATTGGGCCAGTTGGGGTGGGGGTTTAAACTTATGCCCACGATCGGGCCAGTTGGGGGGGTGGAGGGATTTTAAACTTATACCTGTGATCGGGCTGCAGGGGGTGTCGGTCCCCAGAGTGCCAGGCGCAAGTCCTCGGGGATCGGTGCACCTGCATGCTAATGACATGCAAATGGGGCCATAAATAGATGCAAATGGCACCCCTGCACCTTGCATGAATTATGGCCCCATTTGCATGTCACCTTTTGAATATCGGAAATTTGCGCAATGGTACTTGCACCACCGCATCTTGACTGCTCCACTCTGACCACTTGCAGTGGTGCAGGTTCCACTGCACCATGCACAGTGGCTGTGGCCGGGTGGGGTGATATTCAGCGATGTTTCAATAGCGCAACTCGTAATATCGCCTGCCACATTCTCCAATGCAACTATTTTGTGCAGCGCAAGGGCTTGCGTCACAGAATAGCGCAGTTTGAATATCCAGCCCCTAGTGTCCAGACAGTTTGGAATTTTAGTATGTAGTTTTCAGAGTAGAAAGGGGCGGGTCCACAGATGTGCTTTTTGCCAGTTTGGTGAAAACATATCAATCTGTTCCAAAGTTATTACATTTTACAATGTTGGGGTTCTGAGCATGCCCAGTAGGCACTTCAAGATGGCTGTATGAACAAAAAAGATTCCTTTTTCATATGGGCCCAATTCTTTTTCATGAGGAAAAAAATTCCTTTTTTATTTGCAACCATATTGTTTCTTTTTTTTTTTATTTAAACCCCAAAAGTAACATCCTCCAGAGAGACCAAGAAATCTACCTTGCTCACTGGGAGTCCATTAGGTGGATTCTGCACTTAACTGTTGCAAAAATCACCCAGAATTTTTTTTTTCACATTTGAATTCCTTTTTCATGACTCACTTCTGCTTTTTTTAGTTTGGATGTACTGTAGTACGAACATTGTCATACAAATAAAAATATCATATGGACATTTTTGTATGAAAGAAAATCCTTGGTGTCTAGTGGAACTCCCCCACCCCTCTGATCACCATCCCCTTATGGATTAATATTTCACTGGTGTTTAGTGGCACCCCACTTCCTCCAATCGCTGTTACTTACTTTATCCCTGGTGTTTAGTGGCACCCCCAGCCTCCAATTACAGCCCTCTCAGAAATAAGGAAAATGGTCCCTCAATGTTTTTTTTTTGTAAGACATGTACAAATTAAAACAGTCCCTCACTGATCTGCCCCCCCCACCCTAACATCCCACTCAGCACCACCCCACACACCCACGCTTACCTGAACAGGTCCCAGGATAAAAATCCACTCTCCGATCAAAGACACGTCTTGCTGCTGGAAATGCCGACTGCTATATGAGAAAATCAGGTAAGTGTGGTTCAATATATTTCAATGAGGCTTTCAACCACGATGCATAACTTTGCCATTTTTGCATATTTATACACCTCATTTTCAACATGGCCTTTCTGAGACCTCACCTCATGAACATTGGCAATTGAATTGCTCAAATTCCTCCCAAAATGTGATTTCTCTATCGCTTGGAAAAATCCCATTTTAGGCAGGATTTGTAACTTTTCACCATCCTTGTTCATGAAGTGGAGTCATAGGAAGGGTATGTGGAAAATCTATGGTCAAAATATGTAAAAATGACAAAGTTATGGGCATCTGTTGAAATGTTGCTATACTCGCTTGTAACTTTGGTAATTTTTAACATTTTGGTCCCAATTTTTTAACATAACCATTTTTTAACACCACTTTATGAACACAACATCTGTCATTTTTTAAATACTGCCCAAACTGTCTTTTCACACCTGTGGCATAGAATGTCACTGAGGTAGAGCAGAATCATGTTTTGGCATGGATTTGAAAATTTTCAACACCAGGTACATGAAGTGGTTAATAAGATGGCTATGTGGACAATTTGGTTGCTGTTGTCCTACAAATGGAAGCGCATCTATGGAGGCATTTAAAAGCATAAAATGATGTAACACTTCAACTTTAAATGCCTGTTTTATTTTCCCAATTGTGAATTTGAGCCACTGCAGAAGAAAATGAACTGTTTTACTCACACAATATTCATATTAAAAAAAACTATTTAACCAGGTGTTTCCAATGGCTATTCATCACTGTTATCAGTTGCTATCTGCCACTGGCTATGTAGAGGTCCGATCTGTGGTAAGGTGATGAGCTACATCATTCCCCGTTTGCACTGCAGTCTGAAACTAAAACTGTGAATGGTGCAACAAGGGTAACAGCATATCTGTCTGACAGTTCTGTCAGGTTCAATAAATGGTGATTTGTATCACAACTATCTGGGACAGGACACAGTTTACAATTTATATGTCTGCCACCTGTACATTGTACCCTTCCTGAGCCCCAGTAATTAGATGCAGTCTTCCTAACACATACCTACATCGCCTGCCCAAAGACAGGAACATGAAACACACACACACATACACACACACACACACACACACACACACACACGTTACATCCCAACACACTCTGGAAATGAAAGAATAAGTCCAAATTCTGAATGCCAAAGTTATTTTACTGAACAAAACCAAAGATATAATCACTGGTGGTTAGGCAGTTCAATAATTGGGCTGACACCTGTTTCAGATACCATATTAACAGGGTCAGTAAATATAGGGCTGCCTGGTATGTCATGGGCATCAGTCAAGCCCATTGTAATAAAGAAAGCATGGTTTTCCTCTTACAAGTTGCAGCCAAGAAACTGCACTTTTGACAGGCACTGTCTGGCAATGTGCTAACCGCACATCTGTCACTGTGACTGTTGAAACAGACTTGACACAAACTCAGGGTAAAGCTTTTATGAAAAAGAAGATTTATTGGACTTATCTATTTTAGTGTGGCTTTTGCTCGGTCTTAGTACTACTGTCAGATGCATTACAGATCCACAACCTAGGGGTACTGTGTAAAGGAAACTTAAAAAGGCAGTCCCTATTTGAAATTAGCAAAGCTGCCCAGTTTCAATTTGTCCCAGAAAGGCTGAACCCCAATACAACTATAAAAAGACATGTCAGTAATAAAACAGATTTGTTTTGGTAAGGACAATCGGGATATCGGGTCCAAGCTCGGATCCTCCCTCAGGATCAGGATTATCTCCTTAGCCATGGGCTTTGCAGACCTCTCCAAGGAAACATTCAGCTTCCATACCAAGTTCTGTAGGGGGTTTATATACCCCCCCATCCCTCACCTACACCGGCACTTGTCCATCATGAAACTACATCACAGACTCCATCCCAAACAACAGTAACTATCTAACTGTCTGACTGCAGTGCCAGGGAACTCTGATCATACTTACTCTGCCCTGCTATTATCAGTCCCTCATCACATCCAAGAAAAGTCACAGCTGCACCCCGTGTGCATACTTGAATCACACATAATAAGTATCATTTACAGGCAGCTCAAGAAATAAGTTACCGCTGTCAGTCACTTCAGCAGTTCAAGGCTTCTGCTTCAGTTGCCCTCCCTCAAAACTTTCTCTACAAGAATACAGAAGGAAGGTCATGTCAAATGAATCTAATAGTTTTCTTTTTGATTGGGTGACTAGGGAACTTTATCAGGGAGCGGTGGTAGATATCGCCTACCTAGATTTCAGTAAAGCCTTCAACACCATCCCACATAGAAGGCTGATTAACAAGATGGGTAATCTGGGCATGGGAGACAAGGTGGTGAACTGGGTTAGAAACTGGTCAACAGACAGGAGACAGATGGTGGTGGTAAATGGGGTACAATCAGGGGAGAGGGGATGACCAGTGGGGTACCACAGGGATCAGTACTAGGACCAGTCCTATTCAATGTCTTCATTGGTGACATTGCAGAGGGGCTAGAAGGAAAGGTCTGCCTGTTTGCAGATGACACCAAGATCTGCAACAGGGTGGATACTCCAGAAGGAGTGCAGAAAATGAAAAGGGACCTGGAGAAGCTTGAAAGATGGTCAGAGATGTGGCAACTGATGTTCAATGCAAAGAAGTGCAAACTAATGTACATGGATAGAAGGAACCCTGGGGAGACCTAGAGGTTGTGGGTGGAGGAGCTGACTGTCACCAAAGACGAAAGGGACTTAGGGGTTATTATCTCTGATGACCTTAAGGTGTCAAAGCAGTGTACAAAGGTGGCAGTGCAGGCCAGTGACATTTTGGTGTGTATAGGCAGGGGTATCACTTGCAGGAGGTTGGATGTGGTGATGCCATTGTATAAAACATTGATAGGACCTCACCTGGAGTACTGCATGCAGTTTTGGAGACCACACCTGTGCAAGGACATAGATAAGGTGGAGACCATCCAGAGAAGGCAACAAAGATGATACAGAGCTTGCACCACAAAACATATGAGGAAAGAGTAAGGGACCTCAATATGTACTAACTGGAGGAAAGGAGACAGAGGGGGAACATGATTGAAGCTTTCAAGTACCTCAAGGGCATAAACAAGTTGCAGGCAGGGGCCCTTTTCCAATGTAGAAAAAGTACTAGAACAAAGCGGCACAATATGAAATTGGAAAGGGTAGATTAAGAGGTAATGTGAGGAAGTTTTTCTACACAGAAAGAGTAGTTAACACTTGGAATAGTCTGCCATAGGAGGCAGAGGATGCAAACACAGTGGAGGGGTTTAGGCATGCTTGGGATATGCATAAGGGAAGCTTGAGAGGGGAGGAAGTGATGAAAAGCCATTGGTCACATAGGATCAGTGGCCACATACAATATACAGGGCCTACAGGCAGACTGGAATGGCCTAGCGGTCCTTATCTGCCGACAATTTATATGTTTCTATGTTTCTAATACAGGCTGTGTTTTGTGTCTCAGTGAATCCTTTTGGAGATATCTTGTATTTATCTTCTCACTAAAATATCTCACTAATCCCTTCTATTGTGTTTGAGACACACACTAAATAACATAACTAATGGTTTAGATGTGATTTTTGAGTTGTAATCATGTAAAATATGAAATGCATTGATGTACACCGACTGCATGATCCTCAAAATTAAAGGATCTTTGCAGAGCTACAGTAATATACAGGAGAATTTGTAGACTCTCTCCCGTGCATCAATAAAATATCTAATTCCACTCTACATTTTATGCCCACATAGACTTTTTATATGCACAATATGAAGCAGTAGCATATCAGACAATGATACTGATAAGTAAGTTTTAATAGCTTGCATTTGATTTAATCCAATAGAATGAATTCGCATGATACTCTCAGGAAGCTGCAGCATGTCAGATGAAGAGTCACAGGTAGTGTCAGACTATAACAGAGGTAGCAACACCATAGCTGTCACCTGCTACACAGATGCTGGCTTTGAAACTATAAGAGAACACTGGATAACACTGCTGTTTTAAAAAAAGTTAAAAAAAAACAACTATGTATAGGTACAAATGTCACATTCTCAGATATTACTGCATTATGTATGTGTATTGGACATCCCAATAAACACACAGACACATTTCAGATACAAGATTTCATTCATTTCACCTTGAAACTGTGGAAAAAAACTGCAGACCTTACCACTGACAGTGATCAGTTCTGCAGAATTTTTTTCTGCAGTTTAATACAATAATCTGCAGTTCATACATTTATTCCACTGTTCTAAGTTAGAATTTTTGTGAAAGTTGCCAAACTGGATTTCAAAGTATTGTAAAAACGAAATTACAACTTTCACCCAAATTCCATCAGTAGAAGGTTAATTTTGTATAGCCCTACTGTCAGGCCTTTTTTATTTATTTACTTTTATTTATTGTTAAATATCGGATAACATCTTTGAGTCAAAGACTCTTTTACAAAGGTTCCACGTCATACATAAAAATAGATAACAGTGTACAGAGTAACAAGTAACATAGTAGTTAAACACAGCAGTTACAGAATGGTTGCAGATGATTACAGAAAATACAAAGAATACAAAAAATAGCAGCTGGGAATAAAGGTTGCAGGTATATGCATAGCATTTCAGGGTGATGGCACTAGCCATGCCCACACGTTATTCGCTGGCCAAGGCTGGACAGAGATATCCATTGTCATATCAAGTATTATCAGTACAACCACAAAAACTGCACTCAGTTGGCTTAAATCAAAGAGGCACTTACAACAAAAATTTGCTAGCCATTCAGTTTATTTTGAGGAGCTGCAAATGAGTCCGCTATCTCGGAGAAACATTTTTGAAATGAAGCACCAATGTAGTAGGTTAATTTGGGGCTCCTTGAAATAAACTGGATGGATAGGAAATTTTTGTAGCAAGTGTCTCTTTGAATTAAGCCAACTGAATGCAGTTTTCATGGTTGTGCTGATAATAGATTTTTTTTTTATATTAGTATTTTATAGATTTCCCCCTTTTTCTCCCCGACCCGGGACCCTGGCAGACATGCATGTGTGCATGCGTGGAGGCGCACATGCACACCGGATACCAGCTCAGCCCCTTCTGCCCCACCCCTAGCTATTTCTCCGCACCCTCATGCCTACACTTCCCACCAGACCTCCACCCAGTGGGAGAGGAACTATGGAGGGTGTGGGCATCCACCCAGGAGGGGAGAGCTGCCTTGTGGCTGCTCAATCCCATTCTGTCCCTCCCCCCATGCTGGCTTCCAGATGATCTGAGATCATTCCCGAACCTGGGTTGCTGGCATAGCATGAGGTAAGACATCCAGCGTCTCAACCCTTTGTGCCACCAGGTCAGCTGATAATACAGATTTTGACTGCACCAACCCTGCTTTCCCTATTAGCATGGCTTTGTTTGTATGCTTTCTCATCAAGTACCCTGTGGCAACTGAAAATACTAAATAGTGAGACGTGCTGTAGTACTGCCTTGCTCAGAAGGAACTCCTCAGAATCTTTAGCAGCTCAACAACAATACTGCTTGGCATCTGGTCTCCTGGCATAAATTATTAGTAGCACATTCTGCATTGCTTTTCATGGGGTATTTGGAAATGGTGACCCTCCGGACTCTCCTACTCCAGGCTTCACAGCCACAAAAGAAAGAACTCTATATTTTAAACTACAAGAGCACCACCAATAGCCAGCTACAACATTTCTTATTAGTGCCACAATTAACCATAAGAAGAATGATGTCATCTTCTCACTCCCACAAAAATACAAAAATATCTGCATGTGTTTAGTACAATAGTGGCAGGTATAAACAACCACACAGACAACAGCTCAAATCAGTTTTGCAGGCTTAAAGTTCACGTCAAGCAATGGCAAACACCAGAATGTTCAATAATACTCCCTCATGGAAGTCATGCTGTGGCCTTCCATGAGTAACAGCAAAGTTGCCTCTGTTTTGATTTCATGGATCGGATAGGCACTCTCATTCTGAGTCATAGACCACTGAGCTTTGTTTTGTTCTCTGTAAGGTATTAGAAGGGGTTGATACAAATACCATCACCAAATGGGCAATACAACTGATTGCATCTGAGTTTAGCAATGGTTTTATGTATGTGTAAATAATGATTATTAATTACTATGCACACTTAACAATGGGGTATTCATTACCTGGAACAAATAATGACTAATTGCTACTATTTTTGAAATTTATTGTGTACTAAGAAATTTTGCAAAATCCCTCTCTAGCTCTTCCCAGGTGGCCAGAGCTAGTCCAATGGCCACCACAGTCATCTTCTACCTACACCCAAAAGACTATCAAAAAGAAGGACCCTGCTGGCATCTTGCCAGGGCCTTTCCACATCTCATCTTTAAAAATACCCTGCCTGTCACTAGCCTGCCTCCTCCTCAGCTCCAAAGGCCCTTACTGTTAAGGATGTGCCCCTCCCTGACTGCAGATACTGTAAGCCAGTCTGCATTTCTTTTTAGCTCTATGAGCAGCCCCACCTCCTCTGACTTTCTTGTTTAATTCTCCTCTGCCTTCTCTTTCCAGGTAGTCTTGAGAGCCACAGCCGTGGTTCTCTGATGAACCCGACCTGCCAGACTGCCACCCGTAGTCCAGGTCTGAAGCCACCAGCCCCTCACAGAAACGCAGGTATGGACTTGCCCTCAGGGACTGATTACCTCCAGGAAGGGGGCCCTAGCTGCCAATTTTTTCACCCACCCACTCAACCCCCTCCCCCGGTCCTGATTAAATACACATAAACCCCGCCCCAGCCTTCTAGCTCATTCCTACTGGCTATTGCCAGCCACGCCTTATTAGTTATCTAGGCCTTAATTTTTCATTGGTACCCCATCCTCCCACAAGATCCACTCATTTTCTTGGCCCTCTCAAGGAACTGTTGCAAATCCTGTGGTTTTACTGGTAAAAGGAAATATCTCCACGTTAAGAATGCCATCTGTGCCTATCCTTCTCTATAGTTGCCTTATATTACTTTGTTATACTCTACCCAAAATTTCAGTTTGCAACTCGGACAAAGGTCAGTTTCCCTCCTCTATCATCTATCAAGATATAGCCTCCCACATTAGACCATGGCATTCTACATCAGGGATGTCTCCTCTATGGTCATGCCCCTCCTCCTACCAGGCCATAACTATAGAACACATGCAATTCCCAAGGATGGTGTCGGCTCTATCAGTTCTCTATGTTTTATCCCTAGCAAACAGCAATCCTGCCCTTAACACAGCCACCGCTAAACCAATATATGCTAAAAGGAGTAACAAAAGAATGTTTAGCAGGCTAAGACACCACCTTAAAAAACTACTACTGCTTCTCCTACTCTGTTCGGGAAATGTTGAATTAAACCCAGGTCCACCTATTTCTCTGGATGCCCCTGTGGACCTCCCTCAATATAAAGGGATTAGCTTTCTCCATATCAATGTCTGTAGTTTGTTGAAGAAGATTGACTCTATACAGACCTGGGCTCTACATGCATCTCCTGATTTCTTTATGATAACTGAATCCTGGCTCACACCCTCGAACCTGGACAAATCTATCAACATACCCGGATATATCATCTACCACTGTGATAGACCGACTAGAGGGGGAAGGATTGCAATATATGTCAAAAGCAAATTCACAGTCACAGTCTTTGACTGTACCTCAAAGGCTAAGGAATTTGAATGCCTTGCTCTAAAATTATCACTTTCCAGTGAGAAATTACTCCTTATGGCAGCATGCTACCGACCACCGTCTGGTGGCTGGGCACTTCTGCCACACCTTCAAAACCTTCTTGACTCTGCTGATACTGAATGTATTCTAATGGGGGATTTCAATCTAAATTGGAATGATGACAGCTCTAGGAAATTGAAGGATCTATGCGATGTTAATGGTCTGTTACAAATGGTGACTGCTATAACCAGACCTAACAGAAAAAACCCTGAGCGCAGCACCCTCCTGGACCTTATCCTAATAAACAAACCTCACACTATCTCGCATACTGGAGTATTTTTCAACGATATAAGTGACCATTGCGCTACTGCCTGCATCAGACATCCTTCCCAAATAAAAACAGCCTCCAAATTCAAACTGAAAAGATGTCTGAAAAAGTTCTGCAAGTATACTTTCCTGAAAGATCTAAGCAACATTCATTGGCAGGATTTCTACCTAGTCCCCACCTTTAACGAGGCATTTAACATCTTTCACAGCCTCTTACTGGAGCTAATAGACAAACACGCCCCACTAAGACTGATCAAATCAAAAAATAAAACTCCTGGCTGGTTCTCTCCCATCCTGAAGAAAGCACTTAGGGATAGGGACTACTGGTGGAAAAAAGTGAGGAAATCCCACCTGAAGGCTGATTGGTTAGCATTCCGTACCACTAGGAATGCTTGTACCAAGCTAATTAGGTCAGAAAAAGCTAGGCACTTCCAAAAAGAACTAGAAGACAATAAAAACAACTCTGCCAAATTTTGGAACATCCTCAAAGAAGTCGAAGGTCAGTCCACTGCAACACCCCTTCCAAACAAAATTGTGTCTGATGGTACCATCTATATGGACAAAGCTGATGTACTAGAAAAGCATAATGATCACTTTGCCACTGCAGGGCTTGCCTTTGACACCTCACCTATCAGCAAACTTAGCCCGGCAAGAGACTACACTGTTGGCTTCACTGATAATCACAACAATAACCAACCGCATCCCACCCCTTCAGCTTCCTCACAATTACGTTCAAGCAAGTGGAGGACCTCCTCCTTTCTCTGATACAAAAAGGCGGGTGCAGATAATATTGAACCTTACTTCCTAAAACTTGGCTACATTCCATCTGACCGCCCCCATTACACACTTATTCAACACCTCTCTGATTCAAGGTGAGCTACATGGCTTGTGGAAAACTGCCCACATCCTACCATTATTCAAGACTGGGGATCCGAGTGATCTGAACAATTACCGGCCTATTTCTATACTATCCATCCTCTCTAAATTACTTGAAAAAATTGTCAACATCCAACTTAGAGAACATTTGGATTCACAAAAGTTGCTAAATCTGTCTCAGTTCGGCTTCAGAGCCAAACACAGTACAATATCGGCTCTTGCCAAAGTAACTACAGACTGGCAAATGGCCTTGGACTCTAACAAGCATGTATTTGCCCTCTTCCTTGATCTAAGTAAGGCCTTCGATACTGTGGATCATACCATCATGCTTACTGCACTGAGTAACATCGACTTGATAGTTCTGCCATTAAATGGTTCACCAGCTACCTAACCAATAGGTTACAACAAGTCAAAACCATAGGAGATCTGTCCCCACAAAAATCCTTGTTACAAGGAGTCCCACAAGGCTCCATCCTGGGCTATCCTCTTGCAACATCTATAATCTGGACTCACAGCTGGGCACGCAAAGTACACATTCTTGATGTATATACAATTCATCCTTGGATCAGCCTGGCGCAGAAGACCCGTCACATCAATACACTCCTCCTTAGCTCCTCCTATAATGCAAAGATAAGCAGTTCTCTCTGAAGTCTATGGATGTCCACACACAGATCTGAACACTCTTAGATGAACCCCTTGAAGTAGTTCAAACCTTTAAATACCTAGGGTTCTGGCTGGATAACAAGCTCAACTTTCTGTGCCACTTAAATGAAACCTTGACGAAACTAAGACAGCGATTAGGTTTATTCTATCACATTAAACACCTGCTCACGTTAGAAGCCAGAATGAGACTAGTACAAACTACATTCCTACCTATACTGGACTACGCTGACTTCCTTTACAGTCATTGCCCATCAACGATGCTAAACAAACTGGGCACCCTTTACCACCGGGCTTTAAGATTTATCTTAAATCTACCCTGTAGTATACATCACTGTCATCTACACCAGGTTTCGGGATGGACCTCACTCTCAACTAGAAGAAAAAGGAATGCTCTCCTCTGTTTTTTAGAGCATTATCTGATAACCTCCCTGCATACATCTCGAACATCTTCAAACGGGCTAAAGGTTCCTATGGCCTGAGACGCTTCTCCTTAATCTGCTTCCAGATTCCTAGAGTGAAAACTACCCTTGGCTCAGCAGCAATCAACTTCTCACTTCCATCACTTTGGAACGCTATGCAAGACTCATTAAAATTATCCTCACTTCCAAGCATTTTACATTAAAAGCTCTATT
Organism: Neoceratodus forsteri; assembly: GCA_016271365.2. Classification (NCBI taxonomy): domain Eukaryota; kingdom Metazoa; phylum Chordata; order Ceratodontiformes; family Ceratodontidae; genus Neoceratodus; species Neoceratodus forsteri. The sequence goes on along the minus strand of CM028129.1, from coordinate 810,904,513 downwards.
AATGGATTATCTGAAGGAATCATGCAACTGTTTCAGATGCCAATGACTCCTAAGCCTCGGGTGCCACTCTCAAATCCTATGCCTAAGTATCTCATCCACCCCACATTCCTAACAACAGAAACCTAGGACCTACAAGCCTAGTTCTCTTAATCCAAGATGACCCTGCCTATTCTCTACCTTTTACCTATTCTGGCCTCCCTTTTGGCTGCCTACTCTTTCATCCCAATTTCTACCCTATTCCTTAATACCTCCTTATTTATCATTTAGGTATGAGCTCTTACTCAGCGGAGACTATATGGGATTGTTGTTTCTTCTCATTTCAGTAAAGCTTATCATTATGTACCTTTGCATGCTAATTATGTTGACCGATATGTATAGGCCCATATTGACTGGCACCTTCACAATGTTTTTTCTTTTTTTTTTTTTTTGCACCATTGTCCACCGTAATTGTAATCTTATGAAGTGTACTGTATTGTATTTATGCCCAGGACCACCTTGAAAATGAGCTTGCTCAATGGTGTTTATGCTTGGTTAAATAAAGTGATTGATTGATTGATTGATTGATTGATGACAGGGGGCAATAGCAGAGATATGTATCTGCTGCTGAGCCACCCTCTCCTGAACCCATGATGTGCTGCCATCTTTCACCTAATTTGTTAGCTTACAGTCATCAGTGCACCCAGGGTGTATGGTGATAGGGATAAGAGTGGTCTTCACATTGTTCACATTTAATTATTATAGGCAGACTGATTGGCAAATAAATAATGCTCATATACACATATATCTACAATACTGAAGACAGCCAGCTGACTGTTTATGAGAATGATGGCAGCTCCCTGTGAGTTAGAGAGTTAAGACCACTGAGCAGCTGGGATATATGCCAACAATTACATACAATTAATAACTAAATAAATGTAGAGAAATAAATACATACAGTACATAAATAAATAAACAAACAAAATAAATAAGTAAATAAATTATAAACACCTACTACTGCTCTTATCATGTATTGGAGTCAGGAGGGGACCCTACCTAACAGAAATAGCCCACTGGGGATAGCTGGGCTGTAGAGGGTACTTAAATGGAAATATAGGAGGTGGAAAGGGGCTTGCAAGATGCCAATTGTTCTTTCTCTTGCACAATTATATGGAATCTGGAGAGACAAAGGAGGGTGTGGGATGACAGAGACATATGACTAGACTTGGACATCTGGGAAGGGAAGAGTTTATTTTCATTTATTTTAATTTTCTTTAAAATATTTTTAACCAAATTCCTAATACAAGTAATGAATATCAAGTATTTAGGTGTCCCAACTATAAAATCTCATTGAGTATTCATTAGAAGGTATTTGCACACCCCTATTGGTTTTGACATTGAACGATATATGCTGTACAGCAAAGGCTGTTAGTGACATTGGTGGGCAGGGGATTGGATGACCCTCCTGCCACTAGAAGCTGAATAGAAGTGGCATGAGTGGGGATCAGTGGCTCAGTTGAGCTCCATAAGGGAGCATATCCACACAAAGTCATGCCCCCCTCCCCCAGCAGCAGCCTATAGCAGTGGCTGTTTGCTGTAACATAGAAGACAGGAAGGGGCATTAAATAGCCTGGTAAAAAAACAGAAGCAGCTTGAACATAGGCTGTTAGTGCTCATGGTGGATGGCTCTCCCACCACAAGAAGCTGAACAGAAGAGGCGGTAGGAGTGGGGATCAGTGGCTTGGTGGAGCTCTGTAAGGGAGCCTGCCCACATATAGCTGCACCTCCTCTCCCTCAGTGGCAGCCAATAGCAGTGGCTGCTCAGTAACAAGGACAGCCAGGCACCTACATAAGGAGTTGGCCATCAAGTGCCCCCCCCCGCATGAAGGACCAATGCACTAAAGACATCGGAGTCTGCCCACCAGAGTCAGCCTAATGAGGCAGCCAGGCACTCTGCCCATCAGAAGGGAGGTGGAGGACTAGTGAAGATGGGAAATAGGAGACTAAAAAGCAGGAGGAGGCAGGAAGGTAAGTTTCTGTTATGCTCTTATAGCTCACATACCACAAGGGAGTGATGAATGTTAGGGTCATGCCAGGAACTGGGTATTGATGAAACATCCTATCTAGGGTAGGGTAAGTAAGAGTTTATAGTAAGCTAAAAGCAGGCTTAAAACCCTATCTAGTGTAGGGATAGAAAAGGGTTTAAAGTCAGCAAAAGTCTGGGAAAAGATGAAACACCCTATCTAGGATAGGGGAAAAGGGTTTAAAGTAAGAAAAACAAAAACAGAAAGGTCAGATAATAGATGTGTTGGGAGTGGTGCAGTGTATTGGCTGTGGGGCAGCAGTTTTCAAGGCGTCTTTCTGGAGACTGTGGTACTGCCCTATCTGAATGCACCTCTCTGTGCTGGGGGGGTCTTCAGGACAAGTTGGCTAGGATTCAGGGGGCCTCCTCCCTCACACAGGGACCACCAAGTCTACCACCACTGCCTCCAAAGGTGCTAAGAAGGGGAGTGGCTGGACTGCAGTGGGATATGGAATGGTGAGGGTGGTGGATTAGAGGCACAGCCCCTATATGGTACCATTACACCATTCCCAAGCTGCCCTGGCAGAGCAGGGCTGTCCCATGGAGGCACCCCTAGCAGTAGCCAGGGAGGATGTGAGGGACCTCCGGAGTGGAGCCCTCAGGGAGGTGGCAGAGGACCCCAGAGGAGGAGAAAGCATCTATTGGTGGGGCACTCCATTATGAAGGGGATAGATTTTGGAGGAGGAAGGGGGAGAGAAAGGTTACGTGCCTACCTGGCACCATGGCTTGGAGAGATGGGAAGTAAATCCTGGGGATCATAACAACAGCAGGATGAGAGGGACAGCTAGTTGTCAATGTCCACCTAGGGACTAATGACCTGGCTAGGGATGAAGTTAAGACTGTGCAAAAAGGAGTTCAGGGAGCTGGGGAGGGGTCTTTGGCAGGTAGTATGCGTAGCGACCTTTTTTGAGGTACTGCCTTGTCTACAACAGGGGTTCAGATAGGGTATTCCTAACCAGGAGCTTCAACAAGTGATTGAAGGAGTTGTGCAGGGAGGAGGGATTGGGTTTCATTGTAGACTGGGGTCTCGCCTGGAGGAATAACAGCCTATACAGGGGAGATGGCCTGCATCCATCCAGGAGAGGAAACACAGTTCTCAGAGAGCAGTTTAAATGCTACACTGGTGAGCATTTAAATTAGTTCAGGGGGTGGTGGGAGGAAGCAAGAAGACATACAGTAAACCGGCACCCCAAAAGCAGAAGTAGTCAGTGGGGAGAACCCTGAGGGAGAAAAATTCCCAAGGGTACCTGATAACAAAAAAAGAAACAGTAGAAATGAAGTGGGAAAGGACTGAGGCAAGATGAGGTAAGGAGAGAATGCAAAGGGGAAAAGGGGGAATTAAAAAGCAAGGTGGCAGTGGGATTTGAAAGGCTATGTGTGCAAATGTTCACAGTCTGGGAAATAAACTCCAGGACCTAATGGCCCTTATGGCAGAGGTTGACCTGGACATTGTCACCATTACCATGTCATGCTGCAAAAAGAACCATGATTGTGACAGCGATACCAGGATATACTTGGTTTAGGAAGGGAAGGGTAAGTAAGAAAGGGGTAGGAGTAGCTCTTTACGCGAGGGATAGCATAAAAGCAAAAGATCTACAGGGAACACATGGAGTGGAGGAGGTACTATGGGTCTCCCTTGAGTCTGGGAAGAGAGACACTATTCTCTCTGGTGTGATCTACAGACTTCCAGCACGTTGGGGGGGAGGGTGTAGATAAGGTTTTGGTGGAAGCAATCCAAAAGATGGCTAACAAGGAGCAGGTGCTGCTGGAGGGGGATTTCAATCTGCCGGATGTAGACTGGAGCATCCCAGCTGAAGCTTCAGCTAGCAACAGGGACATACTAGACTCCATGCAGGGGGCATTCCTCAGACAACTAGTAAAGGAGCTCACTCATGAGGGAGCAATATTGGACCTTGTAAGGGATGGTGTGGTTTAATAAAAGAATCGTGGCAGAAGTGAATCACACAAAGGCATGGGCCCTGGACTTCAGAAGGGCCAATTCTGCAAAGATGGGGGAATGCCTAAGGGGTGCCCTGGCAGGGGAGAGGACATGGGTGGGGTGGAGGAGCAGTGGGCAAAAATAAAAGCAGGGATAGGGAAGGCAACCAACCTTTGCATTAGGCAGGTAAGCAAAAGCAAGAGGAAAGGGGGGCAGCTATGGTACTGAAAAGAGGGGGCTGAGAATATAAGGGCAAAAAAAGTTAGCATTCAGGAGGTATAAGGGAACAAAGAGGGAGGAGGATATGGTGATGTGTCTGGAGAAGCAGAGTGAGGCAGAGAAACCAATTAGGAACACAAAGGCACAAACAGAGGAGAAAATAGTCAAGGCAGAGAAAAAAAGGGGAACAGGATATTTTTCAGGTGTGTAAGTAAAAGAAGAAAGACCAATAGAGGGATTACAAGGCTATGGTGGGAAGGGGTGGTGGAATGGGACAATGAAAAGGCAGACATTCTGAACAGATACTTTTGTTCAGTGTTCATGGAGGAAAGGGCAGGAGCAGAACTATAGATAAGTTTCAGGGGTACTGAAGGGAGGGAGGTGAACACTAGTCCATTTACAGAGGAAAGAGTCCTGAAGGCAGTAGGAAATCTGAAAATGGACAAGCAATGGGGCCAGACAAGATACATCCAAGGATATTGATGGCGCTAAGAGATGCTGATTGCACATCTGAGAGTCCTGTTCAACCACTGACTGGAGATAGGAGTGGTACTGGAGGAGGGTGAATGTAGTCCCACTTCACAAAAGTAGTAGCAGGGAGGAGGCTGTCAATTACAGGCCAGCCAGTCTGACTTTGGTGGTGGGGAAATTAATGGAATCACTACTGAAGGAAAGAATTGTGGGAACATCTAGAATCCAGTGGCTTGCAAGATCTGAGGCAGCACGGATTCACTGGAGGGGGAAGTCATGTCAAACAAATCTGAGAGATTTCTTTGACATGGTGACCAAAGAAGTGGATTTATGTGATAAAGGCGAGTCTGAAAGATGGCCCATCATATAAAGCAAATGCAAAACAGCTTGTGGTCAAAACAGCACCTGATATTGTAGTGACTGATGCATTAGTGACAGTCACTACAATCCATTCATTCTGCAGACACAAAAACTTTATTTATGTGGGGGACTATGCCCCCCACACCCTCTGCACCCCCAAAACTAAAATAATCAACTCCAAAGGGGGGTGCGGACCGAGGGGTAAGTTATATATATTTTTTTTATTCTGTCTGACATCAGACCTGAACCCAGGTCTGCTGGCATCACTAGCGGTGTTGTACACCACTATGCTAAGTGGTCAGCTCTGTGGGAACTGGCCACACAGAATCATATATCCTGTACTAGTGCATATAGCTCCTTGCTATACTCACTCTACAGGATATAGCGACCTACTTCACCCCTCGGTTTCAGTGAGAGCGGTATTATTGAGTCATTCAAACTGTATTGCTCAATAATAACGCACTCAACATGGGTGCTATCAAAGCGGATGATCAGGGTGGAGTGGTGGATATGGCCTACCTAGATTTCAGTAAGGCCTTTGACTCCATTCCACATTGGAGACTCAAACAAGTTGGCCTGCCTAGGAGTGGGGTCAAAGGTGGTGAACTGGGTAAGAAGTTGGTTGGGGTATAGGAAGCAGAGGATTGTGGTAAATGGAGTCCACTCCAAGGGAGGAAAGGTGACCAGGGGGGTGCCACAGGGATCAGTACTGGGACTGACCCTCTTTAATGTCTTTATTAGCGACATTTCAGAGAGGATAGAAGGGAAGATATAACTTTTTGCAGATAAAGATAAGATCTACAATAGGGTAGACACTCCAAGAGGGGTGAAAAAGATGAAAAGGGGATCTAAGGAAACTTGAGGAGTGGTCAAGAGTGTGTCACCTAAGTTTCAGTACAAAGAAGTGCAAAATCATGCTCTTGGGGTACAGAAACCCAGGGGCAGAGTACAAAATGGGGGAAGTGGTACTTGCAACTACCAAACAGGAAAGAGACCTGGGTAATCATATCTGATGATCTAAAGGTGGGAAAACAGAGCATCACGGCTGTGGGGAGAGTAAGTGGGATGCTAGGGTGCATAGGGAAGGGTATCACCAACAGAAAGAGGGAGGTGGTAATGCTGCTGTATAGATCACTGTTGAGACCTCACCTGGAGTACTGTGTTTAGTTCTGTAGGCCACATCTCTGAAAGCACATAAACAGAGTAGAAGAGATTCAAAGGAGGGTAACTAAAATGGTACAGTGTATGCATCAAAAGCCCTATGAGGAGAGACTGAAGGACCTTAATAAGTACACCCTGGAGGAAAGGAGGGAGAGAGGAGATATGATTGAGACTTTTAAATACCTCACGGGTATAAACAAGGTTCAGGAGGGAAGACTTTTTCAGAGAAAATGTTGCTCCAGAACAAGGGGTCAGGCTATGAAGCTGGAGGGGGATAGACTCATAGAAGATGTGAAGAAGTACTTATTCACAGAAAGAGTAGTGGATGCCTGGAACAGCGTCCCAGCCGTGGAGGAGTGGGAAAAACTGTAATGGGTTTCAAGAAGGAATGGAATAGAAAATAGGAAACCTTAGTGGTAAGGAAAGGTGGGGCAGAGATCAAGTATGGTCTGCGGTGATACAATAGGTAGGGAAAATGGGAAGACTAGGTGGGCCAAGTGGTCCTTATCTGCCATCAAATGTAATGTTTCTATTTTTCTATCAGTTATGTTCACAGTTTGTAACATAATATGATACACTAAAAAGACAAAGAACCTCAGCATCAAAGAATTGAGTCAGGTTTTACCCAGAAAGGGCAATGGCAACAAAACCAAGTTACAAAGAACAAAATCACACATACCCCAATAATGCAAAACATCATGGGATATATGCACAACATTTTTGCTTATACAGCCAATATTGTTTCACATTAGTGGGGCATGAATGATTTTGTATGTCTTATCATATAATATACTTTATCACAACATATCTACCCAGAATAGCCCAGCTGAGATTTAATATTTTATTTTCAAGTGATCCTACTTCTATCCAATATTTTGGCTCCAATACCAAAGCATAGGTGGTGCATGTGACTTGCTTATGGTCCCACATTAAGTTGGAGGTTATGTTGAGATTCCAAAAAAGTCTTAGGCACACAAACATGTTTTACTGCAATAAAGATGTCAGACAGACACTGACATCTGGACATAGTGATAGTAGAGCAATGATCCCCCTCCCCCATTCACAGTTTGTTCTGAGCTCTTAACACTAGACCAAATTGCCTCTTTAAATCTGAATACCTTCTCAGATTTTACAACATGACAGTAAATTGCCTTTCAGCAATTTAATAGCAAGAAACAGTTACATAAAGTAGAAATGTCATTACAGTTAATTACTGCATCAAAACACTGGATAATTAGTAAAGAATTGTGACTTCTCATGGGAAGACTAATCTTTGTACTTTCTATTTGAAATGTCTCTTAGAAAATGAATGGCTTATCTTTTTGAAAACATATGGACTTAATCACAGGTTTGGCATATTGTTGGCAGATTTCTCCTTGTGTATAGAAATACAGAGAATATTTTTCTGTTTTCACACATCTACTGGAAAAATATACCATGACTGAAGCTGTACAATACCATTATACAGTATGTTATGAAAATCCTTTTTATCAGAAGTTATTGCCTTAAGAAGTAATCCAGTACCACTGAGACAGATGCAGCCTTATCACACATTCAACAATAGTAATACTGTGTGCTGGAAGTATGGTTTTTGTTATTGTTTATCAAAGATTGTACATTATTCTGTACTGCATGGTTTTGTGTTTTCTACACTATAAATCAATGTCATGAGTTTGTGTTTTTTACTAAATCCACTGGTATATTTGGTTTGTTAGCAGTAACATGATTACAGTAATATCCTTTGTTACATATACAGTCTTTACCTAAATGCACCATTCCCTGTTTTTCTGTATACAATTATTATATGAATATAATATGACAGATTTTATTTTAACTGATTGTTTTCTGAATTTACTGGTTTAATTCTCCATAATTTAAATAATTACAGAAATAAATATAGAACCATAAAGATTATGGTCATATTTTAAGTTGCAATACATTTTTCTTTGCAAAGATCAAATTTTAAACTTCTATGGCCCCCATATTCAAGCTGTTAAGGTAGAACAAATCAGGTTTATGGCACTAACAGTGAAAAGCACCAGTCAATGGATGGGGGCCATATTTAAAGGCCTCCCAGGTGCACAACATGGGCCTGATTGCATGACCATGTGAAGTATAGTGCTGTGCATGTGCAATGAGGGATCGTCTATGCGTCCTGTGTGCAGCAGTATATTCATCAGTTTTGGCAGCACTAAACAGCCCCCATCTAGCACTTTTTAGTGCTGCAAAACCCTGACCTTAACTCTACGTACTGGTTTCACCTAGTAATGTGGCCACTTAACACCAATCATTTAAAGTGCTGTGTTTTTCCAAAAACAGAGTTATATATACCTTTAAAAGTGCTGTTATCTAAGGTGATATACAGGAACATTTAAAATGTGCTGCTTACTTCTTTATCCATATTCACTTTACCACAAATATGAAGCTGAACCATTTACTCCATGTCCCAAGTGGGCTAATTTAAACTTTTTTTGAAAAACACAGCACTTTATGTGATTGGTGTTAAGTGGTTACATGTTTGTACTTCACTGTTTTATAATGTAATGGTCTATTGGGGACAATCACTTTGACAAAGCCTCATTACAAGGTGAAACGTTAGTCATTATTTTCCTCCTTGAGCGTTGTGGCAATAAAACTTATTTATGATCCAAGAAGCTGTTATTGCCTGGACATTAAGTTTATTTGAAATTTATCCACAGGAAGTGAGTTCTATGACCGTTTGTGCATTTGGAGTTCTTTTGGAGTCACTAGGAACCCAATCCCTGCACGAGCAGCTCTAACATTTGTAATTGTACTCCCCCCCCCCAGTGCCTTTCATATGTACTCTATAGTGGTCCTGTCCATGCTGGTCTCATGGTCCACCTCCTAAGTGCCCTCCTTATATAAAAGTGATCCCCTCCCTAGTTGGCAAGTCATCCCTCCAAACCCAAAGTGCTCTCCATATATAGTGACCCCTTCTCTGGTGGTCTATTATCCCACTCCTGAGTGCTTTCCACATATACTGTATTGTGATCCTCTCCCTGGTGGTCTAATTGTCCCTTGACCTACTGATCATCTGACAGTGCAGTGTAGGCTGCAATACATAGATGATTTCATTTGAAATAGTATGCAATGATGATGTGTATCGTAATGTGACATAGCACCAATCAAAAGCCCCACACCCAACATGTCCACTCAGGACCCTCCTTCATCCACCGCACACTGGTGAGCTGGAAGCTGTGCTAGTCACTGTCATAACTGCAGTACATGGACATCAGCGACCTGGTGTGGGGAACAGAGTCCTTAGTGGGTGGTCATGTGGGCCTACAGGTAGGTGCTGATGACCTTTAGGGGTATATTAATTGCCCAGTTTAATGTTATACGTATGTAAGAGACTCATTACATACTATTTCACAGGAAAATGCCCATGCACTGTAGCCTACACTACACTGTCAGGTGACTGGGGATATGGGGACCAGCTTACAACCTGGACAGGTTCACTGTGTATACAGAAGGCACTCAGGGGGTGGGGAAACCACTAGTCCACCAGGGAGGGAATTATTATACATACAGTGGCGTCCCCCAGGATGCAATACAATTCTGCAGCATTTTGTAGCACTCTGCAGAATGCTGCAAAGGACCTACTGAATAAAGGAATGTAATTTCAAAGATGATTAGTCCCCTTTGTCATTCAGGAAAATGTGACACTGCCAGAATGAAGTGAATGTCACAGTTTCCTACATGACAAAGGGGACTAATTGCCACTGAGATTACACTGCTTTATTCAGTATGTCTGCTGCAGTATACTGCAGCGTGCATTAAAAATGTGTTTCATCCTGGGAATACCTCTGTGTGTATGTATGTATTATGTATATATATATATATATATATATATATATATATGTATATGAGGTGTGCAGTCGCACTCTGATATATGCATGCCTTGATGTGTGTCAACCGCCCAAGGCGTGTGTATATCAGAGCACAACTGTACACCTCAGAATGGTTTATCTATCTTATAAAATGTCAGAATTGTTCTGGAAGGGGTAAAAGTGCAAGTGTGCAGTCGCGCTCTGATATATGCATGGTTATGTGATGTGCTTTATACAATCAGAACACTGAATTTGGATTAGGATTTGTTGCTCATTTTATAAATAGATAGACAGATAGGTAGCTAGATAGATAGATATACATACTGTGTATATCTATGTATACATATTTGTTATTTTTATTTATTGATTTAAAAGTTGATAACCAGGAAAGGCACACTGAGCCAAGGCGCATTTCCAGGTATAACCTGGGGTCTATGCAACAAACAGAGTAGAAACAGAGTATACAGAGAAAATAATGAGACATGATACATGGTAATAGCAAACTGGGTACAAAATTACAAATAAGATAAACTATTTATATAACAGGTGTGGAGTTCCCTTTGCCAAGGTATAACTACTAACTCACAGGCCACTAGTGAGATAGTAGTGATATCTGCATGCTGGATATGTCATAGCTACTATCCTCTCAAGCTGGGTATGTCACAAGTAGTGCACGCCCCTTTATTGCACTATGAGTGCTTCCCAGCTTGAGAATGCAGCCACCTTGTGCTGGACATGCTTTTTAACTCATTTAAAAAATAAACCTCTCAGTGCAAAGTTGGACTGCTGTCTGGATGCTGCACACTAAAATACCTCCCACACACCCACCCCCTCAGACACATACAAAGTTTTTTTGTTTTTTTTTGAGGTACCATTTTGCCAAACATACTAAAGTTCCCAGCAGTAAAAGGCCATCCTGGTCTATCTAGGCTGCTTGAGATTGCACCTAGCTCCCTATTCAGCAGCTGCCCTACCCCTCTGCCCTTTGCCCTGTCCTACCCCTTTTTGAAGCATTCCATTGTGTTCCATGCCACCACCTCAGCCGTAGTGCATTCCAATTTGCCACCACTCTCTCCATAAAGAAATGCCTCCTCACCGCCCCTGAATCTCCCCCACCCCTCATGTCCTGGCCCCTAGTGTCTCTCCCCACACTACTCCTGAATAGACCCTCTGTGTCTGCTTTGATTATCCCTTTCATGTATTTGAAGGTCTCAATCATGTCCCCCCGTCCCTTCTCTCCTCCAGTGAATACATGTTTAACTTTCTTAGTCTGACCTCATATGGCAATTCCCCCAGGCCCTGAATCATCTTTGTTGCCCTATGCTGCACCCCCTCCAGCAGCCTAATGTTCTTTTGTAGGTACAGGTGCCAGTACTGCATGTAGTATTCCAGGTGGGGTCTAACCAATGATCTGAATAACAGTAGAATAACCTCCCTTCTTCTCGAGGTAATACCCCTTGCAATGTACCCCAGCATTTTGTTGGCCACTACTGCTGCCTTTCTGCATTGAGCAGAAGTGTTCATTGTTCCCAGGATGAGCACTCCCAGATCCTTCTCCTCTTCTGTTACCTCCAGCCGCACACTCCCCCCCCCAATGGTAGCTTTTCCTCTGACATTTTGTTCCAAAGTGCAGTACCTTGTATTTCTTTGCATTGAACCCCAGCTGCCATCTGTCAGACCATGCCTCTAGCCTTGCCAGATCCTCCCGTAGCCGCTGCCACCCAACCTGGTCATCCACCACTGCTCCCATCTTGGTGTTATCTGTAAATAGGCTGATTTTACTGCTGACGCCCTCTGTGATGTATGCAATAAATATGCCAAACAGCACTGGCCCTAACACTGACCCCTGTGGAACACCACTTTTCACAGGCTTAGGGGATGAGTATTCTGCACCTACCACCACCCTCTGCTGCCTATCTTTTAGCCAGTTCTCCACCCACCCCACCAATTTTGCTCCTGCTCCTGTGCCCTGAAACTTGCTTCCAAGTCTCCCATGTGGTACTGAATTGAACACCTTACTGAAGTCTAGGTAGTGAGAGTGTCCATCTTCAGCCATCATAGTACAGAGTTACTTTCATTTTCAAGCTATGTTACCAAGCCAGTGTGTTAGTGAAACAGAAGCTGTTGATCATATACTTCCACTGCCTGTGCTGATGGTGGTAATTTTACACAATTAAAATACTAAATATAATGGCAGCAAGACTGGTAGAGGCACTGGTCTCGGCTTTGATTTCAAAGTAATTTCTTCTCTCTCCATTATCTGCATCTCTGTTGATGGCTTTTCCTCAAGCGCAGATACTAAATGACTTTCTAAAACAGCAGTACAGGTCACATTTTTGTTACAGTTTTATTTTACTTCATTTCCTTTCCGTAGTGTTACACAGTGGGGGGGAGTGCTGCTGCAGGTCGTCAGTACAGCACAGAGTTCTGGGAGTGTTCAGTCATGCTACATTAGAGGAAGAAAAGTGAAAGTGTTTGTTCTGCAACACAGTCTGAAAATGCCAGCATCAACCAGCTAAGTTTTTTTAAAGAGTATTTGTTTAAAAATTATGGCAGGACTCCCACTACTGACTTAGCTGAGTGGCACACATATTGGCTCTTCTATGTTTATGTGATGTATGGCAAGAACAGAACATAGGAGGATGACATATAGGAACATGAAGATATCACTGATATCTCCATTGTCTGCTTTGGATAGTACTTTTTATCTCTTTTGATACTCTAAAACATATTAGCTACACTTGACTATTTTAAGGATAAATTAATTGCCACCTGGAATGCCTTTGCTCTTTTCAGATGGACCAGAGTCTGTGGGCTTCACCTCCCCTGGATCACCCTCAAACTACTGGCCTGCTTCAGGGAGCGTTATCGGGCCTGGAGAAAACACAAATCTACAAAACATCAAAACGACTACGCCAAGTACAGAATGCTATGCAATACATGTCCTAAAGCTACTAGACTGGCTAAGTCTGATTATTTCAACTCCTCATTCCTGACTAACACTAACTCTCCATCTAAATTCTGGAGGGTAGTTCATGCTCTATTATTTACCCCCTCTCACCCTCACCCTCACCCTCCAGTTCTCAAAAGAAATAACTCTATTTTCTGACCCTGGCTCCATGGCCAATTAATTTAATGCCTACTACACCTCGTGCACCATGTCTCTTCTAAATTCCCTCTCCCTATTGCCACCTACTAACTTCAGCCCTTTGCCTCAGTCAGTGCCTACCCCTCCCCCATTTTCCTTTTCTACTATCTGCTCTGATGAAGCTCTTAATGCTCTCCTATCCCTCAACCCCTCTAAGGCTCACCAGATGAGCTTGATCCTAAACTTCTCTACATTTCTGCTCCTGCAATTGCTTATCCTATCTCCCTAATCCTTAACCTGTCCTTTATTTCTGCCCAAGTATCCTCATCCTGGAAACACACGTAGTCCTTCCTCTTCCCAAGGGTGGTGACACATCCACTCCTGGCAACTATCACCCCATTTCCCTCCTTCCTACTCTTGCCAAACTTCAAGAACATTTAGTTCTCTCTCAGTTATCACCCTTCCTCTCTGATTCCTCCTTCTTCACCTCCTTTCAATCTGGTTTTTGGAAGAACCACTCAACAACCACTTCCCTCCTCAAGCTTACTGACTCCATCTTTTCAGGGATGGATGATGGCCTGATCACCTCGGCCATCTTTGTCAACCTTGCCAAAGCTTTCAACACTGTTTCCCATACCCTGCTACTTTATTCACTCTTCTCAGCTGGCCTTGCTCAGTCAGCCACCAACTGGTTTAAATCCTACCTCATTAACAGGACCCAGTCGGTGAGAATGCTTAATTCCACCTCCCCTTCACTCCCCATTAACACTGGTGTCCCTCAGGGCTCAGTGCTTGACCCTACTATTCTCCATTTTCCTTAATGATCTTCCCACAGCCTGTTCATCCTCTTCTATCCACATATATGCTGACAATACTGTTTTGTACAGTTCCAGCAAAAACTCTGCTGCTGTGCAAACCAGCTTATAGCATGACTTCAACCGAGTTCAGCTGTGGTATGCTTCTCACCAGCTTTTTCTAAATGCCAAGAAGACAGTCTCATTGACCTTTGGCACCAGGCAGAGGCTCACTAGGCTCCTGGCCATACCCACACCTTCCACACCCTTGATGGGACCATCTTGGAGGACACCTCCTCATTTAGATATCTGGGAGTTTGGTTGGACCAGCACATCAACTTCTCTGTGCATACTGATGCTATCCTGAAGAAACTGCACCCCAAGCTTTGTGCTCTGTACAAGAATCATAGTTGCATCCCACTGACTGCAAGGCATAACATTGTCCAGAAGATGATACTCCCCATCTTTGACTACTGTTATGTAGTCTATGGTGCTGCTCCCAAATCTTCCCTGACCAAAGTTGGACACTCTGTTTAACTCCTTCTGCTTCTTTGCTATCGACTCCCCTTCCCACTCTCACCACTGTGAACTCTATCGCTCTCTAACCTTCCTTCCACTATCTCACAGACACATCTCTCACTGTGCCAAACTAACCTCCAAATTCTGGTTCGGGGGCTCCCCTCCTATTTCTCATCCTCTCTCTTTCTCCACTCCACCTCTTCCCACTCACTCTATCAGATCAAATGATGCCTGCACCTTGATGGTCCCTCGCCACTCCACCCTCATCGGTCAGACTGGTTTCACCCATTGTTTTCCTAAAATCTGGAATTCCTCCCTGAAATACAACACTCCTCCAACTACTCACTTACCTCTGCCCCACACATTTACCTTTGCCTCAGCTGTTCCTGCTTTAACCCACCCTAATACATATCCCCAGTTTCTGCCTTCCTACAATGACCCCCCCAGCAGGGTTCTCAACATCCTGAAGAGGGAAATCAGGAAATGGCTACCCCCTTCACCTCATATTCAGTTCTTTCCTCTCCCTCGCTCTTCTCCAGCTGCCCTTCTGGGTCACCAGTGTGCACAACCTAACCCCATCCTTTTTACTCCAATAGCACTTGCGTACTACCTCAAGCCTGCTCCTGGCACACTCATGCACTATAAATGGTTCTATCACATTATTACTGTTTTGTAGGTTTATATGTTCTTTTGTATGATTTTGGACATGTATTGTAATTTACCCAATGTTCCACTACTGTTTATTGTACAATACCTTGTGTTCCAACTGTTGCACAATTTTACAATGCTGTATTGTTTGTACTACCATATACTATTGTAACTGATCATCCTTCACAACCCTACGTAACCCCTTCCCCAGGTCACACCATGAGACAAGCAACTGGTTGTTCAGTGTGCCCTCCTGGTGAAACATTTCAATAAATAAATAAAATATATATATAGTATATCTAGATCGATCTATCTATCTATCTATCTATCTATCTATCTATCTATTCATTAACAAAAACTTCATTTAAAAGACAGTTAGGGTTCTAGACATAGGTCTTCAACCAAAGTGATACAGGTCAGGAAACTCGATGTTAGGATTTACAACTGTTATACCCCTCCCCCACCAAACACTACCATTGAAACCACACACCCCCACTCTCCACACACCAACAAGTGTCAGGGTGTGACTTAGAGTTGTGGGTCCCCTCACTCCAACCCTACCACCATTGCCACCATCCCCACCTCCACACACATTGAAGAGCATCGGGGTGTTCTTAGGTCATGGACCCCAACTCTCACCCCATTCTCCCATACTATACCATTACAGGTTCCTTACAGATGTAGTGGGTTGAGCGTTAGGGTCCATGACCCTAAGGAACACCCCAATGCTTGTTGGTGGGTGGAAGGTGGGGGTGGTGTTGCGATGGTAGGGTTGGGTGGGGAGGTTGTGTGGGGCCCATGACCCTACGGCACACCCCAATGCTTGCTGGTGTGTAGAGGGTGGAGGTGGTGATGCGATGGTAGGGTTGGGTGGGGGGTGAGGGGAACCATGACCCTATGTCACACCCTGACCCTTGTTGGTGTGTGGAGGATGGGAGTGCAGTTTCAATGGTAGTGTTTGGTGGGAGAGGGGTATAACAGCTGTAAACCCTAACATCCAGTTTTCTGGCCTGTATCACTTTGGTTGAAGACCTATGTCTAGAACCCTAACTGTCTTTTAAACAAAGTTTTTGTTAATTAACGTCCTTACTTTTTGACGTAGTATAATAGCATCCCAGTTCTGTGAGATTTGTTTGGTATGTTTGCTGCAAATTTTCAACATGGCCTTTTTGGAACCCTGCTTCATGAACATTGACACTTTCATTTCATTACTCAGTCCCAAAAAGTGATTTCAAGCAGCAACTGTGCCATTCTGCACCACTGCTGCATAAACACATTTTGGGCAGGATGTGAGAAATGACAGGTGTACTGTTTATGAGGTGGTATGAAAAACTGCCAATGTTGAATATTTGGAGTGAAAATATTAAAATTTGTATAAGTTATACTTGTGCATCATGAAATTTTAATGACTGCACATAACTTGGGCATTGTGTATTTTTGCACTAAATTTACAACATGGCCTTTTTAGGACCCCACCTAATAACCAGGGGCACTGTGATTTCATTAGTACATCCCAAAAGTTGATTTCACACAGTGACTGTGCCATTCTGTGCCAGAGCTGCGAAAACAGATTCCAGGCAGGATATCAAAAATGACAGCTGCATTATTCATGAGGTAGAGTGGAAAAATCTCAATGTTGAAAATCTGGAGTGAAAATATTAAAAACCGGTGAAGTTACGAATATGCATAGAAACTGCGCAACTCACACTCATAACGCAGTCAGTTTGGGGAATTGTTGCAATAAATTTTCAATATTGCCTTTTGGAGACCCCCACCTAATGATCAGTGGCACTGTGATTTCATTAGTATATACCAAAAGTTGATTTCACACAGCGACTGTGCCATTCTGTACCAGAGCTGTGAAAACCCATTTGGGGCAGGATGTGAAAAATGAAAGCTGCACTGTTCATGAGGAGGTGTGAAAAAATCTCAATATTGAATAAATCTTGAGTGAAAATATAAAAAATTGGTAAAGTTACAAATTTGTATAGAAACTGCACAACACACACTCATAACATAGTCATTTTGAAAAATTTTTGCACTACATTTTCAACATGGACTTTTTCAGACCTCCCCTCATGAACACTGGCACTGTCATTTCATTACTCAGTCCAGAAAGGTGATTCCACATAGTGATCGAGAAACCACCTTTTGGGATCAAATAACAAAATGACAATGAGAGTGTTCATGAGGTTGGGTCCCAAGAACCCCATGTTGAAAATTTGGGTTAAACAATCCTAAAAATGGCTCAAATATCAACCTAAGTTGAAAACCCCACTGAGAGCCATAATATGAGCTTACCTTGATTCCACAGTTTGCTGTTGGACTTTGAAGAATGCAGACATGTCCTGATCCAGAGAGGATCACTGCACCCAACTTCCAGAGGTAATTATGGGTAAGGAGGGTGTGGGGAGGTGGATGCTCAGTGGGAGGGGGGACAGGGGAGATGATGAGGGACTGTTTTCTTTATTACAGGTTTAAATAAAAAGACATTGGGGACCATTTACTTTATTTACAGGAATATCAAAAGTAAATGTGGGCACACTGGGGTGGACTCCCAGTGTGCCACATGAGTTGGAGGGGGGATATATAATACTGATGGGGGAATGGGCACCCCCATCAGCAATGGAAGTGGGCTCGAGGAGACGTCCAACACCGGGAGTCAGCATCCGGGTGTCGTAAAAATAATAATTATTAGTTTGGCAAACTGGGGGTGGGCTCCCCAGTGTGCTGCAGTAGTGTAGGGCAGTATAAATGCTGACTCAGGGATTGGGCACCCCAACGTCAGCAAATGCTAGCACTTCGATGCAGGATTTTGCATTGAAAATGGCAGGATGCAGGATTCTGCATCAAAGTTAAAAAATTACATCAGGGGACTGTTTTCTTGCTTTTTTAGGGGCAAAAGACAGATTTGGAGACACGGGCAGAGGGTTCCCCAGTGTTCCACAGTTGTTTTTGAGTGTCGGGGTGCTGACCCTCACCTGTACCCTTCAGCTTACAATCCTATGCCAGACAGCTGCTCTGACACAGAATTGTATGCCCATTTCTAAACTTTTGCATAAAATCCTAGGCCAGAGTGCTGCTCCGACTTACAGTAGAGCCCTATGCTGCCAGGGCACATCCATTTTTTTGCCCCTAGAAAATAATGGGAAAAACAAAGATTAATAACTTTTGAATGGATTCATATTTTTTCACCAAACCTTTAAAAGGCACATCTGTGAGGGCAAAGTTTTCTACCCTGAAATTTTCAGCCCTGTTGCTACAGCCGTTTCTGAGATACAGGTTGACAAACAAAAAGCAAAACTCATAACAATCTCTTATTGTTCAACACTCTGTATCTCAGAAACCACACAAGAGATTCAAACCATAATTGGTACATTAACAGACCTGTCCATTCTGAAGATGCTTGGTAAATTTCAAGCAGATCAGTTGAACCTGTCCAAAGTTATTATCATGCAGAACTTGGCCTTTAACATTAAATGCTCGCACTAACCCTAACTATACTGGCGCTACTTCGCCAGTATAATATATATAGTATATCTATATGTGTGTGTATATATATATATATATATATATCACTAGAGCACCAGCGATGGGATAACTATATACAGAGGGCACTTGGGCATGAGGGGTCTACTAGACCACCAAGTTAGGGGCAACATGTATTGCCTTGGCCAGGACTGGCAATCCGGGGTCATGCACAAATGCTAATGTGTCCATAATGGGCATGCAAATGGCCCCTTAGTGCCTTGCATGCCCAATAGAGTTAATAGCATGTCAGGCCAGTATATGGCCCACAGGTGCTATCCTATTTGGGATGTGTTACCTCCATTGAGCTCCCCTGTGGGCCATGTTCAAGTCATTCACTGTGTATGCACAGTGCATAGTCAGCGTGCCTGGCACTGGCATTACACCATATTCAGACTGTTAATTTGCTCTGTTCAGAGTAGCTAAGTGCCTGAATATTGACCCAAGCTGGCCATGTGCCAAGTGCCATGCAGCACTCCTGTCTGTCTGGCACAAATGGGCAGCTATGAATATTGTGGGGGGGGAGCAATATAAATAGAATTACTAGGATATCAGAGATGGACTACAGTTTGAGGAAGGGAAACAATGAGCCAACAACATTTGCATCATTAGTCAGAATAGAACATTACTGTTAAAGGACCACTGCTAACACCAAGAAGTTGGTTGTTGCCTTTTGAAAGCAAATGGGAAGGATTTGTGCACTAGAACTGAAGTTTAGGTTTTTGATAGAACATGGCATGACTGCAGCATTGTTCACATCTTAGTATCAGGAGTGAGTTTAATAGAAAAATTAGTTACATTTTACTGGTAGCACACTGGTATCTCATTATATGAGCAAGTAGATTTGGGTGAAGTAAAAAGAGTGAGACAACAATAGCGAGGGAGGTATTGGTGACTGTGTTTCTTGAGTGATGGTAGTATTAGTGAATGTTTTATAATGAGCTTCCAGTGAGGGCAGTAGTTAGGAATAAAAGAAGAGTTTTTGTGAGGTTGCAAAGTATGTGGGCAGCATAGCACAGAGGTTTAGGTTAATGGGTGTGTGTGCTGCAGTGGGATGTGGTACTGCGTTCGATTCCTGCAGTGACTGTTGTTTTACCTTGGCACAAATGTATTTTTTTTTATAAGTGTTGTAGACGATTTTTCTCCCCCATCCTGTGTTTCTCCCAATCCCCCAGTTCAGCACCCCTCTCTCCGTGTTAATTATATAAATTACAGGGGGTGTGGGGGCGAAGCCCCTCACATAATACAATGGTTTAGGGAATAGTCACACCGCCACTTGCCATTTGGCACCTAGTTCACTGTTTTTGTAGGTGCTGGCATGTGAGTCCGCTGTTAGTGGGATCACGGTTGTTCCATCGCTGATATTACATTCGCTATTATTTTTTCAGTCATATCACATGGAACATAGTACCACCAATATACTACCCAACAACATTTTTACATTTAAAATGTTGCTTTAAAAGATAAGCAAGACAAGTTCTTGATTAGAAAAACAAAACAAAACTTTGCACCCATTTTTCAGGGTAGCCCAGATCACCATATGGGTGTATTTACAGTGCCCTTATCAAAAGACGATCAGCTAAGTAGTCAGCATTTGCAGTCAGATTTAACAGAATTCAGTTGTATTGCATCTCAAAAGAAGAATTTTATGCTAATCCATTCTTTATTACTAGGGGTATTTCCATGACGACAGAGCATTGTCTCTCAGAGGTCATCTACAGTGGAGGCATATTTAGGAGATGAAGACAAAATGCCCTGCTCATGCTATGACAGTCACTAAAACAAGAATGTGCACTACAAGCAGGAGATATACAATAACTAGGCTCCTAAATGAGCCTCAGCTATAGATGAATTGTAAAGAAATAGAACAAGTTTTCATGCACTGTGGATGCCCATCAGAACAAAGAATGGATTGATAGAATGTTGTGGAACTGAGTTCTGCTGATATCAATTGTGATTTTTTTGTTGGTGGCCTGATCCCCACATTAAATGGATAAGTTTTATTAGTATTGTATCAGGGAAACTATTGCTTTTTTGTTTTTGCAACTTAAGAGGCTATGTAATTATTTGTCTTTTGCTAATTTGAGTCTAGGCAGTAGGAAAGACACAAACCACAGGGCACTGGCATTTTTTGAGCATTAAAAATATATCTTTGTTTAAATGGAACCAATTAACCCTAAAAGAGGACAAATAGAGGGATCAATACAAAGGTACCAGAGAAGTTCTATCTCTGCCTTGCATAGCCTCTTTAATAAGATCTGTTAAGGATGTGTCTTGTCTTCTTTCTAATGTCAATTGAATTTCATTGGCATTCACAGCTAATTTGTTAACATGTCATGCAACTAAGCATAATCAGACATCCTATGAACTGCTGTTGTTTTTAAAGATTATCAAGGTTAATTTCTGATTCCTTTTGTCATAGAGATACAGTACATAAACAATGTAAATACCGAGTTAGAAAATGCAATCCAAGAAACAAAACTATGTTGTGCTGCACAAACAGAATAGAAGAAATTAATTTAATTTATAACAAGCATGTCAACCTAAAGCCTTAGGGACAATGGGATCCATGAGCTATCTTCCCCCATTTGAATTACCTTAGTCATGACATTTTTTAATTAGCCTCCATTTGTACTTTATTTCGTTCTGAAAGCTCAGTCCATAGTACCCAGTATTTCAAACATCTTACTGCTTTGGTCAAATCAGGTCTCTTGTGTGTGGCCATGCTGACTAACCATGATGACAGTAACTACAGGGTATGGGATGGACCACTGAGATGTCACCTGATCATGTCACCATGGAAACCCCTGAGGTAAAACCTCTGTTATCAAAATAAATTGAGATTTTCTGCCAGCTAATGGTTGGTGAAGCTTGCAGTAATGCTAGTTTCTGCTGGGTGAAGCAGTATAGATGCCAATTATGCTTTTCAGTGATAAACACAGCTTAGGTTTAGTAGCTGCAAGCTCATTACTTTCATAAAATTAGAGCACACATGCCATGTGGGCAATAAAATATGTTATACTTTTTAAACATTTTAATATAAAATTTAGTAAACATATTATGTATCTTAATATAAATGTAGCCAATCATAAAGTTAAATTTTGTACAAGTACTACTGTATATGCCAGTCTGCTTCTGAAATAATGTATCTGTCAGTGCTAGGAGTGCATTATATCACATCAAACGATTTACACAGAGTACTTGAAATTCACATAAGAAAGGGGAAATAAATACCATTCATTGCATTAACTGATAGTCTTCGAAATAATTCTGAAAGCATTTGCAGAATGTGTCAGAGAATCTTGAAAACTACTAGTCTAAAATATATATTTCAGCTCCTTCTTGTAGACTTCTAACTTTTTTGCTTCAGTAAAGAAGTTTTCAGCCTGTGCTGTTCTACATAGTCAGGTACATGCTCAGGGGTTAAAGAGATTAAAAGTGTGTAGAATAGAGGGATATATGAACACATCAAGGACGGAGGCAGTTAAAAATAACCAAGAAACAAGCTCCAGGCCACTTATGACAGCCCAGGCATCAAAACTTCTTAAAACATATTACAGAAATCAGTAACTGCATTTCACACTACTAGTTATGTTACATAGTTTCATAGCTGCATTTCTACATTTGACGTGTGTGTGCACCCAAATGTTTTGCTACACTAAAAGAAGATAAATGGGGTGTGTCACTGCAACTGAAAATAGTGGGGGCTTGGAAATGTAGGCCAATGACCACCCACTCTAGTCTTTGGCTGACATTACTCTCTGCTTGCTGGGCATAAACTTTGTGAATTTTAAAGGACTGAAATACTCCAATAAAAGGGCTTCGATCCTTTGATTTTCATAAAGCCAGTCAGCAAAAGCAGCTGATAGGCTGTCAACACCAACAGCCTTGTCTTTCAACACAGCAGCCTGTCTTTGTTCCTAGCACCAGCACGGAGTTGGACCACTTTTCCCGAGTTCAAATATATATGTTCTTAGGTAGCAGAAAGAAAGCTGAACTCAAGAACTTACTTTGTATTTTTTGAAATGAGGGCTAATATTTGCATTTAATCACACTCGAATGTAGAGCTGTGAGATTGGATATGAGCATATATGAATATGAATATGCACATGGCCAGTGTCATGGCTCCACTTTCAGAATGCCATTACAGTACTTTTAAGCCCTCAATTCAAGAAATACACTAGCTTACCGAGTTCAGCTTTTTTTCTTGTACTTGTAAATGTATGTAGCTGAACTCATGTATTACAAAATATTTTTTGCAATGTAAGTGGAGAATGGAGCCTACCCCTCTACCACTTCTTTCTCCCCCTCCCATTCCTGTGGTGCACCATCCACCTTTCCCATATTTATCTTGTAAGCAGAGCAGGGTGCCACCCCCACTACCGCTTCTTTCTACCCGTCCCCTCCAAGTGCCTGTCCCACCCACCCAGTCCTCCCATATACATTTATACTTAATTTTAGAGGAGTAAGGTGCCAATCCCCGCTATCACTTCTCTTGACACCCCCCCTTCCCTTCATGTTGCCCACCACTGTTCTCTAAGGTGCTGACACTGGGGTGCCCAAACCCAGTGGTGGAAAGCCGTCCATCCCTCCATGTTTTTGTTTGTTTGTTTTAACCCTGTAAAAAAAAGGAAACCATTCATCAATATCTGTTGCATGTAAGGTGCCACCACCCCACCCTCCCACTCAGTGCACATCCCCCCAAGCCTTTACTTACCCACTGAAGGTTCAACACCTTCATCTTCTGAGGACCATAGACATGTCTTCACTCTTCAATGCTGGACTGCAAACTGAGGAAATCAGGTATATGGTTCAATGTATGGGCAGACTAGGTGGGTCAAGCGGTCCTTATCTGCCATCAAAGTCTATGTTTCTATGTATTACAATGGGGTTTTGATCTTAGTAGCATATCATGGGCATTTTTCAATATGTTTTCTTCTTATTTTCAACATACCTTCTTTGGGACACCACCTCATGAACAATGCAAGTGACATTAGGTAAATTTGTCACAAAAGGTGATTTTGTGGTCACTGCATGAAATCACCTTTTGGACAGGAGTTGAAAATTTTATCCACCATTGTTCATGAGATGGGGTTATTAGAAAGCTATGCTGAAAATTTAGCATAAACATATTTAAAAACAAAGTTTGAGCCTACATTGAAGTTTGTGAATGTAGGCTAGTAACTTTGGTAATTATCAATATTTTGCCCCCAAATTTTCAAAATTGCCATTTCTTCACAGCACCTCATGAATGTGACAGCTGTCATTTTTCAAATCCTGGCCAAAATGTGTTTTCGTATCCAATAAGGTGATTTCATAGTCACTGCATGAAATCACCATTCAGGCAGGAGTTGAACATTTTCTCCACTATTGTTCATGAGGTAAGGTCACATAAGAAGGATATGTTAAACATTTGTGGCAAAAATGTTGAAAATAACAATACAGTTATGAGCCTATTTTGGAATTTACAAATGCAGGCTTGTAACTTTGGTGATTTTCAATATTTTGACCCCAAACTTTTGACATAGCCATTTCTTCACAGCACCTCATGAATGTGACAGATGTCATTTTTCAAATCATGGCAAAAATGTGTTTTCGCATCCCAAAAGGTGATTTCACAGTCGCTGTGTAAAATCACCTTTAGGGCAACAGTTGAAAATGTTCTCAATGATTGTTCATAAGGTGGGGTCATAAGAAGGCAATGTTGAAAATTTGGTGTAAAAATAGGAAACAACAATACAGTTATGAGTCTTGGTTGAAGTTTGTAAATGCCGGCTCATAACTTTAGTCATTTTCAATATTTTGCCCCCAAATTTTCAAAATAGTAATTTCTTTATACAGTAGCACCTCATAAAAGTGACAGCTGTAATTTTTCAAATCCTGGCCAAAATGTGATTCCGCATCCTGAAAGGTGATTTTGCAGTCGCAGCACAAAATCACCTTTTGGGCAGGAGATAACAATTTTCTCTGCACTTGTTCATGAGGTGGGACCATAAGAAGGCCATGTTGAAAATTTGGGGCAAAAATGTTTAAACAATAAAGTTATGAGCCTATGTTGGAATTTATGAATGCAGGCTTGCAACTTTGGTAATTTTTAGTATTTTGACCCTAAACTTTCAGTATAGCAATGTTTACACATCACCTCATAACCATGACTTGTATCATTTTTAAAATCCTACATGAGGCATGTTTTTGCACCTCTGGTAAGGAATGACATTTTGGCCAATACACTATAAATGGTACATGTCATGCCTTTAAGGTGAATCCTAAAACAAGTCTCTTCCAAAGTTGAGATGAAAACATTAGAAACCCAAAAAATTTTAAAAAGCATCAAATGTTCGACATTGACAAATGCTTGTTATAACTAAATTAAGTACTGAAAATTGCATGTTTTTAAACTAAAAGTTTGCTTAGCTTATCCAGACTGTTTTAAAAAAAGTCTCTTTGGTACAAATCTGGTGCTATGATAGCAGGGAAATAGCAAGTAAAAGTCTGTCACACATGGAAAGAGTCTGCCTGCCCTCAAAACAATACAAAGGAACAAAGTGGCTAACCCATGTATTGTTATTTCAATAATTGCTAAATTCATCCAGTGAAACATGAAACTTACTCATGCAGCATACATAGGTAATGTGAAAACCAACTGTGTGTTTCATGACTCTATTGCCTAATCCATATAAAGCATTCCGTATCCATTAAAGAAGAATTATTTATTTTTTATTTATGGTACTTCAAGTTACTCAGGCAGTCAACATTTACTTATTTAAGGTACTTCAAGCTGCTCTGTGTTGTTGGCATCTATAAAGGCACTTTTCTATGATTACATCTCCGAAAGTTAGAAACGTTTCCGTGGGCTCCACATGCTAGGGCAGCTACTCAGAATCAGTGTGACACTCACCAGCATCATAACATGCTGACATTTTGGAGTGATGTCACTCCTTTTTCAGAGTTAACCCCCTACTGGAGACCAATAGGTATATTAACTGCTTGGTTTCCAAGGTGACCGAGGGGACACAATCAATTATTTTCACAACTAGGTCATTTAGTTTGGGGACTCTACCCACAACCTACGATGCCCAACTCCAGGTACGAGTGGAAAAATTACTAAGTGCATCTTAATGTGAATATACATGCAAAAAAACTTATTAAAAAATGCATAGTGCAAAAGTGCATTGAAAACATTCAATAAATGGTACCAAAATATTTCTAGCATATTTGATCCCCTCATCTTATGTTGTGCAAGTTAACTGTGGACTGTTATAACTTCAGATGTGGCAGTAGCCCATCAAATGGGTAACTGCAAGTGACTGCTTATGCTTTGTGCAAGTCATTTGCAGCACCCGGGAAGAGAGCGATCGGGGAGGGTTTTCAAACGGGGTTTAAGCGACCATCCGATGAATGTAAGGAACTGCACCATTGTAGGAGGGTGTGATGTAAAGTACGATGTGGGAGGGACTGTGGGCAGTGCTGTTGAGGTGCTAACTTGATGCTGTGGATCCCTTGGCTGACTGTGAGGTTCAAGGTACTGGGATGGGGTGGATAAAAATTTTATATTTTAACTTGTGTGGGACTTCTGTAATTTTATTTTATTTTTTTGCTGTCCCATTCCTGACCTCCCTGGAGTTGTGCCCCAGTTACTGTCCCCCCTCGAATGGCCCCCTCCAGAGTGTTTGTCTGTACCCCAGAGTCAGGCCCCCCTCAGAGTTGATTATAAATAGAAGGGGGGTGCTGGGGGCATAGTCCCCCTCAAAAAACATACAGTATTGTGTCTTTGGGGTTCCCAGAGGGTGTCGCTAAGGTGGTTGTCCGCAGAGTACACAGTCACCATATCTGGAATCAGCAGTGTGCACTCGATTACATTGTTTTCGCACTTATGAAATCGCCATTATGACATAGAACCAATGTGGCAGAGGCAGAAAAGAAAGAGGCAGATGTGCAAGAGAGAATTACAGACAGTACTGGGGAGAATAGGGTTCATGGAGATCAACAAGGATAAGGAAATGGAAATCATAAATCTTACAGACAAAACTTTAAGTAAAAAGCAGGAAAAGTCATAGAAAAGGGACCGACATTTATTCCAAGTATGAAAGTCAATGCACTTAATGTGAAAATTGACTTATACAAACTATACAGACAACATCAGGGGATACAGAATACTTGATATGAACTAGGCAATATGGCCATGAGGAATACAATTGGTTGTTCCATTACCTGTGTATGCTGAATGAGTAAGTTTCATGTTTCACTAGATGAACTTGGCAATTAATTAAAATACAATACTTGGGCTAGTCACTTCATTCCCTTCCACTGTTTTAAGTGCTGATGGACTGTTTCCGTGTGTAGCAGACTTTTTCTTACTGAAAATTGCATTTTCAAACTGTCTGTTCTCTGTGTAGATATGAAATGCTGAATACTCTGTTTTATCCAAATTATCCTGCCCAGAATTTGATCAATCAGTTCCTAGAGGTTCTGGCACTGACTTATATTATTTTTTTTTGTAAATTTTATTTAAAAACTTCCAAGAATCACATTCCATTACCTCCCTAATGAAAATAGGCGGTCCATTAGTGCATATATCATTATACAGGATGGATCAGTATACAGATTGATTGGGTGAGACAAATGATTTACAGTTGCAGAGGATGTTTAGCATCATTAATAGTACAATTCATAATAACATTTAGGTCCCATAGAACTAATAGATTCCTATCAAATAGGCCTGTAGTCGGTATAATATAAACTCTAGGCCCTCAAGGGGGCCACTCACAGCATTATAACTATGCCTGGGTGTAGGATATCCCCACAGTATTTGTTAAAATAATGGAAACCATGGGAGTTGTACTGCTCTCTCTACTGGATCCCAAATTTACTGAAATTTCCCTTCTTGTTGCATAATTCTGTACTGTATTCACTCCAATTTCATACAGTCTATTAAGTCTCTAGCCCATAAGGCCATTGAAGGGTTACTGGAGAGCCGCCAATAGAGAGCCAACACCATTCTTAGCCTTAAAAGAGAATTGCCTCCAGCTCCCTCCCTCTTCTGTACACTTCCCCGGAGGCCCAGAAATACCTCAACTGGGTCCATTATTAGAGGTTCCCCCAGGATTTGTTGCATGAGTGACAGGACTTCTGTCCAATAGGTGTATGCCTTGTGACAGTCCCACATTAAAAAGATGAAGGTCTCCACATGAGTTTTACACTTGGGGCAAAGATCAGAGACTGAAGGGTCAATCCTATGGGCCAAGACTGGTGTAAAATATACCCTCATGAGGACATTGTATTGAATGGTCTGTAACTTATTGTTCACTGAGCACTTTAGAGACTGTTTGAGAATCATACTCCAGTCTCCCCCCACTTGAGAGAGTCAGGGAACATATCCTCCTCCCATCCCTTTTTCAACTTGTCTAGTTGGTCTGGCATCACTCCCACTAACAGCCTACAACAGGATCTAAGGGTTTAAAGGTATGGTCCATGCATCTTCCTTCGACTGTCTCCTCCATGTGGGAGCGACCATATTTCCAGGGTCTCAGGGCTCTCATGGACTTCTCAATTATAGATTGGAAGGCCAGATAGGAGAAGTAGAATGCAGCACTGAGATTGTACCATTGTTTTAATACAAGGAAACCCACAACTTGTCCATCTGCCCACACTTGTTCTAGGAGACAGAGTCCCTTGCATCTCCAGTGGTCCAACACTTGCTGGGCTATCTCTCCCCCTGAGCTTCTCATGCCTCAAGGGAGTGTCTGGAGAGAGCCCTGCCTCAAAGTGTAATAACTGGTGAGCTACTTTCCATGCTTGCCAATTGGTTCTGGTGCAGGGGTGTCCTAGTTTCATCCCCGGTTCACCCACAGGTCCCCCAACTAGGGCATCATAAATACATGGAGGAGTTAGCTTTTGACTTGAGTCCCACCCATGTGGGCATGGTGTCCCTGCTGCCTAGTATATCCTGGATATGTGCCATTTGGGCTGCCAAATAATAAAATTTGACATTGGGAAGCCGCCCCCCCGAGAAACAAGTTGCCACAAAATGGCCTTTTTGATCTTAGGTCTCTTCCCCTTCCACAACAACTGGGTAATAGCACCCTCTAAGGCCTTACTATATCTGTTAGGAATATAAACTGGGATTGTCTAGAAGGGATACAGGAATTGCGGGAGAATGCTCATCTTTATAAGGTTGACCCTACCTAGCAAGGTCAGGGGGAGTGCCCCCCAATTGCTACAATCCTCTTTGATCTTATTCACCACCCTACACAAATTAATATCAGCCATTCTTGACAGTTTCGCCGTTAGGTAGGTCCCCAAATATTTAATTTCTTGGGATGGAGGGATATGATGCTGGTTATGTCTGATAGAAAGCTTATTCCCCCCAGTGGCATCCACTCACACTTAGCCCAGTTTATTTTGTGGCCCGAAATAGGACCATATGTATCAAACATATTGGTTAGAGTAGGAAGGGTGACCCTGGGGTCCCTTGAAAATAGAAGTATATCATCCACAAATAATTATATAACATGGGGTCTACCATCTGCCACACACCCCTTGATAGCTTCATTGGAATGAATAGTTTCAGCCAAGGCCTCAATGGTAAGGACATATAAAAGTGGGGAGAGTGGGCATCCCTGTCTTGTACCCTGCATAAGGTGAAAGGGGACTGACAAGGTGGAGTTTGTTAAGACTTGGGCCTGGGGAGCAGTATGTAGTGTTTGAATCCACCTTAACATCTCATCACCTAGACCATATTTTTTTAGGACTGCAAACATAAAGGGCCATTTCACCCAGTCGAACACCTTTTCAGCATCTAATGCTAGAAGGCCTCCTCCCATCCCCCCAGCGTGTCCACCTATGAATAATATTAACCATCCTGTGGATGTTCTGTTTGGCCTGATGCCCCCCAACGAATCCACCCTGGTCAGGGTTAATCAATTTAGGCAAAAACCCCTCCAGAGGAAGGGCTAGAAGTTTGGCCAGAATTTTATAGTCGGAGTTAAGGAGGGATATGGGCCTATAAGACCAGCACTTAAGTGGGTCCTTCCCTGGTTTAGGTAATACCACAATAGTGGCCGTGCATACTGAAGGTGGAACTGTCCCCGTCTGTATAGCAGAATGTACCATCTGAAGTATTAAGGGGCCAATCTCCTCCAACACTTTCCTATAAAACTCCAGAGGTATCCCATCTGGGCCCGGTGCTCTGCCCTTTCTCCCCTTCCATGTCACCCTTTTCAGTTCCACTCCTGAGACAGGGGAGTCCAGGAGCTCCCTATCTTCATCCCCCATGCTAGGCAATTTGATTTTGCCGAAGGAAACCCTCAGGATCTCCCCCCACTGGGAATATAGCTTAAAATAAAATTATTTGATGATCTCATTTATCTGCGATTGGTCATATATGATTTCTCCCCCTTCTCTTTCCAGGCCCAGAATAGTACGTTCTGCCCTTTTACTTTTAACCATGCCTGCTAGCCATTTACCCACCTTGTCTCCATTGAAATGTGCCCCCGCTTTAGTTATATAGAGGTTCCTTTCCATTCTGTGATTTGTGTATTTATGAAGGGCACACTTCAAAGTTTTAAGTTGTTAGACTTTCTGCGGATCAATACCTCCCATCAATTCCCCCTCTAGTGCCTTAATCCGAGACTCCAACTTCCTTTCTTCTGATTTAACCTCTTTTTGAGATGAGAGGAGTAGGATATGGCCTCTCCTTGTATATGAGCCTTGAGGGCATCCCAGGTGTTATGGACACTGGTATCCTCTGGTTTATTATACCATAGGAACTGCCTGATACTGTCTTTAACCTGTGTTACAAAACTTTCATCTAGCAACAGGGAAGGATCTGTACACCAACTAGGCCTCACCCCCACCCACTGTAATACAACCTGGAGGGGAGCATGGTCCGATACCACTATTGGACTATATTTAGCCTCCTCCACATATTCCGTCCACGTCTTCAGGAGGAACATGTAGTCAAGTCTAGTAGAGACCTGATGGGCAGAGGAGTAAAATGAATATTGTCTGGTACTCAGGTGACACTGTTTCCAAACCTCCAACAGAGCTCTCCCCTGGATAATATTGTGCAAGCCAGCAGTCCCTCATGGGGGTGTTCTAGTTTTCTGCCCAGAATGATCCAAAACAGGGTCCCAGTATGTACTGAAGTCCCCTCCAATTATCAGGTTGTCCGATAGTGGGGCTAACGCTACTCCCACATGTGTAAAAAATCAGGGGAATCAAAATATGTACCATAAACTGATACCAGAGTGTATTTAATGCCCCCTATATCCACTTCCGCTATTAAGTAGCATCCCTGTGGGTCTGCCTGGACCATCAAAAATTTATGGGGCAAGTCCGGCCATTGCCAAATGCTACTCCTTGAGCCCTGGAGGTAAAGGAAGCTGTCAGAAGTATACCTCCTCATGAGGACGACAACCTTGAAGCCTCCTCTGCAGTAGAGTGGATTTCCTGGAGAAACACAATATCCCCCCCAATTCTTTCAATATTAATCCAGACCTTCTTTCTTTTAACCATATGTCTGAGACCATTAATATTCCATGTTACCAGCTTTAGCTTATTCATGATATTGTACCTAAAAATATATGCAACATTAGTCTCATTTCCCCAGTCCTTTCCATCTTCATATGTAAATGTTTCTGGAAGAAATTTTTCAACTTTTTAACTCCTTCAACATACCCACCCCACCCCTAAAAGATGTCTTAAGGCAAAAAACTTGGTGCCCAAAATGTACAAAAAATAACTTGCAAAGCCTAGTGCATACCCTTTAACCCCCTTAGCCCCCCTCTCGCAACCAAGTCCCCAAAATTAACAATACCCCAACTAAATTCCCCCATACCCCCATTCCATAGAAACTGTTCACCCACTACTTTGCATGGATCAAGCGGGTTATCCACCTTTTACTCCAATCTAAAAACCACAAGTATATGATCTGCCTTCACCTTTTAAAATATCAGGCACCCCAGACACGGGGTAGGGCCCAACCTCAGCCC
This sequence comes from Neoceratodus forsteri, assembly GCA_016271365.2. Lineage (NCBI taxonomy): Eukaryota > Metazoa > Chordata > Ceratodontiformes > Ceratodontidae > Neoceratodus > Neoceratodus forsteri. The sequence goes on along the minus strand of CM028129.1, from coordinate 810,872,884 downwards.
CCCCCCCCGGCAGGGCCTAATTATAGTGAAAGCCATTTTTAAGAATGACATAACGGAAGCTATAAAGAGGCAAACAAAAACAGCTGCAGGCTATTTGCATCTAAATCAAAGCTATTTATACAGAGCCACTTCCGCCCCCCTCCCGGAGATACGGCCATTCTCCACTGAAAACAAACCAGTAACGCCGAACTCCACTTATGCTGAAAACAGATTATACAATTGTGCTCAGACGACCACATCATTTATCGACTGGGGGGCAGGAAGATCATAGCTACCATAAGTAATCTCTGACAATAGGACATAATGCATAAAAGAATAAAAGAAAAAAAAAAGATAAAAAGCACAGGGCATGCCTCCTTTAAGATATAGTCCTGCTTTCATACAGTTCAGCCAACAGTCCCAAAAAAATATAAGATTCTTGGGCCATCACACCAGCTGCCATCAAGGTGCCAAGCCCCAGGTAGGGACCTGTAGCTCGCTCACACATGTAGGCCTGATCCTTCAGTTCTGGATTAGTCGAGCACATCACAGTCCCAGTTTAAACAGTTCAGTCTTCTAGGCTGATAGGGGTGCAGTCTCCCAATGTTCTATCTTTGCGGAAATGTGAGGGAGTGCAGGAAGAGGTGCTCCCGCCAAACCAGCCATTATAGGCCCCTAAAAGGAGTTATGGTTCGGCTCACATAACGTGCACGTCCTGCCTCACAACTCAAATGCACCACACCCCAGCCCCAGTACCTCTATAAGCCTGGTAAAACCATCCAGAAAGTCAGCAATCAGAGTTACTCCTCAGCCTTCACTGCTCTTGCTGTTGCCCCTGAGCCTTCTTCAGGTCTGTCACACACTCCATGGCCGCATCGGGACTAGTAAATGACTTAGGCTTCCCACCTTGTGGGCGGATGATCAAGTGCACTGGGTAGACTAAGGCTTAATTGACATCCCAGGTCATGGAGTCATCTTTTGACCTCAGCAAATGCTCTGTGTTGAATCTGGAGCTGTCACCAGTAATCAGGAAATAAACTGACCCTTGATTGTTGGACCATTATTTTCCATTTCTCTCTGGCTTTTTCCAGTACAATCTGCTGGTCAGTAAAACAGAGGACTTTTATTATAACATGGCAAGGCCTTTGATCGAGAGCTGGTTTAGCATCTGGGGACCTATGCGTCCTCTGAATTTCCAAGGAGACCTCCAGGGAGAGATTCAGGGTGTCATGCAGCCATTTTTGAATAAACATTGCACAGTCTCTGCCCTCTGAGGGGCCCACTATTCAAATATTGCACCTGTGCTCCCTGTTCTCACGATCGTCTATACTCTGTTTTAAAAGATCAATCTCCCTTAGGGCTTTTTGCAAGTCGTGTTAGTGCTTTGCATGGTATCTTCTTGAGTGTTTACCCATGCCTCCAGCTCCCCCAGTCTAGTCTCATGTGAATCCACAGTCTCAGAGACTGAGTTGACTGTCTGTTGGAGGTGCTAGATTTGCGTGGTGGAATTCTCAAATCCAGCCTCCAATCTAGTCCCCAAATCATATTTAAGTTCTTCAAGGATTCTATCTAGGGTATGATACCCCTCGCTTATTGTGGAACAAGTCACCTGCTCCATCTCAGAGTTTGCTGAATGGGGCTCCATGGCCTGAGGCGAGCCTGGATCACTGGCACTCCGGGTGCCTTTTGCAGTGTTTTTAGGCAGCCCCTGCTTGACTCAGCCAAGTTAGTTGTTTTGAATGGCAGTTTTGCTTGTTTCTTTCCTGATTTCATCAGTGCTGGCATCTAGCCAAAGATTAGAAGGTATTCTGGCCTAAACTGTAGATTAGACAAGGAGGATAGCAGAGAAATGTGGTGGATAGCCACGGAGCTCTAGAATCAGGCTTCCATCTTGCTCCTGCGCTTGGCCCCTCCACTGACATATTTTAATAGCAGAAATATCTTTGAGTCAAGAAACAAGTTAGAATAACTTGCTTGTGAAAGTCAGAGTTAGTCTTAATTGAAACACCATTCACCATTTTTTCCACCAGTGCTCTGGATGACTGTTACCTCCTTGCATGTCCATACAGCTCAAGCCACTCGGAGACTGTTCCTTCTTGAGTCTGCATGCCAGCAGCTCATACAGTGTCATCCTGGCTCTTGAGTACACAGGTATATTTCATTCATGATTGACTATCACCATGGAAAGGCAAGCATACTCAAACTAGGACAGTGTCCTCCCCACGGGTGATTTTTTTATATACCTCCACTATTGCTCTTATTGGACAATTGGGGGGAGCTTGAGAGAGAAACTTTATCTCTCTTTACATGCTATGACCTTCTGTTATGCATTTGCTAGTGGGGGGGTAGTGTTTTATTTTTGTTTTGTTACTTTAGTCTAGTGAGAGTCACATTTCAGATGTCATTCTGCTCTATTGAAGCCAGTCCTGGCTTTCAGCAGCATAATAATCTATGGTTCTACAAATCATGGATCCTTTCATCCACACTATTCATGCATGCTCCCAATGATTACACTGTTTATTTTTGTGCATATCCCTGTCAGATGTTTTGTTTATTATAGTTATTCTTTTAGTATGGATAACAGACTTTGAATGCACTACCATTCGTAATACCTGGTTATACTGTGCCCTCATGGTAGTCAAATGGAAGGTTTCTACTACCTCCCTAACGCTACTTATCTGTGGTGAGGGAAGTGCTTTACTCTATATATATCAGCTGGGATGTATTTCACCTATTATATGCTAAACCCCAAATTTTTCGATCAGTTTCTACAAAAGACAATAGTTGAAGACACAGTCTTATGAAAGACATAAACTGTACTGCATTGAATATTCGTGGTCTCAATTCACCTGTAAAATGAAAACAGGTCCTAACTCACCTGAAGAAACTTCACACACACAGGTAGCTTTTCTACAGGTTACCAAATCTTCTCACTGGGAACCTATAAGTTGAAGAGTGAGTGGGTAGGCATAGAAATGCATAGAATCTACCAATCATCAAAAAGGGGTGTCTCTTGTCTCCTTCATTAGTCCCCTAATATTCCCTCCTGGCTTCCCTGGTGGACAACAAAGGGAGATGGGTCATGGGTAAGGTATACGCAACAAGATCCTATGCTGTCCCTAGATATCTACACCCCAAATATAGATGATCCAGTTTTGTCCCCGCAGTAAGGGAGAAACTCACTGCATTCAACAACCCACCCAACTCAATTATTATTGGAGGTGACTTCAACCCCACCTCTGACCCAGCATTTGACCATTCCTCCTGTAGTCATGAGCTGCAACAAAAGGCATATGCTGCTTTCAGAGCCATGCTGCAGAAATGTGCCTTATCCAACATCTGGCACATTGTGCAGACCACCACCCGAGACTACACTTGTTTATCTGTTGCTCACCACTCTTTAAGCTGGCTAAACCTCTGGCTCACATCCCCCCACATCCCACAGGACACTACGAATACCCTTATCCACCTAATAATTATTTCAGACCATGCTCCTCTGACATTGATCATAATCTATGGTCCCCCAACCCCCAAATCTCCTCCTGGCATCTGGATCCCTTATTATTGTGGTACCCAAAATTCATCTCCTGGGCCCAGTAATACAGCTGACATCATCTCCCATGGTAGCAACAAAGAAATATCAAATACTACACTATGGGAATCTCTCAAAGCTTTCAGCAGAGGCCATATTATTGGCTATGCTGCACATTGGAAAAAAAATTAAAGACAAGGATATTCAAACCCTTAAACTAAACTTAAAGAACTCAGAAAAAATATAAAGAAACTCTCACAGTGACCCCTCTGAAATGTCTTTAGTTCGAGGTCAACGCATCACTCTCTACTCCAAAAGCTGAACAGGTTTTATTTTATCTCCAGCATAAGTACTTGGCGAGGGTGTAAGATCCTAGGCTACAGACTCTGCAAACTTCAGTCTGAGTGACCTATCCCAGGCCTCAACAACATCTTTTTTGTACCAAACTCCTGAAATCAACTATAAGCCTTTTTATACTAAGATGTATGCAAAGCAGCCTCCACCCTCCCAAAAATGGCTTGCCACCTTCCTAGACTCCATCACACTTCCATTTATTTCACCACACCAATCATAGCAGCTTGATGCTCCTATCATCCATTTGAAGGAAAAATGAGCCATTATGGCCTTTTGAATGAATAAATAAATAAATAAAAATCACGCTGGGTAGTTGGATTCCCAGCCAACTTTTAACAGGTTCTACCAGATTAACTCACCCTTATATTGTGCACAGAGTAGCCCTCCACTTGCTCAAAATCCAGAGTCTCCCTACCATGGCCAGAGAAGTGGTGATAACATCTTACTCAAGAAATGAAAGGACACATCTTTCCCAAATAACTACCTTACTATATTTCTCATTAATGTACATGCTAAAATTCTGGCCAAAGCCCTGATATATAGATTTGAAACAGTTCTTTTCCCAGGTCATTCACCCTTCACAGGTGGGCTCTGTTAAATGGTGACTTAGCTCGGACCACCTTCACACACACTTCAACCTTCATCACCTTGCACAATTCCTCCCTACCCCAGTAGCCACATGGACCATAGACTTTGAAAAGGCCTTCAGTTACATCAACTGGATATATCCCTTTAACACCCTGAAACTAGAACAGAGTGAAATGCATATTCCACTAGCAAAAATCTGGCAAAATTCTGATTGCATTTGCATAAAACATTTTTCAAAATTTCAGTGAAGAATTTCTGAAATTTCACAAAAATTGTGATTTCAGTTACTTCCATTTACTTTAAAAGGTAATTGTCCAAATTACACCTAATGTATTATGAATATCATACCAAGGTATATACAGATGTGTCCCAAGTTTCAAATCTCTGGGCTTGATTTTCAGACCTCCAAGAATGTCACAATCCCCTTGTGTGCCGATTGTTTGGTGCATGGGGCTTGTGACATTGTCCTGGCTGGCGATTAGGATTTTCAATCCCGAAGGCCTAATGCCACAAGTTAGATCAGCTTTTCCCTGGTCTAATGTGCACCATTTGGAAGACCCTTTTCATGGGAACTACACCAAATATTTGGCACAAGCTGCTGTAAAGTGTGAAAAGTGTTGCAACTGCACCCAATGTATTAAAATCGGGTGCAGTTGCATTAAAGGAGTTTGGCACAGCTGCACCAAACAATGGGGTAGAAACAGGGCTTGATGCAAGCCCTGCATCCCACCTTTGAAAACTGAGCCCTCTGTCTTTAAAGATGACTGAGCTATAAGTCTCTAAATGTTCAGAAATTTTAAAATTACCTTTTGCAATTTGGTAAACTGCAGAATTTTAAGCCCCAGTAACTTTGAAACTAGTAAACAGAATATCACCAATTTTGCTTGGTTCATTTACCCTAAATATTAAGCTTTGAGGCCACCCCATGCTCTAGTAGCAGAGCATTATGTTGCCATACTGACAACCTGGGTTTGGAAGTGAGCCAAGGAAATCATGTCAGGAGGCAGTTTATGCTCTAGACAGCTTCCACTTGACAGTTCAATGGCTGAGGAGGGTTGACAGCAGGTTCCACCAACACTGCAACCATGCAACTGGGCCAGGGAGCTTGCTTTTGCTGCATGCAGTGCTCTAGTTGTGTGAGGCTGACAAAGGCATCACCTTCACCAGGGGAGGTGAGAGGAAAAGGTTTAGAAGAAAACCCAGTTGCCAACTGAATGATGTCTCGTTTCAGCCTGATTAGGGTATATCTCTGAGAGACGAGCTGCCAGCTAGGAGGAAAATCCAATACAGAAAAAAACAAGGCTATGTGTGTGAACTCCCTTAATTTCTTGCTCAAAAGCTGGCCAAGTTATAAGCAGCCAAAGATGCCAAAATAACAACAGTAATTAAAGTCGAATTTTATGAGCTTTTATGACAGTTTGGAATTCTGTGATATTTTTGTCAAAACCATGTCCACACATTTGCCAAATTATACACTTGAGTTGTTATGTAGTGGAAGGTAAAAGCTGGGTAATGTGGCAATAAAGTCGCATTCATAGGAGGCTCCATAGGTACAAGTATAGTGGAGTAAAGAGTCAGGTTCCTATCTTGAGTGACAAACCATGAAGAACAGTCATGGACATCACTGTGCACTAGCCCATCTTCTTACAATATACCAGCTAATCACTAGTGTGTACTGGCTCAATGACTTGCAGGAACACATGCATGTGCAGTGTTGTTTCTGTACAATGCCACCTGCTGACTCTTTAATAACTCTGTAGAAAACAATGTATATTTTAACTATTTGAAAATAGTGGTACCATGTGACATTGAACCTTACAACTAGTTGCAAATTGAGCCATTGTGACAGAAGTATCTGGATATCCTGGTGTGAACTCTTTTAATCTCTTGCTCAAAAGCTGGCCAAGTTATAATTGCTGACCACTTACTTTCCTTCCTCCTCATTATCCTTCCTGCCATTCTCAGTACACCACCCTAGCTTATTATATTAGTGTTGGCATGTGAGTGTTGCCGTCCTTTATAATAACTCATCCCCAACTAGCATGTATCCTTCCATGATTACCCCTGCTCAGTGTCAGGGTCTATATGTAAATATATATGCAGCTGTTATGTGGTGGTGCTATTGCTATGTTCTCAGATTCTTTATTTCTTGATTGTCATTATATTGTTAATTGTCCTAACCCCAGTTCAACTCTCGTTGACTGGTACTGCTGTAACCATGATGTTCTTTAATGTCTTATTGTTCTATGTCCAGGTCCATCTTGAAAATGAGCTTACTCAATAATGTTTGCCTGGTTAAATAAAGATATTGATTGATTGATTGAATGATTGATTGATTGATATCCTTAGTCATGCTGGAGCATGATGCTGGGCATTACTGTTGCAGGAGTGTTGGAGGGGCATTGCACTACCCTGATACTAGTGCATGTAAGGTGATTCAGTAGTGATAAGGGCTTTGCAAAACAAATGGATTTCTAGTGGCATTACCTATTATGTGTGCATACATTTTAGAACACATATTGCAAATCATTAATTTCTAAAGTATCAAGAATAAATGTTAACCTACTATGCCACATTTATACAGGTTAATTAGATTCCAGGACATGTTTATATTGGCATATATGCCAAGTCTTGAGTGCATACTGGCAATAGAAACATAGAAGTTGATGGCAGATAAGGACGGCAAGGCCCATCCAGTCTGGCCATTTTTTGTACCTTATGAATGTGACACAGGTCTTTACTCTGTCAATGACCTATCTATTCATATTCATTCATATTGCTTCCATATGCCTATCTCATGCTTGTTTGAAGCCCTGCATCATATTCATATCCACCACTTCCTGAGGTAGGCTGTTCCATGCACCCATCACCCTTTCTGTGAAAAAGAACTTCCTCACATTACCCCTTAATCGGCCTCCCTCTAATCTCATGCTATGTCCTCTTGTCCTGCTATTTTTCTTATATTGAAACATGTTAGACTCTTTCACCTTGTTAATGCCCTTAAGATGTTTGAATGTTTTGATCATATCACCTTTCTCCCTCCTTTGCTCTAGGGTATACATATTGAGCTCCGTTAATTTGTCCCCATATGTTTTTTGATGCAGTCCCTTCACCATTTGGTTGCCCTTCTCTGAACTGCCTCCATTTTGTTAATGTCATTGTGCAGGTGCAGCCTCCAGTATTGCACGTAGTACTAGAGATGGGGCCTAACCAGTGTCTTATAAAGAGGGATTATTACCTCCCTCTTATAATTTGTGATACCCCTACTAATACATCCCAACATTCCTCTAGCCTTACCTACTGCTTTAGTGGTCTGCTTGGATGATTTCAGGTCATCTGTGATGATGATGCCCAAGTCTCTTTCTTCCCTTGTGATTGCCAACAACTCCCCTCCCAACCTATAGATGGCTTTGGGGTTTATCTTCCCTATGTGCATGATCTTGCACTTCTTTGTATTAAACCCCAGTTGCTGCTCTTCTGACCATTTTACCTGTTTATCCAGATCTCTTCTCATTCTGCCCAGTCCATCTGGATCATCCACTCTGTTGCAGATCTTGGTGTCATCTGCAAACAGACAAACCTTACCCTCCAGTCCATCTGCAATGTCACTGATGAAGATATTGAAGAGGACTGGACCCAGGACTGATCCCTGAGGTACCCCACTTGTGACGTGCATCTCTTCTGACTGTATACCATTTACCACCACTCTTTTCTGCTGCCAACCAGTTTGCCAGCCTGTTGACCAACTTCTGACCCTCCTCAAGCCTACCCTGCTTATTAATCAATATTCTGTGTGGAACAGTATCGAATGCTTTGCTGAAGTCAAGGTAGGCGACAGCAAATTCACCCTCTTGGTCCACCACTCTGGTTACTCAGTCAAAGAAGTCTATGAGATTTGTTTGACAGGATCTTCCTATTGTAAACAATGCTGTCTTGGATCCTATGCTCCTATCTATTACAGATGTTGCACTATCCTTTCCTTAAGGAATGTCTCCATAATCTTGTACACTACTGAGGTAAGACTGACTGGTCTGTAGTTCCCTGCCTCCTCCCTGCTACCGCTCTTGTGGAGCGGGATCCCATGAGCCCTTCTCCAGTCTTCTGGGACCTCTCCTGTGCTCAGAGACTCACTAAACAGTTATGATAATAGCTCTGCTAGTTCCATCACTTAGCGAGCTCTTGTAGGACCCTTTCTTTTGTGAAAGGACTTGTGCATCCTTCCCCCCCAGTCCCTGGTGCTGAGCTATGGGCTTTGCTCTACCTTCTCCTCAGTAAATATTGAGCAGAAGTATCTATTTAGGATAAATGCTTTTCCTTGGTCCTCCTCCACACACTCCCCTTTATCCTCTTTGATCTTAGCAATACCCCCTCTGGACTTTCTCCTTTCACTAATGTATCTTTAGAAAGTCTTGTCCCCTTCTTTTACTGTTCGTGCTAGTGTTTCCTCTGTTTGGGCCTTTGTCTGTCTTACTGCCTTCCCTGCTTCCCTTAGGGAAGTTTGGTATGCCTCCCTGTCTTCATCCCACTGCATTCCCTTACATTTCCTGAAGGTCAACCTTTTGGCTTTGATCTTTTCTGCTACTGTTTTTGAGAAACACAATGGTTTTCTCCTTCTTTTGCTCGTGTTTGTCTCCTTAACACAATGGGATGTTGCTTCAAGTGTTGCATCCTTATTGCCTGCCCACTTTGCCTGCACCCCCTCACCTGTATTTCTTCTTGCTGGGGCTAGCTTAACTCTGTTGGCCATCTTATCAAAGTCAACTCCTCTGAAGTCCCATATTTTTGCCTTGGAATGGGATGATTTAGACCTAGTGGCCAAATTGAACCATACTATATGATGGTCACTGGCCCCAGGTGACCTTCTACATGGAGATCCGTGATCCTTTCCCCATTAGTCAGTACTAGATCTAGCCCTGTCTCTTGTGGGTTGTTGTACCAGTTATTTGAGGCCCACCCCCTGTGGCAGTGAAGCTATAACATTCATATATTTTGAAAATGTTCACACAATTTAACAAATAATTGTGACATTTTGAACTCCTGTAACTCAAAATTTATGAAGTCAGTTACCTCTTTATTTAGCAATTTCTAAGACTCTTCCAAGAAAGTGTGTTTATGTATTTTCAATTATCTGGCTCCAAAGGTGGCTAAGTTGTAAGCATAGAAATATTTTCATAAAATTTCACAAGATTAATAAGTTGCCAGATTTTGAGCCCTCATAACTTCCCTGTCTAACATCTAAATACCACTAAACTTACTACTGCTTTAGGGTCACTTCTAGACTGTACATATTCTAAAGAGCAGGTTTGTAGTTACAGGACTGACTGAGTTATAGGCAAATGTAGACTTTCCAAAAATGTCACAAAATGTTCATGATTAAGTGCCAGATTATGAATCCTTATGACTTCCCTGCTCCTACTACAAAGTTCATGAAACTTAGCATCCACTTAGAGATTCTTCCAAACAGTATGCATACAGCAGTAGTCCATAATGAACAGGTCAATCCTTTTTACCATAGGACTAACCTGTGGCATTGTTTTATTTATTTATTTATTTTAGTCTAGGATTACAAATATCTTTGAGCCAAGGCTCTTTTACAAGGGTTCCACATCAGTTGAGTGACAGCAGTAGACAAGACAAATTGAAAGCAATACAGTATGAAGGAACAATGCAAATATAGACAAGGTGAACAAAGCAGGTTACAGTCATTTCCAAACAAACAAGTACATACATTCGTTTACTGTGGTATTAGGAGCCTAAAGGAGGAGTAAGGTATACAGAATTATGAAGCTAGGTAGGGACAACAAATCAGGTGCAGCAGGCAGCATATGTCAGGCGACCAAAAAGTACTAGAGGGGATGGGGGAGAGGTTGAGGTGGGAAGGGGGAGGAGTGTTAGGGGAAGAACAGCGAGTAATAAGTGCTAGTTTAGGAGGAGCAGATTGACAATAACAGGAGCTAGAGGCAAAGAGGAGGTGGTGGAGGTTGGATTTGAAGAGGCCTAGCTTAGGCAGTGAGGAGATGTCATAGCCAAGGCCATTTAACCAGCTGGGAGCTCTGTGTGCAAAGGATTTCTGCCCCGGGAGATACAGCAATGTGGGATGTACAGGAGCTGAGATTCAGACCCTTGGTGGGGCATAGATTCTGCACCATACAGAGGAGTGCTTGGACACCTGAGGGGGCAGGACCCAATGTTATTTTTTTCACCATTAAGCAGGTCTGGTACTTGATATGGCTAGACAATTGGAGCCATCCAGTTTGGGCATATAGATTGTAGGTGTGGGTGAGGTGGTGGCATCCAGTGATCAGCCTGCAGGCTTTGTTTAATGTCAAGGATACATGCCTAAGGGCGGTGGCAGAGGCTGAGCCATAGATGATTAGGCCATAGTTGATTAGTGAGACCACCAAGCTCTGTACTGCAATCCATAGAGCATCTGTGGTAAGGTATTGCCTATGCATGTAGAGAAGGCCAATGAATGTATTTGCAGCTTTTGCAACATTGTCTATGTGGGTGGCATATGATAGATTACTGTCAATGGTGATTCCAAGGTACAGTATTTGAATGAGTGAACCTGTTCGAGGACTGAACCAAGGCAATTTGTGATGAGGAGGGGTTGTGACCTGTGTTTGTTGTGAGAGCTGCAGAAGAGCATAGACTTTTTTTTTTTATAGTTGAGGACTAATTTATGCTTGTAAAACCAGTTTTCAATTGCAGAGAAACCAAACTGAAGATTGTTTTGAAGGAGGAGGGGGTCCTTGTGGGTGGTGTAAATGACGGCATTGTCTGTATAGAGAAGGATTTGTTGAGGAGAAGAATGCGGGAGACTATTCAGGAAGAGGCTGAACAGGAGTGGCCTGAGAATGGAGCCTTGGGGGACTCCTGAGTGAACGGGTCTTTCAGCGGAGTGGGCATCAGCAATCTTCCCTCTTTGGGAGCAGTTTTCCAGGTAGCTCCTGAACCAAGAAGAGGATTACTAGGAGAGCTCAGTAATTTGCAACTGTGTGATTAACAGGTGATTGTGGATGGTGTCAAATGCCTTAGGCAGGTCTATAAAGACCGCCCCAGTGAGGAGACTATTATCCAGAGAGTTGTGGATAGCACCAGTGAATTCAAGCAGAGCAGATGTAGTGCTGTGTCCTTTTCTTAATCTCTGTTGTTGGGTGCACAAGATGTTGTATTTGACCAGGTAATCCATGAGCTGGTCAGCTACTATACATTCGAGGGCCTTAGAGAGAGGGACTAATATGGATACAGGCCAATAGTTCACATGAAGAGCCCTGTCACCACTCTTGTGGACCGGAGTAATAGTGGCGGATTTCCATCGGTCGGAAAACTGACCAAGGGAGAGGGAGAGGTTGAAGATCATAGTTAGAGGTGATAGGACTTCATCAAGAGTAAGGAACAGTAGTCTGAGGTCAAGTGAATCCCCACTTGCCCTTGATCTTGCAATTGCCTTGCTGATGTAAATGCGGACTTCAGGCATCCTGACTGCTTTGAAGTAGAACAGGGGGTGGTTAGTAGGAGGGGTGGTGGTGATTGAGAATGTTGGCAGAGTATCATCATCGAAGATGTCCAGTGGGAGAACACTACTGAGGTCAGAGAATGTGGCATTGAAAGTATTAGCAATAGAGGTTGGGTCAAGAGTTATGTCCCCATCCATGTCCAATATGATATGTGAGGTTTGAGATGCCTTCCCTGTAACTTCATTAAGAGTGCTTCAGAAAGATTTCCCCTTACCCCAGGTGTTAGTGAGTGCATCGTTGTAATATATAATTTTTGTCTTGTGAATGGATTTTGTGCACTCGTTACGAGCTCCCACAATATAGGAGTACAACATATTAGAGATTCATATTAGTTTTTGATAACTGGGTAAGTGCACTAGAGACAAAAGTGACTGTTTTCAGGCATGACTCAGGAGGTTACAACATCAACAGGAAAAAACAGTGATGATGCAGTACAATATAGGAGTGCAACATATTAGGGATACAATTAAAATGGATAACAATTTGATCAATTTGAGGTGACTGGAGAAACATTCCAATATACTTCATATCATGAGTGAATGTAAGTGCATATTATACTATAGCATTTAAGGATATAGTAAAAATGGATAGCGGTTTGAGCAATTGGTGTAATCAGGAGACAATACAGACATTTCACATATCAAAGCACAACAAAGGTAAGTGCACATATAACAGCTGATTATCAATCCAGGCATCAACTCTATTCTACAAAACTGGCTATAACATAAAGAATATGACACCAAAGAGGGAGCAAGTAGGTAGTAAGGACTGAAGTAGTAAGACCTCACAGGGAGAAAGTAGGAGGGGGGAGATGTGTAAGAGGTGGGGTTGGAAAGGGGTGGTAAGTCAAGCAGAAACTATGAGGTATAAGTACTGGAGGAGAACACTGAAACAGTAATAGCACAGGGAGTCAGGAATCTAGGGTGGTTTAAAACAATTGAACTGTGTACTCTCAATAAGCAGAGAGTGATGCCTTTTTTTAAATGAGGCATGGCTAGGTGACTGGTGTACTTCAAGGGGCAGCAAGTTCCAGTAACTGGGGACCAGAAGGAAAAACCTGTTTTCCCTTTGGAAGTGTTACATCTGGGAATGTGGAGTAAGGAAAGATCAGCAAAATGGAGATTATTGGAGGTAGTCTGTGGGGTGACTGCAGCAGCGAGAGAGCTATACATACTGGACCTCAGGATTCTGTCCAGAAGGGCCTCAAGATCAAGGAGCCGGTGGATCATAGGAGAGGGGCAATTGAAGTTTGCATAGAGCAGGCAGTGATGTTTTAACTTAAGGGATGCAGAGGCATAATGACATATATTATTAGATGTTATGTCCCATTTGTGTAGGGAGGTTTTAGATGCGCTGCCACAGACTGAAGTTCTTTTTGCAAGGGATGGAAGAAGAATTCCTCTGGTAATGGCCAACCTCGTGGAAGGGGTGAGAATGTGACTAGTTCTGTAAGCTAACCCTAGCTTAGTATTGACCACCTTACACACAGTAGTAATATGGATCTCACAATTAAGGGATCCAGTGAATAGAACCCCCAAGTATTTAAATGAGTTTATCAATTCCAAATGGGTACCATTCACACTTACTATTTTGGAGAGATCACGACTATTTTTTAGTTTGGCAGGTGAGCCAAAAAGCATAGCCTGAGTCTTTTTAACGTTGAGAACCAAACCAGCAAACCAGCCTATGGCTAATGATCCAGAATTGTACATTTAAGAAGTCCCCCGATAGATTGTGGTTGAGAGTAAACACATTATCAGAGCTGGTATATAGAACAAGGTCATCAGCGTACAGCAGCAATGAGCAGGAAGAGGCATTTCTCGTTATATTATTAATGAAGATCGAGAAGAGGAGAGGTTCTAGGATGGATCCTCGTGATATACCAACATCAATGATTGTTTTGTCAGAGGTTGCAGAATTGAACTTTACAACTTGTGTCCTGTTGGATAGGTAGCCATTAAACCAGTTCATGGACTGTACCAAGAAACCCAGGAATAGGAGGTTAGCTAGCAGGAGGGAGTGATCAATTAGATCAAATGCCTTGGTGAAATCTATAAAAACTGCTCCTGTTAGAAGACCCTGATCTATAGCATGTAGTGTATCATTGGTTAGCTGTAGCAGGGCAGCTTGGGTGCTGTGACCCTTTCTAAAGCCATGTTGATTTGTGGACAGGAGGTTATACTTGATGAGATGCTCTGCTACCTGTCTTGTGACAAACTTCTCCAGGATTTTGTTTAAGACAGATAATAGTGCTATTGATCTATAGTTCACTAAATCCTTCTTGTCGCCTTTTTTAAAGACAGGCATTACTCTGGTCATTTTCCAGATATCTGGCACTACTCCTTCACTAAGGGACATAGTGAAGATTTTAGATAGTGGTCCTGCAATGAAGGGGGCAGCCAGCTTGAGAAGCTTAGGTTCCAGGCAATCAGGCCCAACCACAATGTTGTCCAATATGGCATTGAGTAACTTGAGTACATCTATTTTGGAGACAGCTTTAAAATAGAATGGCGGTCCCACTGGTGTACCTTTTGGGGAGGAGATATCAGGAGTAGAAGGTGCAGCGGGGAAGGCAGTAGTATATCTGGAGAGGTCTGAAAAGTGACTATTGAACTCATTTGCTATTGTGTGTGTATCTCAGCAGTGGACTCCATTCAGTGTCATGTCATTTGTAGTGTGGGATTGCTTGGATCCAAGGAAGCTTTTTATGTGTGACCAAAATTACCTGGGGTCACCAGCCACATCCACTAATAATCCCTCGCAGTATTGGCTTTTTGCAAGCCTGATTTGCTTCTTGCACTTCATTCAATGTTCCCTATAGAAATGAAAGTCCACTTGGAGGCCCGAAGTTTTGAATTTTCTCCAGCATTTGTCCCTAACTTTGAGTGATGCAAGTAAGTCCTTGTGCAGCCATTTGGATTGCTTACTGATTACCTGGCAAGTGAGAAGAGGGGTATGCTTATACTGAAGTGATAAAAACTTGCTTAGAAAAAGGTTGAGGGCGACATCAGTGTTATGGGCACAGTAGATAGGGGACCAGTCAATCATAGCGACATCATGTAGAAAG
This sequence comes from Neoceratodus forsteri, assembly GCA_016271365.2. NCBI lineage: Eukaryota > Metazoa > Chordata > Ceratodontiformes > Ceratodontidae > Neoceratodus > Neoceratodus forsteri. The sequence goes on along the minus strand of CM028129.1, from coordinate 810,857,844 downwards.
TGAGCATGGTTTAGATCTGCATAGTTCCTGAATGATATATAGCATGGGGGAGATATGGGGATTACTGAGTGACTCCATACACAGAAGACCAGGGAGTGATCACTTATTGTGACTGGCAGAGTGCCTGCAGCCGCAGCTCTATCTATGTGATTCATCATGACCCAATTAATGAGGGAGCTAGAACCATTATTTTGTGACACTCTTGTCGGGTCAGTTATGACCTGTTGTAAACTGTAACTCTGCACCAGAGATTGAAGGGTACCATGGGATTTACTAGACCAATTTATATTCATGTCCCCGAGGATCAGTAGTTCATTCTGCCCAGCTGTTGAGGTACTGTGGTTCAATAAATCCTCTAGGTCAGATTGTCCACCTTTGGGAGGATTGTAAGCACATATAATGTGAAGCTTCTTAGCCCCTTGGGTTAGGATGATATGTAGTGACACATATGTAGAAGTGTAGTTATCAGTCACTAGAGACAGGTTAAGGTGTTTTTTGAAATAGATCCCCTCCCCCCCCAACGCATTTAGGGGATGGCCTATCCCACCTTAGAAACTTGTAATTAGGGAGTAGATAGCAGGTATCAGGTATCAAGGGCTTTAGCCATGTCTCTAATATACAAAGGACATCAGGCTGGTAGCTGTTGACCCAAGCATCAAGTTCTGCATGGTTGTGGAGCAGACTTCTAACATTTAGGTGAACTATGCACAGACCCTTAGTGCAATAACCAGCATTGCTTATGGATACCTGGCTGGGTATAGGACCCGGGTTTATAAACAACATCTTTTTGATATGGAGAGGCACTCAAGATGAGCTGGGAGGGTTTGTTCAGTATTTGGAAAACAGTAACCCAAACTTAAAATGTTCTGTACAATGCAACCAAAATTAAGTTACTTTTTTGTATTTGGAAATAGCAAGAGACCCTAATAATGGGATACAAACCACTCTATTTAGAAAAGAGACTGATTGCAACTCCCTACTGTTAGCCTTGAGCTGTCATCCCTGACATATGGTGCAAAATATTCCCAAGGCTCAAATGTTGAGAGCCAGAAGGGGCAGTGTCAGTTACTCAGCAGGTTGCACTCTCGCCTCTGAGGCCAGAAGATTGAAAGGATGTGGGGTCTAGCCCCACACCAGGCACTCAGGGTAAATCCCAATACTCACACTGTAGTGCATCAAGAGGGGGATGCTGCACTCCTTAGGTGCTGTCTTTTGGAAGAGATATTAAACAAAGGTGTGTCTTCCTGTTCTGGTGGTTGTTCAGGTGAAAGTTAAAAATCTCATGGCACTTCTCAAAAAGAGTAGGGGGATTTTTATTGTGTACAAGAGTTTGACAAAAATGGTACATAAGTTTCTTATCAATAACTATCCATAAACATAAACACTTAGTCTTGTTCTTTATAATAATAATACATATACATGAGTACCAAGGATAAATATAGTACCTCTCAATCTCATCATCATCACATTCTTTATTAAGTGAATGGTTTATGCTTCTTTACCTGTACTGGTTATTACCTAAGAAATATAAACTAGCACGTATGCTATCAATCCTTTCTTGTAAAACCATCTAACACACACCCTTCATTCTGAGCTGCTCACACTCAATCCTGCATTTTAATAATGTTAGGTGCCCCTTTCCACCTCTTCTTCCAGAGTTCTGTAGGAAAGCAGATTGGTCATAAAGGCTTTGCTTCCACAGTTCTTCCTCTGTTTGTAATATTACAGCTAGAGGTGTTGTATCTACTTGCTGAATCATGTACTTACATCTTACTTGCCATAGAATGTAATGCATATAAAGGAAAGTCACAATGTGTCTTCCTCAATGTGCTATATTGCACCTGCATATCCTGTGATTATGTTTTCATAGGTTAACAGACCCCACTACACATTGTTCCAATGGATATATATTAAATTCCAAACCTGTTGTACAAAAGCACAGTCTAGAAAGAAATACTGTAGTGTCTCTTCCTGCTGACTGCACTGTGTTCTTGGGCATATTCTCTCTTATAGACTCCTGTGTTTGGCATTACCTTTGACCCCAACTATCCATAGCAGCTTAACCAGACCATGTCCCACATCCTAGGAAGCATCCTTTTATCCATTAAGTAGGATTCTATTCTACTGTGATTTGTAGAAGCCATCCCTTTGTATTCTATTGGAATTTTAAATGCTTGGTCATGTATTGTGTTATACAGTGTACATCTATTTGGTGCAGTAGCTTGAGTGAGTGATATTTGCCACTTTCTAATCTTGTCTGTCATAGATATTACATATGTTAGGATCTGTGTAGATTTCTTAAGACTCCTTATGGATTGATTTCATGTTTGTAAATCCACAGACAGCCACCATGTAGCCACTTGTTTTCCATTCTGCAGTACTTAGAGCAGTAAACTTCATAATATTGGCCTGCATGAATGTACTGAAAAAGTAATTTATTGGATTAATTTAACACAATCCACCATATCTATAAAGTCAGTATAAAACTTCTCTTTTTATAGGGTTCAAACAACTCCCTCATATAATCTGGAACACTAATCTCAGTAAAGTTACATCAAAGCAGCATTGGGGGTACACTACACTTAAGTATGCAAACAAAGGCAACAAAAAGTTTTGACCAAGGTGACCTTTTTCTTTTTACTCTGCTGCCATAGTTTCCATCTCTGAACTTTTTCTGTACATATATCTATTTGTTCTTTCCAGTTTTCTTTTGACATATCTCCTTTCCCAAATATTATACTTAGGATAGTGATAATAGAGTCTGACATCTTCATTTCTGAATTTCAGGCATTTTTTTTCTGTGGAATTACTCAGAATGTAACCAATACTTTTAGTGTGGTTAATACAAATTCCTATAGTCTCAGAAAAGTTTTGAATTTTGGTCAATGCCATGTCTGATGCATTTATAACAGCCATTAGTAAACACACATCATTTGCATAGGCTCTTATTTTTTTAACTTTCCTGAAGCTGACAAATGTATACATACAATCCCAGGATCCTGCTGGATAATCCTTAGTAGCAGATCAATACAACATACATATAACAGGGGACTCATAGAGCACCCCTGTTGTACACCCCTTTTAATCTTTACTAAAGGTCCTAAATAGCCATTGACCAAAGGCACTGCCATTGCAACTCTGTATAAATTCAAAATCCAGTTATAAAATGGAGCAGGTATGCCATATTTCTGCAGTACTGCCCCAAAGAAGTTATGGGGCACATTGTCAAAAGCTTGTTCCAGGTCCAAGCTCATTACATACCCTGTGGCCCTATTTAGGGGCCCCATCTCAATTATTTCATGAAGTAGCAATATATTGTCCTAAATGCTTCTGCCTTTTACATTGCATGTCTGTTCTGCTTCTATCAAGTGTGGTGCTGCTGTGGCCAGTCTGATTGTAAGTATTTTCATTAAGATTTTTATGTCAGAGTTCATAATACTTAATCTCCAGTTTTTAAGGTTGGCCTGGTCCTTCTTTTATGTATGAAAAGTTGGATGGATGTACCCAGTTGAGGATCTATATTTCTGTCTTCCACCATACTGTTGAACACAACCAGTAGTATCTCTGATAGGTCTTATAAAATTCTGAATTGAGGCCATCAAGACCTGGTGATGTGTTATTTTTTAAAGAGTATATGGCAATTTCTACCTCCTGTAAAGTGATTGAGAGAACAAAATTCTGTCTTATGTCTGGGGATAAGTCAGGGACAGTTACAGTTTGCAAGACACGCTGAAGGTACTCCTCAGAGATCTCTGATTCTGAATACAGAGATTGCATCTGTTGATTTACCATTGTGAGTATGTCTTCCTCGGTATGTACTACTGCTCCTGCTTTGTTATAAAGCTTATGCATTACTCTATGTTGAATTATTTCCCTATAACTTTTGTACATATCTCCTGCAATTATTCTTCCTGGGTTATTAATCCTATGCTCATGTAATAATGAAGTGGCCCTAGACTACTGTAATTTCTCAATTTCTGCTTTGATTGTATTTGATCAGCATACAATATGTGACAAACCCTTCATTTACTAGGGATAGTACTTTAAAAAACTGGGCCCTTAGCATGAGATATTTCTTACATTGTTCAGTATTTATGTTATGGGCTTGTTGTTGCATCAGTGTCTTTCTGTCTTGTTTGGTGGTCACCCACCATCTGCTCAAATCATCCTCCAGGCATGCTACTGACTTCTTAGCATTGAGTAGGTCTTGTACGTGTCCTAAGATATCCTGATTCTCCAACAGAGTGGTATTTAACTTCCAGTACCCTTTGCTTATTGGTGTAGATGCTGAAAGATTAATGTGTTTAAGCAAACGCAAGTGATCTGAGTTTTCAACTGGGACCACGTGAGCTCTGTGTACCTTAAGTGGTTTGGAGGAAAATACATAATCGATCTTTGTGCCAAGGGTACTCATATAGAACGTATATCCCCCTGTAGGATGAACACTCCTATATGCATCTACCATCTTAAAGGTCCCTACTATTTTGTTCGGAACATTAGAATCACAGTATTGTTTGGTTGTTTTAGTCCTTGATCTGCAATATTATGTACACAATTAAAATCTCCTGCCCACAGCAGATTCTTAGTTGTCACAAGATATGGCTTTACCTCATTAAATAAGTCCATCCTCTCTTTCTTTGTTTGGGGTGCATACACATTTAACACTCTCCAGACCATGTTGTTAGGATTAAAATCTATCAGTAGTGCCATACTTGGAATTACATTCACTATTTTGTAAATCGTGAAATCATACCCCTTGAAAGTATCCCAACCTCCACATCTCCTTTTACCAAAAGAGTGAAAGGATGGACCCCAGCACCAAAGACTCATTGGCGAGGCAATATCAGAGTTAGTGTTAAGTCTTGTGGCCTGTAGCAAACAAATGTCTAGATTCAAGTTTTTTAAGATAGAAAAAGTCACCAGTCTCCTTCTATTATACTTTACACTATTAACATTCAGGATAGCCACTTTATATATGTGTAGGGAGGCCATGGGAGAAATGAGTTAAGTGGGCTGCTGTTCCATCTTACTTATGATTACTTACTTATTGAATTTTGTTGACCCGGTAAGCCCACTGGGCCCAGAAGTCCCTTTTTCAGGGGTGACCGAGGAATACAGATAATAAGCAACTGAAACTGAACCAGATTAAGCTATTGGTGGTATTTTTAGTGAATGGGAGAAATTTGGCCAGGACACAGGAGAAATTCCCCTCCTCATCAGTAGGGGGACTTGCTGTCTGCTTGCAAGATGGCCACTTGATGTGAGACTCCAGAGGAAGAGGATGTTCCTCAGGTGGGAGAGCAGGCCTCCTTTCCCACCACAGCTAAGCCTGAGGCTGTTCAACTTTTATGTTCAGATGCTGATTCTGAAGAAGAAAGTCCAGAGATGTTCTTGTCAGAGGATCTCAGTAAAACTGATAATCATACCAGTATACCTGAGCTACAACCACCTTTAACTTCACAAGTTATGCTTCTGCAGTCATCTCAGTGGCCCATACCATTGGACTACAAAGAAAGGCCTTTACTTGTTTCGCCTGAGAAGGCAGATGATGCACTCCCTGTCAAATGCCCCAACCAGACTGTCAAACCCATGGATGACACACTAACATCAAAGGCCCTGCTGGGGCTGGGTGAGTCAATTTCAGTTACACCACTTGATACTGCTGCTTCTAATAAGGATAACGTGTCTATTGTGGCTGGCAGTTCTATCGCTTCAGCGAGCGAGTACCTAAAACCTTCAGTTATCCAGGATGGAGTTAAAAAAAATACTTTGGGGAAATCACCACGGTTACCTCTACATTCAGAGGGGTTGGGAGCAGCTGAAAGTTTTTCTCCGCACAGCGTCTCTTCAACATCACGAACCCAGCTTACCAAAGCGTCTGGATTTGTTTTCAAAACTCTGACTAATTCTATACCAAATGGGTCTGCAGCTCCCCACACACTATACCAGCAGACATCAGACTCTCAGAAAGGGCTGACCTCTTTTATTTTTCCCTTGGAAAGGGAGAGTTGAGGAGGTTAAGCAAGTAACTAAGAAAATCCTACTCAAATCTACAGATTTATATAAAAACTCTAAGGACTTGACAGAAATTACCCATCCAGAAGTAACTATAACAGCTATTCCATCAGAGGCTTGGACACCCAAAAAGGCTTTTTTAGGAGCAGGATGACAACAACTCCTAGAGGCATTTGGTTACCCAACCCCACATGGGATTCCTCACTCTTTTTTATTCAATCTTCCCAAGATTGGAAACCAGGGGTAGAACAGCAGGTCACAGCTCAAAACATTACTAAATTCCCAGTTTCTGTTTCTAAAAATGTTATGGAAACAAATTTAAAGAACACTGAACCACCTTGTACTGAAGGCTTAAAGCCTTCCTTTAAAAAAACTCCTGAGCCTGAATTGAATTGACTGACACACCACTTTCTGATTCAGATCAACCTGCAGACTCTAAGCAGAAACCCCTAATGTCAGAACTTTTCTCCATAGCGAAGAAAAAACCTGCTCCTAGAAGAAATGCAGTTCCCATTCGATATAAGTGGGGACTGGAAGAAAGACCAGATCGCCATTTTGTTGGAAAATGTTTATCGAAAGACTCTTTGCATTTTTCTCCCAAGGAGGTTTTTTCCTTCATTAACATCTCGAGAGAGGACAATTTCGATGTTAGTTTTTACACTGCTTATTCATTGGACCTATTTTGGGAACTAAATGAGCAGGTGAAGTTTTCCCCCATGTGGACCCCCTTTCTGGTTATTCCTCTTACTGAGCCTTTGACAAAATACATTACAGTGATGTTTAGGAATGAGGGGGTCCATGTAGAGGATATCACCTATTGGTTATCAGAAATATGTGATGTTTTAAGTGCACCTGATCCTATTTTGGACACTGAGTTGTTCTGGACTGGGGGTTGGAAATATAAAGTTAAATTGAGACAGACAGACACAGGAGTAGAGCACATTCCTAATTCTTTTTTGTTAGGCAGAGATAGGGGAGTCTGCTTTTATGGGGGGCAGCATAGGGCCTGCTACAAATGTGGCTTAAAAACTCATCTTTCCAGTGTCTGTGACAAACCACACTGTGATAACTGTGGTGAAATAGGACATGTTACAATGCAATGTGCTAATCACACATGGTGTGACTTATGTGAGGAATTCGGTCATGTGTTTAATGAATGCCCATGGACAGCAAAATATAAGGCCTCATGAATTAATCCCAATGTGTTAATCCATCAAGCACAGGAGGCAGCTACTCCTCCTTCCCCCTTCCTGAGTCAAATGTGATACCTCCTTAGAGTTCACAGACAGAAGTTTCAAATACCCCTCTACCTTCCCCTTTAGAGGAGGTATCTTTGGTTGTTTTACCAAAAGAAGAAATTGCTACTTTGGATTCTGCCATCCTTCCTTTGCTTAAACCAGTGGGTTATGAAGATCAGGATGTTAAGGTAACACTCCTACTGTTCCCCCACCAGCATCTCTTCAGGCTAGTAGGAGATCAACTAGGAATGTTAAATCTACCCCCCCCCCAACCAGTGGCCTTTGATTCCAATAATTCTTATGCAGCACTTTTTTGGGGAGATTCTGAGATGGAATTTGGGAGATTCAGATTCACAAAATCTTCACAGGATCCTTCAGTGATGGTTGTTGAAGATTATAAAGGAAAAAAAAAGGAAAAATGAAAAACAAAATCCACTACATATTAGGACGTGGATATAACTGTACTGATTTGGAGTTCTTTAAATGCACGTAGTCTGTTAAATTATGATAAAAGGCAAGCCATTTTTCAGTTCATTCGCGATAAGAGAATACAGGTTTGTTTCCTGCAGGAAACCTGGATGTATTCCTTTGAACGAATAGCATCAATCAAAAGGGACTGGCCCTGGGGTCCTTCCTTTTGGTCCTTTGGCACTGATAGTGCAGATGGAGTAGGAATGCTCTTTAATTCTTATGACTTTACTTTGTTTAAATTAATTGACCTTTTTGCTGGTAGACTACTGATTTTAGATGGACAATTGGGAAATATTGACTGCAGATTTATAAATATTTATAATTATAAACATGTATGAAGGTGGTACAGCCTTATTTAGTATCCTCTGACAACATTTTTTGGGGAAGGAACTTTAATTGTAGTCTTCCAACAAAACAGTCTACTGATAATAAAAAAAAGCTTATTGTGACTCCAACTCTTTGGGGAATATCATTTGATTGGCTGGTTTAACGAATTGTTCTAAATTTCAAACACAAGGTCCAGGATTTACTTATCAACGGGGTAAATATAAATCCACCATAGATTATTTATTTGTTTCCTTAAATGTACCTGTTGGTACTTTTATAGCAAAACCTATGGAATTCTCTGATCATTTGATCTTAACTTTCTCTCTTAATGTCACCTTACTGAAACCTAGGCAGAGACATAGATGGAAATTTAATACCTCAGTACTTACAGATAATTTGGTTAAAAACACAATGTTGACTATTATTAGAGCACAACTTTTGGTGGCTTTCCTATACACTGACTTAGGAGAATGGTGGATAGATACCAAAACTGATCTCAGTGCCTGGTGTAAAAAATTTGGAAAGCGTGCAATAAATATTAAATTCCGTAAATATCTTACACTTAGAAACCAATTGCAAAAGCTTTATACTTTATCAAACATATTTCAAGTTGATTATACAATTCAAATCAACAATATTAAAAGAGATATGCAAACTTATCAATATGATAAAGCACATACCATGCAGGCAATGTTATCTAATAGCACTAAGAAATCACCACTTGGAGATCCCTTTTGAGGCCTGCAAACAGATTAAAGATTCAATGCACATTGAATTTTTGAAGGACAAGGAAGGGAATATAGTGGCCTTGGTGGCTGATATTGAATCTTTGATAGAAAATCATTTTAGTTCCTTGGCCCCAAAGTCTCCTATTTCACTATCAGAAATAGAAACTTATTTAACTTATTTGAGTTTCCCATCATTCCCTTTGGAAGCCCTTAAATTACAAGTTCCTATCACAGAAATGGAGACAGATTCAGCTATCCATCAGCTTAAAAGTTATACCTCTCCCAGTTTCGATGGGCTTCCTAACATATTTTATCAATTTTTTTCAAATTAATAGTGATTTGTCTCCAACAGGTCTGTCAATATTTTCTGGATTTGAATCATATGCTTTCTTCTTTCACTGAGGGTTTAATGATACATTTGTTTAAATCAGGATATATACATGATATCAAAAATTGGAGGCCTATAACACTTTTAAATACTGATTATAAAATATTTACAATTTAGATTAATAATAGACTTAAATTATATGCAATGTAGGTAATTTCCCCTTAACAAGTTTGTGGTCCTCCAGATAGACAAATTCAAACAGCTTTAATGGTACTCAGGAATGTGATTGAACATTTAACACTCGAAGGGGTTACAGGCTATATTATAGCAGCTGATTTAGAAAAAGCCTTTGACAGAGTTCATCTCCCTTATTTATTACAAGTATTGAAACGTTATGGTATTCTAGTTCCATTATTATTCATCTTTTATGCAATAACACAAAACTTTATTCACTAATAAAAGGGGTTGCAGAACAAGGTTTTTCTTTGCAGACTGACGTAAGACAAGGATGCCCTCTGAGTCCTCTATTGCATATATTTTCTTTAGACCCCCTTCTGTATTCCTTAACAGACTTTCCTAGATGGCCAGGAATATTTAATTCTGGTTCAGGTCAACATTTGCTCTTACAAGCCTATGCTAGTGATGTCTGTATCTTTTTCACAGATTCCGAACAATTGACTATTTTTTTAACTGAATTTGACAAGTTTTCAGCAGTTTCAAATGCTAAATTAAATATTACCAAAACTAAGGGTTTAATTGTTGGAACTGGTAATCAGTTGAAGATTCATCACAGTGGAATTTATATATCAGCTACACCTCTTACTTTTTGGGGTTTTCTCTTCGGATCACAAAACCTAGAAGAGAATATAGCAAGATGGAAACAGTGGAAACTGTCCAAACAATAACAGATTTTTATACTAAAACAATTTATTATTCCCTGTTTGCAGTACATTGCAATGATTTTTCCTTTACGTATGCAGTTTGAAACAAAGGTACATAGTGCATTTTTTCAAATGTTAAGGAGGAATATTCTAAACCCAGTAAAACGATGGTACACATATTTAGAAAAGAATAAAGGGTGTTTAGGTATGGTAGATCCCATCATGGGTTTTCATGCTTTGTTTTTTCCTCAGATGATTAAAAGTGGGCTTATTAATAAAGGGGGAGGTGGTCAAGCATGGGTTAATAACACTTTAGGTAGATATTTTCGGTTTGGCATAATATGGCCCAAAATTGAATATACATGTCCACATTCCTCTTTATTTCAGATCTATGGTTCAAAAACTCTATAAATGGCAAATTACTAAAGACCTGATACGGAAGAATACTGTACATACATTATATAATTTGTTCATTTCCAAACTCTACCCTACTGAACCTAGTTTTAAAAATTGTCCTATGGTTAATAATACTTTTGTTTTGGCTCAATTGAATAACAAAAGACACCCCATATGTGGGAAACACAGTGGTTGCTAATGTATGGCAAATTAAATTAATCAATCAATCAAGTCTTTATTTTACCAGGCATTCATCATTGAGCAGAAGTTCATTTGCAAGATGGACCTGGGTGGAGCATGAACAATTGTATATACAGGTCAACACAGGTATTTACAAGGCAATACAGATAATACTGTATACAGAGAGGAAGAAAAATGTTAAATGTTAGAGGCAACGCAAAATATAAAGAGAAGATTGAACAAAACCATCCAGACCTTGAGTGTGTTAATTTAGAAGAAACAATAGAACATTTTTTCATTAGATTGCTGCTATGCAAATCTTTATGGTTTTTTTAGGGAAGAAATGGAATTTACCATGGTTGCAATATCTCACTTATGATATTTCGGTTTTAAGAATATATTCCTCAGGTTTAGCAGCACATTTCCATCAAGATACCCTAACTATTTTTTTAAGCTGCCTCAGACTTTATCTCTGGCAGACAAGATGCCAATGGGTAATCTATCAAAATAAAATGACTTATGAAGGTTATTGTCAAACTGTACTTCAGAAACTAATGAAAATATATTTGAAAGATAAACAATTATTTACATCTGTTGATGTTACTCGTTGGAAAGGTTTCCACAGATTTATTAAGTTTAAATAGTTGATTTGTCTATATCTAAGCATTATGTTTATTTTTTTCTTTCTCTTCTTTTCCTGTTTTAAGGCTGTTTTCTTTATGTCGTAGTTATTTAACACTATTGTGTGTTGTTCAGTATGTTTTCATTCTAATAAAAACTCCCTTACTCTTTTTTGATAAGTGCCAGGGGATCTTTAGCATCCACCTGAACTACCACCAATCCAGGCAGATGGGACTTCAGTTTAACATCTCATCTGAAAGACAACACCTCAGAAGTGTGGCACCCCTCATGCTGCACTACAGTGTCAGTACTGGGATGTTAACCCAGGTACCAGATGTGGGAACTGGCCTGAGAAAGGCAAGGAACTTTTTCTTTATAACCGCTAAGGGGCCTAATTTTGAACTTTCCTAACCAGCCACAAATCTTTGTTGTTTGTTCCCTCTATAAGATGCTTGGGAAACCTGGGGTGGGCCTGTATATTTAGCCAGCTGTAAGAAAAACCACTATTATCTAGGAGGGGGCATTGTTAACATACCAAGCTCAGATCAATAAAACCCTCCCCCTTTATAATATCAAAGGCAGACCCAGCTTGAGGGATGGAGCAACAAATGACCTGGTGACTTGTGAGCAATGCACATCCCCCATCCCTATTTGCTACTCTGGATAGTTTGATTTGGAATCCTATTTTTCTCCATAATTTCTCAACCCTATTCCCAACCCTACATTAGGGGCAAGAGCATACCCAAGGGCACTCCTCCTAATTGAAGCACATGGTACCCATCTAGGTAGGATTATTCCCAGCCTCCCTCTTCCCATGAGAGTGGGGAACAGGATTTGGAAGTCAAACCACCCACACCACTGTACATAGTTCAAGCCATTCCAGGCTTAGTTAGACCCAGTTGGTCTTGTTTATATATAAGTCTCACACTGAGGGTTATTTTTTTTAATTTAATTTAAAAAAAAAGGACACAGACTCAGGAATGTTCAGACTTTTATTCAAACAGCATGAAGAATATTTAGTAACAGAGATTCCACACATATATGCAGGATAGTGAATGGGGAGAATGCAGGGAGGAGGCTCATTTAAGAAAACACAAGTTACTCGTACCAAAATGGGATCCCTTTTTAAAATAATTTCCCATAATGTAAATGGGCTTAATGGGGCAATTAAGAGATACCTGACTTTTAGGGCTGTAAGGCAAATGAAACCTGACCTTCTGTTGTTACAAGAAACCCATCTTGATAAAATTGAACACCAAAAATTATTAAAATTCAGATTCTCTCATGTGATGGAATCCTCATATAGGAGGGGTAAGAGACAAGGAGCGGTTATCCTCATTCCTAAGTCTTCTCCCTTTATACTGTCAGAGCACTATTCTGATCCAGAAGGGAGACTAGCTATAGGAACAGTCCAGGGACAGTGGGTTACCATATGCAGTGTATACATTCCACCCAAGACTGATGTCTCAATGATCCAGAGACTATTAGATCACATACTTACGAGGCAACGTGGCGTCCTGGTGTTAGGTGGGGATCTCAATTGCCTTATGAGTCCTTCTCAGGACTCTTTGGCAGCCTGCCCATTGAGGCAAATCATGGAACAAAGACATCTATGCTGCTTATTGAAGGATATAGGCCTCGTCAATACCTGGCACCAGCTGAACCCCTCAATGAGAAAATTTATGTATTACTCACCAGCCCATAACCACTACTCTCAGCTAGACTATTTATTCATCAGCCAGGAGCATAAGATTTTAATCCATTTGGCAGATATAAAAAATATTCACCTATCAGATCATGCCCCAGTAGAACTTGAGCTTAATATAATCCCAGAAAGGAAATCCACACAGTGGAGAGTTAATCCCTCCCTGCTAAGGGACCCTGAATTTAGAGAACTACTACAGAATAAAATTCTAGAAATTATAGAAGACAATAAATCCCCCCAACCCCACCCCAAATATTATGGGACACTATAAAAGTGGTCCTCCGTGGATATATTATTGCTTATGCATCCCACAAAAGAAAACAGCGGGACCTCAAATTATCTAAACTTCAGCACAGGCTCCGAAAATTGGAGGACATGCACATGAGGGAGACAAAAGTGTTTTAACTCAACTAAACCAAACTAAAGAGGAGGTCCAATCCTTGTTGATAGTTCAAACAGAGCAGGCCCTCCTATGGCTTTACCAAAAATATTATAAAGTAGGAGCATGGGCCTCTCGATTACTGGTTTACAGATTACGTAGGCAGACCAATCAGGTCATGATTAATAAAATAAAAGACCCCAAAACCAATCAGCAAAAATACAATTCCCAACAACTATTAACAGTATTTAGGGAATACTATCACTCACTATATTCTAACCCCTCCCCACCAGCTAAACCACAAATCACCCAATTCCTGGAACAGAGTCATCTCCCTAGCTTTACACAATGCCAGAGGGATTATATAATATCCCTGATCACATCTACAGAATTACACAAAACCATCAAAAATTTGAAAAATGGGAAAAGTCCAGGCCTGGATGGCTATGGGACTGAATTTTATAAAGCAACTAGAGAACTAATCCAAACTCCATTACTACAGGCCTTTCAGGCAAGTCGTAATACTATATCAACCCCACCCTCATGGTGACAGTCAACAATTTCAGCTATTCTGAAAACTCACAAAAACCCTCACCTATGTGACTCCTACTGCCCTATTTTAGTCCTAAACCAAGACTACAAAATCTATACTAGCATTCTGGCCCACAGATTAGATAATATACTTCCCACCATTGTTCATCCCGACCAATCTGGATTTATCAAAACTAGACAGAGCACAGATAAAGTCAAACATAGAAATGTAGAATTTGATGGCAGATAAGGACCACTTGGCCCACCTAGTCTGCCATTTTCCTACCTAACAGATAAGCTGCAGATCCTAGTTAACCAATAGTCTACTTCCTCCTACCTCCCACTAGAATTGCCTTATGTCTGTCTCACGGATTCTTGAATTTCCCCACCTGTTTTTGACTCTACGGCCTCCTCAGGAAGGCCGTTCCATACATCTACAACCCTCTCTGTGAAGAAATACATCCTCACATTACCTCTGAGCCATCCAACCTCTATCATCAAATTGTGTCTTGTTCTTGCACATCTCTTTTTCTGAAAGATGCTACCCTCTTGGACTTTGTTGATTCCCTTGAGGTATTTGAAAGTTTCTATCATGTCCCCACCTCCCTTCCTTCCTTGCGGCTATGCATCTTAAGCTCCTTTAGTCTTTCTTCATATGTCTTCTGGTGCAGACCCTGCACCATTTTGGTTGCCTTCCTCTGGACAGCCTCAACCCTGTCTATATCTTTGCAGAGATGGGGTCTCCAGAACTGTACACAGTACTCCAGATGTGGTCTTACCAACTGTCTGTACAGAGGGCCAACAACGTCCTGTTTTCTACTGGTGATACCTCTCCCTATGCATCCCAGTATACCCCCAGCCCCTCTTACTGCCTTCTCACATTGATGGCCCACCTTTATGTCATCTGATATGACTACCCCCAGGTCCTTTTCCATTTTTGTTGTTGTCAGTATCTCACCCCCCATTGTGCACTCTTCCCCATGGTTTTTGTTTCCCAGGTGCATTACTTTGCACTTGTTTGCATTGAATCTAAGCTGCCATACATTTGACCATTCCTCCAACCTTGCCAAGTCCCTTTCCATCCCACCTTGCATATCAACCCTGTTGCAGATCTTTGTGTCATCTGCAAAGAGACATACTTTACCTTCCAGTCCCTCTGCAATGTCACTTATAAAGGGATTAAAAAGGACCGGCCCCAGTACTGAACCCTGCAGTACCCCATTAGTAACCCCTCTATCTTCACTGCGGACTCCAGTTACTATTACCTGCTGTGTCCTGTTGTCCAGCCAGTGTTTTACCCAGTCTACCACCCTGGGACCCGCTCCCAGGCTGGCAAAGTTGTTATTGTTTGTGTGGGACTGTGTCAAATGCCTTGCTATAGTCTAGGTAGGCCATGTCCACAGCCCCTCCCTGGTCTACTACTTTGGTCACTCAGCCAAAGAAATCAATTATATTTGTCTGACATGACCTTCCTGCTGTGGATCCATGCTGCATTGGGTCCTGTGCCCCACTGGCCTCTAGGTACTCAGCAATTCTTTCCTTCAGAAGTGATTCCATCATTTCCCCTACCACCAAGGTCAAACTGACAGGTCTGTAGTTTTCTGCCTCTGTCCTGATCCCACTTTTGTGAAGGGGAATCACATCTGCCCTCCTCCAGTCCTCAGGTACCACACCATCCTCCCATGTTTTATTAAAAAGGGTAGTCAGTGGTGTTACTAGTTCTTCCCGTAGTTCTTTTAGAATTCTGGGGTGAATCCCATCAGGCCCGATTGCTTTATCCACCTGCAGTTTTAAGAGTTCTTTCAGAACCCTTTCTTCTGTGAAAGGACTAATATCAACCCCCTATCCAGAGTGCTTCTATTGACTGGATTATGTATCTCCCCCTCCTTTTCCATTGTGAATACTGAGCAGAAGTATTCATTCAGTATCCCCTGCTTTTTCACTGTCGCTCTCTGTCCAACCACCTTCCTCTTTATTCAGCCTCAGTATCTCTGCCTTAGTCTTTCTTTGTTCTCTAATGTACCTATAAAAGGTTTTGTCCCCCTTCTTAACCAAGTTGGCTATCTTTTCCTCAGTTTGGGCCTTTGCTATTCTGATTACCTTCCCCGCTTCCTTCTGCTTTAACTGGTACAGTTCTCTGTCCTGTTTCTTCTGTGTTTCCTTATATTTCCTGAATGCTCTCTTTTTCTCCCTTACCTTTCCTGCCACTTCTTTTGAGAACCATAGTGTTTTCTTCTTTCATTTTGATTTGTTTATTTGCTTCACACAAAGGCTTGTTGCCTCTGTGATGGCGGTTTTGATGTTTCTCCATTGTTGCTTCACCCCACCTTCTTGCCGGTTTGCTAGTGCTTTTCTGAGGCACTTTCCCATTTTGACAAAATCAGCCCTCCTGAAGTCCAGTACCTTCACTTTTGTATGGCTTGACTCTACAGCTAAGTTTATCGTGAACCATACTGTTTGGTGGTTGCTTGTTCCCAGGTGGCTACCCAGTTCAAGATCGGAGTTCCTCTCTCTATCCCCATTTGAGAGTACCGGGTCTAAGATTGCTGCCTCCCTAGTGGGTTACAAAACTAGTTGTCTGAGGCATGGCTCCTGTAGGGCATTGAGAATGGTCCTGCTCTTAGATGTGCAGCAAAGGTGCTCCAGTTAACATCTGGCATATTCAGGTCCCCCATCAGCAATCTCTCCCCTTTCTTTGCCATCCCAAGGATGCCTTTGTATCATTTCCTTGTCCATTTCCTCCCCCTGAGATGGGGGTCTGTATACAATCCCTGTGCAGATTGTGGTGCCACTTCCAGTCTCCATGGTGACCCACAGTATACTTTTCCTTATTAGCCATTCCCTACATACAAAATCCCCACTTCTATTATTAAGTCTTGATGCGCAAAAATCATTCAATCATGTCTCA
Source organism: Neoceratodus forsteri (assembly GCA_016271365.2). Taxonomy (NCBI): domain Eukaryota; kingdom Metazoa; phylum Chordata; order Ceratodontiformes; family Ceratodontidae; genus Neoceratodus; species Neoceratodus forsteri. Next base: position 810,841,136 of record CM028129.1, on the reverse strand, counting down.
TGAGAATGTTTGTTCTCTACTCTGGATAAATTTGAATTCCCCCAGAGATTTCTTGATACCATCAGGGGAATCTATACTCTCCCTGAAGTAGTAGTCAAAATGAATGTCTCTCATTCAGAACAATTTCCTTTGCAGAGGGGAAACCGTCAGGGTTGCCTGCTATCCCCTTATTTATTTGCCTTATATGTAGGACCTATTGCCTAGTTCCTTAGACAGCGGTACAAACTGATGGGCTGTATTATAGAGGACACCCATCACAAGGTAGCATATTATGCAGATGACCTGCTTTTATAAATTACCAACCCCAAATCTTCTTTAGACACTTTAACCAGAATTCTACCACTCATTGAACAGCTCTCAGGCTATAACACTAATCAAGTTAAGTCAAAAGTGCTTGTAATAAATTATACCCCAATTATACCAAGCATTATGCAGACATTTCCTTTGAAATGGAACCGACCCTACTTAACTTATCTCGGTATCAAGATAACTTCCAGTCCCTCTTCCCTACTGACTTTAAATTATGACCCAGTCTTCCAAGAGATCCAGACAGACCTACATAGATGGTCACAATTACCCTTATCTACACTACCCAGAGTATAATCAATACAGATGAATGTTCTACCCTGGCTACTTTACATCATGCAAAATATCCCTCTACCCCCTCACCATGAGGAACTACATAAGTTGGTGAAAGCTATCAATAAATTCCTGTGGAGCAATAAAACACCCTGGGTAGCCCTGTCTAGGCTCCATTTGCCAAAGGAAAGGGGGGTCTGGCACTTCCAGACTTAAGTAAGTACCTAACAGCTACAGTACTAACCTATGTGGCTAAATGGCTCCTCCCTGCAAATCAGTTTCCAATCTGGACACAGCTAGAAAGCAGCCTGATGGACACTCCCCTGAGCAGAGATCAAATTTACCACCCCACACCCCTGCAGAGAGAAGACCGAGTTTCGGTATTTACCAGAGCTGTTCTTCAATATTGGAGGTGGCTTCTCAGGACTAAGGAATATCGTCCCTTAGCAAAGTGGATGGCACTCCTAGTCAGAGACCCTAACTTTTTGCCAGGTGTTCTGGACCACATCTTTCACTCCTTGCGAAAGAGGGGGTTAGCCCATTCATTCCAATTTTCCTAGGATGGCGTATTTAAAGCATGCTAGCAGCTACAAGGGGAATATTTGTTACCCAATCAAGATTTGTTTCGCTATCTATAAATCAGACATTACCTAACTTCTGTATTGGGACTCACTATTCTAGAACCACAAACATTCCCTTTAGTTACCCTGCTACCTCAACTGTCCTCCCTTGATGCCTAGCAACATCTCATCTCCCATTTCTACAAGGTGCTACAGCAGACCTCAAATCAAGCCATCAAACTTACTCAGGCACAATGGGAATCTGATCTGTGGATAGTCCTTGGGACTACTGAGTGGTTGAGGTTATGGCGTATTCAGCATAAAACCACCTGCTCCTATACATGGCTGGAATTTTCTTGGAAAATAGTAGCCCATTTCATTAGAACTCCTCAGATCACTGCTAAATTTGCAGGAGGCGGGGATTCCTCCTGTTGGAGAGGCTATGGAATATCTCTAGCCACCCACACTCATATACTATGGTCATGTGTAACACTGTATGATTTCTGGGGCTTGGTTAACCAACAAGTCAAGGAACTCTTCCCATCTTTGGGAGACATTATCCCACAAACCTTCCTTTTACTTCACTACCCGAATAATTTTCGGGATAAACATGCGATTTACTTATTAAATATTTTATTAAGGGTAGCCCATAAAATGATAACTAGACTGTGGTTGACACCTAATCCCCTCTTATCTCCAGCTGGGAATATCTTATCTATAAAATATATAAAATGGAAAACATGGCAGCTCATCTTCAAAACACTTCACCACTACTCCTTAAAAGATGGTCCAGGTGGTTCCTCCATATGTCCTCTCATTGTCCGGAATTTGTTCCTTAGATCTAGAATGTGAGCCATCCGAGTGGGTCCAGGTCCAGATACCTAGAAATATCCTTTAATGGCATACACTTACCAGATACCCCTTCAAGTTGAGTAACCCCGCTAGGATGTAAAGTATCCCCCTTTTTTTTTCTCTAACTATAGCAAGCTGGAGAGCAAGTAAGCCCAACAGTATGACCAATACTGGATTCATCCATATAATTGAGCCTCCTCCCTGCATCCCATAGTACTAGATCTGTCTATTTAATACACTGGATGATGCCTGCAGATTATTCAGCCTCCAATTGCAGATCTATTATTTTTCTTTACTTTTCTTTTTTTTCAACAATTAATAGACTATTGTGCATTGAAATGTATTCATCCTGTACATTGAAAATATGTAGTATATGTATGTCCTGATGTCCTATAAACTTATAATAAAAAGAAAGTTTTAAAAAAATTAAAATGGACAATGAAAGTAAAGGGGCTCCACTGTCTCAGGAAGTGCTGTGCATAATGATCTTGGATGATACCACTCCTCCTAACCTTTATGTTTTAAATTGTCCTTTATATTTACCCTCCCATGATTACTAAGCCATAAGATGTCCCGCATTTGTTCAGGAACATGGTTGTTTGTTAACATTCTTCCCATATATGCATGTTCTCGTACTGACCTAGTTCCAAAGTGAGGTATCTCTAAGAAAAAGTTATTTAAAACAATATTATAAAACCCTTTCCTAGGAACTGAAAACACCTGTTGTTCTGAAACAAGCCATAGTTTTAATTTCCCAAAACAGTCTTGAAAGTAAACTGGCAATCCTTGTAAAGATTTTTGTCTTGCCATGGGTGCATTAGGGGGCCATGCCTCTAGCCAGGGGTGCACCTGATCCTGTACCCATGAAGTCTGCAGCTAAAAGCAGAGGCTGAAGCTTACTATAAACAAACATACTATGGAAGAATCATACTGGGTTGATCATAGCCAGGCCACCTTTTTTCTTATCCAAATATGTAATCTCACTTTTAATGGGGTTTAGCCTGCTGTCCCAAAAGCAGGTAAAAAAATAACCATATAATGTGGTTTCAAGCCATTCCGGGGGTGGAAAATACATACTTAAATGTAAAAACATTGTTAATAAATATGTTTTAATCATGTAAATTCATTTTAACTTGGACATGTGCCATCAATTCCACTGCTTTACTTTCCATGAGGTCCTTTGTAACAACAAATCCCAATTATAGAACCCCACATCTCCCGGTCCAAAATAAACATCCCAAATTTTGCAATATAAAGAGGTGATAGGGATCCCCATAATAGACTCCACCTGATATGGCAAATTCCCAATACATATACAGCTACTTTTTTTGAAAATTAATGAGATCTGGTGCATTTAGAAAAATCTTGTAAAAGGGATTCCGCCTGTTTAGCTGAATCCCTGTCAGCTATCATTAAACAAAGATCATCACATAAGCTGCAGTCTTAATCTCTATGTCTTTGCTATGGATCAAAAGCCCCACTATTAGTTGAGAAGCATTTATTTGTTGTAAGAGTGGGCCTAGTTACAATATATACAAAATGGGTCTGGGACTTAGAGGGCACCCCTGCTAAACCCCTTGTTCAAATTTGCACTCCATCCCTAGCCAACCCTTCATTCGACGTTGCACTCCATCCCTATCCAACTCCTTGTTTGACTTTGCACTTTATCCCTATCCAACCCCTTGTTCGATTTTGCACTCCATCCTTATCCAATCCCTTTCTTGAGTTTGCACTCCATCGCTATCCAACCATTTAGGTATGAGGCACTTTTTGCCTTACTAAAGCACAGTTGTATCCATGAAATAAATTCAATCAGGAAGCCATAGACCTGCAAGCACTGCCACTAATAATAGTGAGAAACCCTGACTAATACTTTCTACTGGTCCATGTTCAACAAAACCCCCAAATGTTCATCTGTGTTGTCCCTTTTCATAATCTCCTGTAATAAAATTAAGGTATCCACAATTTTCTGTCTTTGAACCCCACAAGTTTGTGATGGGTGTCTCACATGGTGTAAAGCCTTGGCCAATCTTATACTCAGCAATTTTAAAAAGATCTTAAAATCAGAATTTAATAAAGTAATGGGTCTCCAATTTTAAAGTGATTGTCTATCCCCAGATTTACAAAGAAGAATGACAAGACCTGGATACATACTTTCTGGCAGAGCTGGACCATGCAAAAAGTCATTAAAAAGGATTACCATCTCTTCCTTGAGTGCAAAGAAAATAATACAATAAACGTCATATGGCATACCATCCACCCCTAGAACTTTATCATGTGGCAAAACCTGTATTATGGACTCCAGTTCTTACTCTGTTGTGGGCCTAACCAACTCATGAACAGCATATTGTGGAAGATGTCCTACTGGACACTTTTTCAACCAGCACTCAGTGTCAATATGTGGTATGTCAGATTTGCTAAACATAGAAGTAATGACATTTTCAACTTCAGACATCATTTCCACCTGACTATGAACAATGTCGCCTTCTTGGGTCATTAATGACTGCACAAATTTTGCCTGTCATTGGAAAGCACAGTTTTCAAAAGGGTTCACATCTGCTTGGGAACCCTTCTTACCAAATCTTTGTTTTTTTTTTTCCAACATCTTCATTTGATCATATTACATGTGACTCATTTCTGTTTTAACTGCTGCTAGTTGGTCTGAACAAACATCTTCTCCCATATTCTGTGCTGATAAAAGATTATAAAATTTGGCACAGAGTTCTGCATATTTAATATGTTCTCTTCCCCTCTTTTTCCCTATTACCTGGAATATTCCAGTTTCTTCTTTTGTATCCTCCCACCGTTCCAGGTGAGAGTCATATAGAAAAAAGACTGATTGTCTAGCCTTCAGCAACCAGGGAAATTTCCATTAAACTATAATTCAATCTCCAGTAGCCTCTGCTTGTTGCTGTTTCTTAACAGTTAGAAATTATTACCCTTAAAAGCCCATGGTCTGAAGATGCCACCAAGACAACTGCACTTTCCTGAATTATTAAAGAGGGGAATAAAAAACAATAGTCTATTCTAGTAGACAAGTTACCTTTAAAGAAGGTATAGTTAACCTTAGAGTCTCTGTTTTCAAAAACATCATGCAAGCCTGTCTGAGGGATAAGCTGGTTTAGGAAAGAGGCATGACAAAAGATTTTCTGTGTTTTTTAGACTTCTATCAGATGTAGAACAGCTGCAATTAAAGTCCCCCCCCCAAGCAGGATGTGCTTAGAGGTACGTGAATACAGCTGTACCAACTTCATTAAATCTATTCTCTGTGCCCGAATTGGGGGGGGCACAGATATTGATCAAATGAAACTCAACAGCCAGAGAATCCACATCCAAAAGTAAAGCCTTTCCAGGGCAAATATCTACCAAGCGGAGTATTTTAAAGATGTTGTTATTAATACAAATTCCTACTCCGCTGCATAAGTCATCCCCAATAGACCAATAAGACCTCCCACCACCCCCAAGCATCACTAGCAACTTATATGTCCTGTGCAGAATGAAGTCTGGTGTCTTGCAAAAACACAATGTCATAAAATGTTTCCTGATAAAGAAAAAGTAGCTAATCTTTTCTTTTCAGATATGATACGGTTCACTTTGAGGGAGGCTAAGGCCAGATTATAAAATGGGGGCACTTATGAGTCAAGATAAAATGATTAAATGCTGTTTTTTTGCAAGCCCTGGATTCCATCTATTCTCTTTGGCTTTCCTGTAACAGAAAGTTTTTTCTTTAACATCCAAGGGGGGATTTTCTGAATCAGAAATAGTATCCTTCTGTGAGAAGGGTATGGAAACAGAATTGGAGTCTTCCTCAAGCTCCATGCCATCCTGTTTTAAGGCGATGAATTTGTTCTGTATGGGTACCTCCTCCTGCTGAGGGTCTCCTTTTTGCTGAGCAGGAGCCAATCATTTTTCTTCATTGAGTGAAAGATGTCACTGTCTTGTACAGGCAAGGTGGGGGGGTGGCATATCCCTTTGGGTCTGGATCAAAGTAATAGGTGCAGTGGGTTCCTCAGTGGAACTGTCTGTTAGAGCTGGACTGGATGAAGGGGCGGATTTGCACTGCTGCAGTGAGGGGTTGCCTTCTGTGGGGTGGTTGCCTGTAAGATTTCAAGCTGTTTACAGATTTGTTAACATTGTAGTCCTGTACTCCATACAGTAATCAGAGTTTTCAGTGTTTTGTGAGGCCCAGGGACATTCAGAGAATGTGTGTCCTTTCGCCTCATAAAGATTGCACTTCAACACCATTCTTCAAAAAAAGCCAGAATGGCCAGTCTCCCCACATTGATTACATATCAAGACATCACATTGATTACTGAGGTGTCTTGGGGAGTGATAATTGTAACAATGTGACTGACCTGGATAAAATATAAAATCCGTGTCCTGTTCAAGGAAAAAGCAGTTGTGAAAATAAATGAGACCATTATCTGTTTGTTCAAAGGTGACTTTTATGTGCCCCTCCCCATTCCAGAAACCCTCGGTATCAATGCTAGGATCTGGGTTCCCCATCATTTTACATTTTTTCTCCAACCAATATAAAATGTCTGTTATGTTTACCCCTCATTGTGGAATAAGACTGCAATGATTTTCATAGGGCTTTTAGTCAGGGATATGGCCTGAAATGGCACCCAGAGGGGGTTGTTTTGAGAACCACATACTTGGACCAAAATCTGTTGATCAGTTTAGGGGATTGAAAGCTCACATCAAAGGAACTTTCCCCAGATACATGGCTAAATGTGTAGACCTCAGCTGAAGTAAAGTCCAAGGATCTCTTGATTAATTCCCTGCCAACATAAAATCTGTCCAGCATGACTTTCAACCCCCCCATGTATCGCAAACGTACTGTGTTCCATCTTCTAGCCAGTTCCACTGGCTTATGGACCAGACTAACATATGTTGGAGAAGCACTAGAGTTAGTTTAAGAAGCAGGAGTCTCAGTACTCTTAGGGTGCCCTTCTGCATTAGTGGCCTCCCTTTGTCTCCAGTTATGCCCCAATTCGTCCATGGTGGGATATCTGTGGGAATCCTCATTGGTGAATCATAAAAAAACTCTGGTTGAGATGGGGGGGAGGGGACTCCGTGGAAGAGGTGGTGGAATCTCCCCCAACCCCAAGTCCTGGATTACTGGACAGTCTTGTATTGATTGGGTATTGCCAGACAGCTCTGGTACACTTAATGCAGTCTTTGAGGTGGTTCCTGGAATTGGAATTGAGGGGTCAGTTATGCAAGCACCCTCATTAGTATGTGCCCAGTCAGCTGCCCATAATGCCGTCTTTGACAACCATTGCCCAACTGTGTCCAGTGTTTTTTGTTACAATTGCCTTTCCAGATCCTCCAGGGACCATTTTCCTGCCTGAAATGTGAACATTTTCACCATAGTAGAGGAAACCGCTTCTGGTGAACTTCCTGATGTGCACTTGTGTTTTTTGTCCTGTTCAAGCTTCCTTCTTGCCTCGTAGTATGATGTTTCTGTATCTTGAAGCTGGGCTTAGATTACTTTGTGTTTCTCCTCAAGAGCTTTCTGTAAGTCATAGTCTGCTGCTAGAAATTCTGTTTCCAACATTGAATTTGTGATAGCCTCAATAACTGCATCTGTGGCGTGACCCTCCATCTGATCTTTGGTGACTACAGCACCATGCATTGCTGCTGCTCCTGCAGCCATCCCACCTCTGTCCTCCTCACTGTCCAAGTCAGCACTGGGCTCCACCATGGAAATGGGTCACAGTGACCCCTACAAAGTGTAGGGAAATTTCCCTGGTGTCCTGGTCAGATTTCCCCCATTCACTAAAACTATCACCAACAGCTTAATCTGGTTCAATTTCATTTGGTTACTATCTGTACTCCTCCCTTGGGTCACCCCTGAAAAGGGATTTCTAGTCTCAGTGGGCTTACCCGGTCAACAAATTCAATAAATAAATAAATTGTAGTACTGATGGATGCAGAGCAATGCTCCCCATGTAGGGGCAGTGGGATGAAGGGGTGGATTGCTCCCCATGTACAGAGCTGATTTGACGTGGGAGGAAAGCTCCCCATGTGTGGAGGTTAAATGGAGGGGGAGGACTGCTCCCTATGTGCTGGAGGTGGGATGCAGTGGAAGAAGTGCTCTCCATGTGGGGGAGGTGAACTGTAGTGGGAGAAGCACTTGGGTGGTAAGGGGATCAGTGCTCACAATGTATAGAGGTGGGATGGAGGTGGAACAATGATACCTAGATGTGGAGATGGAATGGAGGGAAGAATTATCTTCATGTTCAAGTTTATTATGAAAGGATAACATCTATTGAGCAAGCTCATTTGCAAGGAAGTCCCTTGTACAAGCAATGATAAAGACAATACATGATGTGAGATACAAAAAGTAAGGACACATACTATAAATTAAAACAAAGCTATTTTATTTACATTAGTATATACAATAGATAGATAAGCTAGCTAGAAATTTATTTATAAAAGCACCCATTTCCTGGGACTCTGGGCACTGTACAATACAAACAGCAAACAACAATATAAAATCATATGCTAAAAAATGTATGTAAAATTCAACTAGGAGCAGATTTAAAATGCATCTATCTATCCTACTAACATCAAACAATTAATCAATAAAAGCTTAAAGAAACAGGTAAGTTTTTAGGCCCTTCTTACAGGCTTCTACTGAAGGAGCCTCCTTTAAATAGACAGGAAAAGGAGTTCCACAGGGTAGTCATGGACACTGAGAATGCCCTGTCCTTGGAATGCCGAAACCTAACCCTGGGAACTCCAAGGATGCCTCCCCTGGCAGAATACATACAATGTTGAACTTTAAGAAAGTGTTAAAAACTTATCTGTTCCAGCAGGCTTTTAATGACTGATTGGTTTTAATGGGATGGGTAGAGTTTTAATGTGTGTTTAAGTTGCTGCTTTTATATATTTGTTATTGAATTGCTTGTGCAACATCCAGAGTCTTTGGAAATGGGTGCTTTATAAATAAAATATCTATCTATCTATGATTACGTATGATATATGCCCATCATGTGGAAGAGGGCTGGAGAAAGAGAATTGCTCCCCATATGCAAAGAAGGCATGGAGGGGGAGGAGTGCTCTCTATCTGAAAATGTGTAATGGAGGGAGAGGAGTGCTCCCCATGTGTGGAGGTGGGATGGGGGGAACAGTCACTTAGGGGCCACCATCCTAGACTCCACTCCAGCCTGTGTGTGAAACTGTTTGAAATGGGGACAGTTTATGATGGTGCAGATGTGCAACCCATATCTCTTCTCTGGCTGCCGTAAAGTACTGGGTTGATAGATGGAGGTGGAAGAGGGGGCACCAATCATGCAGGAGCACTCACTGTATCCTGCCCCCTTCCACCCAGCAGAGTGGGAACAGTTGTGGAGGGGCAGATACAGGATCCACATTATTATATCTCAGTACCTCAGATTGCTCTCAATGGGCAGAGCACATTAGATGGGACATCCTCTGGCTGAAGCAGAGTGTTCTGCAAGTGTAGAGGTGTGAAATAGGACCAGGAACTGCCAGTCACCCAAAACCCACTTCAACCTTCATGCTAGCCCTGGTGGAGCAGGAACGGATATGAAGGGGCAGATGTGCAGCTTGCATCTCTATTCATTGCTGCTGCAGGGTGCTACTCATATGTGGAGGTGGGATGGGGATGTGGCATCACTCTCCCAGAGCCACCTGCCTGGAGCCCACCCAATGCCAGTTCCAGCTGTCATGGAACTCAGATGGGTGAAGATGGATATATGTGTGAACCATATCTGTCATTGGCTCCTGCAGAGTGCTCCTCACGTGCAGGAGCTGGAATGGAAGGAGAAAATACTTGATATGTGCAGGGTGTAGAATGGTGTGTTGGGTGCCAATGGTATTGGACCACCCAGTGGATCAGGACCACAGCTACATTTCCATCCACCTGGAGTCCACCAGGCTAGACAGAAACAGGTGTGGTGTGGCAAATGAGCAACTCACATTTCTGTCTCTGGCTGGGGCAGCCAATGTGCAGTGGAGGGACAGTTGTGGAGGGGCACCAATCATTAACTTCTTCCAGGCCACAATCCACTCTTTGCCTTGGGCTGCCCACCTGGAGGTCACCTTGTCACTGTATCAACCTGTGTGGAGTGGAATGGGTGTGGAGGGAAGATGAGTAACCTACATCAGTCTCTGGCTACTGCAGATTGCTCCATATGTGCTGATGTGAACTGGGCATGTAGGGGGCAGCAACTGCCCAGGGGTTCCCATCCACTTCCCACCCTATACTGTGCTAGTCATTGTGAAGGGGCAAATATGTGACCCACATATTTATCTCTGTCTCTGTCTGGGTGGTCCTCTTGTGCAGTGGTGAAATAGATGCACCAGGTTTGTTTTACACTGTGTCTCTCATTGTCTCTCTCTCTCTCTCTCTCTCGGACCTCCACTCCCCATGGTGAAAGGAAAACTCTGCAGCACTGCTCTCTGTCCTGTTATGGCACTCTTGCTGCCACTTTCTCTGCCTCTTTGTATGAGCTGTCTGTTTCCACTGGGCTTCAGAAAGACAAACAGAGAATCAGACCAAGAGCAAGGTGCTAGAAGAGTGAGTGGCAATAAAATGGATGGCAACCAAGCTCAGGTGCAAACTGAACTCCACTTCTCTGTTTTAAGGGGAGGTTGACACTGTCTCTGACTGGAACAGATTGGACCTGCACGTATATGCCACACTGGAAGTGGCTCTCGCTGTTGCTGTGTCAGTCTTGGGAGTGGGGTGGAGGGAGTAGACACTGCTAGGGGAAGGCCACCCATTGAAATGAAGGTTTATTCAGTTGCAGATCTGGGAGCCACTGGTCATAGTGGTTATGGTCACTACATTGCACTGTCCTCAATTTCACACTGCCAAGGTGGTGCTGCAATAGTGACAGCCTGTCACCTGGTGATCACTCTCATTCTGCTTACTCACCTCATCTCAGCATGTTGTTGTCACTGTTTGGGGGCTCTTTCTCCGCTGTGTCCCTTACACTGGTGCCACTCACCACCTCTTTTGATCCTGCTCTCTCTTTTAGGGAGGGGTGCTACTCCCTCTCCTTCTTGGTGTTTGCCCCTGTAGCAGGTGTTTGTCTCTTTCTCTCTCTCCCCCCGCAGTCCAGGGTTAAGCTACAGCTCTGCAGACAATGCTGCCTCACTTCTCAGCACTCTTGGACTGATTTGTGGGGTGGGTCAGTGGGTACCATCTCAGAGAGCAATGCTCAGGCTGGGCATTGTGGCACAGATGAAGCACCACAGAGAGAGGAGCTCAGGGACAAGAACACACACTTTCACTCACACAGAGACACAAACAATTTCAATGCAGACGTCTGTCAGGGGAAGAATAAATTACATTTATTTGTTCTTTACTGCTAGGAATGTTTACTGCTTATGGCACAAAGAGAGGGGGATGCAGTGTATGGCTGGGTATCCAGACATCTGCATGGTGGGTGAGAAGACAAATCGTAAGATCAATAAGGGCATGAAAGAAAGGAATGAAGCACTCTAATTGCAGCTCTTCATTTTATTTCAACTAGAGAATGGCTTCTAGCTGTGAAACTGTGACTAGTGTCACAGTCAGGTTGCATGCTCATTGGTCTGTCAGGGACAAGCCCACTGTAAATTGCTGTGTATTGGACTCATCCCTGACACATCGCTGAAATTTCATTCTACCACAAGATGTTTCTTGAGCACGTGCAAGGAAACATAAAAAACTATAAAGAATTTAGATTAGAGACTACCCTTATTTGAAAGGCCTTTTTGTTCTAAACACAATAATGAAAAATAATACACTTCGAGCACAGAAATCCAGGGGCAGAGTACAAATGAGTGGAGTGGTACTGACAACATTAAGAAAGCACACATTAAAAAAGAGCTTTTACATACAGTTGATTACTATTTAACAATATTATGCATCTATGGCTGACACTGTATATCTGATGCAAATCCATAGTCATGTTCCTCACTTGAAGTAAAGGGGGGGTAGAGGCCATAACTGACTCCTTGTTTTTGTGTTAAAGGGGTAAATTTCTTTACAGCAAAACAAGAAAAGGCATAATTTCTAAAATGTGCAGACAAGCATAGGGACCACATTTTTCCAGAGCATGCTACCACCGGCAGCTACCACTTCAAGACTGCTACTACCCCCACCTAATACAATCAGGGGAAAACCAGAAGTAGTCTACCAGCACTGAGACCAATATGGTTAAGGCACATTTGCCAGAAATTACTGCTTAGAAAAGAATGAGAAAGTGACTGTGATGATGACTTGTATGGCTGCATGGGCCAAGCGCCACAGATGTTATGCCATCATCAGATTTGTTTAAGAGCACTGTGGAAGCACGTAACCGGGCTGCTGTCTGGTGTGCTGCCACAATATTCTGACATAGTTTCCAGTGATTCTGTTTATGCAGCCCTTTGCCTCCATGGGCTGCATAAACATATCCACTTCCCGATGCACTACTTTTCTATTCTGCAACTGCAGCAGTGATAGCCACCATGTGCAACATGGTGACGCTGACTTAAACTGCACATGCATGACTATCATGCATACATAGTTATGACAGCACTGCCATGTTCAGCAGGGCTGACTACAGGGCAAACTGCACATGTGCAAGTATCATGCATTGGCAGTACTATAATCACTGCAGTATTACTTACAGCTGCAGCAAAAGCACAACATATTCTTTTCCATGCTCTTACCACTCCTAAAAGCTCTCCACAACCGTCCCATTGGCACTGAGGGTTGAGGCACTGGACGCCACACCTCACGCCATGCCAGCGACCCGGGTTCGGGGAGCCCAGGGTCAGCAGGGGAGGGAGAGGATTGAGCATCTGGAGGACAGCTCGACTCTCCCTGGGAGGGATCCTGGGGCTGCTCGGTGCCCTCGCGACCCCCGATGGAGTTCAGGAGTACAGCAGGGATCACCAGCCAGATGAAGGGGTGGGTGTGCGGCAGAGGTCAGCAGGCAGCCTTGCACGGATGTCATGGCACCCTGCACTCCTGGGGGAAAATATAACAGAAAATCCTGACAGGGGGTAGGCAATGGCACATCTGTCCACCCAGCCACACTCCACTGCTGGTCATCCTCCATTCCTGGGCTGAGCCTAACCAGGCCTGAATTAAGAGATAGAGCGCCTTGGGTGGATAGGGTGGCCCTACCTCAGGGGTCTCAGAGATGGGGTGATAGCCAGGTTGGTGCCAGGAATCCGTAGGCCTCTCAAGCATGGAGGTAGAGCAGGGTGAAGTGGAGGATGCCCGAGAGAGTTCCCCGGGTTGGTGCTAAAATAGAGTTAAAAAAAAAAGGCTCTCCACAGCCACATCAGGTCTGACCAGACTTGTTTAATTGGAAGAGACAGGGGTGTTTGCTTCTACCTTCAGCAACTTAAAACCTTCCATAAATGTGGAGCACATAAACACCTTAGTTCGGTATTTGATGTAGACAGATACAGTAGTTGCCTGGTTGTTTGAGCGTGAACTGTCTAAATCCATTTAAATGTAATATATTTGAGGAGCAGGGGTACTCCTTCAGGAAGTATCCATGAGCATCACATAATAGAAGTGATGGCCTAAATCAAGAAGATATGATTTATAAAGGGCAGATGAAGGGAGTTAAATGAAGTAAGAGAAAAGACGATGGTGAATTAAACTAATATGCAACATGAAACACATACAGAGGGTCAGGTGAAGGGAGGGAATGAAACCAAAGAACAAGATCAAATACAACAGGCTAGGGGGCAGCAAAGAATACAGCTGGCAGTACATGACCAGGAAGATACAAAAACAGTAGCATCTTTCCATGAACCAGTCGAGGTACAGGATAACAATTAAGAGAAGGGGGCGGTTTATCAGAAGGAGCAACACACAGTAGTTCAGAAGGACCTTAGTATTCCAGAAGAGATAGCAACATAAGAATTGCAAGATATACAGACACTAGAAAGCATGCTTCTGCACTCCATTCACAGGACAGAAAGACAATAGAAATTTCCATCAAGAAGAAAAGGCAGAGGAAATTTAAAAGGAAAACTAATCCACCCCTATAAAATAAATAATATATATACAACTTTGTTGGGGAGGAAAACTGGGGGATCAGATAAAGAGGAAGATAGAGACTCCAAGGTATCTATAACATCTTCCCAACATGGATTCTCTTCTGATGATTCACAAACAGAACTGTCAGCAAAAAGGGCAAAGGGGCATACAAGGTCACTGACTAGGAGGCATTTAGTTTTGGCAGTTTAATAGAATTTAATCATGAGCATCAGCCAGTTTATTGCACCACTTACCTTAAATGTGAACAGCATTAAAATGTACAAACAAAGGATATCTATGTTATCTCTTTTAAATACATTACCTGGCAACATTTTTTATTACAAGACACTAGGATTAAAACTTTGCATGAACTGAATACAGTCAAAAAAGCCTGGGTGCAAGGCTTGTCCTTTTGGTCACAAAGCCCAGAAGAGTGTAATGGGGTCAGTATCTTATTCAGGAGTACAATGTTTGAACTGCAAAACATAGTGGACATTCTACCAGTAAGAGCTTTAATGCTCGATGTAACTTTAGTTATTAAGTTGCGAATAATTAATGTTTATGCCCCCCAATCAAGAGGAGCCAAAATATAAGTATTTTAAGAGGTCAGACCATTCTTACATACTGTAAATTAGTCATTTTAGGGGGAATTTCAATTGTGGATTAGCTACCATAGACAGAAGTGGGATAATGAAGAAACTTTTTTTGTGATTCTACATATCTAAAAAACATGATATAGGTTGTTGATCTGTAGGGCAGTTATCTTTCTATACATAAATCACCAAGTTCCACTTTTACTAAGGAAAGGTTAGCTACAAGAATAGATTTTTTTGTTTATTTCTAAACAGCTGAAAGTGACAATGGCAAAAACAATTCTAGACAAAACCAAGGACCACATGGCTGTATTAAGTAACTGTACTTTAGAGGTCTCTTCTTGCGAACTATGTAAAATGTCTTGGAGGTTAAATGTTCACATGTTAAATGATATGGAAATACAAGATAAATGGATAGATTTGTTTTTAACACAATGGACAGTGTTGGTTTCATACAAAGATTTTGGGAGATAGTGGGAAGATATAACACAAGACTAAGTGATTTTTTCCAGAAGATGGCTAGAAAAACTGGGATTACTAACTACATGCATTATTTACAGCTTAGTTCACAACTTTATAAACTCATTTCAAGTATTTAAGAAATAAATGTAAATCTGTCCTCTCAAATTGAGAATATTATTTATTATGTACTGTATTTATTTATTTGAGTTTTGGTAACCAGGTAATTCCACTGAGACAATTACAGTCCCCTTTTCAGGGTTGACCTGGGGTTGCAACAAGCAATACAAAACAGTGCAAAAAAACAGGAAAACAAATCAAGATAGCAAAAATTGACATACAGCATGAAAAAGCATAAATATTAATGTAAGTATGACAAAGCATAATAAAGGTATATACACTTCAATAAAATCATAGATGCAAGGCTTAGAAAATTGAGACTATAGGCTATGGACCTAATTGTTGAAAGATAAATTATAGGTACTGGAAGTAAACAAGAATGAAAGCAATTTCAATATGACTGAGTAAAAACATTAGAAGAAGAAATAAAATTTGGAACACAGTGCAAAAAGCAAGCACTGGGCAGTTTTAAAGCAAGCCAGGGCAGAGTGAATAATAGACTGTTTACAGGTCTATATGACTGAAGTGAGTCCCCTAAGTACCAACTGTGAAGACATGTTGAGTATGGGAACTGAGAATGTTAGACTAATTGTTAATTCTACACCAGACCATAGCACTGGGATACCACAGCTACAAATTCTGAATATACCTGAAGATGTTAAAAATCAGCTGGTACAACGTATTACACTTAAAGAAGTGAATGAAGCCATTAAGAGCCTAAACAATAATGTTGCCCCAGGAAACAATGGACTGTCATCTGAATCCTATAAAACCTTTGCTAAATATTGAGCTCCTACCTTACAAATATTATACAATCAGATTTTGAATATAGCATGCCCACCACAATTGTTAATATTATTTTTTAGCATAAGAAAGCAGGTAAACAGTTCTTGAAAAATTGGAGACCACTCTCTTTGTTGAACACTGACCAGAACATATTATCAAAAATATTAGTACAAAGATTACCAAAAATGGCAAATATTAGTTCATCAGAACAAACTTTTGCAGTTCCAAATAGGAAAATCCCCCCCAGAAAGTGATAATTTTACATGAGCTTTTTGAGAAAGGAAATGAAGGACTCTGTAGCAGTTACATGTTGTCCATAGACCAAGAAATATACATTTGATGAGGCTGACAAGTATTTATTTGTGGTATTACAGATATATGGGATATAGAACAGTTTTATACGTTGGATAAAAAAAGAAGTATTCAAATGCGGTTATGATACCTTTTGTTAATTCATTATTGAGAGAACTCATTCCAGTGAAAAGAGGGGTTTGACAAGGCTGCTGATTAAGCCCATTACTGTACATCTTTGCGCTAGATCCATTACTCAGAATGATTCAAAACAATCAGTATATTACAGGGATATAGATTTCATCAAATTCAGTTGCAATTAAAATTGTGGCTTATGCAGATAACCTCTGTACTATAATACAGGATGTTGCATCAGGGGAAGAAGTGAAAAGAGCAATAGAACATTTTTCTAGTATATCTGGATCGAGAATACATAATAATAAAAGTACAGCAATACCTATAGGGGCTTCTACACCACTTTTGAGTATGAAAATAGCATGTATTAAGATATGTAGGGACCCAGTCAAAATATTAGGGATTTATTTTAACCATGTGGAAGTAGAGACGTATAACTGAAAATAATGTCTTTTAACTGAAAAAAAGAAATTAGGGATATGAAAATCAAGAACACTGTCCAAACATAAAAGGGTATTTTTGATAAAGATAGTATTGTTACTCTGTTGTATTTTCTTAACTATATTTACCCACCCCCAATAATAGTGAAAACTAGACTATATACTGTAGCATTTCTTTCAGGGACTTTAGGGGGTTTAGATTAAATACCATTTAAAGGAATTTTACGTAAATCAGAAGCACTGGGTTTGGTGAACAGGATTAATCTGGTAGTCTTTTTATATACTATGTTCTTTTACAGTAATCTAGTCACACCATTAAACAAACTAAACAATTAGGGGTAGATATGATAAGTGATTTGCTGATACTGCCTTTCCTTGACTGGGAGATAGGGAACATAAAGTGTTTAAGAAAAGAATAGGGATCAGTTCTTGGGCCAGTCCTGTTCAATTTCTTCATCAGTGAAAAAAAAGCAAAGAGATTGAGGGGAAGGTATGCCTCTTTGCAGATGACACAAAGACCTGCAACAGGGTAGACACTCAGAGAGGGGTGGGAAGATGAGGAAGGACCTAGCTAAACTGAAAGAGTAGTCAAGAGTGTGGCAGCTGAGATTCAATGTGAAGAATTACAAGATCATGCACATAGGGCACAGGAACCCAGGGGAGAACTACATGATAGGAGGGGAATTACTGTCAGTCACCAAACAGGAAAGCGATCTGGGAGTGATCATATCCAATGACCTGAAGGTGGCCAAACAATGTGCCAAGGCAGTGGGGAAAGCTAGTGGGATGCTGGGGTACATATGGATAGGTATCACCAGCAGAAGAAAAGAGGTGGTGATGCCACTGTACAGGTAACTGGTGAGGCCTCATTTGGAGTACTGTGTCCAGTTCTGAAGGCTGCATCTCTTAAAGGACATTGAGAAGATGGAGACAGTTCATGGACAGGCAACATAAATTGTGAACAGTCTGCACCAAGTGACATATGAGGAGAGATTGGAGACACTCAATATGTACACCCTAGAAGGGAGAGAGGAGACACAATAGAGACCTTCAAGTACCTGAAGGGAATACATAAGGTTCAGCAGGACAGTATCCTTAAGAAAATGAGGAGCTTTAGAACTAGAGGGCATGACATGAGATTGTAAAGGGGGAGGTTAAAGGATAACATGAGAAAGTACTTCTTTATGGAAAGGGTGGTGGAGGCATGGAACAGCCTCCTAGCAGAGGTGGTGAGGGCAAAGTCAGTGGGGGAATTAAAAACTGCATGGGATAAATACAGGGGTACCTTATCAAGGTAAATGAAGTAATTGTCATAGATATAATAGAGTCTGTAGCATTTTGTTTTTCAGCAGGTAGGGAAATAGAGCAGACTAGATGGCCAATTGGTCCATATCTGCTGTCAAATACTATGTTTCTATGATCATTTTCTTCCAAGATACATAAAACAGATGTTCCCTAAAATATAACAGAATTTGAAGAATAAAGACTATCTTACAAAAACAAGACAAAGGTTGTATGCTCGGATAATAGAGCAAATGGTTGCGCTCACACTCATGATTAAAGAATGCCCACCTGCAGCTTTTCAGGAAGTGTCATCACAATTGGTTAATACATATGAGAATGCCTGAGTTTATGTGGGACATTGTATGGCTTAGCTTTCATGGAAAACGTGCTGTCAAAGGCTCTTTGAAACATAAAGAAATTCATGAAAGAGAGTGTCCCAGAAGAGAATGTATGCATCATTAAATCTTGTATTCTGTAATAAAAATTCCAGTTGTGGTAGGGATAATTCTGTCAGAATAATAAAAAAAAAACAATCATTCCCTCTACTGAAAGTGGACAAAGACATAACAAATAACCAGGGTAGGAAAGGCAAAATAAAAACATAACGGCTTTAAAAAGTCATACCTGTAATTCCCAAAAGCACATGTATTGGAACCAGGGAAAAAGTGAACCATTTCAGGAGAAATCTCCTTTTGTGTCAAATACTCTGCTTCGAGCTGCCCAAGATGATTGAAGTTTAGACTATTGTAATAATTGACAAATTTATCACATCGTTATTTATAGCATTTTTAGTAAAATATCTAATTAAAACATACTTTTATTTTGTATTTCATGGATGGGCCCATTTTATTATTGCAATAAAGCACTTCAGTGCATGAATCATGGTGTGATTTATCCACTTCTCATGTGGTGCAAGGCACTCAACTATGGCTGAGGTTCAAATTTTCTACTGAACAGCTTTCCAGGCTATTTCAAAAACCATACAGAAAATGACAATGTCATTACTAGCAAGAATCAATACAGCAATGTTTTTCATATATTGCACCAATCAAGTCCTAAAATCCATAAAAATGTCCTATCAATACATGTAATTATATACCATATCAACATTACATACCACCTATTGCTGATAAAGTTCTTCTTTGTACTTCATAAAGGACTTATAAAAAGATGTAAGCATCGATTCAAAATCATTTTTATATGTACACCTCATATCTTTGACATATTCAGGGCTATTGCATTAAGTTTCATCTTCGCAGTCTTAATTGTGTGTTCTACTTTACAGCCTCCTCACTGATTACTGAACATTGTCAACACATTAGTACATTATTTAAGCCTTTGTTCAGTTACCTTTTGGTGTGCTGCTGAACAATGGTTTTTGCAAAATACCAAAACCAAATATGTGAAAGATTTCGTTACCTCCAAAGATTTACCATTTGTATACTACTTATGTTTTGAACTTGTTCCATGAGCCATCAACTTGCATTTCTTTACATTTGTTTTCAGTTTTGATTTTCTGCAATATATTTCTAGTTTTTAAGTTTTCATAGAAGCCCTACTGGTGACAAAGAAATGATTGCCAAGTCATCCACATACATGAATGCAAGAATACTTTAATTACTTATTGAAGGTGAATGTCCATTATCAACATCAAGAATGCTTGGGTGGCTATCTCTAGATAAATTGAACAGCAAGGGTTCTAGCAGGTATCACCATTTACCACCTTGATTAGAGTTGAATGCCTCTGTGAAATGCCCTAGTAGATTAAACATGACTGTACTCCAGGTAGAGGTACTGTATATAGTTGTCGTATTATATGCAACTATTATCTACCCCAGTATTCCATTAATCTTTCCCACAGTAACATTCTACAGACACCACTGAATGCTCCCTTAATCTCTCTGAATGCTATATATATTGTGTATTTTTTTCCTGTGATAATAATTTTCATCAACATAATGCAGTGCATAACACTGGTCAGTAGTCAAAGAGCAAAAGCCTGCTTGAAACCTATTTAATGTGTCCAAATCATCTCATCTTTCTAGACTATCAAGTAATAGCCTGGAGAAGATCATTGTCATCACATTAATAAAGCTAATGGGCTACAGTTATTTTGTTTGGCAGGGTTGCCTTTTTAATATTGGAATAATTTGGTTTCCTTTCCACTCTAAGTGGAAAACAATTGTTTGATAAATGTATTATACAAAACTGTGAGTAGGCCTGACCACCAAGCATTTTAACTTTTAAAAACATAATGAGGTATTCTGTCTATTCCTGGGGCTTTATCATATTCTGGGGATTCTATAGCTTTTCTCACTTCCTGCTGAAAGATAACAAAGTTTTAAAAATCAACCAACTCCTCTAATTTTACCTGATGATCCTTCCTTAATAGAAGAACATTTTCCCTATAGTAGGCTCTCCAGTTATGTGTATGTGTTGGGGTATATGCATCAGTACTGCTAGAGAAAGTATTGTACCTCTAGCAATAAATTCCCCAAATGAATTTTGATTATTATCATTAATGAATTTTAACATGCCCCCATTGTTCCATTTTAAACTCCTGCCTTACTTCTGATAAAATGTTTTTACAAATCTTCCTAGCACTACAGGAGAACCATATATTATCCCACAATGGATTTTTGTGGGTCTACATCACAATCTTGTTTATCTCTCTTTCTGTTTTATAAAATCTACATTTATCATTCAACCAGCCAGTATTTTAACATGTTCTGTAGGGCTTCCACAGTAGTGGGATTAATAATTATATGATCTCTTCATAAATATTGAAAAACTTCCATTGCCTTGTTAATAACAAAAGGGTTTCATTGTAAATAAGAAAAATTATCTCACCCTGTTACATTTTATTATTTTCTCATTAAATATGTTGAGCTCATTTTCCTTGCATCTTTCTCTTTCCGTAAGTAATTGATTAGTACTGTAACTGATTTTCTTTAGAACTCTACAGGAAAGTGATCACTCTCCACTCTTGTTAAAACCTTTAAGGATATTACACTAAAAAACTCCAAATGGAAGCAGATAGCCAAATCAATCACACTGTTTCCGGTACCTCAAAAATATGTTGACTGCTCAAATAGGTCTCCATTTACTTCTCCATTTAAAATAATATTGCCAAATCCAGCTAAGAGTTCAAGTATTTATTCTTACTACCGTGCACAAAAAAAAAATAAATTTCTTTCAATCTTATCCAATTCATGACCTTCCTTAACATCTTGGAGTTCCCCTACCCAGGTGTTAAAATCTATCAGCAGGAAAATAGTTACACCAGCATAAGAATCTTGAAGACTAAGTAAACATTTTCCTAACCCCATCCACATAGTACCTCTGTAAAAACTTGAATGGGGGGGGTAACAACTTACTAAAATCAGTTTTCCACCATTCCATTCAATCAATAGAGCCATGCAATGGTCTTCTACAAACAGCAATCCTTCTGATACCATTCATCAATGCATTGTGCCAAATCATACAAGGCAAGGGTAAATCCCACAAAATGCAGACAATGACGTGCCTTATTGCTGAAGCAGTGAATTGAATTTGGTGACAAATGGAAAGTATGTATTTGCTATCATACAAAGGTGATAAGCAAGCCAGGGCAGTCAAACAAACAGGCAGACAGTCCAGGCAGGTAGTACTTTACAGTAGCACCATGAAAATAGTGATGTTATTGTAGTTTTCTGGTTTGACAAAACAATATGAAAAGTGCAGTAGTAGAGTTCACTTGTTGGAGAAAAAGGAGTGTTTATTTGGCACAGTTATGGTGGTGCTCACATGGCTTCAAAAGTCAATCAACTATTTCTAGAGTTAAAGACATTCCCTGCTCTTTCAAATTGTTGTTTTCTAATGCACCCCCAACAAGTTTTGAAAGCTATTTACTAAGATAAATTAATTCATATACGCATGGAACCATTACTATTCTGTATTAATGATTTACAATATTATGTTGTGTTGCATTATGTTATGCTAAAATTGAGGAAATAAGATCCCAGAATTGTAGCTGTTGGCATAGTTCCAAAATACTTTATATACATGTTGGTCTAGCTTGGGAAATTTTATGTATAACTCTTCCTTATCTATGCATTTTTGAATTCTATGAATGACTTTCTGACAAGTTTTATTTTTAATTGGAGACTTTTGGTACTTCTTTGCTGTGTCAGCTAGTTCAGAACCTGCTGCCAAGCCAGCAGATGAATTTGAAAGCTGTGTGATAAACCATAAATGTATTTTTTTTTACTTATTTACACCAAGTTTTACATGATACAGTAACAGATTATGAAAATTGCATTGGATTTCATCATATATATATATATATACTGTATATAAATTAATACAAAAATATCAACTTTTTGAACATTAATATAAGTGAGTGTCATAGTACTGATAAATGACACTTCATTTTTACATTGGGCAGGGGAACCAAACACCATGGCAAATACTGTACTGTGCCTTGTGTTAGTTCATGAGCACTCATGTGAGCATCTAATACAATGATGTTATTGCTTATAAAAAGTAATGTGATCCCTGATTTTTTTCCCATCACAAAACAGGCAGGTAGGCATCAGTGTGAAGTGAGCATAGGGTCCATGATAGTAGTACAGACCATACTGGACTGAGAGTTGAGGGAGAACAGACAGTACAGCAAATTAACATGTTAGAATCAAGAGATATGCTGAATTAATGGGGACCACTACCACTCACACAGAAACATAGACAATGATAGCAGAAAAAGACCAATGGATCAATTAGTCTGGCTATAGTTTCCTATCAAACCCTGAGATCTCTTGTTCATACAGGGTACTAGCTCTCATTATCCACCCCGTGTTCTCCTTCTTACTACTACCACTCTGAGTAGCTGCTATACATTTCACTCTGTCTCAGTCATGCTTGAAACCATTTATGGTTTAGGCATCCACCACCTTGGCTGGCAGACTGTTCCAAGGAGCCACACCACTTGAGCTTCCCTCCTGTTACTTTCCACACTGCCTCATTTCCTTCAGCTGTTACTCATATTAAATAGTTCCTTGTAATTCACTTTATTTTTTTCAGGAATTTGAAGGTCTCTATTGTATCTCTCCACTCTCATCTGGTCTCAAGTGAGTACATGTTCAGCACTTACAGTTGATCCTTGAAAGATATGTCCTTCTGGCCCTGAATAATCCTGGGCACCCTTCTTTACACCATTTCTTTCTCTCAATCAGCTAATAAATGGACCTACTAGAGATGAGGAGTGCTGCATCTGGTGCTTACAAACAGGGACAGCATTGCAGACATCATAGTGGACAGTCATCTGGGGCACAGGGTCATAACATCGAAAGATGCAATATTGCAGCAATATACTACACTGTCAATACAGTGCGATATATTGCCAGGTGCATTTCTCTATGTTTTGTGAGGGGTTCTGCCCCTGCACTCCCCATTACAGGGGGCTGTGCCCCCAAACCCCCCAACTAAAATAATCAACTTGGGGGAGTGGAGACTTAAATTGCACGAAGTGCAAAATAAAGAAAAATTCCATGCATCTGGGACCTGGATTCAATACCTGGTCTGCATTGCTGCCTGTGGCTCATCCTGTTGAGACTCAGCAGCTGCTTGGTAGACTTTCCTTCCAGCAGAGGACTTATCCTCTACCAGAGAACAGTGACAGGGTGCACAACCATGCATAGACCATTTAGCAGTTTTGCACCCTGTCGCTATTCCCACCCATGATGTCTGTGTTGCGTGGTTTTGATATGCACTGTCTTACAAATGGCAGATTGACCTGGTAGGATCACCTTGGTACCAGTGATCACTGTGCAGTGTTGCTTATCATTAAGATGGGAGCAAAGGCAAACCATATAAGAACGAGAATCCTAGACTTCAGGGGGGTGAATGTTAAAGAAATGAGAGACTATCTCAGAAACTATCTAGTAGGAGAGGATTGCAAGGAAGGGGTAGAGGAACAGTAGGGGGAAAAAAAGGGTTGACATAATTAAGGCAACCAGCCTCTGCATGAAAGAACTGAGTAAAAACGAAAGGGAAAAGTGACTGTTACAGTACTCTAGGGAAGTAGCCACGGTGGTGAAGAAAGAAAGGATGACTTTCAGGATGTATAAGGAAATGTACAGGGAGGAAGGCAGAGAGGTATACCATGTAAAACAGGGAGGCAGATAACACAGTGAGGAGGGCAAAAATGCAGAGAGAGGAAAGTGTAGCCAAAAGAGTAGCAAATGGGGATAAGATTTTCTTCAGGTACAGTACATAAGATGAGAAGAGGAAACAAGGGGAGGGATAGTGAGGTTAAGGAAGACCACAGAGGGAGATTGCACAATAGGACCAAGAAAAATCAGCATTCTAAACAGGTATTTCTGCTTAGTCTTCACAATGGATGGAGGAGAGAATGGACCACCATGAAGCAGCAGGAATGAGGGGGGTTGGAATTCCAGCTCTGAGAGTGGACAAAGCTATAGGACCAGAAGGGATACATCCAAGGGTACTGAAAGAATGCAGGGAGATACTAGCTACCCTACTGATAATCTTATTCAACAGCTCACTGGAATCAGGCATGGTTGTGGAGGACTGGAGGACAATGGACATGGTCCCTCTACTGAAGAGCACCAGCAGGGAAGACACTAGCAACTATATGCTGGTGAGTCTCACCTCAGTGGTGGGGGAATTAATTAAAACACTGTTAAAAGAAAGGTTGGTAGAGTATCTTGAATCAAATGGACATCAAGACCAAATGCATCATGGATTCATGCTGGGAGGGTCATGCCAGATGAACCAGATTGATTTATTTGACTGAGTGACCAGGTAACTAAATCAGAGGAGGGTAGCAGATATGGCCTACCTGGAATTGAGCAAGGCCTTCAACACTGTGCCAGACAAGATTATAAGTAAGAAATTGAGCACCTTAGGGTGGAATCCAAAGTGGTGAACTGGGTTACAAATTTTTTAATGGATGGAAGACAGAAGGTGGTAGGTAATGGCTCTCACTGTAAGGATGGAAGAATAACCAGTTGGGTAACACACAGCTCAGTACTGGGAACAGTCCTCTTCAATGTCTTTCTAAGGGATCAGACTAGGCAGGAACATAGAAACATAGACGTTGACAGCAGAAAAGAACCGCAAGGCCCATCCAGTCTGCCCATTTCTTTTTCTACCTTATAAATGTGCCATCGGCCTTTGGTTTGTCAATGGCCTATCTATTCATACTCATCTGAATTGCTCCCTTATGCCTATACCATGCCTGTTTGAAGCCATGCACTGTATTCATATCCACCACTTCCTGAGGTAGGCCCTTCCATGCATCCACCACCCTTTCTGTGAAAAAGAACATCCTCACATTACCCCTTAATCAGCCTCCCTCTAATCTCATGCTGTGTCCTCTTGTCCTGCTATTTTTCTTACATTGAAACATGTTAGACTCTTTCACCTTGTTAATGCCCTTAAGGTGTTTGGATGTTTCGATCATATCACCTCTCTCCCTCCTTTGATTTATGGTATACATATTAAGCTCTGTTAATCTGTCCTCATATGTTTTCTGATGCAGTCCCTGCACCATTTTGGTTGCCTTTTTCTGGACTGCCTCAATTTGGTTAATGTCCTTATGAAGGTGTGGCCTCCAGTACTGCACGCATTACTCCAGATGGGGCCTAATCAGTGTCTTGTAAAGAGGGATTATTACCTCCCTCTTCTGACTTGTGAGACCCCTACTAATATACCCCAACATCCCCCTAGCCTTACCTACTGCTTTAGTGGTCTGCTTGGATGATTTCAGGTCATCGGTGATGATGATGCCCAAGTCTCTTTCTTCTCTTATGACTGCCAGCAACTCCCCTCCCAGCCTATAGGTGGCTTCAGGGTTTCTCTTCCCTATGTGCATGATCTTGCACTTCTTTGCATTAAACTCCAGTTGCCACTCTTCCGACCATTATGCTGGTTTATCCAGATCTCTTCTCTTTCTGCCCACCCCATCTGGATCATCTACTCTTTTGCAGATCTTGATGTCATCTGCAAACAGACAAACCTTACCCTCCAGTCCTTCTGCAATGTCACTGATGAAGATACTGAAGAGGACTGGCCACAGGACTGATCCCTGAGGAATCCCACTTGTGACTTGCATCTCTTCTGACTGTATACCATTTACCGGCACCATCTGGACAGACTAGGTGGGATGAGCAGCCCATTTCTGCTCACATATTATATGCTTCTATGTCACTCTCTACCCTACCACAGAGTTTTGAGTCATTTGCAAAGAGACACAACTTGCCCTGGATTTCTTCTCCAACATTGCTGTTGAACATATTGAGGAGGGCAGGAGCCAGGATGGATCCCTGTGGCACCCCAGCAATAACCTCCCTCTCTTCAAATTTTACAAAATTAATCACAATCCTCTGCTGCCTTTCCTTCAACCAATTTTCTACCCATATTGCTATGTTCCTTTCCACAACCAGATCATTCATCTTTTTTTCAGCAATCTTCTATGAGGCACCAAGTTGAAATCCTTGCTGAAGTTGAAGTAGAGTAAATCTGGAACATCTCCCCTACCCAGTCAAAGAACACTACCAGGTTGGTCTGACAAAACTTCCCTGCTATATACTGGTGCTGTTTACTGTTCTTGAGACCATTTGTCTCTAGGTAGTCCAAGGGGGTCATCTGTGAGCAGTGACTCCATCAGTTTACTCACAGCAGAGGTAAGACTGACAGGTCTGTAGTTCCCTGCTTGATCCTTGCCCCCCACCATGGATTGTAACTATTACATTTGTTTCACCCTTTTTAGAAGGTGGTGAAATAAGATGCAGTAATGATCCAGGTAATGATTGCGGAGACTGAGATGGACCTCTTAGCCATCAAATTAAAAAAGGCCTAGAAAATAATGACTGGGACCTGAAAGAATGTCAGGGGATTTAACCAGTCCCTCTGCCAGTTCCTTGAGTACCCTTGGATGCATCCAATCAGGCCCCATGGCCTGATCTTCTTTAGGGCAGACAGAGCAAAAGATATTGTTAAGGAAAACTGCCTTTTGCATGCCTTCCTCTAATACCCTACTTCCCTCAGATAGCGTAACATTCCTTTCTTTCTTTCTTTCTCTTTCTTTCTTTCTTTCTTTCTTTCCTTTTTTCACCAGGTGAAACACCATTGAGAAAAACTCATTTATAAAGTGGAACTGGGTGGGCAATACAATAAAAAGAATACTATAGGAAAAATAACATATAAAAAGAATGTACAGGCACACATTTTTACAAGGTGAAATATAAAATGCAGGTCTTTACAAACAGTGTACACATAAAATACAGGTCATAGAGTAAAGGAGAAAGGGGGGACCAACAGGCAGAGGAAGGCAGGATAACTAGGAGATTAGGTATTAAAGCATTTGTAGAATTCAATAAGTAGGTTACTAAGAAGTACTTTGAAGGCTGACATGTTAACAGGTTTTGAGAGTTTTAGAGATTTTTGGATTGTATTCCAGATGGAGGGAATGGCATGGCCTAGGAAAGATGAGCTGTACTGGGTTCTGAACCTAGGGATGAAAAAAGTGATACAGGAGTATCTTCTCAGGAAATAGGTTCCTGAAGAATGAACCAGGAGCTTGGTGATATGCTGGGGGAGCTTGCCTATTATGGCTCTGTAGGCCCATATGGCAGCATTATTCAGCCTCCTAGTGTTTAGGGAGTGTCAAGTGAGTTCAGCATAGAGGCAGCAGTGATGAGTATTGTAGGGAGAGTTGGTGCTAAATCCGAGGGCTCTATGATTCAGCATGTCAAATTTTAAAAGGGAGACAAAGGGGCAGTGCCTGTGGAGGATGTCACTGTAGTCCAGGAGAAGAAGGAATGCTGATTGCACAAATCTTGCTTTGGCCTCAGTGGTAAGAAGGTGCATGATCCTGTAGAATATGCCTAATCCCTGTCTTAGTTTTTTAGTTAATTCATCAATATGAAGTGTGAAGGAAAGCCTACTGTCGATCCAGAAGCCAAGGTATTTAAACTTTTCAACTGGTTCGAGGGATTCACCCATGAGGGTAGTAATATGAAGTCTGGACCCAGATGGAACGGAGCCAGTTGTTGCAGCCCGAGGGGAGAAGAACATCATTGTAGTTTTATTTGCATTTAGCAGCAATTTGAGATGAAGGAAGTTTTGCTGCAGCATGTGGAAGTCTTGTTCAAGGAGTGAGCAAGCTGTGTCAAGGGAAGGGTTAGCTATATAGAGAATGGTGTCATCTGTGAATAGATTTATATTTGCTGAGGAAACATTGAGGTTGATGTCATTGATATGAATCGCGAATAGCAGAGGCCTCAGTATCGAGCCCTGCAGGACTCCTCTCAAAAGAAACTTGAGTGGGGAGAGGTCGCATTGGGCTTTAACTTTAACTATTTGAGGGAAGGCTTATCCAGGCCAATATTACATAACATAAGGAGGAGGAGATCATGATCAACAGTGTCAAATGCCTTGCTGAAATCTAAGAAAAGGGCACAGATGTGGTTCTTTGCATCGAGCACTGTTTACCAATCATTAGTTACCTTGGCAAGTGCAGTGATGGTACTGTGATTCAGACTGAAGCCAGACTGGAAGGTGTTCAACAGATTATGCATTTCAAGACAGTCTCTGAATTGAAAGTTCACCAATTTCTCCAGGAGCTTAGAGAGAGTTGGTAGAAGGGAAATAGGCCTGTAATTATTTAGGTCACCTGATTTGAAGATCGGGATGAGATGGGCTACTTTCCAGTCCAGATAGATGACCCTTCGGAAAGGAACTTATTGAAATGATGAGCAATAGGGGGTAGTAAGTGCATGAACCCAAGCTTTAAGAAATAGGGGTCAATTTTGTCTGCCCCAGCACTTTTAGAGTCATCAAGGATGAGTAGTAGGTCTTCTACCTGTTTGAAGGTGACAGGACAAAACTGACAGAATTCAAAATCGGGGTGATTTTGCCAGGAGGTTAAAGGAGTCAGGGTTAATGAGGGAAGAATGAATAGTATTAGCAGGGGAAGAGCTGAAGGCAAGACCAGCAGTTGTAATGTGGTTGTTTATCAGGGTAAGAATGTCACTTTTGTTGGTTGTTACAGTGTCACTGGGGTAGATGTTTTGCTGGGAGAGTAGGGGGAGGGTTATGGCCTTGAATTTCCCTTAGGTTCCTCCAGAATTTGATAGAATTCTTAGAGGAAGAATCCAAGGCTGACTGAAAGTATTTTGCCTTTTCCACTCTAATTAGTTTTCTTCCTTTCTTCCTTTCTCTTTTCTCTACTATAAGTGGAGAACTGTTATTCCTCCACCACTGACCCCCCTCTGCAATATGCAGCTCAGTGTCTGCTTTTGCTCTGTCTTCACAATGGAAGACATTGGGCGCTGCCAGTGAATGACACCAAGGTGATCTTTAAGAGGGTTCCAGAATGACATCAAGGTGATCTTAAAGGGGGTTCCAGAAATGACACAGCCAGTATTTACCAGTAAAAGGGTCCAGAAATGGCAAGCAGCCCTATAGATAGAAAGAGCCCAAGGGCCTGATTGGGTGCATCCAAGGGTACTCAAGGAACTGGCAGAGTGACTGACTGAATCCCTGATAGGGCTATTCAGTAGCTCATTATAGATGGGAGTAGTTACAAAAGACTAGAGGGTAGTGGACATAGTGTAACCATGGACTATCAAGTCTTAGTCACTTTGTCAGGTCCCAGTAATTATTTTTTGTGGCCTAAATTTCTATGATGGCTATGAGGTCCATCTCAGTCTCTGCAATCATTGCCAGGATCATTATTACATCTTATTTCACCACCTTCAGATAATGGTGAAAAAGATGTAAAAATGATTCCCCCACCACAAATTGTCCTCAAACTTGGGTCTTTAAGATTTACTACATATATTTTTGTTCCTCCCACAAATTCAATATTCAGAATACATAATGCATGCAGTAATGTTAGTACAACACAGTACAGGCTTCACTGGAAGTTATCTTATGATCATGAATCATACTTTTACACAAGAATCCAGACAGCTGAAAATGTGATGGAGTACAAGGTACTGGGAAGACTCACGTAATTGCAGCCATAAAGTAAGTTTGCAGTTATGAATGAAGATGTCCATTTAATAAACAGGTAGCTAAGTGTCTGAGAAAAATGCCATGATGGATTTGAAGATACAGGGCAGACCAAGGTAACACAGTCATGAAGTAAATTCATAACCATGAATAGAAAATTAGAAACTGATCACAGAAGAAGACCATTGGGCCATCTAGTCTGCCCTTAACAACCTATCCCACCACCCAGACCTAAATTCTATGTGGGTGTTATGCCCAGGCGACCCACCCCATGTACCCTGTCTTTGGCCTTATTGACTATTAAGCCCTTAACTTAATCCCAACCAAGTTTATAGCTGTTAATAATCCTGGCCTCCACTTCCTCAGCTGGCAGGCTATTCCATGGCTCAACCACTCTCTGCATTAGAAGGAACTCCCTCTTGTCCATCCTGAATTTCTGTTGGCTAAAGATTGCTGTGATGGAGTTGAAAATACAGTATAACCCATGCCCAGTTAACACAAATGTGAAGTGAGTTTGTGGTCATGAATGATGAAGGATGATTATTAACCAGGCAGCAAAGCAACTGAAGAATGCTATGATAAAGTTGTTGGTCCTATAGAGGGCAGGCCAATGTATCACAGTTATAAAGTGGGTCTGTGGTTGTTAAAAGTGATGTTGATGCGTAATTATTAAACAGACTGCTCAAGAATGCTGCCAGGGAAATAAATGCTGTAAAAACCCTGGGCTTGATTCTCAAAGCCCTTAGACTGATGCAAGATGCCTGGGTCAAACATAAATGATGCAAGTGGTACCTTACATCAAAAAATGCACCCTGAGCTATTTTTAAAAACAGCCTGTGTCAAATGCAGGCTGCATGTACCTAAGGAGGCTTGTGCCAGCCTTGCGCCACAAAATGGTTTGCAGCATGGTGCTGGGGGCTTGTAGCAGATGCAGGCTGCCATATCCCCTCAGTTGGTATTCTGAAAACCCTCCCAGAGGGCAATGGTCTTGGTACCACTGATCTAATGGTACTTAGAAATCCTGTAGAATGATGTGTCAATATGCTGCCCTCCAACCCCCCGATCTCCCTTTAAAATGTTTCGTGATATGTTTAATAAAATATTTGTATGCCCTGGTAGTCTAGCTCCCCCCAAGCCCCGATCTCCCATTAAATGTTTAGTCATATGTTTAATAGAATATGTATATGCCCTGGTGGTCTAGCAGACTGCTCCAGTCCTGATCCACCATTAAAAGAAATGCTGAACTACCTGGTGGTCTAGTGGACCCTACACCCCCAACCCACAGTGCCCTACCACCCTGCTCCCCAACCCACAACAGAGCCAGTGACTGGCACAGTCCACCACTCACCACCACAGCCATCCACCAACTGAGCTCTGAAGGAGCATGTACTATATATAGTATGTGCTCAGTGATGTGTCATTGTCATGCATGATCAGGGCAGGGCTGCTAGCCACCAGGCACCTGTCCATAGTGCTATGGCTGCATAGCCAACCCATTGCTTGCAGCAAACCTTCCTGATATACTCTCTGTTTTGCTCAGGGCCAAGTTTGCCACAAGGCAAGGGACCCTACCCAATAGAAAACTGGGTTCAGGGTCCCTGGCGCACCTGCAATTGGCTTGAGCTGAATTTTTGGGAATTGGGCCCCCTGAGTTTAATTATGCATGTTCATGCTATCTGTGTCTGAAGTACTGTATACAGTTGTTAAGCAGAGGCTGAAACAAATTATGACTATACTAACTACTCCAGGATTATTTATCAAGAAGTACTCTTTCAAAATGCTAACTAGTCTGTCTTGATAATAGAAAACACTAAGGATTTTCACAGGTTATACAGTGATGCAAAGGAGATTTTTCACTTCCATCAGAGTTCACGCAATTGTTTCAAAATGTCGGAGCCCTATTGTCAAAGGCACATGAGTTTTTGCAATAGTGTCTGTGAGCAGCAACAGCTTGTACCAAAAAGTGATATTTCCCTTTTTGCTGCAAATCTCAACAACTGAATTCAAACTGCGGGTGCTATTACATGACTTATTAGGTGATCTAAGCAGTATACAAACTTCATATGCAACTCTGGGATGGCAATTTCAAAAATCCTGACATAAGACTTGACATTTGGAATTAGATAAAACAACATTAAATAAAACTTGACTGCAATTTACTGTATACAAATATTTATCTCTAAGCCTTACTATAGTATATACATACATACATACATGTATTTCTCCTTGGTGAGAGTGTCAGTTGCCTATTTTGAAGGTTTCTCAGTCTTCATTAATCCATCAGACCAGTAAGAATGTATTAATGTCCCAAAAAAATAAATAGCAGATCCCTGAATCAGGACCACTGGGATTTTGAAATTCTGCTGCATACAGTATGGGCAAAGTTTTCAGTTAGAAAACCCTTCCATGACTAATTTTATTCCCACACTGGGTGCATGCAACAAAGAACCAGACTGCATGACACACATCACCATTATTCAGGTAGTGTCCCACCTAGCAATGACTTCCTCTGTTAAAGGAATATGCTCTATTGCTTTTATACAAAATGATCTGCCTTTATTGCTTAGGATTATAGTACTTCAGGTAATCAGGAATAATACTGTATGGGGTATGTAAAGAATACCTTATGCTTGGATACTACTGTATGTTAATACCGCTGCAGAGATCACTCTTACAGTGCAAAGAATGATCTCACATGCACTCTTAAGGTATGAGAACCATAATCCAAAAGTACTGTAAGCAGTTCTGATTCCCCAAGAATGTAAATGAGATTACTATTACAACTGTAAGGTTTCAACAGCAGTATTAATATATTATTGATAGAGATTTATCAATATTATAATTGTTTTTAAAAAAACATCCTGGAATGTGCCCATTTCTAGGGCATCTGTGCATGAGTCACTCCTCACAGAATAAAAGTCTCATGCACAGAGGAAAGCAGTGCTGTGATTGGTCAGAAGTGCTACCCTGATCTATAATTGATATTACTATTGCAGAAGGCAAAGGATGCATATGTCAGAGAATAGTATTAGACAGTGACCTGGCCTCTACTTCACTAGTATTTTTTTAAAATTTTTATAAGCTAAAGGAGCAACTGTTTAGTCAAGCTAGTAAGAGATCTATGTTTACTTCCGCTAACCATTCGACAGCTCAGCCATCAAATATAAATTGAAGAAGGAGTAAATCCCATAACCTCTCAGCCACTTTGAGCTTTGATGAATTTCTACACTAGTTTCCAAACAGAACCTTTTTTTCTAACTCAAGCTATATATGAATAATGAGACAACAACAAATCTATGAATGGTGAAGGGCACATGCTTAAAGCAGTGCAGCAGCAAGAATTTGATCTGACAATAGTTAAGCCAATATAATGCTTAATTTAAGCAGCACCACTGATGTTTGTTTCTTTTACTTGTCCTTGACCAAGACATGATGATAAGTCATATAATACTTTTTGAGTTAATTTAGAGATATCAGTGTTTATTAATCCAATTACCTCAAAGTGTTCCATTTTCAGAAAATAAATGAACCAGGCCAATGATATACTGGGATACCCTACTTAAACTTCAGCAGGCTGGCATGGGCAATGCCTTACTCAGCTCATAGTCACCCATGATACCTATAACCTACTCCATGTATCCAATCTCAATTAAACACAAACATTTTAGAATGCATACCATTTTGATGTCAATTTGGCTGCAGTGCAATTTAATTGACCATCATTTTATAAAAGACTGAATAAATGTAATTTATTTGGACTGGGTCATAATTTTGATACTACTACCTTTGTTTCAATTCATTTTATTTATTTTACCAGGAAAAGCTCCATTGAGCAAGCTCATTTCCAAGGAGGTCCCGGGTAGGACAGATAAAATTACATCAAACAGCATAACAATTACAAACACAGGAAAATTACACAAATGTCAAACATAAATTGTTACATAAGTAGAGATACAGTGAGATGAGTACAAGGGAAAATCTTTGTGCAGGAGCAAGTCTGAAATTTCTGCTCGTTAGGTGATAACAGTAAATAAACTATGTTAAGAAATTGGTGAGATTTGAAGCAAGGAAGTTGCTGATTTGCCCTTTACTGTATTTATAGTAGCTAATGATCTCAATGATTTGTAGTGTGATTAAGGCCATGTACACATCAGGCTAGTTAAAACAATTTAAGGTGCTTATAATGTTTTAACTAGCATAAACACGGTGCCCGTCCCGCATTTAAGCATGGTTTCAAAGAGTGTTAGGAAACCATGCTTAAACCCTGCTGGGAGCTAGTCTTAAGTCCATTTTTAAACACGATTTGATGAGGGAAAAGTGTGTTACCTTGTAGTGTGGATGGGCATCTGCATATTCTTCCTCTAGGAAGCGTGTTAACAGTCCTGGAGAACCCATTTTTAAAAATGTTACTGGAGGCAGATGCGGACAGGAAGTCAGCTGTGGTATAACCAAGTTAAAACTCAGTTGAAGACTGATCTGGATGGGCTGCTGTGGTGAGTTTAAAAATGTTTAGAAAATGTTTTTTAAAAACGGAACAAATCTTACTTGCTAATGTGTACAGGGCCTAAGTGTTTGCTAAATGAATTATTTGTTTCCATAACTAGTAATATCTGTTTGCATATTAAATGTAATTACATAGGAAAGGATAAAAGTGGAAATCCAATAATACCCACTGAAGCAAAAACCTCAGTTTATTCTAAGATCAGATAAGGACAAATCAAGTGTTTTCCTGACAGAAAAATAGTACAGTACTCTGCAGCAGAAGCAGAGTATGTGGGAGTGGTACAGTCCTTTCTAACAGCAAAAAGCTTGGATAACAATTCTTGTTCAGCTTGATCATGTAAAGTAAAACCATCATATAGTTTCAGAAGGACTTTTTCATTTCATTTCATTTATTCTTTGTTAACCGGGTAAAGGCACTGGACCAAAGGTCCCTTTTCAGGCCGATCCAGACAAAAAAAAAACATACAAAAATACACAAATACAATCAACAGCAATACAAAACCAAAAAATACAAATTACAATATGCAGTTACAAACAGATTTATGTAATAAATAACCTTTTAACCTGTGTTTAAAAGTTAAAACCTGAAGAGAAACCCTGAAGCCACTTATAGGCTGGGAGGGGAGTTGCTAGCAGTCACAAAGGAAGAAAGAGACTTGGGCATCGTCATCACTGATGACCTGAAATCATCCAAGCAGACCTCTAAAGCAGTAGGTAAGGCTAGGGGGGTGTTAGGGTGTATTAGTAGGGGTATCACAAGTCGTAAGAGGGAGGTAATAATCCCTCTGTACAAGACATTGGTTAGGCCCCATCTGGAGTACTGCGTGCAGTATTGGAGGCCACACCTTCACAAGGACATTAACCAAATTGAGGCAGTCCAGAGAAGGGCAACCAAAATGGTGCAGGGACTGCATCAGAAGACATATGAGGACAGATTAATGGAGCTCAATATGTATACCCTTGAGCAAAG
Organism: Neoceratodus forsteri; assembly: GCA_016271365.2. Taxonomy (NCBI): domain Eukaryota; kingdom Metazoa; phylum Chordata; order Ceratodontiformes; family Ceratodontidae; genus Neoceratodus; species Neoceratodus forsteri. The sequence continues at coordinate 810,805,536 of CM028129.1, read as the reverse complement.
GAGGGAGAGAGGTGATATGATCAAGACATTTAAACACCTTAAGGGCATAAACAAGGTGAAAGAGTCTAACATGTTTAAATATAAGAAAAATAGCAGGACAAGAGGACACAGCATGAGATTAGAGGGAGGCCGATTAAGGGGGAATGTGAGGAAATTCTTTTTCACAGAAAGGGTGGTAGATGCATGGAATGGCTTACCACAAGAAGTAGTGGCTATGAATACAGTGCAGGGCTTCAAACAGGCATGGGATAGGCATAAGGGAGCAATACAAATGACTATGAATAGATAGGTCACTGACATAGCAAAGGCCGATGGCACATTTATAAGGTAGAAAAAGAAATGGGCAGACTGGATGGGCCTTGCGGTCCTTATCTGCCGTCAACTTCTATGTTCTATGTTTCTAAAACAGAAGGAGCAATCCTAACATCAAGTGGGAGTGAATCCCATTACAATGGTGCTGCTATTGAAAAAGCTCTAGAGCTTAATCTAAGCCGAGACCTAGGGACAAAATATAGGGGGCCATCAGTCGACCTCAGGCTGGGAAGCAATTCTCTCATTACAACAAGATCAGAAAGAGGAAAAAGGGAGCCAAAGTAAAAACATTTATACATCAGACAGCCAACAAAATATTCTATTCTGCAACTAAGGAAAAACTACCCCAACCGAGAATAAAGATTACACCGATGTGTCCTACTGGGGGCTCCTGAAATAAAGCTACAAACATTATTATAAGCCACAGTTAGTGCTTGCATTTCTTTTGTACCTATGTTATAATATAAACAAGAACTGTAATCAAAATATGGAAGAACAAAACCAATAGCAATTGCTAATCTAGTTGCTTGTGAGAAGAATGACTTGAATTTGTATAACACCCCTATTCTTTGATTTACTTTCTTAACCATTGATTGAATCTGAGGTGAAATGGTCAAACTGGGATCCAATAGTGTGCCCAAATACTTAAATTGAGACACTTGTTCAAGCAGACCACCCCGAAAATGAGATATCCTCAGTTCCGGGGTGTCCACTAACATAAATTGCATGCCAAATAACATAACTTTTGTTTTAGCTGAGTTCAAACCATAGCATTTAAAGTAAGCCAAGAACAGATGGCACCAAAATCCTTGTCTAGGGAACAAGAAAGTTCAGACACAAAATTTGACTGAGCACAAATTACAAGATCATTTGCATAAAGCTGTGATTCACTAAACTTCCAAACTCCAGGAAGCTGACTAATAAAAATACAAAATAACAGGGGTCCCAAAATGGACCCCGAGGCACACCACAACCAACTGGCAAGACATCAGAAACCATTGAAGCTACTTGCACAAATTGACACCTGTTACTCAGATAATCATAGAACCAAGAAACAGCGACATCAGAAAAACCCAGATCTTTCAATTTTGTGCAGGCCAAACCATGATCAATCAAATCAAAAGCCTTGGTTAGGTCTACGAACACTGCCCAGTCATCAAACCCTTCTCAAACCCACGTAGGATGGTGTTCGGGAACCCAACCAAGGCCGTGTCTGTACCAAAGTGCTTACGAAACCCATGTTGTTGCCTTGTCAACAAATCATGGGTAACCAAATAGGCATCAATTTGCTTAGCCACTAAACACTCAAGTAGTTTGCTAAGGGGATTCAGTATTGATATTGGCCTATAATCATCCATGGAAATAGCACAGCTCTTTTTTGGAATTGGAACCACCTTGGCTTTCTTCCAGGACAAGGGAAAAACAATTGTAGCCAATTACATATTAAAAATATAACAAAGGGAATCCATAATAAAGAGAATAGCCAATTTTAAGAAGTGGGCATCAACCCTTCCCCAGAGTCAGTCCCTTTATTTGGGAGAGACTGCAGAAGATGAAAAACTTCATTTGATGTTACTTCCTTAAACAAAAACCTGGGTCCATCTACCAAAGGAACATAAGAAAAGGATTTAGTATTACCAGCCTGAGGAAAAAAAGATCTAAACTTAGAAAGATCTGAAAATTTAGAATTCAACAATTTAACAATTATGGGCAAGTCACCAATTTCTTTGTCATCAACATTTAATTTCTGGATGTCACATTTTGATTTAGGAGGAAGTAAAGAATTTACGTTATTCCAAAACTTGTTTGGATCTGCCCAGCTATCTTGAAAGCAATCCCTGAAATACGTTTTTTTTTAGCATTTCTAACAGTTCTGAGACTGAATTCCTAAGTACATGGTAGAAATCCATTGAAACCCTACTGGGAGATAATCTAAATTTAGTCCAAGCACTATCCCACTCCTTAATTAATTTCTTAATGCTCGGACCAAACCATCCAGTAGGAGAACCTCTACACTGAATGGTCTGCAAAGGGATTCCTGAATGGGACGAAGTTGGCTGCAAAACAAATCTAGTGCCATGTCCACATCTAGAAAATATTCAAGAAATGACCAATCAATTAACCTCAAAGAAGAAGAATATAACAGGGAATAATCTATCCTTTTAAATGATCTAGTCTGAAACACAGAAGGAGGGGGTTTAAGACAGTCAAAATTTAGGACACAAAAGGTGGCCATGTGGTTGCTTATAGAATCTGCCAAGACACCAGAGGCCCCCACTCTATTAATCAATACCCAATCCAACAGAGAATGATTCTGTGAGATGGGATTGAGACGGATAAGTACATTTATACACTGAGTCAGTCTGTAAGAGAGAATAAGAGATTTGAGCCCGATGGTGTCATTAGCCCTCCAAGTCAAATTCATATCTACAACAACAGAATCACTCTGCTTTGAATAAACTTCACAAACATCCAAGAAATGTTTAAGCCCTTAAAGACCACATTGAGGGAGATTATGCAAACAGACCACATTTAACTTCTTCTTTCCTCCAAGAACAAATTGCAAAATCAACCAATCAGTATCACAACCCAAATCCTCACTAGACCTTAAAAAATTAATTTCTAAATGAACCCTACAATAAATCAAGACCCCACCACCCTTTTTTTGACCTTTACGGTCTACCCTAAAAAATTTATAACCCCCAATATGACACTCATTATTGGGCACCCTCAGCTTCAACCATGTTTCTGATAAAGCAACAATATCAGGCAGACATAGAGCAATAAATTGTTCGATTTCAGCAATCTTAGGGATTAAACTATGAACATTCAAATGGATAATTTTAAATCCATGACAGGATTTTAAGCAATTATTCAAAGATAATGTTTAAGAGGAAGACATAGAATCCAAACAGCAAGGCCCTGGATTCAGTTCAACATCACCAGAAACTAACAACAGAAAGGTGGTTGAAACACAGTTGCCCAATTTAGAACAAATCAACATGCCATAGTGCAAACAAGTAAAGTAACCCCTATTCCCACATTGTCTTATGGGCATAGAGCTACTCAACAACAATTGCCATGAATCAGTAACAACAACATCAGCAACTAAGCAATTTGAAAAGCAAAAATCACTTGTCACATATGAGACAGCGTTCCTGGCACCAAACCTATATAATTCAATATGATCCACATATACCAACCCCCCCCCAAAGAATACACACCCTAATAGGCAAACACTTAGCATCCCACATTATTAACATAACATACTTATAGCACCTACAGTATTACAATCAAACACTCCCATTCTCCTACCTTCCTTAGACTCCCCTGCACTTATCGCACTTGCTGCACTTGCACCACGCAAACACCACCACGTTTGGCAAGGGAGATCTTTAAACACCTCAACGCCATGGACTGGGCTGCCATCACCAATTGGGGGAGAGGGTGCAGCTAGCAACAGATAAAAGAAGCTAGTCAGTATCTGGCAACAAGGCTATGAGCAGGGTGCAATTACTGAAGTGGCAGCAGCTGTACTTAATTAATCAGCTCCACTCCTGGAAGGACAACACAAACACCCTAAACAATACTTGGCATGTAAAGAGAATATGCTTGTTAAAAGCCCAGAATATCAGCCCCAAAAAAGATGGAATACAGGGCAGATGCATGAAAAGAGTTTCTGGATAAATATAATCTTGACATAAACGAAAGTCTGTCCAACATAGTAATCTAGAAATAATCCTTATATATTAATATTTGCCCCAGTCAATGCATTATTCTAGTCACTGGAAACATTATTGATATCCTACATTCAAGAAGTTGAAAAGCTTCCCCTCTTCAGGTGATATGGGGCAGGATTTTCAAAAGGGTTTGAATGTGAATGCATACTGCATGTGGGTCTGTCCAATTGCATTAAATTGCCCTTGCTTCTATTTTCAAAATATACATCTGTTTGTGAAAAAAGGCATGATATGTGGTAAAAATGTATGCAACTACAAGATATATAACTGTTTGCCGCATGTGCATCTTTATTTGTATGCAAACTTCATATGCCAGCTACACCATTTAATGCATGGTCTAACGCTTTGGATCAGATTTCCTTTTGAAAATACCAATGGGTGCATCCTTTCAAAAATCCTGCCCATTATATTTGTAGCCAGTGACATGATGCAGACTATTCAGACATAAATTACAATATATCACAGCAACCCCCCATTCATTTCTACTGGATTTTTCATGATATTTTCCAGTACATCCAGACATATTGTACATCTTGCCACTGGCTACCACTGCATGTACTGTACATCATGATCTTTCACATGCATAAACAATTTTGAGTTACCCAATTGCCAAAAAGAAAGTCAATAAAGGTTAGAACACAGCTTAATAACCTGTATCAAGCCATGAAAATGAAGCAAGGAGGTTTGATCTGGCAAGCTAGTCTTTTTCATTAAAGTGCTCAGTTCATGTGACTTGCAGATCTACACATGGGAGCCAAAGTACTGACATGTATCAAGTTGCAACCTTTTAAGAATTCCGTCATGGCATGCCAAGGGGTCATGCTTAACTATGTGTGGGCTACTCAGTGAGAGAAATTAAATCTGAACTGTCTGATAATCATTCCCAATGGAAATCTGCAAACAATTCAAATTAAAAGCCTTATACTACAGATTTTCATTTTATTTTCTTCTGTTTGTCATTTTCCTTATTCAGTTCCTTTATCTCTTTGAGTATCTTGGTATTTAAACTTTGTTTTTAGTGTGTTCAAAATCCTCAGCTTTCTTTAATATGTTATTGTTAAAATTAACCTTCTTATCCCTTTTTATATTGGTGCACCTGCGCAGCAAACATCTTGCGGTAGTGCCGATTTGGAGGCGCGGTCACTGTTGGGCGAATGCAGGGCACGCACCAGTAGGTGCATCCCGCATTCCCCAATCAGCCAGCAGCAGGGACCAACACCCTGCCTAGCTAATGACATGAAGACATGAGAGAAAAGGTCCGCTGCAATGACAGCTAAGCTCTCATGCAGCGTGACCACAACACGTCTCCCCTACATGCAGGCAACATAGTGGCAGTGACTGCCGCTGTTGCCTGTCAACACCACCATTTATTGTGTGCCAACATGGGTGCCCAAGCCCTGTCAGCATCATGTAACCCCCCCTTTTTGACTGCCCAGGGGGTGCCCAATCCCCCTCGGCATCATGCACCTCCCCTCCAACAGTTTCTCTTTGCTGATGGGGGTCCAATCCCCATCGGCATGTATCCCTCCCTCCCCTTGAATTTTGCCAATGGGGCAGCCCACTCCCCATTGGCATAATGTCCCCGTTTTTGCTTGCCGAGGGAGTGCCCAATCCCCTCAGCTCCTGCAGCTCCCAACCCCTTTCCTTGTTTGCCAACAGGAGTGCCCAATCCCCCATCAGCTAAAGCACCCACCTACACACACACACTCAGGTGGCATGCTGGGTGCTCACCCCAGCATGCCAAAGCACCTATTAAAAAAGAAAACGGTCCCCCGTTGTCTTTTAGTTTTAACAGTAAAGAAGGAAACGATCCCTTGGCAGTATCCCAACCCCCTCCCACAAACCGCACCCACCCACTGTGCACCCTGCCTCCCTACACCCTCCGCACCCCATACTTACCTCCCGAGTCCGGCGCGACGATCTTCAGTGGACCAGGAACACGTCTGCACTCTTCAAAGCCGACCGCGAACTGTGGAAATGCAGGTAAGCTGTATAATGGAATAAATAGGGGCTTTTCAACTTTAATGCATATCTTGGGCATTTTTGGGAATTTTTAGACCAAATTTTCAACATGGGGTTTTGGGACCCCTCCTCATGAATTCTATCACTGTCATTTCGTTAATCGGTCCTGAAAGGTGATTTCTCAGTCACTGCGTGGAATCACCTTTGGGACCGATTAATGAGATGACAGTGCCACTGTTCATGAGGTGAGCTCTCAAAAAGCCTATCTTGCAAATTTGGTGGAAAAAATCCAAAAAATGGCTGTTTTATGAGCGTATGTTGCGCACCTGCTATGTAGGCTCATAACTTCACGAATTTGCAATATTTTTATGCCAGATTTTCAACATTGTCATTTTTGTACACCTCCTTGTGAACAGTACAGCTGTCATTTTTCACATCCTGGCCGAAATGTGTTTCCGCACTTCCAGTGCACAATAGAGCAGTCGCTGTGGGAAATCAGTGTTTGGGCCAGATTATGAAAATGACAGTGACACTGTTCATGAGCAGAGATCCTAAAATGCCTATGTTGAAAATTTGGTGACGATACTCCATAAAATGACTGCATTACGAGCGTGCATTGGCTGATTGCACGCACGCTCGTAACATCATGCATTTGTAATATTTTCACTCTGGATTTTCACCACTGGCATTTTTCCACACCTCTTGATGAACAGTACAGCTGTCATTTCACATCTCTTGCCCAAAATGTGTTTTTGCACATCCGGCTCAGAATAGCACGGTCGCTGTGTGAAACCACTTTTTGTGACAGATTGAGGAAATTTGTCCTTTGTCCCTACCACCCTCTCTGCCCACACTGCTCCACTGGTGAGGGATTGCTAGAGATTCCCAGGGTTCGTCTTCAATCATCTGGGGCCAGGGCTTTTTCTTTTATGGCCCCGACCCTGTGGAATTCTCTACCTTGTCAGATTACAGAGAGCCTGTCCGTGGAATCATTTAAGAGGTCTCTGAAAAGCCACTTATTTGCACTGGCATTCGGATAGATTATTTTATGGTCATTTTATTGTTTTATGTCATTATTTATTATAGTTGATGTTTTATTCTTGTTATGTACTAGCTCTTTGATTCATTGAAAAGCGCTTTACAAATAACATTTTGATTGATTGATTGATTGAAATAACAATGACACTGTACATGAACAGAGGTGCTAAAATGCCTATGTTGAAAATTTGGTGCCGAGCTTCCATAAAATGACTATGTTACAAGTGTGCATTGCACATTTCCCACGCACCCTTGTAACTTCGCAAATTTGCAATATTTACATGCCACATTTTCAACACTGGCATTTAAGGACTCCTTAAGAACTGTACAGCTGTCATTTTTCACATCCTGCCCAAAATGTTTTCCCGCACTGCACTACCAAAGCCAATGCCATAGCGACAACATTCGGCATTGACAAATGCTTGTTTCTGGATGTTTCCACTTAATTCCAGTTCTCATGTTTTCCTGTTTACCAACAAGTTCTTTAGTTACTTGTTGTTACTTTTTTTAAATATGTTGCTCTATAGCCCACCCCTTAAAATGGATTAACTTCTGATCCATGTTGTAACTAGCACTGCTCTTTCTCCTCGACACCTGCATGATAGATCCATATGGCATTTCTGTGTTCTTAGAACATTTGCTAGTGTGTCAAAAAAACAGCCACACAAAAATCTCCCTTGGAGAAGTAATATTAACCCAAATCAGCATGAGAACTATAGCAAAGATCAATTGTTTCATCTTAATCTTGGTAGCCGAGAATGTGGAGTGTAAACCCAGACCTGTTACCCCAACCTGTTTTCCCACACCACAAAATCATTTCAAGAGCCTACAGGTGGTAGAACTTCTCATCAAAACAGCACACCAGGGGAAACGGCTCCTGGCAGCATACACAGGGGGAATCTACATTGTGGTGAAGCTTGCAAAAAATGTCACTGCAGGTAATGGGATTCCTCTGGGGAGAAAATGGAGTAAAAACCTCAGGTCCCACTCTAGCAGCTGGGTATCTCTGACAAAGATCCTATGGCAGAGGATCACTGGAGTAGAGGTAAGACCCAGAGGAGCCTGGTGATGGGGCCAGATCAGATGGAGGCAGGCCAGCAAACCAATGAGATAAAATACTGACTAGAAAAATGGTAATTTGCCATATGTGAATCTAACGCACTGCACCATGCTGGTATAACTACTGAAGTATGACCTTCAGGATCATTCTAGTAACACATATCTGCAGCTCTGCTGTATCTACAACCCTCCAAATGTCCCGTAGACACCATTACAGTATATTTAATACATAATATATTATCCAAGGGGATTTCAGCATTGACTAAGCATATTTGAAATACTGGCAAAAGATTGGGAAAAAGGAAACATCTTTGATCAGAATGAATATTAACACTCCACATCAAAGCTTGGAAGGATTTAGGGTTTGATTGGGTCCTTACAAACAGACTTGACAGAACACTAAACTCTGCAACATCCTCTCATTCATTGAACTACCCTAACCATTGATTCTGAAGTACTATAGTAAGAATACAATGACACACCCAATGATATATTAAGATAAAACCTGACAGTAAATTTTATATGACCAAACACCACCAATAATTCAAAAAGATTAACTGGGAGTGGTCTCATTTCTGATCTGACTTGATTAAATTATTCAGATTTGCAGCAGACCACCTGCCAAAACCCAATCACAGTCCTCTCAAACCTTACCATTTGCACTGACTGTATACCCCTGACCTGGAAGATAAGTCCATAGTAGCACCTCCTCCAAAAACTGGTCACCCCCTCCATTTCTAACAATAAATGTTATATGTGTCTGAGAAGCTGGTGTATAACCAGCTGTTGTTCTACATCCTTGATAGTATCCTATTGTATCTGCAGACAAATAATCAGGCTTCAGACCCAACCTCTCAGCCAGTACAGCCTTGCTGAAGGTGACTAACAACATAGCATCTAGAGCTATGTGAATGCCTTATTCCAAATATTTGGCCAAATATTCAGCATTTGGTGGTCAAATATTGGAGTATTCAGTGTTCAGACATTTAGGACCCGTGCATCAACAAAAGAAAGCAAAAGTATAAAAACACTCATACCCCCTACTGAATACACCGTGGTGTGGTGAGGATATAGAAATATGGAATTCATCAGCAGAACAGGACTGCTTTGCAACACAGAATGCCCAGATGGTCCCTGCCTAATCTGTCTTAGCAGACCCTACCTGTTCTCCAGCAACCATCCATCCTCTCTGTCCATTTCTTAATATTCCACCATGTCAGTCACATGCTTGCTTGAAACCCCTACTGTTTTTACCTCCACCACTACCAATGGCCATCTATTCCAGGCATCCAATGCTCTTTCAGTGAAGTAGTAGTTCCTCACAACCCTCCTAAACATCCCCTCTTTAGCTTTATTGCATGCACTCTGGTTCTGGAGTTCTTCCTCATTTGAAAGAGACTTTCCAGCTGGCCCAGTGGCATTGAGGGTTGAGGTGCTGGACCCCACACCTCATGCTGCTCCAGTAACCCAGGTTTGAGAATGAGTCCAGGTCATTGCAAGTCAGCAGGGGGGAGGAAGGAACTGGATAGAGCTACCATTAAGCAGCTTTCCTCTCCAGGGGAGGGCTGGGCAATGATCAACAGTGTCAGGAGGGGAGGGCATTGTTAGGCACTTAGCCAAAGCCGTGTCTCTGCACAGTTTCCTGCCTGGACCTTGGTCCTTCACATCGGCGCCCTCGTGGGGGTTATCACTGCCCATAACTACTTCCATAACTATGAAAGAAAATATACACCCCACCATGCCCTGTGATCCCTGCATGGGGGGATGGAGCGGATGGTTGGTAAACCACCGAGTCTCACCAGCAGTCAGAGAAAAATGTCCCCATAAAAAAAAAATTAGAGACTTTCCGCCTACACTCTGTTCACCCCCATGAGGTACTTGTAGGCCTCTATAATGTCTCCCCTCACTCTCCTGTCATCCAGGGTGTGCATGTTGAGATCCCTTAGTCTCTCCTTGTAGGTCTTTTGCTACAACCCCAGTACCCATTTTACATGCCCTCCTATGGACTACCTCCTCTGTGTCAATGTCCTTTTTGAGGTGGGGACTCCAGAACTGGACTCAATACTCAAGGTGGTGTCTCACCATTGAGCAATATAGTGGCATCACTCCCTCATCCTGCTGGAGATACCTCTCCATATGCATCCCAGCATCCCACTGACCCTATCCACTGCTTTTTCACACTGCATTACCACTTTTAGTTCATCAGATATGATAACCCCAAGCTCTCTTTCCTGCTGAATCCCAATTGTTTTGAGTCTATCCCCACACTTTCAGTGCATAGATCCTTAACACATTCAGAAATGAAGAGGATGTGTTATTGCTTGGCAGTGTTAATAATTGTAACTGCTTGCATATATTGTAGAAAACTACAAATTATGACTGAAAATACTTGAAAAAACTCCTGTGAGATGTGCAGCCTGTCCGTCGCTGAATCCATAAGGAAACCTGGTTCCTTATAGCTTCCAAAAGTTAGTACGGTAGGAAAAGTTATTATCCAAAGAGGCAATCAGCAGGAATTCAAAGTTAAGGAGAACTGGAGGGTCACCAAGGAAAGGTGCATTAGACAAAATACAATCACAGACAGAGCAAAAAAGACTTGCACAAACTGGTCTACCATCAAGCAGATATACCACAAATGAGTGTGAGAAAGTGCAAATATATTTATTTTACTTACACAACAAAAGTTAAAATAGCCAGATATACAGTATAAACACAGTGTACCCACAGCCTAAAAAAAATGGTGTTTTGTACCTAAACTGCCATTTTGTCTGGGAATTCAAAATTCCCTAGCAGTATATGCAAAACAGTTTTTCCTTTCATATGTGTTAGTTTACTGAAAATTGTCTTCAAGCAAAATAGCTGCTGAAACACTTGGAGCTAGAGTTTTGTAATTTATGGTACTTGACGTGTGATGACAGAAACAGACTACACAGTCAGATTTGCAAAGGCATCATGGTGCTTATGGAACACTACAGCTAGTGGCTCTGCCTAACCTTTGTAGAATTTGACTAAATTTCAAGGAACTGCAAGGTAAGTAGTTAAAGATCTGAAAGAACAGGTAGATTATACAAATGAATAAGTTAATTTAGCCAAAATCCCAATCCACAAAAGCCAAATTAGTGACTGGTTTCAAACATGGATAGCATGGGAACAAGGGGATAGTAAGACATAAGGTAGGTGTAGGATGGACAGCCAGGGGATGGGGTACTGAGGCACAAGAAGGGCAGTTCACCAATAAACCCAGTCTGACATTAGGTTGGACTCAGAGTCATGCAGGAAATGGACACACTTGATAGACTGCAGGGTTTTTATCTTGAAAAAAATGCTATGCGTTTATGTAAAATAATAAAAGTTGGCTTCCACTGCCACAACTGACAGCTCTGGCTCTGATTTAAAAGCATTGGAAGAAACACATTACCTAATTAAAGAATATACAGCCCTTAAAATAATTCTGCTATATTTAGAGAATCAGGCTCATGCAATAAATGTCAGAATGGCAGTCTTACAGTACATGAAATGTCAGAATAGGGCGTTCCTAGTCATTTTAACTCAGCCTGGCTCAATGAGTCATTACGTGTTTATCCACCAGCTATAATTCATAATGTATCACCCTAACTTATATAGAAGGCCCAGACAGAAAGACATCAATACTGTCAGTAATGGAAGGTGTGGTGGGGTGTGCCTGAAATTTGTAAGCTGCACTTGTGGCAAGGGGGCTCAGATACTGGGTGTACAACAGAGTCTCTCATTTGCCTGACAATACTCAAGAATTGCACATTTATCAGTCTGTTGTTCCCTATCATGTTCAAAGCTTACTTTGTAGGGTAAATATATAGGTTTTATGATCCCTGGATATTGTAAGACTGCTGGAGATGATCCATGAAGAATTTTAAGTGCAGGAGACAGACTACTGTACTGTTTGAACTCAGGTGCCTGAGTTTGGATTTAGTGTTTGACATTTATACATGACTGTCTATCAGTAACTGTGCAAGTAGGTTGCAGATAATGATACGGGGCATTGTCTGAATGATATAATCTTCAGAGCTGGGTTTTGGGGAAACATGTTGGTGCTTTAGATCGCTATAAAATAGCAGATGCAGATGCACTTTTTTTCACTCTCTGTCCCACTAAGTGTTACTACTTCAGATGGATAAGTAACCATGTGAAGAGATGCCTCTAGAATATATGGTACACCACCATGTGACCATTCCATAGGATCCAAAATGCAGTGCTGGCTGTTGGTTTTAAATGTTTACTTACTGTAAGATTAGACATATGAGTGATGGATTTTTTGTTTGTTTTCATTATTTTTTGAAAATTCAGTATTTAGTGGCTCAAATTCTGTAACAGTCTGGAAGGGAATATATGATGTTTAAAGGTCTTCTTATGTATATTATCTATTGCATTATATATTCAGTAATTGCTTTCTTGCCTTATTTGCATAAGAGAGTTAATGTCATGCCTAACTTTAATTCAATGTATGTTTTACAGTTTGAAATCTGTTTTAGTCCAGTGAAGATTACCAGTACAAAAATGGGAAAATATCTGAATGTAATAGGTCACAACCCTTTCTTTCAGCTGCACAAATGACACAACAACATGCTTGGGGGAAATGGCCACAACCATGCATTTATTACTATGAGCCAATCAGAACAGAATCATATTGCAGCTCACAAATAGGTGGGATGTGCTCAGCAAGGTAGTCACAGCTACTGAATAACCAATTTGTTTCAAAATGTATCAGCCCTCCCTCCCCTTCTTGAAGTGGCCACTCTATTACTTAAACCACATCATGTGGCCTATAGACCACTGAACCATGAGGGTTGGCTCTGAACAGGCCAGTCCCTACAGCAACCTTCCCCCATGAAGGGAGCTGCCTACTGGTGACCTGAATCAAAGAGTTATCTTTTGCTTATGGCTGGCACCCCTGTGGCACCAGATTGCCAAGTCCTCACTCTCCCAGCCTCAGAGCCCACCTGAAAAGGAGCGATGACCCTGTTAACCCCCCATGTATACTAGCATGTGGACTACCCCCCCATGACTATGACAACTTGCCTCTCTAAATACTAAATATGTGTTAAAAAAATGCAGTGGAAGGTGAAAAACTGGAAAAAAAACTATGGGAAAAATTTTAACATTCCTTACTGACCCCTAAGGTGAGCACCCCTAATGGGATGGCAGGTTCCCTATCCCCAGTTCTGTGCCCAAGCTTTTATGAGGTGAGGGAATTGGGAGGGTGTCTGGTGCAGGCAGGGGCAAACGAAGGCAGAGCCCCCTGATGCAGTCTATTTATATAACCATGACCCCTTCTACTGCAGATACCAGTCCCACCTCCTGGGAACCCTATCCCTCTGCCTAATCTGCCCCTACTCGTCCCCCCACCTGTCCATTCCGATGTCATCCAGGGTGAGCCATCAGACAAAACTGTGCCTGCTGCAAGTCCCCTGCTGGCTCTGTTACTGTCTTATAGGTCACAACCCTTTCTTTCACTTGGACAAATGAGACAAACAATGTGCTTGGAAGAAATGCCACAGCCATGCATTTGTTAATATTAGCCAATTAGAACTGAAGTGTATTACAACTAATAAATAGGCATGATGTGAACAGCAAAGTAGTCAGAGCTAATAAATTACCAATTTGTTCCCAAACATATAGGCCCTCCCTCCTCTTTTTTAGGGGGTCACTCAATTATTTAACCACCTGGCATGGGCCAGTCCCTACAGTGGCAACAGCTTGCCCACCTTCTCCTCCAGTGTCCATGGTCCACTGAGAACATCTTTTGGCTAAGGTTGTGGACTCAGAGCCCCTGGCCATGGGGAAGTCGTTGCCTGCAGGGTGGTAACTGGAGCAAGGGCAAAATGAGTTGGCATCAAGTTCAAGTTCAAGTTTATTGTAGGAAAACTCTGTTGAGCAAGCTCATTCATAAGGAGGTCCTTTGACACAGACAGGTAGTTACAGACTGCATAATCAAAAAAAAAAACAGTACACGTTCAAGTACTGAATTATGGGCAAGCATTAACAAGTTGCATAAAAATGACAATGACAGAAAAATACAAGTACATAAAAAAGGTACAAAGTGCTTGTTTCAGAGTAACAAGGCAGCTAATTTCTAGGTAAGTAAGAGGATGCAGTGGGTTAGGGTTAGAGCAGTGAGCTAGCATTCAGAAGCAGCTGCAAGCATCTTTTATTTTTGCTGCAGCCAACCTTTAAATAGGCTGACAGGGACAGTACCGGGAAGCTGCAGTATGCCTTGGAGCTGGTTCCAGATAGTTTGGAGTACACTCGATATGGCTCACTTGCCAAGTGAGGTGTGAGTTCTTGGTACATCAGGGAGGAGGAGATCATTTTTCCTAAGAGAGTAGGCACTATGGGAAATATGGAAAAGAGTTGTGAGATAGTTCAGGAGCTTGTTCAGGAGTAGCTTAAGAGTCCAGATACCAGCATGAAGTGTGCATCTAGTTGAGAGTGATGTTCAGCCAGCAGCTAGGTACAAATCACAATGGTGGGTTCAGTAGGGTAAGGTAGGTTTGTCATGAACCGTATGGCATGGTGGTAGAGGACATCTAGTTTGTTGAGTCCTGAGGCCACTGTGAAGGAATAGATTAGATCTCCATACATCGAGTAGCAACAAGAAAGTGGCCTGGACCAGCCCAGTTCTGGTATCCAATGGAAAGAGGGACTTGTTACGGAAGAAGAAACCTAGCCTAATTTTTAGCCTCTTCATTACATCGTCAAGGTGGTCATGAAAGGAAAGCTTGCTGTCTAGCCTCATACCAAGATATTTGAATTTGGAGGCGATTTCAAGGGGTTCATCTAGGGAGGTAGTGATGAATTCTTTGTGCCTGTTTGCAAGAGAAGTGGAGGTGGTGTTTGGGGGCAAAGATCATGGCCTTAGTTTTCTTGGCATTGAGGAGTAGTTTGGCATTGATTAGGTTGATTTCTAGTTGTGCAAAGTCAGCTTGGAGTACATCCCTCACTTCAGCCAGTGTAGGGCTACAGTACAGTATCATGAGCAAAGAAATGCAGATGGGATTGGGATATATGTGCATCAAGGTTATTGATGTACAGGGAGAAGAGGATGGGACCTAATATGGAGCCTTTTCGGGACTCCCCTGACAACTGGGAGGGATGCAGAAAAGAGGCTACCAGCTTTTACTTTCTGGGTCCTTCCAGATAGGTAACAGGTAAACCACTGGGCAGCAAGGTGTGTGGTGCCTACTTTTATTAGGCTTGAGACCAACAGATTGTGGTCAACAGTGTCAAATGCTTTGTTGAGATCTAAAAATACTGCACCAGTAACTTTCTTGGAGTCCATGGCTGTGATCTACTCATTGGTAACTTTGGCTAGAGCAGTGACTGTACTATTGTTGGTCCGGAAGCCGGATTGAGCAGGGTTGAGGATTGAAGATAATTTGATATGGAATTTCATTTGGGAGTAAACTAGCTTTTTGAGGACTTTGGAGAGGACAGGTAAGATTGAAATGGGCCTATAGTTGTTTAGGTCACATGGGTCCCCTGACTTGAATAATGAGAGGACATGGGCAGATTTCTAGTAGTAGGGAACAGTGGCAGTGGAAATGGAAAGATTGAATATGTGGAGGATGGGGCAGTGAGGTCGAGATAGCCTAGTTTAAGAAAAAAAGGTTCTAGACTATTGTCCCCTGTACTTTTTCAAATGTCTATGTTAAGAAGTGAATCTTCGACTTCTTTATAGCTAAGAGGGAACAACTGGAGTGGGCAGGTCAAAGTTTGTGAGTCAATGTTATTATAGTCTTGGTTACTACCACAGGCTGCATAAGGCGAAGAATTGAAAGCAAGGCCAGCAGTTACAAAGTGATTGTTGATTTCCTCAAGGATTAGGCAGCTGTTTTCCACAGCCCTACTGTTGCTGAGGATCTTCAGAGGGATGGAGGGGGCTACAGGCCGATCTTCAATGGACTTGAGTGTCTTCCAGATTTTTTGAGAAATCTCTTTTGCCTCTTCAAGGGTGGAGACATAATAGTTGGCTTTGCTTGCATGGATTTGTCTAATGCAGGTGTTTCTAGCTGCTCTGAATGCTTGCCAGGCAGCTGGACTTTTGGATTTTCTAGCCTTAGCCCAGAGTTTATCACGGTGTAGGAGTGTAGCATTGCGATCTGATGTAAACCATGGGTTGGATGTTTTACGCACCCTGACTTTGATCAAAGGAGAATGCTTGTTGGCCAGCACAGTGAGGTTGTCATTAAGGACAGTGACCACCTCATCAATCGTTTTGGCAAGGTAGAGATCTTGCCATCTAATTTTGCTCAAGTCGGATAAGTAATCCAATACATTAAACTTGCGAAAAGACCACTTAGTTATGAGTGTTGGTTGCTGTCAGGCTATAATTTGTGATCTTGTACAAACAACCACTCCATGATCACTCATGTCATTGTAGAAGACTGTAGAGTGAAGAATTTTGTTGGGGTGCAATAGAAAGTATGACATCAAGGAGAGAATTGTTGTCGGGATTGGATGTATTGGTTCTAGTGGGTTGACCGACTAACTGGGCTAAGCCGACTTCATTACAGAAGGATTTCAGGCTGTGCAACTTGTGGGTAAGCCAGTCCATATTAAAATCCCCAAGTATTAAAGTTTCAGTGTTGGCGGAGGTGATTAAGGATTTAAGTATGTCAAGGATATCAGTGCCACCAGATGGGGGGCAATAACCGCCAATAATAATGAGACATTCAGTGGATGGAAGGCGTAATTTGAGAGATACAATTTTGTACTCCTTAGGTTTAGATTTACAGTGAATATCACTGACTGTAGACTTATAATTAGTGTAGATGGCCACACCGCCCCCTCTGGCTTCTCTATCAGCCCTGTGCAGATTATAGCCAGGAAGGGAGACTTGTTGATCACTGTTTGACTTTTTGAGCCAAGATTCAGTTACAGTGAGGTCCGGCTCAGTATGGGTAGCCCATATTTGGAAATGATCAAACTTTTTTGTGATGCTCAATATGTTGACTAACATTAACTTAAGTCTGGGTGCAGATGAAAATTCTGCGGGAGATGCAAGTGGTAATGGGGGTTCAGGGTTTAGCTCCAACTTACCTGAACAGAGAATGAGCAAGAGAAGCAGTTTCTTGATCCAGTTTTTGCAGGACAGGAGCGCTTTTTTCCTCTGTGACCTTCCACAAGGTGATGATGGGTGTGATGTAATGCTACGGTGGCAGTGAAGGGAAGCTTAGGAGAGTGCTCTGATCGACATATATGAGGGGAGCAGAAAGTGTAAGGGTGAAGAATATGGGCCAAGGATAAAGGAAGGTGGAATAAGGTTCCAGTTACAGGATTGGAAATTTCCAGAGGTGGACCTGATCCTTGTTCTTTGTTGTGGTAAGCCACTATGGATAAGGTGGTTAGGAATAAGAAAAGGCCTGCGTAAGGGAGCGTGCCCTGGCACCGCAAATACGAGGGCTAGGAGAGTTATGGACACAGTCGGTTAAGTGGATAGAAGACAGGATTAGGAAGTGTTGTGCCTGCCAGAGACAGCAAGCCTGGTGTGCAGATCAGTAGTTCTAAGGAGGAGTAGAAGTGCACAGAAGGATTGGGTAGGAACTTGGCCGGGTGTGGCCAATCAATCAATATCAATCAGTAGAAGAGGGAGGGGGTAATGACTGATGAATAGTGATAGACTGACCACACAATAAGTGAAATGAGACAGGAATTGTATTGTATTGTATTGGGTTAGATTGCATAAGTGTGTTTATAACTGGGCCCTCTAGTGGCTAAAAGATATAATCTGCTAATGGGGTGAAAAAAATTGAAACTTAGGCAGCAGAGAGATGAGCTCCAGGGGATGGTGCCAGGCAGTTCAAATCTCCAGGCACTGAAGCCAGTCAGGGAGAGATGGAGTGCTGAATCTGCCTTTAGTAGACCCAATTTCAGGCACCATCCACCAACTGAGTACACAGCTAGCAAGCTGGACTGGAGCTGCTTTCCTGTAGCATACCTGGAATCTTGCTCTTGAGGGTAGGCTTGCCAGCAAGGCCAATGGCATTGGGTTAGGCAGCAGTGGTGCTGGTAGTGGATTCATGTGGCCTGGCTGGGGAGCATGCATCAGACCAGACCAAGTTGGCATGATCAAGCTGGGGCATAGACCTGGTCAATAGGATATAGAATCTGCTGAAGAGCCAGAAACAGGCCTGCAGGGATCGATGCCTGAAAATATGGGTCTGTATGTGGTGACATCAGTCCCGGAGACTGCATGAGTATGATCACTGACTCAGGGGCTAAAATGAGTGTCCTAGATGGAGGAGACAGCAAGGCAGGGTCCAGACCAAGCGCTAGCATGGGTCCCAGCACAGGAGACTCTGGTGCTGGTGGCTGCAGTCATGCCTCCTGCCAGTTTCTGAAGTTGTGGTGCACTTTTTCACGGCTTATGTGCCTTCTTAGGTGGTGGTGCCCCCACTCTCAGCACAGGTCCCCCAAATATCTGTACAAATAATGCCCTCGGTTCTTCATAACTCATCTGATCAATCTCTCTCTTCCTTGGTTGGGTCTATGATGGGGCTGGGCATGTGGCTGTTACCCCACTCGCCTGTCCTCGACTGGTCCTCATCTGAATATTTTTTGGCAGTTCCTGGACTGCTGTGCATGGACCTGGCAGAGCCTGCCCCACTGCCCTCACTGTATTGGGCATGCTGGGGTTTGCTGAACTCTGCCTCCCACCATCCTCTTTCTCTCTTCCTCAGCCAAGTTATGAACTGCTGCTAAAATTTGGTACTCACTTCTGGCCTTGCATCTGCCATGGTGGATCATGGGCTGCAAAGATAAGAAAAAACACACCTGCACCTTGTTTTCCATTCAGACCCCTGCCTCAACTGTAGTACCAGGTGTAGACCGTGGTATATTCATAGAGCTCCAAGTTAGTCACCTGCTACAGTGCTGAATGTTCATATCAATATATTTTTTTGTATATATCGACCCTTGCCCACTCTCCCCATTCCCTTCCCCCAATCCCTTCTCTGTGTCCCCTATGAGTTTTTTTATTGGTTCCCTTATGTGATGATTGTGCTCTTGCACCAATACAGGATTGCACCTGCATGTTCAGCCTGCAATAGTGAAGTGCAAAATACCCAATGCCTAGGACAGTCCAATAATTGTTTATTAATTTTTTTTTTTGTTATTGCTATCAGTATATTCAGAATTCCTTTTTTTTTAAACTTTAAAACAAAAAATTGCAGCAAACTAACTCATGCCCCCACTACTTGAAATATAAAGATTATTTTCAGGGGATTCTTGCTCAAGTCATCAGCCACCCACTGAAGTGACCTCATGCCCAGATATGGTGATACTCATGCATGAGATTTAGAACCCAGCTGAAACCTCCAAATGTCACTTTTGTCACTCTTTTTATTTTCTGTTGTAAATGCCGACACGGGGTGCAGTGCCTGCCCCCTATGAAGGGGGGAGTGATGCCTGGAGGACAGCCTTTCACTCCCTTTTTCTGCCCTGGTCTTTTTTTTTTTAATCACCCACCCTACATGCTGTGTCTTACCCCTGACTTCACTCTGAGGCTGGCCATACCCTTACCAGTGAATGTCCCCCCCCTTTGAAGCTGCTGACCGCACCTGTCCCATTGCTATGTAAGCCAAACACTACTCATATAAAAAAATTTTGCTGTTTGTCTTGCTCCTGTACTGAATCTTTCACTGCTATACAGCTAGCAGCAGCCCTAGGACTCAAGAAATGGAGATATTTTCCTAAATTAGCCTTGATGGGGGGAGGTGAGAAGGTATCTGCACAAATGGCAACTACTGATGTTGCAGGGATCTCCAGCCTGCACCCTGCCTCCCATAACATTGGAAACGCTTCTTGAGTTAACATCGCTGCAGAATGTGGTAGTCTAAACACACATCACATCACAGCAGCTGGACCGGTGTACCACCAGTGTGTTCAGTAATGTAAACCCACTAGTAACCAAGCATATTATCTAAATGTAGTGCATCCACCAGGTGTAGTCCTCAAAATTACTTAAACTTAAGTGTAAATGTTTTTTTACACTGCAACAGATTACATAGATACATAGACAGTGTCGGCAGATAAGGGCCTATGGCCCACCCAGTCTGCCCATTTGAGCTTGTAAGTTCAGTTTATTTTTTCCTAGAAGTCTGTTGCCCCTTACCCCTGACCTCCAGAATTCCTTTATGTCTATCCCATGCATTCTTAAATCCTGTGATTGTTTCAGCCCCCACCACTTCCTCAGGCAGGGTGTTCCACTTGTCCACCACCCGTTCTGGAAGAAATTCTTCCTCACGTTTCCTCTGAATCGTCCTCCCTCCAACTTCATCCCATGCCCTCTAGTCCTGGAACATCTTTTTCGCTTAAAAATAGTGTATTCCTGCACCCTGTTCCTCCCTGTAAGATACTGGTATGTCTTTATTATATCCCCTCTCTCCCTCCTCTCCTCCAGGGAGTACATGTTCAGATCCTTCAACCTGTCTTCATAGGACTTGTGATGCAATCCATGCACCATCTTTGTTGCCCTCCTCTGAACCTTCTCTACCCTGTGTATGTCCTTATGTAGGTATGGTCTCCAGAACTGTACACTGTACTCCAGGTGGGGCCTCACTAGTGTCTTGTATAGTGGAATTATGACCTCCCTTTTCCTGCTGGTGATGCCCCTGCCTATGCCATCCCAGTATCCTATTTGCTTTACCTGCTGCCTTGTCACACTGTTTCCCTACCTTGAGGTCATCAGAGATGATAACCCCAAGATCCCTTTCCTGCTTGGTGCATGCTATATCCTCACCCCCAACTGATATATTGTGCCAGGGTTTTTGTGCCCCATATGCATTATCTTGCACTTCTTTGCATTGAATTTCAACTGCCAAACCCCTGACCATTCTTCAAGTTTCTGCAGGTCCCTTCTCATTCTGTCTACACCCTCTGGTGTGTCTACTCTGTTACAGAGCTTTGTGTCATCAGCGAACAGTGAAATTCTGCCTTCAAGGTCCTGCACAATGTCACTGATGAAGATGTTGAATAGGACGGTCCCAGCACTGATCCCTGTGGTACCCCACTGGTCACTCTTCCCTCTGTGGAGTGACAGCCATTTACCACCACCCTCTGTGTCCTGCCACCCAGCCAGTTACCTACCCACCACACTACTGTCCTGCCCACACCAATATTCCCCAGTTTGTGTAATAGTCTTCTATGTGGCACAGTGTCAAAGGCCTTGCTGAAGTCCAGATAGGCCATGTCCACTGCCCTCCCCTGATCCACCTCCCTAGTCACCCAGTCAAAAAATTCAATGAGGTTGGTCTGACATGACCTCCCCCTGGTGAAACCATGCTGCCTTGGGTCCTGTAGTCCATTGACAACCAGATGTTCCACCAATCTCTCCTTCAGTAGTGCTTCCATGATCTTCCCACTACCAAGGTGAGGCTGACTGGTCTGTAGTTCCCTGCTTCCTCTTGTTCCCACTTTTGTATAAGGGACTACATCTGCTGTCCTCCAGTCTTTGGGTACCTCCCCTGTTTCCAGTGATCGGCTAAACAGGATAGCCAGAGGTTCAGCCACCACCTCTCTTAGTTCTTTAAGGACCCTGGGGTGCACCCCATCTGGCCCCATTGCTTTATCAACTCTTATTACTTCCAGTTCCTTCAGGACCCTTTCTCATGTAAAGGGACTTGGGTCCATTTCTGCACCATTCTCACCCCTTGTACTCCCTTCAGACCCATTACCCTCCTCTTCCTCAGTAAAGACTGAGCAGAGATACCTGTTCAATATGTCAGCTTTACTGTTGTCATCCTCCACGCAGCCCCCATCCTCCCCCTTCAGTCTCACTATCCCTCCCTTTGCCTTTTTTTTCACTTATGTACCTGTAAAGGTTTTGTCCCTCTACCCACTGATTTTGCAATGTGTTCTTCTGTCTGAACTTTGGCTTCCCTTACTGACCTCCTGCCTCCCTTTGCTTCTCCTGGTACTTCTCCCTATCCCCTTCTGCCTGTGTCTTTTTTGTGCCTGAATGCAATCTTTTGGCTTTCACTTTCTTTGCTACCTCTTTGGAAAACCATAATGGTCTCCTCTTCCTTTTCCTCTTGCTAACCTGCTTAATGCATAATTCTGTTGTTCTTGTAATCCCAATTTTAAATACTGCCCACTGTTCCTCAACCCCTGATTCCTGTCCCATTCCCCTTAATGCCTCTTTCAAGTATCTCCCCATTTTCCCAAAGTCTGCCCCCCTAAAATCCAGGATACGTGTTTTTGTGTGGTTTGGTTCTGCTCTTTCTGTGATTTCAAACCACAATGACTGGTGGTCACTGTTCCCCAGGTGCTCCCCACTGTTACCCCATCACACTGTCCCTGTTTGTGAGCACAAGGTCCAGTATTGCCTTCTGCGAGTTGGTTCCATGACCAGTTGCTTGAGGAAGGCACCCTGAAGGAGTCCAGGATAAATCTGCTCCTAGTTGATGCTGCTGCTGCTGCTGGGATGCTCCAGTCCATGTCTGGAATATTGGAGTCTCCAACCAGTACTACCTCACCCTTGTCTGCCATCCTTTGGATGGCTAGCATCAGCTCCCCGTCTGTTTCTTCCTCCTGGGCTGGTGGTCTATAGACCACACCTGTGCAGATGACTGTCCCCATTTTCCTTTCCAGCTTAACCCACAGTATCTCTCCCCCATTTTGTTCCTCCTGGATCTCTGTGGCCCTTATGTCATTTTTCACATACAGTGCCACTCCTCCTCCCTTCCTGCCTGCTCTGTCTCTTCTGAATATGTTGTAGCCAGGTATGGCCATCTCCCAGTCATTGTTATCATTACACCAGGTTTCAGTGATGGCCACAATGTCCAGGTCTGACTGCACCATGACAGCCTCCAGATCGTCCATCTTGTTGCTAAGGCTCCTGGCATTTGCACACATGGCTTTCCATGATTTGACCTCCCTAGACTGTTTCGCTGTTCTACTCCAGCCCCTTCCTTGGTTGTCCTTTATCCCTGGTTCTCCTTGCTGTCTACCCTTCTGCTGAATTTACATTTATTAATTTACATTTATTAATTAAAGTTCCACTTTGCATACAATCTCTCCCACTTCACAGGAGCCAGCTTAAAACATGGCCATTCAGATCCCAAAAGAAGTCAAGTGTAGTTATCCCTCAGAGACACAACAGCCCTGCCCCCAACCGGCCCCCATGAAGCAAGGAGACACAGCATGCAAAATGGTATAAAGGGTGCCCCAGTCTCAAGCGAGCTACAGTGCACTGGTTGACTTATGACCTGGCAGGCATGCTTATCACAAACCCCAGGCCCTGAGACTAGCCCTATCCTCAGGTAATGTGGAAGCAATGTGTTGCCTTAAATGCTTCATTTTAATTTTCTTCTTTTTTGTTTTTAATAAGTGTTATCAGAGAAATGTACTGCTTTTCTTATTTACAGCATACTGTAAAGGTGTTGGACCGCAGCTAAACAAGAGAGCCTGAATAGCTCTTCTGTTGTGATACCCGTAAGTGCTTCAGCTTCTTCTTGGTTCTCCACCTCGGTTACAGTATACAGGTTTTTTTGGCCACATACCATAGTTCCTCTAAGCAGTAGTTTTTGCAACCTAAACCAAGTAACATGTTTTTCTACACTATACTTGCTGCCCTAAACTTTTAAATATTTTAAATGAAGGCACTGCCATATAAGAATGTTTCAGCAGTGTGGGGAGGGGGTGAGAGCCATGAGGCATATGGTGGTCCAGGCTAAGAACAAAGGGTGCCACTCCTCCCTTGTTGCTACTTATCTGCAAAAAAACTCCATGCACCCAAGTGCCCATGCATCTCTCTTTTCCTTGCTGATGATTATTATACAGAAAGATATATATATATATATATATATATATATATACAGTATATACACATATATAATTTTCTTACATATATGCACCGAGCTGGACTGGATGAATTATTTGTGGGAAGTGGGAGGGATGCTGTTGGGCCAGGCTCTGACTCTCTGGTAAGCAGCTCCCGACCTCCAACAAGATACTATCTCTTTCTCGGTTTTTTAAATACATTTTAGGGACAGGTGTAAACATCTCATTCCCTGAATGGGCTTAGATTACTCCCCTGACACCTTGGACCTCCACTATTTGATTTTTAAATAATTAAGGCTCTAAGTGTTCTCCCCCAATGGCCCCCATTTCTACAAGGTACCCCTTATGTCTGCAGACCAGGCTGGCCCCACAACAAAATATCCCTCATCTAGGCCTCTTGTGTCTTCTGGCCTCTTCCCAATGTTGATGCTGCTGATCTTGTTTATTTTTTTTTTTTTTGTTTATTGAAATCTAGGATTACAAATACCTTGAGCCAAGGCTCTTTTACAAAGGTTCCACGTCAGAGACAAGAACAAAACAGGGTTGATACACATCAAAATTAGGGAAAAGTAGTCTTAGTACAACGATATATAATGATTTGAGACAGGAACAAATAATGACATGATACATAGACAATTCAAGATGGAGCTAGACCTATGGAGCAACAGTAATGCCTCAGTGGGGAGGCGTGCAGCACAGAGAACAAGAGGGAAGCAAAGGGAGGGAAAAAAAGATGCAGCCAGAGGCAGCTGTCGGATGAGGGAGAGGTAAAGAGAAGGAGGTAGGTGAGGGAGGAGGGTGGGGATGGTGGAGAGAGGGGATAGGTGAGGATAGATGGAGGGGAGAAGGATAGTAAGTGCAATTGGGGTACAAGCTACAGGGAGGGGGGAAGTTGAGGAGGTGTCAGGGGCTGGACTAGTCAGCTCAAGCATAAGTGTAGCAGTCACAGGAGCTAGAGGCAATAAGATGAAGCCATAGGTGAGTTTCAAAGGTACCAATTGTAGGAGCTGAGGTGATGTCAGGGCTAAGGTTTTTCAGCCATAATGGAGTCGTGTACGCAAATACTCATTGACCCTGAGCAGTGCAGCAGCAGGGGATTTGAAGGAGTTGAGTTTTAGCCTCCCTGGTAATCTGCAGTTTGTTTCTGCTGTTCTGGAGCAGGGCTGTGACTCCCAGTGGTGCAAGGTCAAGGCTGATTTTCTTAGCCATTATGCAGGTCAGGAACTTTGTGTGATTAGATAGTTGGAGCCAGTGGGTTTGAGCATACAGATCACAGGTATGTGAAAGTCGGTGTGCCCCAGAGACTAGCCGACATGCCTGATTGAGGGCTGTTGAGACATGCCTGAGGGTAGACCTAGTGGCAGAGCAACAGAACAGAAGGCCATAATCAATAATCGAGACCACTGAACTCTGAACGGCAAGCCTGAGAGCTTGGGGTGTGAGATGTTGTCTGTGCCTGTAAGGGAGGCCAAGGTGAATATTTGCTGATTTGGCCACACTTTGATGTGAGCCTTGAAGGAGAGGTTGGAGTCAAGCAGTATCCTAAGGTATTTAAAGGAATGGACCTGCTCCAGGATAGACCCTTGCGCAGTGGAGATAGTTAGGCTGTGAAGCTTGTGTCTATTTTGAGAGCTGCAGAAGAGCATAGATTTCATTTTCTTTTGGTTAAGGATGAGCTTGTGGTTAGAAAACCACTTCTCAATGGCACTAAAACCAGTCTGGAGATTTTGTTGTAGTGATACGGAGTCTCTGTGGGATGAGAAGATGACTGCATCGTCAGCATAGAGGATGATTTTCTCCATGGAAGATTGTGGGAGGGAATTAAGAAATAGGCTGAAAAGTAGCAGGCCAAGTATGGATCCTTGGGGAACTCCAGAGTGAACTGGTAAGGCATCAGAGAGAGCAATGGAAATTTTTAACCTTTGGGTCCGGTTTTCAAGGTAGCTTTTGAACCACTGTGCTGAGTCCAAGGAGAGTCCAATGTTTAGGAGCTGGTTGACCAGTAGCCAATGGTGAATGGTATCAAAAGCCTTAGAGAGGTCGATGTAAACTGCACCAGTAAGGAGACCCTTGTCTAGGGAACTATGTACAGCACCAGTGAATTCAAGAAGGGCAGTGTAGGTACTGTGTCCCTTTCTGAATCCATGCTGTTGATCACACAATATATTGTATTTGATGAGATGGTTGGTTAGGTGGTCTGCTATAATATGTTCAAGTGCCTTGGAGAGTGGGGGCAGGATAGAAATCAGGCGATAGTTATCATGGTTGGACTTATCACCACTTTTGTGGACTGAAGAGACAGTAGCAGCTTTCCATCTGTCTGGGAATTGACTGGTGCAGAGAGAGAGATTCAGGATTTTGGTTAAGGAACATAGGACTTCCTCGAGAGTGAGCAGCAGTAACTTGAGGTTGAGGATATCACCACTTGTTTTGGATTTTGAGATGGCAGCTGTGATGTAACGACATGCTTTACACGAGTCGATCTGCTGAAAGTAGAAGATGGGGTCATTTACCTTGGAAACACAGGCAGTTGGGGAACAGTTATCATCATTAAAGAATTCAGGGGGGAGGACAGCACTGAGATCAGTGAAGGCTATGTTAAAGGTGTTAGCAATTGTAATGCGGTCCAGTGTGGTGGCACCATCAATGATCAGCATGGCTGGGGTTTTTTTTGGTTGTTTTTCTGTGCTTTTTTTGATGTTGTCCCAGAAAGCACGACCATTTCCCCAGGTGTTTGAGAGAGCTTTGTTGCAGTAGGAGGTTTTGGTAAGCTGGATGGCTTTAGTACAGGCATTTTGGGCTTGTTTGTAGTTTTGAATGTCTGATGGCTTGCCTGTGGCTTGGGCTACTGCCCAGAGGTGGTCTCTTGCTTTCAATTGTGAGAGAAGCTTGGAGTTTATCCAGGGGTTGATGAGTGCTTTGACTTCACGTTTTTTAGCAGGTGCATAGAGGTCACAGGCCTTGTTAAAGGTGGCAATGAAGAGGTCAAGGGCCACATTGACATCAGTTGCATTGTAGATAGGTTGCCAGTCTTGAAGGCTCAGGTAATGTTTGAAGTGGGAGAGCTTCCCATGGGGAAGGACCCTACTATGTAAGATAGAAGGAGGTGGCTTGAGGAATTTATTGGACCATTCACAGATGACTGGGGAGTGGTCACTGAGGGAGTCTGGGAGAAAGGATGTACGAGAGATATGGGATGGGTGAGTTGTAAGTACCCAGTCCAGAAGACTGCTAGTGCCGGTCTTGTAACTAGTTCTAGTAGGGGTGTTGACCATCTGTGTGAGGTTGGCGGCTGCTATGGCATCCTTATGAGCACCTACATAAAAACCGAGCCAATTTATGTTAAAGTCCCCTAACAGGATAAGTTCAGAGTCAGGAGATTGGGTGTTAATGTACTTGAGGACATCCTTTAGACCGTTGGCTTGGTCCCGGGGTGGAATGTAGATGGAAACGATTTGGAGCGCTTTGTGATTAGGACCTAGGAGTAGTCTGATGGGTGGAATCTGGGAAGAGGACTCAGGCATCGGTGTAGCTAGGGGATGAGCCATTAAGGTGGCTTTGACATAAACAGCACAGCTCCCACCCTTCTTGGAGACTCGGTCCAGTCTAAAGATGTTATAGCCTTGGAGGGTTATCGCAGGTACCGGTACTTTCTGCGTCAGCCGGGTTTCCACAACAGCTAGGACGTCAGGGTTGTGATGCCTAACAAAGGATTGAAGTGAGTCAGACTTTGACAGAAGGCTACAGATGTTTAGGGTTACAAGGAGAAGAGATCCAGCAGTAGTTTTGAGAGTTGGGCTGCGCAGTTCAGGGTTCGGGTGAACGTTGCCAGAGATCAGTAGGATGAGGAGAAGCAGTTTTAAGGAGTAGAGGTGTAGTTCCCTGAGGCCTAATTTAAGATGTTGTTTGCTGTGGGAGTTGTATCTGGGTTCCAGTCGGTAGTTCCCAGGCGATGTTATTAGTCGAAGCAAAGATATGCAGGCCAGCCCACAGGGCTTTGTTTCCATAAGCAGTAACCACGTATTGAACATAGGGGGGTCACAAGGAGGATGAGGTAGGACGTATAGAGTTCTCTTAGAGCAGAAGGTAGTACCAGGGCAGGAGATCAGGGGGAGTGGACAAGGGAGCTAGGGCCTAGGGAAGGAGGAGATGGGGGGCATAACAAGGAGGAGGAGGAGGGTAAGAAGCAGGGGGAAGAATGGCCATGAGGTGGACATTGATTTGTCAGAGTAGATGGGGGGGCCATGCCAGTACAGATTGAGGGGGATCAGAGGGCAGTGGAGAAGGCTACAAGTAGGAGGAGAAAGAGTATGGTAAGACAGGCAAACTGTAAGGAGAAAAAATTGGAAGGGTTTGTGTAAAAGGACCGAGGCTAGTGAACAAATGGGCTGAGGGAGAAAGAAGGGGGCAGGGTTTAAGGCGTATAAGTTTAAGTTGGGGGTGGGGTGACAGGTGCAAAATTACAGCAAAGTCCAATGTATTTCTATGGGCGCAGAGCAAAAGGCAGAGAGAGATGGGAGCCAATCAGGAGCAGCGTAGGTAGCGGGAGTCCAATTGGGGTGCTAGGCAGCAAACGCTAGACCAATGGTAGCTGCCCATGCTTCCCCGACCCTAGGCAGAATCTTACCCTGAGTAGCTGGAGCTGTAAGGCAGGCAGGTGGCGGCTTGGGTGCTATCTTCCGAAGCCGCAGCCATGCCAAAGAGAGGACCCGGTGGCCCGGTCAGGGGTTGGAATCTAAGGGGGAGAGAGAGGAAAGGGGGATTAGTTAATGCAGTGCAGGACAAAAGGCTGGTGATGTAGGGAAGAGGCTAAATTGGGGGGCATGGGGCGAGAGAAAAATTTAGAAAGATGTGAGTCAGGGCGGCTTTCGGGGAGGGCAGCAAGGCCCAGAACAATGGATAATTCCAGAACCTGGCACCAGTAGAGGGGGAGAGAGAAAGAGTAGCAGCAGGACTAGTGAGGCAGAAGGCTTGCAATTTCGCGCCCTTAGTGACAGAAACTTAGCGAAGGTAGGGAGAAAGGGATCAGACAGCAGACAAGTGCAAGCAGAGAACTTTAAGTCACAGTTAATAACAGCAGATGTAAATGGCTGTAGCAAAATATGCACAATGAACTAAAACAGTAAAATGGCTGTAAAATCACACTGCAGAGAACATGGCAATTAATTGCAATAAAATGCAGGCCAAAATTACGGCAAAGTCCAATGTATTTCTATGGGCGCAAAGCCCAGCGAGCAGAGCAAAAGGCAAAGAGAGACGTGAGCCAATCAGGAGCAGCATAGGTAGCGGGAGTCCAATCGGGGAGCAAAGCAGCAAAAGCTAGACCAATGGTAGCTGCCCGTGCTTCCCCGACCCTAGGCAGAATCTTACCCCGAGTGGCTAGAGCTGTAAGGCGGACAGGTGATGGCAGCTTGAGCGGCTATCTTCTGAAGCTGCGGCCACACCGAAGAGAGGACCCGGTGGCCCAGTCAGGGGCTGGAATCCCGAGTGGCTGGAGCTGTAAGGCGGGCAGGTGGTGGCGGCTTGGGCGGCTATCTTCTGAAGCCATGGCCGTGCTGAAGAGAGGACCCAGTAGCCCAGTCAGGGGCTGGAATCCCGAGTGGCTGGAGCTGTAAGGTGGGCAGGTGATGGTGGCTTGGGTGGCTATCTTCCAAAGCCACGGCCGTGCCGAAGGGAGGACCCAGTGGCCAGCCAGGGGCTGGAATCCCGGGTGGCTAGAGCTGTAAGGCGGGCAGGTGGTATGCTTACGGTGCATCTTCCTGCTGTAGCCATGCTGAAGAGAGGACCCGGTTGCCCAGTCAGTGGCTGGAATCATAGATCTCAGTATTGATATCTCTTGCAAGCAGGGGCAAAAGAAGGCTGAGCCCCCTGATGCAGTCACTTAAATAACCATGACCCCTCCTACTGCAGATACCTGTCCTGCCTCCTGGGAATACTATCCCTCCACCTAACCTGCCCCTACTGGGTAGACCCTTATCTGTCTGTCCCAATATCATCCAGGGCATTCTCTCAAACTCAACCTGCTGCCAGTCCACGTAGGCTTTGTCATTGTGATTTATGGTCCATTGTCAGTACAGGAATGAGGCCAAAAGACACTTCTTCACAAAGAGAGTTCTGTTGGAGTAATGCACCACCAGAGGGGGTTGTCAATCACAAATCAGTTAGGGTTTCAAAACAGAAGAGGAATAAAGTCAAGGGGAAGTTTAGAGTGACAAGGGAGGGGCAGAATAACCTGTATAAAACATGCATGAGCTCCTCAGTGAGCAGACTTGATAGACCTTTTGGGCCTTCATCTGCTGGCATTTTTGTGTGGTCATATTTCTATAGTAATTATGATCACTCCCATCAGTTGCTTTGAGTGTAAGTTGTGAACATCTCCTAATGTAATTAGATATCTGGGGCCCATACACAGTCACATTGATGTGCTGCAAACTGGTCTTAAGGACCAGTATGCAGGTACAGTTCAACCTTACACCCCTTTGTGCCATATACTAAGGGGCTTCAAATCTTTCCCTGCACTGGCAAAATTACCATTGTTCCAGCACAGGGAATTAGGTGGGGCTGGCACGCTAAAGTAGTGCTGTGCTATGCACAGTCATTTCCCAGCCCTCATACCTGCTGCCACTCCCAGCAAAGTGTGGAAATCTTGTAGATCTGCTGGAAGTAGATTCACATGGCTGCCACAGGCATGCTGTAGGGTAGAAAGGCACAACCATGTCAGTGACATGGGACTGAGAATCTCAAGAGACCACTGTTGTAGAACACCATACTGGGGAACAGGGATTGGAAGTGGGGTTCCACTGGACAATGAGGAAAGGATTATCCAACAGGGACAGTCAGGGGTCTCTGGATCACCAATGTAGAATGCTGTGGGACATGTAGATGTCAAACAGCAATGGCCCGAAAGCAGGCCAAAGGTGCTATGTAGGGGGCCAGGGGTCAGAGGGACCACAAAGGTGGCAGAAGCATTGGCTATAGGCATTTGGGCATGGCACCATGCCACGAGACTGGTGCAATGCCATACCCAAATTTTTGTGGGTGCACAAGTATAGCATTTGGTGTCTCAAAACCTGTTTGTAACCATAAACATCTGGCAGGTAACATATGCCCTGTGACATAGCTGCCATTGAAGATTACTTCTCAGTGGCAAGATAGGCTGTATAACTATAGCAGTTTTTCAGGGGGATCATATGGGAGGCTTCTGACAACCCCTGATGCCTGCCACCCTGACTGTATATGGTGTCCCATGATTGTATATGATGTCCCTGGTATTTTCTATGCCCCTCAGGGTAAATGCAGTAATGATTTTATTAAAGAAATGCAATAAAATCTAAGTTTTAAAAGTTGGTATTAAAGAGTAAGATAGTCCCTATGTGCCCTCCCAGTATTTATAGCAACTGTTCAATATCGTGATAAGGTTGGGGGTTGGTGTGGACTCAGACTTGTGAGGAAGTATGCAGAAAATCAGCCAACTGCCAAAAACATCTTTGATTTTCTTTTATTTCATCGACTGTTGCACCTAGATCACCATCTCATGGACAAGGACCCCTGATGTTTCACCCTCTACCGGGGCTTCTTCAGAGTGCTGTGGTGTGCAAAATAGTTTTCTTTTATCAAAACTGTGATTCTGATGTATTTCTTATATAAGCAGTCTATCTTGTTTCATTTTTTCCTTTTTTGTATTTCTCCAATATTCCCCCTTATTGACTTTTACTCATTCATAGTCAGCATGTCTGCTTTGTGTTATTTCTTTAGGTGTTTCCTGTATTTATCTGTCCCCTTGTTCTTTGTAATTAAGGATATTTGAATTTAAAGAGGACTTCAGTTCCTTAGACGCTATGTTACTACAGCTTATTCCCCAAGAGAAGGTCATAGTTCTTTGCTTGTTACGTGATAGTCACTTCCTTCACAACAGGCAGGCATATCACAAAGAGAGGATTATGACTTTGAGTGGGGAATGTACAGCAAGAGTAGAAGTGATCTAAGATGTAAGGACTTAATTTGTATTCAAGTATTCTCAATATAAAAGAAAAAGTTAAAGAGTAATATTGGAAATATTTGGAAATATTTAAATTATACATTGCATTTATCAAAATGTTATACTGCATTTCATAACGTTTTCCTGTAAGACTCAGTAGCTCTTTCATTATTTTATTCCAGTCTTGGTGTAAAAAAATCTTACAAGTACATTGCATTGCATTCCTTTCAAATAAATAGATCACTGGAGGTGGCATGGTCTAGTGGCAACAACATAGGTTTGGTTACCAGAAACCCAGATTCAGATCCCACCACAGCCACTTACTGTATGGTTCTAAGCAAATCACTTAAACTTTTAATGGGCACAAAGCAGGAACCCAATGCAAATTAGATATTGCATCTCCACTGGGATATCCTGAATAAACACATTGGGGATAGTGTGTTTAAAAGTTTCTGATGTGGCCAAATGGAAGTCTCTTCCCTGGACTTCAATAGGAATGTGATTTAAATGAGCATTCTATCAAAATTCCTGTATCTTTTCCAGTTACTTCCAGTGCAGTTCAATAACGGTTTAAATTAACTCTATTGACAAAATAATAGTTAACCGTGATATCCTTACTCTACTCATTCCTGTTCTAGCTACATTTCTGATGCTGAACATGATGCTTTACCTACATTGTCTGCTCATTGTGTATAATCTGTCCTATGACCTGGATCACCCTTGAAAATGGGAAGTAGCTGTTTAGGGGCCTTCCATGCACACACATAAATAAATCAATACATAAACACACAATGAAACAAATGAATGAATTAGTGAATGAGCAAATAAATAAATATACTTAATGAAAAGGGAAATAGCAGGTTAGAAATGGCAAACTTATATCTAACAAATGACCATGGTGGGTTGGCTCTCCCTAATTTTTAGTGGTTCTACCCAGCCAGCCAGTTCCAGGAGTGGTTCATAGAATAAGAACCCTTCGCAAACTGAGAAAACATTAAACCCATGTAAATTTATCAAACATGTACTATATGCTGACCCTCAAAAGAATACATCAATCATTTGATATGCTAGTGTCATGGTGGTGGGGCATAAAAGATAGCAGGGCATAGTTGGTAAGATACAAATGTCCTTAGAAGTATGTTTATTCAAATAATAAGTACAGCAGAAGGAAAACATCATTATTAGTTCTTGTCAGGTTCTTGTCAGGATAAAGTCTCTGTTTTTGTAAAAGACAACTTGAAAATACAACAAGGCCACTAATAGGTTAGAGTTGGTCCTCCAGGCTGGCACTATGTCTGACTCCATAAGTGACCACGCTCCCATGATTATAATCATAACCAAGTACAAATGTCCACACCCCAAATTACTGTCTTTCAGGAACTTCAACCACCAGGATCCCAATGCAGTTATTTCCAATGCAATGACTGCTGACTGGCCATCATCTACCTGCAAAATAACATCTCACCCACAGTTACTTATCTGACTAATGTCCTCCACTCGTCTTCCACTGTGCCAGACTCCTGGAAGCTTGCACACGTTATCCCTATTTTCAAAACTGGTGACTGACTTGCACCAGAAAACTACAGGCTCATCTCTGTCCTCCCTCATCTCAACAAATAACTTGGAAAAAAAATAATTCATTACCAGTTAACTGAGCACCTGGACAAATAGAACCTTCTATGCCCCCTCCAACATGGTTTTCACAAATATCATAGCACCTCTTCCACCTTGACACTTTTTACAGACAACATACTTAGAAATATGGACAAGGAGAAGGCTACAGGTGCAGTTTTTGTGGATCTATTAAAGGCGTTTGACCTAGTTGACCACCAACTTCTCAATTCCACTCTTTGCAGTTTTGGTTGCTCATCTAACACTATGTCCTGGTTCCACAGTTATCTATCTGGTAGATCCCAGACTGTCATCATAGGCAAAGTACACTATTCCACTTTACCTATTGGTACTGGTGTCCACCAGGGCTCAATATGTGGCCCATTGCTTTTTTCCATGTTTATAAACTGCTCCCAGCAGATAGCCTCACCTGTAATTCACTCCTCTACACAGGTGATTTAGTTCTCTACCATAGTGACAACTCGCTTGAATCTATCTCATCCCCCCTCTGTCAACTGCAGTGCTGCTCACAAGTGGTTCTTCTCCAACAAACTGATAGTCAATAACAAGAAGTCTAAGGCTATGCTCTTTGGCTCCAAACTCTTCCTGACCAAGGCCGACAAAGCCAACTCGTCCCTCCTGATTCACACCCCTTCAGGTCCCTCACTTGACATTGTCCCCAGTTTCAAATACCTTGGTGTTACCCTCGATCCTTCTCTTACTTTTGTGGAACACATCAACAACACCATGTGGAAAATCCACCAAAGACTTGTTGCCTACAGGCTTAAGCAACTACCATTCATGGAAGCTTGCCTTGTCATCACGCTAAGCAATCTGCTGCCCCTGCTAGACTACTGCTCCCCTGTCTACTCTCTCATGTCCTCCTCATTGCATACCCATTTAAACTCCATTTACAATTCCATATGCTGCTTTGTGCTTCAAGTTCCTTACTCCACCCACCACTGTGCTCTCTACCAGTCTTTTGGATGGCTCCTATTGCAGGGTTGCTTTGACTATACCATGGGTTGTCTAATAGCAAACTCCCTCAGGAGCCACCAGTTTTCACCCTACTCTTCTCTTCTCACAGAGTGGTACCTGAGAACCTCAGGGTAACCTCTTTTCCCCCCATCAAAGTGCCATGCATATCTTCTATCATGGGCAGTCGCACTTTCTCAGTCTCTGCCCCCATCCTGTTGAATAAATTACCTGCATCCAGCTGCTCCTCTGCTACCCATCTGTCCTTCAAAACCAATCCGCACAACTGACTTCTAGTTGGGTCAGGCTATAACTGCCCCCAAGACAATACCAGAAGGCGTGGGCTATCAAAATGCTAGGACCTGGTGAGCTGTTGGGACAACTCCATTGCCCTACATTTCTGGCCTTTCCCACTCTGTTTGTTCCTTAGCTTTCTCTGTCAGCATCAATTGCCCCAAGATAACACCTGTGGGTGAGGGCCATCATGGTGCCAGGACCTGCTGTGCCATCTTTTGGGATCTCTCCCCTTCATCCAACTTATCTCCCTGTTGCCCCCTAGCATTCTTTACCTGCATCTTACCTCATGGTACTCTCTGCTCTCCTAACCTGTTCTTACCTTTTTGCAGTACTACTGATCCACTGTTTTGATATTTCTCCAGCAACTCTGAGCTTCTATGCACCTAATTATCCTAGATCATTGCCAGCTTGTATAGCCTGTATGATGCATGTAAGCTTCCATGCACCTACTAATTTAGCCTACTGCCCACTGTTACAGCAGGTAGGCATCTTAGATAGACGTTGAACATTGAAACTATGCTTACAGACCTGCTTTATCTCCATGATGTGTTGATTACCTCATCTGGAGGTATGTTACCAAATCTTGTACTATATTGTATATATTGTATTATATGTGTTACTCTGTACTATTGCTGTTTTTGTACATCATCTCTGTTGATTAGGTTATTTTGTAGCCACATTTGTGGCCCAGGTCATGTCTGAAAATGGTCCAATGGATCAGTGCACTTACCTGTTTACCAAACAAATAAATAAAAATAAAAATAAATAAATAGATGTTCCTTACTTTTAACATATTTTTTAATCTTTATGATTATGACTCTTTTCCTTGGTTGCTCTATTCGCTACTCCTGAAGCGTCACTCAGCTTCTCTCCTCCAGCTCAGAGCTCAGACTGGAGATCCACTCACTTCACATACCAGCTTTACACTAAATTTTTCTCTGTGTATGACTCTCATGTTATACTTACCCAAGGGTCAGGTTATCTGCCATGTTGTGCTCATTATGACATTTTATCTTTTTTTCCTGGAGATATTTTCTGATGTAGACACGTCAGACTTTAATACAGGTAGCCAGTGTATTCTGAGACCATGACTGAGCACTTTCAAAAAGGGTGCTTCAATCATGCCACTTTTACATAGGCTACCAGGCAGGGAGGGTGACAGGATAAGGGTTCAGCAATTACAGTGACAGGATGTTGCTATGTATACAAGCATGTGAGGGGGTGGGGAAGGACCACACTGTGCGAAGGGCAGAAGGAGAGGGAGGGTTTGTGGGCATAGTGCAGTGGTGGGCTGCCAAGCTTGCTGTGTGGCATGGTGGGTTGGTGGCAGGCTGGAGTTGGAAGGGTGCTGGGTTCAGTTCTGGGCATGCTTGTTTTTTGCGCCGAGTCATTTTTTTTATATAGTTTTGAGCCCTCTCCCGACATGCACCTCCCCGGAATTGAGAATCCTTTAGTAGGGGGATGCAGGGGGCTATAAAACAAGAAATTCCAGATATCTGGCACCGTCTTCCCGTGCGCTGCGAGTCTATATTGCCAAAATCCATTTTCGGTGATGTAGACTCGCCTTAACAACTATTGCTATTATGCAGTCACTGTTATCCCATGGAACTTTTGACACATGAGCAACACTGTATCCACACAAGTGCATTTATGAAAACTCATTTTTTAAGACATGAATAACACTTTAACTACTTAAGTGCATTTATTAAGACACTTCCCGATTAACAGTGTTAGAATATTTATTTACAAATATATTTCCTGGAGGGGGCAGACCATAGTTGTTAGTTCCTCTAACTTATGTACCTTTCCTTAACTAGCTTTCAAAAAAGGTCCATCTAAGGGTACCATGTGAACTTGTTAAAGATTTGGATAGGAAAGATTCCTATACTGATGGTTCTTCCTGAAAGGGAAGAAGTGGACTTAGAAGCCAATTACAAAAGACTGGAAATGCCTGATACATGTATGTCCAAGATACCAGTGAATACCTCCTTAAGCACCCAGAAGGCCATACAGTAGTAGTTATGAAAAAATGGACTTTTATCATGGTATTTATCATCAGAATTATTGATCATTAAATTGTCATAGGTACTCTGATACCCTGTACATCTAGAACTATATAGGAAACTCTTTACTGGTAACCATTAGAACATACCTCCAGAAAAAGATAAATGCGTTAATGAGGCACAACAAAGCAGATCACATGATCATTGTGGAAGTACAGTATAACAAGGGAGCCCTAGACAAGGAAAAGTCTTTGTGAAGCTGGTGAGTGAAGAGTGAGGATCACCAGCCTGAGCTCTGAGCCGGAGGAGATAAGCCGAGTGAAAACTCTCCAGGAGTAGAGTATGCAGCAACATATCCAGTAGGACTTTAAAAAGGAAGGAACATCTGCCTTCTTGTTTTTTTTTCAAGTTGTCTTTTGCAAAAAGAGAGACTTTATCCTGACAAGAACCTTACAAGCACTAATCATCAATGTTCCCTTTTGTTATACTTATTGTTGGACTAAACATATGTCTAAGACTGTTTTTACTTTTTCAACTGTGTCCTGCTACTTTCACATCCACACCCTCAAGAATAATGGTGTCAGAGTGGGCTTCATAATGGAAAATCAAGGACAGGGGGAGTATTTGGGAAGCACCAGGGCTGGTGTCAGTGATTGATATGCAGTGAAATGTGGTATGCCAGGATGAAAAAAGAGGCATGAAAGAATATGGTGAACTAGCTATGGTAACCAGGATGATGGTGGCAAATGGATGGTGGTGGCAAAGGCAGAGAAGAAGAAAAAGATAGATGAAGGAACCAAAACAACAGAACTGGTTGTGAAATCCATGATAAAGAACAAGCCAGATACCCAAAGTGACTTAGCCTGTGACGATGAAGGTACAAAATGGGGCCCTGAAAACCTGCAAGGTTTTACAAATGTGGGGGACAACAGATACAAACAGCAAGGTGCATGGTGTATGGTGCATGGTTGGCTGAGGCCTTGCAGGCTTTGCATGAAGACTTAAATCCAGAGCCCAGTACCCCCAAATGTTTCCAGTATGAAAGACATTAAACATACTTTGGTAACCATGGATGATGACATAGAGGCCTATCTAACAACTTATATGACAATGGCCTGAGTCATCCCATAGCCCCAGAACCAATGGGTTGTTAGCGTGGTCCCTTACCTTTATGGAAAAGCACAACTGGCCTACAGCCACATGGACAATATTCAATCAGAGGATTTTGAGCTGGTAAAGAGGGTGCTACTGCATAGGTATGATATTTCCAGCAATATATACAAACAGCACTTCAAAATCATGAAATACAGTATTGAGTCAGTGATGACCGAAGACAGGCTTATACATGATTAAATGATCTTTGTAAAAAGTGGCTGCAACCTGGCATATGGAGCATGCAACAAATCCTGATGGAACAATTATTTGATCTGTTGGCTGGGTATGTACAGCTGTGGGTAAAGGACCATCGATGTGACTCTGGAGAGAGAGCAATTAACCATGCTGAGGCTACCAGATGGCTTGGAAGTCTGCTCCTTTGAGACTTGTCAGCCAAAGCTGGGTACGTTCCTTTCTTTTTTTTGGGGGGGGGACCAAGGCCTGTGCCAAAACCGGAGTTTAGATCTGGTGGCGTTGTATGGCCCTCTTCTGACTTTGTGTGATATACTATAACTGTAACAAGATTGGTCACATACAGTAGCACGTACTTGTCCCCCAAAGCAAGCAAAAGCCTCATACATGGCCCAATCTAATCTAAGACAATAGTTTACCAAAGCAGAGGAAGGCTCAAAGACAATGCAAAGCTTGATAGGCTCAGGTAGTTGTCAGACATTGATCCATCCTGGTTTCTCCCAAACAACTGTAAAAGAGGGCCAAGAACTGGGGTGCTGTGTATTCATGGAGACATCCTTTTTTATCCAACTACACAGGTAACACTAGGTGTTAAAGGGATACTTGAGGAAATTAAGGTAGTGGTAGTTCCAACACTACTACTGCCTGTGGTGATAGGGAATGACTTTCTCAGTGTTTCAGAACTGGTACAAGAAAAAGACCCCCCATCCCAAAGTTGCTGTGGTCACCCAATCACACACACACACACACACAAAGTCCTATAGGATATTTCCCCTTCCATTTCCTGAAGAGGACTATTTTATCCCTGGTAAAAATAGGAAGACAAAGAAGAAGATGAGGAAGAAGAAGGCAAAGAAGAAAAAGAGACAGAGAAATGAATAGTGGAACATTGCACTCCTGTTAATGATGACAAACATAATGCAACATGTGATACAGGTCACCTTTTATGAACTAGCATTAAGGGAAAAGATGGTGAAGTAACCTAAGTTGGCACATGAGAACCAAGAAGGGGCACAACTTAAGCAGAAGTGGCAATATGATCACTTTATGCTCACCAGAAAACATTTATTTTCTATTACTTTTACATGAAGCTAGAAGCCAGCCACCAAAGGACAATTTTTTTTTTGGGGGGCAGTTCCTAAGCCATGGCAACAAGAAAGTGAGACAGTGTTACTGATCTCAAATGTATTGCTAAATGTTTACTTTACATGATCAGACCATTCTCAGCACCTTATTGGGCTTATAAAAAGTGTACTAAAATGACTCAGTGTGTACAATATATATCTATCGGTTTCCGATTCTCATAATGCATGCTCACATGGACATGGTGAAATTTAGTAGGGAAAAAGCAAATTAAAGTGAATTAAATGTAAAAGAGAGGAAAGTAAAAAGAGGGAAGACTGGCAAAAGAGGAGGAAGTCAAAGTTTGATCTTCAGGATGACCAGCTATTGGGTCAAAGAACACTGTACAACAGGCTAAATAGATGAGTAAAAGGATAAATACACTGTACTAATATGTTTATCTATTTCCTAGAGCATACTTGTCCTGAGCATCCCATGGCCAGCATAATGACAGGGCTCACTGTCTCACTATTAGCACTATCACATGATGTAAGGTCTTGGAAAAAGCCCAATGGCTTTTTAAATGGCTTCATAAAATCTGTCTCCTCCTTTTTTGTTAAACATTAACATTCCCCATCTGTTGAGAACATTGGTTATCAACAGTGGGCTCCTCTTGGGACTTGCTATGGTTGTCATTGCATTCTACATGGAACTTTGCACTCCTATAAGAAGCTACAAGCAATGTATGATATACACATACATCACTTTTTAGATTTTTATAAACTAGGTACTGTACTTCATGTCCAACGGGGAGATATTAATTTCACCCCAGTGCTCCACCTACAGAGGATTTTTAATATTGTACAACACATACATTACCTTTTAAAACATACTCAATATTTTGGGACTGTGGTTTGAATGACTTGAACTTACTTTGAGGTAAATCAAAACAAAATTCAGACCACCATTTTTATGGCTCTGGGTGGAGCCTACAGCCATCCTGCTGTCTGTAGCTGCAAAAATGGAATACCATGGAACACATTTTTGGAGTTTTCAATGTATCCTTCCACACCTACAAATCACTATGCCACTTGAAATAAAATAACATGCTCCCTTCTTTCTGTTTAGAGTAATGGAGACAGAACTCCAAGCTGCTTTTCAGATGGCCATTAGGAAACTGAAACAGCATGTTAAATACTGGTTGCCTTTTAAACTTGAGATTTGTTTACCCTCCTTTGAAATGCAACAACTTGCACATTTAAATACTTATCATTTAAACATTTTCTTGTCACTAGCTTCAGTTGGGCAGGTATTTCAAGAATGATTCATACCATATAAATATCACCCTTTCCCAGCAACGAAAGATTTACAGTTTTTTTTACCTAACTTAAGACACTATCTGATAAGCACTAAGACATATGCCAGATCTTCTGTGAACTATGCACATTAAATATATAGCAACCAGCAAGCATTTTTTACTATGCTTTTTGGGAAAAAGATATATTGAGCTACAGCAAACACACACACACACACACACCATCCTCACGGCCATAACATTTGAAATAAATACTGCAAAATAATATGTTATAAAACAATAAAGAAACTGTTTATATCAATAAACCAGTGAAGTTCAGTTTACAGTACATTTCCTTTAAATATTTCTTATCCTAGATTTTGTATCCTGGATATCGCAGGGGAGATGCTACATCTCATTGTCAAAGGGATCTTCATTTTAGACATTTTTGCACTGTATTTACTCAGGATGTCCCAGATTAGATGCAATATCTTGTTTTCAGTGGAGTCATGATTTTAGTATTTTTATAATGTACTTATTCAGGGTAGCCTAGTCCAGATGTAAAATATTGTTTTCAGTATGTTCTGATTTTACACAATGCAGAACAATATTGTGTACTGTAGATATAGAGCCCCACTGAAAATAAGATGCCATGTCTTCTGTGAACTATCCAGGCTACATATAGAGCAATCAGCATGTATATTCTAGGAAAACACATTGTAAAAATGTGTAAAAGGAAGATCACATTGAAACTGCCTCTCAGCAGATCTGCATTGTACAAGTTTATTAGAAATAATGGGTAAAAACATCCCAAAAACTCTCCACAGCCATATCAGCTCTGACCAGAATTTGTTCTAACATGCAATGGCACCAAACTGCAAACAAACAACAATGAACAAAAAAACTATTTTTTGAATTCCTCATAAATGTAGCAGATTAATTTTAGGATTCTTTACAAAATGTATCATACCTCATCCAAGTTACAAAAATGAACCTTAACATTTAGTGTTATCTTAGCGGCACCATTAACTATGGTTCACGATTCTAGATGTTCATGACATGCCATAGCCTTAACACATTTTGGAGGTTTATCTTAACTATCATGTTATCTGCAGCCCATTTTTAATTAAGAAAGGAGCTTCCATTAATCATGTTAGGTGTTGCACCTATGGGACTAAATAATGTACAAAACAAAAAGTAAAGAAATTTATTTAGGTATGGTAAATGCATTAAAAAGAAAACTAGTAAACTGGAAAGACTAGACTCTGCCTGCTATACAAATGTGTATGATATACTGTACTTATGCATATGCAGAAACATGGAAAACTTAATGTTCTTTAAATACAAGGGGCCAGATTTTCAAATGCCCCCGAATGCAGCAAGCCCTGGCTGCACCGAATATATGTGCATGGGGATTATGGCATTTTTGTGATCTGGATTTTGTATCCTGTGTGCCAGTTGCCACAAGTTAGACCAACTTTTTCTGGTCTAGCTTGCAGCAGTCCTGGTACCTTTTTTATGTGGCTTGCACAAAATATTTGGCACAGACCACCATAAATTGGGTAAAGTGTCAGAACTGCACCTGAC
Source organism: Neoceratodus forsteri (assembly GCA_016271365.2). NCBI lineage: Eukaryota > Metazoa > Chordata > Ceratodontiformes > Ceratodontidae > Neoceratodus > Neoceratodus forsteri. The sequence goes on along the minus strand of CM028129.1, from coordinate 810,763,455 downwards.
CTACTAAAATCAGGCTTAGTTGCTGCAAAGGTGTTTGGCACAGCTGTAACAAAAAAAAATGTTTTTCCCTTTGAAAATCCAGCCCAAAATGTCTATTACTGTTTATGAAAGGATCTCAACACCTTTGACAAGATTTGGACCCCATTTAAAACATTACCCAGTGGAGGCATTCTACATTTGGCATGTTATCTGAGCCCACTATGGATTTTGTTTGTTTGAAGTACCACCCACAAGGATAAAAGACTCTGTAATTAAATGTCACAGTTTCCTACATGGCAAACTGGATTAATTACTTTTGATCTATATTGCTTCCATCAGTATCCTGCAGGATATTTCTGGCTGAGACTGTGATACAATTTATATCAGGGTTTCTGTGACTTTTTGCTTTTCTGCTTACCAGATATTCTTTCTGTCTTGCATAACTACAGTATGGTGTAAATTATAGTTTCAGACATTTGAAACAGTATAGCTGTGCTACAACCTTTGGCATTTGTACTGTACATTTATGTCTTCATTCCTAATAAATAAAATTACAAAAAAAAGGGCATGGTAGACTGAGTAGCATTGATGGCATGTAGTCCTCATCAAAATGTAATAGTTTTAAAGAGAAATTATTTTACACTAGAATCACCAGTGAAAATAAAACTACTTACACCAAAACACATCTATATTTCTTGCACTTTTCTCCCAATTGTAACTACTGAAATATTTATATTTATATATCAGGTTTTTCCTACACAATTGTCACAACTCATCTACTTCTACTGCTCGAGCATGCAGTGGCATCATACATATTGATTTGTGGCATTATATTCACTACAAAGCAAGAACAAGGCATTTTATTTTATACAACATGCCTTCTAGTAGGGCTCAGAAAACTATACAGTTAACATTGCATAAAATTGAGGCATGTTGTTATGGCAAGGATTCTGATGCCACAGCCATGATTGTGATATCACAGCATGCCCACTCAATGAAGTATATGGGTTGCAAGGGTGAATGTTCTTGGTTAGACACAAATATCCATAATATATGGAAAGAAAACTGTGCAAATGAAACTAAAAGCAACTTAATGTGGAGGTTCTTCCAGTTCTGGAAAACAGGGGTGGTGGCATTTTCACTGAGCTCCCACAGTTGATTGCAAAAGTGACCCTAAAAATATCTTTGCAGCTGATCTTTCAAGCAAGAACAATTTGGTGTCATATTGGACCTAAAAGTTGTGTAAGTGAATGGTATCTTATAGAATTTTGTACATTGATCATGGGGATGTATGACTCTTTGGTACATGGCAGGCAAGGTGACCCCTGGTTAGGCTCAGGTTGGAGCCAAGGTGATAGGGTTGTCCCAGTACTTTGTTCCAGCTTGCAGATTGGAGGAAACTTGAAAGAGATAAGTAAAAGAGAAAAACAGCAATGCTGGTATCTCTATATAAGTTGCTGTCATGAGTTCCAGGTGGAGACATGAGCTATAATTAAAGATTAAAACCTGCAGATATCAAAGTTTACAACTCAAGTAAATTCATTAGAGTTGAAATAGGACTCTATGGAAGAGAGGATTCTTTTAGTGGAGGCTGCTGGTGTTGCCAGTAATAACAGACTCTTTACTACTGAGTAGAGTGGTGCAAAATGAGAAAATTCTGAATTTCTGGAAATTAGGTTGAATTCCACAAAACTGCAACATTTCATGGAATCTCCTTGAAACTGTGGGACATTTTGAAATTGAATAACATAGTAATAACCCTTTCAATTGATCTAGAGATATGACATTTGGCATGATTACTTGCTGATTGGTTCTCTAATGGTGTGCCAAATATCTTGACATTAGGATGCATTGAATCAAAATTATTGGTGCTCAAAATATCATTTCATGAAAATGTTTTCTGCAGGTACCTCAGGCACCTTTGCAGCTAGAGATCTGAAAACTAGGTACATATATACAGCGCATGTAGTAATTACCCTTATACCAGAAAACTTTTTGATGAACACTTTCAAAATTATAGTAAAATAACTAAAATCAAAATGTTGGCAACATGTTTAGCTACCTATAGCACAGCCCCCTTTAAAGCTTAATATTTAAAACTGGTGCACATACCTATGTTGCATGTCTCTCTAAATCCTGGCACTGTGGATACACTTGGATATGAATTTTTAAAATTAAATGACAATAACTGAAAATTAAATTTTTATTAAATGTTTGCTCACCCACAACTCACCCCTTTCAAACTAGGACTTTGAGATTTGGTACACTTATGAAAACCATTTGTACTTTGAAAACTAGACCAAAACAACTGAAATTTAAAATTTGATGAAATTCAGTGGAATTTATTAAATGTATTACTTTGGTCATAACTCAGCCTTGAATTTGTCTTGTGGCATGATTACTTGATGATAGGAGTTCTAGTGGTATGCCAAATACCATGACATTAGGAAGAAGTGTCTCAAAATGATGAGTGCTCAAAGTCTGACATTTTAGTTTTTGTGGTAAATTCCATGAACACTTGTATCTGCATGTAGCTATGGCCGCTTTGGAGCTAGAAATCTGAAACTGGGAACATATATAAATGTATTTATATTCCATGTACCCACACAATTGTATAACATTTTGATTAATACTTTCAAAAATATATTAAACCAAATTCTAAATTTTGGTCAAATACTTGACTACCCATAGCACAGTCCCCTTTAGAGTTTGAGACTTAACAATTGGCGCATACAGCCATGTTGCATGTTTCCCTAAATCTAGAAACTGTGAAGAAATTTGAATAAAATGTTTTAAAATTAATTGGAAAAACAGAAAATAAAATGTTGATTAAATATTTGGCCATCCATAACTCAGCTTTCTTTTAACTTAGGATTCTGCAATTTGGTACCTTTAAGTGAGCCATCTATACATGTCTTCCTGCTAAATTTGGTATTATTGTGGGTATGTCCTTTTAAACTAACCCCACATAACTAATATTTAAATTGGTGAACTTCCAAAGAATTATCATACAGATTTCTTGAAAGTTTTTGGAATTGGAATGGTAATTCCATAGGCATTCCACTGACATAATTATATGTTCTGCACAGTTCTAATACTGAGGCAGCCATGGCAGCACTCTTAAGTGACCAACTAGCAAATGGTTTACCCATGCCATTAGGAAGGCAATATGGGCAACGTACTTTATGGTGCCGGAAATATGTTGCCTGAAATTATCAGAGGTGACATGGTGCCACCTGACAGTTACAGTGGCAAAGTGTCATCCATTGAAACATGTTGATTTTGCAGGGCACTACACCCCCTGCACCCCCTCAACTAAGAATAACTACCTCCAGGATAGGCATACCATGAAGGGGCTATGAACATTGGAGACACCCAACAGGGAATGAATGTGGGATGATTTTAAAGGCAGATCACCCCTGTCACACATGCCCTTGTTGTGGTGCCCACATTATGGCACCCTAATCACAGCACCCTAACAATGGGATACCCTAGCAACTGATGCAAAAATTAAAAAGTTGGAAATCTCTTTACGTGCAAAAATCATATGTCTTGTTGAAATGTCTCTGGATCTAAGTAATCAGCTAGCTTAGAAAGAGTGCCCCACTAGTATGCTACAGTCTTTTTTCTTTCCCTTAAAGAGTCAATAACTCTAGAATCAGCTTACCAAGTGAAACCTAGAAGAAAGCAAACTTCTGATGGTCCTCTGGCTATAATGTCAAAAAATACTAATGTGGCTGGTTATTTTATTAAGTTTCTCTTTTGCATTTGAAATAAATAAGATTTTGCAGCTTTCAAGGGCAAAATAAAGAACAGCTGTTTCATGTAAATGAAAGGATACACTTGTGCAGTTCCTCAATGTGAGCCTCTTTTCACTTAAAAAGTAGAAAAGACTTCTGAATGTGAAGTCAAAGTTCATGGAGGCAGAGATTACTTCCACATTCTTATTTCCTGTAGTCCTGAAAATAATTTTTCATGGGAAAGCCAGTTTTTTCAATGACCCCACTGAAGCAAAGCTATTTTATGATAAAAATGTTCATCACCCATCACATCTGAACTCAGAAGATGATCAAGAAGACATTGATCTCATGGAATTCTACCAGTCAGTCCCTCTGAATAAATGACGTAGAAGTGCTGAATTGATAAAACAGAAGATCCTTTAGTATATGACCTGAGAACCCAGGACAGATAAACGAAAGGTAATTGACTGTTAAGATTTAATTTCTTTTGTCAAGAGCAGCCATATTATTTAATATTATTATAGATTTCTATCAATCTCTTTATTCTTTCCATGTATCTATTACTCCTGTTATCATTTGAAAGGCCATACATTGCACAGGAGTCGGTGAATGGATTACTAACTTAAGAGACCAATGTAGGTTTATTTCCAGTTCAAGCAGATTCTCTTTGATTATTTCCATTTTACCCCCCAAAATATTAATATTTAATATATGGTTGGCCAATTGAGTAAGTTTGACATTCATTTTTTTACATTTTCTTTTAAGTATGCTCATTTCCATCTGCCTGTCTCCTTTGTCCATGTCTGTGTACAACACAAATCCTCTCACTTGAGGTTTTCCTGGTTTGATGGAGAGCTCAAAGCGATGATGATTAAGGGTCAGAAGTTAGAATGCTTATGGTGGAAGACTGAGCTTGTGGGGGACAAACTGGCCCTGTGCACTCACTATGGTAAGTATCAAGGGGCAATCAACCATAAGAAGGCAGAGTTCCTGTCCAGGGAGATTGCTGCAGGGAAGAACTGACCTACTGTGCTATTTTGGATTGTGGACAGGCTACTACATCTGGCCTATCTATGGCTGAAAAGAGCCTTTTCTGACTCTCTGTGTGAGGAGTTTGCTCAGTTCTTCTTGGACAGGGTGTCCTCCATCCAGCAGGGAATTCCATAAGTAAGCTAGAATACAGCTCACAGTGATTGCCATGGGCATTGCAGAGGCACTCTGCCTGTCTGGGGTGAATTTAAACTGGTGGAGGTGGCTGAGGTCTTTGAGGTTGCTTCTGGGCTGAAGCACACATATTGTGAACTGGACCTGGTACTGACATGTTTCTTTATGGGATATGTCTGTTCCAAAGGCCCTGTGTTTGCATGACTGTCTGGTGCTCTTTGTCAGAGAGAGTCTTCCTGGACTCCTTGAGAGAGGCTTTGGTGAGAGCCCTTCTGAAAAAAATACACATCATTAGACCCTGACATCTTGGCAAATTACTGACCTATTGGTAACCTCCCTTTTTTGGGTAAGGTTATAGAGAAGGCTGTGGTACAACAGCTTGAGGAGCACCTTGTGGCCTCTGATATCTATGAGCTACTCCAGTCTGGATTTCATGTGGGGCATAGTACTGAAACAGCATTAGTTCAGATGCATAATGACCGCCTAAGGATGAGAGATCGTGGAAAGAGGTCAGTTCCCTTTCTCCTTTATCTTTCCTCATTTGACACAGTGGATCATGTCATGCTACTTGACCATCTCAGAGAGTACTGTGGACTTGTCAGCATTGTCATCTGCTGGTTTGAGTCCTTCCTTGCAGAACAGGAGGCAATGAGTAGTGATGGAGAATTTCTCCTCCTCTTCAAGCCTCCTGTCCTGTAGAGTACCTCAGGGTTTGGTCTTGTTGCCAATGCTGTTTGCTGTATACATGCTGCCCCGGTTGAGCTCATCAGGAAGTACAATGTAGGTTTTCATTGTTATGCAGATGATACCCAGTTGTATCTTTCCTTTGCCCCTGGGACATCCGATGCAGTAGAAGTGCTTAATAGCTGCCATGCTGAGATTAAGAGCTGGATGTCTTCCAGCTGGTTGTGACCGAACCCTGATAAGATGGCGGTACTGGTTGTGGAGTCAAACCTCAGTCATGATAGGATTGCCTCTAGTGTGGCAACTAATCTTTTCCTGGAGTCTATACCATTGATAGCTTCCTCTCTGGTGTGCTATCTGGGCATATTCCTTGATGACGGATTGATATTTGAATCTCAGGTGTCGTCAGTTGTCCAAAGTAGTTTCTACTACCTGAGGAATATTGCCAGGATCAAACCCCTAGTTCCACCTGAGGACCTTCTTACCTTAGTGCATGCCCTTGTGATGTCCAGGCTTGATTACTATAATGCACTCTACTGTAGGGTCTCTGGAGAGACCCACCACTGGCTGCAGTTGGTGCAGAATGCTGCCATGAGGCTGCTATGGGACTTACTAAGTTCATTTATGTCACCCCGGTGTTGTGCGAACTGCACTGGCTGCCAGTCAGATGGAGTATTCTCTGCAAGGTGGGCTAGCTCATCTTTAAGGCCCTGCATGGACTTGGACCTGGTTATCTAGCTGACCTCCTTACACCTGCTGTATCTGTCTGCTCCCTCCACTCCTCCTTCTCTAGGATCCTCCTTGCAATCCCCAGGATGAGGTTAAAAGCTGCCGGCGACAGAGCATTCAGTGTTGCCAGCCCTGTCCTATGGAATTCGTTACCACCAGCTGTCAGTGAAGCCCCTTCAGTTGAGGTTTTCAAAAACTGCCTAAAGACCTATCTATTCACCTTAGCATTCCTGGATATAGAGCTGTGAAAATCTTTTGTGATATTTTCGTAATGCTGTTTTCTGCACTTTGTCTACTGTTTTATTATATTTATGCACTTTTTTTAACCAGAAGAGACACACTAAGCTGAAAGCTGGTCTACATGTGCTACCTGGGAGCACAAGGAAGTTAAGTGACTTGCTTAGGGTCACACAGTATGCATGTGGGAGCTGTGGGATTCAAACCCCAGGTCTCCAGGTTTGCAGCTCAGAGCCTTAACTCACTGCACTATACTGCCTCCTTTTATCTCTATGCCTACTCTTAGCACTATTTATGTATTTATAACTGTGCTATCCTTTTTAAATGGTTTTTACTTGTAAGGCACCCAGAGCCTCTGGGATTGGGCACCTAAGAAATAAAGGTTGCCTTGCTGTTGTCTTGTCTCCAGCCCCAACCCTGTTACCTACCTTCTCTGGGACTTGTCCAGTTCCATTTACATACCTGTGGCTTACCCTCATGGCAAAGGTCTTTCATCAGGGTCCTTACAAGGGTCTCAGTCCCCTTGAGGCAACCCCAAGCCAGTGGCTATGGAGTGGTGTCACAGTTGGTGGTACAGGCCTGTAAGCTGAGGCCGAGAGTCATCCTGCTTGGCTGGGGTCTTTGCTTAGTTAACTCCCAGCCTGAGACACATGTGTGCTAGGGGCAACAATAGGCATTCATCTGCTTAGCATGCCTGTTGCTCCAGCTTCTTGACTATGTTTCCCCTCCCTGGCATCCTCAGCTGCATTGTCTCCTGTGATCACCCAAGAGGCAGTAGAACAGCGAAGACAGTGTCACTCCCTCCCCAGAGGAGGATAATGTCCATGGGGACACTTGATCCTCCTCTCACTGGTTGGCCCACAACAACCAAAGCTCATTCTTGAACCCGGGTTGCCAGCATTGTGACCAGTATATCTAACACTGTGCTGATGGGCCAGCAACATGTATGACTTTTCTTATGTGTATTTGTCTATTTTTAATATTAAATTAAAATTATAACTACAAAAGAATCAACTTAGTGTGTTTCAATACTATCATTTGTAAAGATTTGTCATAGTAATCATAATGGCCAAGACTCAAAATAACTGGGGCTGGATTCTCAAAACTAAGACTAAGTTCCACACCACAACTCCAGTTGAGACCAGAATGTCTGCAGCTATGGTAAATATTTGTATTCTTAGTCTGTCACAGCTGTGGGAGATGTTACACCTGGTCCCACTATCCATAACATTTTTCTGCAGCTGCAGGGTAAAACCACCCACAAGTTGCCATAAATTATAGAGATAGTCGCAAACTGGCTCACTTTTGAGAATACCATAACTGTGGGAGAAACTGGGGTTTCACAAGTGGCAACCCACTTGTGCCGAGTTTCTCCCACAGCCGCAGGATTTTCACATGGTTTTAGAAAACGGACCCTAGTTTTGAAAAATGATCCTACTGAGCACAATATATGAACATCTAGTTATACTCCTAATGAGTAAATGATCCTGACAGTTTAGGTACAAAAGGTGTAACTTGGTCTTCATTGTCAGAATTTAAGTTTACCCATTAGAAGATAAAATGCCATGAAACAGAAGACATGTGGCTGACTCTCAGCTGCAATTTTCTGTGGCACAAAATGGGCACACAGAGGTGAGCTGTTGTAACAAACCATTAAATTGCTGTTTGCAAACTGTTCTTAAGGACTGGTGGGGAGGGGTTCCCTCACCCTTTACATCAGAAATCAAATTAGGCATTGCAGATGTTACTAGACACAAACTGGGTTTGCCCCAGGTAACACCACAAAAACCACCCATGCGCAATTGTGCAAGGTGACTACATAATTCTCCCCCACCACCCACTACCTGACCCATACCTTAATACTTCCTGGGAACTATTATTATTCTATCATTTGTGGTCCCACAGAGTCTTCCATGGTTGTCAAAGAAACAGACCACATTGGTCCATCCAGTCTTCATAGTTCCCTTAAAATATCAATACTTGGCCTAATGCCAGGCTGGAGTTAAAGATCTGATAATCCCAGTGGGTGACTGTCACCCCCTTCCCTAGGTGTCCAATCCCCTTATCTGTCTGTTGGTCCCAGTATTCCATTATATATTCCCCACACAAGTGTAAATCCTTTCACAGTCTTGGCATCAACCACCTCTCTGAGAGGGCAGGGGGTCAAAATGTCAAAATAGCACAGATCAAAAAACACGCAACAGAAATATCGAAAACAATAATAGCACCTGCCAAAAACACAGACTGCTATAACAGCACTAGATAAATGCAAGTAGTTATACTATGTGTTTGTAAGGGGCTCTGCCCCTGCACCTCCTTTTACAGGGGGCTTCACTCCCCACACACCCCCATCTAAATATAATCACCTTTGGAGAGGAGGCAACTTGGGATGGGGAAGAACTGTGGGGAAGGGGGAATCCTTGGAGAGGTGGAACCCAGCAGGAACACTGAAGGTGGAGGGCAAAAAGCACATGGTGGGGGTGGACACAGGCAGCACCTGAGTCAGGAGGGGGGATACAAAATAAACTAAGTAACAAAAAGCAAAAAAAAAAGAATCCCCTGCCCTGGGACTGGAACCACACTCCAATGCCATTCCACCGGCCTCCACTGCCTGTACCCTACCCTTCATGCCATGGCAGCTGGTCTACAGCACACTCCATAGCAGAAGCTCCCTCTCTATCCCCCGAACAGCTACAGGGATAGTGTTACTTTTACCTGTGTTTAATACATTAGAAACATAGAAACATAGAAGTTGACGGCAGATAAGGACCGCAAGGCCCATCCAGTCTGCCCATTTCTTTTTCTACCTTATAAATGTGAAATCAGCTTTTGCTCTGTCAGTGGCCTATCTAATCATAGTCATTTGTATTGCTCCCTTATACCTATCCCATGCCTGTTTGAAGCCCTGCACTGTATTCATAGCCACCACTTCTTGTGGTAAGCCATTCCATGCATCCACCACCCTTTCTGTGAAAAATAATTTCCTCACATTCCCCCTTAATCGGCCTCCCTCTAATCTCATGCTGTGTCCTCTTGTCCTGCTATTTTTCTTATAATTAAATGTTAGACTCTTTCACCTTGTTTATGCCCTTAAGGTGTTTGAATGCCTCCATCATATCACCTCTCTCCCTCCTTTGCTCAAGGGTATACATATTGAGCTCTGTTAATCTGTCCTCATATGTCTTCTGATGCAGTCCCTGCACCATTTTGGTTGCCCTTCTCTGGACTGCCTCAATTTGGTTAATGTCCTTGTGAAGGTGTGGCCTCCAATACTGCACGCAGTACTCCAGATGGGGCCTAACCAGTGTCTTGTACAGAGGGATTATTACCTCCCTCTTACGACTTGTGATACCCTTACTAATACACCCTAACACCCCCCTAGCCTTACCTACTGCGTTAGAGGTCTGCTTGGATGATTTTAGGTCATCAGTGATGATGATGCCCAAGTCTCTTTCTTCCTTTGTGACTGCTAGCAACTCCCCACCCAGCCTATTGGTGGCTTCAGGGTTTCTCTTCCCTATGTGCATGATTTTGCACTTCTTTGCATTAAATCCCAGTTGCCACTCTTCTGACCATTTTGCTAGTTTATCCAGATCTCTTCTCATTCTGCCCACCCCATCTGGATCATCTACTCTGTTGCAGATCTTGGTGTCATCTGCAAACAGACGAGCCTTACCCTCTAGTCCATCTGCAAGGTCACTAATGAAGATGTTGAAGAGGACTGGCCCAGGACTGATCCCTGAGGTACCCCACTTGTGACTTGCATCTCTTCTGACTGTATACCATTTACCACCACTCTCTGTTTTCTGCCCGTCAACCAGTTTGCCACCCAGTTGACCAACTTCTGACCCACTCGAGCCTACCCAGCTTATTTATCAATCTTCTATGTGGAACAGTGTCAAAAGCTTTGCTGAAGTCAAGGTAGGCGACATCAACTGCTCCCCTTGGTCCCACTCTGGTTACCCAGTCAAAGAAATCTATGAGATTAGTTTGACAGGACCTTCCTTTGTAAACCCATGCTGTCTTGGATCCTGTGCCCTATGGATTCCAGGTGTTGCACTATCCTTTCCTTAGGAGTGCCTCCATAATCTTGCCCACTACTGAGGTAAGACTGACCAGTCTGTAGTTCCCCGCCTCCTCCCTGCTACCACTCTTGTGGAGCGGGATCACATGAGCCCTTCTCCAGTCTTCTGGGACCTCTCCTGTGCTCAGAGACTCACTAAACAATTCTGCTAATGGCTCTGCTAGTTCCTCCTTTAGCTCCTTAAGTACCCTGGGATGTATGCCATCAGGTCCCATTGCCTTATCCACCCTGAGCTTAACAAGCTCTTGTAGGACCCTTTCTTTTGTGAAGGGAGTAGTGCTTACCTCCCTCCCCCCTGTGTACATTGAAGGAGTGGATAACTCTTCCAAGTTACCTTATAAATTGAGCACAGAGTTGCTACACCTGTTTCATCTATCTTTAAACAGTATTCATCTTTGAATTTTCTGTGTGAAAATAGTCAAAATTATATAAACATTTCATAATAATTCTAAATTGACCTATGGTCTCTATTCATGTATTCAAAACTACAGGCATTCTAAAACAAGTGAAGAGCTTTTTAACTCTCCAAAACATCTTTCTCAAACTCACACAGAAAACATGTGCGTGTTTTTATCAACTTTATTTTATTTTACTTTCCCTTTAAACCCAGTTCACTCATGGTGTGGTTTAAAAAATTAATTTACAACCTTTCTATCTGTTTCTGTTTAAAGGTTCCTGCTTTCAGCTTTGTTGTGTCACGTATTTTATTCTGTGTTTCCTTCTTTGACCAAAAAAGTCTGAAAATGAATCAAAAGCATGTAATAAATATTAAATTTATAGTAACTTACGTTTTTTTTAATTTCATTTAAACTTTTCTAAGCTCTCACTCACCCATTTAGATCTGCCTTACATGTATTAATGCTTTTCTGCAGCCTCACATTTTATGTGGCTTGCTACAAAAAAAAAAAAAAAAGAACATACTTTAAGACTATTATATCAAAAAACATCACTACATTTGCTTTCTATTGTTTAAAATCACTATTTTCAAAGCACAAGATGCTTCCTACCTGTTGCTATAATCAATTTTCTTGGATGCTTTGATTCTCTGGCATCCTGATTTCTCTATTGCTTGATTTTTCTCCCATTTACTTCTTCCTTCTTCATTAAAGGTACTGGTGCACACTTGATAGGTCAGGTGGGCATGATGCCACTGATGAGGACATCTGTCTGTGTCCTAAATAGGACACCCTTTCCTACCCAGTCTGTTACTAGCAGAAACTTCACTGAAAGCACTGGGAAGTGCTTATTTTATAAGGTAAATTGGGAGAGTTATCCACTCCTTCAATGTATTAAACATTTTAAAAAATGCTTCATAATTAATGAATGTAAATAAATATTAAATGAGTGCATGTGTATATTTTTTATAGCCATGTGCCCTGAAGAAGAGATTTAAAATCTTGAGACATTGGACTTAGAAAAATATATGGTATTTTGAAATACCAAGAATTCAGTTTAACTAATATTAAAAGAAGATTAATAAAAGAACATTTCTTTGTCTTTGAATGGGAACCAGTTCCAATCAGGACTGAACAATAAGGAACTTCATTGAAAAGATATTACCGATTGAGTGTGTGATTACTTTAGAAGAGATTGCTATGCAAATGGACCAGAGGAATTCGTTCAAGTGGAACAATATCATGCTCTTAGATTTTGTTAAACGCTACAAGGACTGGATATATTTTTAAATATCTAAATGTATTATTAATTGTTTGTCTGTATTGAATGCCTGGGTGTATTACATAAGTGAGAAGCATACAATAATAACATGGCTAAGTTTGCTGAATTAAATACATTGACTGAAATGAGATCTGACACAGCTTCACTAACAATGATGGAGAACGAATCACACATTTGGCCACCAGCACATGCAACCTTGATAACCCTAAGGCCAGTAAACCAGAAGCATACAAATTAAAAAATGTAAAACAAAGAAATGTACAATTGGATTTACATACAATAACCGTGACTGCATATAGTATGTAAAGCAAAAAAGAATATCACAAGGGTTGCGTGTTCTGGTGTAACCTAATTTAGGGTTGAACACAGAAGGATTTGTTGAAAAATGGGATGATATCAGGTCTAAATGCTCATTTGACTTCATGTTATTATCCACTGAGGCACTGATAACAGAACAAAAAAGATACAAAAAGAAATAGAAGAACTAGAAGCAAAAATGAAGGAAACAATGGATATGAACCATTTAAAGAATATTACAAAAATTTATTAAAAAATCTACAGGGATATGATGAAAATTGGAGACAGGTGAAACTAACCAAATTTAAAAGGGACATCAACAATTACAAGGATAGTAAAATATGCACTTGGAAAAAAGACTAACAATATTTGAATTACATGGTTCAGATCCAATATTAAACCACAATGATTCAGACAGTAATTCTGAAGGCAGGGAACAGCAGAATTACTATGTTCTAGCAGAAACATATAGAGCTAATAGACACAGATTTAGGCCATACAGGATGTCATACTACATCAGATACTCCAGACCCCCATATACATATTGAAGGAACTATTACAGTGATTTTCAAAAAGAAGGCATGTAGAGATGGGGGTGTGTGAACCTATCTACAGACAGTAGGGAGGAGATGCCAGGAACATCCAGCAACATGGGTTAATGAGAAATAAGACCACCAATAGAAACATAGAAACATAAACTTTGACAGCAGATAAGGACCACTTGGTCCACCCAGTCTGCCCATTTCCCTACCTATTGGATACAGTAAACTGCAGATTATAGTTAACCAACAGCCTACTTCCTGCAACCCCCCACTATAATTGCCTTATGTCTGTCAAAGCATGTTTGAATTCCCCCACTGTTTTAGACCCCACAACCTCTCCAGGAAGGCGGTTACATGTGTCCACCACTCTCTCCATGAAAAATAATTTCCTCACATTACCCCTGAGCTGTCCCCCCTCTAACTTTAAATTGTACCCCCTTGTTCTTACACATCTCTTTTTCTGAAAGATGCTACCCTCCTGGACTTTGTTGATTCCCTTGAGGTACATAAAAGTTTCTATCATGTCCCCCTGTCCCTCTTTTCATCAAGGGTATACATTTTAAGCTCTCTCAGTCTCGCTTCATATGGTTTCTGATGTAGACCCTGCACCATTTTAGTTGCCCTCCTCTGGACAGCTTCCATCCTGTCTATGTCCTCGCGTATATGAGGTCTCCAAAACTGGATGCTGTACTCCAGATGGGGTCTCACCAACTGTCTGTACAGAGGGATAATCACTTCCCTTTTTCTACTTGTGATGCCCCTTCCTATGCATCCCAGTATCCTCCTGGCTCTCCTTACTGACTTCTCACATTGCTTACCCACCTTTAGGTCATCTGATATGACTACACCCAGATCCATTTCCGTTATTGTTGTTATTAGTACCTCCCCCCTGCTATTGTGTACTCTTCTCCTGGATTTTTATTTCCCAGGTGCATTACTTTGCACTTATTTGCATTGAATCTAAGTTACCATATGTCTGACCATTCCTCCAACCATGCCAAGTCCCTTCTCATCCTTTCTACCCCCCCTTGTGCATCAGCTCTGTTACAGATCTTTGTGTCATCTGCAAAGAGGCACACCTTTCCTTCCAGACCCTCTGCAATGTTACCTATAAAGACATTAAAGAGGACTGGACCCAGTACTGAGCCCTGAGGTACTCCCCTAGTAACCCCCCTTTCTTCAGAATGTGTTCCATTCACTATTACCTTCTGTGTCCTGTTGTGCAGCCAGTTTGCTACCCAGGCTACCACCCTGGGACCCACTCAACAGGCTGGCTAACTTGATTATTAATCTTCTGTGTGGGACTGTGTCAAATGCCTTGCTAAAGTCTAGGTAGGCCATATCCACAGCCCCTCCCTGGTCTATTACTTTGGTCACCCAGTCAAAGAAATCGATTAGATTCGTCTGACATGACCTTCCTGCTGTGAATCTGTGCTGCTTTTGGTCCTGTACCCCGCTTGCCTCTAGGTACTGAACAATTCTTTCTTGCAGAAGTGATTCCATCATTTTCCCACCACTGAGGTCAAACTAACAGGTCTGTAGTTTCCTGCTTCTGCCTTGCTCCCACTTTTGTGAAGGGGAATCACATCTGCCCTCCTCCAGTCCTCAGGTACCACCCTATCTTTCCGTGATTTGTTAACAAATGTGGTTAGTGGTGTCTGTAGGTCCTCCCTTAGCTCTTTTAGGATTCTAGGGTGAATCCCGTCAGGCCCCATTGCTTTGGCCACCTTGAGTTTTAGGAGTTCTTTCAGGGCTCTTTCTTCTGTAAATGGACTGGCGTCAATCCCACTACCCAGAGTGCTTCTATTGTTTGGTTTAGGTAACTCCTCCTCTTCTTCTTTTGTGAATACTGAGCAAAAGTATTCATTCAGTACCTCTGCCTTTAAACTGTCTCCCTCTGCCCACCTCCCCTCTCCTTTATTAATCTTCACTATCCCTCCCTTAACCTTTCTATGCTCCCTAATGTACCTATAAAAGGTTTTATCCCCCTTCTTAACTGAGTTGGCTATCTTTTCCTCGGTTTGGGCCTTTGCTTTTCTGACTGCCTTCCCCACTTATTTCTGCTTTAATTGATACAGTTCCCTGTTGTGCTCCTTCTGTGATTCCTTATGCTTTTTGAATGCAGTCTTTTTCTCCTTAACCTTCCCTGACACCTCTTTTGAGAACCATAGTGGTTTGTTATTCCGTTTTGTTTTCTTTATTTGTTTCACACAAAGGCTTGTTGCCTCCATGATGGCAGTTTTGATTTTTCTCCATTGTTCTTCCACCCCTCCTTTCTGGCCATTTGCTAATGCATTCCTCAGGTATTCACCCATTATGCCAAAGTCAGCCCTTCTAAAGTCTAGTATCCTTGTCTTTGTATGGCTTGTCTCCATGGTTGTGTTTATTGTGAAGCACACTGTGCAGTGGTCACTTGTTCCCAGATGTCTACTGACTTCTAAATTTGTGATCCTCTCTCCATTTGAGAGTACCAGGTCTAATATTGCTCCCTCCCAAGTGGGTTCCACCACTAGCTGTCTAAGGCATGCCCCCTGTAGGGCATCGAGAATGACCCTGCTTTTGGATGTGGCTGCAGTCCATGTCATCCAGTTAAGATCTGGCATATTCAGGTCCCCCATCAATAGTAGCTCCCCCTTTTCAGCCATTTTGAGAATGCCCTCTATCATCTTCTTGTCCATTTCCTCCCCTTGAGATGGGGGTCTGTATACAACCCCTGTGCAGATTGTGATGCCATTCCCTATCTCCAAGGTGACCCAGAGTGTCTCTTGTCCTCCCCCTTTACTTTTTAGTTCTGTAGCTTTGATTCCTTCCCTTATGTAGATAGCTACTCCACCTCCTCTTTTACCCTCCCTGTCCCTTCTGTAGATTGTGTACCCTGGTATGTTGACATCCCAGTCATGGTTCTCCATGTACCATGTTTCTGTGACTGCCACAATATCCAAGTGTTCCTCTTCCATCAGGGCTACTAGCTCTGAAAGCTTGTTTCTCAGACTATGGGTATTGGTACTCATTGCCCTCCATTTAATGTTGGCTTTATCCTTTTTTACCCCATCCCTGCTCTTATTGCCCTTGTCTATTTTTCCATTTACCCCTGTCCTGCCCTCTGTCAAGCTCTGTACCTCAGTGTTTACCCAACTACCTGCCATGTTTTGTGGGGGGAGGCTTGAACTTTCCTGTTTCCTATCAGCACCTCCCCCCTTGGTTAGTTTAAAAGCTTGCCAAGGAAGCCTTTAAACCTGTCACCTAGGAGCTTGTTTCCCTTCCTGGACAGATGCAGATCATTATGCCAGCATAGACCTTCATCTCTCCAGGTGGACCCCCAGTCCCTAATGAAGCCAAAGCCCTGTGCTCTGCACCAGTTTTGCAACCATTCATTAAACTACATGGTGTGCAGTACCCTAGCCTCACCCCTGCCATAGACTGGAAGCACTTCTGAGAAGGTTACCATGCTTGCTACATGTCTGAGGCCCCTCCCCAACTCCACAAATTCATCCTGCACTGCACTGATCTCATGCCTAGCTAGGTCATTTGTCCCAAGGTGGACAATGATATCTAGTTCCCTCTCCTGTGATGCTGCTTCTGCAATCCCGAGGATTTGCTTCCTGTCCCTCCAAGCCATGGCACCAGGCAGGCACCTTACTTTCCTCTCCTCTCCCTTCCCCAGGTCTACATCCCTAACAATTGAGTCCCCTATCAGAAGCTGTTTCTTTCCCCTGTGGTGTCCCTTGCCACTCTTTTGTGGGTCTCACTTGTGGATGTCCCTAGCATTCTTCTTGGTCTCCACTGAGGGTGTCATCATAGAGGAACCTTGATTTGCCAGACTGACATATGGTTTGTGTAGAGGTACAACAAGGGGGTTAAGCCTCTGTTCCACCACCCTCACCCTTCCAGAACCCACTGTGGTCCATCTACTCTTTACACATGGCAACCTCTGAGGCAGTGGTTGTGGAACTGGTGCTCTTATACAAAAGATACATGTAATGAGGTAGACAGAGAAAAAAATATATAATTTTCAATGTATCCAATAAAATCCTAACAAAAGATGAAACCTTGAACAAAGGTCTGGGCTTTTGTATTAACCAAAAATTGAATGATTTTCAATTGAAACTAGATATTGAACGATTTTTCAGAAAATTAAGAGTGAGATATGTTTTGATCATGGGGGATATAGAGAAGAAATCATACCACAAGAAAACAAAAAAAGAAAAGACAGCTAACAGAGAACCTGGGGGTAAAATCATTTTTTTGCCACCAGGACCTATTCCAGCTAATATTCAAACATATAGTGATATAATTAGAAAAGAAATAGAAAAAGTAATTAAAGACAGTGAGCAAGAAAAAACACACTATAACTTGACTAGGCCTGAATACGAGGCTCTAAAAATCTAGAAAGAGATGGAATAATAATAGTTAGAAGTGCAGATAAAGGAATAAAGGAGGTGGAATAGTTATAATGAATAAAGAAGATTACAGAAACGAATGCTATTCACAACTTAATGATAGGACAAATTTTGAGAAAGTTCCAAATATCCCCTTTGACCATCTAAATATGATCATAAAAAATGTACTTGAAGCAATGAATAGGAAATGGATAGAAGAATGGATAGGGGAAGCCCTATTAAATAAACATCCTAAAATTCCCTTATTTTATATTCTACCAAAAATACATAAAACCCCCATTAATCCACTGGGTAGACCTATAATATTAGGACAAGAATTAATATCAGAATCTTTGTCTATATTTGTAGACTTTGGACCCAATTTTAGAAAGGTTATGCCTGGTGTAACCTGACTTGTGCAACAAGAAATGGTGCAAGTAGCAAGCTACGCCAGGAGTTGCGACATACGGTATTCTACAAAGTGGCTTGTGACATGCCTCAGGCCACTTATGCCAAAGTTAACTTACACCAGCACTGATGCCCTAAACCCCCTGCAATGTGGCCCTAGGGGGTTTATGGCAGCAGTTCAGCCCAATTCTGGTAGGGCAGCAACAAAGTCCTCAAGGTTGGGATTCTACAACAACCCCCAGAGGAGGAATGGCAAAGTAAGTTATACCAGACTTTAGCTGGCATAACTATAGTTACACCCTCCAGGGATTATGTAGCCCCACCAGCAGACTGCACCCAAGCCATGTGCCCACCCCCATGCCTAGAACACCACTGTAGGTGCCCAACTGGGGATCTCACACACCCCCAGCCCATAATCCCCCAAACAGTACATGCCTCATAGGGCTGCCCTCACACCCTGTGCCCCTGAACCTCCACACTTCTATAAGCCCCACAGGGCAGCTCTGTCCACCCCTGACCCATGCCCTGACCCTGAGACATAGTGCCACAAGCTGTAATATGTTCAAATATACAGACACACTTATCCTGGTGGTCTATTTATTGCCCACCCAGCTGCTGATCCACCTCAAACTCTCGACCCATCCCCAGCCAGCGACTGGTACAGCCCACCTCTCACCTCCATGTCCAGCCACCAACTGAGCTCCATAGAGCACTTACTATGTAAATGCACTCAATGAATTATGCATTGGTTGTGTATATACAGTAGCTCACATATGGAGCTCAGTCAACTGGCCATGGAGGTGAAGTGAGCTATGTCAGTTACCAGCCTCCAATGGGTCCTAGGGGAGTGGGTAGTTGGGTGCTGCTGGGTGGGAGGGGTGGGCCACTTGACTACCAGGGCTGACCGGTATATGGGTGAATAGGAGGATATTGGGGATTGAGAGCAGTATCATGGGATTGCAGGTCATGGGTGGTGATGTTGTAAATGCCACATCAGGTGGAGGCATGCAGCTCCAAGACCTGCAAAACAGCGAGGTATAAGGGCACTTTGGAGGCAATCAGAGATGGGTGGCATTGTCTCAGGTTGCAGTGTTTGGGATGGCACTTTGGGCTGGGGCATGCAATAGCCCTACAGCGACTTGTGCAATGCTTTTAGAATCACACCCTTTGAGTGGAAACAGTTGGTAGAAACAAGTGATTCATACATAAAAGGTTCCAGACACATGATACAAATACTGGAAGATATTAATAAACAACAGATAAACATAGCAAACAAATTACTGTAACTATAGACGTCAAAATTCTTTACACATCCATGCCACACAAAGAAGGTCTGAAAACTTTACAGAAAGCATCATGGGAGAGAGATTGTTTAAAACCCCAGGATGAATTTATTATAACACTTGCACAGATATTTTTAGAAAATAAACATTTCAAGTTTGAAAACAAGACATTCCTGCAAGTACAGGGAACAGCAGTGGGGTCCAGCATGGCCCCCACTTATGCTAACATTTTCATGACAGATTTTGAAAACAAGATTTATTTTTGATAATACACTGCATAGACATAAAAATTTAATTACATCATAGAAAAGGTTTATTGACAACATATTTATTTTAAGTGACATTAATGAAACATATTTAAAAACTCTTTTTTGAGTATATGAACAGCTGTCAACAAATATTAACATTTGCAATGGAATATGATCATCTGCAATTGCCATATTTGGACTTAATGATAACCAAGGATAATAATAAACTAACTGCAGATTTATGTACTAAGCCATTAGATTAAAAAAATGCTTTATTACATGCTAACAGTTTTGACCTTAAGGGACTGATAGACAGTGTTTAAAGCCAGTTATTGAGATGCAAGTGGAATAGTGGAGACAATTCCAAATATGCAAACAATAAGCAAAAACATCTGAAAAGATGTAAAGATAAAGATTATGACAAAAAAAAACATTAAAATAAGCAGAACTAAAAGCAGATAGAGTAAGTAGACAAGAGCTACTAGAGAATAAGGTCTAGGATACAGAAACATTAAACAGAATAGCAATGAGTACTACATATTGTCAACAATTCAATAAGATTAAAAATGCTGTACTACATAATTGGCATGTATTACAAAGTACCGAAGAAGGGAGAAAAAGTTTTGAGAGTAAACCTTGGGTGACAGCAAAAAAAGCCAACTAGTTTAAAAGAGAAATTAAGTGGAACACAGCATTGGAAGCCAAATAAAAAATGTTTTTTCGGTAACACAGGGACCACAGATAAAAGGTTTTTTATAACTGTGGCAGATGTGTAATTGTTCTGGAGCTATCAAAGTAAAAGAATTCTTTAACACCAGTAAAGATGAGAAATTTGAAATGAAAATATTGATCACATGTGACACTACATATGTAGTGTACATGCTGAAAAGTCCCTGTGGACAAGTTTATATAGGTAAGACAATTAGGGGCCAGATATTCAGAGCATTGCACCTGGTGCAAAACCACTGCACCCGGATTTTGCCGTATTAGAGCCATGGCTCAATATTCAAAGGGTGAAACAGCACCGGTGCAAAGCCATAGCAGCAGCGAAAAAATATAATGTATGCAAGGTGCAAACTGAGGGGTGGGAACATGCATACTGATGCTAAGCTATATTCAAAAGAACAGCACTGTGCAAAGCCAATTAGTGCCACTCTTAGCACAGTGCAAGTTACCACTTATAAAAGGCAGGTCTTAACTCAGGGCAAATCATGGGGGGGATGTGCACACACACCAGGAAGAGGATCACTGTGGCAAACAATGCTGTATTGACCATTCTGATGGCTGAAGTGCTGGAAGAGAGGGAGCAGGCCCACCCAGGCCCACACCACAGGCCAAGGAGGAGATATGCTGTGCACATGTTGTCCTGTCCCAGAGTGTCCTCTGAGACACTCCCAGACGACTACCTTATGGGCTGGTACAGGATTGACCTGGTCATGTTGAGGCAGCTATGTGAGCTCCTTCATGATCAGCTGCAGAGTACCACCAGAAGCAGCCCTGCAATGACCATGTAGGAAAAGGTGACAGCTACAATGTGTGTCCTCTCTACTAGAATCTTCCAGACATTGGTGGGTGATACTATCAGTGTATTGCAGTCTGCCACCTCAAGCCTCCTGACCCAGTTTTTGGATGATCCCCTGCCAGATGCTGGTGAATTCATCATATTCCTCAGCACGGCAGAGGAGCGCAGAAAAAACATGCAGCAATTCTATCAGGTTGTGCACCTACCAGCTGTACTTGGTGCCATTGACTGCACCCATGTTGCAATCCATGCACCGCCTGGTGATGGTGAAGATGTGTACCTGAACAGGAAGGACTACTACTCCACCAATTGCTAGGTGGTGTGTGATGCAGCTGGGTGCATAATCAATGTCTTTGCACAGTACCCCAGCAGTGCACATGATGCATTCATCTGGCACAAGTCCAGGCTGTGCCAGGCATTTGAGGATGGCAGCATACCCACTGGGCACAATGTTGGTAAATACAACCAGCAAGCATAACACAGCTAATCCCTGAAGTGGGACAGTGCAAAGAGAATGCACACGTGGGTGGTGGTGGGGGAGGGACAGTGTGATAGGCAATCAGCACAGTAGCACAGCAGGAAGTCATGGTGTGTTAGTAGCAGTAGGTTATTTCCAACACAGTATAATGTGTTCACAGGGGACAGTGCCTATCCCCTGAGAATCTGGCTGCTAACACCAGTCCTCTGGCCAGCAACAGTGGCCGAGGAGCGATACAATGAGGCACATGCTGCGACCAGAAATGTCATCAAGAGGGTCTATGGCATGCTTAAGATGCATTTCCACTGCCTGGACCAGTCTGGCAGTGCCCCAAGTATCACCCTCGGAAGGTCTGTTGCATATTCCTTGCATGTTGTATGTTACACAACATGGCACTGAACTGTGGAATACGTATACCTAAACCTGAATAACATCCAGACAGCAACATGGAGTTAGGGGTCCAGGGGATGGTAGAGCAACTCAAAAGGTGGAACCCCCACATGGTCAGGAGGGTGCAAGAGCACTGTACCCACATCATTGGAACACTAGTTCGGATGGCCAGGTGAGTGATGACAAATAACACAACAAACATGCATGCAATGACTTTAATGTAGATTCCTCAACATGTGCAACACACAGTAATGTGCAATTGGTGACCAACAGTGAATATAAATGCAAACAAAGGTACAATGATGAAGGGGGCACTATGTGTGTGATGTAGCAGAGTTGTATGTGGGTGGTGTGCAACTGTGCTGTGAGTGACAGTGAGTGGTGGTGACATGCCCTCAGTGCTGTCTCCCACCATGGGCCCTGACAGAGTCACCACCATGAACAATGTAGGGTGTGTACTGTGGGTAGATGATGTGGCAGGTGATGACACCGGTGTGGATGTGGCTCTATTGCAGCCACATCCACAGTGTGGGCTTGCCGATGCCTTTGAACCACAGTGGACAGTCCTCTGTGCATGTACCACAGTGGAGGCTGTGCTGAATGACCCCAACTGCCTACCAGTTGCTGTGGAGGCACACTGCAGAGCACCACTGTTATGCACTAGCCTGCTCTACCTGTCTGCAGTTGTGTTGTGGACTCTGTTTGCTGTAGCTGAGAGAGAGAGAGAGAGAGAGAGAGAGCAGCCACCAGCTTTCTTAAAGCATGGAGGTGATTTAATATAGTACACTGAACTAAATTCTTAATTTTGGAGCCTGTGTAAGTAAGTAGAAGTCAGTGTTTTGGTTCTCTGTTTTTGGAGTTGACTTTTCTTAGTGTAACTTTTTTTTGCCAGGGAGGAAATCTAGCTGGGAGAATATCTGCAGTCATTTGTGACTAGATATTACTTAAACTCTGTGAAATAGGTGACTGAAAGGAAGGAAAACATTCACCAGAGTGGTGGTACAGTGTTGCAGTTGATTGTTTCTGGAGGGCATGGGCTTAGTCCGCCCACCCTACCCCTCACCCACCCACCCCAAGTGCATCATTTCCTTTATATCAGGGGTTCTGACATCACTTCCCCAAAAGTGCATAGGACATACACATGTTCATATCCTGAAAGGCACAGCACACTGAATAGGGGGAAAACACACTTACACTCTTGCACACACACAAAACCAAAACAAAACATCCTAAACAGGAAGGGAGACAGGCATGTGGGGAGTGGTGCAATGCACTGGCTGTGGAGCGGCAGTCTTCTGGGAGACATTCTGGAGGCTGTGTTGCTGCCCTATTTGTAGGCACCTCTCTGGTCTGAGGGAGGAGGTTGCTCATCTCCATGCTTGTCTGGCTAGGATTTGGGAAACCTCCTCCCCCACCCAGGGACTACCCAGGCCACCACCACTGCCTCAGAGGTTGCCAAGAAAGAGGAGTGGTTGGACTTCAGTGGGCTCAGAGATGGTGAGAGTGGTGGAACAGAGGTGCATCCTTCCAGTTGTGCCTCTCCACAATTCATTCACCATTCTGGTGGAGTGTGGTTTCTCTATGGAGGCACCCACAGAGGAGGCCAAGAAGGATGCTGGGAACCTCCACAAAGAAGACCCACGGGAGAGTGGCACAGGATGCCACAGGGGAAGGAAACAACTCCTGGTGGGGGACTCGATCATTAGGGGGTAGAACTGGGGGAGGAAAGGGGAAAAGGAGGTGAGGTACCTGCCCGGTGCCATGGCTTGGAAGGACAGGAAGCAAATCCACAGGATTATGGAAGCAGCTGCATGGGGAGGGAGCTGGATGTCATTGTCCACCTAGGGACAAATGACCTGTTTGGGAATGGGATCAGAGCAGTTCAGCAGGAGTTTGTGCAGTTGTGGAGGGGGATTTAGACAAGAAGCACACACAGCAACTTTCTCAGAAGTGCTACCTGTCTATGGCATGGGTGAGGCTAGGGTATTCTGCACCATGGGATTCAATGACTGGTTGAAAAACTGGTGCAGAGCTCAGGGGTTTGGCTTCATTGGGGACTGGGAGTCCACTTGGAGGGATTCAGGCCTTCACTGGTGTGATTGTGATTGTCTGCATCTGTCCAGGAAGAGAATCAGGATCCAAGGTGATAGGTTTAAATGCTTCACTGGCAAGCATTTTTTTTCTCCTATTGTTTAACAAGGTGAGACACACTAAGCTGAAAGCTTGTTTACAGGTGCAACCTGGAAGCAAAGGGAAGTTAAGTGAAGTGCTCAGTGTCATACAGTTTGCAAGTGGTGGCTGTGGGATTCAAACCCAGGTCTCCAGATTTGTAGCTCAGAGCCTTAAACCACTGAGCTATACTGCCATTTAAACTCTAGCCAAGGGGGGAGACACTGAAGGGAAGCAAGGGAAATTCCAACCTCACCCCACAAAACAGGGTAGTTAGCAAAGTAGACACAAAGGTATAGAAGTCGATAGGGAGCAGGACAGGGATAAATCCAGAAAACAGCAAAGGCAGTAAGGACAGCAGTGGGTCTAAAAGGGGTAAGGCCATCAAAAAAGGGAGGTCAATAAGTACCAATGCCCGTAGTCTGGGTAACAAGCACCCTGAGCTAGTGGCTTTGATGGAAGAGGGACGCTGGATATTGTGGCAGTCACAGAAACATGGTCCACAGAGAACCATGACAAAATACCAGGGTACACAATCTGCAGGAGGATAAGGGAGGCTAAAAGATGAGGAGTAACTCTCTACATAAGGGAAGGAATCAAAGCAACAGAACTAAAGGGTAAACAGGAAGGGGAGGAGGCACTGTGGATCACCCAGGAGACAGGAAATGGCACCACAATCTGCACAGGGGTTGTTTACAGATCCCCATCTTAGGGGGAAGCAATGGACAAGGAATTGATAGAAGGAATTCTTAGAATGGCAGAAAAAGGTGAGATATTATTGATGGGGGACCTGAATATGCTAGAAGTTAACTGGAGCACCTTTACTGCAGCCACATCCAAGAGCAGGGTCATTCTTGATGCCCTACAGGGGGCATGCCTCAGACAGCTAGTGTTGGAACCCACTCATGAGGTAGCAATCTTAGAACTGATACTCTTAAATGGGAATGGATAGAGGATCTCATATGTAGAAGTGGGTAGCCATCTGGAAACAAGCGACCACCAAACAGTGTGGGTCACAATAAACACAGCTGTAGAGTCAAGCCATATGAAAGCAAGGGTGCTGGACTTTAGGAAAGCTGACTTAAGCAAAATGGGAGAGGGCCTCAGGAAAACACTAGCAAACAGGCAAGAAGGAGAAGTGGAAGAATAATAGGAAACATCAAAATTGCCATCACAGAGGCAACAAGCCTTTGTGTAAAGCAAATCAACTAAACAAAATGAAGGAAAAAGCCACTATGGTTCTCGAAGAGGTGGCAGGGAAGGTTAAGGAGAAAAGGACAGTATTCAGGAAATAACAGGAAACACTGAAGAAGCAGGACAGAGAACCATATCAGTTAAAGCAGAATGAGGCAGGGAAGGCAGTCAGAATAGCAAAGGCCCAAACTGAGGTAAAGTAGGCAACTCTGTTAAGAAGAGGGATAAAACCTTTTATAGGTACATTAGGGAGTGGAGAAAGATCAAGAGAGGGATACTGAGGCTTAATAAAGGGGAGGGTATGAGGGCAGAGGGTGACAGTGAAAAAGCAGGGCTGCTGAATGAATACTTCTGATCAGTATTCACAAAAGAAGAGGAGAGAGTGGTACCTAAACCAAACAATAGAAACACTCTGGATAGGGGGGTTGATACCTGTTAATTCACAGAAGAAGGGGTTCTGAAAGAACTCTTAAAACTGAAGGTGAACAAAGCAACAGGACCTGATGGGATTTACCCCAGAATTCTAAAAGAACTAAGGGTAGAATTAGTGACACCACTGACTACCCTCTTTAACAAATCATGGGAGGATGGGGTGATACCTGAGGACTGGAGAAGGGCAGATGCGATTCCACTTCACAAACGTGGGAGCAGGGCAGAGGCAGGAAACTACAGACCTGTTTGAACTCAGTGGTAGGGAAAATGATGGAATTACTTCTGAAGGAAAGAACTGTTGAGTACCTAGATTCTAGCTGGGCACAGGACCCAAGGCAGCATGGAGTCACATTGGGAAGGTCATGTCAGATGAATCTAATAGATTTCTTTGACTGGGTGAGCAAAGTAGTAGACCAGGGAGGGGCTGTGGACATGGCCTACCTAGACTTTAGCAAAGCATTTGACACAATCCCAGACAAAAGATTAATATACAAGTGAGCCAGCCTTGGAGTAGGTCTCAAGGTGGTAGCCTGGATGAAAATAGGCTGGACAACAGGACACAGAAAGTAATAGTAATAGTAAACAGAGTCCACTCTAAAGAAAGAGGGGTTACTAGCAGGGTACCACAGGATTCAGTACTGGGACCAATCCTCTTTAATGTCTTCATTAAGTGACATTGCAGAGGGACTAGAAGGAAAAAATAGGTCTCATTGCAGATGACACAAAAATCAGGATTGATACACAAGGGGGGGTGGAAAGGATGAGAAGGGACTTGGCAAGGTTGGAGGAATGGTCAATGTATGGCAGCTTATATTCAACACAAAGAATAGCAAAGTAATGCACCTGGGAAACAAAAATCCAGTGGAAGAGTACACAGTGGGGGTGAGACACTAGCAACAAAAAAAATGGAAAGTGATATAGGGGTAATCCTTTCAGATGACCTAAAGGTGGGCAAGCAATGTGAGAAGGCAGTAAGAAGGGCTGGGGGATACTGGGATGCATAGGGAGAAGCATCACTAATAGAAAACAGGAAGTTGTTATCCCTCTGTACAGAGAGTTGGTGAGAACCCATCTGGAGTACTCTGTGCAGTTCTGGAGACCCCATCTCTGCAAGGACATAGACAGGATGGAGGCTGTCCAGAGGAGGGCAACTAAAATAGTGCAGGGTCTGCACCAGAAGACATACGAAGAGAGACTAAAGGAGCCTAATATGTATACCCTTGAGGAAAGGAGTGAAGGGGGGATATGATAGAAACTTTCAAATACCTCAAGGGAATCAACAAAGTCTAAGAGGGTAGCATGTTTCAGAAAAAAAGATGTGCAAGAACAAGGGGGCCCAATTTGAGGATAGAGGGGGGATGACTCAGAAGTAATGTGAGGAAGTATTTTTTCATGGAGAGGGTTGTGGATGCATGGAAGGGCCTTCCTGAGGAGGTCATGGAGTCAAAAACAGTGGGGGGAATTCAAGAATGCATGTGACAGATATAAGTCAATTCTAGTGGGGGGGTAGGAGGAAGTAAGCTATTGGTTAACTAGGATCTGCAGCTTATCCATTAGGTAGGGAAATGGAAATACTAGGTGGGCCAAGTGGTCCTTATCTGCTGTCAAATTCTATGTTTCTATGCATGCAGCATCACCTCCATAACAGTGGCAGTGAGGTCCCTCAGCCACAGCCTCAGTAAGTGCACTAAACCCACAGTCAAGGGCAATGTGGTGATGTTCAGCACGGTCCTCTGCCTGCTGCTTGGCCCGCAGGAGGGCAGTGTCAATTGCAGTGGCAACTGCCTCACAGAACAGGGACAGTTCTTGCTGCACCTCCCTCCTGAACGCATGTAGCTCCTTTCATGCCCTTCCTGTGGCTGAGCACCCTGGATGGGGGGGGGGGCTGGGATATGTGCATTGCCTTTGTATGCCATGCAAACTGGCTCAGCAATCTGCTGGCCTTCAACAGCCTCAAGCCTCCCACCATACCCCTATGGAGGCAAGGGCATCTCCACCTTGGCCACTGCATGTTGCTGGTTTGTCAGGGGTACTATTCAAATGCCACCTGCCCACTGACCATACCCGGTTGCATTGGCAGTGCTGTTTGTTGTGGCAGTTGCTGTGTTGCTGCTACCCGATGCCACTACAGCTGTACTGGTCCCAAACAGTACCGGGGACACTGGCAGGACAACGGACATAGCCTGCCTAGCAGGTGATGTGTGTGTGTGTCAGCCCTCTGGCCACTGCTGGTGGCCATGGAGAGGTCCTCAGGTCCAATGTTGAATCCCAACAGTGAGCCCCCATCCCCAAATTCAATGTCCACTAAGCAATCCAGGTCAGGTACAAAGGTCTCATCCTCATTATCCTCAAATGTGTCATCCTTATCATAGGCCATGGCTGCAGCGGACCCCCTTAATGTATGACACATAGCCATAGCATCCCATCTGCTATGCTCCTGCAGGCCTGAACGCGATGGTCTTAGCTGGCCATCATCGCCTCTCTCAACCACATAGGCCACTGTTGCCTGTCAGATGGTCTGAGCTGTGGAGCAAGAGTAAGATATTGAGTCCACTGTACACAGCACTGTGTGCCTTCACCACCGCCACCACATGCACATCACCAGGGTGCTCCCAATATCACACAGTGCCAGCCCCAACCCAGTGTACCATGCCCACACACCACCATCACAGGCAAGGTGCACAGGGACCATACCCACACCATGCAGCACAGGGTGCATGTGAAGTCTTGTTCCCACTGTGTGCCACACACACCCACATGCACGCGTAATGTCTGCCACACGCAGGTCCTGCACCACATACTGTACTCTATGTGGAGTACCGTGGCACAGCATGTTGCATAGGCACAACCACATGAGGCATGCATGCCATGCGGCACAGCCTGCTTGTGTATTTATCATGGCCTACAGTGACAGGCACATGCAGCGTGAAGGCCCACTCACTGTGGTAATAGGCCATGGCATGCATGGCACCACCAGGACAGGCACATGCACACAGGGGTGCACATCAAGCACATGACATGCCCCAACACAGGTGTCGGTCCTACAGAACACTCAGATGTCAACATGCACAACACTAGCCATAGGGCCTAACACTCACATGCCATGTGCAGCTCCAGTGGTGTCTCGCATCCCACACCCTCCAGGGCCACTGGCCTGAGTGTGGATACAACGGCATCCATTATTGAGTCTGCCCTCCTGAACTCAGTCTGCATGGGACCGCCACCCATCCCCATCTGTGACATCAGCCGCTGTGCCTCTTCCTTCTTGGCATACCTCTGAAGTTCATGCCATCACTTCCTGAAGGCATCCACACTCCGTCCACGGCCACCCACTGCATTGACCTCTGTGGTGATCTCAACCCACATTTGGCGGACATTGGCATTGGTGTTCTTGTATGTCCGCGTCTGGGCCAGCCTGTTCTGGTATGCAGTCACCAGGGCCTTCAGTTCCTCATCTGAAAACTTGTGCATCCCATAAGCACACGTGTCCCTCAGTAGTACCTGTGTGGGGAGGAGGAGAACTGCTGTGAGTGACTGCCAATTCATGGCATGCATGTGTGTGTGTCTCTGCATGTGTCTGCCATAGACTATGTGTGGCCCCCTCATGCGTGTATCCCACAATGTGTATGTGCCACCAGAAGAAGAAGAAGAAGAAGAATCAGCATTTATATAGTGCTTTTAATACACAGTATCCCAAAGCACTTTAAAAGCAATGCTAGACTGGTAGTGAAGTGACTGAATGTGTGGTGGCGGCCATATCACATATCATCACACACACACAGCCTGGATAATTGCATGAACCAGTTTATGGGAAGGGGAATGTTGGCCAGGACACCAGGAATGTTCCCTGCTCTTTGCGAAGAGTGCCCTGGGTTCTTTTACTTCCACCTGGACACCCACCAGGATGGACAGAAGGGACCTTGGTTTAACATCTCATCCGATGGATGGCACACCCCAGCAGTACAGCACACCCCAATACTGCACTCAGATGCCAGCAATTTTTACATGCAAGTCCAATCCTGGTGTGGGACGAGAACCCATGACCTTCTGGTCCAGAGGCGGATGTGCTACCAACTGAGCCACGCTGACACCAGGTATTGCAGGACACAATTGTAGGGTACATGGCTGTCCCTGTGGTACCATGACACAGGAACCAGGCACGGACATGTCCCACAACTGTCAGTCAGTACCACAGGACAGCAAGACCATGTCAATGTCCTGAAGATGCTGAACACATATAGTAGCTTTGGGATCCCTCACATGGCTGTTGACCATTGGTGGCATGGCCTTGCCTTGCCCAGTCAACCATGTCATGCTGTGGGACTGGCATGCAGCAGACAATCAGGTGCTGGTGGGTGCCAAGGGGTGTGCCTGTCAACCCAGCACAGCACATGTCCATTCATACCACTGAACCCACCAATGTGTGCAGTCTCTGCCAAAATGATCACAGAGTTACAGCTCATGGGCAGGGCCTGTTGATAAGGGTCAGATGGCTGACACACAGTCCATGAGAGCGACAGCCATTGAACAGTGCATGGAGATGCTGGTGTGTTGGACTGTGTCCTGCACATGTCACGGCATGTGTGTAGCCAGTGACACACAAATGGTGTACCTGTGCTACACAACAGCATACCACAGTTCCTGTGATGCAGGCATTGCTATGTGCATGTAGTACCCCTGTAGCATTACCCAGTTACTGGGGTACTGCTGCCATACATACTGGGCTGTATATGCAGTCAGTGCCACATGTAGAGAGGCCAACAGACATGGGCCTGTCCCCCATGCTGCACCATATCTCCAAACAGTCCCTGATATTCAGGTACAATACTAATGTTGCCTCAGAGGTGTATTCTGTCCCTCCTAGAATATGTGTTTCTGTGACTTAACAGCGGTGGTTCTTAGCCCACATGAATGTCAAACATTACAGTTCCAGACATGGCCATTCTTTGGGAATGCATTTTCCACTAAACCCCTTATCTTACCTGCTTCCTGAGTAGATGGCACCAAATATGAAGATCTGTCCCTGATTCTGGCCCTTTGTCCATGATTGTTTTACACCTTGTCCCTGATATATGAGGCAGGTGTATAGGAGGTATGCACTGCACTTGGAATGTGTGTGCCTGTATGCAGGCCCTGCAGCACTCAGGCATGCAGTGTATGAGGGTTTTTTATCATTTGGGGCACAGCTGGTCCTCATCACATGGTTACAGTTCACTGACATGTATCTGTGGGCACATTGTCCTGCCATACAGTACATCATTGAGTTCACAGTGTCCTACATACCTGGATCAGCCCGCCCATCCTGCTCTGACATGCTGTTGTGGTTGTTAACCTCTATTAGTCTTCCTCTGTACACCTGCAATGCTCACAGTCCTGCAGGTGGAGCCCTGTGAGGCCCTAATTAGCCTGGCCAGGCAATCTACATTCAATTGTGTATGCAGTTGAGCCTATAATGAGGTGCTCCATCGGTAGTTTGCCCAGTGAATGACTAAGCAGGGTCATTTGCATATGGCCTTTGAATATGGCACAATTTTGCCCTGGGCAAAAGCATTAGTGTCAGGCAAACATTTGTGAGTGCTACACGACCAGTGCCGCACAAGTTCACTTTGTGCCATGTCAACTGTGTATGCATGATTACGTGGTGGCATGGGGGTCACAGCAGGAGTCATGCATGTGCAGTGGTGCATGTTTGGGTTTGCATGGCACTAAAGCCATTTTAGCACCACATACGGCTGTATAGCATGGCACAATTGCGTGAGTCCCCCATTTCCTGTGCCACTGTGAGTGCAGTTAGTGTGCAAGGGAGTTGTCAGTGATAGCCACAGCAGCAGGGCACAATGCTCGGGTCTAGGAGACAAAGGGCTGTGGTTCAGAAGGATAACATATGGGGTGAGGCTGAACTTGCCAACCTTGTTCAGCTGGTAGTGCACAGGAACTGTTAGCTGTTTGAGGAGGTGAGGGAGGGGGACAGGCCTAGGTGACAGGTCTGGGTCTCCATTGTCCAACACCTGTCACAGAGAACAGGTGTTACATGGAATGGGAAGCAGTGCAGGCACAGGTACAGAGACCTGCAGCACCAGGAGAGGCAGTGCCTGGAGAGGTTCAGAAGGATGGTTCGGGAGGGGACCATGCCTGTGCCAGGTAGGTGCCCGTCACTGTCATGGCAATGCTGTTCACATGTCACACAGGTGCATATGTTGAGTGTGGGTACATCTATGTTGTGCTGCCACGCAATTAGGGAGGGGGCACCTTGATCAGGCCTCTGTGTGTTATACAGTGTGACCGGTGCAGTGGCTCTGTGGTGACATGTGTTCCATGTCCAGGGGGGTGCTGCCATGGTGTGTGCTGTGCACACACACTGCACAGCATGGCCCACAATTGGTGCACGTGTCACTGCTGTGCACAACTCAGTCAGGCATCCCATGCACCAGTGGTGTACGGCAGTGTGGCATTCACAACTGTAGTGGCCTAGTACTTTTATGAGGGTTGGTAATATTCATGCAGTCATGATCACTGTGTTCTCCCTTCCCTCTGAAAAGTGCAGCACAGACCAGACCAGGCAGCCCACCAGGAGGGGCCAGGACAGTGGCCATAGGGGGACAGACAAGTAACAGGCAGTGGGATACTGCACATGAATACACCTACATGCCATTTATATACATTGCTGCTGCAGGTTGATGGGTCATGGGTATTGTGGGGGGATTTCTGGAGGCCACGGTCAGCTGCTATGCATGCACCTGGGCATGGTGCCACACTGCAATCTCAGTCAGGGCATGGGGGCCAGGATGTGCCTTGGATTCACAGGCTGTGGGTGACATTGTTGCTGGTTTCTGTTGGCTTGGTCTGTGTGCCTAGTGCTGGTGTTGTTGTGTGGCATAGTGTATGTACCTACATTACAGTGGGCAGCATGTCCCAACCATTGCATTTCAGTCCTGTACTCTTTGTGCTGTTGGCTGGGGGTGGGTGGGTGGGGGTTTGTTCTGCTGTATGGCAGCTACCTCCTTGCTCAGCCATGGTGCATGTTCCTGGACATATGGATGTTGGAAGGACCCTTCTGGCCCTTCATTTGTTCTTGGGGTGGCTGTGTGCCCATGTTGTATTCTACTGTGGCTTACATGCACAGTGCTTGTGGCATGTACATTGCTTTCCCTTGGGTACATGGCCATGGTTGTTGGGACATGCTGTCCACCCTGGGGCATCATACTGGGGTGGTTGCTGTGCTACACATTGTCAGTACACTGGCCTTACATGGTTATCTTTTTACACATAGGTCCACAGAGGAACTAACTCTGTGTCACCAGGCCAGAAGAGGATGAGGGGCATGATGATCTGTTGTGGAGGATAGTGAAGCAGTAGAGAACTATGATAGAGCAGCAGGCTGTCATGATCGCTGAGATGAAGAGGGTGGCCAGGATATTGGAACAGCATCTCCCTGCACCTGAACAGCCCCAGCCAGTGGACCATTAATGACACTTCCCTTGTTTTGCACCCTTCCGTGCCCCCCACCTTTGTAGCTGATTTACAATTGTGCCTTACAGCTTGTTGTTTTATTTGTGCAGCTTTCCACATTTGTGTGTTGTACGTATTGTTACCCTTTTGGATATTTCCCCCTCCCCAGTTTATAGTTTGTTGTACATGGTATCACGTCAATTTGTCGCAAACAAAACAGCGTACACATTACAGCGCAGATGAAATAGCGAAATAAAATTCAGCGTAATTGGTAAATCATCGCAAGTGTCAGCTCAGCGCATCAGACACAGTGGGACCCATTCAAAATAAACCCCTAATGTGATTTTGTTTTTCATAGCATGAGAATGAGAGAAAAAACAATTTATTAATGGATCAGTGCCAAAGATGGACTGCAGGGTTCGGGCTCAGCACATCAGACATCAGCTCAACAGACCAATAGTAATTTGTCTTACCTTGTGTCAACTCAGCGCAATGCAAATTTAATCCAATTTAATTCAAGGAGACAGTATTTGTTAGAAATTAAAATCTGATAAAAGCTCAGCTTTTAGACTTGAAGTTGAAAGTTATGTGCCACTCCACGCAGGTAGTCAGTGATGGAGCAGGTGCCATAACTTTCTACTACCACGCGCAGCCGTCTTGCAGTGTCCCTATACTTCTTATGCTGAGCTGGAGGTTCATGTCCTGCAACATACTGCTCAATACGTAGTTCGTTCATGTTTTGTTCCATTCTCAGGGCTCATATAAATTTCCAGATAAGTAGGGTGACTGGCTCTAGCAGGCCTACTGAAACTGCGGTGCCCTCTCACTGCATTATTTGTGCAAAAGGCAACCCTTGGGAAACAGCTGAATTGCAGTTCCAGAATTGATCGAATAGGGCGCCTTCGACCACACCGTCCCACCAGTCTCCCGATCCAAGTGTCCTCGAAATAATCAATGTATGGTGCTAGGACATCCTCATGCTCTACATAAAATTCTGAATTTCGAAGGCTTTCAAATGCATCCACAACATCATTTATGGGAACATATGCTAGGGCTGCAGTCATTCTTATGTTAAGTGCATAGTTCTCGTCTATGGTGTAGTTCTTTAAAATTTCTGGACAATCCTGCACCTTTCGCCATAATGCCTGACAAAGATGAAAAAAACAACCCCTTGCTTGTGCTTCTGGGAAACTGGCATGCAAAAGCATGCACAGCTGCTTGCTCAAAGTCTGTCATCACAGAACGCGGAGAGAGTGCTGGACATAGGGACTTCAAAATGGAAAGAAGTTCAATGTAAGCTGAAGTTGTGCATGCAGTCATGAGAGCAAAAACAGTTGGAATAGCAGCATTAAAGTGAACCCCATGAATTGTGTATAGTTGTGAGAATAAAGGTGGAGTAACCTTAAATGTGCCATCTGCATACCAATTATCTGCTGTTGCCATATATTCAAGATTTTTTTTGGTGCTGAAAAATAGCAATCGTTCTTGGTCTTGGCAACCACTATCATGTAGCAGAAACTGATCCCCATTATCAGACACGCAGTATTCTGTTGGTATTTTTAATTCTGCTAAACTTAAAGGCAATGCAGGAGCAATACATGCCTTTTGCCTAGCACGCTGTGCTGTTCATTTCAGGCAGGTAACAGAAGGCAGTTTACTAGCAACAGCTCGATGTAACTCACCCGGTTGCTCCTGTCACAATTTGCTGTGTTCCCTCTAGTGAGGTAATTGCCTTTTCCTTCATCACTGCAATTACTTTTTTAACTTCTATTTCACCAGCATCTGGAACGTGATTATGGGAATTAATGTAACATACGATATCGTCGCCGATAGTATGGCATCTTGCAGTGCACTTGAGTTTATCATACCCTGCACATTTCCAATATGCCTTACCAGAGTGAACTCTCTCTTTACGGTATAAATATCCTTTGTCCGCAAGCTGCTGCTGCCCTCGCTGGATAAGAACAAATGACAAAGGCATGATTGCAAAGTTGTAATCAGTGATACAATGGAGGCTAACATAATGAATAGATTTAAATGCAGTTATTCGGTGATTGACTGGCACCTGTTACTAATTAATTGTGCCTCATTACGTCTGTATTGTGGAGGGAATTAATTAGTGTGTTGCTATCTTGGCCAATTAGTGACTTGCAGGTTTTTTCGATGAGATGGCTATGTGATGAATTAGTGTAACGATGAATTTATATGCGCTGATATTAACGCGCGGTAATTGTATGCGCTGAAATATTTTGCGATGCGTTGACGTGGAACTGTTGTACATAGTGTTGCTTGTTGCAGTTGTGGTGGTTGTTTTTGTTGCTGCATTTTGAATGCACCTTTTTTGCTTCTGCAAATTGTCTTGTGTCTTTATTGACTGCCTTTTATATCATTTAGGTTGCTGTTCTTGTCTTTGGTTTCTTGGCACATGTGTGGTTTCATGCCAATGCCCTTGGTTGCTATTTTGCCACTGTTTGTTTTCTCCACTGTTGTATGCATTTGTGTACACTTTCGAGGTTGCACATCTTTGCATGCACACCCAGTGTCCATTTTGTTTCTCTCTGCACTGTGCTGCTGTTGCTGTTTGCAGTGTCTGCCTGCTATATTCAGAGCTGTCTTTGCTGCTATATTTAGTTCTGTCTTCTTTGCTGGGCTATTTTGCATTGCACTCACTGTCCTGTTTACATGGCTTGCTTTGCACACTATATTCAGCAGGTTTAGCCCGGGACTACTCCTTTGAATATAGTGGGCTATTGGTTCCAGGCTAATTTAGTATGCTGGGCAGTGCTAATTTAGCCATGGTGTAAAGTTTTTATATCTAGCCCCTGACCTTTGAAACAACATATCAGTGAGCATAAAAATGCAATGAGAAATTGGGATGAGAAATCTGCAGTAGCTCGCCATTTCAATACAGCCAGACATAATGTAAGCTGTTTACATTTCATGGGTTGTGAAACAGTAGCAAAGCCAGATAGAGGGGGAGACAAGAAAAAAATGTCACTAAAAAGAGAGGCTTGGTGGACAGACAGGCTAAACACATTAAACCACAGACATAGTCTCAATGAGGAAACAGAATAGGTAGATTTTGTGTAGAAATTTAAATAATGCAAGTTGAATGTCTTTGAGTTCTAGATTAGCCAATTTAACTATAATTATGACAGTAATTCCAAATATACATAGTAAAGATTTCAGAACCATTGAAATGCTGAAATGTTTATTTAACCTCCCCAACATGCATGCCCCCATACCATGTAACTTTATCAGAAAATAACACTAAGTCACAAAGGACATAATGAAAAAAATGTTTTGCCAAAATAAATACACCAGGCAATTAGGTGGAGACATTAATTTCTAAGCATTATGATACAACTAAAAACTAGCGCTAAAACAAAACAAAGTGCATAGCCTTCATTTAACACTTTCCAGTGCTTTCAGTGAAGTTTCTGTTAGTAAGAGACTGGTTAGAAAAGGGTTTTCTATTCAGGACTCAGGGAGAGGTCATCATCAGTGACATCATGCCCACCTGACCAACCCAGTGTGCACTAGTACATTAAATGAAGAAGGAAGAAGTAAATGGGAGAAAAATCCAGCAATGGAGAAATGAGAATGCCAGAGAATCAGAGCATCCAAGAAAATTGATTATAGCAACAGGTAGGAAGCACCACAGGCTTTGAAAGTAGTGATTTTAAACAATAGAAAGCAAATGAAGTGGTGTTTTTTGATATGATATTCTTAAAGTACGTTTTTTATTTTTGTAGCAAGCCATATAAAAAGTAAGGCTGCAGAGAAGCATTAACACATACAAGGCAGATCTAAATGGGCGAGCGAGAGCTCAGAAAACTTTTAATACAACGTAAGTTACTATAAATGTAACATGCATTGCATGCTTTTGATTAATTTTCAGACCTTTTTGGTTGAAGAAGGAAACACAGAATAAAATATATTACACAACAAAGCTGAAAGCAGCAATCTTTAAACAAAAACATAGGTGGGTTGTAAATGATTTTTTTAAACTGCACCATGAGTGAATTGGGTTTAAAGGGAAAGCACCATAAAATAAAGTTTACAAAAACAAGCAAATATTTGACTGTGACCTTGAGAAAGATTTTTTTGAGAGTTAAATAGCTCTTCACTTGTTTCAGAAAGGCCATAATTTTAAATACAAGAATAGAGATCTTAGATTGATTTAGAATTATTATGAAATGTTTAATATTGACTATTTTTACACAGAAAACTAAAAGATGAATACTGTTTAAAGATAGATGAAACAGGTGCAACGAGTTGGTGCTTAATTTATAAGATAAATTGGGAGAGTTATCCACTCCTTCAATGTATTAAATCTTTTAAAAAATGCTTCATAATCAATGAATGTAATTAAGAATTAAATGTGTGCATTTGTATATTTTTATAGCCATTTTCCCTGAAGAAGAGATTTAAAATCTTGAAACGGATATAGAAAAATATATGGCTTTTTGAAATACCTAGAATTCAGTTTGACTAACATTAAAAGAAGATAAAATAATTTTATGCACCAAATAGAATTTATGTCAGCCTGAACATGTCTTTGTCTTTCAATACATAAATAAATAAACATTATTAAGGCCCTCTTTGCATGGTGTCCATTAGGTTACTGTCCTTCTTGAGGTTTGGACTCTAAAACTGCACACAGTTCTCCTCATATGGCCTATACAGGGGCTTGGTCAGGGGCAGTATCACCTCCTGTCTCTTATCAAATTCCCATTCTATACATCCCAGCATCCTGTTTTTGTATTCCCATAAGCTTCATTGCCTGTGCACCGAACTTGAGTCTATTACTAACAATGAAGCCCAGGTCTCTTTTCTCAGTTGCATACACAACCCTTACTTTCCCCCTCTAGTAATTAATTTTAGAGTTCTTTCTACTAATTTGCAACACTTTGCACTTTTTTGCATTGTTTAGTTGTCATAATCTGGACAACTTTTCCATTTTTTCCAGATCTCTAACTCTTATTCTGCTGAGGATCTTAATGTCATCAACAAATAGATACACCTTATTCTGGATTTGCAATCCTATATTGCCAATGTAGATATTGCAGTGCACCAGTCCCAAACCTGATCCCTGCAGTACCCTGCTTATGACTCCATTCGGCTCTGAGTGTGCCCATTGATTACTTCCAAGTGCATTCTGCCCTCCAGCCAGTCTCTTCCAACCTGATAAGCTTTTCCTCTATTCCAAGATTGCTTAGCTACATTACGAGTCTTCTGTCTGTTGTGGTGTGGTGTGGTGTGGTGTGAAAAGGAAAGGAATGCCTTGCTAAAGCTGAGGTACAACACATCCACTGATTGGTCCTTGACCACTATCTTTGTAATATAATCATAGAAGTCAATCAGGTTACTTTGGCATGACCTTCCTGCTACAAAACCATGCTGTCTTCTGACATGTAATTTACTTTCCTCCAAGAGTTTCACTGTCTGTTTCTTTATAATGGTTTCCAGGAACATACCCACAATCAAAGTCAAACCTACCAGTCTGCAGTTTCCTAGGTCATCCTTTTTCCTGCTATTATAAAGCTGTACCACATTTGTTACAATTCAGTTTACTGGAAAAACCCAGTCTTTAGGAAACAGTTAAACAGATCTGCCATTGGCACTGCCAGTGTCTGCTTACTTCATTTAGCACTCTATGGTGCAACCCATCAAGACCAGCCATTTGTCCAACTTCAGGAATTTGAGACTTCTAAGTACCCTTTTTCTCTGAGATTGGCCCTAATTCAAGTCTGTTCATCCCTGTCCCTTTAGCCTGCACTCTGCACTCTTGTAATGGCACTCTCTTCCAGTAAATACTGAACAAAAGTATTCATTCAAAGTATCAGTTTTCTTCATCCTCCTCAATACATATATCTGCACCTGCCTTCTTTAATTTGGTAACTCCCTCCTTAACTTTTCACGTTTCCTAATGTATCTAAAGACGGTGTTCTCCCTTTCCTTGACCTCCACTCCCCTCTGCTATTTTCAGATCAATCTCTGCTTTACAATTTTACCACCATTTTTCTGGCCTCTCAGCTTCTTCAGATAATATTATTAGCTGGCCTTGCTCTGTTCCCCCTGTAGTTTGAGAATTGCCTCTATTTTGTTCTTATTGCCTTTTCCACATCTCTAGAAAACCAGATCAACATCTTGTGAGTTTTGTTCTTCCTACCCAGTCACATGCATGATGCTATCTCCTCCTTTATATGATGCCATCACCTCCTTTACACCCATCTTTATGAAATCACATGTAGTTTCTGCTCATTCTACTCACTCTGCCCTATTAGTTTCTCCTTCTGCATTTCCCCCATCTTGCTGAAGTCAGTCCTTCTGAAGTCCAGGATCACAGTATTTTTTTTTACATAGACTGATGTGCTCTTGTGGTTATGTTGAACTGCACTGTATTTGGCAGCTAGATCCCATTGGTTTCCCTCACCTCTAACTTTCCTATGATCTAAATTTACTAATGTATTACTGATTGCCTTAACCCTTGCTGTGCTGCTGACGTGTATACACATCCTAAAAACCTATATGTTCTAAATCTTCTGGCAGACAAAGGGTTAATTTCTACAATATACTCATTTGTTTGGCTGTTTTTGATATTACTGGGTGTCACAGAGCTCAACCCTGACCAACTTCTTTGTCTTCTGTCTCACATTGTATGCACTGGCAATCTAATAGGTTGAAATTTTGCCACTTAAATGTGTGCAGTTTGTTATCCCAAAAATCTGAGGTTGAGGTATGAGTGTCTTGGTATCAACTTCATATTTTAAGTCTAACTGAGACCTGGTTGAAACCAACTATCAATGACAATTAATGCTTGATTGATGGGTATATAATGAAAATAAAGTAGAGAGGGGTAAAAAAAAGGGGATGAATAATCTTAATATAGTATAGAGATTATTTAGAATTGTCTGAACTAGCTATGTACTGTAATTCCTGAACAGAATGTGAATGGCTTTTATTGGAACAAAGTCTGGGTGGGTGCAGTAAGATAACATTTTGTACAGTCTATAACCTTCCTATGGCTAGAACTAAAGGGCTGAAGGATTTCCTTGAATTTGAGATTAGCCAAATTGGGCATGGATGTACTAATCATGAGAGATGTTAACTTAAATTGGAACTTGGAACTTGGAGCTAGAGCCAAAATTGGAACTGCTAGTATCAAACTCAGGTCTTTTTCAATTAATTATGGCATATACTCATATGAATTTAGTTAATAAGGATACAATATCAGACTGGATACTTACAAATAATCCAAATAAAATGAGTAGAAAAGGTACTTTCGCAAATGCAGTCAGTGATATTTTACCTATTTTATGTACTTGAAATAACAAAAAAAACTAAAATACGATCTAAATACATATCTTTTAGAAGTTTTTCAAATGTGGATATGAATAATTTAATGAAGAATGTGAATTTGGCTGATTGTTCATTCCTGGATGCTGTCCTGATATAGTCATGGCTGTTGATTATTTTACTTATCCAGTAGAACAGTGGACTGCTTCAAAAGGGGATGGGACAGGACAAGGGGGATGGTCATTGGAAGGGAAGGGTGGAAGGGAGGGGCAGCTGCAGAACAAGGGGTGCTAGCTGCACATTCAAGCAGACTTGATAGACCTCCAGATACCTTAATCGGCTGGCAAATTTTGTACATCCGTATGTTCATAATATCCTAATTGTGATTCAGGATTTTTCCCTAAAACAATTAGACAGGTAAGGGGGACTGTTAATAATTGGCTTACACCTGAGCTGTTTTGCTTAATGAAACAAAGGGATAATAGTTGACAAGCCTTTAAAGCTTCAAACATCTTATCAGAATGGAACACATATTGACAGTTAAGAAACTTATGTAAGTCTAAAATACAGCGATGTAAATCTGGTTATTTTCGCAATAAGCATCATGAGTCTTTAGGGAACCCTAAAAAATGTTGGTAATCTGTGAAATCCCTTATAGATCCAGTAAGTAAAGGGCCAACTGATGTTATTTATAATAATGGTGTTAAATTACAAATCTTCTAAAATCTGTGAAGCTTTTATGGATTCATTTTTGGATTTAACTAAATATAAGGAAGATATTGGTGATACTGAATCAATACAAATTATGCCCTGGCACCTTCATCTGACAAGTATACATCCTTTCTATTTCTGTAGAATTGAGCCAATGCAGGTTTTAAAGATGTTGAGCCAGATTTTCAAAGGCCAGAGAATGACACAGGGTGCTTGCATCAAAAACAACTGATGCAACGAGCATGATGCATCAAACCTTGCACAAATTCTGATTCTCAAATGGTGCTTGCATCAAAAACAGGTCTGCATGCACCAGAGTGACTTGTGCCATGTTTGCACCAATAACATGCCTGTGCCATGTCGGAATGGATGCTTGCATCACCAAAATAATACACCATCCCCTTATTTGGTGATTTTCAAGGAATGCGAGTCCTGTCCTTATGCTTAAGATGCATGTCACTGTTAGACCAGCCAGAGCTGGTCTAATGGACACTAGAGCATATAAAGAGGCCTACAGCAGGTGGTCAGACCTGAGTATGATACTGTTCAGGCCAGTGTTCTCCTGCAGGACTATTTTAGAACATTTCAGGGGCTTAGTCTTGGCCATTTCATCTGCCGTATTGTTTTGACTTAGCTTGCATCATTCTCATCCTTTGCATAATTTTTTTCTCAACTTGTTCCATTTTTTTGACTCAGCTTGCACCATTATTTTGACCCAGCTTGCACTATTTGTCTTACTCAGTTTGTGTCATTTTCATTCCATGAGTCATTTTTTGACTCAACTTGCACAATTTTTGACTCAATGTGCATTATTTATTTTGGTGCAGCTTGTGTCATTCTCATCCCTTGCATCATTTTGTTGATGCAGATGACATTTTGAATCAGTTTGGGGTACTTTGTCACAGAGAACCCTTCTCTTGCAAAATATGGCACACAGTATTTGACGCAGCTAGATCTGACACAAGTTGGTTGTTTGACACAGTCTGCGTGGATCTAAGAGCCCTTTGAAAATCTGGCCTGTTGAAATAAATGCCAACTAACAAAAGCATGGGTCATGATGGATTGGAACCTGTATTTCTAAAACTCATCTCTGCAGCTATTTATCTTCCTTTGACAACCATTTTTAATTTGTCTTTGATTACTAGGAATTTCCTCAATTGCAGAAACAGACTACAATAAAACATATTCCTAAATCAGGCTCTTTAACTAACATGGATAACTATCTCCCAATATCCATATTATCACCTTTATGTAAGATCTTGGAAAAGCATATTAATAATCCATTGGATGATTATCTTCAGTCTCCTTGTCTTCAGTCTCCCAAGCAGCATGGATTTAATAAATATCACAGTACTGGAACAGCCTTGGCTAGGTTCACCGACCATGTCAGGAGAGGCATGGACAATGGTAAGCTCACTGGGGTTGTTTTTGTGGACCTGCCCAAGGCCTTCAATCTTGGTGATCACCTACTGTTGCTAGGGAGGCCAAGGAGCATGGGCCTAGCAGATTCTCCATGTGCTTGGTTTCAAAGCTAGTAGGAGAAACAAGAAGATGCATTCCTCAGCCTGATGTGAAGAATAAGTATAATTGTATTTTAACAAAGCAAAAAATGTTTAAAAAAGTATACCGTACTTGAGCATACAGGACCATGTAAGTACCCTGACTGGTTTCATATTTACTACGTCATCAGGGGGTTTGGTTTCAAAGCTATTTTACTGCACATCCTCTTAAAGTGAATTATGATGGATTTCAATTTAATTCTTGTGTTTTGGAACTAGGAGTGCCCCAGGGTTCAATTCTGTGCCTGCTGTCATTTCAGTGCTTATTGATTCCATTCCTTCCACCCTAACTTATACTAAATCAATTCTCTATACAGTGATATCATTATTTATATTAGCACCTCTTCTACTGAAGAAATTAATTCACCATGGAATACTGATTTTGCAACATTAAATTCTTAGCGTCTGCAATATCGTCTTTCATGAAATGTAAGAAAATTAAATGTATAATTTTTTGGAATCTAAACCTAAATTATACAAATGTTTACCATTATCAATTGTTGACTCTGGTGGCACCCTTCTAGAGCAAGTTCCAGAACTTAAATATCTGGGAGTGCTTCTGGATTCAAATTTAAACTTTTCTTTTCATAAAAAGGTTATCAGCAGACAAGTTAATCAAAAACTGTGTGCACTGTTTAAACTAAGTAATTGGTGAACATTGGAAGCCAGGCACATTGTTGCAAAACATATATTGCTACCCACATTAAACTATAATTCTTTTGTGTTTACAAATCTTCTACTGATTTAGCTTTAATAACGAGGACATTTAATGAGATTTGCCATTTTGCATTAAATATGCCATACAGAACACATCACTGTGTAGTGTACATACATGCTGTGTGTGGCTACCTCCAAGGTTCAATAATCTACTGTATTTAATTTGTGCTGTGTTGTACACAAAACTTTGAGAATAGCATCCAGCTCACCTTTATATGCTCTTCTAGATTTTAGTGAAGAATGTAGGCAACTAAGAGCAACAGGAAAATACTTATCAATCCCAATTTCTTCTACTGCAATGGGTGAACCTGCTTTTTCTGTCTGCTGCTAAATGTTGGAATAATTTACCAGTTTTTCTTCACGATGTTAAAAGTAATACAGTTTTTAAACATCAATTAAGGCTTCATTTGTCAAAGCAGACTGTGCTTATTTTATTTGAATCTATTTATGTTGTTTTAAGTATTATTTCTGCATATTGCATGATGTATTCTGATGTTGTTACATTTGTATGTAACATGATGTATCACCTGTAACTGCCTTGTATCTGTGGCTCTGGGTTGTTCCTGAAAATGGACCTTCAGCTCAATATACTTACCTGGTAAACAAAGTCAACAAATAAATAAATAAATAAATCTAAATGTTCGTATGAACCAGACAGAGTGGTCCACCTCTCTAGCTGGTTTCTAGACCCACTATGCCAAAAACAGTTGTTCATCTCATTCACTAGTACATGACATTTGCACTGCTGGCTGCCAGGACTTCCCAGTACACATCCGGCATATTCAGGTCTCCCACCAACATCACTTCCCCTTTGTCTGATGCCTTCTTGATCTCTCCTAATTCACCATATTATTCCTTTTTCTGATTGAGTGATCTGTGCACCTTTCTATCCCTGAACGTTTTGCCCTTCTATTTTCAGTTATACCCAAATGTCTCTATTTCATTCCCCCAGAGTAGTATACTACATGGCCGTTATGTTTTCAATTACATACAGAGCTACCCCCTCCATCATTTTGTCTGGCCCCCCTGTAGAAGGAGTATCATGATACTGCAAGGCCCCATTCATTGTTTCCTGTTACTCATGTTTCTGTTATAGATAACAGGTTCATCTCAGCTTGTACTGCCATTGTCTGGAGCTCACTCTTTTTATTTCTGATGCTACTTGCACTTAAATCGACAATGCTTTAGGACTCCCCTTTCCTACCATTCACTCTTTCACTTACCAGAGCCACAGTACTCATTCCCTGTATTGTTCTACCCTTGTTACCCCACCATGTCATCACTAGCTTCTGATACAGGCCCCCTTCACAATCACTAGTTATGTTGAGCTTGTCTTTCTGTTTGCCCCCAGTAGTTTAGGGAGTGATAAATAGGTTTCTTTCTCCTCCCTGGGTTTTCTCCATATTTAACTCTAACCCTAGCTCCACACTGCTAGTTTAAATACCCTAAAATGTATGCCTCCAATCTCTGCTC
This sequence comes from Neoceratodus forsteri, assembly GCA_016271365.2. Taxonomy (NCBI): domain Eukaryota; kingdom Metazoa; phylum Chordata; order Ceratodontiformes; family Ceratodontidae; genus Neoceratodus; species Neoceratodus forsteri. The sequence goes on along the minus strand of CM028129.1, from coordinate 810,718,608 downwards.
TAATGCATTTTCCCTCCAAATCGGGATGAATTTAGTCCAGTTTATTCAGGCTTTTATCCCACCAAAAGGCATATCGGTCTCTCAGGAAGCCAACCCCCTCCTCAATACACTTCTTTAACCAATTGTCCAATTGGAAGATTTCCATATTCCCTGCCTCCCTCCACTCGTGCACTGTGAGTATCCCTGAGAAGGTCACAGTACCAGCATACCTCATCAACCTGGAACCCAATATCCTAAATGTAGCCTTCACTGCTCCTGATAGATCATTTGTCCCAAGCTGGACAATAATATTTGGCCTCCCTCTCAATTCCCTAAGCAACCTATCTATCATAGGGAGTACACAATCTGCTGCTGCTATTGGGAGTCAGTGCACCATCTTCCCCTCTTGTTCCAAAGCACGGACTACAGTCTCAGTACCCCTACCTGCAGAATCCTCTACAAAAAGTACCCTCATCCTAGCTGCTGTGTCCCAAAAAGGCATTGCCACTACCAAATATATATACTCTTCTTTGCAAGGTTTCCTCAGGTTCAGCTTTTGTAATCAAGGATTTCAGACAACCATGATTTATTGTAATCAACAATCAGGCAGTTAGTTGTTCCACTGTTGTGATTTTCTAACTTCTTGTTTCTCACCAGTATAATAACTTTATTGTGTATCAAACAAGCACATTATTCAACTTGCCATTAGAGGGGATATATCTGTTTCATAGACTTGGAAGTTAGTACTTGACAAGGGCCCCACACCTCTACCTAACTTGGAGACCTGTAACATACAAAGAGGTGGATTCCAGTGTTATGGTAGGTTGGTTTTATGGAATGTAAATAGACTCAACCATCTGGCAAAGAGAGTTAGGGTGCTAATACACCTCAAGGCACTCAAAATTGACATTGCCTTAATCTAGGAGAACTATCTCAGAGGACAAAACATTCATCAGCACCAAATGGGATGTTGGGCAATATAGTACACAACTCTTCACAAACAAAAGTCAAAGGAGTATCCATGCTCATCCACAGGTCCCTACATTGAACAGTAGAGAAATTACAGGCAGACTCCAGGGGCAGATGGTTGTTGGCTTCCTTTTCCTATCTGGGAGGTAAGGACTGATACTGAGTCTATACCCTCAGCATGAATTACACAAATTTCTTCTGCCAAATCAATCAGACTATTGTCAAATTTAAATGAGATCAGCCCACAACTTTTTTGTTTATAGGACACTTTAACCTAACTCAGTACCTGTTTCTAGACTACTCTAAGGTAGCCCTGAATAGCCATTCATGAGCCAGAGCTGTCCTGCAGTATATGAAGGCAAAATGGAAACTGACAGACATGGGGAGAAGGGACAATCCTACCAGATGAGACCACACATTCCACTCCCATCTTCACAATTCTCACAGCTAAATAGACATGTGGCTGGTCAATATGAAGGCAGTGACTGGAACACATACCCCATTCACTGAACAGATGCTGCTCTTTAATCATGCTCCTGTTTCAGTCTTTTTTCCAGCTGAATGTCCAGGACAGTATGTCATGAAGGCAAAGGTGCAACCCCCTTCTAACTGCTTACCGCAATTCAAAAAATGACTTAGGAAGATGAACTCTATTTCTTCCCCAACAAAGCAGAGGATGTCTCTGCAGGCTTGGTTTGGAAAGCCTTTATGGTCTACCTATGGAGGAGAAATATTTCCTACTCAGCTGTTCAGTAGAAAAGCAAGAGGTGGAAGTCAAAGCACTCAATGATAAGTTTGGACCACTGGAGATCATCCTTAAAAACAACCTCATCCAGAATCAACCCATACTAGCACAGGTCAATGGTCTAAAATATAAAATAAAACCAATTCTACACAGGAAGGCTGTAAAAATATAGCAAACTCTTAGCCTACAAGCTCAGAAAGCAGAGAGTGGAATCACAACACCTTGCTCTATGTAAACCAGCTCATGAACCACTAACCTCAAGGAGGTCAATGAGGTCTTGAGGATATTTCATGAACAGTAATACAAGTCAGAACTCCCCACCCCTTCACTTCTCCTGGTCAATTTCTGGGAGATGTGCCCCTTCCTACCTTCCCCATCCATCTGAAGGCAGAGCTGGATCATTCCTTGTCTGAGCCAGATATGTGCACAGCACTCCTCCAGTTCATGAAAGTTAAAGTTCCTGGCAAGGATGGTGTCACCATAGGCCTCTACCGGTTGATACCACACAAAATCACAGCACCCCTTTTTATTTGTCCTGTGAGAAGCACAGGAGACAGGTATCCTCCCATCTACAATGAAGGAAGTATAAGTGACACTGCTACCTACAGTAAAAAATCCAATGACTAATCTGACTGTGCCAATCTTTGCCCCATATCCCCAATTTCCACAAACATTTTGTCCAAAGCTCTTCCCACCAGACTTGAAAGGGCCCTTTTCCTTCTGACACACCACACATGCAGGATTTCAAAAGGGAAACATGGGGGCAGATAATATTTGCACAGTCCTAAACCTCAAATGGCTTGTATTTTGGTTTGTCTTACTGTGACAAGATACCTTTGTAAATGAGCCTATGGCTCAAAGTTTTTCCAAACTGCTGTTTAAATAAAATAAAATAAATAAATAAATAAAATTGAACTTGCTAATGGCAGCCCTAGTAGTGAGTTTCTGCAAGACATTCAATTCCATCACAAGACCTCACCCACATGAAACACTAGCTGCATATGGCTTCGGCTCTCAATGATGAGTATGGATAGTTACTCTTTACCAAGCATCCAATGCTACAGTTCTTTCCACTTTACCATCTCTGCTCCTTTCACCATACACAGGGGGAATGAGCCAGTGGTGCCTGCTCTCCTCTGTTGTATTTCTTTCAGCACTAGACCCTCTCACCAGAAAACTGCTGAACAGTAAATAAATCCAGAGTATCCAAGTCAAGGAACAAAAGTTCCTAGTTAATATATACAGTATGCAGATGACCTTCTCTTCACCATCATGAATCCTGCTACCTCCATTCCCCATATCATGGACTACCTGAAAGCGCTTGGCAAGGTTTTAGCTTAACAGTCAACTGGAAGAAGTCTAAACTTGCTGTCTCTTCTCAACAAACTCTGCCAGTCTTCATGTTGTATTGGTCCTCCAGTTTACCCAAAAGATTGCCTACAGAAACACTGTATGGTCAAGAACTGTGCATGGAAAATGGTGAACTAGAAAATCACTGCACGTTACCATGCCGCAAGGCACAAATAGTGCAAATCCCACCCCAGTGCAGACCTCCCTCTACCACAGTCATAAAACTGAAACACATCAAAAAAGAAGAATACCGCATGCCACCAATGCAGCTCAACCTAATGACTGCTCAAGGGGCAGGGGTGATCTACTGTTGGGGGGACACAACTCAGAGGGAAAATTTACTATTCTAACTCTGGGGGGAATGAAACTCTGGGGGGAGTTGGGGAAAGATTTACAATTTTAAATTCAGGGGGGATGCAACTCGGGGGAGAAAGTCAGGGTGAGGAGATTTACTATTCTAGTTTTGGGGAGGATGCAACGGGGGCCAAAAGTTGGGTATGTGACTACAGACATTTAATAACAGTATCCTCAAACATGAATCCTCGCCAAACATTTTCCCTTGTCATGCTGCACACATTTCCAGTATATCTTGTCTAAAAAATCTCATTCTCTGCTATGGACAAATCCTTCAAGGATGATAACTAAACTCTCCTTTTGACTTTCCAATGGCATTTTGAAACTGGCAATCAGTGACACACAACGCAAAAAAATAAAGAATTGCTATACCATGAAATGTACCCCTCAGCGACACCATAAAGTACAACCACATATAAATCCCACTCCCTAATAACAAAGAGGGAAAACACTTGTGACAGCTGCAAATCACCCATTGCCACAGCAGCACCACATAAAAAAATCAGCACATACATACCAAGATGCAACCTGCATCTGAAACCATACCCCATATGGACCACGTTCAATTAAAACACAACTACACCCAGTTCTTTCATAAGCACAGAGAAAACATCAAGAATCAGTCACATGACAACAAAAGCTGCATCACAAATAGCACCCCCCAAATGCTAAGATAGGAAGATACCGTAAAATTCACAGTGGTACTCCAGCTCATGCTGTCATTTTAACGAACATTTCACCACACTATATTTTGAGCATGATCTTGATGGTATGCCTGGTCCTCCCATTTAATGGAAAGAGCAAGGCTTCATGTGAGTAGCTCCTAGCGATCAAAATAATTCAAACATGATCTGAATTTATTCCTGTTAATCTCACTCCTACACTATCATATCTAGAATATGAAATCAAGTGTGGACTCAGGCTACATCTTACCCTAAAGGGCAAGACTGTGGCTATTTACAAGGTCTTGCTCCCTAAGCTGCCCTATGTATAGTAACATACCCTTAGAACTGGAGAATGTATACTTCAACAAGATAGATTACCTTGGGAGTAGCCTCCAGTGGAAGGAAAGTCACAGAGACTCAGTAAAAAGAAGCTGAGAGTCCATGAGTCCAAAAAGAGTTGTATGGCTACCCATCTTTTAAAGTTATTCTCTTGCTTATAAGATGGCACAGGTCATTAAGTAGCTACAACCTGCATGCACACACTCTTCACAATGGGTCATGTTTAAAACTTTGATAAATGACACCCCTTGCCTCAGCCTTCCCTTAGGCGTCAGTGCTAGAAAGCATGGTATCACCCATCAAATCATAACTGACACTAGGAAGGCATGACTGCATTGCATGGTCCTAACCTCAGTACCTAAATGGAATAGAGCCACCAAAACTAACCTCCTTCATCTGGCACAACCCACTGGTCCTAGTGGTACATAATCTGTACACTGGTCTACATGGGAACAGGGGAGGTATATGCACTCTGGCTGATTGATGCAGCCCTGTATCACAATTCATACAGTACAATAACTCCAACAAATAAAAGACAAGCATCAACTTCCGAAATCCAAATTTTTGAAATATCTTCAAATCATGGCAACCATATATGCATTCAACTCAACTATGATTAACTTTCAGCCATGGATGTGGTGTTTTCAACTTTCTAAACCCACAATGATCAGACATATTACAGGTAGAGTGCACTGCACCATTCTGGACAGCCACCCCCACCCCCCACCCCTATACAGAAATACAAAACTGACTGGGAAAAATAATTAGGCATTGCACTGTCTCAAGCTGTCTGAGATGCTTGCCTTAAGACTGTACACCAATGAAACAGGGACATCAAGGGGTAATTAATCCATTCCAAAATCCTGCACAGATGCACAAGACCCCCCCCACAGCACTGTATATGCCAAGTTTGCATGCCATTTAAACTGCTGGAGGAGTACACAACCAAATGCTGGCCTGCTCCACATTCTGTGGGAATGTCCATCACTGCACACAGGTACTGGCTGCTGTCATGGAGATTAAAATAGTCATTCTTATGAAAAATGGTGCCAGTCCTCCCCCTCCATCAATGCTAGCTTGGCATGCCTCCCTATTAAAATTGGGTTTGATTGAAAGATTGATGGCTGTGGCAACACATAGGCTACCACTGTATCACCTGAAATTAACCTATTATCTTTGGTCCCACCTCTGCATAGTCCCACCTACTGCTTCTAGTAGTCCACCAGAACTAATCCTTCCTGGCTGAATTGAGCCCCAGGTGATGTAACTCAGATGCACCCCCCTCCCCATAAGCCACACTGTAATTCTCACATAATGACATATGTGGCCAAACTGTACCATGCATAATCCCTAGAGTATGAAATTGGTAGTTCCTCATAGACAACTCTATTAACAACTGCCAACCATGGTCACCTCTCCATGTACAGTTTATACAGTAAAACAGGACCTGCTGCACAAAGGTTTCTTAATCTACTAGGTGACACCATTATACCCTTGTTCATTATGATATAGACTTACATAAGTGCACAATGTATTTTCCCTTGTTTTGACCTCAGTAACTTAATATTATCCATCTTCTCTGCATTTTAGAAAGACATGGTTAAAGTAAAATGTATGAATGTATATTTTAAATCCAAAGTCAAGATACAAATGCTATATGTATGTACTCATTTTACTGCCTGTAAGACACATTGCTGATATTGAATGCAGTGCTATTCCTATCCTTTAATATCTTGACAGTATATTCATTTTGAAAATGTTCAATAAAATTTGGCAATATAAAAAGTTACTTTTAGGGTAAAAGTATATTTTCTATTAGAAATGATTGTAAATGGTAAAATGTTTTGCCTGGATTCATCAAAATACTATTATTTACTAGTTAGGTGTTTGACATGCCAGTTTCAGATTCATAAAGGTTATTCAAAAGTGTTGCCTTTAATGCAACATGCTTCAAGCCCATAGTATCTAGGAAACAGAAAATGTGTGCTATATGAAACATTTTCAATGTTTACATTTGTTACTATGTTTTGGAAAGATAAAAGAATAATATCACAGCATTTAGAAAAGATACCAGGCTAAAGCAATGTAGACTGATATCTTCTGTTGTTTAAAATGCTCCTGCTTATAAAATATAGTTCAGATTTTACTCTGTAAACTAATGGTCTTACATAGCTTATACTGTAGTAACAACACTCTGCAAATTATTTTAGCTCTATACACAGATCATGTACAGTATTCTTCATTATTATTTTGCCATTTTATGGCTTTCCTTAGCACATGTTGAACATTTCAGATCTACAAACAGTCGCATTTACAACAATGCCTTTGCAGATACACTGTCAATTTTATCAGGTTTCTTTTGTCCATTCTGTGTGGTAGTACACTTGGGAGAAATTAAAGCTGCCATCCCCATAGCATACTGGTTAGTTTTTGTTTCTTCAAACCCACAAGGTATATTTATGATTTGCATGTTCTAGATACTTTATACAAATCCCAACAGAAGTGTAGTGCTGAAGTTAACATGTGTTTCATCAGATAGGTACAGTATTGTGCATGTTTTGTCTCTTCTGTTAATCATACACTAATGTGCCTGTATAGTAATTGTTGTAAAGTGCTGTACCAGTGCCTGTACTGTATTATTTTTTTTTTCAATTTAAAGTTTATTAACAGTTTACAATATACAGAGGACAAATCAGCATAAACAATACAGCTTGATGACAGTATATGAGAAATTAAAAGATCTGCCCTCCCCCCATCACCCCCAACTACCCCTTCCCCTCCCCAAAAAACTTGCACAGTATGAACATATGATTAACAATAAAATATATATTCAAAATACTATCATTAGGCAGAATGTAAGGAATAGAGAGCTTGAAAGGGGCCCCAAAGCTTATTAAATTTAGCAGTGCTGTTAAGGAGACTTGCAATCATTCTTTCAGTTTTGAGATTAGCTAATAACTCCCTCAGCCATTCAGTATAGGAAATTTCTTCAGTGTCCTTCCAATGTCTCAAAACTAACTTCTTAATGGACAGTGAGATTAAGGCTATGTGAAACTTAGGAGCAAGAACCTGAATTTCAGAAAAATCTCCCAATACACATACTTTTGGAGAAAACAGATCACTGAGACCTAAAAGGCGGTCTACCTTTTGTTTGATAATCATCCATAGAGGGACTATCTTGGGACATGCCCAAAAAATATGGAGTAGGTTGCCTTCATCTTGCAAACAGGTAGAAGAGAAGGCAATACCATACATGGCCAGCTTTTGTGGCATGTAGTATAAGTTATGTAATATTTGGAACTGCATCACATGAAGTCTGTCTTGAGTAATGAACTTATGGCAACTTTGCCAAAGTACCAGCCAGTTAATTGTTATCTCAAGAAAAAGAGAGTACCAGTAATTGGAGTGACCAAAATGTTCTAGATAAAGCCAGTCATAAAAGGAGCTGAACATCTTTGACACAGCATGTGGGAGACCAGCCAGCGGAGCCATATCAACTTGAAATTTTGGGCCTGTCAGGTGCAAAGAACTTCCCTCAGAGTTTCCACCAGTAGGTGGCATAAATGGAAAATTTAAAAAATTTTAGATTTCGGGATGCCAGCTTTGACGATAATCTCAGAGGAAGATAGCTAAGAGTCATCCATTGTATTTATAAAATATGAGCGGGAGCAGGTTTATAAATCTGGGAACCAGGAAGGAGAAAGCACTTTATCATCTATCTTAAGACTGGGGATATTCATTAGCGGTTGCGCCAAATCTCAAAAATGCGTGTATTTCAAGAAAGCACATAGTTGAGTATGCACTTTTATAGAGGTATCGATCAGAGTATTGCGCAGCTATATAGGAAGAGATTTTACATTTGCATACAGAAGTGCTTCAGGGAAAAGGCGATGGTATTTAATTTGAGCCTGTTCTATCTTTAACGAAATTGGAGTGTAAGAAGATGGAGTTTGAGGAGCCTCTGGGGCCACCCACTTAAGATGTTTACTAGCCTTACTGGTACAATAATAAAGACTTATGTGTGGGAGACGGAGGCCACCCCTAACTTTAGGGGCAGCTAACTTGTAAAAAGCCAGACATGGTCTTTTGTTGGCCCAAATAAAGTCAATAATGAGACTATGCACCTTCTTGAACCACGCCAGTGGCACCATAAGTTTAACAGATTAAGTGATTAAAAAAGGTGAGGAAAAACATTCATTTGATTAGATTAATTTTACCCCATAAGGAGAAAGGGAGAAAGGACCATCTTTTTAGTGCTTGAGTGAGAATCAACAGTAAAGAATTTAAATTTTTCATTTGCAAAAGGATCGAGTTTCTGGAGAGATCAATCCCCAGCTATCTCAGAGATTCCTTTTCTATTTTTGCCTTTTTTATTATGTTGTTATCTCATTGTAACTTCCCAGGTCATGACAAAAAGCAGGCTTTTTTTTGTCTACTAGGGTGTAAAAACAAAATTCTGCTGGCAAAATTTCCGTAAAAGTGCGAATTTCACTTTGCGAAAGTTCAGAAATCGTTTACGCAACTTTCATGGAGATTCTGCCTTAAAACTGCAGAATAAATATACAGACTGTGGGTTAATTTATTAAAGTGTGGTGAAAAAAATCTGCAGAATGTATCACTGCCAGTGGTGAGTTCTGAGGCTTTTTTTAACCGCAGTTTAATTCATTAATCCATCCCCCACTGATCAGGGGTCCCAGTAAATAAATTAAACAAACTCCAATCCCTCCCTCAGACACTCCTGGTGTCTAATGGCCCCCCTACCCACCAATCGTGGGTCCCATGTAAAAAATCCCTGATCTCTGGTGTCAGGTGGGTCCCAACCCCCACCCAGGGATTACAGCCCATGGGTCCTGGTAAAGAAGAAACAAAAACTCTGATCCCTCCCTGGTGTCTAGTGGCCCCCCACTCACCAATCATGGCCCCCAAAAACATTTTATTTCCCTGGTGTCTAGCAGACTCCCCTCCCTATCCTGGATTCCCTTAATCCACAAAAAGATATCCGGCAGTCCACCGACTCATCCCCCTCTATTCCAAGTATTCTCTGGTGTCTAGTGGACCCCCCACCCCAAAGGTTCATCTGCCACCACCCCACTTCCCCTCATCCTGCCCCTGAGTGGGCCACCAATGCAACCCTCCTCTCTTCTCCACTACCAGTGGACCACTGAACTGCCAATGAATAACTGCGTGGTTGTACAAGCACTCATTCACTGACAGTTCATTTAACTGTGGATAGAATAAATTCAGCAGTTTATATGCACTTTTCCACAGTTCACCAAAAAATCCATGGAACCCGGTAAAAATCAGAAGAAAATCCCAGTTTCGCTAACTAAATTTCCATGAGTTCCACAAAAGCAGAATTTGTAACTTTCGCCCACCCCTATTGTCTACTGTACATAACTGGTAAATAAAAGTAAACACATAAAGGGTTATCATCTATGTAAAACAATTAAGCAGAGAGTATTTTAAGTACAGTACTACTTTATGTACCTGTACATTTACATATGAAAAAAATAGTTTATACAGTCAAGCACTGCCACATGCATGAAGAGCAAAAAAGGAAAAATGGTTTTACAATTTAATATCACAACAATGAGAGAGGACAGTGTAGTGTAATTACCAACAATCCAGGCTGAGATCTAGCACTTCAAACAAAAGATTAAAACAGGACAGTATCTGAACTCAGATGACTCTCATGGCTGTATCAAAGCTTCTGAACTTGGGAAGAGCCCACAAGATAGCATCACCAGCAGTAGGCAATTTTCTTCCTTATACTCAAGGCTAAGCCTCCCTCCAACAGCAACTGTACTGATTGTAATACAGTACTAATAAACTAGACAAGCAAATGTGATTCCCATTGATAGAACAACTCTGGTATCTTCTGATGCTGCAGCTAATATTATATCAAGTGTTGTCTACCTCTATCTGCAGAAGTTTAACACTGGATTGGTTTTCTACATTTTAAGCATATCATCTCATTTTAAACTGAAGCTAAATTATGGTTACACAGTATTGTAAGTGTATTGACATCTATCAATGTTTACAAACACATGAAAAATATATTGACAGGATACAGCCATGTTGACCAGACTATGAGCCTTATGTTCCCAAAGGTAACCCTTCTCAAATAAACTATCTTTAGTAAGGTCTATTTCTTTGAACAATTAAAGCAAGGAACTTAAAACTTTTAGAATGAAAGGTGTGCATTAGGGCAAGATTGGATCATTTGTGTTTATATATTTGCAATATATCAATACACCAATGTAAGGGCCAGGCACCCCCCCTTCCATCTCTAGGGGTATATGGTAGATGGCACTTCACATTCAGAAGGGCACTGTCCTTACAACATGAAACACTGTCTCTCTCTATTTTTACCTTTACCTCCACCATCCCAGCTCTGGGAATGGTGAGCAGGGAAAACAATGCACATTTCTGGGGTACAACAAATTATGAGTCTTATACATAAACTGAATGTCCATACTGGGAGGTGAGATCATGCAACATGTATTTTATTGAGTTGTACAGTGTAACAAACTTTGAAGGGCATTACCCTCACCTTCTTCAGGATTTCATTAGCAGTCACCATCAACCATTGCATTATATTTGTTAACCATGGGCTCCTAAACACATGCAGTATATTACATTGTTATAACCATGTTCCCAGACCAGATTCCATATGAATTAAATTGGATTTCTACTGCTGTTATTTTATTAACTAGGGGTCCCTTTACACCTTGGCATATCTGACACCCACAACACCACACATCTATTTCATTTGCCAATATTACCTCCATTTGATTCTGAAAGTGGCACTACCAATACTATCACATTCATTATACTTATTATAAACTCTGTCACCCATTTTGGGGTCTATGGAGCCCTGGTACTCCTAAGATCATTTACATGTGGAATCCTCCAAGGAAGGGTGAGCACTGTTCTTGGGGCCAAACATGCCTTGACATGTCTTAGTGCATCAGAAAATGGCATCCATTCAAGTGCAGCATATCAGCATTATGATCTACTTCTAAATTTAGTGGATTCAGTTGGTTTTGCTGTGTGCATCTCCTTACAACACCACACTGATAGATCTAGCAGTCAAAATAAATTGACTCCCATGCCTAGCCCCATCTAGGGGACTTATTGACCCCAGCTATTATCTGGTCTCCTTCATTTGCAGTACCTCCCCATGTGGTGACATACTGTAATTACAAATTACTGGCTAGATTTTTCATTTCCCCAAGGGCATGTCAATGAAAGTTAACTTACAGATCTGCTTTCTCCCTTGTGTTCAGATGATGGGAGTGGATCCTCACAGACCCAAGCCATCTCGCTTAAGAGGTGGCACTCTAATACTCCCATGTACCAGTGGGATACTTGATCATTCACTTTTCACAAGTAGGACTTCTTCCAGGACTTCCTCCTATTACCTGATATCCTATGGAGACTTCTGCAAGGGACCCCAACTGGTTCCTGAGCCCCCAGAAACCTAGCCAGAGTGAACCTGTGCCACTGAGACACAGTGACCATCCCTTATCTTAGAGATCTCCTCAGCTTGGTCACAGCTGGAGTGGCTTGACTCTCTGCTAGTTTCCTGTCTTCCCCCAAAATGCTATTGCTGCCAGAATCTGAGCTTGCCTTCTCTTCATATATGGCAAAGGGGGAAGGACAGTGTCATAAATATTAATGCCTGATTTTCCCCTTCTGGCTGTGTCAGGAAGCTCTAAACATAAACTACAGACACATCTCCAAGCTACAACCACCAAGAGCACTACTCTCAGGGTTAGATTGTACCTTTCAAGTCCTCTGTAGTAACCTGCCTCAAGCTGGATGAAGAGAAAGGCTGGCTACACTAAAAAAGCACTTTTACTATACTATCAATGCTAAAAATGTTCCTTACTATATTGATTTGTATTTTTCTGTTTTGAAACTTTGAAGGTCCAGCAACAGACTATAGCTATATTAATTACACTACCTGCTTTCATTAAAAACAAATGTTTCTAGGCCTTACGGTACATATAGTATCAGTTTTTAAAGGAATTAAGTAGGCTTTTAAGCCATGCATCAGGGACTTGTGGCACAATTGTGCCACATCCCTGCTGCTTGTGCTAATCTCTTAGACCACCTAAAAGGTGATCTAAGTATCATACACATTTGACATAAATTGTAGTTCAATGGGTGCTTTATAATGACACAAGTGCAATATTTGTTGCATGTACAGTATCAGTGCTGAACTATAAAGCAGAGTCATGTGAAACATAAGCCCCTTTTACACAGAGCTGCACTCACATTGTAGCAGTTCCCAACTGCTCAATCCACTCCATCGTGCTGCTATCTTGTACCTCTACACTACAGAGGCTTGCACTGTTCTAGTGGCTCTTCTGGCATTTTCTTCCATTTTTTCAGTCATCTGAGAGCCCAAGACCTCCATGTTGGAGTTTGTGTTTGTGGGAGGGGTGGGTGATTCCCTTAACATATTCTACTAAATGCTAATACTAATTCTTTCTAAAGCTTTTTTTTACCATTGTAAAAACTCTCTGGCTGTTTTCTATGTTGTGTTTTAAGTGTCTAAGTAAGTGATAAGTCCCAACAGGGTGTGCAGTGTTGGGGGATACTGGAATGCCAATGGAGTTGTGAGGCATGATACTGCAAGCAGAGGGCCTTATACCCCTGGAAGTGCAAGTAGCCCCAACACTGCAAACCATCAAGGGTTTCACCAATAGAAGATGGGCTGTGTTGGCCCAACACAATCCATTTTCTAACCACAATAGAATGGAGTTTTACAGCACTACAAGTAGTGTGGAGGATAGCAGAGGACTTTCAATGTCAGCATAAGCTGCACTGTAGAAAAGTGAACCACATACTGGCTGTTTTTCCCCCCTGGGTGGTGTTGACTGATTCCTCCTGCATCCCTCAAGACTTCTGCAAGCCAACAATATTACAGGATTTTCTCTAACCCTTTTTCTAAGTGGAAATAACATATTTTCAAAGTAAAAATTAAGATTTATTCCAAAATAACATGATTAATTTACCCAATTTATTCACCACTGAATATACAGAATAAATGTATACAGTAGGTAAGTATAGTGTATAGGGAACACCAGGGATGCTGTCCCAAACAATAACTATAAGTTTAGTGAAGGCAGCAATTAATGCTGCCAGACTTACAAACCATTTGAGAATTTTGTCTTTAAAGGAAGGTATCTTGTGATAAAGTTGAGAATAAGGGCAAATATAAAAAAGTTATAACAGCTAAAGGGTTAATTATGCTAAGCTTAATTCTGGCTGGGGATGTGCAATTAAATCCAGGCCCACTCACTGAAACAAGAGAAGGAAAATATATTTTAAATGGTATAAGGGATACCTTTGTACATTTTAATATACGAAGCCTAGTCCCTAAAATGAGTGAAGTCAGGTACTGGATGCTTAAAAATAACCCAAAAGTGGTAGTTATTACTGAAACATGGTTAAACAATAGAAAAGAGGATTCAGAAATTTATGTGCAAGGATACCAAAGCTGGAGACAGGACCAGTGTAAGAGAGGAGGGTGTGTGTTGATTTACGGGCAAACGTCACTTGATCTAACTTCTGTAGAGTTGAATGGTGTTCACACTCCAGGGATGGAAATACATTGCTTTAGAATTAAGGTTACCTGGAAATAAACCTGTCCTGATCTTAGGGTGTTACTCTCCCCTAAGGGAAGAGAGGAAAACTTTGATATGATTCAAGACTTTTTGTACTCCTATAGAGACAGCCATGAAATATTGATGATGGTAGATTTAAATGTTGACTGATCTAGCCCTCCCTTGAAAGGTAAGCTGTTGGAATTGACCTTAGGTGTAGGGTTAACACAGCTGATTAGTACCCCAACCAGAATAAATCCTAGGAATGAGAATCAGTCATAAATTTTGGATCTAATTTTAATGACTGATCTTGATAAATATACTCAGCATGGTGTACTGCTGGAGGCATTTAGTGACTATCAGGTCACGTATCACATCCAGAAGCAAAAGTTAAAAGTGGATAAACATGATGTTAGAGAACTATGACAAATGAAGCATTTTGACTGTTTAGCATTTATGATTGATTTACAGGGTAGAAAATGGAATAGTCTATCTCTTATTCCTGATGTAGAAAGCGCTTGGGAATATTTTTATTCTGAATTTACAGCAGTTTGTGATTTTCATGCTCTAGTCTTAAAAAGAAGAGTGAAATTAAAAAGTGCAGAATGGTATAATGGGACTCGGGGTATAATAAGACAAAACAGGGGCAAATTATGGAGAGAGGCCAAAAAGATAGAAAGTAAAATTGCATGGGACAAATACCATCAATTGAGAAACCATTATCCGCAAGAGGTTAAGAAAGCTAAAAATTGCTATTTTAACAATCTGTTTGAGACAAAGAACATTACAGATCCTCATAACTTCTGGACATTGTATTCTAAACTAAAAGGTGAAAAACCAAAAGATTTTCCTGGCTTCTTTAATATTAATGGAGAGAATATTCCAATATTTGATCAGGTGGCAAATGCCATAAACAGATTTTTTATAGACTTTGGAAGCCCAGTGGAGGATGTTGAGAGAGGTAAGGCAGGGAAAATCTGGAACCAGAAATAACTAGGGATAGCAGTAAACAGGACTTATGAAAGGAAGTTAAAAATAAACAGGAAACATTGAAAAAATGGATTTCGCTTTTTTAAGTTTGATTAGTACTAAAGAAGTTATAGACGAACTATTAAAATTAGATGTAAAAAAAGCTTCAGGTTTAGATGGTATTTCTATGTCTCTGTTGAAATTTGTGGCCCCTGTAGTAGCACAACATATTTCTTACATTTATAACTTGTCCCTGACCACTGGAACATTTCCAAGCTCCTGGAAGAAGGCAAAAGTAATTCCGGTATATAAATCTGATAAAAAAAAATGACATTCAAAATTATAGACCTATATCATTACATCCGATAATATCTAAACTTTTTGAAAAACTTGTAGGAAAGCAATTACAGATTTACTTGGAGGATAACAAAATATTTAATCAATATCAGTCAGGTTTTCATTCTAGTTATAGTACAACCACAGCTTTAATAAAGGTAACCTCTGATATTCAGTCCTCACTGGATGGGGGCCTCCTGGTCAAGGCCATATTTATAGATCTGTCCAAAGCATTTGATATGCTTAGTCACACAGTTTTGTTAGAGAAATTGAAGGACACTGGCCTCAACCAGGTGGCCCTGAACTGGTTTAAGGACTATTTAATTGGCAGGACCCAGCAGGTCACGCTAAGAAAGTTTACATCTCAGTGTGCATCTGTTAAATCTGGAGCCCCTTGGGGATTGTTGTTGGGCCTACTTTTGTTTAATCTGTATACGAATGGTGCTGGTACCCTAATAAAAGGGGTGTGGCACCATTCATATGCAGATGGTGTAATTTTGTATACTGAAGGTGTTTCTCCTCAGGAAATTCAGGAAATGCTTCAAGGTGATTTTGACATTTTACAAGAGTACTATAAGTCATGAAACTTGATAATAGTAAAAAATCTCAAGTTATGCTTTTTGAAAACAAGCAGGTGACTACAACAAATTTACTTCAAATTAAAACATTGACTAAATACATATTAATACAGGTGAACTTGTGTATATATATTTGGGAATATGGCTAGATACAAAATTAAAATGGGATTTACATATAGAAAATTTGATTCAAAAATTACATGGTAGATTAGGAGCTCTGTATAGACTGAAAAGTTGCATACCAAATAAAGTTAGGGCACACTTAATTAACTCTACAATAATTCCGCTGTTTGATTATGGGGATGTGGTGTATGCCGGTGCAACAAAAACTGTATTGGAGAGGTCAGATATAGCCTTGAATAGATTTGCAAGGTTTACTTTAGATGCTCGTTATTTGGCATACCGGTACACCATGGACTAGACTTACTGAGCATAGAAACCTGCACATATTGCACTTAGTTCATCAACAACTGAAACAGAAGACCCCTTCTTACCTGGATGATTTGTTTCAGATATATACATCTAGAGCAGATCTGAGATCAACATGAAATTTGGAACTAGTAATTCCGGAAACTAGAACGGCAAAGACAAACTCTGCACTAATAGTGAGTGGGCCTAAACTTTGGAATGGATTACCAGATCATCTGAAAATAAAGATAATTGTCTGATGGTATATGATTAAAAATGGTTAAAATCAGAAGTTTATCAAACTAATTGCCAGTGTCCCTAGTTAAAAGAAAGCACTTTTATTGTCACTCTTTATTATTGATGCATTATCATGATTATTGGCTACTTTCATGCCATTATTAAATGTAAGATGGATAAGACTAGGCTTTGTACTTTTACAATTTATTATGTATGTTGTTGTTTATGGACAAATAATGTTATAGGAGTGACAGAGTATCTCTGTAAACATGTATTTTCTAATGTACTGTGTGTAACATTTTACCTTTATGCAACTGAAATTGTTATGGTTTGTACTAGACCCCGTTGAAAATGAGTCTATCCACTCAAAGGGTTATCCTTTTCCTGAATTTATAAGGAATACATTTTTACAGACAAAAAAAAATCTATATCATATGGGGCATTGATTAGTGCAGTGATCTACAATCTTTCAAGGGCGAGTGAGATATAAGCGCATTAGTCCTCCAAGATGGTAGATTTCTCAGTACATGACTTATCTTGCATTTATTTTATATACCACACTAAAATAGTGATTTATTTTACATAATTACACTAAGATAGTGATTTTATTGTAAATTTAAATCACTTTTGCAATCATGTCCAGGCTTTCCAGTTTGTTTCTTAGTCATTTTGCTTTTCCACAGCTTAGTGGCATTTTTGCCCTTAGTTTTGCCTTGTCCCTTCTTTATTTTCCATAGATCACAGTCCCCCTACATACGATGGTGTGGCTGAGCCGCTCCATCCCTTACATTGCGTGTCATCAGGAGTAGCATGCTTTTGTGGTAAGGAGTAGCATGCTTTTGAGGTCTGGAGAGACATCTGTCCACATTCGGGACATGTGTTTGAGGGAGCAGCAGCTGAAGCAGTTCAGCAACAGTAGATGCAGCATGGAGGGTTTTGTGGTTGAAGGTTCAGCTGCAGCATTGAGAGACATGGCTATGTTTGGTGAGAACATTGTTGGGTGGAGTTTCTTATGTGTTCTCCCAACTTTTTTTAGCAAGTGTTGACTGGTTAGAAACGGGGTGGGGTGGGGGAACGTGGTCCTCAAACACTGTTTGTCAGTTTTGCATTATAATAGGGTTTATTAAGAGTAGGAACTATTTAAATTGATTTTAATTGGTGGTTAAGTTGTTAATTAGGCTTAATGGATTGCTGGTTGTTTAATTGATGGTGTGTTTATTGTGTTTACAGGTTTTCAGTGTGAATTTTTTGTTCCACTGTATGCAGAATTTCACCCTTAGGTATACACCTTTAATTGTGAGGTATACAGATCCACTTGGGAGGTATACCAATATATTTGATTGCAACGAATTGTAATGTAATGAAGAGAGACTAAAGGAGCTTAACATGTATACCCTTGAGGAAAGGAGGGAGAGGGGGGACATGACAGAAACTTTTCAGTCCCTCATGGGAATCAACAAAGTCCAAGAGGGTAGCATATTTCAGAAAAGGATGTGTGCAAGAACAAGGGGACACAATTTGAAGATAGAGGGGGGGATGGCTCAGGGGCAATGTGAGGAAGTATTTTTATCACAGAGAGGGTGGTAAACTCATGGAACAGCCTTTCTGAGGAGGTCATGAGGTCAGAAACAGTGTGCGAATTCAAGAATGTATGGGACAGACATAAGACAATTCTGGTGGGGGGGTAGGAAGAAGTAGGCTGTTGGTTAACTAGGATCTGCAGCTTATCCAACAGGTAGGGAAATGGACAGACTAGATGGACCAAGCAGTCCTTATCTGCCATCAAAGTCTATGTTTCTATGTTTTATGTTTCTATATGTCTGCTGGGAAATACATGATATAATGACTCCTATGGGGGAAAATCCCTATCCATGTATTATAGTGGCTCAGAAACACCACTATAGTTAGGGTTGAGTAGGCCATTTAAATTTCACCCCCCCCATTCAACAGAATTGCACAAAAGTTTGCATACTTGGTCTTGAGGGCAAGGTCTCCTGATCTGCCAAGTTTCATTCTGGTTGGATGTGCAGATTCTGAGATAAGGATAGAGCATTTTTAGGCAAATAAAATCAAGTTTTTTTTGCTGTTGATGTTGTCATCAGCTACAGCCTAGATGATTTGAAAATGTTTTTGAAACTTTTTAGGATAGAAAGGGTTTGCCCCATAATGGTATCTTTCAATGGTGTGGTGAAAAAAATATTAATCAATCTACTGTACCTCTCACTTACTAAGCATTTCCATTTCCTCGGAATGAAATGGAAACTTTGCCCCATCAATGCTGTATGCATATAGTTTCTTGCCCACTATGTGTGAAGTGTGTCTTTCATAGAGTTTTTCTTATGTCATTCCACATATCATCAGAGTCAAAACTGTGCCACTGCTTCAGAATTTTCAAAGAGTAATTTAACATTGGCTCATTGCAGTCCTTGTATTTATGGGCTATGGGGTTATGTTTTTATTCTTTTTTTTGGTTTTGTTTTGCAGTATATCCTGGGTATAGCACTGAACTACACTGTAAACTACATAGGGTCATAATTTGATGTCTTACTACCTGTTGAAAATGAAGGATGTTCAGACTGAAAACTGTGGCATAAAGAGCAGTCCTTTTTTTTTTAATCCATTCCATGTCTTGTGACATATGCATTATGAGAGCTGTTTTCAAATTATTAAATGTTTTTATGTGTGTGTGTTTCATAATGGTAATTTTCTTGATTTGTTTTGGGTATTTTTGTTTTACACATCAAGAAATTAGCAGTTCTGCTGGCAATATCAGGAAATAGTGTCAAACACATATTTTTGAATGGTCGTGTCCCATAGTCCCACAAGAGAAGGACTGCGATGACCCAATGTCTGATTACTTTTTGCAAATGTTCTGACTATAAAACTATGACTCTGAAGATACACGTGTATGCTTTTAATGTGTGCAATGTCTGTGTTCAGTGATTTATTTGAATGCATTTTTTTGTGGAGGTTTTAAATGCAGGATTTGCCCTGGACAGTCAGTGAAAATTTTTCTTAATTAAGAAGTTGCTGATCACTTTGTAGTGCACTTGATAGCTACAGTCTCTGAAGGAGGTCCTATCTGCAACTTTTCTCCTGATTTTTAAGACATAGATGTCATCAGCCAAACTCTGATTGGTTACTTCATCGGCAACTCTCAGCCTGTTAAGAAAAGTGGGTCTTGTCATGCATCCCCCTCCGCACTTTTAAATAAACAAATACATTTACAGAATCATGGTATGCAGATGGAAATTACACTGTTTATTATGAACTGTTAATTTCCAATCAACATCTAATCATGTCTGCAGAGGAAAATTCTGATTAGAACTGTTTCTTCATTTAACAAATTGAGTGTATATTAGCATATTAGGAATTGTCACCTATACTGTATGTGTATTAGCCTCCCAGTCTCCAATTCCAATTCCAAAACAGGAGTTATGGTTTACTATCTGTGGTGATGCTACTGTATCTAAAGTAAGTAACAGGATAACATGGAATGCATATATAAGTTATTGAGCAGGAGATCACGGTTCCATATCACAACACAGACATGAACTCTCTTAAAGACCTCAGCACTTCACCACATCTAGTCTCCCTGCTTGGCTACATATTTTTTTACACGCATGGTATGTTTGCTCATGGCAGCATTAACTACTGGGCAGACATGGCAGCAGGGTTCCCTATATTCGAGTGTGCACTATACACATTTTCATTTTTGGATTTGTTTTATTTACTTAGTGAAATTTTTGGAGGGGAAGGTCTATTTTTTGCATTGCTGTTTTTCTGCTGTGTTTCACAGCAACCCTGAATTGTTTTATTTGTTTGTGGGTTGGGGAAATTTGCATTGGATTGGAAAGGAATGCTACTTGTGTTGCTAGTCTTGAGCACCTGCTACAGCCCTTTTCACACAAGGGTCAGTCATCAGTGCCCACCAATAAGCATCTAGTTCTATTATGTTCCATTCAGAAACAAAAAATGAAGAACTGTGAATAAGACTCTATGCATCCAACAATATGAATATCCCCTGTTTACAATGACTCAACATTTGCCTGAAACTAAACTAAGGACATTGCAACACAGACGTCATAGGGTATGACAAAACAGTCCGTGTCAATGCTACAGTCACCTCAAACACAGATAGAATGATAGGCCACTAGCCTTACAGTACATACTAGCATACAGATAAAGTCAGTTTGGTGGCTTGTACTTCTGCATAGACATTGCTGTTCTTGATACACTTGCATCAACAAATAAAGCAGCTATGTAGTTGGAACTGTGTCTTACATCGTTTTCAATTCATGATATCACAAGTGCTGCATTGGGTCCAGTTTTGGGACAGTGCTAACTGTTTCTTTCAAGACCTCAATGGGATGCTGATAAAACCTTCTTTGAACATGTTTACAGTGCTCCTTCCCTGCAAAGACATTATAGCCAGTACATGGTCTGAATTGATAGTCCATTAGTTCACCTCAGTGATACTTTTGGATCACATGAAATGTACAGTATTCTTGTTTAGCTTGCATTGAGCAATCAGGAAATTGAACCTGATTCACTAATGTAAATGCCTAGCACATCTTTTGAGTTCATCTGCACAACAGGCTTGTATTGTTGACTTCAGTATGTACCCGCATATATCCCAACAAGCATTACACGCCTGCAGCCAATTATCTATACACAAAAATAATGGCAACATATAAGTCCCAAACTATGACTTTTAAAGGGAGGAAAGCTGCATCTCATTCATGCTGGTTGACTAATTGCTACGATACAGAATTTGAGCTGAGTTTCATTAGGCAGACATGGGAGCAGGGCTCCTCATATTCAAATGTGCCCTATATGTATTTACATTTTTGTATTTTTTTATTTACTTTTCTGATTTTTGGGGGGGGGATTTGTTTTTGCATTGCTGCTTTGCTGCTGATGAGTTGAGTATATAATTTAAAAAAGGGAATGTTTAGTTCTGGATCGTGTCTAATAGTTGATGGTGTGGAGTGTGAAGAGTGGCTAACTTCAGTTCTGACAGGGGGAATGAAAGAGTCATTTGATATTATGTAATTGTAAACTTAAGGAGTCTTTGCTAGAGACAACTATAATGAAGTGCACTGTGGATTCCCTGGAGCACCAGAAACTGCAAGGCAAGACATGACATGAAACAGAATCAAAGATATTGAGTTCAGATAAGGATGAGGACTGCTTGTCCAACCTTGTCTGCCCTTTTTTCATACTCAGAACCTTAGTGATCCCTGGCTATCCCACCCCTCCCACCACCCTCCCATTTTAACAGCCTGCCCCATGGATACTGGAACAAAGCAACTGTTTGTGCCTCACATTTCTTGGGAGTCTTTTCCAGGTATCAATCACTATTTCTGTTAGAAAGAACTTCCTCACACCATTCCTAAATCCACCTTCCAGCTTTATAGCATACCCCTTTGTTAACTGTTTTTTTTTCCTTTTTATTAAAGATACTACATAGGTATTTCTAGGATCAAGACACTCTAAAGCTAGCTCTGTGTCCGAACTGTATGTGCATTCCTGTGTTAGTTGAAAGCATTCCTATAGTGTTCAATGTAATTTAAACTATGCTCAGTTAGCAGATACTGTACATCGACAGACTAGAGTAGGTGTATGCCACATTGGGATGAGATTATTGGCGGTCACATTTTATTAGACACATCCAAACTGAACAGTTGCAGTCTGCTTGCCACCTCCCCCCACCCCACCGCCAAAAGACAATTAAAGACAATTAAAATTAGAAAATTAGAAATGAAATCAATAAATAGCTGCAGTTAATTTTTTCATAAGATTTTGATACCTTTATAAAAAAATCCTAATGTAAATTTTAAATTGGGGCATCTGACAGTACCAAATAGATTTAAAAAAGACAGATTTGTGCTTACAGTCCCACTGACACCTACTCTACAGTACTTGTCACTCAATTTAGACATTGTTCTGTCTCTATCTGGGTTTACATTTAATGTCAAATGCTGCAGAAGAAAAAATTGCCCTCACATTACAGCATGCTGGAACATAAGTGACAACACTTTTAATAAAACTTACACAGACACATAGTTTTAATTAGTTATTTTATTCAACAGCTGGTCCCTGTGAAAATGAAAATGAACAAATAATTAACAGAGCAGCTGTGGCATAATATGAGGGATACTCTTAGGTCTCTTCAGTTAATTTTAATGTGGATTACTGAGACACCTGGTGGAAAATGTGAAAGTAGCAGGTGCATCATAGATGGAACAGTGCCATCTGGTGGATTTTAACTATGGAAAGGTCAGTTCCTAAAATAAATACCAAATGCCACTTACTTTACCACATCACCATCACTGTCGCTGCTGCTTACCGCCCATCACCAGCAGTAACACTAACCCTAATGCTACCGTGGTTACCACAATCTACCTTGGTAATGTTAAACTTTTCTGTAACAGGCACTGTATGTCATTTTTTAAATCCTGGATGAGATGTGTTTTCACATTTCTGGTGCAAAATGACATTTTTGCCAGTATACTACAAATGGTAGATGTCATGTTTATAAGGCAAATCATAAAACAAGTATCTTGAAAATGTGGTGTGAAAATTGGAAACAAATATAATTGTTAACACATTTTGTGTGTAGTGCCATTCTTGAGCCCAGTGGGTATGCTTTGTGATCCCATGCTGGTTAGCTCAGTTTGGAGATGAAGCTCAGTGACCCTGCTGGATAGGATGAGGGTGAGGGGATGGTGTTGTTATGCAACACTCCCCCAGCCAGGGAATTAAAGGTACAGGGTTATCCACATGGGCCTGGGTACTATATAGTGAAGGCAACTGTCCTCTTGGCACTGGGCCCTGGGCCTCTGTACTCCTGGTTGGCAGAAGGCCCAGTGTATTGGCTGACAGATGCACTCTTTGCCCTGTGTATCTATATCTGCAGCCACATGGAAGGGCAAGGACCATAGGGCCCTGTGCTTTTACAGTCCACTAGACAGCCCTATGAATTCATCACATCCATTGCTTCACTGAAGTGCAGGGCCCACAAGGACCCTACACTTTTGCAGACAGATGGAGTGTTCCCTTGGCACAGGGCATCAGGTCCCGAAGAGGCCCCTTCAGTTGAAGCATTCAAGACCTGCCTCAAGACCCTTCTGTTCAGTCAGGCCTTCCCAGACACTATCTGCTAGATCATGTCCCTGGGATGGCCCTTTTTAGTGATTGCTTTTAGCTCAGATCTTGCTCATTCTATATGACCTGTTTATTTTATTATTGTAATTTATCTATTTGTTTTTTATTTTATTAATAGCCTTGTATTTATGTGTATGGCACCCAGAGCCACTGGGATTGGGTGCCTGGAAAAATTAAACTTGCATTGCCTTGCCCAGCAGATTAACGTCCTGTTTAAGGTATAATGCTGTACACTGTACTCCAGATGCAGCCTCACTAATGACCAGTACAAGGGCAGTATTACCTCCTCTCACCTGTTGCTGATCACTCTGGCAATGCAACCCATCATTTTATTTCCCTTTGCTTCTGATTTCCTACACTGCATGGAGTGCTTCAGGTCAGTAGTGATTATCACTCCCATGTCCTTCTCCTCCTCTAATGCAGATACCATGAACCCTCCTTGGTTGTACACAGTCCTGGGTTTTTGGATCCAATGTGCATAACTTTGCAGTTCTTTGCATTGAAGCCGAGCTGCCCAAATCCCAGGCCACCTCTCTATTTTTTCCAAATCTTCCTTTAGGTCTTGTATCCCTTGTGCTGTGTCCACCCTACCACAGAGGTTAGTGTCATCCTTGAATAGGCAAATTTTGACCTTAATCTGTCCTCAATATCATTAATGAAGACATTGAACAGTACTGGCCCATGGGACCCCACAAGTAACCTATGTGATGCTAGACAGCTGACCCCCACTACCACTCTCTAGGTCCTGCCCCTCAGTCAGTTTTCCACCCTTCTTGTTAACTTCTCTCTAACCCTGAAATCCAACAACTTCCTGATCAACCTCTTGTGGAGTACAGAGTTAAAGGCCTTGCTTAAGTCTAGGTAAAGGATGTCCACTGCCTGGCCCTTGTCTACCGTTTCGATGACCCAGTCAAAGACGTCAATCAGATCTGTTTGACACAACCTCTGTCCCATAAAGCTATAGTGCCTCACATCCTGGTGACTACGCTCATACATATACTCTATCAACCTTTCCTTAAGTATGAACTCTATGAGCTTGCACATGATTGAGGTCAGACTGACCAGTCTTTAATTCCCTTGGTTTCCTTGGGCCCGCTGTTATGGAGGGGCACTACATGTGCTACTTTTAAATCCTGTGGTACTGTATCTCTTTCAGTGAACTATTGAAGAGGCCAGACAAAGGATTTTCAAGCTTCTTTGCCTGCTCTCTCAGCACCCTTGGGTGTATGCTGTCTGGGCATGGGGATATGTCAACCCTGAATGCTAACAGCCTTGTCCTCACCCTCTTAACCTCTATCACAACATCTGTGCTCCCCCACCTACCGCTCCTCTCCTTCCACCTAGTGGCACTGGTCCATCTTTCTCCCTGGTTAAGACAGAACAAAAGTGCTTGTTCAGCATCTTTGCTTTGCCCTAATTCTCCTCCAAATCAACCATCCCCTTTCCTGACCCTAACATTCACATCCTTCTTGACCCTTTTCTTGCTAATATAGGGAAAAATGGCCTTATCCACCTTTTTAATTGCCTCAGCTAGCTGCAATTCCTTCTGAGCTTTAGTCCACCAAGCTACCTTACCTGCTAATCTAGACACCTTCAGGTAATATTCCCTGTCCTCCTCTCTCAGTCAACCTGTATTTCTTGTAGGTTGACTTCTTATCCCTTACTGCTTGGATGACATCAGTACAAAACCAGTTATGTGCTTTGACCCTTGTGTTTTTCCCTTTGAGCCTAATGTAATCCTCTGTGACAACTGTTATTCCTCTTTCCTGCTGGACCACTTTTTGTCCACCCCCTTATCTACTCAGATGCTTGCAGGTGACCATCTAGCAACTCACACATCTTTTTGAAGTCTGCCTTTCTAAAATCTAGGATTTTAGTTTTAGTAGGGGCCTTTTTCCCCGCCCATATCCAACCTGAACTATACTGTGCGATGGACACTTGCACTTAGGGGATCCTCCACCATTATACCCTTGATGTGCTCCACATTTTCCAGCACCAGATTAAGAATTACCCCCTTCCTGGTAGGTTCTGTGATTCCCTGAGTCAGGAACTCACTTTGCAAGGTATCCAGGATCTCCTGACTCCAGGCACAGGTTATGGGTGGGGTATCCTCCAGTTGATCCTGGGCAGATTGAAGTCTCCCACTATTACCACCTCTCCCTTCCTTGCAGCAGTCGATACTTGTGAGTTCCATTCCCTGGGCTCAATTTTCAAAGCCTCCGATTCCACAAGCCCTGAGTGCACAAAGATATGGTGCATGGGGCTTGTGGCTAGCCTGGCTGTAAGGATTTTCAATCCCATGCGCCAGGTGCCGTACATTAGACCAACTTTTTCTGGTCTACTTTATGGCACTCTCAAGGGCTGTTTTTATGATACTCATGCCAGATTTTTGGTGAAAGCTGCTGTATGACATGGAAATCATCACAACTGCACCTGAGATGGGAGAATCAGGCAAAGCTGAGGCAAAGACATTTGGTGCACTGCCAGAACCTAAGTGTCATGGCACAAGGCTTAACATAAGCCCAGTGTCATGCTGTGAAAATAAAGTTCCCCTGCCTCTTCCTTCCTACTTTCTGGTTGGGAGGCCTATAAACCACTCCCAACCTCAGCTTCCTCCTTCTGTCAGACAGTGAATCATCCACACAGTTTCCACCCTCCCCTTCCCTCCTCTAACTCTTCCCTTCTGCACGTTATCCCCTCCATGATGTAAACCACCACACTTTCTGTTTTCCTTCCACCCATTCAATCCTATAGAATTTATACCCAGGGATTGAGAGGTCCCAATCATGGTTTGGTGTTGGCAATGCCTCAGTGACTGCCACAATGTCCACTCCCCTCTGCCAATGACAGCAGGTCATCCATCTTGTTCCCATGACTTTGTGCATTCAGGGTCGCCATCTTCCATGTAGAGTCTGAGCCTCCTTTCCTTCCCCTCCCTTCCCTTCCATCTACCTTTCTTATTTTTCCTTGTTGGTTGTGCCCTCCAAACCCCACTGCTAAACCATTTGCTCCACCTCCACCCTCCAATCCCATTCTAGTGGTATGGGAGAGGTCTGCTGACCTCCTTCTCCCAGAGTTTCAGGGCCTGCATACCCACTTGCTCCCCTCAGTAGCTTAGATTAAGTTTACAGGTTATGTACCACCCCAGCTTGTCCCTGAGGACACATGAGCCCCCCACTACTGAGGTACAGTTTACGTGGTGCAAAAATTGTTTAATTTGACCAAGTCTCCCCCAGCCTCAATACAATTGTACCCTTCCTCCTTGCACCATTCTCTCAGCCAGTTATTGAACTCTTCTATCCTTTTCTTTCAGACTGTGCTGGCACTTTGTACTGGCCACACTGCTGAGAATGCTAGCAATCTGGCCATCTCCTTACAGATCTTTTCTATCACACCAAATCTTTCTTGTACTGCCTCTACCTCCTCACCAGCTAGGTCATTGGCACTTAGGTGTATAACTATGTTTGGTTTCTCTCCCACCCCCTCACCATCTCCAGAATGTTTGGACACACCCTCTCCATTGTCATCCCTGGCTTGCAAACCAACTTTGTACCTGTATTTGGTCTCCCTTTCCTTCCCCAGTGAATATCCTTAATTATGGAGTCAACTAGGATTATAACCCTTCTGCCCTTCCAATACTTCCTCCCTGCCTTCCTTCTGTAACTGATTTACAAGCTTCCCCCTGACCTAACTTCTCACCCTCTGTCCAGTAACTAGCAGGTTGGTGTCATATGCACTAATTGTTTTTTCCATATATCCTAATTAGCTGTGGTGATATACAAGGGGATATATGATAACCTTCATAGAGGGATGAGGGCTCAAATATGTATTTGATAGATAGCGAAATGGAGATGGAGTCAGAGTTGGACACATACTGTAGATATAGGTGTATGTATGATTGTGTGTGCAAGAAATAACTCCCATTGAGGTGTCTGGATGTGCTCTAATGTACAGACACTAGTAGAGGTTCTCTAGAGCATGGAAATGTTGTGACAATCAATTCAAGTGGGCAAAGCTACAGAGGAGTAAAATGCCAGAATTCACAAATTGAAAGAGTTTTTTTTTCTCACCTGTAACTAAAAAATGGTTTTATTTATAAATCTAAAACTTAAAGGTTTTGCAGAGTCTAACCAAAGTTAAAAAAAAATAACATTTTAAGGTCAGCTGAATTTTTGCATAAGCAGTTTGATCAAAAGTGTTTTCCCTCACACTGCTTAACAAACACTTTATGAAATAAATCTGTTGAGATCACATTGCCAGTCACAGCTATCTTTAGAACAGTATCCCTCCAACCCAGGTTTAATTAATTTAAAACTGATAGTGGCAGTGCAATGCCATGGATGGTATCCCTCTTCCCTCCCAATTTAGCTGATCATTTAATTGATAGTGGAGACAGCTGCTCAGTGCAACTGTCAGTATTCCCTTCCTGCCTTACAAACTGATAATTTAATTGAAATTAGTGGTGGCAGAACAATGCCACTGTTATCCCACCTCCTGCCTGACATAAGTATTACATTTTAGATGTCTGATGGCAGCTGCCCAAGTTGGCACTAGTTTATCCTGGTATTCACCCTATACAAATTGTTTGGCATGGAGTGCCCTATTCCAGTGCCAGGAAGTACATCCTTAGTCATGACTGCATCCACAAATCGCCTTTAGGTATGCAGACATGGAAGACAATGCACCCCTGGTGCCACTAACATATGTGGCATGGGGTGCCCAATCCCCAATGTCATCCTGGGACCTATAATGAAGAAAATGGTCCTTCATAGTCTTCTTTTTGTTTTCCTGAAAAGAATAAAAAGGACCTTCATCAATGTTTCACTACCCCCATCCCTCCCACCCTAACCCTCCACTCAGTACCCACCCACCCACCCCACACCACACTCCCCCACTACTCACTCATCTACTAAAGGTCCTCTACTCTCAGTAATGAAAGACCTCTTCCTGTAACTGCAAACAGGAACTGAAAGAAACAAGTTAAATGTGGTCAATGAATTTCAATGTGTTTTACTCATAACACTGTCATTTTAAACACAATTTTGCACTCAGTCTTCAACATGGCCTTTTTTGGACCCCATTTCATGAACAAATCCATTCTAAAAAGTGATTTAGCTGTCACTTTGGGAAATCACTTTCAGGTGGGATTAAAAAAATTTCACCTGCCTGGTTCATGAGGTGTTGTCATAAGAAGACTATGTTGAACATTTTGTGAAAGAAAAATACAGTATATGAGTGAACATTGAAATGTTTCAGCATTCACTTATAAGTTTAATAATCAGAAAATTTTTGACCCACCATTTTCAACATTTTTTCATGCCACCTTATGAACATGACAGGTGTCATTTTTCAAATTCTGCCAAAATATTTTTTCACACTTGTGACATGAAATTATGTTTCAGCCAGTATTTTATACATGACACCTGTCATGATCTAATAGGGGGTGTCATACTATCACTGTGTTGAAAACTTGGAGTTAAAATGTCAAAAGTAAAGTTATGAAGAAACATTGTCAGCAGGACCTGCTGTTGCCCATCAGGTAGTGAAGTGTGATCCTGTGCTAGTTAGCTGAATGTGAGGGAAAGCTCTGTGAGCCGGCTAGATGGGTAAATGCTGGGGTCAGCACTGCCCTGTGGCACCACTCCCAGCCTGGAGAGGGATGGTGCAGTGTATGCCAAATGGATAATTAACCATATAATGAGAATGCTTCTTTTGGCATAGGACCCAGAGAGCCCTGCACATATGCATCTGGAGCTGTACAGAAGCACAGGGCAAAGTCAGATGGACTCTTGGCCCTGCACATCTACATTTGTATTCACATGGAAACATCAGACCCTGTGAGCCCTGTGCTTTTGAAGCCCCTCAGACAGCCTCATAATTCTTTGCATCTATAGCACTATGGAAGTCCCTGTCCCAGTAGACCCTGTACTTTGACAAGCAGATTAATTATTCTCACAGAGGCCTTGCATGCCTTTATCAGTTTACTCAATGGGACCTGCATGAATGACGATATAATTCCATTATCACAAAACGAAATGAAATTCATTGCAAAAAATTACATTAATGCAGACATTAGGGTTGAAGAATGCAAAGCAGACAAAGTAAGGAAATGAAAATCATTAGGGTTCGGAGACCCAGGGGTCTTGGCAAATGGTTAGTGTGGCATTCCTTGGGGTTGTCAATCATAATGTTAACCTCCACCCCAAGGAAGCAATATGATCTCTTGATTTACACGGCTCTACATTCAGAAAGCTTTGACTAATTCTGCTGGCCGCATGTGGCAATACATACTTCAAAGAAATACAAAATCACACATATCCACAAAAGCATCATGGGATGTATATGCAAATCACCATGACATTTTGGGCTGGTTCATCATTAAGCAGGACTGCATGGTGCCAAACAGCCTCTCACAAATCTTCAAAGGGTACAAGGAGAAGACACAGACACGAGTTTTGTCCTACTCAGGACTCATCAATGTGCCTCATCTGTATAACACCCCAGGGGAAACAAACCACCCCCTAAGTTGGTCTTATGGTTTTGAGTCATTGTGAGCCCCCCCCAAAAAAAGTTAAAAGACAAAGAACCTCAGTGCAAAACCACTGAGGCAAGGGTTACCTCAAAGAGAATTGGCCATAAAGCCAAGTTTCAAAGAAATACAAAATCACACATACTCCCATAATACAAAGCATCATTGGATGTACAGTATATGCAAATCACCATGACATTTTGGCTGGTTCAGCTTTAAGAAGGAATACATGGTGCTGAAGGGCCTCTCATGCAATCTTCAAAGGGTGCAAACAGAAGACACAGACATGTGTTTTGTCCTACCCTGGACTCATCAGTGTGCCTCATCTGTATGACACCCCAGGGGAAATGAACCAGCCCATAATTTGGTCTTACTCATTTGGGTCATGGTGAGCCCAAAGAAAAGACATACTTCTCTACCTCCAAAGAGTATGTGCCTATGAGGCACTGGCTCAGAGCTGTAAAATGTGCCTTGGACAGGAGGCCACAGCTAAGGTGAATGGGTGGTAGTAGGGTCAACACCCTCAGATAAAGTAGAGCCACAAGTGAGTTATGAAAGTCCTGTCACTTGAAAAGTGATGATAAACTGCCTATTTTGAGCCAGGCCATTGTATATTCAATATATACAAAAATAGTTTACAGGTTATAAGTTTGAAATCTGTTGTTTGAAGATTTAACCTGATTCTTTGAATAAAAGAGCTGCTTCAGTCCTGAAGTAGGTAACTGTGATGTCATCAACATTGTAAAAGCTGCTCATTGACTGGTTCAGTGTGCCACTGTGATGATAATAGCTTTTAAAAATATCCATTGAGACAATGGTAACAATCCCAATTTTTGCACCTTAATCACTTCAGTGACATTCAACAAAATAGCCCAGAGTTTGGTACATGTACTCTGGCTATCAGTGTCTCAAGATATGAAATATGTTATAATGGCATCTTGTGCAGTTTTTGATATACAGAACATCAATTTTTAATGACCTGTGGTGTTTTGTCCTATACTTACTAAACATTTAATAAACATTTTTTTGCTCCCACATACAGCCTAGACAATATGAATTTTTTTTCCAAAACATTGAGGCCCCCATATTTAAAAGTCCCCTGCAAACTCATGCAAGTGCCTGTGTCATGCATCTGAGATGCACCAGCCCAAAATAATGAGATAGTCAGAAGATGCACTCGCTCATGTCCAGCTGAATATCCCAAAGATGTGTGATTGCGGAGTGGGAGATATGCAGCACAAGCAGTGACCTGTGCCCCATGTGGATCATGGGGAAATGCACAATGCAAAGCCACTTGTGTGGTGTGCAAAATTGTAATAGTTTGCCTGGATATGCAAATGACCTAATTGCACATTCCAAGCCCATCCCCCACATGCACAGCTCATTACTGGAATATTCAGGTCATTTGCATACCCCAGACATGCTCAGTTCCAGCTGTGCTGGGCAGCTCCACCACTCCACAAAGGTGAACAGGAAGTACTGCAGCCTATCAGGCAGGTGTGATGGACTGTTTGTGTGTGAGTGGGTGGACTGCATTGGCCTGGGTACAGTGCTATTACCCATAACCATGTACAGGGTCAGACTGGGGTACAGGGGGCCCATTTGGACAGTGGCCACAGGGGCCACCTGGACATGCAACAGGGGAGGGCACAGGGTGACACAGTCTGATTGGTATACCGTATTCATGCAATACACCAGCTCTATATACAGCATACAGTAACCTGCAGTGCCCCATACCCCCATATGAGGGTAACATGGTGATGACTGCAAGGAATGGCAGTGTGCAGAGGATGACTAGGTACACTAGTGGATGGGTCCCACTTGAGTGCACCTATGGTGTACTACTGTGAGTGTGTGCCCCAGGTCAGTCCCTAGCCTATGGCAGGCTGCCACCCATCCACCAGGCTACCTGGGCACCACTGCCCCAGGCAGCACCCTGGGAGCACGCCACCACCAGGTGGCACCCTGCAAGCCGCATGGGTGCAGGCCGTGGCCCCGGTACATTTTCTGCATTGTGGCTGTCTGCTCTGCTCGTGTGTCTGGGGGGCACCCAACAGCACTGACATGTGGCTGCTCGGTGTCTACATCCAGGGTGTGGTGTGGTTGCTCCCTGGATGGTGCCAGTGGTGACATGGCAACTTTGGCTCAAGGTTCTTCCATCCTGACATGACTGCTGTGTGTGATGCCTGGAGCATGTCCTAGTGCACCTCCAAGGGCTGTCTTCAGATGGCTTACCTGCAGTTCTGCAGCTTGCCTGTGGGTGGCTGGCCATTTAGGCATGCATTTTACATGCATAACATTGGGTGGCTCATCTCTTAGTTTGACCTCAGTGGTAGGGAAAATGATGGAATCACTTCTGAAGGAAAGAATTATTGAGTTCATAGAGGCCAGTGGGGCATAGGACCTGCAGCAGCACAGATTCACAGCAGGAAGGTCATGTCAGATGAATCTAATAGATTTCTTTGACTGGGTGACCAAAGTAGTAGACCAAGGAGGGGCTGTGGACATGGCCTGCCTAAACTTTAGCAAGGCATTTGACACAGTCCCACACAAAACATTAATATACAAGTTAGCCAGCCTTGGGAGTGGGCCCCAGGGTGGTAGCCTGGGTAAACAAATTGGCTGGACAACAGGATGCAGAGGGTAATAATAAATGGAGTCCACTCCAAAGAAAGGGGGGGGGTTATTAGCAGGGTACCACAGGGTTCAGTACTGGGACCAGTCCTCTTTAATGTCTTTATAAGTGACATTGCAGACAGACTGGAAGGAAGCGTATATCTCATTGCAGATGACACAAAGATCTGCAACAGGGTCAATAAAGAAGGTGGGGTGGAAAGGATACAAAGGGACTTGGCAAGGTTGGAGGAATGGTCAAAGGTATGGTAGCTCAGATTCAATGTGAAGAAGTGCAAAGTAATGCACCTCAGAAACAAAATCCCAGGAGAAGAGTACACAATGGGGGGGGTGAGATACTAACAACAACAAAAATGGAAATGGACCTGGGGTAATCATATCAGATGACCTTGAGGTAGGAAAACAATGTGAGAAGGCAGTAAGGAGGGCTGGTGGGATACTGGGATGTATAGGGAGAGGCATCATTAGTAGAAACCTAGAAGTTGTTATCTCTCTGTACAGACAGTTGGTGAGACGCCATCTGGAGTACTGCGTGCAGTTCTGGAGATCCCATCTCTGCAAAGAACATAGACAGAATGGAGGCTGTCCAAAGGAGGGTAACTAAAATGGTGCTGGGTCTACACCAGAAGACATATGAAGAGAGATTAAAGGACCTTAATATGTATACCCACGAGGAGAGGAGGGAGAGGGGGAACATGAAAGAAACTTTCAAGTACCTTAAGGGAATCAACAAAGTCCAAGAGAGTAACATCTTTCAGAAAAAGGGATGTGCAAGAACAAGGGGGCACAATTTGATAATAGAGGGGGGGACAGCTCAGAGGTAATGTCAGGAAGTATTTTTTCACAGAGACGGTTGTGGATACATGGAACAGACTTCCTGAGGAGGTAGTGGAGTCAAAAACAGTGGGGGAATTCAAGAATGCATGGGACAGACAAAAGGCAATTCTAGTGGGAGGAAGTAGGAGAAAATAGACTGTTGGTTAACAAGGATCTGCAGCTTATCCATTAGGTAGAGAAATGGGCAGACTAGGTGGGTCAAGTGGTCCCAATATGCTATCAAATTCCATGTTTCTATTCTTCTACAGGAGATGCACTGCACATGTTGGCTGAATATAGAGATGCACGGCACATTCATGTGAACGCCCCACCCCCACACACATGCACCGCATACATTATAGATGCGCAATGGCATATCCAGAGATGCATGACGTATCTTTCCCTTTTGAATATCATGGTTCTGCTCATTTTCTGAGATGAGCAGTGCATCTCCACTTTGTGCCATGCATCTCCACTGAAAATGTAGGCCTTAGAGTAGAAGTGACCCATGCAAGGTACTGCCTTTTGAAGGTTTTTGTAAAAAATATTAATTGGTTCTGGAGTTCTAAAAATGTTACGTTTTTTTTCCTGAGCATGCACAGTAGGTTTCAGAATAAGTCTCTGATATGAACCAGAAATTTTTGGTTCACGAGAGCAATTTCAGTTCACATCTCTAAGTTGTAATGAACCCACAAACCTAAAAAATGTCTTCCTGTTTGCAATTGCCAAAATCTCATTTTTCATCTCAGTTACCAAAAAAGTATCCCAAAACCCATAAAAATGGAACATTTAGAACAAACCAAAAACATGAATCTTGATAAATGGGACCTCTTAAGTAAGATTCTGTTGTTCATTTTTCAAAACAAGTCTGAAAATAGTATTTTGGGACTTTGTGGTGGCAATCATCCAATTTTTGGTTTGTCAGATGTCTTTTCAGTTCATCAGACGTGTTTCAGGTTTGCACCCAAAATTCTGGTTTACATGGAAAATTTTATTTTAGTTTGTTTTTAAACTTTATCTCCTTAGCATAGCACAGGGGATAAACCCCCTCTTCAGTGCCCAGAACTAGCACCTGGCATTCCCCACAGGCTGCACAGACTGGGAGGCCTGCAACTTTCCCCTGTGGCAGTGATCTCAGAGAAGAGAGACCAAGATTCTCCCGAGGCCCCAGCCAAGGCTTATGCCTGGGGCATAACTGGGGCTTCATGGTGCCACCAGCCATGGGGTTTTCTTGTGAGCTTCCCCAGAGGTACAGACGTGCAATGATGTCAGCGCGGGTCGGGCACACTCCCGCACCTGATCTACAGTCATCTGCTTTCACCTTCACCACTGAAGAGTGGCACCAGCTGTTGTGCACCAAGCCTACACTGGGTGTTGCTGAAATGCTAGACTGCACAATCCTCCCCCCAGATGAGGAGAACTGTCTGTGCGATGTTCATCCAATGTCGTCCCAGCCGACCTCTGATGCACTGTGCTCTTTCTCAGACATGGGTCATCAGCACCAGGGGAGATAATGCTACCACTTTACTGATGGACCAGCCCCCTTTTTTTTTATCATGTAAGATTTTATTGTTATTCCATTTTACAAAATCAGCATTGCAAACAGTACACATTCAAACTAAGGCATCCCCTGTGTGTACATATCACAGTAAGGAGAAAATGAGCCAGCTACTACATATAGTATTGCATCCTAAAACTCAAACAGTGCAGTAGCCAATGTCACCACCTTTTTGAAAACAAAGCTGCCATCTGAGATTAGAAATGGTTAGTAGCATAATAAACAATTGTGTAATAATAACAAGAGCAACTACTTCGACAAGACAGATTATTGCAGACACTTCCATGCAGTTATGAGAAAGGGGAGGCCCCAAGTGTACCCACATGGAAGAGCTACCTTCTTACACTGGAGGGTTGGCAGGCAGAGGGGGAGGTACTGAGCACAAATGTGGCTACAGATAAGTGCCTCATTTATTCAGATATCTTGTAGTTTGACCAAGTTGGGAGTAAGAGAGCCTCTCAAAGGTGGCAGCCTATGCTAAAGCTGATCTCCATGTTGTTATGGGAGGATGGCAGTGCCTCCAAAGAGGCAGGATCACCCAGGAGCAGCATTGCATCAGACGGACCAATGCAATAGCTGACCATTTTGGAGCAGTCCTCAAATACTACATTCCAAAAGGGGATAAGTTTGGGGCATAGCCAAAGGATATATAAGAGATGAGCAGATGGTTGCTGACACCTCCAGCAGTTATCCTGAGTAAGCAGGCCAGCTCCCATTTAATTTGAGGTTAGCACTGCAAACTGAGTCTTTCAGTAAAAACCAAACAATTTTGAATGGATTTCTTCCAGGTTAGAGACATCTTTCAATCCCTACAATTTTCCATGGACTTGGGACATTGACTTCTTCTGTCACCATTTCTCATATGGGTATCCAGTGATAATAGCGATCTTATATGGGCAACCATCAAAATGGCAACCCATTTTATGGTCTGTTATCTTGGGCGACCTGCCAGGGTAGCGAGGACTGCGAGGGGAGGGAAGGGTGAACAGAAAAAGAAAATAGTGAGGAGAAGGGGAGGGACAGGGAAGAGGGTTATTACCCTGTAGTGTGCCTGCTCCACCGAACCAACCACGTGGTATGGTGGGTAGGGATTTTGGCTCTGACGGAGCAAGTCCTGGGTTTGGAGCTGGGGGCCAGGAAAAGTTTTTTTGTTCCTGTGGCTGTGGGACTTACATTTTTTTTTAAACTGGGCTGTGCCCCCTCCCTAATATGCACCCCTCTGGAGTTGACAATCCATAATCAGGTGTGTGCGGGGGGGGCAAACACACTCAGTGGTGCCGGAACGGTTTAAAAAGTGTTAGGGCCAAGGATGTAAGGGGTAAATTTTCCCCTATTAAATTAATTACCTTAACAGCAAAAAGTGATAGGGCCACTGAAGTGGTAGGCCATAGGCCCTTTGTGCCCCCCCCGTTCCGGCACCTATGAACACCCTTAATCTATTCTGTGTGTTCGGTGACCTGTAAGTGTATATTGCCAAATTGCTTTTCCGTGATATACACTCACCATAATAGCAATCACCATAACCCATTCACTATTATGACATGGAACCTCTCATGTGAATAAAAAAATGGAATTTTGGGTCAGACACATCCTGAGACCCAAAACCTTTTTTGTGTACATCAGGAATTGAGTTTTGGGGATACAATTCTTGAAGGGTATGGGAAATTAATTTCTCAGGTCAGACGCATCCTGAGAACCTTAACTTTTCTGTGCTCAAAGTAAACTAAGTTTTGTGGTGGCAATGTTATATGTGCATGGCTAATTGAGTCTGACATACAGAATTACTTCTGGCTGCAGAAGAGTAGGTTTAAATCTTACCTCGAGGAACTGATGCTACAGGTTGATGACCAGGAGAATCATTCACGGAGGTCCAATCTCTGTATCATCGGACTTCCAGAGGGGACGGAGGGTCAGAATGCCGCCAAAGGCCTTCAGATATGGCTGGTACAGCAGCTGGGCCTCCCTGAGGAACATGAGGGGTTTGAAATAGAAAGGGCACATTGAGTTGGGTAGACTGGATGAGCCTTGAGGTCCTTATCTGCCATCAACTTCTATGAGTTGGGCAGCTGCCCAAACCTGGAGAAAGGCCGAGACATTGCCTGATCAAATGCCTTCGATTCACAGATAAAGAAAAGATGCTGCAAAAGGCCAAACAAACTGGGTCTTTATCTTTTGAGAACTCAAGGGTGTTTATCTACCAGGATTATGGCAAGGAGTTACAGAGCCAGCACCAGAAATTTGCCCAAATTAAAAGCAAGCTGCATAGTCTTGGATGGTCGTTTAGCTTCAGATATCTAGCTCGCCTTCAAATTGACCACCCGGGCCAAGCGCCACACTTCTTTGTGTGCCCTAAAGCTGCTGAAAAGTGGGTAGCTGAGAAGGAGACCAGGAGGGACAGGGTGCAAACTGATGATACCCAACTTCAGTTAAGTATGATATAAAATAGTTTTATTTCCTGGGGCTCTTATGTCCTCAGCTTATAGCCTTGAAATGACGTCATCTTTTATCTGCCCAAGGCCCAAGACTTAGTGTATTAATGTTACAGTGTTTTTTTTTTTTATGCAAAGAGGGGCAATGAGCAGTTTTTGACTTTTGACTGCTGTGTGTTCCCGCTTAGACAGGCCTCCCGACTGTGTCTGGGGACATGAGTATTGTTGGGAAGGCTCAGAGTACCATCAAAGGGAACTATGTCTTCGACCTAAACCTTGGAACTGTATTTGCCCCTTAGACTTAAATGTTGGAGACTCATTCCTTAGTTCTTGGACCTTTGCATTTGATCTGCTTCCAGCAGCTTTTTTTCTGGTTACTAACATTCTGGTTCTGGAGTTAAAGTCTTACTGTTCTATCTGTTACAGCTTTTTGCATTAGGTGTAGTTATTAAGATGTCCCACTGCTCTCCAGTGTAATGTGGTTACTATTTTCCTGCCAATTGTTTGCACTGGAGGTTTTGGTGGGTTTTGTTCTGCCCACTGGAGCGGGAGGGCCAAGAGTGGGACTCTACCTGGAGTTCCCCTTGAGGGGGCTATGAGGGGTGAGTTGACTGGTGAGGGGCAACTGTTGTGGGTACTGTTTAAATTATCTGGGGGTGCGGGAATGAGGGAGGTGGGTGGGGGGCTGAATGGCTCTGGGGATGTGGCTAGTGAGATGCCTCATGCTAGCTCCAGAGAGCAATTTTATGCTGTTACAGTCTCTCCTTTCAGGCTGGCCTTGTGGGGGCTGGAAGTTTTGAAAGTTGTTTGGTGGGGAAAGGGGGAGGGGGGTGTTTATGGGATATATTTGTATACCTATGTTCAAAAACTGGTTCTGGGTGCACAATGCTATTCATTCAGTCAAGTTATGTGTCTTGTGGGTGGGAGGATGGCGAGTGACATTAAGGTGGTCACATGGAACATCAACAGCCTTAAGTCGATTTTGAAACGGAGGAAGGTTATGGCAGAGGTGAGTAGAATAAAGGGACAGATCGTGCTGCTACAAGAGACCCATTTTTCTGCACTGGAGGCCCAAAAGACTGCCAAATTTATGGGGGTGATGTGGGTGTCTTCCACATACTCATCAAAGGTCAAGGATGCTTCAGTTTGTATCTCCCATGGCCTCCGAGCAGAGGTGGTGGAAATGCTGGTGGACTCTGCAGGCATATATGCACTTGCAAAGGTGAGCATCCCGGGGGAGGTACATTACTGATTGGATCAATCTATGCCCCAAATGTTGAGGAACCAGGGTTTTTTCAGTGGCTGACCCTGGACCTGTCCCAGTGGGAGGGAGTCTGGGTTATCAGTGGTGACTTTAATTTCATGCTTGATGCAGTCCTGGACCGATCCAAAGCACCATAATCCCACCTTCTTGAAATGCTAGGTCTCTGGAACAAATGCAGGGGGAACTGGGACTGGGAATGGAGACATGCCAGTCTGGCTGGGAGGGACTATAGCTTTTTCTCCCATGTCCATCAAACATATGCTAGGATAGACAGAATACTAGTGTTTACCACTTTGCTGATGGGGGCTGGAGAGGCGGACTATCTTCCAATCCTGGTCTCAGACCATGCACCTCACTGTATTACATTGAGGCTTTCGGGAGCGCCCCACTTGCCCCACTGCTGGAAACTTGACCCACTTCTTTTGAAGGACTGAGGTTATATAGAGTACATGAAAGGGAGCATACAAGAATTTCTACGTCATAATGGTAGGGGTGACACTTCACATGGAACCCGCTGGGAGGCCTTGATGGCTTTTAGAGGCCAATCCATCTCCTATGCTTTGCATCGGAAGAGGGGGAGGAGAGTACCCTGGCCTCTCTCAGAATAAAAATAACTGCATGTGAAACTGCCCATAAATCCAAGCCAACTAGAGCGCTATACAATGTTATTCAAAAATTAAAATGGCAGTATAACACCTTAAACAACTCCCAATTGGAGAGATCTATCCTGCTGGCTAATGAAAGTGCCTACTTGGATGGGGATCATGCAGGTAACGGTTAGCCTAGCAGATTAAGAAGAGAGAGGCAGAGAGGATGGTGGGAGGAATTAGTGACCCACGAGAGGGTTTGCTGCAGGACATGGAAAGTATTGGGAAGGCATCTGGGGAATTTTACAAACAATTATATACCTCAGAGATTAGACCTACCCAGGATGATTTTGCTTCATTCCTTTGGGGTGTCCCACTGCGGCAGCTGGCATCAGATGCCTCCTTGGAGCTTGACACCCCTTAACTAAGCAGGAGGTATTGTGTGCGCTTAGAGCCCTGAAGGGAGGAGAGGCACCTGGGCCAGATGGGTTACCCAATGACTGTTTTAAATCTTTCAATTCCCTCCAGCTGGACCCTCTGTTTGATATGCTGTTCGAGGGCCTGACTCGAGGTGAACTGCCCCCCTCCACACGGTCTGCCATAATCACAGTTCTGCCCAAACCAGGTAAAGACCCTACTAAATGTGCCTCTTATAGGCCCATTTCTTTACTAACAGCTGATTATAAAATCCTGGCTAAAGCCATGGCCTCTTGTTTGGAACCTGTACTGCCGTCATTGATCCATTGGGATCTAAGCAGATTTATGAAGGGTAGACAAGGGAAACACAATACAGAATGCACTTTGAATATAATATATCGGTGGGGATGGGTTGAAAATTCTTATGGGGCCACAGTGGTGGCACTGAACACAGAAAAGGTTTTTGACCATGTGGAGAGGGGCTACCTCTTTGAGACTCTTAATAGATTGGGTCTGGGTCTGAACTTCTGTCACTGGGTACGTACATTATACACCCTCCTATTGGCTCAGGTGGTGGTTAATGGCATCCTGTCTCAGCCCTTTGTTTTGGAGCAGGGTACGCACCAGGGCTGCCTGCTTTTCCCGTTGCTCTATGTGCTCTCGGTGGAGCCACTTGCAATGTCACTACACGCACAGGCAAGAATAAGAGGCTTTGTGGGTGGAGGGTACTGAACATAACATAGGCATGTATGCAGATGATCAGCTCCTCTATTTGCAGAATCTGGTGCAGGACTTACCTGCCGTCCACCAGCTAATGAGGGAGTTTCGGGCCATTTCTGGCCACAAAGTTAACTGGACTAAAAGCAAGCTGCTGCCAGTAGGAACACGGGACAGGGCTCAACTAATAGCTAATTTAGGGGGCTTGCAATTAGTGTCCCAAATAAAATACTTAGGCATTCTGCTCTCTGCTTCAGTTGGGCAGTTATATGCCCTTAACTTTAATCCCCTCCTCATTAAATTTTCTGAGGACTGTGACAGATGGACAGTACTTCCTCTGTCCCTGCTGGGTAGGGTTGGAGTGATGAAAATGACCATCCTACCTCGTTGCTTATATTTGTATCAGTCCCTTCCCATCAAAATTTTGCAGCAACACTTTAAACTCCTTCATGCCTTGATACATAGTTTTCTTTGGTGGGGTGGCAGTGCTAGAATTCGGAGAGCATTGTTGCACCTGCTGACTGGAGGGGAGGTGGATCTACCCAATTTTAAGGCTCACTACTGGGCTGCACAGCTGGCATTTCTCCCCATTGGGTCAGGTGCAGACTGGTGCAGCTGGCTGGGACTGAAGGATATGTTAGAGGGCAATCTTGGGAATGATACCTTAAGTGGAGCTTTGGCTCCCCTGGTTGAGCAGTCAGTTAAAAATCCTTTTACAAATACCACCCTGGAGATCTGGTTTCAGGTGCACTGACATGTCAGCTTTCAAGAGGTTGCCTCCCCTTTGTGGGTTTGATTTCAGCTATGTATGGGAGGGGGAGTTGCTCCCTTTCCCCGGTATGTCGACTATGGAGTTGGAGGAGGAAGGGACTGGTCTCCGTGAAGCAGATCTATGAAGGGGTTCGATATGTAGTTTTCAGATGCTTTGCTCTAAATGGAGACTCTAGCATGGTGATTTTTTGTTTACCTTTGAGGCCGCCAGTTGTGTGGGAGTACACTATCCACTGCGCATGGGTGGGCCTCTCCCTCACCCTTCAAAGAAGAGCTTTTTAAGCCTTAGCCTGGTCAAAAGCTGCTCTCAGATTTTACCATACTATAGTGAGTTCTCGTTCGGGCTCACTGAATGTGAGCAGGCTCAGATGGAGTGAGGATCTTCTGCTCCCTATTGATACCCATACCTGGAAGATGTGCTGCTCCCATTAGTTATCATGCTCTCATAGCAATAGGCTCAGGCAGATTCAATTGAACTTTTTACATCGGGCCTATATAACACCAATTAGAATGCATGCCATAGACAATTCACATTCGGAGGCATGTCCTAAGTGTGGAGCTGAGACAGGTGATTTTCACATGGCACTGACCTGTGCTAAGGCTGTTCAATTCTGGTACACCTTACATGGGATAATTTCCCAAGTGTTGGGTTATGCCCCGTCTAAATCCCACCTTGAATTGTTGTTGGGTACAGACCCAGCCCATCCTAGTCAGGCTGCTCGCAACCCTTTATGGTCTCTTGCCCTAATCAATGCCAGAAGGACTTTGGCCCAGGTGGTGAATGTCCCCCTCTCCCCCCACAATAAGGTGATGGGCAAACAATCTGTTGTCATGTATGGCTTTAGAGAAAGCGCAGATGGGGCACTGGGTCGCTTGACCCAGTTCCATGATGTGTGGCATCTCCTGATCATCGCATTGGAAAGTGAGCTGTTCTCAACTTGACTGGCTGATGATTCTCTTTCCTCTAACTCATGAATGGTTGCCTTATGCTGGGCTCATAATTTCTTTTGGCTGTATCTGATGTCCTGTGATCTTCCTCACAAATATTATCATAATGGTTAGGAATCGATGGCTGGCCACTCCTACTCTTATATGTCTGTATTTAGCTATGTTTATGTCTGTTCCTGATCTGTAATTAGCTTATTTTTCTCTTCCTAATGACCTGAATCTTGCAGCAATGTTGTTCATTCCAAGATTGAATTTATGGCTTTTTGTATCTTCGGATGTCTATATATTCTGCCAAGTCTTTTATCACCTAATTTGCTATCTGTATCTATTCAGGCTGTTATATATAAATTGCTCACCCTGAACCAACCAATAAACTCATTTTGGAATAAATATGTTTTGCTCTGTCCTACCATCAGCTGTATTTTAATCACTTGTGTATTTATAAGAGTATTTATGTATTTCACATGTTCACTAATCGCTTGCGTTCACCTTTGCGCATATTGTTTTGTATGTCTTTCAGATACACACATAAAATAGTGTCTTCTTTTGACTGACTTCACTCCCTTGGGATTTACAGTAGTGCAAAACTGGTCAGAGGGCCCTGTTGTCTCTGACAAAAGGGCTGCACAACTGTAAGTTATTGCACTTTTATGATATAATAAAATGATTCACACGGAATCTAGGGGCTGTAGTGCAGTGCCCTTTTTATATTTGCTTGTGTGTGCAGAAGAAACCTTTTGTTATAATGGACGGCATTTCAGAGGTGTGTCACTGACTAGGCCAATGCAGACCAAGCTGTATTTATTTTATTTATTTAGCTTTTATTGACCAGGTAAGCACACTAGACAAAATTGTTTATTTTCAGGTGCAACCCAAAGATTACAAAGGAAAAATATACAGAACAATAAAACAAAGAAAGGATATACAAACAGCAGTTTGAAGGCATGGACACATGGTTCAGGCTGTGGTACAGTAAAGAAAGCTTTTGATATTATGTGAGATATGCATAAGCATTAGGGCTAAACAAGGTATAGTAATATTAATAGACAATAAGTGCTAGAGTATCAGAGTGTTGCCAAAAATGTTTAGGTGGCATTCTTAGTTCTGGTCAGAGGCCAGGAATTAATACAGGAATATAGTATAACAGACCCTTTAATTGTTATGGTCTCATCAGTGACAGATCAATGACCAGGCAAGCTGACTATGACACTGGTCACTGTCTGATGGGTGGAAACTTTGTGCAGTTGAAAGGACTGAAGTGATCCAATGAGATAGCACTTCAGTTCTTTTATTTGCATAAAGCTAGCCAACAAGCAGCTGAATGGCTTTTTGACTTTCCGGTGTAGTGGTTTGCTGATCCTCCAAGCATCAAAACAACTGTCAATTTGCACACAAAAATACTTAATGTATCTGTGCCTAATTGAGACCAACACTTGTTTGTTCATT
Organism: Neoceratodus forsteri; assembly: GCA_016271365.2. Lineage (NCBI taxonomy): Eukaryota > Metazoa > Chordata > Ceratodontiformes > Ceratodontidae > Neoceratodus > Neoceratodus forsteri. The sequence goes on along the minus strand of CM028129.1, from coordinate 810,674,776 downwards.
CCATCTATCCATTTAAATGCTGGAGCTGTGAACCCAATTCACCAACCTGTTTTCATCAGGAGCCAAACAGTTTAGAGAAAAGCAGTGTTGCTCACAAAGAGTTAATATTGGCTTTCCCCAGTGCTGAACTCCAGAAGGAACACACTCCCACACCCACAATAGCACTTAACTAGTCACTACAGAGCCACATGGCCACAGTTCACCCTCTTGCTAGCCACATGCACTGTGAAATAAATGCACTGCATGTCACTTGCACTGTGACTCTTAATATTAGTGTACTGTAGTTCATATCTACTGCAACACCGACATAAAAATATACATTTACTTTTTCCACATCATTTGAAGCCCCAACCTCAATGCACACATAATAAATAACCTCTTGAAATTATTCTCCAAATATAAATAGTTTATCAGCCTATGATATAAGTGCTAGTAGCAAGTCATTAGGAAAACAAGAGGCTTCGGGCCACTGTGGTAACCCTGAGCATGACCAGGTGATGTGCTTCAATACTGTGGAAGTGACTGGAGTTCTTTTGGCTGACGGCAGCTGTCAACTCCTCAGGTAGAAACAAGCAGCCCAACACTGCTGTCTGCCACTACCCCACTGCTTTAAGAGTTCCTTCTTAGTGTGGACTGTGAGCCACCAACCTGTACCACCATACCAGCCCATAGAATGATGAATAAATACTTGTTTCCAAATGGATAGCATGAAGGTCACTGTGTGTGCTATCTATGCCCAATAACTACACAGAAAATATAAGCAAACAAACATTTGGCATTGACAATGCTTGTTAAATTCTGTAACTGTGCCTTTTACCCATTTCTTAAAATTAATGCAAATCAGTAGCTACAACATTTTTAACTTTCTAAATATTGAGAGTCTGAAGTGATATTGTTAACTTTATAACACCTGGTGTTGATTTTATGATAAATATATATTTGGAACATTTGTAAGCCAAGCGTTAACAAAAAGGAGGGGAAATAAAATACAAAAAATTGCAAATTAGTTGCTCCAGCAGATCAGACCATAACAATCTCTTAATAGTGCACTTACTGCATCTGATAAACTACACAAGCTTTGGTCAGAGTCGATAGGGCTGCAGCCAAGGAAGTTGGGGTAAAATATTGAAAATTACTAACGTTATGAGCATGCATTTGCAAAATTCAGCATAGGCTCATAAATGTATTTCTTTTTAAATATTTTTTTACACCAAATTTTCAACATAGCCTTTTTATGGCCCTGCCTAATGAACAAGAGCAGAGAAAATTTTCAACTCCTGCCCAAAAAGTGATTTCCCTCAAGGGCCACAAACTTGCCTTTCATGAGGTGGAAAAAAAAAAAAAAAAAGAAAACATCTTGGCCTGGACTTGAAAAATGACTGCTGTCACATTCATGAGGTACTGTAAAGATATGGCTATGTTGTAAATTTGGATTAAAAATATTGAAAATTACCAAAGTTACGAGCCTGCATTCACAAAATTCAGTGTTGGCTCATAACTTTGCTGATTTTTAATATTTTTACACTGTAGAGAAAAAAATATGTTGCAGGTGATACCTTTTACTCAAAATTTTCAACATAGCCTTCTTATGACAGCACCTCATTAACAAGGGCAAAGAAAAGTTTCATCTCCTGCCTTAAAGGTGATTTCACAAAGGGACTGTGAAATCACCTTTCAGGACAGATTTGCCTAATAACAGTGTAGTTGTTCAAGGGGCAGGGTCCCAAAAAAGACATGTTGAAAATCTGGTCCCAAAACGTGAAAAAAATGCCCAAGTTATGCAACTAAGTTCAAAACACCATTGAAATAAATTGAACCACATACCTGTTTTTCTCAATTCATGGTCAGGCTTTGCAGAATGAAGACATGTCTGTGGTCCAGAGAGGATTACAGCATTGGACCCCTGATGTTTACGTAAGGGATTGGGGGAGTGGGGTGGTGGGGTGGTGGGTGTTGAGTTGGAGGATTGGCTGGGAGGAGCATAATGGTGCAAAAGACATCAATAGTCATTTTTTTAAAGGTTAAAACAAAAGAAAAAAAGAGGATTCCAGCACCCCCAGTGACACTGTTACTTTTCGGGGGGGAGTGGGGTGGTGAGTGCTGAGAGGTAGGGTAGAGTGGGGGCAGGGGGGAATTGTAGGAAAAAAACATGAGGACTCCTGCACTGGGGGATTGGGCACCCCCACAGTGCCACTGAATTTGTAATCAGGACACTGGGGGATTAGGCATCCCCAGTGTCATTATTATGTTTCTGGGGGGGTGCTTAGAGGGAGGGTCAGGAGGGGGAATATGTATATTTAAAAAAATTAAAAAATCAGCAGTCTTGATGGAACATAGTACAGTCCATAATGACCAACATGACTGCCAGACTGTACTGCACATGAGCTAGCAGTCGTGCATGTGCAATACAGTCTGGTAGCCATCTCGGACATGGCAGAGTGTGCCGGTGTTCTGCCTTGACCGCCGATAGAGCAAAACATAGTGCAGTGTGACTACCAACAGAAGCAGTGAATGAAGTGCTTCATGGTCATGGAAGGAACTATGTGGCAACTCCAACATGTTGTTCCATCACAAGGAATACACTGCCTGCTTTTTCTGTAGCAAGAAGTCTGCAAGGCTATGCCCACTGCAGCCCTAAAAATGGCTACTGGATAGGTTATATAACAGTGTAGTCTGTGTTATTGGAACCGTTCCATAGAATGCTTTACTGCTGTTGAAATCACATTTCTGCACTGAACAGTATTTCAGTTGTTGAGTGCATTTTTCTTTTTCTTTTTTCCTTTAAAACAGCACTGACTGATGAGTATATTTAATATTTCCCCTTAACCATGAAGATACAATTCTACTATTTCAAAAACAAAGGAAATTCATTGCAAAAACTTCATTAATGCACGAGACAGGGTTCAGATTAAAACAACAAAAGTAGATAAATGTGGTGTTAAGGTTTCAAACCCTAACTACCCACTCCCACCACCCAAGCAACAAAACAAAAAACATTATGGTTTTGCCTGTCTTGAGTCTCAGCAAATTAGTGGTGAGGTCTTCCTTGGAGTTCTTAACTCTAATGCTCACCCCATTCTGGTATACTTTTCAAACATACAGAACTATGTCTCCCCACATGTTCCTAACAACCTGTGGGACCTGCCAAAAGAAAACAAATCACATCTGAACTTATTTTCTCTAGGAATGGAGTAAGCACTAGGGTCAAGAACCCCCAGGAAGACCGCACCACTGATTCACTGAGACTTAGGACAGGCAAAACAATAATATTTTTTCCTTTTGCTGCTTGGGAGGTGGGGGTGGAGAGTTGGGGTTTGAAAGCCTAACACCACATTACCCTACTTTTGTCACTTTAATCTGAACCCTAACTAGTGTATTTGTACAGTTGTTTGCAATATACAGTACACACACACACACACACACATTATATACATTATACACACACACACACATATATATACATTATACACACACACACACACATATATATATATATATATATACACATGTACATGGTATAGATAGATATATGTATATTGTTTGCAAAAATTTTGGTTAATGCACTAGTTAGGGTTAAATTGACAAAAGTAGGGAAATGTGGTGTTAGGGTTTCCAACTCTACCCACACCATCCAGGCACCATTACGGTTTTACCTCTTCTGCGTCTTTGCAAATCAGGCATGGTGTGTGCCTTGGGGTTGTCAACCCTAATGCTCACAGCATTCAGTCATTAAAGAAGCTGAGATGTGTACAGTATATGAGAATGGGGTGAGTGTTACGGTTGACCCCAAATTTTCAACATGACCTTTTACTGTAGGGATCCCTAAATATGGTGATAGTGATCAAAGGATGAGGGGCCCCACTACACACCAGGGAAACATAATCAATATGGGGACAGTGATCAGACAGTGGGGAGGGCACTGCTAGATAGCAGGAAAACATAATAAATAAGGGGATGGCAATTGGGTGGTGGTCTAGAATCATGCAACAATTTAAATCAATAAAAGTGTTAGTGCTGACCCAATAGTGGGGAGTACCACTAGGAACCAGGGACACATAATAAATAAGTGACAGCAATCATAGGGTAGGGGGGAGCCAGTAAACACCAGGGAAACATAATAAATAAGAGGACTGTGATCAGAGGGTGGTGGCACCACTAGACACCACTAGACACCAGGGAAACATAAGGGGATGATAATCAGAGTATGGGAGTACCACTAGACACCAGGGAAACATTATAAAACTAAGGGGACAGCATCTGGATGGTGGGAGGCACCACTAGACACCAGGGAAAAATTATAAAACTAAGGGGATGGTGATCAGAGGGTGGGGGTGCCACTAGACACCAGGGTGACACATTACATACATAAAGGGATGGCAATGGGGGCACTACTAGACGCAAGCTAAACAGCAGCTTACTACTCTCACTTCAGCCCACAGCACAATTTCCAGCTGCGGCTGCAGAAGTAAAGAAAGTCCTGCTGTTCTCATACAGAAAATGCTGATATATAAATTGTATATAAATTAATTATACACACATATACACTATGCAAAAACCTGTGTTAATGCATCATTTAGGGTTAAAACAAAAAAAGTTGAGAAATAAAAAATCTTTAGGGTTGCTTGTCCCATCAGCCGCCAATCATCCCCAGATTGACAGATGATAGGGTGTGTCATTGGGGTTGTGAGACCTAAACGTCACCCCATTCCATGTGTAATCATATTGGAAAGGGACAGCAAAAAAGAATGGGGTGACATTTAGGCCTCACAACCCCAATGACACACCTCGTCATCTGTCAATCTGGGGATGATTGGCACGTGGGGGGGCAACCCTAAAGATTTTTCATTTCCCAACTTCTTTTGTTTTAACACTAAATGATGCATTAACACAGTTTTTTGCATAGAATTTCCTTACTTTTTGAGAAAGAATATAAAACTAAAATATTGTGGAAGTTGGTGGGAGTGTGGGCCCACCCACCAACTTGTAAACGTGTGCTGACCATCAACACCCTCCAACTTTCAATGTAAAAGACCAAATCGTGTCCGAGATATAACAAGTTAAAATTTGAGATTTTCATTCATTGTAGTTGCACAGTTTCATACCTGTTGGCATTTTATAGACACAATGACTGAAAGGTACATTCATGACACTAAGGCTAAGTACCCTATCTATTTCAAGCCACCACAACTATGCAAAACGCTGTCCACAAAGCATAAAGTGCGTTAAGCAATATCTCTGCAAAGAATATATTGTCTGACAGGTAAACACCATAATTGACATCTACAGGACATGCTGTAAACACTTTCCAAATTTCAAGCAAAAAGACCAAACCGTTTCTGAGATATTACATGTTAAAATTTTAGATTTTCATTCATCGGAGTTGCACAGTTCCACACCTGTTGACATTTTACAGACACAATGACTGAAAAGTGCATCCATGACACTAAGGCTAGGTACCCTATCAATTTCAAGACACCACGACAATGCAAAACACTGTCCTCAAAGTGTAAAGTGTGCCACACAATGTCTCCACAAAAAAATACATTGTCTGACATATAAACACAATAACTGTCATCTACAGGACATGCCGTAAACACCCTCCTAATTTCAAGTAAAAAGACCAAACCATTTCCAAGATATATAATGTTAAAGATTAGTATAATTGGCCTATCTAATGCATTATAAAATCTGGCCATCTTGTCCCTATCTAGCTATCCAAGATTGCGATCAAAGAATCTCACGGTCAAAGAATTTGTAGGCTCGCAATCAAAGAATTTGAAGGCTCATGCTCGAAGAATAAAAAATGCCGAAAGTCAAAATTTTTAGACAAATGTGGCAAACCACCACCATGCTTAGACAGAACCAAGCCCCCTGGGCAGAACCCACCCACATTTGTCTTCCTAGGTCACCCATGAGCTGAGAAATTTGCATTTTTTCAAAGGGCCATCTCATCCCTCACAATGCAAGATTGCAATCAAAGGATCTCAAGATCAAAGAATTTGCAGGCTCGCAATCAAAGAAATTGCAAGCACACGATCAAAGAATGAAAAATGGTGAAACTTGAGTTTTTGGACAATTTAGATGAAACCACCACCATGCCTCGATAGAATGGAGCCCCCTGATCAAAACCCACCCTCATTTGTGTTCCTAGGCCACCCCTGAGCTGAGAAAATTGTATTTTTAGCATGTAATGCAAGATCATGATCAAAGAATCTCACGATCAAAGATTTTGATCATTAGTGAGCCGCGATCAAAGAATTTAAAAGCTTATAACTCTATTTTTTGACCATTTTACTCCAAACCAAAGACATGGCTCAATAGATCAAAGACCCCTGAGCAAAACGAATGTAAGTTTTACTTCATGAGTGACCCCGGAGTCGAGATATTTGATTTTTTACGATCGGAATTTAAAAATGACATGGCAGACCTTGCGATCAAAGAATTCTTGGAGACAAAAATTATTTGACCGTGAGGCTGCAAATTCTTGAACCGTGAGACTAAACCAGATGTCCAGAACTCCATTCTTTGTTCACAAAATAACAATATAAATGTTCCCATTGACTTATAATGGGAAGTTAAAGGTGCGAAAACTTTTGAATGCCTCAATATTTTTTTATGGAACAAAAAGTGGCATGTTTGGCCAGTGAAGCTCTTTCAAACAAGCCATGTTGAAGAGTGGCATGCTACACAATGGCCACTCAGCACCACGGACAATATCCCAAAAACTGTCTTCAAAATTGGATAATTTTGCATTTTTTCAGCATTTTCGTGCACAAAAACTGTAAGTTCTACCAAAACGAAATTTGGCATATCAAGATAGCTACCATGCTCCACCACACATACCAAATTTCATGCAAATCTGTTGAATGGGTCCAAAGTTATTAACTCCCAATCTTTTGACTTTAACATAGACATGCCTTCAAGACCCTAAATACAGTGGTGCAACAGCAACACTATAATATATAATGGGAAGGGGTAGTATACAAGAATGTATACCCATTGAAGGGGCTAATTAGGATTGTAAGGCCATGATCCTGAAGGGCGAGTTGCTTTATTGTACTGATTAACCCCCGAGATGTGTCTACTTCCAAGTATTCTACACTTACACATTGTTTGTTGAATATAATATGTCAGGATGGTTATTGTTATGGAGATTGGATTTGCGATCAGGTTATGACACCTGAAGGTCTCATGTAGCAAGGAGAAAATGTTGGTAGTGAGTGCAGGTAGGAATTTAGGAGATTTCTGGGCCTGGGAGGGTTTTGTGGAAATGTCTTTTTTTCCCCTGAGATGTTTTGGCAGCTTGTTAATTGGTTTGGCTAGCTTCCTAATGTTGTGTTAATTCTGTTATTAGTGGCATCACATAGGGTTTAGTGTAGTGCAGCTGTGTACTTTTTATTAGTGCTGGTATATACTTTTGTTTGATTAGTATAGGTATATAGCTTTAATTAGTGTAAGCACATACTGTAGCTGTAATTGATCGATTAGTGCAGGTATACAGCTTTGACTGATATACTACTCATAGGTATATGGGGAAAAAATGATGGTCTCTTCTATGACAAAAATGATTCATCCATGTAACATATATATTTACACAATAATCTCCAAGATGTATGCTTTTGTGGTTTTTAGGTCCAGCTATTTAATTTTTAATATATTAAAGAAAATGTTCAGTTTCTGAGAATGTGCAGTTCATAAAAAAAAAATCAACGTTACATGGGTAACTGAATTATTGAGCAAACAGCTGGTTGCATTATATGGCACAGCTGTCATTAACAAATGACAGCTTTGTCATACTGTATAGTGCAACCCTGCTGTTTTCATGATTTGCATGTCAGGGATGGGGCTACTGTCATTGTAGCTCAATCATCCTGACTGTGCTTTGTCATATCATGCTATATTTGCCCACTTGGTCCCCAGTCCCCAGCAGCAGTTTTTTTTTTTTATTTATTGATCTGCACACCAGAAGGCCCCAGTCCCTGGTGGCTGTCTATATATCTATCAGCAGTATCACTGTCTGACACAGGGATGCCCACACCCGGTGTTGGATGCCCCCACCCAGCGCAGCCCCTTGCTTTGTTAATTGTTGGTCACATTGGGGGGGCCTAATCCTCATGTCAGCATTTGTATGACCCCCCCAGCAGTGTGGAACACTGAGAAGTCCACCCCCCGTCTCCCCTAATATCTCTTTGTTCTTGCAAAAAGAAAACTGTCCCCAACATCTTTTTTTTGAAACCAGAAAAAAAGGAAACAGCCCCTTGTCATTGCTGACATCCCCCTTCCCTATCCTGACACCCTCCCACTGAGCACCCACCACCCCACCTACCCTTACCCTATACTTATTCCAAGAGGTCATATGCTGTGATCTTCTATGGACCAAGAAACATCTGCACTCTTCAAAGCCAAAGCATTAACTGTGGAATAAAGTGACGTATAATGTATTTCAATGACATTTTGAACTTATGTTCATATCTTTGCCGTTTTTTGGAATTTTCCACCAAATATTCAACATGGCCTTTTGGGAACCCCACGTCATGAACACTGGAACTGTAATTTCATTGATCAGGCCCAGAAGGTGATTTTGAAGTCGCTGCAAGGAATCACCTTCCGGGACCGAATAATGACATTTTACCACCAGTGTTCATGAGGTGGGGTCCCAAAAATTCCATGCTGGAAACTTGGTGAAAAAAATTCCTAACAATGACTGAGTTACACACAGTCATTGAAATTCTTCTCTGCATGTGCATAATTAGTCATTTTCAATATTTTGACTCTAAATTTTCAACATAGCCATTTTTCACACCACATCATGAACAGTAAAGCTGTCATTTTTCACATCCTGTCTGAAACGTGTTTTTGCACCTGTGGCACAGAATGGCATTTCAGCACTGATTTGAACATTTTTGCCTATGGGGTTTATGAGGTGGGGTCATAAGAAGACTATGTTGAAAGTCTGGGGACAAAATATTAAAAAACAAAGAATTTACTGAGTAATGTCATTTGCAGGGATGTCCATTACACCACTGGGGAGCATACTGCCTTACCGTGCCAGTGAGCTGAATTCAGGTGTGAACTCAATGAGTTGGTTCACTGAGAAAAGGAAGGTGCTTCAGCATGCAGCACCAACCCTGGCCTGTGTAGGGATGGAGCAGTGATTTTGGTGCAGCCACCACACTCTGTAGTGGGTCAGGGAACCTCACTCACAAGGTATTGGCATGTGTGCCCTGGCCTGCTGGGCCTATGCACTGGATCAGGACTGTCTCCAATACTGTATATATCTAATTTTGTGAAGGTCCCAAAGGGATCTGGGCAAATAAGGATATAATTCCACTATCACAAAAAGAAGGGTAATTCTTTGCAAAAAGCTACATTAATGCAAACATTAGGATTGTAGATTGCAAAGTGCAAAAAGAAGAGAAATGAAAAACATTAGTGGGTTTCCAGAGTATTGGTAAAAGAGTGGTGGGGTCTTACTTGGGGTTACCCTCCTCTGATCAGATAAGGTCAAATGCAATGTCTTCACACAGGGCCCAGAGGGCCCTGTGAGAATAAAGCTCCAACAGCTTATGTTGCCCATACTATATCACTATTTTTTTTTATTCTTTGTTAACCAAGTAAGGCCCACTAGGAGCACTGGGGAGGTAAGGTGACTTGTTCAGAGTCACACAGTATGCAAGTTGAGGTCCATCTGCTGGATGTATCAAGCTCATTCACAGCTCATTACTTTAACCTCTAGGCTATACTGCCAGCCCTGGGCAGTATAGCCTAGAAGACTATAACTATGAGGCACTAGGCTGGAGCTGTATCTTGCGCTTCAGACAGGGTGTATGGGCTGAGTGGGAGGGGGAAGGCATTAGGGTGGACAACCCCAAGTAAGACCCCACCACTGATTTGCCAACACTCTGGAGACCCAAATCCCTAATGTTTTTCATTTCCATTCTTTTTGCGTGTTGCATTCTACAACCCTAATCTCTGCATTAACGTAGTTTGTTTGGAAAGAATGTACATATATGTATATATGTATGTATGTACTGTATGCATGCATGTATTTATGCAACATCTGTGAGGATATCAAATGGCAGATATCACTTTATCCTTCCTGGGACCTAGAGTGAGGATATCGAAATAGCCTCACCCTAGGTTGATATACTCACTCTAGGTCCCCATTTGCTGGAGCCAGCAGCGCGAGCAGCAGGATTAGAATGCACCTGCTCACTTGGGAGTCAGCTCCAGCTGGCCGTTTCATTTTATAGCTACAACCAATGAAATATTTTCACTTTCTCCTCTGGTTTTTTTTCCTTATTAATAACAACCACATTTAAAAAAAAAACAAAACTGTCAGCCACAAACACAGTTTCCCTTCCAATTCAAACCATTTGAAATCTGCCAAGATGATACATTTCCTTACCCACAGTGCTCCTACCCCCCTCCATAGCAGCCTGCACAGAACTCTGTATCCTGGACCAGCACTTCATTAATGAGACCATTGCAACCCTGTTGACTAACACAGTCGGAAGCCACAAAATGCACCGGTCTCTCATAGGACTGCATCTTCTGATGCCCACTCTCCAGTAAGCCCTCCCCCTTCAGACCTGAGTAAATGTCAAGACATGCTGATGCGTCATGCATCAAAAACAAAAACACCTGTTTGGTCATCCTCAAAATGACACCTGGTCATCTGAAAACATACTAAAATAAAAATAAGCATATTTATACAAAATAAAAGATTTTGAGGTGTTGCATAAATACAATATGCAATGCCCCCCTTGAAAATATCACTGATATTTTCCCCATTGAGCAGTTTGACCTATAACATCACTTGTGGCTTTGCCACTCATGATGCCAAAGGTCAAACTGCCCTTGGGGAAAATATCAATGATATTTTCAATGGGGGCATTGCATATCTCTTATGTAACAGATAACCCACTACAGGGCATGCGGCCATACTCTGATATATGCACACGCTGGTGTGTGTTCAACTACCTGAGGTATTCGTATATCAGAGCATGACCACATGCCTTGTAGTGGGTTATCCTTTTTATAAAATGACGACAAGTACGGGGGGGGGCAAACAGTAGTCTCTATATGGCACAGATAAGTGTTTCATTTACAGTAGCTGATCTGGTCGATCCTGTCATAATTGTGGTATGTTTGAATTGTAGGTATTATTTATGTGGTTGATACTGCCATACTTTTTAAATTAAATATCATTTAAAAGTCTTATCTGGTTGATCCTACAATTTTCAGTGTGTTAGTGTAGGAATTTCACTTTTAAATAAATGATGTGCTTCCAAATAATTAAAGTAATCCAGTCTCTGTTCAAAAAGTAGGAAAACATTGGGTTTTGTGGTTATTTTACTCTATCTGTGAAAGAGGCTGCTATCTTTACCTACAGGAAATGGAGCGCAGAGAATTTTCACTTTTATTTGTGAAAATAGAGCATGAACAAGGGCCATAAATGACCATAAGCGAAGTGCTGGCTGAAGTTTAAAGAAAGCCCCTCTGTGTTCAAAAATGCAAGAAAAGTGGTCTTCTGTGTTAGTTTTACTTTAGTTGTTGTAAAAGAAGCTGGTGATTGTAGCAAGAGGAGAGTGAGCAAGTCAGCAGCCTGAGAAATGTAGATGCAAGCCAGAGCATTTGCTGCTATAGTAACACTTGCTTTGGGTTGCATCTACTTTTCTCAAGCTGACGACTCACTCGCCCTTGTCTTGTTACAGTTGCTAGCTTTTTTTTTTTTTTTACAACCAAAGTAAAACAAACACAAAATACATACTTTTCTTACATTTTTGAACACAGAGGGGCTTACTTTAAACTTCAGGCAGCATTTCACTTGTGGTCATTTACAGGGCTCGATCATACTATATTTCACAAATAAAAGTGAAAGTGCACTGCGCTCACTTTACTGTACGTAGAAACAGTGGCTTCTTTCACAGATAAAGTAAAATAAGCACAACCAATGTTTTCTTACTTTTTGAACAGAGACTGGCTTATTTTAATCATTTGGAAGCACCTCATTTCCCAGTGTTGTGAGCATTCGGTCATGCTTCATTACAACAATAAAAATTAAAGTGCTTCTACATAAGGCACTCTGAAAGTGGCAGGATCTGCTAGATAACATTTTTAAATTATGTTATGTTAGAAATGATTGCAGGATCAACCATATGATTGTGTACACTATGGGACTGGTATATTAATTTACTTATGCCTGTTGGTGGCAGCCTGAGTGCCAGATGTGTGTGTGTGTGGCTGTCTATCTGTGCCAGGTGTGGAGTGATCTCACTGCTGGAGAGAAGGTTTGGAGGGCTGGAAAGTAGTTCAGGCTTGCTGTCATACTGGGAGGCATGCAGTCATTGTAGAATCATGCACAGTCATATGACTTGTTTCATCCAATCAGGATACTGGGTTTTTACTGATTTTTCTTATCCATTTTATAAATATCTATTAAAGGTGCAATAGCACTTGTATATGATGGTTGAGTAACATAGAAACATAGAAACATAGAATTTGACGGCAGATAAGGACCGCTTGGCCCACCCAGTCTGCCCATTTCCCTACCTGATGGATAAACTGCAGATCCTAGTTAACCAGCAGCCTACTTCTTCCTACCCCCACCCCCTAGAACTTCCTTATGACTGTCCCATGCATGCTTGAATTCCACCACTGTTTTTGACTCCACAACCTCCTCTGGAAGGCCATTCCATGCATCCACAACCCTCTCTGTGAAAAAATACTTCCTTAAGTTACCTCTGAGCCGCCCCCCTTCTATCTTCAAATTGTGTCCCCTTGTTCTTGCACACCTCTTTTTTTGAAAGATGATACCCTCTTGGACTTTGTTGATTCCCTTGAGATACTTGAAAGTTTCTATCATGTCCCCTTCTCCTCCTTTCCTCGAGGCTATACATATTAAGCTCCTTAAGTCTCTCTTCATATGTCTTCCGGTGCAGACCCTGCACCATTTTAGTTGCCCTCCTCTGGACAGCTTCCATCCTGTCTATGTCTTTGCGGAGATTGGGTCTCCAGAACTGCACGCAGTACTCCAGATGTGGTCTCACCAGCTGTCTGTACAGAGGGATAATAACTTCTTGTTTTCTACTGGTGATGCCTCTCCCTATGCATCCCAGTATCCCGCCAGCCCTCCTTGCTGCCCTCTCACATTGCTTGCCCACCTTTAGGTCATCTGATATGACTACCCCCAGGTCCCTTTCCATTTTTGTTGTTGTTAGTATCTCACCCCCCATTGTGTACTCTTTCCCAGGGTTTTTGTTTCCCAGGTGCATTACCTTGCACTTCTTAGCATTGAATCTAAGCTGCCATACATTTGACCATTCCTCTAACCTTGCCAAGTCCCTTATTATCCTTTCCACCCCACCTTGTGCATCAACTCTGTTGCAGATCTTTGTGTCATCTGCAAAGGGACATACTTTTCCTTCCAGTCCCTCTGCAATGTCGCTTATAAAGACATTGAAGAGGACCGGTCCTAATACTGAACCCTGCGGTACCCCACTACTAACCCCCTTTTCAGAGTGGACTCCCATTTACTATTACTCTCTGTGTCCTATTCTCCAGCCAATTCTTTACCCAGGCTGTCATCTTGGGACCACTCCCAGGCTGGCTAACCTGTATATTAATCTTTTGTGTGGGACTGTGTCAAATGCCTTGCTAGAGTCTAGGTAGGCCATGTCCACAGCCCTCCTGATCAACTACTTTGGTCACCCAGTCAAAGAAACCTATCAGATTTGTCTGGCATGACCTTCCGCTGTGAATCCATGCTGCCTTGGGTCCTGTGCCCTCTGGCCTCTAGATACTCAACAATTCTTTACTTCAGAAGTGATTCCATCATTTTCCCTACCACTGAGGTTAAACTAACAGGTCTGTAGTTTCCTGCTTCTGCCTTGCTCCCACTTTTGTGAAGGGGAATCACATCTGCCCTCCTCCAGTCCTCAGGTACCACCCCATCCTCCCATGATTTGTTAAAGAGGGTAGTCAGTGGTGCCACTAGTTCTACCCTTAGTTCTTTTAGAATTCTGGGATGAATCCCATCAGGCCCCATTGCTTTGTCCACCTTCAGTTTTAAGAGCTCTTTCAGAACCCTTTCTTCTGTAAATGGGCTGGTATCAACTTCTGTAGCCAGAGTGTTTCTACTGTTTGTTTTAGGTACCTCCCCCTCTTCCTTTGTAAATACTGAGCAAAAATATTTGTTTAGTATCTCTGCCTTTTCACAGTCACCCTCTGCCCACCCTCCTCCCCTTTATTAAGCCTCACTATCCCTCCCTTGGTCTTCCTTCGCTCCCTGATGTACCTATAAAAGGTTTTATCCCCCTTCTTAACTGAGTTGGCTATCTTTTCCTCGGTTTGGGCCTTTGCTGTTCTGACTGCCTTTCCAGCTTCCTTTTGCTTTAACTGATACAGTTCTCTGTCCTGTTCCTTCTGTGATTCCTTGTACTTCCTGAATGCTTTCTTTTCTCTTGAACCTTCATTGCCACTTCCTTTAAGAACCATAGTGGTTTCTTACCTCGTTTCATTTTGTTTATTTGCTTTACACAAAGGCTTGTTACCTCTGTGATGGCAGTTTTTATTATTCCCCATTGTTCTTCCACCCCTCCTTCCTGCCCATTTGCTAGTGCATTCCTTAGGCACTCACCCATTTTGGCAAAGTCAGCCCTCCTAAAATCCAGTACCTCTGTCTTTGTATGGCTTGACTCTATTGCTGTGTTTATTGTGAACCATACTGTTTGATGGTCACTAGTTCCCAGATGGCTACCCAGATGGTAAGCACTCTAATGTTAAATCCAAATTTTTGCACCTTAATAGCTTTGCCCGTTCACCTGATTTACATCAAATTTGGAAAGCACAGCATTGGTGCCAGGCTGTCTGGATCCTGAACAATATGTGGGATTGATTCAGTGGAGACAAAGTTATACAGGTGCAATTTACCCAAATAAATCACCAAAATTCAGCCCCCCCTTTTTTCCTCAACTATAACTAAAACATTAAGAGGATTTGAAACCTGAAACTAATAGGTTTCATAGAGACTGGCCCAAGGTGTGTGCTTCTGTGCTTTTTTATGTCCAAAAGTTAAGTAGTTTTTATATTATTTAAGAAAAACTGGTCCCTTTGCGAGCATGCACATTAATTTTTTGGACATGTCAGGTAGTACTACTTTATATGAAACAGCTGTTTGTCAGCTGGCAGGGCTGGCACCCTGTAGAGAATGCCAACCTACTATGCATGTGTGTGTGGTTCCGCTGTCATAAGCTGTATTAGTCTGATCCCCAGTTTCTATTTAAATATATTATTCAATTAGAATCTGACAGCAGAGTGCCAGCCCCCTGGTGTCTGTTCTTTTCTCCCCTCCCCTCCATACAGTTCTGTCCTCCCCCCAGAAACCTGTAACATGAAGTTCTCAACACCATGGGTGTCCAATCCACAGTGCTGACATACACAACCTCCCTCCCTCCCCTCCACCTAGCAGTCTGGGAGACCAGGGTGCCCACTCCCAGTGCCCCCAAATATCACATTGATAATGGGGTGCCCATTCCCAGTTTCTGAAGTAGCATACGGACCATTAGTCCCCCTGTGAAAAAGAAAATCATCCCTCCAATGTCCTTTTCTTTAACCCTGAAGTAAAACAAAAAGGTTTTTCGTCATCTGCCACCATCCCCAACCCTGATCCTGACCCTCACACTTACCATCCAGCACCCACCCCCCCCTTACCCTATACTTACCAAGGTGAGGTCCAACACCATAATCCTCTCTGGACCAGAGACACAACTTCATTCTTCAATGCAAAACCGGGAACTGAGGAAAACAGGTAAGTGCCATATAACATATTTCAATGGTGTTTTGAACTTATCTTCATAACTTGGTCATTTTAATGAATCTTTTTACCAGATTTGCAAAAAGGCCTTTTTTGGACCCAACCTCATGAACACTGGTGATGAAATTACATTAACTGGGCCATAAGGTGATTTTGCAGTCGCTGTGTACAATTATCTTTTAGGCCCAATTAACATAATTTCATCACCAATGTTCATGATGTGAGGTCCCAAAGAGGCCATTGTGAAATCTGATAAAAAAATATGTAAAAATTACTGAGTTATGCATTTACATTGACATTTTTCTACACACTCTCATAACTTTGGTAATGTTCAATATTTTCAATCAATCAATCAAATCTTTATTTATTCAGGCGATCATCATTGAGCAAGGCTCATTTACAAGATGGACCTGATAAGGTCAAGGTTCAAGTTGATGCACAGCAATTACATCACATACTTATGAGACAGTTATACATACAGAAAAAAGAAAATGTTATTTATAACACAATAATATACAGAGAATTCACATGTTAAAGCTTGGCAAGAGAAAGTTAAACTAACATCTACAATATGTACAGTACATATATATCACAATGAGGGCTATGACAGTCACCATAATGAGTGCAAGGATGGTGAAGGAATTTTGGGTGCCATATACTGGCGGTGTCTGGCTGGAAGGAATATGCCATATGTGATTGGAATATGGTTTTGTGAGATGACTATTCTATCTCTAGCGGTAGCAACTGCATTTCTCTGTGCAGAAGGCTGTACAGTGCTGCTTGAAGGATGTAAATGGAATGATAATGGACAGTTTTAGGGATTTTTGTAGGGTGTTCCATGCTATGGCTAGAGAATAGCAGATTGCTGCCCTCCCTATTTTGGTGTTGACTGTGGGCAATTTGAGCAGGATGATATTGTTGCTTCTTGGCCTCAAATTTTCAACATAGCTATTTTTCATACCACCTAGTGAACTTTACAGCTGTCATTTTTCACATCCTGGCCAAAACATGTTTTCATACCTGTGGCAAGAAAGGACATTTCACTGGGGATTTGAACATTGTCACCTACTGGGTCCATGAGGAGGGGTCATAAGAAGATTATGTTGAAAGTTTGGGGTCAAAACATTAAAAAACAAAGTTATCGAGGTATGTTGTTATTTTTCTACAAGTGCTCAGAATTTTGGTAATTTTTAATATTTAAACCCCAAATTTTCAGCATAGCCATTTTTGTTACACTACCTCATGAATGTGACAGCTGTTGTTTTTCCAATCCTGGCCAACATGTGATTTCATACTGTTGGTGTACAATTACATTTTGTCTGGTACATTGTTAAGACATATGTCATGTTCAGAAGGAGGGGTCATAAAAAGAGTGTGTCAAAAGTTTTGGTTTAGAATGTCACAAAAAAATAGGATTAAGTAACATTGTATAGAGGGATGTCCATCAGCCCAGTGGGGACCAAGTTGCTTTCCCATGCCAGTGACCTGAGTTCGGGTGTGAACTCAGTCACCTGGTTTAAAGGGAAAGGCTGGCAGGGAAGGCGCTGCAGCATGCAGCACCAGCCCTAGCCTGGGTAGTAATGGTGCAGTGTTTCGGCATAGATATGATACCCTGTGGTGGGCAGGGGAGCCTACCCTCACAAGATATTGACATGTGTGTTGAAGCCTGATTGGCTTGAGTACTGACTCCAGTACTGTATTTATTTACTTCATTCTGCACAGGTTCCTTCAAATGAGGATACAATTCCACTATCAGAAAAAGAAAGGAAATTAATTGCAAAAAAATGCATTAATGCAGACATTAGGGT
Source organism: Neoceratodus forsteri (assembly GCA_016271365.2). Lineage (NCBI taxonomy): Eukaryota > Metazoa > Chordata > Ceratodontiformes > Ceratodontidae > Neoceratodus > Neoceratodus forsteri. The sequence continues at coordinate 810,657,151 of CM028129.1, read as the reverse complement.
TGAAGAATGCAAACTGCACAAAGTAGGGAAATAAAAAAATAGTGTTTTGGGTATCTGGAATATTGGCGAATCAGTGGTGGGGTAATTCCACCCTAATGCCCACCCCCTTCCCTGAACAAGCAAAGCAAAATATCTCTTTTCTAGCTACAACAAATTTTGTGGGCAACATGTGGTGGCTCAGGATGACAACCACCAGAGAAGAAACCTTTCTGACCACCAGGGCACAGCGCACCCAGATATTCATTGCAGCCTAAAATTTTTGAAAGATTTCTGGCAGCCATGTTTGTAGGGTTAAAATGCTTAACTTCTCTGACACACCATTACTTCAAAACATACATTTAAACATGTTGAAAACTCCACACCCCACACATAACTTAAAACACACCTAACTTGTTAAAACAAAACATTTAAATTATTTACTCACCCTGTTCCCCATACTATGCCAATTACTGTATAACAAACCTCAAATCTCGAAGATTATTGAATCTGCTGCCATGCATCATACCTACTTAACACCACAAAGCTGCTTAATAACCCCCATGATTGCTTACCATCTTTCAACTGCTCGCTCATCGGCCAACTCCATGACGCACACTCACCCTGTCATCTCCATCAGGTTTTTTTTATTTAAAAGTTGACTCCTTCTGCCACCGCTGCCTAGTACTCATGCACATGCTTGCTCATAACCATAGCAGCACAAAACCTGTGTCACCAACAGTCTCTCTCCCCATTTTTTGCTTGACTGACTCTTGTCTCTGGAGCTGCTCTCTTACTCACTCACTCACTGCAAACAGCTGCACAAATCTCTGTAAGTCATGCCACAGTCCATAAAATAAAAAAGTCAGCAAAAAATATATATTTATTGTACTTACACAACATTGCCCACTCCCTTACTCCATCTTTCTATCAGAAGTCTTTCCCTGGTTTGATCCTCTATCTTGTTTGTGTGCAGTGAATGGCCACATAATGCTGTACCTGGAACCTCTCAGACATTTATTTAAAAAGATTGCAAACCACTGTTTATCTATAAATTACACCAACAAACTACATTGGCTACCACAACTAAACATTGTGGAGTGCAGATTAACCTAAATTTGCTCAAAACTATAACCATGCCTAACATTGCTGAGTGCAGATTAACCTAAACTTGCCTAAAACAATAACCACGCCCCAAGAGTGGCAGAAACCCACAGGGACTATTTTTTTATTATTATTTTCATTTTATCTGCATAATGTTCATTTTTATCTAATTCATTTTTGTTTGTTCCTTTTTTTAATTTTTACTATAATAATGTTTGCATGGGGACCCATTTTATAAGTGCAATAAGACACTCAGTAGTGACGGCTGTCATGGGATAATGCACTTCCAGTTACTACAGGCACTTGCTGCAAGCACCTCCTACCTCAGTATGCACTTGAGCATTCATTAACCCATGACAGCCACCACCTCCTCATGCTTTAATGCTTAAACCTAATCTGGAGCAGACAGCTAGTAAGAATCACACTGTGAGAAGCAAGATGAACACCCCTTCCTTACTTAGGCCAAGTTATAAAGAGTAGTCAACCCAATAGTGATATGTAAATGATTATTTTCAGTAAATGCACTTGCATAAAAATATAACAAAATGTTTCAAAACCACAGCATCATGAAATTAACTGAAAGGCAGTAAATACACTCAAGCTGACTTTATGGCTTTGCACCTTGACAGTTTCTGTTGATGCCTGAAGGTTAAGGCAACAACATCACACATCAATTACTGTATGACCCATGGCTTCCTCTGGTTGTAGATTCATCTAATCCTGATAAAACTCCTCCACGCCAATCATTCTTCTTCATAATCTAACAACCTTGTACAGATCGACAGTCACAAAGATGTGGACCTCAAAGGGAACTCACATCTTGCTCAACAAGTAAACATCAGTTTGATACACGTGACGAAACTAATAAGCAAGAGGTTTTTTTTTTTGAGAAATGTTTAATCTTTCATGTTTCTATCAAGTTTGAGGTTCACAGCATTAGAAATAAAAGCATCTGAAGAGAATCGTACTGAATTTATTTATCACCTAATTGTGTACTCATAGAATTCACAAACAACAACGGAATAGCTAAGCGCCAGAAAAAGCGCTCGCTTTTTCTAAAGGCTGGTACCCAGAAAGCAATTATCCATTTGCAAAACCAATGCTAAAAGCTGATACTGAAGAGTTCCTCTGCAGAAGCATCATTCTGTCATACACAAACATAATATTTGCATGGCTTGTTATAGCGCTCTGTCTAGATCCAGATGTCAGTTCTGCTGCCAAACAACTCAAAACAACCAGTACAAGAAGGCGTCTTGGAATGAAACATTCCGTACGCGGCTCTCACAGAAACGGTCATCCTTTGCCTTTTTAACAGCATGCCCCATTATTTTTATACAGCCATCAAATGCCTTTGGAATCGGTATATATTTACAGTGTTGTTTTCAAATAAAACTTACCCATTCAAGAATACGCAGAAACCCAAGGGGCTCCTTTGCAACTCGAAATGAACCAGATGACACAAGCTGCAGGAGAGCAAAACAGATGTCAGAAAGCAGCACGAGACAGTTTTTTTTTTCTTCTATAGAAATTGTATGAAATTATTTGCAGGCAACTGACAAACTTATTGTACCTCATTAACTGTATCCATGTTTTTAAGTTAGCCGTTTTGTTTTATGTTCCCAGAGTACGTCCCAGTAATTTTATAGGAAGGTACAGTAGCCCACACGCCTGGTGCCCCTGCCTGTTTTCGGTATAGGAGCTGAAGCAGAGCTCTGGTCTCTTCGGAAAGACCCGAATCGTCCTCCCGGCTAAGTGGCGAGGCATAGGGCGCTAGGAGACAGACGCGGATTGGTTGGACGAATTTTTCCGAAGTTTAACGCGTTTTGCGATTGGTTAACAGGGTTTAAGCCTCGCACCTGTTCTTATTGACAGCAGATAGTAATAAGAGTCGCAAGTGTGGAACTGCTTGATGTACTGACTAGAAAAATGTTGCCATGTGCACCTGGTAAAAACTTTTTAAACGAGGATCCGAATAGTCTAGGACTGCGTGATGTCTCTGTTGTGAAGAAAACACATTATTTGCTGAATTTAGTGAAACTACTGCATTTACATGTAGATGCCTTTAAACAATATATTACCCTCCATAGCCCAGCTGATGAGATGCTACAGTTCCTTCCGGAGAGGTACTTTCTTCAGCTCATTTCATAGCTGGTTTGTATGGAACACTGGGAGGTTATGTGTTTTTTCTCAAGGTCACCCAGTTCGTAAGTGGGTCTGTGTGTTTTGACAAGGTTTCTCGGGACTCACAGTTCTAAACAAGCTACTACGCAAACACATTAGGATTCACAGTTCTAAACAAGCTACAATGCAAACAAATTATGTAAACACACTCACGCACACCAACACACCACTTACACCAGAACGCAGACAAGGGTGCAAACCTGATCTGGTTGGAGGAAATCCCAGTTGGCCAGTGAATCTGGTACTGGTCCATGATCAGCTCCAATAAAGATTAGGGTGGAAGCCTGTGTGAGTGATAGACTGCCTTGACCTCAGTGGATTCCTGTTTAATTATTTACTATTTACACCTCTCTAATACTTTGAAGCATGTCATCAAATTAATACATTAAACAAGATGCCAGATTGACCTGCATTTCTGAAGGGTATACTGTTTGTAACACCATGTCCCTAAATACTGGTTTCACCCACTCATACCTCTCAACTGTCCCTGATGTTCAGGGACGTCCCTGATTTTGCCTCAGAATTTTACTCTGTCCCTCCTAAAATGTGTGTTTCTATGGCTAAACAGTGGGGATTGTAAGCACAAAATAATGTCAAGCATTAAAGTTACAGACTTGTTCTTCTTTAGAAAATGCATTTTGCACTAAGCCCCATATTCTACCAGCTTTCTGGGTGGATATCTCTAATTTTGAAGTTGTGTCCCTGATTTTAGTCCTCTGTCCCTGATTTTTTTTAAGCAGTGTCCCTGATTTATGTGGCTGGAGGTTGAGAGGTATGCACCCACTGACTTATTAATTCATAGTCACTGCTGAAGCACAGGTTTAAACTGAGGTCCACTGTAGTATTTAAATACAGTTATGAAATGGATAAAAAAAAATCCTTGAAGTTGAACTGAAAACAACTCATACTATGATGGGATTTTAATATATAATAGTTTAAAACTATTTCCTGCCACCTGCCTTTTCACTGACCTGAAATCAATACAGTTGTCCTTCTGCTCCACAGCTAAAAAAAGGAAAAAATGTGTTTTCCTTTACCTTCTTAATCTCTCTCCTGCTGGGACCAGTAAACTACATAGGCAGAACACACTGTTAATCTACACATCAAATCCCTCGCACTGCTGCATTTCCTTTCATTGTCTTAAGCTGTCACCCTTCAGGTGCAGATAAAGGAGTTTTATGGGAAAGTTAGTTTTTTTGGGGGGGGCTATTACAACACCCATGCAATGTACACTTATCAATGATACTCCTGTTAATTGATTGAATCTGCCCCTTTACACAAGTGTGATGCAACCTCCTGCATTCACAAGTAATTTCGTTTTGCATAATACTTTTGATCAGTGCTTAGGCAGATTCAGCTACTGACTGACTGATGGGAACAACAGACACATTATTTCAGGAGTGCAGAACAGCTTATGGCATGGCATTGACTAGGGCTGCACTATCCCTCAAAGCCTGTTCATAACTACTATTGTGATGATGCAGTTTGTCGTGATTATATGAATTTAAAAAAAGGTGCTGGTAACTGACCCATGACCACTAAATGCAGTGACAAGGGATGGATGAGGGAACAGAATGTATCTACATGCTCATTCCCAGGCATGCAATGTCTGTGAGCTTCATGCAGCTATAGTATACCACTGAGCAGTATGTGTAAGTTCTGGACTGTACCATTATGTCAAAGGTGGAAGTTAGGATCTAAGCGTTCAACTCTAGGCTTGGCAGTGGTGTACATTACTACTCTCCCCTCAGACACTTGAATGGGTCAGACAAGCTTTAATGGACTTAGTTGATGGTCCCAGTGTGGAGGTGTCACTTTCCTATTGATGAATGAAGGATCACCAACAAAAAAAATATAAATGAACCCCGCACAAATGTTAACAGACCCAGGGGGTGTGCTATGGTGGGATAACAGCCCACCTCAGGGTGGGTTGAAGCATGAGGAGTAGCCAAGGGCTTCCACCACCTGAGAAGGGTCATTAGCCCACCATACCACTCCCCTGGAGTGCCTCATTGCGATTATAAAATAGGTCATTTTCAGTAAATTTTATGCATTTTTAAACATAATACTTTCAGCTGGGCTGTTGGGCTTGGATAATGGCCCAGCTGAAAGCAGCTCTCGGCCAATCAAAATTCAGCATTCTTTCTGCCCATTTCATAATGATGCACAGTTAATGTGTTCTTCAAACACAGGATGTGTTTGAACTGCATAGATTTAAACATAAAGCAAGGAGTGAGCACTAGGATTTACTACTGTGGTGCTGAAAGCATTACTTATGGACCAAAAGTGCATTCAATAAGCACCCACAGAATAGGACAAACACCAAAATGGTTACAAAAATACTCTCACTATTTATTTAAAAAAAAAGAAGTGCAGTTTACATCCAACACCTATGTTGCAGACAGATAAAAACCATTGGAAGCCATCAATGTTAACAGACCAAAAAAGGAATAATGCTTTAATCTGCCAGTGATGCACAGTAAACATGTATTCTTCAATTAATCAATCAATCAAAATCTTTATCTAACCAGGCGGACAATGTTGTGAAAGCTCATTTTCGAGGTGGACCTGGGACAAACAATTAGGTGAATACAATTTAGGTGAGATCAACATACAATTTCAATTATGTGTACAACAATTAGTCATAGGCAGTACAAATGCTAGTAAAAGGTGCATATAATTGTAAAACATTAACTACAAATAGACAATTCGTGCAACACATACAAAGTGCAGAACCTGGAGGGAAACAGTAGGTATGGAGTAGGATCTGGCAATAATGTCCAGTTGAGACCTAGCGGTGTGTTGGGGTGAGAAGAGTACACGGCAAGGGGGGGAGGGTGATAGGAGGAAAAAAAATTGAATAATACATAGGGGTGTATGCATTACAAGGGAGTAGTCCCATCGAGAGGTTCTGGGGACATGGGAACCTCGAAAGCGAAGCTCGAGAGGTTGCATGTCCCTGAAACTCCGAGATGGTACTCCCTTATAATGCATACACCCTTTGGTGTTATTTTGTAATATATGGAGCCAAATCTATAGGAAATTGTGTCAGTGTGATTTTGTTCTCCATATTCTCGCTGGCTGTCGACGCCGCTTGCCCCCACTCCCAACTCCCACTCGCTAGGAAGTCCTCGCTCATTAGGAAGTCCTACCTGTTTTTTTCATCCGTGTAAATGCAGGATCAATGAGGTACTTTTGTCTTGCGAGGTAAAAAAAGTCCAGGCTAAAGTAAAGGTCCCAAGTTCTGTGGGTACGAGTTACTCTCGCCAAGCAAGAGATGGCCACCATTTTTTTGAAAGTATTCTGCCCTCTGTGAGACAAAAGGCAGCCAATCACGAAGCATGGTTTACAAATCTCACGTCGTGAGTCTAGCGACTGCAGTTGGCTACTTAGCAACCAGCTCTGAGTCTTGGGCATGCGCTGTTCCGTTTAACTGATAATACTATCGTTCAGAGCAGCAGCGATAGTGTTATCACTTCTAAATGATAGTATTATCAGGGACGAACAATGGTATTATCACTTTGGCTGATGTGGTATTACCGGGATTTTTTTGTATGGATTAGTATACTATTATTTAAGCATCTCCATATATTACAAATAGATAAACAGACAAATATAGGGGTTGAACAGTAATGGGTAAAAGGATATAAGGTGTAGATGTGGGCAGGGGAGTGAAGGAGGTAGGGATAGGGATGGCAATGAGTGGAGTCAGCAACAGTGAGTGACCTAAAATCATGATGAGGCAGGGGCAGAGAAGAAAACAGAAAGCTCTGAGGGGATAGGAGTACCTAGGTCAAGAGGAGCAGACGCAAGATTCTTTAAAATAGAGTGTATATAAGGATTTGCAAGCTGCCAGACTAATGGGGTAATTGATTTTTAGGTTTTTTTATATCTTGTTCCACAAAAGGGGCCATACATGACTAATAGATGTCCCGCCAAACCAGGATTTGGCCTTGGAAACCTTCAGAGAAATATGAGGCACTTCTCAGGGCATACTTACTTAATGGGCAGAATGGCAAGCAGTCCGAGATGTAATCAGGCAGTTTGTTTATGATGGCTTTGTAGATCCAGATCGCAGCATTTCTCTGGTGTCTAAAGCTAAGGGATGACCAACCTACTATCGAGTACAGGGAGCAATGATGGATGGAATAGGGAAGGCCTGTTATAAACCTTACAGCTCTATGGTAAAGCGTATCAAGTTTGGAAAGAGCACCTGGAGGACCCTGGCTGTAGAGGAAATCAACGTAGTCTAATAAAGAGAGAAAGGTAGTTTGGACTAGCCTCAATTTTGCATCCCTGGTGAGGAGATTTTTTATCCTATAGAAAAGGCCAAGTCTCATTCTTAGTTTCTTTGTCAGCTCTTCTATGTGAGCAACAAAGGAGAGTCTAGAGTCCAGCCAAACCCCCAAATGTTTACATTTTGATACATAATCCAGCTTTTCTCCCAGAATAGTAGTAATTGGGGGGAGTAACCCCATTGCAGCCAGATTTGCTCAGTTAGGAAAGGGTGACAAGAACATAGCTTTTGTCTTCTTGGCATTTAGAAGCAACTTCTGCTTTAGGAGCAGAGTCTGTAGCCGACTGAAATCATCCTGGAGCTCTGAGCATGCCATTTGAGGGGAAAATCCTCTAGAGTAAAGTAATGTATCATCTGCAAATAGGTGAATATGGGCCTTTTTGATGGAAGCATCAATTCTGTTGATGTAAAGTGCAAAAAACAGTGGACTCAGAATGGAACCTTGCGGAATGTCCCTCTGAAGGGGTTTCAAAGCTGAGACTTCACCATCCACTTTTACTTGCTGTGAATGGCCAGAGAGGTAGTTACCGAACCATCTGAGAGAAAGAGCATCCAGTCCGATGGTTTGAAGGGATGTGAGGAGCAGACTATGATCAACGGTATTGAAGGCCTTACTTAGGTCCAGGAAAACTGCACAGATGAAGTTCTTATTATCCAACTCACACTGCCAATCATTAGTAACCTTGGCCAAAGTGGAAGTTGTACTGTGTTGTACTCTGAACCCTGATTGTAATGGGTTGAGAAGTTTTGACGATTCCAGTTGGGTGTTCATGATTTTTTCCAACAACGTAGACAGGATAGGGAGAAGGGAAATCAGCCTATAGTTATTGAGGTCACCGGGGTCACCTGACTTAAACAAGGGGATGACATGTGCCATTTTCCAGATGGGAGGAAGGTCATCTTGCGACAGGGATAGGTTAAACAGATGTGTAATAGGCGCAGCTAGGACCCTATAACCCATCTTCAGAAAAAATGGGTCGATGTGATTGGTACCTGTACTTTTTTAACAGGAGATCTTCCACCTCTTTCAGAGATGTGGGTTGAAATGAGACAGTTGGACTAGAGAAGGAGGTGCCTTGTTTATCAACCCTGAGTTGCGCTCGAAGGTTACTGGTGGGGGCAGTATCAAAGGCAAGACCTGCTGTAGCAAAATGATTGTTGAAGGCATCAAGGATTGACGGTTTATCAGTCAGTATTTTTTATTTATTTATTTATTTATTTTGTTAACTGGGTAAACATATGAGCCAAGGCCCTTTTTCATATGTGACCAGAGACTATAAAATATCACAAGATGTTATACAAAAAGATAACGTTTACATTTACTTAACACAGAAATACAAATACATGACATATAAGACAAACAGTATAATACAAATTATTTAAAATAGCAGTGACATTGAAAGTTCCTCAATACATGATGCTTTTATTTCTTTTTGAATAAATTATGACTACTCATTGTTCTCTATTCAATTGGAAGATCATTCCAGTATTTTAGTGCTTGGATAGAAAAAGCTTGAGCACCCATTTTAGTTTTAGTGACTTTCAAATTTAAACAAGAAAGAAAATTTGATCTCAAGTTTCTCTGAGCTTCTCTTACAGATATCAGAGAATACAAGGGAGAGAGACAGAGAGACCTTTTTGTCTCAGTACATTATCCGTTTTACAACAAAGAGAGTAAATGGAACTCAAGTTAGGTGGTAGAAACCCTGAAACTTGATATAAAGAACAATGATGTGTACTATAAGGCAATCTATAAACAAATCTACAAATACTATGAAAAGTCATTGTTAAGTTATTTACCACATGTTTAGACAAACTAGTAAACAAAAATGAATTATAATTCAGTTGAGAAAGTAGTATACTTTGGGTTATATGTTTCCTGGCTTGTAAAGTTAACACATTCTGTAGTCTGAATAAAACCCCTAATTTTTGATTTACTGAGTTTGTTAAAGTCAATATATGATTTGAAAATGTTAAATTTGATTCCAAATTCATTCCCAAATATCTAAAACATTGCACCTGCTCCAAATTAGTTCAATTTTTACCAAAAATATTCAGTTTCCCTAATTTAACCAACTTTTATTTAGAGGCAAATATCATACTCTTGGTTTTTTAAATATTCAATGATAATTTTAAGTCCAACAAACAATTTTCTAGACTCTGAAAATCTACAGTCAAATCTTGGGCAATTGTATCTAATGAATTAGAGCTACTATATAATATTATATCATCAGCATATAAGATTGTCTTAGCCTTAAGAATTTTACTTGGTATAATATCCACAAATATGGAAAACAAGAGGGGTCCCAAGATTGACCCTTGAGGTACACCCTTTTCTAAAATTCTACTCTTTGACACTGAACCCTCATAAAGAACGTGTAGTTCCCTACCTGATAAATAACTCTCCACCCATTCTAATGACAATCTGGATAATCCCTTGGCAGCTAGGCTCCTGAGCAGCAGGTGATGGTCAACAAGGTCAAATGCCTTGAACCTGGCCAAGGCAGTTCCTGTACTATGAAATTTCCTAAAGCCATGCTGCTCATGAGTCTGAAGTCCAGTCAATTGTAAGTAATCACTAATTTGTACCTCTTTTATCTTTTCTAAAATTTTACCTAAAGGATGGAGAAGAGAAATAGGGCAGTAATTCCCCAAATCTTTACTATTTACCCCCTTAAAAATTGGTCTTATTACATTTTTTTTTTCATTGTTGTGGAAAGATCCCTATTTCTAAGGACAAATTAAATATTTTTGTCAAAGGTTTATAAATGTATGAAGATATTAACTTCAAAAACCTTTGCAGAATATCATCAATTCCAACATTTTTTAAAGGAATTTTCTTCAAAATTTTCAGTACCTGATCGGGCTTTATTTCTTTAAAATGAAATATTAAATCATTTTGAGATGCTATAACTGTGTTCTTTAAGTCCTGGTCATCCGTATCTACACTATATTTACCCATATCCAAAAATTGTTGTAAAAAGGCTATACTTATTTCTTGTGGATCTTTTATTGTAACTCCTTCAACAAGGAACTCACCTGATTGTACATCTATGGGAGGAGACACCAAAGATTTGATTGAAGACCAGAATTTTTTTGGATTTGACAAATTTAGATCTTGTTGTTTTATATAATAATCAGATTTACATAACCTTAATTTTATCTTACATTCATTTCTTAATTTCTGATAGCGTTGAAAATCACTAATATTTTTACTCAAGCAAAACTGTTTCCATGCTTGATCTGTTTGTTTCATCAATTTAAACATCTCCGGAGTAATCCATTTATTCACTGTTCCCCTTACTCTCCTTATTAGTATTGGAAAGAATTTATTTTGTAACTCCAAAATTTGTGTTGTAAAGTAATCTACTGCAGACTCTATGCAAGGTATTACATTAAAGTAAGACCAATCAACATCTCTTAAATAGACTTTAATCCATCATCTAAATCTTTGAGATACTTTCTATAGGTAATCAGATGAGGGGGAGGCTTTATTTTCTTTGATTTCCAAGTACAATATATTGCCAGGTGGTCACTGATAACATCTGGTAAGACTCCAATCTTAATAATTTTAGAAACATAGAAACATAGACTTTGACGGCATATAAGGACCACTTAGCCCACCTAGTCTGCCCATTTCCCTACCTATAGGATAGGCTGCAGATCCTAGTTAACCAACAGCCTATTTCTTCCTACCCCCACAAGGATTGCCTTATGTCTGTCCCATATATTCTTGAATTCTCCCACAGTTTTAGACCCCACAACCTCCTCAGGAAGGCTGTTCCATGCATCCACTAGCCTCTCTGTGAAAAATACTTTCTCACCTTGCCCTGAACTGCCCCCCATCTTCAAATTGTGTCCCCTTGTTCTTGCATGTCTCTTTTTCTGAAAGATGCTACCCTCTTGGACTTTACTGATTCCACTGAGGTACTTAAATGTTTCTATCATGTCCCCCCTCGCCCTCCTTTCCTCAAGGGTATACATATTAAGCTCTTTTAGTCTCTCCTTGTATGGGTTCTCTTGCAGACCCTGCACCATTCTAGTTGCCCTTCTCTGGACTGCCTCTATCCTGTCTATGTCCTTGTGGAGATGGGGTCTCCAGAACTGGACGCAGAACTGGACTCCAGATGGGGACTCACCAACTGTCTGTACAGAGGGATAACAACTTCCAGTTTTCTGCTGGTGATGCCTCTCCGTATGCATCCCAGTATACCCCCAGCTCTTCCTACTGCCTTCTCACATTGCTTGTTAACCTTAAGGTCATCTGATATGATCATCCCCAGGTCCCTTTCCTTTGTTGTTTTTGTTACTACCTCCCACCCCCATTGTGTAATCTTCCCCTGGGTTTTTGTTTCCCAGGTGAATTATTTTGCACTCTTTGCGTTGAATCCTTGCTGCCATATTTCTGACCATTCCTCCAACCTTGCCAAGTCCCTTCTCATCCTTTCCACGCCTCCTTGTATATCAACCCTGTTGCAGATCTTTGTGTCATCTGCAAAGAGGCATACTTTTCCTTCCAGTCCCTCTGCTATGTCACTTATAAAGACATTACAAAGGATTGGACCCAGAACTGAACCTTGTGGTACCCCACTAGTAACCCCTCTTTCTTCAGAGTGGACTCCATTTACAATTACCTTCTGTGTTCTGTTGTCCAGCCAATGTTTTACCCAGGCTACCACCCTGGGACCCACTTCCAGGCTGGTTAATTTGACTATTAATCTTTTGTGTGGGACTGTGTCAAATGCCTTGCTAAAGTCTAGGTAGGCCATGTCCACAGCACCTCCCTGGTCTACTACTTTGGTCACCCAGTCAAAGAAATCAATTAAATTCATCTGACAGGACCTTCCCACTGTGAACCCATGCTACCTTGGGTCCTGTGCCCCACTGGCCTCTAGGTACTCAACAATTCTTTCCTTCAGAAAGTGATTCCATCACTTTCCCTACCACAGAGGTCAAACTGACGGGTCTGTAGTTTCCTGCCACTGTCTTAGTCCCACTTTTGTGAAGGGGGATCACATCTGCCTTCCTCCAGTCCCCGGGTACCACACCATCCTCCCATGCTTTGTTAAAAAAGGGTAGTCAGTGGTTTCACTAGTTCTCACCTTAATTCTTTTAGAATTCTGGGGTGAATTCCATCAGGCCCCATTGCTTTGTCCACCTTCAGTTTTAGGAGTTCTTTCAGAACCCTTTCTTCTGTGAAAGACTGGGATCGACCCCCCTATCCAGAGTGTTTCTGTTAATTGGATTAGGCACCTCCCTCCTTTTTTGTGAATACTGAGCAGAAATATTCGTTCAGTATCCCTGCTTTTTCACTATCCCCCTCTGCCCACCCACCGTTCATTCTATTCAGCCTCACTATCCCTCCCTTTGTCTTTCTACACTCCCTGATGTACCTATAAAAGGTTTTATCCCCCTTCTTAACTGAGTTGGCTATCCTTTCCTCAGTTTGGGCCTTTGCTATTCTGACTTCCCTCCCTGCTTCCTTCTGCCTTAACTGGTACAACTCTCTGTCCTGCTCCTTCTGTGTGTCCTCATACTTCCTGAATGCTATCTTTTTCTCTCTGACTTTCCCCCACCACCTCTTTTGAGAACCATAGTGGCTTTTTCTTTCATTTTGATTTGTTTATTTGCTTCACACAAAGGCTTGTTGCCTCTGTGATGGCAGTTTTGATGATTCCCCATTGTTGCTCCTCCCCTTCTTCTAGCCTGTTTGCTAGTGCTTTTCTGAGGCACTCTCCCATCTTGCCAAAGTCAGCCCTCCTGAAGTCCAGTACCCTCACTTTTGTATGGCTTGACTCTGTAGCTGAGTTTAGTATGATTATTAGTCAAAATCCAGTCCAAAATTGAATGATTATTTGTCTTCAGGTTCATGCATGTAAAAGCTTGTACTAACTGACACAAACCTGCATTCATCAACAAGGACTCCATATTAGAAGCATCACAGGAGTCCCAATGAATATTAAAATCACCTAACACTAAAAAGTCACCACTAAATCGGTAATTTGAAACAAATTGTAAAAACTCTTCAAGGCCTTTACTTGCAAATTTTGGTGGATTATAAACAGTGCAATGTTTAAGTTTATAATTATCCCCTTGTTTTATCTCAATCCATAACCATTCACATGCTAATGGGGAATCAACCTTTAACTCCAATTTAGACACATTTAATTCTTGTTTGTAATAAATAAGTATACCTCCACCCTTTTTTTTACCTGCCCTGTCTTTTCTTATTATTTTATAACCATCTAAGGCCAATACACCATTAGTTACTGAAGGTTTTAACCAAGTTTCTGTTAAACTCAAAACATCAGGTTCATATTTTAAGACCCAAGCCTCTAACTCTTGTTTTTTGGGAAATGAGCTATGAATATTCAAGTGTATCACTCTTAGGCCTCCCTTCCCCCAAATTAAGTGATCACCGTACAGATTGAGACCTGGGTTTACTTCTATATCCCCAGATAGAGTTAACAATAACCCAATACAAAAATACAATGCAATATTTGGGCATAAGTTAGGAACTGGTACACTATAACCACCCATTCTAAACTGTGACTTTTTGTTCAACAACCCTACCACTTCTAATTTTAACATTATATTATGTCTAAATTCACAAAGAAGATTCAAATATATAAAATTATCTTCAAATCTACCTTGTTCAAACTTACCAACAGCATTATTTGCCAGTATCCAAACACTTGAATCCACAAGCATCAGCCCCAGTACACAACCCACCATTATTAAGCACTTTTGCATTTTCATTTTTAAAAATGTTTCTAACACTTGATTATACAAATATAAGTGTCAATTTGTAGTTTTAAAATGTCAGTAACTTTTATATCTTCCTTAATTCGTCTGCCAAGTAGCATTCGCGCTTGCGAGCAGCTCAATGTATTACCCTGACTGAAGCACTCAGCCACTGGGCCAGCAGAGCACAGTTGAACAAAACAGGGTAATTAAGCAGGGAAACACAAGTGTGGTAGTACCCATCGAGAGTTTGGTAGGCAAGGAGGTCCCAGCCGAATGGCCTTCTATACCCTTAATTACCCTCCAGAATCTGGAGGGGCAGTTGGCTGAGAGATTGTATTCTTCAAACATGGGATGTGTTTGAACCATATGAACTCCAGCTGTCAATGGACATGTCCTGTCTTCTCTTTGTAGACCTATCATAGCATCCAGTGAGGAAAGATTTACAGCAGCTATTGTCTACATGACCTCACCTATTGTAACATTGCAAACCTGGCTTCCTGATTGGTAATGTGTCGCAAGTTAATAAAGCAGCAGGAGACTGGCTCTTTTTGGTTACTAGTGATGCCACACTTAGTAAAATCATCATTTTGATGATGGATAGGGAGACATAGAACTAACTATATGTGCCTCCGCATAGAGTGCAGTTAAATACATCACGACTAGTACTGCCCGGTAGAAAATTTTCTAGTTAGCAAAACAGAAAATAAAGGATTCACATGATGCAGGGAAAGACCTAACAGCCTGATTCATCTGCTTCAGCCATCCACCTCATTTAAATTCAAATATTCCGATAAGCAGTGGCATATAGAACAACATTTACTTCCTACCTGACTGAGGTTTATACCTGGACACTATTCAACCGAGGACCCTGATCAATGGAATTCAGATGGGGAAATCTCCTCCTAAACATGCTCCTCCACCATCGCCAATGAAGGCCGCAAAAAAATTCAAGGCCTCATCTTCTACCAGTGGCCCAGAAATTGTTCCGACAGCACTAGAGCATGAACTGCTCACTTTGGCAAGGTTCTTAGCAGAATTTAAACCATTTCAGGAGGAGTTACGTATGATTATAGAAGAACTAAAAGCAGTAACCTTCTCTCTGTATGACCTCTCAAGAAGAGCTAGTGATACCGAAGCTCGAGTGGAGTCGCTAGAGAAAAAGGCAGAAAAGCAAGCTCCAGAGATTGTAATGCTCTGACAAAAATTAAACAAAATGGAAAGTAAGACTGAAGATCTTGAAGGGTGGAGTAGGAGGAACAACGCAGTTCTGATTGAATTACCGGAGAGAGAGGAAGGAGATAATCCCATCCTTTTTACACAAAAACTGATCACCAGATTGGTCGGTCATTCCCCTTATGGTCCTAACTACTCAATTGAAAGAGCTCATAGGGTGCTTAGAGCTATGTGTCCAGCAGGTGACCCACCCAGGCCCTTCATTTTCCATTTTCTCAATTAGATTGAGAGGCAGCATTTTCTATTTAAAATTAAAGAACTCCATGAGGTGAAATGGATAGGGGCCACAATCAGAATAGCTCAAGACCTGCCATCCTCGGTATGCTAAAGAAGGGCTACTTATCACCCATTGGTGCTAAAGTTGATTGCCTCCAACATTCGATTCCGTATGGGGTACCCAGCATGCCTGCAAGTACTCCTGTCAGCCTTCTGGCAAAGCTTCGAAGACACCAGCTCTGCAGCAGATGCCCTTAAAGTAGCCCTTCCTGATCTGTTCAAGGATCGGTGAACACATGTAACCTGAAAGGGATAGATGGGGTTGGCAAGTGATAGGGAAGATGTGAGTTGTCAAGATGGGAAATGGGACTGTTAAGGGAAATTACAACTACACCTTTCACATTCCACCTTCTGAATCTTCAAATTCCAGCCACCAATATAGTGTCAATTACTCCACTTTATTGGCGAGGACACTACTTAAGGTCTCCCATATACCATCTGGAGCAGAAGCTCCAAGTGAATAGTAGCAGTTCTATGGCTCGGCACAGAGAATTCCCCATTAATGCATTGAAGATATGAACAGTTATCTCCACTAGAGGGCACCAAAGCTACTTAAGCTCACTGTACTGCAAGTATTTGGAGAACAGTCTCTTCACTTTGTTTTGGGTCTGACAATAACTTTTTTACGTTAGTAAGAACTCTGAATTAAGAGGTCATGGTTAAGTAGCATGCTCCTACTGAGATAGAGATGAAAAATAGTGGTTGTATGTCTGCAATCCCTTTTATTTCTTTTTTCTTTTAAATGGTTGTGGGGGTCAGACTACCAAGGAAGTTTGACTGAAGATATGTCCAAGCTATACTGTTACCCCCTTGCAATATCTAAATGCCAGTATGGGTATTTTTTTTAATTTTGGCACCCAATTATGAGTTCCCTCCTGTTTGTTAGTTTCTGATGGGTATTGACAAAATGAACTGTTAAAAGGAAATGGTGCTCCAAATAGTGGCACACGTTTTGGAGGAGAGCTCTAATGTTTTTTCATTTGTTCTAAGTTAAGTCCCAAGATCCAGAAACAGCCCAAGATAGTGTCTGAGGGTTATTACATTCAGAATTACAGGCTCAATGGGGATCTGAAAGGATATACTGATGTAGAGGTTAGAAGTCTTTAGGATAGGAGATGCCTTTTGGGGAATGTATTGCCCCATAATGTCTTTAACTGTTTGGCTTAAGTAGTTTCAACTGTTTACCTCACTGCATTAAAATAGGGGCACACTGTATATATTATGTCGGAATGCCATGGGACTGATTAAATTTGGCATGAGTGAATTTATGAGGCTATGTTCCCCACCCCTATTAAAATTGCAAGCTAGGGAAAAGGTCCCCCATCTAGTGGGACCCAGGAGGAAGGGGGCTGCAACTTCGAATTAGAGGTGTCAACCAGACAGTCACCAGCTTCAACTCTCTATTAGTTTCCATCTTTTCACAAAGCAGGAATAATTAACACGGTGGAGGTGTGGAGTGGAGATGGGCAGGCGGTTTTGGACCTGGGGATCATGAGCCATGAAGGCTTTTTGTTGGGAGGGGGGCTCTTTTACTAAATTTATCTTTCTGCAGTTTTTCACTCGAACGTTAGGGCGATATGGGATCTGGGGAAGTGACAGGTTTACGTGGATACAGTGCTCAGGTACAGTTCCAGGATGGGGGGAAACAAAAAGTAGGGATATGGCAGGGAGGGGAGGGAGAGTTTTGCATATAGTTTGATAATGAATTGGAAGCAACTTCAGAGGGTAAGCATGTTGGACTGCGGGAACACAGAATCTATGCTAAGTTCACTCAGTTATAATTACCAAGAAGTGGAAGGTCAGCATGGGGAGTAACTATATATGGATTTCATGGAATATAAAGGGCTCCAGGAATAAAACCAAAAGATGTAAGCTTATAAAGCATCTACAGTTACTAAAAGGGAATGTAATATGCCTGCAAGAGATGCATATGTTAGAATCTGAAGCTAACCTTTTTAGAAGACAGTTCATAGAGCAATTATTTATGGCTGGGAATAGCTCAAATAGTAGAGGGGTGGTGATACTGGTTTCCAGAACCACCCCATTTCTGTGTGAACAAACTATTATTGATCCAATGGGGTGCTATGTCCTTGCAATTGGGCTTTTAGATAGAACAAAAATATTACTGGGTAACGTATATGGGCCTAATCAAGATTCACCAGATTTTTTCATTAATCTGCTGAATGTCTTGTCTCCTTTTGTTAATCTTCCCATCATTCTGGGAGGAGATTGGAACCTCCCCTTGTCTCCTGATCTGGACAAGGAAGGGAAAAGACCTAAGGGACTGTCTCCTGCTCAGAAAGCAATCCAAGATATGATTGACCAAGCAGGTCTATGTGATCCATGGAGGGTACTGCACCCTACTCTCAAGGAGTTCCCTTTTACCTCACAGGTGCATAACTCCAGATCACACATTGATTACTTTTTAATGAGCAATTCTCTATTGACGACCCTATCAGATTGTGTGATAGACTCAAAGGTCATCTCGGATCACTCCTTGGTCAGATGCACAGTTGGGCTTGGGCCCAATCTCCCTAAAACAGTCCATTTGGAAGCATAACAACCAGCTTCTTAAATCCAATCAGACTGTCAAAGACATCAAACAAAAAATAGCTCTCTATTTCATGGACAACCTCAATTCTACAGGGAGAGGAGACATAGAGTGGGGAGCTCTCAAGTGTGTATCACGAGGGAAATTTATTAAAATTGCAGTGATCAGAAAGAGGGACAGGGAAAAGAAAGCCTTAGACCTTTTAAACCAAATTAGGAATATAAAAAGAACTCTCTCGCCTACTACCCCAGAGGAAATTAGAGGGAAACTGATAAGTCTTACAAGTCAGTATAATGATATCCTCAGTGATAAAGCTGAATATGCCATTTTCAAAATGAATGAGACCTATCTGGACCAAGGGGAAAAATCGGGCTGCCTCCTGGCTATGAGACTCAAGGCAGTAGAGTCATCCAAAATTATAAAGATCTCAGAGGGATGACTCACTCAAATTACTCCCCAAAGACATAGTGCAGGAGTTCAAAACTTACTATAGAGAACTATACAGCCCTATGAACTCTCAACCCCAAGCAGTCACTGTTAAGGAGTACCTATCTTCCATACAGATGCCGGTAACCCCTGATGACCTAAAAGTAGAGCTGGTTTCTCCTATTTCAGAGTCCAAAATTCTGGAAGCTATTCCAGCTTTGTCTCCAGACAAAGCCCCAGGCCTGGATGGGTTCACTTCAAATTTTTTTAAATGTTTCTCCAAACATCTAGTCTCCAGGCAAAAAAGATTAATTCACTGGCTACTTGAAGGTAACACAATTGACAGTCATTTACTGGAAGCCCTTATAATAGTCATTCCAAAACCTTGGAAGGAGCCGGACAGAGTTAATAATCGCTGCCCCATTTCTCTGATAAATTGTGATGTTAAAATTGTAGCCAACATTTTTGCAAATTGATTAAACAAAGTCATGCCTCACATCATTCACCTGGATCAAGTGAGGGTTCATGAGGGAGTGAACATCTTTGGACCACCTCTGTAAACTGTCCCACATCTTCTCCGTGTCCAGGGACTCAGATGTTACTTGTGGCCTATTGTCTCTGGATGCAGAGAAGGCATTTGACAGGGTAAATTGGAAATTCCTGTTTGAGGTCATGAATAGACTTGAGTTTCCATCTATCTATATTAGACGGATCTTGTCTCTATACAATCACCCAACAGCCCGGATTTATTGCAATGGGCTTTTTTCTTCCACGTTCCCATTGTCCTCCAGCACCAGACAGGGATGTTCCTTGTCTCCTCTTCTCTTCAATATATATCTGGAACCACTTCTTTGTAGGTTTAGACTCAACCCCAATATTCTAGGAGTGCAGATTAGCAATCAGGAGCTGAAAGTATCTGCATATGTGGATGATATCCTCCTGCATCTCCGAAAACCTTGAGATTCCTTCCCAGTGGTCTTAGGACTTATAGAAGAGTACAATAAAGTATCCAATTACTAAATAAATATTGGTAAAACTACAGTTTTTCCTTTAAAAAGGAAATTACAGAAAGCTGATATTTCAGGTATGGGTCTTCAAAGGAGCCAGCATACACTAACATATTTAAGTATTATTTTGGCAAGAAGTGAGTCTAAGATGATCCAACTTAATTTAGACTCAGTCCTTCAAGACATAAAGCAAGATCTGAACAGATGGTGGAAGCTTCCTATGTCACTCTGGGGTCACATAAATTTGATCAAAATGAATGTCCTTCCCAGGATATTCTATCCCATTAATATGCTTAACTATTGGCTTCCTCTAAAATGGTTCTGTAAGACACACTCGATTATTTTGGAATTCATCTGGCAGAGAAAAGTATCGAGTCAGGCTTATCATAAATTGGCAGCTCCTAAATTTATGGAGGGTTATGATTACCTCATTTTGAAAAATATTATTGGGCTAGTAATGCTAGTAAATACTTAAAGTGGTTGCTGAACCCAAAGGAAGAAAGGACATTTCTCTACATTCCCTCATCGGTGAAACTGGAAATTGGATTAATCAAGAGGCATGCCTTGACCCAATTGCACTTTTATACTGCAATCAAAAATGTCTTCCCAAGAAACTGGCACTCACTCCAATAGTCTCATTCCTGAAAATTCACGCCCAATTATGTTCTTTTCTTAAATACCGCCCCCCAGCAAAGACCAAAATCAACCGCTTTGTGGAAACCCAAACCTAAAAATCGGAGGCAAAGCGATTACTGATTCTTGGATTCCTTCGCTGGGGAGAGTAAGGATCAAGGATTTATTTCAGGAAGGAGTGTGCAGTTCAGTGCAATCAGTTCTGACATGACATAGGATGGCCCTCTACCAAGTATTCAAGGTCTATCAGATAAGACATTTACTAGTCCAAAAACAAGGAGAGTTTAAAATAGGTCCAATTCCTGAGGAATTGTTTGAATCCCTATCCAAAACGGTATGGGACCCACATTCAGTATCCAGACTGTACTCACTTCTATTTTATCAAGCATATGCAGGTCAGATAGAAAACCCGAACTAATTGGGAGAGCAATTCCTGGAACGAATATCTGATTGGCCCACTATCTGGCACAACACCTACAGATATATTACATAGGACCGACTTAGGCTGATGCAATTTCAGTTATTAAATAACTTATTCTGGACCCTAGTCAAACTTCATAAAATTGGTAGAACTCCCAGCCCTAAATGTAATAGATGTCAACAGGATGAAGGTACCCTCCATCATATTTTCTGGGATTGCCCACCAGTGAAGGCCCTATGGCACAAGATTAAGTCCAAAGTGGATCCATTACTTGGTATAGAGGAATACTTCATACCAGAAATCTGCTTAATTGGAGACTACAGCAGAACAGAGGTGAAGGCTAGATGATATTATATGGCTGCCATTTCCTCCATGCTCAAAAAGGTAGTATTAAGCCATTAGCTTGACGACATACCAGTAACCTACCTTGAGTGACTTTGGGAACTGCTATATATTCTGAGCATGGAGAAAATGGGAGCCAGCTTGAAAAATTGTCTATCAAGGTAATCCAGAATTTGGGAGTCCTTCCACACTCTGTATTTACTTCAAACACCTGACAAGCTCTCTTGATTGTTTCTAGATAACTAGTGGATATTAGAGTTTACTTAGTATGGAGTTATAATAGTATTAAGTCAATTGATACATCTATGAGAAAGTGTACAGCTGAATGTATGCAAGACTGGGGCTAGGGAGGGGGTGGAGGGTGGGGAGGAGTAAGTTGTATAATCCATTTTACTACATGGCTTCTGATAACACTGATGTGAAACTTGCCCTGTCATTGTGGAAAAATAATAAACTTTAATTTAAAAAAAAAACAGAAAAGAAAAAAATACTTCAAATATAAAAAGTGATAGTTACTTCTGATAGGTAACATTAATTCCAGGTAGTAAAATAGATTTTTAGCTGTGTTTAAATGGCTGCTGAGCTGTGAACTTCAGTCTGCTCCTGGTCCTACTTTGATGTCCCACATTGCATCAAATTACATTTACATGGCCCTTCTAAGTGCCGATTTAAGCCATGTTGAGAAGGGCTATGTAAGGGGAGGGGGCAGGAGTTTGCATCACATGTTGTCTTATGCACCCCCTTCCAGCCAGCACTTTCTCCATCCTAGTCCCTGGTCCCCCCCATGCCATAAGTGCTAGCCAATTGAAGAAATGCACATTGGTCAAACTGGAATGGGGAGGGCAGTTGGTTAAGCAGTAGTAAGGCAACAAAAGGGAGTGAGTCAATATTTTTAAAAAACTGCAGTGGATATACTACAGGGAACCCACCCCTCGGTTCTGCAAAGGCACTGCTGCTGTCATGTGTCAGAGCGAGCAGTGCAGCCTGTCCACACAACTGCTTATACTGCTTGCTCTGGAATGTGTCCCCTACTCTGATGCAGCTCAGAGAGGGGAGAAGCAATAATTTGCCATGATTGGGTACATGCCACACTGCCACATTTGCATCACAGAAACCTGAGTGCTTGTGTTCCTGTGGTCAAATGTGGCACAGTAAACAGGCCTTTTAACACCAATATGGTTACATTCAGAGCCACTATTAGTAGCAGCAGTGCTCTGTCTTGATGTCCACAAATTACAGCCATCACCAGAGACAACACTGCTTCACTCACTGGGGGTTAAATTTTGAACTGTCACTAGTAGCAATGCTTCTACACCTCTAATGGGGAAAAGTGCAAGCTACATTTGGGAGCAATGTTACTATACTACCACTCAGAGGCTAAGCTCCTGTCCATGACCAGCAACATTGCTACTTCACTTCCAGTGGAGCTAAATTGGCAACTACCTCTGGTAGAAAAGCTACTCCTCCCCAAATGGTGATTCAGAAAAAACAACGAAAGCAACAGTACTCCATCCATAATGAGGCTAAATTTAGAGCTATCAACAGCTGCAATGTTCCTCCATCCTTGAGGGGCTAAATTCACATTTAACACTGGCAGTAAAGCTGTTCCAGCCTCACTGTAGCTAAGTTTTTAGCTGCCTTTGTTAGTAGCACTGCAGTTCAGAGGACAAGGGACACTGTTGTATGGACATGAGAAGGTAGGGTACCTTTTTGCTTACTGCTACCTGTTTAGGAGGCAGTTGATGGTGGGGCAGGGGTATCTGCTGAAAGGAGACAAGCAGGTAGCTGCTGCAGGTGGTGATATGGGAGACAAGCTATGGTATTTAAGGTAAGCTGCAGAAACTGATCAGGAAAGGCAAACAGGGAAGAGTTAATTAAAAGGAAGAAATAAAGAATCAGAGGGGTGCAGGTTAAGGTATATCCAGAGACAGCAAGCAAATAAAAGGGAAAGCAAGTGACACCCTGTCCAAGGTAGGGTTATAAAGTAAATACCGATAAAGGGTCTATGTGGAAAAAGAACGAACACAGGAAGGGGACAATAGGAGGAAGTACATGTGAAAACAGTAGGTAGTGATCAATAAAATTTGTTATGGGAGTGGTGCAGTGAAGTGGTTGGAAAGCTGCAGTTATCCAGGAGACATTCTGGAGACTGAGGCATTGCCCCATCTACACATACCTATCTGGGTTGAGGAATGTAGTTGCTGGTCTCCGGGCTGAGCTGGCTAGGATCCAGAGGGCCTCTTGCCCCACCCAGGGGCTACAAGTCTACTGCCATTGCTCCAGAGGTTGCCTAGGAAAAGGAGGGCTTGTTGGACCCATGGTGGGCTCTGGGAGGGTAGGGTAGCTCATCAGGGGCACACTCCTCAGCTTGTGCAACTACAAATTTCCTTTGCTGTTCTGGTGGGACTGAACTGCCAAGAGGAGGCACCTGAAGAAGTGGCAAGGGGGGATGTAGAGGTCCTTTGAAGAGGAGGCCCCAAGGTGGGAGGTAGATGATCCCAGCAGAGGAGGAAGCAGCTTCTGGAGGGGGACTCAGTTGTTAGGAGTGCAGGTTTGGAAACAGGAAGGGGAGGAGAGAGGGAAGGTAGGTGCCTACCTGGCATGACAACATGGAGTGATGGACAGCAGATCCTAAAGATCTCTAGGGGAGCAGGCCATGGGTGGGAGGAGCTGGATGCCATTGTGCACCTGGAAACTAATGACCTAGCAAGAGATGGGGTTGGGAGTTTTCAGAGAGAGTTAAGGGAACAGGGGAGAGGTCTAAGGCAAGTAGCATGCTCAATGGCATTTTTTTCCAATGTGCTACCTGTCTGTGGCCACGGGGAGGATAGGGTACTCCACACTATGAACTTTAAATGATGATTGGAGAAAAGGTGCAGATAAGGATGAGGGGGTATTGGCTTCACTGGGGACTAGGTACTATCTTGGGGGATATTTATTTATTTATTTATGGATATGGGTCTATACAGAGGTGATGGCCTGCATCCTTCTGGAAGGATGCCATACTCTTCAGTGGACAATTTGAATGTTACTTTGTTAAACCTTATTTAAAGTAGCTGGGTGGTGGTGGAAACACAAAGAGAGGCAGAAACTGCCTGCCTTCCACAGACTGAAGCAATCAGAAGGTAGGACCCTAAGGGTGGAAACACCTCCAGGAAGTAGGTCAAAGCAAGCATCAGAGTAGTAGAAGATAACTGAGGCACAACAAAAGTTTCAAAAACACAGGGGAAAATAAGGAGGGGAAGGGGGTTACAACAGAACAGAAAGATAGCAAGGCACACCAGGGATGTTGGGCTGATGCTATTCACAAGTCACCAACTACCAGATAAAGCTACAAAACAAACAAAAGCAGTCAAGGGGAAACATTAAGACTTATAACTGAATGTTAGTCAATGATTCTACTGTGAGCCAAAAAAGGATGCTGACTCAGATGCCCCAGTGATTCGACCACACTGATCTTCCTCAGGGAGTGTGGTCAGTGAATAGAGATGCAGCGAAGTTTTACTTTGCCCACAAATTATCCACAAAGTCACCATACAGTATTTGCCTCAGCAGATGAATTTGCAAAATTGTCCCCTTAAGTGATAATTTACCATTTGTAACTTTGCCTTGCTTTTGGGTTTTTTAAGTGCAAATTGCACTTAAAAAACCTAAAGCAAGGAGAAGTTACAAATTCCAAATACCCCAAACCCTCTGGTGTCTATTCCCCCTTCCCCTGCCAATCACCTTATTGTGTAATGGTTGCCTCCCGCTGACCGCTGGCCAAACTATAAAATTTGTATTTTAAATCCCTGGGTTTTAGTGCCCCCTTCCCCACTGATCACTGATCATTTTCCAAAATGTAAAATATTTATTCTAAATCCCTGGTGTCTAGTGTCCTCCTCCAACAATCACCAGGAACAGTGTGAAAAAATATATTTAAGTTCCTGGTGTCTAGTGGACCCCTACCCCATCAGGTACTGCACTCCACCCCCATGCCATCCCACACCGACACCAATGTAAAAAAAAATACCATCTGTTAGAACCCTGGTGTCTAGTGCCCCCTATTGATCACCAACCCAAATGTAAAAAAAAAGTCTATGTCTGCTTGTACAAGCATGCGCTCATTCATTGAGAGCTGAGTTGGGCGGCCGGCCATGGAGGTGAGTGGAGGGCTGTGCCAGTGGCCCAGTCAGGGTCAGGATGGGGTGGAGTGGGGTGGTGGGGCACAACTTGATGGAGTGGGGGTCCATTAGACACTAGGGATTTAAAATGATTATATATTTTTTTACACTGGTGTCAGTGATCATCGGGTGGCGGGACCACTAGACACCAGAGGCCTGATTCTAAGTCGGGTTACGCATGTCACAAGGTGACTTACACCAAACCCAATTGTGCAAGTCACACCTTGTGACATGCATTATGTCGGTCCGGATTCTAAGAGGCAGCCTGCCCTATGGCGCGGGTGGGCTGAGCCCAAGGGGGCTTCCACCACCCACGACCCCTATGACATGGCAGAAGGGGGGGTTATGGCAGCATCTGTGCCCTATTCCAAATGGGTGGCTGCCATAACCCCACTATGCCATTCCAAGACCCACTGTGGCACTGTGGGGTTAGACCAGTTTTAGCTGGTCTAAGGGGCTTCTGTCCTGGCAAACTGCCAGTTTCTCCCCCTGCAGTGCCAAACCCCACACACAGCCATGCCCCTTAGGCCCTCACCACAGAGCAACCCTCCAATACCTGGGTGCCACACAGCAGCACTCAGGTCCATCATGCCCTGCCACCCCTATACCTGTGCCATGCAGCCAACACCCCCTATGGCTCATGGAGGCTTGTGGGCATATTTGGAGTCTGGGAGAGCTCAGAGGAGCTGTACTCTGCTGTTGGAGACTTTCAGTCCCAAGTGTGGTGCGCCCTTCCTGCGGCGCAACCCTGGAGCTGCCGCAAGTTGCAGGGCATATGTGCTGAGGACCCAGCCTGTTCTGGAATATGGCACAGGGTCCCCAGAGTAGCAGTGAATGTCGCAACTTGCATATGCCTCAACTTGTGACATGCATCTTAGAGTTGGGTCCCAGGGATCTAATGTAGAGTATTTTTTTTTACATCGGGGTTGGGTGGGTGTGCGTGGGGTGTAGGTGCAGTACTTGGTGGGGTGGGGGGTCCATTAGACAACATGGATTTAAATATATGTTTTTACACTGTGACCAATGATCACTGGGAGGGGGGCACTAGACACCAGGGATTTAAACATAAAGTGTGGAATTTTGCCTGTGAAATTCCAGGCTTTGTGTGGTCATCCCATGCTCTGCAAATTGGTGAATACTGCTTCATGAATTTCACACCATTCACCAAATAATTTGCTGAATGAAAATTTCCACCATCACACATCTCTATCAGTGAGAGACATAGTGAGCTGTTTTAAATTTGTTCCTTGAAGGGAGAGATCAGTTTGTACTAACATGTATTTGTCATTAAAGCCCAATAACAATGATTATAACAAAAAACACCATCATGTGAAAAATAAAATAAAATTAAATACATAAAAATACATGTACATCAGTACAAGACCTCCTGAATATTCATCTATCTTCTCTCTCTTAAATATTTCATGTAAATGGAAGCAAAAGTTATCTTATACTGTCAGCAATTAGTATTATGAGATGTGGCAGTGAAGATTATGTGAGAAAATTAATAATGCCTCTCCATGTTGCTATCCAAGTTTAGTGATTCTTAACACAGAGGCATGGCCTGATTAATGATGCCGGCTGTTAGCATCTCCAACAACATCATCTGGGTAAATAATATAGCGGACAAAATAAAGCGGACCAAACATAAAGCGGACCACATCAAAGGGATCATGAAACATCAAAACTGTGCAGACATGGAGGGGGCTGCAGATGCAGCAGGTCAAGAAAGGAACACAGGACACAGCTATTATCATGTTACATGCCTTTACTCAGGAAACAGTGACCCAGGACCCCAGCAACAGGCACACACACACACCCAGCACAACCAGTACACCCCACCACCAAATGCACGTGTTGGAGGCACAGTCTATGACCACGGGACATGGTGGCACACAATTCAGGGGCCATGGGAACAGTACCCATACCCACACTGTTACTAGCTGAAAACATTGCCTGCCTGCATAATAAAGTGGGACAAATGAATGCAGGCAGTGTGTGTGTGTGTCTGTGCCTGTTGCTGGGGTCCTGGGTCAGTGTTTCCTGAGTAAAGGCATGTAATATAATAATAGCTGTGTCCTCTGTTCCTTTCTTGACCTGCTGCATTTGCAGCCCCCTTCATGTCTGCACAGTTGTGATGTTTCATGCTCCCTTTGATTTGGTCCGCTTTATGTTCGGTCCGCTTTAATTTGTCTGTGATATTATTTACCCAGATGATGTTGTTGAAGATGTTAACAGCCGGTACACTGATTGATAATGCAACAGAGCCTAGTAAATCTTTTTTTTTGGGGGGGGGTATTTATATTTGTATTTCTTCTTATTGGTAAAAGTCAAGCTCGAGTGTCATGACATCTACAATCCATGACTCTGGGACCAGATTGGCATGGCATGTGATTTTTGAATTTCAAAACTAGGACTAGAGAAAGCAATGAATAAACAAGTTTTACCTAAATGTAATGGAAGTAATGTTATTTTGGAAAATGCAATATTATTTGCACACTAACAGCACTATAAATTAAAAAAAATGAGAGAAAAGCAATATCAAAAAATCTGCTGGAAGCTGTTCCTTGATAGTGTCGAAGAGAAGACTCAGAAAACATAGAGAAGATTGTAGTGGTGAAAGAACCTAAAAAGGAAAAAAATACAAAACATATTGCTATATTATCTGTAACTGAACAACAAGTAAATATTGTAATGAGTCTAACTAGTTTTTAACTCATTTATCAGTTTAGAAAGAGTATTCAATGTAAGTATCCACCTAGTTTTCTTTTGTAGTAAAATCTTGGTACAGTTGCCACCTCTGGGTATAAAAGTGACATGTTTCAGAGTCATAATTATCAATTAATTTATGTCTGAGCCATGTGTTTCAAGAAAAATTTTCCAATAGCATTTCTGTTGTCCCTATTTATTATTGCCCTCACATGCTCCTGTATACATTTTTTTGGTGATCTAACAGTATGTCCCACATAATGCTTCTTGCAAGGACACCATGCAATGTATACTATAAAGGGGTGGTACACGGCATGACTTAAATTTATGTCCTTTTGGTGTCCATAGCAGAATATTTACTTTCAATTGCATATTTACAAATATTGCATCTGCATCAATGAAAACAACCCTTTGGGGGAAGGGGTTACCAGTGTAAAGATGGCATGTTCTCATTTGTTGCTATTAAGTGACTGGAAGTAAACTGGTCATCTGTTGTTGTACCTCTGCAAAAGGTTAACCTTGGTTTATCCTTGATGGCTTTCTTTAAAATGGGGTCAGTAGTTAAAATGGGCACTATCTTGTGTACTATGGCCTCTATCTTTTATTTTAGTTGTTTTAACCAGGAGTAGCACACTAAGCTGAAAGCATCTTTACAGGAGTGACCTGGGAGCACAGGGAAGTTAAGTGACTTGCTCAGAGTCACACAGTATGCAAGTGGAAGCTGTGGGATTCAAACCCAGGTCTGGCCTGCTGGATGTCACCAGATTTGCAGCTTAGAGCCTTATCTGACCAAGTAATGGATTAAAGTATGTTATAAAATCAATCAGTCTTCTTTTCTTGTTGGCTGTTCTGTTCCAGTCTATTTTTGAGTGTTAATAGTTCTCGTCTATCTATACAAATACTTTCTGGTAGGCCTCATTTAGAATTTCCATTTTATAGCCTCTGAGTTTAAATCATTCAGTTAACTCTCTGGCCTGTACTTCTGTACTTCAAAAGAATTATCATCAGAATAGTTCATACCTATGCATAACAGTTGGCTATTTGGAAATGAATCTGTAAGTTTTGGGAGATGGTGACTATCAGTGAGTAATAATGAATTCCCAGCTGTATGCTTCCTGAACCCCTCAGTCACAATTGTTTGATTCAGAATGGCAGAAATTTAGGATCTGAAAAAGTAATACTGTTTTGACTGGTTTTATCAGCAAATTTTAAATTCTTGGAATTAGAATTTAAGTATCCCATGACAAATGTTGTGACTTCCTTACTACCATTCCAAATACATAACACCAGTATATCATCAACAAAACAAACCCAACTGATGATACTGTTGAAACATTGATTTTGTGTTTTGTTGTGGAGGGACTTGTCTTCCCAAAATCCCATATGTAAATTAGTGTATGAGGGTGCTGCTAATGCCCTCATAGCTGTTACACATCGTTGAATGTAATATTTCTTGTCAAACATTAAAAACAATTCATAAGAAGAATAAGTTCCAATACTTGTGGTATGAAAGAACATATTCCCTGTTGGTTTTCGTTTAGGAAGAAGTTTTCTGCTTCAGTTCCTAAGATATGAGGAATACTTGTACAGTATATAAACTAGTGAGGTCTATTGTGATTCAATGGTACTCTTTGCAAATGTAATTATCTAGCTTAACAGGTGCATACTGTTCCTTACAATGATTACACATTGAGTACATAAGGTTGAAGATGGTACTCTAAATGTTTAGTCAAATTCTATGTAAAAGAATCTGTTCTTGATATTATGGGACAAAAAGGAGGATTTATTTGTTTTTTATGGATTTTAGGTAATACATACAACGTAGCTATAATAGGGTGTTCTGTTCTTAAAAAAACAATTTCTGCTATGGAAATCCACCCTTGTTGTACTGCCTTGTCAATTAAGTCAAATAATTCCAAACTAAATTGTTTTGTAGCATCTTTTGTCAATTTTTTATATTCTTTTTTCACTTTTAACATTGTTTCCATTTTTTCTTTGTACCTTGTTTCGGGGAGTAAGACAATATTCCCTCATTTATCTTATTGTTTCATTATTATGTTCTTCAGATTTCTTTGGTTGTTCTAAAGCAGCACATTCAGACATGGAGAGATTTTTATTTCCTATTGTTTGATTTTTTTCTTACACATTTTTAATTTTTGTTGATAATATTTCAAATGTTGCAATATTTACTGTTGGCTATGGTATTTCCTACCTCCTCTTTTCCCTCATCTAGTCCTTTTCTTGTAGGGTTTTCTTTTTGCAGTTTTTCTGTTTGTGTTGTAGTTGCTTGTAGGTCCCTAAAGTGGCATCTGCAGATTGAGTGTTTGTCAGATTGTCTGATTCTGGTATAATTTTATATTGTTGATCTCTGAATTGGACGGATCTGAAATGTGGTCCCTCACATTTATTCCATGACCTGGACTATGATCTACCTCTACTTCTGAAATGTGTTCTACATTCCTAGGCAAAAATTTCCCTACATGCAAAACCTCTAGAATCTCTTGCCAATTTGGATTTTTTGTTTCCTTGCAAAAAGTTATTTTTCTATTTTTTTTAATTTGACCAATATATTGTTAAAGTCAGGATGAGTTTTTAATTGTTGAAGTTGCTTTTGTGTGTCTTGTATTTCTTTATTAATGTTATCCAGATGTTTTTGATCCCTTTTAATGAGAGCTGTGATGGGTTTGTTTGAACAGTCATTTAAATCTCCTTCCCATTCTAATTGGAAATCATCCTCCTCCAGGCCACAAGTTGAAAATTTGTCAATTCTAATTTCTCTTGGTGTCCAATCTTGCTCTATATAGCATTCTAGGGTGATTGTATTTAAAAGATTGATTCAGTTCCCTGATTCTGAATTTTTTAAATTTAATAAATAAATCAGGAATATCTAAATTAGATACCATGCTTTCAAGGTCCATGTCAGAGAAAAGCAAATTTCTTGTCTGCTTTCTGCTATGCAGGACAGCTTCAGCATCCTCTTAGCACTTGTTTTCTAACAGCACTTGAGGATTTGAATAAATGGGAAGTGCAGGGTCTGGATTTTCAAAGCACTTGTAGATCAGTGCAAGTTGTGCATAACTACCACCTGAAGCATCCTCTGGGTGCACCAGAGACCCTTCACTGAATTATTTGAACAGCTGAGTCCCTGCACCAAACTCTCCAGATTTTCCACAGGTGGGGTGTTGCACCAAACAAGTTGCACACTGGAGGTGTCTAACTAAGGGTGCCATCATGCCCCCCTACCTGGCACAGAGCCAGCTTCTAAACTGTGGTAAATTAAATGGGAGGCACCCTGCAACCAGCATGGAACATTGGTCAGAAGCCTGTGGGAGTGGTCTAATGGGCGATGTGTGCACAGATGACTGTGAAAAGGGGTGGCACTGGGCAGGTGTGTCCGCATCAGCATCACAGACCTGCAAACGTGGTATCGTGTCTGTGGGTCTGTGAGCCTGATGTGGGCAAAACTGCCCAGTGCCACAATTCCCCTGGCACAGCCGTCCATGCACCCAGCACCCATTAGAACACTCTCACTGGTCCCTAGCCAGAGTACCACACCAGTTGCATGGTGCTAACTCACACAAGTCTGACATTAGCTACAAGAGCTGTTAGACCAGCACTTAACTGGTCTAACCACAGCTGCAATTTGCAGCCATGGTGGGGCTTTCAAACTCCCAAATTAGGGAACTCGTAGCCCCGCCATTGTGCTAACCCACTTTTACCATGGCACACAGTGTGGCAGTAGCAAGGATGGCACAAGCCCAGTTGGTGCAGGTGGCCCCCCGCAATGGCACATGGTCACTTGCAAAATTGGGACTGGCACATAGTGCAATGGAAAGAGCCCTTTGCACCACTTCTCCTTGCTGCAAGCCCCCTGCACCAGTCCCGACCTTTTGTAAATCAATGCCCAGGTGTCTGGTTCAGACTGCTACTCATGCCTTCCCTTTAAATTCACAAATGGGGTGTTCTAAAGTTTTCTGAGTGCCTCACCAAATATAAATGTCTGATAAAGGCTCACTGCAGCTTACAATCTCTTGCCCCTAAGCTCTGAATTTAGCAAACTTTACCTTCAAATGTCAGTTTTCATTTAGCGATATTGTGGTTCAGCTGGCTGCTAATGTAATTCCACTTTTCTTCCTGCTTTTGCTTTAGTGTGTTGTTTGCTCCATGTACTCTTGAAAACATGGCTACACAGATTCCACCAGAACAAAAAGATAGTAATGCACTCCAGGGACATCAGGCTGGTGTTATTCACATGTCATCAACCACAAAGTAAGTACACAAAGCAAAGGAAAGCACTTGATGGGAATATTAAGACTTACAACTTAAAGTTAATCAGTGCTTTTATTGTGAGCCAAAAAAGGATGCTGACTCAAATGCCATAGTGCTTCGATCATAGTGGTCTTCCTCAGGGTGCATGGTTAGTAAGAGACACAGTGAACAATTTTTAAATCTGTTCTTTAACTTGACAGATCAGTCTGTACAAAATGCATTTGTTATTAAAGTCCAATAACAATGATTATAACAAAAAAAAAATATTTATTCATTGCTTTCTCTGATCCCAGTTTTGAAAATTGAATTGAATTTTACATTTGTTATAATCATTGTTATTTGGCTTCAATGACAAGTACATGTTTGGGGGCAGTTCTGAACTTGGTGCTCACAAACAGGGACAGTTTTGCCGATGTCAAGGTAGAATACCACCTGGGGACCAACCATCACTTATAGTTTTGGTTAACATAAGGAATGAAGCAGAGGCACACCACACAAGGATGATGGTCCTGGACCTCAGGAGGCAGATTAAAAAATAAAATTGGTGAATGCCTCAGAGTCTAGATAACCTGGTGGTGGGTTTGCCTGATTGGGGTGGAGGAAAGTGAGCCAAATTAAGGGATGGCATAATGAAGACATGAAGACAACAATCTTTTGTGCAAAAGAAGTGAGCAGAAACAGAAGGAAAAAGTAACCACTATGGTTCGTGAGAGAAGTGTCTGCAAATGTAAAACCTAAAAGGGTATCATTCGGGAGGTACAAGGAGATGCAGAGAGAAGAGGATAGGGAGGTGCATTAGGAAAAACAGAAGGAAGCAGGGAAGGCAGTGAGGGGTGCAAAGGTACAAACTGAGGAAAGTGTAACCAAATGGGTAACTAGAGGACAAGACCTTTCTTAGATATGTAAGTAAAAAGAAGAAGACAAAGGGAGGGATTGTAAGGTTAAGAAGGTCATGGGAAGACTGTGCAGAGGAGGATCAGGAAAAAGCACATATTCTGAACAGATATTTCTATTCAGTCTTCACAGTGGAGGAAGAGGGGAGCAGACCACGTAAAAGCAGCAAGAACACTGTGGGGAGAGAGGTAGACCCAAGTTCATTCAAGGAGTTTTGAGTGGACTTGTAATTCTGAAAGTGGATAAGGCTATGGGGCTGGATGGGGTACACCCATGAGTGCTGAGAGAGCTCAGAGACTACTGTCTACACCTTTGAGGACCCTATTCAGCAACTCACTTGAAACAGGAGTGGTTCCATAGAACTGGAGGAGGGCACATGTAGTTTCACTTCATAAAAGTGGCGGCAAGTAGGAGGCTGGCAAGTATAGGCTGGCCAGTCTAACAACAGTGGTAAGAAAATTAATGGAGACACTTAAAAGAAAAGCTGGTAGAGTATCTTGAATCCAGTGGGTTAGGAGACCCAAAGGCAGCATGGATTCAAAGGGGGGAGGTCATGTCAGATGAACCTCATCAATTTCTTTGACTGGATGACCAGGGAAATAGAACAGGATGGGGAGGTGGACATGGCCTACTTAGATTTCAACAAGACCTTTGACACCATGCTGCATAGGAGGCTTAGAAGGAAACTGGGCACTTTGGGGTGGGACCCAAGGTAGCAAACTTGGTATGAAATTGGTTGATGGATAGGCAACAGAGGGTGGTTATAAATGGCTGTTACTCAAATGAAGGGAGAGTGATCAGTGAGATACCTTAGGGATCAGTTGTCTTCAATGTCTTTATAAGTGACCTTTCTTAAAAGCTGGAAGGGAAGGTATGCCTCTTTGCAGATGACACTGAAATCTTCAATAGGGTAGATACAATAGAGGGGGGGGAAAGAATGCATAGACACCTGAAAAAAATCAAGGAGTGGTCAGGGGTATGCACCTAGGGCACAGAAATCCAGAGGCAGTGTAGAAAACTGGGGAAAAGGTACTGATGGTCACTAAACAGGAAAGGGACTATGGGGTAATTGTATCTGATGATATCAAGGTGGAGAGTCAGTGCAATAAGGCAGTAGGCAGGGCCAGCAGCATGCTGGGGTGCATAGGGAGAGGTATTGTCAACCCAGCTCAAGGCTCAAGGTGGTGTTACCTCTGTATTGACCATTGGTGAGATCCTACCTGGAGCACTGTGTCCAGTGCTGGAGACCACATCGCAGGAAGGGCATAGACAAGGTAGAGGCTGTCAAGAGAAGGACAACTAAAATGGTGCAAGGGCTGCATCACAATCCCTATGAGGAGAGACTGAGGGATCTAAATATATATACCCCTTTGAAGAAAGGATAGGTTTGACATGATGGAGAGCTATGAATACCTTATGGGGGTCAGTAAGGTACAGGATGTGAATATTTTTCAGAAGAGAAGGTGCATGAAAACAAGGGGGCATACAATGAAGCTGGAAGGTGGGAAATTTAGGAGGGATGTGAGGAAGTACTTCACTGAAAGAGTGCTCGATGCCTGGAACAGTCTTCCAGTGGAGATAGTGGGGGGGGGGCAGTGGTGGATTTCAAGCATTCAAGGGATAAGTACAACGGTATCTTGGTAGGAAAGCTGGGAAGGAGAGTAGTTGGAGATCAACTGAGGTCTGTAGTGACAGGTTAGGCAAGGGGAAAATGGGCAGAATGAGTGGGCCAAACAGTGCTTATCTGTCAGCAAATTATGTGTTTCTACAGTATGTAATGTTTCATGGTCTAATCTGGCCACTTCATCAGGGCTTATCATGGAATCCTGAGCTCAGAACATAATGTCCTATTTCTATATATTATTGGAATACATCATGTTCTCTCATTTTCTTGGCTGTTTTCACTCAGTCCTGGTTCTGCAAGGCTCTGATGAGTTTTAGCTCTTTGGCTCGTAACTGTATGGGGCCAAGCTATACAATAACCATAAAAGAATATAAAAGCATGTAGTGCAGCTACGATGTTTCAGTGAATGAGGGGAGATAACGTATCCCAATTATGTATTGAAATTGGACCATATGTTCTGAGCTCTGGATTTCATAATTTGCCATGATGAAGTAGTTAGATTAGACCAAAAATGATTAGCTTTGCATGGACTATAATTTAGTTTTTTTCACTTGTACATACAGTAACAATATTTATAACCTATATTATACTCATGTGGGAGCAGTGTCGTTTGCCTAGTATTGTGGAGCAGACCCCTCCAGTTTCTTTTCTGTTCTAGTATGTGCAAGCCACACTAGCCCACCTGGTTTACAAAAATACATAAAAGACACTTAAAAGGATTACAAATATTTCCATGATTTTGTTCTGTTAATCTGGATAGAGAATCTACTTTTTTGGAGTGCATGTCACAAAAAAAATCAACTTCAAAAGTAATAACTAACAGTACAGTATAATTATTA
Source organism: Neoceratodus forsteri (assembly GCA_016271365.2). Lineage (NCBI taxonomy): Eukaryota > Metazoa > Chordata > Ceratodontiformes > Ceratodontidae > Neoceratodus > Neoceratodus forsteri. The sequence goes on along the minus strand of CM028129.1, from coordinate 810,621,459 downwards.
TTCATAGAAATGTTTGATAACCAGGAAAGGCACATTGAGCTGATACTAATTTCCAGGTGTGACCTAGGGTAGGGGAAAGTGGGAGTAAGCACACAGGAAATTACAATAATCAGAAATTCAATAAGGGCAAGTACAAGTGCAGAAACACAATTGACAGCAGTATGAGGCAGCAAATATACAAAGAATGCAAATGAGCTATGATGTTCACACTATACATGGATAGGCTGCACCAAAGCTTGTAGGTATGTTTGGTTGAATTTAACCCTCAAGAGAGGGAGCAGACTGAGGGCCATGAGCTTGGGGAACACCAGGAAAATGAGTCTTTAGCTGGGGGGTTGTAGAAAGTGTAGTGAAAAAGGGAACAGCGGAATCAGGAAGATGGGTGACAGGTACACGGAGGGGGAGGAGAGAGCCTTAGTAGGCATTTTAGTGTTTGGAGGGAAGGAGGGAGAGAGGGAGATAGATGAAGGGGTATATTGCCTCTTCTCTTACCATTAAGGCACCTAATGGCTTGAAACACAGAAATCATACATCAGAATATAAATACACAGAAACACAACACCATCCTGACTAATAAATACAGAGATCATAAGCAGTGCAACCAACAGCTCATATTATAAGTACTATTTTCACAGGCATAGTACTCAGTTCTTTAACACAGTATAGACAGAATCACATCAGACATTTTTTATAGTACTAGGAAGTGCATTCCACTTCTTGGAGCAGCCACCACCAGAGCTTAGTCTCCAGCTGAGTTATTAGCTGTCCTTGGAACAGGCAACAGCATCTCACCCGTTGATCTCAGAAAGCACATCGGGGTGTAGCAGCAGAGCAGTTTTGGAAAATAGCTAGGTTCAAGTCCATGTAATACCTTCTTTAATACCCCTGTCTAAATGTCATCCTACATTGCAAGCTAATATAAATTATGTAAATTAGGTGTAATATGCTCAGAGCACCAACAAAGCAGCAACAATTTGCTCAGGCTGCATATATCAGATCAATTTCACATGAAAACACTACTATAATCCATTACAATAATCCAGCCTAGAAGTGACAACTATATGCATCAGGGTGGAAAGTTTCTGTGGTGAGAGAAATGCTTTTTTTGAGATGGTAGAACAAACTACTTACTACCACTCATACCTGTGAATCAAATAGCAGGCTACAATCAAATCATCTGATACCCAGTCTGTGATCTGTGACTTACAGCATGCTCTGAACGTTTGAGATGGTGCAGTTCTTTTTCTATTAATAATGATAGTCCTAGTATGATGGGGAGGACATGAGTAAGGGCAGCACATGAACGGGAATGGAGAAACCTCTCCTAGAATACTTTAGGAATTCCTGATCGATTTCATGGTACTCAGCAGCAAATATTAGTAACAGAGTGGCTGAGTACCAGATCATGTAAGGCAAATCATTAGTCATATTAGATCTGTTTTCTTTTCTTTACACCCACCACCACAAGCAGATATACACAGCTGACCTACCAACAGATAGTTATGGAAACCTGTGTGGGAAAGAAGGCACTGCGCTGAACTGACACTAGAGATAACAGGAATTCTGAGACTTGTATACCTTCAAAGTAAGATTTAACTGTTTTCAAGTGACATAAAGGTAAATGTACTGGGCTGTTCTGTCAGCATGACAGACACAACTTGCAAAAATAAAAATAGCAACAACACTTTTTTCAATTTAACCTCTTAAATTGACTATAACTGATACTGTATATGCATATACTCTAGTGTTCTCTTCCCACAGGTCTGCATCTGTTAACCCTGGAGACTAGGATATACCACTACCTACCACTCCCCCAATATTATCAATACCACCAGCACTAGGCCACACCCTCATCCTCAGTCACTGTACTTTCTCTTACAGATGCCTTAAGGGTGAGCATTGGGTACTAGAACTATACCCACCTCAGTTAACTCACTCACCCCTTTTACCCAGTCACCCTTCCCTTGTATCTAACCAGTTACCATTCATTTATACTGTAAATTCACTAATACTTTGTATTGACTAGTCTCTGTAGTATTTACTGTATGGCAAAATCACTGTAATCACAGTAGCCTCAATCTCATTTAGCTAACAAAGACTTCTAGGCAAATTGCATTTAAATCCCACCTCAGTCTCAGAGCAAAGCCTTTTTAATTACTTGACGGTAGTCCTTTTGAAGCAAATGGGAATCACAAATGCCTGTTTGTCATATGAGTGTCCATCTTGAACTAGTCATTCAAAATAAATTAAAGGTATTGCATCAATTTCCTTATGAATGTTGGAATTTAGATGACAAAATCTTGGCCCCTTCAGAGATTACAGTAGAACCTTGATGTTGATTGTTCTTGAAGACAACCTGATTGCTGAAAAATGCTGTGCTGAACTTTGTTGGATGTAGGTTGAAACAACTTACAGGAACAGGTACCACTTGCAGCAGATAATAATTAATCTCTCCCTGTTCTCACTTTTGTCCTACTGACCCTGGCAATGGGATATAGGCAATCCACTATAGGCTAAGTTTAATGTGTGAGAGCTAGTCCCCCAGACCCTGTCTGCCTGTAGGCCTCTATAGGATGGTTCCTTCTTGTCAGGAACTGGTAGTTTCATGTCTGCCTTCCTGGTGGATCTCTACTCAGATGAGCTGTACAGCTCTTTTTAAACTCAAAACAACATTCCTTTCCCCCAAATTCTGGTCCCTTAGTAGACAGCTAGCTGCCTCCACCCTTCATCACCAATCAGAGCAGATTCCTCCCTTGAATCCTGCAGCAGCACAGGCCTCAATTAAATCCTCAGTTTGAATTACTGGGCAACTGCCTAAAAATTCCTGGCCAGCTCTGCTCTGGTCACATGGATACTTTACTATGGCATGTTGCATAAATCACAATAAAACACATTTAAATATAAAAGTAATTAATTTTTCAGTTCCCCAGCTGCTGACGTCTATGGTTCTCTACAGTACTTTTTGCAAATGATTTCCATCAGGGGATCCCCAAATCGCTATTTACTGACATTTCCCCAGTCTGAAAACCTGTAATGTGCTGTGTAACTTTAGGCATTACAACAGAAGAGAGTTTTGGTCAGAAATGACTATTTTCCCCTGTAAATCACACTTTCCCTCTTGTCTCTGGTTGCAAATAATTTATTCACAGTGGCTATGATTGGTACTCTTCCCTGATGCTGTCCCAAGGAAGTCAAAGCTGTCATGCCTTCCAAGAGCACACACCCTCTCCTGGCTCCTCCTTCCTCTTCCACCTGCCAGTATGGCTTCAGGACTGCAGACAATATTCTGTGATTACTCCACCTTCATAGTTCAGTGATTCCCCATTATTGACCCCTTAGACAGATAAAACTATGTATAGTGGAAAGATCACTAATGAAACCATAAATGATCCTAGTTTGGCAAGATTCTGACTTAAAATGGCAATGTTACAGGGATTAGTAAAACAGATTGCACATTTCTGCTGTATAAAATCCAACTGATTACTTTCTGTACCACTCTACCATTAACTAGCTCTGTTTTTGTAATTAACCATCTTTAGTGTAAACTGTTCATACAGTTCTATTCCTTAGACTGTAAACTAGCCCTATGTGGCTTTTGTATTTTTATTTATTACTTGTTGTGTGTGCTTTCCTTGAATGTTTGCTGTGCACATTTGGTTTTCCCCTGAAAGCCTGCTGCTGCCTAAGATGGCACCCATTTCATGAGTCCACTCACACACGTTTCATGACACATACTCGCTAATTGTTAAGGGTTAAATATGTGTTATTATAGTAATAGAAACATAGAAACATAGAATTTGACGGCAGATAAGGACCACTTGGCCCACCCAGTCTGCCCATTTCCCTACCTAATGGATAAGCTACAGATCCTAGTTAACCAGCAGTCTACTTCTTCCTACCCCCACGCCCTAGAATTGCCTTATGACTGTCCCATGCATGCTTAATTCCACCACTATTTTGACTCCACAACCTCCTCCGGAAGGCCATTTCATGCATCCAAGCCCTCTCTGTGAAAAATACTTCCTTAGTTACCTCTGAGCTGACCCCCTCTATCTTCAAATTGTGCCTTGTTCTTGCACACCTCTTTTTGAAAGATGCTACCTCTTGGACTTTGTTGATTCCCTTGAGGTACTTGAAAGTTTCTATCATGTTCCCCTCTCCTCCTTTCCTCGAGGCTATACATATTAAGCTCTTTAAGTCTCTCTTCATATGTCTTCTGGTGCAGACCCTGCACCATTTTAGTTGCCCTCCTCTGGACAGCTTCCATTCTGTCTATGTCTTTATGAGATTGGGTCTCCAGAACTGCACACAGTACTCCAGATGGGGTCTGACCAGCTGTCTGTACAGAGGGATAATAACTTCCTGTTTTCTACTGGTGATGCCTCTCCCTATGCATCCCAGTATCCCCCCAGCCCTCCTTGCTGCCCTCTCACATTGCTTGCCCACCTTTAGGTCATCTGATATGACTACCTCCAGGTCACTTTCCATTTTTGTTGTTGTTAGTATCTCACCCCCCATTGTGTACTCTTCCCCTGGGTTTTTGTTTCCCAGGTGCATTACCTTGCACTTCTTAGCACTGAATCTAAGCTGCCATACATTTGACCATTCCTCTAACCTTGCTAAGTCCCTTCTCATCCTTTCCACCCCACCTTGTGCAACAGCTCTGTTGCAGATCTTTGTGTCATCTGCAAAGAGACATACTTTTCCTTCCAGTCCCTCTGCAATGTCGCTTATAAAGACATTGAAGAGGACCGGTTCTAATACTGAACCCTGCGGTACCCCACTAGTAACCCCCCTTTCTTCAGAGTAGACTCCATTTACTATTACTCTCTGTGTCCTATTCTCCAGCCAATTCTTTACCCAGGCTGTCATCTTGGCACCCACTCCCAGGCTGGCTAACTTGTATATTAATCTTTTGTGTGGGACTGTGTCAAATGCCTTGCTAAAGTCTGGGTAGGCCATGTCAACAGCCCCTCCCTGATCTACTACTTTGGTCACTCAGTCAAAGAAATCTATCTATCTAGTAGCCACACCCTATAGGTACACACCTAGTGCTAGATGCCTTCTATTTAAAATCTGTGCTTTACTGGGTGAGTTCATCAACAATCTGACTGCTGAGAGCACCACTCTCACTGTGCTCAAGACAGGAATTAGACTGTTTACTGACTGTAGTGGCAGTATGCTTATCCACAGGGCAGCAGCTCACTGAGGACTGTCTTTCCTGTAGTGCAGTTGCACTTCTCCAGATGCCACTCTCCCTCATCCAACCATGGTGTCCTGCATTGCACAGCTGCCACTGTGCATATACCATAAAACAACTGCTGTAATAATAAATAAAATTTTGTGGCACTATTAAAATCAATGTTTGTGTGTCTTTGTGTGTGCAACTGCCCCCCATGCCAGTGTAACAACAAACATATATTTTTTCAGCCTGGATTGGCATCTTAACATTTGGATTTCAAAAGGAGTGGGGGTCTCTTAGTATTCACCTGAAGGCCCTGCTGTGATGTCACCCAGCTACCAACGTTGAGGTAGACCACCCATATGCTTGTTCCCTACTCTAAACTGCAGCTGTCTTAAATGGCTTACCTTTATAGGGTGCATCAGCCCAAAATTGGCTTAATTAAGGTGTGGGCCCAGAAAATGTGCAGGTACCTGCTGGGGAGCTGGTTAAATGAAAAAGCCAAATTGCTCCATTTACAAACCAAATTCAATATTAACTGCTCACCCTTGTTGATCACCTGGGTCTGTACTCAAAACTGCTGTTTATGTATGTCATACACAGTAGCACCCCTCATTTAAAATCCCATTTATAGTTTGTGATTAAGCAAGGGTGAGCAGTTAATATTGGATTTGGTTTGTAAATGGAGAAGTATGGTTTTCTCATTTAACTAGCTCCCCAGCAGCTACCTGCACATTGGCTCGGCCCACACCTTAATTAGGCCAATTTTTTGGCTGATGCACCCTATAAAGGTAAGCCATTTGAGGCAGCTGCAATTTAGAGTAGGGACCCAGCTGATGGGTGGTCTATGTCAACTTTGGTAGCTGGGTGACTTCACAGCAGGGTCCTGAGGTGAATACTAACAGATTCTAACTCCTTTTGAAATCCAAATATTAAGTTTTCAATCCAGGCTGAAAATAATATATATTTATTGTTACAGGGTGTGCTCTGACTTGCTGTTTTTGCACATGCTAGCTAGGGCATGCTACTTATTGTTCCAGTGACAGGAAAGTTGACGACTGTCAGTACAGCGATGGCACAATGCCGGCAATTGGCATTGTGCCATCACTGTATAAAAGTGTCTTTTTGCAGGTGGTTTATCCCCCTGCACCTCCACACTATAGATTACCAACTCTGAGCTGGAATTGGTTCAGGGAGGGGCAAACTCCCTAGAGACAGCAGTGTCAGGAAACCAGTGGATCATCGCAGTGAACAGATGATTCTGCCACTGTGATGGTCTTTGCTGTTTTCCCGTCACTGTGGTGACGGTATATGGCTACTTAATAGCCCATGGATACCAACCAATAAAACTGCCTATTAACTAATAACTGATGCCAGGCACCCTATCTTTACTTGTCAGTAATGTGCAGTGTATGTGTGGTGTAGGCAAATCCCCCCCCTTAGCTTATCCCATTTCTACTAATGATATGCTCATGGTTATGTTTTTATTTTATTTCAGTGTTTGACATCCTTCTTGGAAAGATACCACCTTTCTTTGCTGGACCTCCTACTGGGTGGCCCACAACTCTGAGACACCATAGGTTACTTGTGGAGCAGGTGTTCAATGACTGTTGCAATATATCTTGTATTTTTCTGCTGGTTTGTGACTGCAAGAAAGTTCATTATCTGCAGATGGTTGCTGCTGCTGATACATTTGTATAAATACAGCCTGTGGTCCAAGCTGACTTTTTAACATTATGATGTGCACTTGGCAATGGACTCCTTGGTGAGGGGAGGTGGTTATCTGCCTTATTCTCCTTGGCTTATGTCAGCCCTAGCTTCTCTTACTGCTAGATTAAACTATTTCAGTTATGGTACATAGAATAGCTGCCAGAGAGCACTTGTGCTGGGGGGTGGGATCCTACCTCTATCCAGATGAGCCTGCCTGGTGCCTTGCCACCTTTCATCTCCACAAGCCCTAGTGTCATGATACTTGTGGTTGATCCTAATGGTTGCTGTTTTAGGCCATCAGGATCACCCACCAGTAATATGAGGGCCACTATTTGAAGCAAGGATACCATAGGAGTCCACCTCATTGGTTACAGTTCAGCCAGATTATTCTAGTTGGCCTATCAAACTGTGGAAGTGGACCATGCAGCCTCAGCAACGTAAGTGGCAATTTCCTTTTTCCCTAAACAATATCTCTGATAACAACAACTGTCCACCTTGTGGAATGTATTGACTTCTTGATTGCATTACTAGGGACCACTGTGGTCACTGAGCCTACAATCCTTTTTTTTTTTTTGCATGGGGAAATCAGCATGAATGACTTGGACAATATCTGGTTTTGGTGATTCATATGTCTAATATATGGGCTACATTTATTTCTTAACTAGGTGCTCCCCTAGCCCATTGGCTCAAGTGATTGTAGCAGATGGTGAGATATTTGGGTGCTGTATATGTACAGGCTTCCCTTGAAGTACTGGGGCTCCTAAATGAGTTATCCTTTTTAGGTAATGTGTATTATATAGCAGGATTATTGTAGTTTGGCTCTCATTAGGTTGCCTGCTGTGTGAAAGGGCTAGTCTCCTCCTCAGGCAGCTGGGACCAACATGTGATGCAATTTATTTCCTCTGGTTGTTCCCCTCTTTACCCTCCCTTAGGAGTCATTCTGACTCCTATAAAGCACCAGACTACTTGACACCAGTGATATCTTCAGCCTGGGTGACTAGGTAAGTACAATATTGTCCCCACTACTTGGTGCAGATAGGACCCTTCTTTAAAAGAGTCATTGCCGTGGAAGCCCTGGTTTGCTGTGTAAACAGTAGGACACAATGTGGTGTGCACTAGACATTTCTAATGCATGGCCAGGAATGTAGTAAAGCACAAGGCTGCAGGTTGAGAACATTTAGCCCCTGGCCATACATTAGAATTTCCTCATGCACATCCCTGTAGTATCTTACTGTGCTTATAAAATGGGACACTGAATTTTAAATTTATGTAACAATTACAGATTAAATGTTTACATAACATAACAGTGGAATTTGTAATGTATTTTGAAGTAAAATAGTTCCTCCACCTGTGTTAGTTTTATGCTTTTATTTTTGAGCATAGGACTTTCATTCTCATGTGGCCTTTATGATATATGTTATAAAAAGGGGAAAAGGAAAAGGAAAAGGATTTCAGTGAATGTGATTGGTTGTTAGCCATATCTCGGAAGTATCTAACACATGGTGAAAAACTACTCCTACCTAGAGATGCAGTGAAGTTTTAATTCGCAGGTAAAGTGAACCCAAAGTGGTCCACTTCAAAGTCACATAGCACTATACGAATTGTCCATTAAAAACTTGAAATTTGCCTTACTTCAACTTACTTCACGTTGTCCACTTTGAGTTCACTTCATGTTACAGTTTGATAAGGTGAAGTCATTAAAAAACAGGCCTCTGATCACATGCCTGACTGTCTCTGCAGGTCTGCAGGTCACGTGATTCAGGGAGGCAGTTAAATAGGCAGGAAGTCAGTGTTCAAAGTACAAAGTGGGCACAGATGCAATGTGCAATAGTCAGCATTTGCTTTATTTCAGGGTACTGCAAAAACTCATGTACAACCAGATTTAAACAGTGGTCCATACAGGGAACCCACACAAAGCCACCATTGCTGATACATTTCACAATGTTTGATCCATTATCGCTAGCTATGAAGCCAGCTTTTAAGGACAGGGGGTGCAGCCACTCATTAGTTTCTGTCAGTAGCAAGTCTAGCATGTGTTCGCCTGTATGCGACCCTGCTACACTATGCTGTGTAATGCAAGCATGGCATGCTGTCTAATGCCATGAAGGTTGCTACCACCACCACAGTCTGACTTATTACACTGCTTTCCCATCCCACCATCACAGACAACCCCAGGTAGCTGCACCCACTGTGCAGTAATACACAGTTAGGAACTACCCACCATTTTGCCACTTGTCCACATATCCATGCTTAAGTGAATGTAAGGTGATGTGGAATGTTTAAGGGCATGTCTTACAGACTCTGTCACCATCTGATGTAACTCAGGAACAGAAAGGGTGGAAAAGTATGTCTGGGACAGCACCTTCCATTTAGGACATGTGCATGCCGCAAAGCACCAGAAGCCTGCATTCTCCACAAAGGAAAATGGCAAACGGTCAATTAGCTGCATTTCTGCTATGGCAGCATTGAGTTCACATGCATCTGCATGATTGAGTGGGTATTTAGTGTTGCATGCAAAAAGGCTGTGCAGTGTGGGCTGTATTGTTTGCTGCTTTACATGTGGCATGCCAAATGTCTCTACTCTACTAATTGACATGGATGGGGTACCTTGGATGTGTGATGATGGGTGCACATGTGACAAGCCAATACATGTGGTTATTTTCCCTTTTTTAAGCACAGGGGTTGATGTAGTAGAATTACTGTATGGACCGCCACAGCTACTCTGACCACTGATTGAACATTTCAAATCATCCTCCTCATGCCTGTAGTAATCCTCTGGTGTTATTTCACCACTTTTACTGACATGGCTACTTATACTGATGGAAGGGAATATACCATGCTCACTAAGGTGGCTGAGGGTGAACAACAACTATGGCAGTAGCTCCCCTGTGGTGTCATGTCCACAGTGCCTTGTACCTGCTCTTCAGATGAGTATGCCGGGTCCCAGTGTCCAAATGGCTACCCTTTTTACCACGCTTCACACGCACTTGACAAAACTGGCAGATTGCCACTGTTTCATTGTTGCCATCTTGTACAAAATAAATCCCAGACATGGGATTTGGAAGCCCCACCCTTCACATGTCACTGCTGGTGTTGCTGCTGCATATGTAACTGCACTTTTGGTGGTGATGAAATAGGGGGTGTAATGCATGATTTCTGCTGTTGTGCACAATTGGACTTCGAATGAACACCACAATCTACAGTATGACTAATTAATTCCGAGTCATCATCAACAGACACGGCTACAGCAGAACTTTAAGGAGGGGGTGATTGACTAACAGACTGTTTACAAACAGCCACCTTCACTTTCTTTTTTTCTAGTTCCCAAATGAGGTTGCTAGCATCATCAACATAATTATCATCCACTAATTCACTTTCGAGGCTGTCCTCATGTGGAGATATTCCAAGTTCAACAGCAGCCTCAGTATTATCAGCCACACTTTTTTCATCAGTGTCTGAATGTTTGGATGGCCTATCCCCAACATCAGTGTGAAACATGAGACTGTGAGTCATCCTCATGATCAGAATCATTTTCAAGTACTGTAGGTAGTGGGACATGAACTGCACTCAAGTCTGTGGATTCAACAACATTTTTCCCACATGATAAGTTTAAAAGGGTTGAACTTGTAGCAATACTTATGTTGTTATCAACCATGCCCTCACTAACTTTACTAACAGAAGGGAGAACACCATCTCCAACCAGCAGTGAAGTGACTGATTTTGCTGTGTAAAACGTAGTCAGACAATTCCCTTTACTTACACCAACTACTACTGTACCTTTCCCTTCTGCTGCGTACTACCATGGCCATGACCACTCTTAGCACTGCTACCATTGGTAGTCCCTGATGAACCTGACTCATCTTCACAACTTCCACTGCTAATAGTCTTCTCGTCAGCAGCAACCCAGCCAGAAACTGCTTTGCCTCACCGTCTCTTCGCGGGCATTTTTTCAGATGACAGACAATTTACAACAACTTGATGTTTCGGTACTTTTGGGTGGCTGGGAAGCAAAACACTAAATGCAGCTGCATGGGCATGACACAATACCTTGTCTTTGAATCCTTAATCAGTCTTCAAAAAGCCGACAGTCAAAAAACAGTACCTTGTTTTGATGGGGGGGTGGGGACGAGATGCAGTACCTAGCTACACAGAAGCAGGGAAATAAATTGCAGACAGGCTTAGAAATTCAGAGTACTGCTATTGCAGTGCCACAATGAAATGCATATCAATTGACAGCACACACACAGATTAATGGTCAGGCACAGACACTTTAACTGTTCAGTACAATACAAGACCAACAGTCCTGTAAAAAGACTGAAAAACTGCCCAGCAAACAGAAAACATTTGTAAACAATTCAGTGAAGTTGTACTGTGTCTATCTGAACACAAAAATAATAAAACAATAGCCAACAATGGTTGGAAAAAAATGCCTTTCTCAGCTCTTTCCCTTCTACACCACAGATCAACCCCTCCCTCGAATTACACTTCTACAGTGTCTCTCAGTACAGAGACTGAATAAACTAAATTAACATTCAATATTCAGAAAACATCAATAACTGCTTGATGATATAACCAGGGTTTACTACAATCACTCTACTAAATTTTGTCACAAAATTCTGTGGCAAAAAAGTGTGTTTAAAGGTTTTTAGAGGGTTTGAATCTTAGAGCTCTGAGAGCAAACTGTCTCCAGCTTTCCACTACATATGCTATGATGAACTGAGGCAGTGCAAGACAATATAGAAACCATGTGACCTTACATCCTATGATTCACTGCAAAATTCACCTTAAAGAGAACAAAAACAAGGCGAAGTAACATGAAGTCAATAGAAAACAAGGTGAAGTAATGGAAAGTCCATAGAGAACAATGGGAACTTTGCATTACTTCGAGATGCATAGTTATCTGCTTTGCTTTGAGGAGTAGTAAATGGTATTCTAGTTCTACACAAAATATTATGCGTAGCGAATTTTAGACACTTTGCCCACCACTACTCCTACCTACCTGGATGCAGGATATCAATGAAATCCTTGAGCCACTCCTCAGAATGTATTAAAAAGCAATAGCTGTCATCCCCCTTATCAAGATGTTAACAGCATAACACACGAAAAGCCAAAACACAGTTCACCAGTAATGATAAGAAGAGGAATATCCATTATTTTAAAGATTTCTTTTTCTTCTGAGATACCTTTGTGATTTGTCCCCACCCATTCATTGGACTGAGACAGTCACTCACTCCTTCCCTCACTTACTTTCACTGTCCAACCACACCCCTTCCAACAGTCCTTGCATACTGTCATTAAAGCAGAAATGCTGCAGCTTTCAAGATCAGAGAACAGAAGATTATTTTTTTTTATTATAAATATGTTTACCATTATTTTTTATCTGCAAAGATATACCATTGAGATCTGTTCCCACCCACCAAACCCGGATAGTCACTCACTTCCTCCTTGGCTTACTTTCACTATCTAACCCCACTCGTGCCAGCACTCCTTGCATACTGTCATTAAAAGCAGAGATGCTATTGGCAGTGATATTTTTGTCTTATAAATGTTTTCAAATCACTCATATTGCAATTGCTGTGGCAGAGATTTCATCTCCATTTCATCACAGACGTACTTACTACCACCCATCTGCCTGCACCTGTCAGAACCTGGCATTGTGTCTCTCTACAAAAAAATCCAAATGGCTCTACTGCAAAACAGAAAATAAATATACCCAACTCATAGTGTATTTTAAATCTCCTTTTTATTATGAAGGTGACACTATGTCTTCCATGACACATATAATCAGAGTGTGTGTGTGTGTGTGTGTGTGTGTGTGTGTGTGTGTGTCTGTTGGGGGAGCCATGGGAACAACAGGATTGAATTAGAGCTACTGAGGTCACACTCAAACAACAGTCCCAAGCTTGAACACAAAAGCATCAAATTATTGTAGGTGGAGAAACTATTTTACTTCAAAATATGTTAAAAATGTTTCAGAGAAGGTAGAGCTCCAGTGGAATGTGCCTGGTCATTACGGCACCAAGTGATAATATCACCATCCCCTCTTTTTGAGGGGGCTGTGCCCCCCATGCCCCCATGTGGGGAGCTACACTGCCACACTCCGCTTTCAAAATATTCTAATTCTGGGGGGGCATACTTCAGGGAAGGGGCTGCAAATTTCAGTATTTGGTGCCCTAATAATGGGCGCACTACTGCCAGTGTTCTGAATGGGAGCAGTGGTTAAAATTTCTACTATTATATTATGTAAACAATCAATCTTTAAGTTTTACATGATGGAAAATACAGTGTCCATTTTATAAACACAATAGGACACTCTAGAGATGTGCATTAAACAGTTGTAACACACGGCAAGGGGCTGAAGACCCTCAGCCTGTGGCCTTGTGCTTTTCTCCACACCTGGCCATGCATTAGAATGGCCTAATGCACACCCATCATGTTTTAATGGATTTAGATACTAAATCCCGCCGACTGTTTTCCAGACGTTTGAAATCCCGCCCTCTAATTCCCGAAAAAAGAATTGCCCGAACGCCGATATTCCCGTTAGTGAAATTCCCAACACAATTGCAGTTCAAACACCCCCTGAAGAAGGGTTTACACCTGAAGTGCCGGGGCAGTAAGTGGCAGTGCTGCGGATGTCGAGCACACTCACTTTTTTTCTATATGCAATAAAGCATTTAAACTGCAACTGTGAGGTGGTGCCTTTCTACTGCTGTTTGGAGTGCAGGTAGACCAGACTGTGTATTTTGGTGTGGGCTAGCCACCCTTACCTGTACCCCTCATTACCTGGGTTATACATGGTTTGGCTGGTAGACTTCCCAGTTCTGAGGTTTGACTATTGACCAGTTGTTCAAGCCAGCAGGAGTCCGCAGCACCCTGTACATCATGGCATCCAGTACTGAGGGATGGGAATAACCTGGTACCTGGCTACAGTACTGGCTGGGCAGATTCTGCGGTGGTTCAGGCAGTAATTCACCAGAGGCAGTAATTCACTACAGTCTTGCTTTCTCTGTAGCACAACAGATACAGTAAGCTCTGCACTCATTTGGGGGGGGTCTGCATCAATAAAGTCCAAGAGATGGAAGCTGCTACTTAAAAAATGTCTTACTGGAAAACGCACAGACTATAGAAAGCAGATACTCCTGGTGCTTCAACTGGTCTTCGTCAGAGGGCTGAGTTGCTGGACTGAACCTCCCACATTTATACCCTGATAAGTCATGCTGTAACGGCAGGCGGGAAATTATGCTTCGGGATTTTAATCTATTGAGATTTAGTAATTTCGGTTTTTTGGTCTAGGGATTTTGGTCGGCGGGCAATCGGTCGGCAGGAATTAGTACGGATACCGTTTCAATGATTACATTTCACATGGTTTGGGACTTTTTTCTCATTTTGATTACATCAGTACATTGTTGCACATTGTATCTGCTCATAATGTTTCACTAGTCCCCTTTTGTGATGGAAATTTAAATATTAAAGGGTACCTAAACAAGCAGTTTTTTAAATTGCAAACTCCAAAATCTGGCTTCATAGCAAGGTAAAGTAAAAGCTGCTGTTCACATTCATGCTAAAACTGCATTTATGTAAATAACATAAATGCAGTTTCATAGTTTCTAAAAAATTTAAACATCAGCCTTTCACTTCCAAAAAGCAGCCTTGGTTTCTCCCTAAGATGTCTGCCAAGTGTGTTAAGTGATGAGTCATGATGACATCATAGGAGCCAGAGACCCACATATATATATCTATACTGCTAACTAGTTGTTCTTTCCCTCTTTGTTTTGAATTGTTGTACCAGAATGATCAACACTATGTATTAACGCGTGGATTATTTTGATCAGTACACATTAGGATATGATTTTGTTCATTTTGTTTACTTTAACTTGTGGAAAATGTTTTGCAATCCAGCTGACTTTTTCTTTAGCAAAAACTGCATTACAGTACGACACTTCAAATATCTGATGATCTAGTGGTTATGTGATGCACTGAATTTTGTTTTTTGTTAACCAGGAGAGATGCACTAAGCTGAATGCTTGTTTACAGGTGTGGCCTGGGAGCACAGGGAAGTGTAATGACTTGCTCAGGGTCACACAGCAAAGTACCTTCTGGTTCAGTTCCAAAGCTCATGCTGTCTTGTTAATCCACAAATAAGGCTTTCTTTTTCCATGTGAACCCCCTGCACCTAGCCTGCCTTCTGTTGAACACCCCATCATCCATACCCTGTCCCTAGTACTGCCTGGGGCCACATATGTGCTTACGGTCTCATGAAGAGAATTATCACACCTCAGATTGTAATCTTGTACCTCAGAGAGTTGAGCACACCTATACTGATATGCATCATCAGCTAGCACTGTTAAAAAATGCCTCCCAAATCACTCTCCAGTCCACATTCTTAATGTTTGACTTCTGCTCCCACAGTAAACATTGAGTGGATTACCACCCTTCTGCACAGTGAAGGTAGTATGTACCGTTCCCCTACTGTACTTTTTCCCACCTCATTAACCAACAACTAGGTCTTCCTGGAGGGCCAAGCAATAAGCATCATGACCCACCAGAAAAAAATGCTGTTCATGCCCTCATAAGGGCTGCACTTACAATGGATAACAATATTATTAGCAGGAAAGGCATACTAATACCTTGAGCAATCCACCTGACTTCCAGTGTCAGTCTACTCCTTTACCTGTGATCTGCAGAACCCTGCAGGACAGTTCCCAGAAAATTCTTCCCAAGTACTTTTCTGTGCTGTACTCCACAATGCAAGTTGGCTGGCTACCACCCTTCCAAATCTTGAATGAGCTATACACAACTCCCTCAATACTGTCCTAACAAACGTCAACCCCCCCCCCACCCGAGGGTAATCTCCCTACACCGAATTCAAGTAACAGTTTAGGTGCAGCCCTGCCACTCTGAGTATTTGTAATAGTTGGCTACTGTCATCCACAGTCAGGTAGTGATCACAATGCTGGCAGCCCCACATTCCAGATCTCACAGTGATCTGCCCAACGTCCTCCTTCATGTCTTCAACTAACCTGAATAGAGCTGTACCCTGCTGGAATGGCCTCTTCAGTCCCTCTCTGGCATTAATTCTTCTCACCTGCTCCCTACACCACAAACGGGTGAGTTCACTACCCTTTCACATCATGAATGTGGTTAGTACAGTCTCCCGTGTTATTTTTACATATTAATAATAAACATGATCTTTTGGTAAGTCAGGCTGATAGCAGCATGACACAAGTGGAAAAATAGGCATTTCTACCCATAGAAGATCTAAGCCACCTATGATTAGGCAGTATTAAATTACGTGCATAATGATGTGCACACCGATCATTTAATAGTGCCTAATCAAAGCTAGCCTAAATCTTTTAAGGATTGGAAAGCACATCATTCCCCTTGTTCCCTTCTGCTATCAGCCTGACTTACTGGAAAGGTATGTTTGTATTATATTTTGATATGTCAAAATAAAACGGGGACTGTATTACTTGCATTCATGATGCAGAAGGGTGATGTGCTCAACAGTGTTTTTGATGTGAGAAGGAATAGTGAAGAATGAATACTAGAGGGGGACTGAGAAGGCCACTCTTTCAAGTTACTGCTATATTCAGGGAAGGGGGAAGACAGAAGGAGAGAAATATGAGTAGATTATTGTAGGAAATAAGATGTGGGGCTGCCAGTACCTTGATCACTACCTGACCCCGTTGTCCTGGCTAACATTCCTCTTCCTATAAAATCAGTTCATGCAATTGTCCAAGGCTGTGTATGGATATTAATGTATGAAATGGCTGCCACTACACTTTCAGTCACTTCACTACCAGTCTAGTATTGCTTGTAAAGCACTTTGGGATACAATGTGTATGAATAGCACTATATAAATGCTGATTATTATTATTATTATTTTCCATGGAAAAAGAAGACAAGACAAGCATATATTTGAGTCCTGAGACAGTATGAACTCTAACAATGGACTCCACAAGAACTTTGCTACGAAAAGGTGGTGGCTCTAGAGGGTGGAGAAGGGTGTGGCTGAACACCCCCCCCACACACACACACACATAGTAATGTACTTACTTGCTGCTGCTGCTTCATTTCACTTTGTTGAAGAAGTCTGATTTATTGATTGTAAATGTTCACATTCAAAGTATGGATAACATTTGTAGGCTCTGTCAAAAACATACTAGAAAAGAATAATAGTAGAAAATATAAAAGTTTAAGAAAAATGTTTAAAAGTGCATATTAAGCATGCACACCACCCCAGCACCACCATTGTAGCATCCTGGATCTTCCATAACCACTAGACCACCAGGTTATTCAAGATTTGTACTGCACTGTGGTTTACCGCAGAGAAAGCCGGCTGGATTAAAACACAAATTCAGCATGTTAAAGTAAACAAAATGAACAGAACCATAGCCTAACATGTGTATTATACAAAACAATACACATGGTTTTGACCATTTAGTTGAAACAATTCTATACAAAGGGAAAAAAGAGCTAGTTAGCACTATAGAGAGCCATATGTCTCTTTGACTTTGGCTCCAATGATGTCATCACATAACACATTGGTGCCCATTTTAGGAAGCAGGTAAGACAGGTTTTTTTTTTAAGTTGGAAGGCTGATTTTACAATTTTCAAATGCCCTGGAACCACATTTAGGTAAACTATATAAATGTAGTTTTAGCAATAATGAATACAACAGTCTTTTCTTTAGTCACCTATGGAGTCAGATTTTTGAATAGTTTGTTGTTGAAATGTTGTTTAGGTATCCTTTAAGAAAGTATGGGCCCCTCTATGTTCCTTCTACTGTAGTGGCATTTGAGTAGTGTCTGCTGCTTTCAATTTTTTGCTGCAGAGGATGTCACATACTGCTTTAATTAGAATGTAGTTTGTGGTGATTGACTGTAGCCTAACTGATATTGTACCCAATTTTATTCTTTTTCTCTTTTTGTATATTTTATGTTACAGGAACGCTGTATCTCTGTGAGCAAATGATATGACTGAAAGGGGAGATTAAGGATGATGCCCTAGACTGATCATTTTATTTTATTCTCTAATATGTTGTGGTACTTGCAGTATGGCAGGTACAGTCTTTAATGTAGGTTCACATAATGTTAATGGATTAAATCATCCAATTAAATGGTTAAACATGTATCAGCTTTAAGTGGGAAAAGTTGATCTATCTGTTACAGGATGAATATTAGAAATGGGGCTAATTTGACTACTTACATGTTCGTGCCTCTTCATATCATAATAGGAAGAGAAGAGGGGTGGCAGTTCTAGTCTCTAGCACAACACCTATAAATACAGTATATTAGCTCTTATCTCATAGATAATTTGGGATGGCATGTACAGTTAACTGGTTTGGTGAATGGGATAGAGGTAACAGTTATGAGTGTCTACATCTCTCCAGGGGTATAGTCGTAGGATATTCAACTACATTTCTCATATACTGGGGGGGACAGTGAACAAAATGTTGCAACTTTGCCTCAATATTACCAATGTTACCCCTCCCAGGCAATTTGTTGTGTTACATTTCATAAATGAAAGCTGGAGCAATGAGGATGAATGGATTTTTTTGAGCACTTCACCTGGCAGTCAGAGACTACAGGATGGACTTTCACAAACTTGTGAAATGACTCTTGTTCAACTACATTACATATGACATGTATGTTAGACCACAGAAAATGTGGTCTAACTCTATGTTTTAAGTGCCGCATGTTATACTCTGAAAATGACGCATGCATCAAAATAATGACTCATGTTTCCTTTTTGTAATATAAAGTGAGGAAAGTGTTGCAAATGCATCAAAATGTTTGCAAATAGTGCACAGATATTTTTGCACATATGCAGTAATGCCAGCTATGCCCATACCTGGGTTTTGCATTTGCATCTTGTGCTTTGAAAATCTAGCACCATACATGTTATTCACATCCACATACTCTTTACACTTGACTAGATTATATTTTTGTATATTTTTGCCTCCCCGCCCTCTCCAAGGTCTATGACTGTGAGTTTCAGTCTATACAACTTGCAGATCATGCCCCTGTCATTTTAAAACACAGTCTTGGAAAATAGATAAAGGTTACTCATTGGAGATTTAACAACACACTTTTAAAAGATCTAGATTTTTTTTAAGTTACAAAAGAATAGTGGAAGTTTTTGAATTGATTGATAGTGATTCAGTGGCTTCTCATGTTTTGTGGGGTACATTAAAATTGGTTTCAGGGAAGGTATCATCTCATATTCTGTGAGGAAAAAGGCAGAGTCTCTAGATGACAGGAACTTCAGACCACTTTAGCTAGGCTGAAGGAAAACCGCATAATCAAGGGGATGATTCCATGAAGGGAGATCTGGATAAAGTTTAGCATACATTGCGGGACCTCTAGAATTACAGTACAGAGATGGCTTCGAGATATTTGCAGTATATCAAAGATAGTATGATGGGTGCTAAGTCATCAAAATTACTGGCACATTGGCTTTGATGGCATATGATGCAAAATTCCATTGTTGAGTTAAATGAAGTGGAATGAATAGGCTAGTTATCCAAGCTACACAAATCCTGCAGCACTTTAAAGATTATCAGTCTTTATACACTAGAGGGGAGGAACCTCCTCCTGAGTCTTATATAAATGTTTTTTGACAAGCTTATTTTGCCCAGGGTCACCCTGAAGCGGGATTGGAGACTGGCAGTGCGTATTTTATAGGAAGAATTACATATGATTTATTTCA
Organism: Neoceratodus forsteri; assembly: GCA_016271365.2. Taxonomy (NCBI): domain Eukaryota; kingdom Metazoa; phylum Chordata; order Ceratodontiformes; family Ceratodontidae; genus Neoceratodus; species Neoceratodus forsteri. Next base: position 810,601,856 of record CM028129.1, on the reverse strand, counting down.
TTATAAAAAAATAAGTGCCCTGGTCTGAATAATTTTACATCTGAATTTTTTAAAATACTTAAATCAGTTGTATCACCCTTCCTCCTTCTTTGACAATATAGATAAATCTCACTTGACAGACAGACTAAAAATTCATGGCAGTATGCCAAGATCTCCAGAATTACAAAGCCATGCAAAGACCCCACTAAATGTGATTCATATAAAATGAACTCAGCTTTGATGAATAACTAAAATTTTGTGAAGCTACAGTATGTTGGCTAGGAGGTTGTACAAACATCTGTCTATAATTAAGGAACACTGCCTATATAACTGGCATTTTCTAGGGATTAACTCTTGTGGGGTGTAGATGTTCCCCAGTTAAGCCAATGGCCATTAAGCCCAGCAAGGGCATTTACCCCATGGAAAGTCCTGGTTGTAAGGGAATTATGGTGATTACAAGTTGAAGGGAAAATGGAATAAAAAAAGTTTACAAATGTTCTTGCTGCTCTGAGCTGTAACAGGCATTTTTAAAGGATTAACACTTGGCACAGCAGTAACTCAGAGCATGTGTTGGCCTCATGAATAATTAATTAGACTTATGTAACCTCCGACCACTGCCCCCCCCTTGTTCTACTAGCAGGGCTGCTCCTCTCACCTCTAGGAACCACTGAGAGGGGTGGGGTAGTCACTTCAAATATCTCACAGTTTCTGTATGACCCACTACTTCTACTACAGAGCCTGCCATCCTCAGACAGGCAAACCAAGTGTGGCAACTACCTGGCTCACACCTGGGAAAACTATTTAGCATGACCATCAACCTGAGTCCCTGGGAGAAAATGTTTGCTCAGCATTATTCTACGTTTGTACTTCTGGTCAGGGGCACCCAAGTAAATTTGGACAATGGAAGCAATAACTGTAATGTCCAAACCAGGTTGGGATTCTAGAGTGTGGCCTTTATTCACATAACACAGAGAATAACAAAGCAAAGATGGAACCCACAGGGCTACTCTCACTGGTAATGCAGATTACAGAGGTACAGAGCACTCACTCTCACAGTTATCCCTCAGGTTCTGAATGGATCTAGGCACACACAACCCAAACTGGTACACTTCTCTTTTTTTCCTTGACTTGGCACCCCAACCAGTACTACGACACTTTTCCATATTGCATGGAGACTGATGGTGGCTACCTAAACCACCCACAATCACATTCCAACTCTCAGGGAAATCTAAAATCCCACATCTGGGTGCTTTCCTCAGGCATTGGTCAAATGCGACGAGAGAAAACATAAGTGCCTAAACTGAACCCGGAGAGGTAAACCTGGTTACTCCAGATGGGGGGGTCTCCCACCTTTCACTCCCAAATCTATACTTGGCCATTCATCTGGTTACAACACATTTCTTAGAAACACTGTTTGTAGATGCTCTCTAGAAATATTTTGCACATTTAACATTTTACAATTCACTCTACAGAGGTGTCCTGACTTTAAAAGTTCTGTATGTGGCTATGTCTTTACCCAAGACCCCGACTGCTGCAGATGCTTTTAAGTCATACACAATCTAAATGTTCTGTACTTGGCAAGTCTTCCTTTGACCCCACAGTAGGCAGACACTTTTACTTAAACACAGTCTTGGTAAACATAGTCTCTTTGTCAGAGCCAAACTCACCACTGTATTGCAGGTGCCCCAGGGATTTTTCCACAGAGCAATCTCAGGTACTCACAGAACAAAATGACTCTCAGGCAGCTTCACCATCTCCAAGCTGGACCCGGGGATTTCCCCTCAATCCTGGAATTCCCCCCATCCCTCTGGGGATGGGGCACTGGAACACCTCCCAGGAATGGTCTCTACCACTTCACAGATGGTCTTGTGTGCTCTTCTCTAGGGTGAGAACACACAACCCCTTTTTCTAAGGTAGCTTTCTCTTAGTGCTAGGTCTGAGGAGCTGCACTATGCAGCACTCCTCAAACTGATGAGTCTCCATGCAGACTACTCTCTGAAGACTGACTCTGAAGACACAGTTGAATTCCCCAATGTTCAACTGCTAACTCCTGCAGCTAGCATTCCATTGTGGCTTATGCTGCTGCGAGAATTCTAAGGTGACATCATCACTCTAGCTCATCAGAAACTGAGAACAGAGTGTGACAGTGTGAAACCCATTTAACTGGCATCTCACAAGCTGCCTCTCCCTGCCTGCCACTGATTCTAAGTGGGATTCTAGTAACCCCCAGAAACAAGGGGTTTGCACCCACCCTCAGCGAGGAAAATGACTGTCCACAGTCATTACCTACCTGGCACCAGACCATCCTACCCTATGTGCTACCTACGGAGAGGGGTGATGAGGCCCTCTCTTGCAATGTGCCAGGCACAGGCAGGCAACACTAAGGGCCCAGAGGCCATGAGCTGACACATCAGCCCCTACACTATGATCTTCCTTTGGTAACCAATGGCTCTGGAAGAACTGTCCAGAGCATAGCCCTAACAGACCAGCACTGTGGCCCCTACTGTGGGTCAGGACCACAGCCTGTCTATCCCCTAGCCCTCTAGAGAAACCCTATCTGATCAGAAACAAAACTACCCAGAACAGGGGAACCACCCCCCATCCCCGGACACCAGAAAACCAATCCAAGAAACTAACACTACACCTAAGCTTTACACTCCCACACTCCCCCACAACTACACCTGTGGAAGGAAAAGTTAACACATGTTAGCAATTGCACAGTACTTTAAACAACTCTTTAAATCACATGAGGAACTCCGATGAGTCCCCCAATCCTCTTCTTGTCTTCTCTTCTGTCTTCATCAGGAACCACCTGAAAGAGAAAAGACAAAAACACACCCCTAATCTGCAAACACAGTATATGACCATAACCCTTACCATCAAAACACTGAAAACTCCCCCAAAAATATTATTTTTTAGAAAAAGTAGAAAACAGTAGAAAAACATCGACTTTATATACAATACACCTTTTGGGGATGGAATGCCCTAAATGTCCCAACTAGTGACAACAGTGCCCAAAGGCAAGTCCAAGGAAGAGTCTCTCCTGGGCCAGAGCCTCGTGAAGCAAAGTTCTTGTAGTACTGTAGTCCCGAAGGGGAGAGTATTTATGGACAGTTCAAACAGTCTGTAGTCTGCCAGATGTAGGATGTGTATTGCAATGTCAATAAGATAAGAAAAGTCTGGACTTAACAGTCCCTTGAAGAACAAAAATGGAACAGCACATGGATCTCCAACTGAAGACTCTCCCTGACAACATTTTTCACATACAGCTGGGTGGAAATTTTTGGAAATGACAGGATGGCACATCTGGAAACTGCTGGCCTGATGTCATCTGAAGATGGAACCTTGGAACAGGAATTGGACAGCTGGTCTGAAGTCATCCGAAATCCCAGGTGATGAATCAGGAAACAGCTGGGAAGATGTCATCTCTGTATGATGTCATCTGAAAGGCCAGGTGATGGAACTGGAAGGCACACTGCAAGGCTGACACATCTGCAATATCAATAAGGTAAGAAAAGTCTGGACGCACCTTTTGATCCTGGAACACCAGACTGGCGGAACAATATGGGTATGGCAATGGCTGGATGGCAGCACTAGCTACCACTGCTCTGCTTTCCACTTGGTAGGCATGGGCACATTTGCAGGAAGTTGGTTGTATTGAGGGTAGTACCGCAATGGGTCAGGTGCAAGAATTATTACCCCATCTGGGCGCTCATAATTCACTTTGTAGAAAGTCTCATTGCCCTTTCTGTCCACAGTACATACAGTGTCTATGAACAGTGTCCTGCTCACTTTCCAATACTTGAATCTCTCTCTGACAGCTTTGTCTCTGACATATCAAGTTGCACCTGGATACAGGTCTTTAGTTGCCTCTTCCACTATCCAGGCCTTCCTGTTTCTCTCAGTTTCCTCCCAGACTCTCCGAGGACATCTAAACAGCTAAACGGGAAGTTCTGATAATGGGAGACTTCAACGTGCCAGATACAGATTGGTCAATACCAGCAGGGAAATCTGCCTGATCTAGACACATGGTGGATTCCCTGCAGGGGAGGGCCTCAAATAACTGGTACAACAACCCACAAGAGACAGGGCTATCCTAGATCTAGTATTGACTAACAGGGAAAGGATCACAGATATCCAGGTAGAAGGCCACCTGGGTACCAGTGACCATCACATGGAATGATTCAGTTTGGCCACTAGAACAAAATCATCCCATTCAAAGGCAAAAATATGGGACTTCAGAGGAGCTGACTTTGATAAGATGGCCAGCAGAGTTAAGCTAGCTCTGGCAACAAGAAATAAAGGTGAGGGGGTACAAGCAAAGAGGGCAAGCATTAAAGATGCAATACTTGAAGCAACATTCCATTGTGTTAGTGAGAAAAGGAAGTGCAAAAGAAGAAGGAAACCACTTTGGTTCTCAAACACAGTAGTAGAAAAGGTCAGAGTCAAAAGGCTGGCCTTCAGGAAATATAAGGGAACGCAGCAGGATGAAGATAGGGAGGCACACCAAACTTCCCTAAGGCAAGCAGGGAAGGCAGTAAGGCAGGCAAAGGCCCAAACCGAGGAAACACTAGCCCAAACAGTAAAAGAAGGTGACAAGACTTTCTATAGATATATTAGTGAAAGGAGAAAGTCCAGAGGGGGTATTGCTAAGATCAAAGAAGATAAGGGGGCATGTGAGGAGGAGGACCATGTAAAAGCATCTATCCTAAATAGATACTTCTGCTCAGTATTTACTGAAGAGAAGGTAGGGCAGGGCCCACCGCTCTGCACCATGGACACAGGGGAGAGGGAGGTGTGCACTAGTCCCTTCACAAAAGAAAGGGTCCTACAAGAGCTCAATAAGCTCAGGGTGGACAAGGCAATGGGACCTGATGGTATACATGCCAGGGTACTAAAGGAGCTAAGGGTGGAACTAGCAGAGCCATTATCAGAACTGTTTAGTGAATCTCTGAGCACAGGAGAGGTCCCAGAAGACTGTAGAAGGGCTCATGTGATCCCGCTCCACAAAAGTGGTAGCAGGGAGGAGGCAGGGAACTACAGACCAGTCAGTCTTACCTCAGTAGTGGGCAAGATTATGGAGACACTCCTTAAGGAAAGGATAGTGCAACACCTGGAATCCATAGAGCACAGGATCCAAGACAGCATGGGTTTACAAAAGGAAGGTCCTGTCAAACTAATCTCATATATTTCTTTGACTGGGTAACCAGAGTGGTGGACCAAGGCTGAGCAGTTGATGTTGCCTACCTTGACTTCGGCAAAGCTTTTGATACTGTGCCACATAGAAGATTGATTAATAAGCTGGGTAGGCTCGGGGTGGGTCAGACATTGGTCAACTAGGTGGAAAACTTGTTAATGGGCAGAAAACAGAGAGTGGTGGTAAATGGTATACAGTCAGAAGAGATGCAAGTCACAAGTGGGGTACCTCAGGGATCAGTTCTGGAGCCAGTCCTCTTCAATATCTTCATCAGTGACATTGCAGGTGGACTGGAGGGTATGGCTTTTCTGTTTGCAGATGACACCAAGATCTGCAACAGAGTAGGTGATCCAAATGGGGTGGGCAGAATGAGAAGAGATCTGGATAAACTAGCAGAATAGTCGGAAGAGCGGCAACTGGGGTTTAATGCAAAGCAGTGCAAGATCATGAACATAGGGAAGAAAAACCCTGAAGCCACCTATAGGCTGGAGGGGAGTTGCTGGCAGTCACAAGAAAAGAAAGCTACTTGGGTGTCATCATCACCGATGACCTGAAATCATCCAAGCAGACCTCTAAAGCAGTAGGTAAGGCTAGAGGGATATTGGAGTGTATTAGTTGGGGTATCACAAGTCAGAAGAGGGAGGTAATAATCCCTCTTTACAAGACACTGGTTAGGCCCCATCTGAAGTACTGCATGCAGTACTGGAGGCCACACCTTCACAAGGACATTAATCAAATTGAGGCAGTCCAGAGAAGGGCAACCAAAATGGTTCATGGGCTGCATCAGAAAATGTATGAGGACAGATTAACTGAACTCAATTTGTATAGCCTAGAGTAAAGGAGGGAGAGAGGTGATATGATGGAAATATTCAAACACCTTAAGGTCATTAACAAAGTGAAAGAGTCTAACATGTTTCAATATAAGAAAAATAGCAGGACAAGAGGAAACAGCATGACATTAGAGGGAGACTGATTAAGGGGTAATGTGAGGAAGTTCTTTTTCACAGAAAGGGTGGTGGATGCATGGAATGGCCTTTGTCAAGAAGTGGTGGCTATGAATACAGTGCAGGGCTTCAAATAGACATGGGATAGGCATAAGGGAGCAATACAGATAAGTATGAATAGATAGGCCCTTAACAGAAAAAAGGCCTATGACACATTCATAAGGTAGAAAAAGAAATGGGCAGACTGGATGGGCCTTGAGGTCCTTATCTGCCATCAACTTCTATGTTTCTATGTTTCTATGAAAGGTAGGAAAGGACATTCCATAGATCTCATTTGCCTTCCTATGAACCAGTCTTTCCTCCTTGCTGCTCTTGGTCAGTTCAAGACCACTGGCCTGGCTTAGGGGCAGCCAGTCCTGGTTCTGACAGTGTTGCATACTTAATGCTAGATAAAACGGATCTCTGACTCCTCCTTGTGGAGACAGGGCTGTGGAGTCACCAATCTCTTCTTCTGGTTCCTGCAAGGCAAAAGCCTGAAGCTGTGGACTAGCACCTTCATCATAAGGATACATAGTTTCCCCCTCCTCCTCTTTCTTGCAGAGGATCTGAGCCCAGGAGTAAGCAGTCATCCACACTCCCGAGACTGTCCACTCTTCACTGGGTGTGGAGGTCGACACCTCCCAATCTAGGGTCTCTCGCATCTCATCTTCTCCTATGAGACTAGTGCTTTGACCCTCTCTTCACAGATCTACTGATGCTCCCTCCGCACTGTCCATCTGTGACCCAGATGTGGAGACATCACAAGGACTCTGCTCTGCCTGTACATTCACACCCTCTTCCTTTGTGCCACACTCTGCTGTGCTTTCCCCAACAGGCTCCACCTGGTGCTGTGTGCTGCCACTTGCTGGATTATGAAACTTTGTCCACGTGGGAGCCAACCTAATCTTGGGTGCATTAGTTAGGCCTTGCTTCTCTAGGCACCCAGAATAGTGAGGAATCATGAAGATGTCTTTTCCAGCCTTGAGGCACATTATGCATACTTTCACATGGTATCTGGGAATCGCAACATGAGGAGGCAAACGTCCATCATAGAAACGTCTCCCTATTTCTTTCAGCTTGTTAACCTCTTCCACTATCATAGCCCGGGCATGATCTAGGTAGCAGGATGATCCCGAAGCCATGACTGCAGAAAAACACAAAAGTTCAGTGTTATCTCAAAGTTCACTTTGCTTGTAACAGTCTCATAAAATGGCTCCCCTGTGCTGTGTTTACATTACTACCCCACCCTGTAATGGCAGCAGCAGCACTCCTGGTGCATCAACATTTTGTCTCTGACTCAAGCCACTGCACATCCGATTTACTGCATACTGATAAAGTTCACTCAAACTGCACAAACTGCACTGTTTTGCTTCCCCAGCATATCTATATGATTTTTCTAGGACCTTAAATTATCTTTCAATCACTTTTTCTTGCTTAATGTCACTAAAGCCACAGCATTTCATGAACAGGAATGCCTGTTTTTTTGCAACTCTCATACAACCCACAGTCTCTCACTTTGCTCAGAAAATTACAGTTACTGAATCCATAATCATGCTCACAGTCTAATGCTCAGAATTCTTGCTTAGGTTTGATTAAGTTTACACAGTCCTTCTTTGCAAAACAATCTCACTGTTTACACACAGATCCAGCTGGCTTTAGAAAAATCACACACAGTTTGAGCTCAGATTTGCTGACTGGTACTCACTGAATCAGTAGCTGGCATTTACGATGGAAATTTCAGCCTACAGCCAATCCTAGAGGCCTCTGGGTTGAAACGGGCTGGCAGTCTTCCTGATTGTCCTTGTGAACACCACACTTTCTCCCCAGTCGATTGGAATATAGGTTGAACATGATTTAAAACAGAAAAGTCTGATATTTTACTTTTTATAACATTTGCAGTCACCGCAACGCTCCACCTGGCTAACCAGCTTGCACACCACTCTTTCTCTCTCTCTCCCCCTCTTGAACACTGGGTAGCATTCTGAAGATGGCTTGGGGGCAGGACTGATTGCAGTCTCACCAATCACTCGAGGCTATACAAATGAGCCTCTCTCTCTTTTCGTGCTCTTCTCCTCCATGGCGATCGTTGAGCAGGCAAAATTTAAACTGCAAAGCAAGTTTTTTCTTTTCAACTGTAACTCATCGGTGGGAGCACCATTTTAACCATTTTTCATGCCAATTTCCTTAGCAACTTCCCCAGTCCACACAGTAAGCATTTTAAACTTTCAGGGCACAAATGTCTCTTTGCTTCCCACAGTTCTCCATACTTTTTCTTGTCACAACTTAAAAATTAAAAGCTGGCGAACATTATTTTTGATACAGGACAAGGGGCACACACAATCTGGCTTTACAGCTCCTTGGTAAACATTGGCACAATTACAGCAGCACATGAACAGCAGCACACAGCAGCACATATGGATGGCACTCTCTGATCAATCCCTTATGCGCAACGCTTCCGATTTTTTGGGCTACCTACTGCCAGACAGAGCAAACCTTTCTTGTTTTCTCCCAAAATCCAAACAAATCCCATTGGTGCCTCCATTTTGTGACTTCCCCCACACCGGCCCTCCTTGTTTCTACTAGTAGGTCAGCTCCTCTCACCTCTAGGTAACTGAGAGGGGTGGGGGTAGTCACTACAAATATCTTATAGTTTCTGTATGACCCATTACTTCTACTACGGAGCCTGCCACCCTCAGACAGGCAAACCAAGTGTGGCAACTGCCTGGTTCACACCTGGGGGGACCATTTAGCACGGCCATCAACCTGGGTCCCTGGGAGAAAATGTTTGCTCAGCATATGCTATGTTTGTACTTCTGGTCAGGGGCACCCAAGTAAATCCAGACACTGGAAGCAATAACTGCAATGTCTAAACCAGGTTGGAATTCTAGAGTGTGGCCTTTATTCACATAACACAGAGAACAACAAGGCAAAGATGCACCCCCACAGAGCTACTCTCACTGATAATGCAGATTGCAGAGGTACAGAGCACTCACTCTCACAGGGAACCCTCAGGTTCTGAATGGATCTGGACACACACGGCCTGAACTGGAACACTTCTCTTCTTTTCCTTGACTTGGCACCCCGGCCAGTACTAGGACACTTTTCCATATTGCATGGAGATTGATGGTAGCTCCCTAAACCACCCACGAGCACATTGTGACTCTCAGGGAAATCTAAAATCCCACATCTGGGTGCTTTCCTCAGGCATTGGCCAAATGCAGAGAGAGAAAACATAGGAGCCCAAACTGAACCCGGAGAGGTAAACCTGGTTACTCCAGATGGGGGGTCTCCCACCTTTCACTCCCAAATCTATACTCGGCCATTCATCTGGTTACAACACCTTTCTTTGAAACACTGTAGATGCTCTCTAGAAATGTTCTGCACATTTAACATTCTACAATTCACTCTATGGAGGTATCCTGACTTTAAAAGTTCCATATGTGGCTATGTCTTTACCCAAAACCCCCACTGTTGCAGATGCTTTTAAGTCATACACAATCTAAAAGTTCTGTACTTGGCAAGTCTTCCTTTGACCCCACAGTAGACAGACAGTTTTACTTAAACACCGTCTTGGTGAACATAGTCTCTTCATCAGAGACAAACTCACTACGCTATTGCAGGTGCCCCAGGGCTTTTTCGACAGAACAGTCTCAGGTACTCGCAGAACAAAATGACTCTCAGGCAGCTTCAACCTCTCCAGGCTGGACATGGGGATTGCCCCTGAATCCTGGAATTCCCTCCCATCCCTCTGGGGATGGGGCACTGGAACACCTTTCAGGAACTGTCGCTACCACTTCATAAATGATCTTGTGTGCTCTTCTCTAGGGTGAGAACACACAACCCCTTTTTCTAAGGTAGCTGTCTCTCAGAGCTAGGTCTGAGGGGCTGCACTCTGCAGCACTCCTCACTCTCCTGAGTCTCAATGCAGACTACTCTCTGAAGACTGACTCTAAAGACTCAATTGAATTCCACAATGTTCTACTGCTAACTCCTGCAGCTAGCATTCCATTGTAGCTTATGCTGCTGTGAGAATTCTAAAGTGACATCATCACTCCAGCTCATCAGAAACTGAGAACAGAGTGTGACAGTGTGAAACCCATTTAACTGGCATCTCACAAGCTGCCTTTCCCTGCCTGCCACTGATTCTGTGTGCGATTCTTGTAACCCCTGGGAACAAGCGGGTTTCTCCCATAATAATTGATAAGGACTAAATGGGATGTTTTTTTTAATTTTTATTGAGTTCTTGGATTACACCTGACAGCAGTTGTTCATTTATGGGTTCCACGTCAGTTACAAGGACAAAGGTACATCAAACCAGTAGTACATATTTTAGACAGAGTTCCTATAGTGAAAACACCAAATTTAGGATCATAGGCAGCAAGTAATTTTCCTGAGTCAAAGTTAGGGCACCCTACTAGGTTGCATGTGAGGAGATGTTAGTAGGAGGATAGTGGTAAGGGTGCTAAAGGGTCAGTAAGGAGTGGGGGAGTATGCAGAATGGGTGGGGTAGAGGTGGAAAAGTTTGTGAGGTAGGGTGGTGAGGTGAAGTGCTATGGACAGGTCACGTCAGACGAGTAGGTTAGACATGAGATGAGTGCTGGGGTGCACTTGAAGCACAGTAGGAGTGTTATGGGAGACAGCCACAGCTGCTGGTTGAGATAAGGTGCTGTCGTAGTTTGTATTTGAAAACACCAATAGTTGCAGTACTGGAAATGTCAGGTGGTAAGACAGTGGTCCAGTGAGGAGCACGGTAACATAATACACATTGTGCTAAGGCAGTGTGAAGTTTAGGAATTTTATAGATCTAGGTGGTGGAGTTCTTTGTGAAACAGGAGCTTGAGCGCATGGTTAGGAGTTTCTGGAACCCTGCTGGTAGTAGATTGAGAGAGCATTTCTTGGCAAGGAGGCAAGATTGGTATCTTATTCTTTCCTTTAGTTGGAGCCAACCAGCCTGTGAGTAGAGGTTGCAGGTGTGCATGAGTCTTGCAGCACCTGTGAGAAGGCAACATGCCTTATTAAGCACAATGGAAATGTGATGTATGGCAGTGTCAGTTGCCGATCCATAGATGGCCAGTCCATAATCAAAAAGGGAGACTACTGAGCTGTTGATGGCCACATTCAATGCCTCATAGGATAAGCAGTACTTGTGGCAGTAAAGAATCCCTGTTCTTGTATTGATAGCCTTTGCAGTGTTATCAATGTGTTGGACATAAGACCGAATGGAATCTATTGTGATACCCAGGTATCTGAAAAACTGGACGTGATCCAGGGTGTCACCACTTTCATTTCTGATCGCAAAAGGTAATGCTTTGAACTTACTCTGGGTGCTGGTGCACAACATCCTCTTTGTTTTTTACAGTTCATGATTAGTCTATACTCCTAAAACCATTTCTCTGTGGATGAGAATCCCCTTTGGAGTTCTGCTGTTAGGTTAGTTGTTCCGGATGGGGGTTTCTGGTGAAGATAACCACATTGTCTGTGTAAAGGAGCATCTGGGTCAGACAGGAGGCCATCAGTTGGTTTAGGAAAAGACTAAATAGTAGGGTCCCCAGAACTGACCCCTGTGGGACCCCAGAGCAGACAGGTCTGCTAACAGGGTGGTGTCTCCTAGCCTGACCTTTTGCAATCAGTTGTGAAGGTAGCTGTTGAACCATGAAGCAGATTCTGGAGAGAGTCAAATAGCAGACAACTGATTCAGAAGGAGCGCATGGTGCACCATATCAAAAGCTTTTGATAGGTCAATAAATGTTGCTCCTACCAGAATGCCTTGGTCTAGGGAGTGGTGGATGTAACCTGTAAATTTCAGTAATGTTATGATGGTACTGTGACCTGGTCGAAAGCCATTTGTTCAGGACAGAGGAACTGGTACTGGTTCAGATACTCGACAAGCTGATCTGCTACAATCCACTCTAGAGCTTTGCGGGGGGAGTATGGAAATAGGTGTGTAGTTGTTGTGTAGAGTCCGATCACCTACTTTGTGTACAGGGTTGCTGATGCTGATTTCCAGCACGGGGGAACTTGGAGTGGCAGAGGGAGAGGTTGATAATCTTAGTGAGAGGGCTGAGTACTTCCTCCAATGCCATGCTGATGAACGTAGGGTCCAGAGCATCTCTGCTGCGTCTTGATTTTCCCAGAGCTCGCACAAGGTACTTTCTTGCTTCAGATTCAGAGATTACCTTGAAATGGAAGAGCTATCTGTTGGAGGGTGGTTGCTGGACTCTGTTAGGGTCAGCCGGGATTAAGGGATTAAAGTAGACTGCTGGTAGTACACTGCTGATGTCTGTGAATGCATCATTAGGTGTGTTGACAATTCACTGTTGGTCCAATGATAGTGTGTTGTCAACCATGAGAATTAATGGGGCAATTTTGGGTTCTTTGACCCTAATGTCATTCAGATTATTCCAGAATGACTTGCTGTTGTTCCAGGAGCTGGAGAGGGCTTCCTTGTAGAATGTGCTTTTGGCATGTTGGATGGCTTTGCGCACTTATTTTGGGCTTGTTTGTACCTTTGAATGTTAGTAGTGGTACCGTGTGCTCTCACGATCTGCCAGAGGAGATCTGAAGTGATCCAGGGATTGCAATGCCCTTTTATTTTCCTTATCATTATTTGTCACAGACAGATGGATTTGTCTCGGCATGACAGACACAAGACAATATCAAATGGATCTTACAAATTCTACATTTAATACACCACAGAAGGGTGCCTTTTCTGCTTTTGAGTCTCAGTGCAGAAAAGGCCTTTAACCATGCCACATAGATATTTAACATGCACTTTACAGCACTTTGGACTGTGTTTGGACTTTGTTAATCTGATCTTTATATTATATTCCTACCTGAAGGCATACATATAGGTTTTCTTTCTCAAAGCTTTTGTCTTACTAGAGGAACGGATCCGTGCTACCCTTTGTATCCCTTACTATTTTCAGTGTATATTGAGCCACGTGCCCAAGTGCTTAGGCATAATGTAGATATTAGCAGGGTGATTTTAGGGACCCAGGAATTTTTTTTTTCCAATTGTTTAACCAGGAGTAGCACACTAAGCTGAAGCTTGTTTACAGGTGCAACCTGGGAGCACAGGGAAGTTAAGTGACTTGCTCAGGGTCACACAGTATGCAAGTGGTGGCTGTGGGATTCAAACCCAGGTCTTCAGATTTGCATCTCAGAGCCTTAAACCATCGCGCAATACTGCCTCCAAATAAAATAGGGTTGTATATAGATACTATAACCTGCTAATCTATTTCACTGACCTTACCAGGACTCTCCCAATAGTATGGATGGAATTAGAAATCTTTGGTCACTAGCTGCTCATAAGCTTAATTTAGCTAAAACAGGGTGCATAAACTATACTACATGCTGTCCTACTTTTTTCTGTTACTGTAAGTGGGATTTGCCTTTTTAAATATATCTAGGTGTCAGTGTGGCTCAGTTTGTTCTACATCCACTGGTGGCTAGAAGATCATGGGTTTAATCCCACACCAGGATTGGGCTCATACTATAAACATTGGCACCTGAGTGTGCTACCTGGGGGAGGCTGTACTGGCAGTGTATGCCATCCTTCAGATGAGATATAAAACCACAGTCCCTTCTGCCCATCTAGTGCTGTTCTGGTGGGTGTCTATGTGGAAGTGAAAGAACACAAGGCATTTTTCTCAAGAGTAGGGTATTGTTATTAAAATTAAAAAATTATACAGATACTAACAGAAATTATTCAGCATACATCAAAGTGATACAAAGAGAAAAACAAAAACTTGAAACTAAATTACTATAGTAAGTGGTAAAAGACACAGATGTGTGCATCATCTCTCTATCTCCTTACACAGTTACAATTTTTCCAGACCAATACAGACATCTTCTGAGGAATTTGTAAAAATTATTTAGAGCAAATACTTATTAATACATTGCTTATAGTTTCAATCACTGCTGATGGGGGCATAGGTTTTTGCTGAGTGGTCAGGGCACATCCTGCCTGACACAAATATCTACAAATAGCAGACATCAATTGCAGAGTGGATGAGTCATACTTTGACCAGGCAATAGTGAATAAATATAACAATACTTCTTGATAAATAGGACATGGAGCAAGCATTCATTCCATTTATTACCCAGATTCAACCCAAAAAGGTTCTGGTTTAGGGACATGCTATTAGTTAATAAAGCTGAATTTCAGCTACTCCACTGCAGGAAAAACTGGGACATACCCTCTCTTCCACACTTTTGTGTTTCAAAGAAGCCTTGACCACCATCCTACCATGCAGTCCTAACCTGGAGATGTCTCACAAATACTTTGGGATTCTGCAGTCACTTAACTGAATCCAGGCCAACCTCCCCCTTCCCATAAAATGGTTCATGCAATTGTCCATTGCTCTGTGTGGATGTTGATGTGTAAAATGACTGCCACTGCATGTTTAAAGTCACTTCACGAGCAATATGTCAATGCTTGTGAAGAGCTTTGGGTTACAATATGTATGATAAGTGCTATATACTATAAATGTTAATTCATCTGCCCCTTATAGTTGTTAAAAGTATGACTGTTTGAGGTTAAGTACCTGCCCCTGCTTACCACAAAATGTATAGAGAACATTTAAACATAGACCATGTTTCTTTTTAACCTATTTCAAATAGCATATTCAGTCAGAATGGCGATGATGTCATGTGCATTGTATTTCTACCAGGCCATTTCTTGAGCTCAGCAACCTGCAGAACTTGTGACCTGAGATAAGTATATCTCACAGTATATATGAGGTGGTAAAAGGCTAAGAATTAAGGTGACATTTTTGCAGATGCACAAAGAACAAGAGCGCCTAGATTTGCCTTATCTCAGCTTAGCATGATTATTTACTTGGTATCTATGCAATATAAAGTTAACCAAAATGACATTGAGTTATATCAGCTTGTACAACACCTTAGTGAGTCTTCTCTTTTTGAATCCACCTGCAATACTTGAGGACCTGTAATTGATCACTTATATACTTTAAGTTTCATCTCTTTGAAAATAATTGGTATTCCATAAAGAGTTAAAGAAGATTTGTTTTCATTTTCTATCTGGGTCATGTTGTGGTGAACCTAATTGTCTTTTAACTTGTTTTTTGTTTTAATTGGGTTCACCACAGCATAACCCAGATAGACCATCTTAGGGTAGCTGGTTCATTCCACTGGGGTGTCAGACAGACAAGGCATACTGATGAGTCCTGATAGGATGAAACACGTGACTATGTCTTCTGTTGGTACCCCTTGGAAACTGTGTGAGAGGCCTTTCGGCACCATGCATTTATGCTTAAAGTTGAACCAACATAATATTATGAGGTGATTTGCATATGCTACCCATGATGCTCTGCATTATGGGGTCATGTGTGATTTTGTATTTCTTTAAAACTTGGCTTCTCAGCCAATGCCCTTTGGGGTAACCATTGCCTCAGTGCTTGCACACAGAGATTCTTTGTCTTTTAACTTGTTTTTTGTTTTAACTGGGTTCACCACAACATAACCCAGATATACCATCTTAGGGTACAGTACAAGTCACATTAAACTGTTCCTCCAATGAGTTGTTTTAGCATTTCTGACTGAGTTGCATAAGTGTTGCTGGATACAGTACAAAGCCCTACATAAACTGTTTCTTAAGAGTTAAAATTCAGTTTTGCATTGCATTGTGACTGGACTGCTGATGCATTCCAAGTGAGCTGCAAAAATATTATACAAACCTTGCTCTTGAGCTGGTTAAGCATTGAAAAACAATGCATTTTGAGTTGCCAATGCATTGCCAACTGTGAAAAACAATGCTAAACCAACTCATTGGTGGAATAGTTTAATGTGACTTGTACTGTAGCTGGTTCATTCCACTGGGGTGTCAAACAGACGAGGCATACTGATGAGTCCTGGTAGGACGAAACACGTGTCTATGTCTTCTGTTGGCACCCTTTGCAAATTGTGTGAAAGGCCTTTTGGCACCATGCATTTCTGCTTAAAGTTGAACCAGCATAATATTCGGTGGTGATTTGCATATGCAGCCCATGATGCTCTGCATTATGGGGTCATGTGTGATTTTGTATTTCTTTGAAACTTGGCTTCCAGGACAATGCCCTTTGGGGTAACCATTGCCTCAGTGCTTGCACACAGAGGTTCTTTGTCTTTTATTTATAAAAATAGCCTTTGCTAGGATCAAGGTGCTTATACATAAAAATTTACATATAAGCAATAATTAAAACCATATAATCGGACAAATAAGTTAATCATACCATAACACAGCAGCTAAATAAATAAGTAATTTAAAAAGCAGGATATGCTAGGCTAAATAAATAAGTCTTTAATTCAGCCTTGAAACACCCAACGGTCAGGCACTCGTATCCAACAAGGTAGCTATTTCCACATAGTAAGGGCCACAAAAGTAAATGATCGGGCCCCAGATGTCTTTAACTGTACTCTGGGAATCTCTAGCAATCCCTCATCAGTGGAGCTAAGTGGATGGAGGGGGTAGTAGGAGTGAAGGAGATCTTTCAGGTAATGGGGTCCCTGTTTGTGTAGGGCTTTATAGGTCAGTAATCCGATCTTGAAGGTGATCCGCCACTGTACTGGTAGCCAGTGCAGCTCACGGAGCACAGGTGTAATATGACTGGCTCTAGAAGTGCCAGTCAGTAACCTGGCTGCTGCATCTGCACTAGCTGCAGTCAGTGGATATCAACCCCTGGTAACCCTAGGTAGAGGACATTACAGTAGTCAAGGCGAGAGGTAGCGAAAGTGTGGACCAGTGTTGGAAAATCATCAGGGGGAACCAGGTGCTTCACCTGGGCAATATTCCTTAGATGGTAGAAGGAGGTCTTGACAATGGCTGACACCTGAGATTTAAGGGTCAGGCTGCCATCAAGAATAATGCCCAGATTCCTCACCTGATTAGAGGTAGTCAGCTGAACTCCCCCTAGTCAAAGCCTGGAGGTCTGTCCAGCTGGCAAACCTACCTCCCAATGATCAGGATCCACCACCAACACCTCAGTTTTATCCAGGTTCAACCACAACCAGCTGGCATTCATCCAATCTTGGATCTCGGCAAGGCAGTTGTCAAAGACTGAGAAGACTCCATCCTGCCTGGGCACAAAGGACATGTACAGCTGAGCATCATCTGCACAGCAGTGAAAACTCAAACCGTACTGCCTAATAATGTCTGCTAACAGCAGGATGTACACTGCAAACAACATGGGTGATAGAAGGGATCCCTGCGAGACTCCACATGGAAGGAAGAAAGGGGCTGAGGAAAAAATCCCAGACACCACTCTCTGAGTCCTACCCTCGAGGAACGATTGAAACCATATGAGGACCATACCCGACAGTCCACAGATGAACTGAAGATGCTCCAACAATACACCATGGTCCACAGTGTCAAATGCTGCAGAGAGATCAAGGAGGACTAAGATGGAACATGATCGCTGATCTCTCACTATTAGGAGATCATTCAGCACCTGGACAAGGGCTGTCTCAGTACTGTGCCTCTTCCTAAATCCAGACTGGAGAGAATCATAGGTGTCGTGGCTAGATAAGTGATCATCCAGCTGCTGCACAATCACCTTTTCAATAACCTTACCCAAAAAGGGCAGGTTAGAGGCAGGCCTGTAGTTCACCAGACAGTCCGGGTCTAGGGAGGGCTTTTTAAGGAGGGGTCAAACAACCGCCTTCTTTAGGGGGTCTGGGAAGACCCCCCCCAGTGACCTCCAGACTATCCTCACAAGGACGGACCAATTTCATCAAAGCAACCCACCAAAAGGTGCATTGAGCCCGGGTCCAAACTACAGCAGGTTGGCCACAAAATCTGGACGATCCTCACAACATCAGTAATTTCCAGCAGGTCAAAGTCAAACCAAGTCAACCGAGGGCATGCCACCTCCTGCCAACCTCCACAATGTCCAATAGAGGGACTGAACAGATCCCAGACCTGATGGTGGCAACCTTATCTGTGAAGAACTGAGCAAACTCCTCGCATCTCTTTTGTGTAAAAGCTCCACCAGGCTGAAGGCAGACTGGATTGCATACTCTGTCCACAGTCCAGAAGAGCTGAGCAGGTCAATTTCCGGCAGCGGCAATCTTCCTGGACAAGAACTCTGCCTTCTTATGGGTGATTGCTGATTGATAGACTGCGAATGGTCCATCAATCTAAGCCTGTCATCCTCCAGGCCCAATTTCCGCCAGTGCATCTCCAACCTTCGACCCTCTCTCCTCATCTCCCTCAAGGTCCCATCAAACCATGGGGACCTTAGGCAAAAAGTGAGAGGGTGAACGTGAGCAGGAGTGCTACGGTGTGTGAATAACCAGACACATTAGGCAGGAGGTAAAGTGCATAAAATAAATGCATGTATGTCAAACTCCTGTTTGATGTATAACTTTAAAGGGACCCTGCCATTTCATCAGCAGCTTATTTTCCATAGAAGGTAATAGCAACAACGCCTTTTCTCCTGGCGTAAAACATTTCTTTTCAAACCCCACATCATATATCACTTTTTGATCCCATCGGTTACATGCCACATTTTGATGTGCCATAGTAACAAATTTCATCAGCCTTTGCCTTAGGGAAGTCAGATCATCCAACATGTTGGTGTAGCCTACATTCTGACCTTCCTCCCAATATTTCTTCACAACATCTAAGGGCCCCTGGGGGTTCCTACCATATAATAACGTAAATGGAGAGAAGCCTGTTGTAGCCTTGGGTACTTCCCTATATGCAAAGAGTAGATATGGGAAGAACCTGTCCCAATCACATCCTTCCTCCTGTGCATACTTTTTGAGCATATTCTTTAAAGTTTTGTTAAAACATTTGACAAGGTCATCAGTTTCGGGGTGGTAAAGGGAAGTTTGTACTGCAGATATGCCCATAAATTTATCTAACTCTTTTAACAATTGGGAAGAAAAATTGCTTCCTCTGTCAGTAAGAATTTCCTGAGGTATACCAGTCTGACTAAAAATTCTGGCTAACTCCTTGGCAATCCGAGGAGCCTTGGCAGTATGTGGGTTATAGCCTCAGGGTATTTGGTAGCGTAGTCGCATATGACCAAAATGAATCTGTTGCCTTTCAAACTTGTTGTTGGGGCACAACTATATCTATAGCAATGTGTTCAAAGGGTGTGGTGGCATAGGGGATAGGTTGTAAGGGCACCTTGTCTGTCTTTCCACCTGGGGCAATTAATTGGCACTTAGGACATGCTTGACAATAGGCCGTTATATCCTCATGAATCCCAGGCCAGAAAATAGATGGGTTAGCCTCCCCAGGGTTCTATCCCTCTCTTCATGGCCTGTCATGGGTAGATCATGTGCTAACTGTATTAGTTTTTCTCTATACATAGTAGGCACCATCAGTTCCACACAGATTTGCATTACTGGATTAACACAAATTCAATACAATAACCCTTTTTTTATGCAAAATATGACAGTCCATTTGTTGCTAGCTCCTGCACCTGTGAAAAATAAGGACTTAAGGACTTATCAGCTAATTGTTCTTTCTTTAAATCACAGCCAGACAAACCTGGCACCACCTCAGAGCTACCAGCCTGTTTAGTTTCCAGTCATAACTTTGTCTTCCTTCTTCTTTGCTTCCAGGTCTTCTTGGTTTTCCCTGGCCTGTCAAACAATTCTTCTTTGAAAGGGAATATCGAAGGCAATTGGGCCATTTTGGCTTGGGATCTGGTAGTAACAGTCACAAGTTCTTCAGGGGACTGTAAAGTACTTATCATGGCAGTAAAATGAGGAAAGTCCTGCCCTATGATTACCGGTACTGGTAATCTAGGTACTAGGCCCACAGTCATATAATGCTGTTTGTTGTTAAGAGTTAATTCCACCCTGGCAGAGTGGTACTTATAATTATCCCCATGAACACAGATCACAGTTGTATCAGCCAGGGTAGGGTCCAGAGTAGAAAGCAAGTCTGCTCGCATTAATGTCTGTCTACTTGCAGAGTCTAAAAGGCCCAGAGTCTGATGCTAACCAATCTCCACAGATGTCACATATCCTATGTTGGCTAAGGATAAATCTGCATTTTCTGTCCTTTTATTGGGGCAATTTCTGACCATCTGTCCTTTTCCCAAACATCCATGACATACAATCTCAGAAATGGGAACTCTTCCTCTGTCCCTTCGTACATGATTTGACTGTCTCTGGGGATAATTATAATCTAAGCCCCTCCTCTCTAGCTGACGTCATCCTTTCCTGGTTGTATAAAATCAGTCATTTTGTGGGCAGCCAACCCTATAACAGGATGAACAGAACTGTTCCTTGTAATTACAACCTTTAATCCTTTATACTAAAAATGTCATTCCTGGTGTCTCTGGGTTGGCAAGGGGAAAAGAGATTAAGGGTGCGCTCCTTGTTCTCTTTCTCCAGTCAGCTCAGGAGACCTGGACTACTCATGCAGCCTTTCATATATTTATTTTATTTTAAGAAACACTTTTATGAGGCTCTTTACACAGCAGCCTTTTCTAAGCTGCACTGCTAGGATCTAGGGACTCCATGCTATCCTTATTTTAGAGCCGCTGCCATACCACCGTAAACATTATCATTGACCCGATGGCTTGAAATTGCAGCCGTAGGGTACACATTTCATTCGGGTCTTTGTTTTGCCAGTTTTCATCTTTGGTACGTTTATTTTTTAAATCTTTTAAGCAGCCCCATTTACAACCTCTCTGGGGCTGCAACAACTTATCTGGGTACATTTTTTCGTTTTAGGACACCATGGGGCATTTTAGGCACACTGCCCATAGTGACTCACCTGCTGGGATCATTTAATCTTTGCAGCTCGCTTGCAGCATGCCAGTATGCTTTACAGCATGCCTCTGCTCCAAAACAGCAAACTTGCATCCTGCTATGAACAAGGAGCTAGAATTTCAGCCACACTCTGTGGCAACACAAACATGGAGCATTCACTCCGAATGAGGAGCTATTCCTTGGTCTCACCCTGTGACCAGAATGCAGCTTACTTTATTGGAACAGCATAGTACAGCAGCTGCTTTCAGCTTTCAGCCCCGGAGTTCAGCGCCATGAGAGCAGACACTAAAAATCCATTTCTGGGGCACCAGATATATTCCATAGACTGTGCGAGATGTGCTAATACAGGAATTTATTTTAATGTGCTAGCAGCACATATATGCAATACGGGGGGAAGGTTATGAGAATAAGGGATAGCACAATAAAAAGTAGTATTTTGTCAGGTTGGTCACCATGACAAAAAAGAAAAAAAAAAAGAACAGCAAGAAAAGATTTAGGAGACTGAAGAGTGAGGGAAAATGGGGGTGGGGTACACATATATTTTTATACAAGTATTTGGGGGACACTTCACAAAACAGAGGACACCCTGTTAAAAGGAGCAATGGAATCCAGGGCCTCCACCACCAAAGTATTATAGGCAAGAACCAGATTCCCTGGATCCATGTATTCTCTTGCTACACCTAATAGGTCCAGTACCAAAGGTGGTTAGCTGGGGACATATCAAAATCAAGCCCTGCAGTGACAAAATCATTATTTAATTGCTCTAGTATATGATGCTTGTTAGTGAAGGTGTCACCATGAGAAACAATCTTAATAGGCAGGGAGGGAGATGAGCTGTTCCCATTGATTTCCCTTAAGATTTGCCAGAATTTTGTTGCATAGTTTTTTTTGAGGAATCTAGTGCATTTTAGAAGTACTGTGCTTTGGCCAACCTTATAAGTTTGGTACAATTATTCCTTGCTACCTTGAATGCTATCCAATCTGATGCAAGCTTAGATTTCCAAGCCTTTTTCCAAAGTGCGTCTCTCACCTGTAATGGTGTTTTCAGTTCTCTGGTAAACCAAGGGCAGTCCTTTTTCCTTGTTCATGATTTCACTAAAGGGGCATGTTTGTTCACCACCTTCAGAACTTTTTTGGGAAAAGAGTGCACGCCTCAGTGACTGTGGGGACAAGGTAGAAATCTTGCAATCTTATGAAGCTCAACTCAGTCAGGAAGTCAGTGCAATTAAAATTGTGGAGATTCTTTTTATATACAAAGCTGGAGGCAGATACATGTTTTGGGAAGACCCTCATATATGCAATGACCCCGTGGTTACTGATGTTATGAAACACCCTGATGTGAGAGATTTTGTAGGGTCTGTTTACAAGTATTAGATACAGGAGGATGCTGTTTGCCAGGTTTTTGATATTTGGATGAGTGTGTTCAGGGATTAACTGCATGAGGCCAAATGTGTCACATAGATCTTTTATAGGTTTTGAACTCAGGTTGTACCAGTTGAGATTAAAATCACCCAAGATAATAGTTTCTATAGTAGATGTATTCAAAAGGATACAGAGGTGGGTAACAGTTTGAGTCCCCCTGCAGTGGGTCTATAACAGCATACAATGAGAATAGACTCATTTGGAGAGAGAGAGAGAGAATGCTTTAGCATTAGGCATTCAAACTCTCTTGGTGCTGTGAATGAGTCAATTATAGCAGCAGTGTATTTATCAAGGACATATATTGCAATCCCCCACCCCACCCTCTGGTAGGTCAGTCTGTCCTGAAGGCACTATAGGATAAGATGTTAATTTCTTGGTTTAGCGTGGAACTTATTAACCAAGTTTCTGATAGTACTAAAACATCTGACCTTGTATAGCAGACTCAAGCCTGTATTATGTCTAACTTTTTGAGTAGGCTACACACATTTATGATCAGAATAGCAAAGGCCCAAACCTAGAAAAAATAGCCAACTCAGATAAGAAGGCGGATAAAACCTTTTATAGGTACATTAGGGAGCATAGAAAGGTTAAGGGAGGGATAGTGAAGATTAATAAAGGAGAGGGGAGGTGGGCAGAGGGAGACAGTGAAAAGGCAGAGATACTGAATTAATACTTTTGCTCAGTATTCAGAAAAGAAGATGATGAGGAGTTCCTAAACCAGACAATAGAAGCACTCTGGGTAGGGGGGTTGACGCCAGTCCATTCACAGAAGAAAGAGTCCTGAAAGAACTCCTAAAACTCAAGGTGGACAAAGCAATGGGGCCTGACGGGATTCACCCAGAATCCTAAAAGAACTAAAGGAGGACCTACTGACACCATACCACTGACCACACTTTTTAACAAATCATGGCAAGATGTGGTGGTACCTGAGGACTGGAGGAGGGCAGATGTGATTCCCCTTCACAAAAGTGGGAGCAAGGCAGAAGCAGGAAACTACAGACCTGTAAGTTTGACCTCAGTGGTAGGGAAAATGATAGAATCACTTCTGAAAGAAAGAATTGTTGAGTACCTAGAGGCCAGCAGGGCACAGGACCAAAAGCAGTATGGATTTACAGCAGGAAGGTCATGTCAGATGAATCTAATTGATTTCTTTGACTGGGTGACCAAAATAATAGACCAGGTAGGGACTGTGGATATGGCCTACCTAGACTTTAGCAAGGCATTTGACACAGTCCCACACAAAAGATTAATAATTAAGTTAGCCAGCCTGGGAGTGGGTCCCAAAGTGGTAGCCTGGGTAGCAAACTGGCTGTACAACAGGACACAGAAGGTAATAGCAAATGGAACACATTCCGAAGAAAGGGGCGTTACTAGTGGAGTACCTCAGGACTCAGTACTGGGTCCAGTTCTCTTTAACATCTTTATAGGTGACATTGCAGAGGGTCTGGAGGGAAACGTATGCCTCTTTGCAGATGACACAAAGATCTGTAACAGAGCTGATACACAAGAGGGGGTAGAAAAGATGAGAAGGGACTTGGCAAGGTTGGAGGAATAGTCAGACATACGGCAACTTAGATTCAATGCAAAGAAGTGCAAAGTAATGCACCTGGGAAACAAAAACCCAGGAGAAGAGTACACAATAGCAGAGGAGGTACTAACAACAACAAAAATGGAAAGGGACCTGGGGGTAGTCATATCAGATGACCTAAAGGTGTGTAAGCAATGTGAGAAGTCGGTATGGAGAGCCAGGGGGATACTGGGATGCATAGGAAGGGGCATCATAAGAAGAAAAAGGAAAGTGGTTATACCTCTATACAGACAGTTGGTGAGACCCCATCTGGAGTACTGTGTGCAGTTTTGGAGACCTCATCTACGCAAGGACATAGACAGGATGGAAGCAGTCCAGAGGAGGGCAACTAAAATGGTGCAGGGTCTGCACCAGAAACCATATGAAGAGAGACTGAGAGAGCTTAATATGTATACCCTTGATGAAAGGAGGGACGGAGGGACATGATAGAAACTTTCAAGTACCTCAAGGGAATCAACAAAGTCCAGGAAGGTAGCATCTTTCAGAAAAAGAGATGTGTAAGAACAAGGGGGCACAATTTAAAGATAGAGGGGGGACGGCTCAGGGGTAATGTGAGGAACTTTTTTTTCACGGAAAGAGTGGTGGATACATGGAACTGCCTTTCTGGGGAAGCCGTTGGGTCTAAAACAGTGGGGGAATTCAAACATGCATGGTAATTATAGTGGGGGGTTGCAGGAAGTAGACTGTTGGTTAACTAGAATCTGCAGCTTATCCAGTAGGTAGGGAAATGGACAGACTGGGTGGGCCAAGTGGTCCTTATCTACCGTCAAAGTCTATGTTTCTATGTTTAACGTAATATTTTCATTGTGCAGCAATTAAATTTTTTATAGATATTTGTTGTTGAGGAGTTATGTAGCTAGAAATAAAGTACAAATCCTATCACAGGAACAGAATCTTTATTTACTCAACTGGATAAGTAAACTCTGGTATGTAGCCATCCAGGGCATATAATTTCACTTTGATATAGAGCCTTACAACAGATCTTATCAACAAACACCCAGCTTATTCATGAGAAAAGGCAACTGATGATAACTGAGGCCATTAAAGACAAAGAATGAATGATTGCTTTTAGGAAGACTCACAAAGTTACCTCTTTGCATGTCTGGTGAGAATATACTGTACCTAGAAGGTTCTGACCTGATATTTCAAACTCTCTATACCTATATTGTTTAACTTCGCATTGTTGAAGATTTTGTGGAGGAGCCATAGTAGACCACCTGCATATTTTATTTTCAGTTAATCTTTTTATTGAGTAGTTTCAAACTTATTACAGTCATGTAAACACAAAGCACAACTTAACAAATCATGGTACGATGTTTTCAAATATTTGCAAACAGTATTTCTATCAATTCAATCAGCACTAGACTATAGTAGGGAAAGAGAGACAAGATTGTACACTTACCCTGAATAAACAGGACCATCAGGATGCTTAACAGTCTTGAGATTATAGTTCACATTTATTCCTATGAGGGAGGTGATGTCCTGCACACATTTATAGATCAACAAAGGCATAGTGGCTGGCAACAACACCAGATTCATGGTACCTGGAAAATAGCATACATCCAAAACCAAGTAATCTACAAACACCCTGGAATTTGTTCTTGGGGGCTTTAGCCTATTTTTCGTGTGCTTACTGAGCATTTTCTGGCTGAAATCTGTGATACATTTCTGGTAGGGGGACCATATCTCCTCATAGACACGTGTGTTCCCCTTGTTTTGGTAGGTCATTCTGGTTAGGCTGGCAAGTGCCTCCATAGCTGTAAGCCATTTCCCAAATGTTGGTATGTCCATGGAACTCCACTTTCCCAATAATAACCTCTTCACTTCGACTGAGGCCTGTATGAATAACAGCTGCTGAGATTTGGTCAGGAGGGCGGTCTGTGGGAAGAGGCCTAGTAGCCACAATCTGGGATCTAGTGGGATATGTGTCCCCAAGATCATCACACTGTGTCGTGCAACAGCTGACAAGGATGATCAGATGGGTGAGCAGGACAATAATACGTGTGGTAAATCAGTTGTAGAGGCCGTGCACCTCCAACTGTTTTCTGTTGGTAGTACATCCATTGTCTTCAGTTGTGAGGGGGGTGCGATACCACAAATGCATCACCTTGTTCTGAATAAGAAGGCTCCTCTGATCTTAGCATGCTTGGTGAACTCTTTCCCATTCCTGTTGCCATTGCCTTTCTGTGGTCTTAATGTTCAACTTAGCTTCCCATTTACCCTTTACTATTAGAGAGTGGTCTGGGGCACTGTCCCTCATAGAAACATAGAAACATAGACTTTGACAGTGGATAAGGACTGCTTGGCCCACCTAGTCTGCTAATTTCCCTATCTATTTAATAAGCTGAGATACTAGTTAACCAACAGCCTACTTCTTCCTACCCCCCACCAGAATTGCCTTATGTCTGTCTCTTGCATTCTAGAATTCCCCCACTGTTTTTGACTCCACAACCTCTCAGAAAGGCCGTTCCATCTGTTTACAACCCTCTCTGTGAAAAAAATGCTTTCTCACTTTGCCCCGAGACGCCCCCCCCGTCTTCCAATTGTGTCCCCTTGTTCTTGCACATCTCTTTTTCTGAAAGATGCTGCCCTCTTGGACTTTGTTGGTTTCCTTGAGGTACTTGAAAGTTTCTATCATGTCCACCCTCTCCCTCCTTTCCTCAGGGGTATAAATATTAAGCTCCTTTAGTCTCTCTCCATATGGCTTTTGTTGCAGATCCTGCAACATTTTGGTTACCCTCCTCTGGACTACCGCCGCCATCCTGTCTATGTCCTTGTGGAGATGGGGTCTCCAGAACTGCATGCAGTACTCCAGATGGGGTCTCACCAACTGTCTGTACATAGGGATAACAACTTCCTGTTTTCTACTGGTAATGCCTCTCCCTATACATCCCAGTATTCCCCTGGCCTTCCTTACTGCCTTCTCACATTGTTTGCTTACCTTTAGGTCATCTGATATGACTACCCCCAGCTCCCTTTCCATTTTCGTTGTTGTTAATACCTCCCCCCACATTGTGTACTCTTCCCCTGGAATTTTGTTTCCCAGGTGCATTACTTTGCACTTCTTTGCATTGAATCTAAGCTGCCATACGTTTGACTATTCCTCCAACCTTGCCAAGTCCCTTCTCATCCTTTGCACCCCTTTTGTGTATCAACCCTGTTGCAGATCTTTGTGTTGTCTGCAAAGAGGCATACTTTTCCTTCCAGTCCCTCTGTAATGTCACTTATAAAGGCATTAAAAAGGACTGGACCCAGTACTGAACCCTACGGTACCCCATTAATAACCCCCCTTTCTTTGGCGTGGACTCTGTTTACTATTACCTTCTTTGTTCTGTTGTCCAGCAAATTTTTTACCCAGGCTACCACCCTGATCCCCACTCCCTGGCTGGCAAATTTTTTTTAATTTTTTCAATTGTTTAACCAGGAGCGGCACACTAAGCTGAAAGTTTGCTTACAGGTGTGACCTGGGAGCACAGGGAAGTCAATTGACTTGCTCAGGGTCACACAGTATGCAAGTGGGGGCTATGGGTTTGAAACCCAGGTCTCCTGATTTGCAGCTCAGAGCCTTAAACCACTGTGCTATATTGTCTCATTTTTGTTTATTAATCTTTTGTGTGGGACTATGTTAAGTGCCTTGCTAAAGTCTAGGTAGGCCATGTCCACAGCCCCTCCCTGGTCTACTACTTTGGTCACTCAATCAAAGAAATTGATTAGAATTATCTGACATGATCTTCCCACTGTGATTCCATGCTGCCTTGGGTCCTGTGCCCCGCTGGCCTCTAGGTACTCAACAATTATTTCTTTCAGAAGTGATTCCATCATTTTCCTACCACTGAGGTCAAACTAACAGGTCTGTAGTTTCCTTCTTCTGCTTTGCTCCCACTTTTGTGAAGGGGAATTACATCCACCCCTTCTCCAGTCCTTAGGTACCACACCATCCTCCCATGATTTGTTAAAAAAGATAGTCAGTGGTGTCACTAGTTCTCCCCCTAGTTCTTTTAGAATTCTGGGGTGAATCCCGTCAGACCCCATTGCTTTGTTCACCTTCTATTTTAGGAGTTCTTTCTGAACCCTTTCTTCTGTGAAAGGACTGGTATCGACCCCCCATCTAGAGTGTTTCTATTGATTGGATTAGGAACCTCCCCCTCCTCTTCTTTTGTAAATGCTGAGCAGAAGTATTCGTTCAGTATCCCTGCTTTTTCACTGTCCCTCATCCAGCCACCCTCCCCTTTTTTAAGTCTCACTATCCCTCCTTTGGTCTTTCTTCACTCCATAATGTACCTAATGTACCTATAAAAGGTTTTATCCCCCTTCTTAACCAAGTTGGTCATCTTTTCCTCAGTTTGGGCCTTTGCTATTGTGACTGACTTCCCTGCTTCCTTCTGCTTTAACTGGTACAGTTCTCTATTCTGTTCCTTCTCTGTTTCCTTATACTTTCTGAATGCTATGTTTTTCTTCCTAACCTTCCCGCCACCTCTTTTTAGAACTATAGTGTTTTTTTCTTTCATTTTGATTTGTTTCTTTGCTTCACACAAAGGCTTGTTGCCTCTGTGAAGGCAGTTTTGATGTTTCCCCATTGTTCCTCCACCCCCTCCTTCTTGCCTGTTTGCTAGTGCTTTTCTAAGGCACGCTCCCATTTTGACAAAGTCAGCCCTCCTAAAGTCCAGTACCCTCACTTTTGTATGGCTTGCATCTGTGGCTGTGTTTATCATGAACCGCACTGTATGGTGGTCCCTTGTTCCCAGATGGCTACCCACTTCTATATTTGAGATCCTCTCCCCATCCCTTTCTGAGAGTACCAGGTCTAAGTTTTCTCCCTCCCAAGTGGGTTCCAACACTAGCTGTCTGAGGCATGCCCCCTGTAGATTATTGAGAATGACCCTGCTCTTGGATGTGGCTGCAGCAAAGGTGCTCCAGTTAACATCTGGCATATTCAGGGCCCCCATCAGTAATACCTTCTCTTTTACTGTACCCACCAGCCTCCTGGGTTGCTTTAACAACTGCCCAGTGGGAATGGTTTCAGTTTCATGAGTTTGTTTCTCCTACACACCTTGCAGGAGTATTTCTGCTTTCCCCATTTATTATACAGGCTTCTATTCTGAAGATATCTCCAGAAGTCCCTTTATGGGACGATGATGATGATGACGATGCTGTGATTCTGGCCACTCATAAAGATCCGAACCTCTTATGCCTCAACCTTCAGCATGCTTTTTCCAAAGTTGAGATGTGGTTCCATGAACATAAGCTGGTTCTAAACCACAAAAAAACTAAATCCATGCTCTTCTGTAACCCACAAAACAAGAAACGGCAAGTCCCACTCACCATTAATACATACCTGGGAAATACCCTTGAACAAGTGCCAATTTTCAAATATCTTGGAATCAACTTTGATCAAGGCCTAACCTTTGCAACTCACATTGATAGTACAGCAAAAACTATTAATCAGCGAAGTGGGATTCTGTATCGGAACCAACAGCTCCTTACCCATTCTGCACTGAGGATTGCCATCCAATCCTCTATTATCTCAATCGTTGACTATGGCTTAGTTATATATGGATCTGCCACTACTACAGCACTTAGTCGCATTACAACATCCCTAAATAAGGCCTGTCAGCTGCTCACTGGTGCACATCGACGTACCCACACATGTGAACTCTATGCTGACTCAGGTTGGTTGCAACTCTCAAACTGGGTAAAGTACCTTACCTGCCTGATGGTGAAAAAATCCACTCTGGGCCTCACTCCACCCTGTATCCAAGACCTGTTATGCCCGAGCGCTAGCACCCATTTTACCAGAAGATCAGAACACCAGCCTCTCCAAGTCCCCGATGCGGACTTCTCAGGGACAAAGATCATTTGCCTATCGTGCCCCAGCTGGCTAAATGCCCTCAGCACTCATATTACTGCCTCCACCTCTCTAGGTATTTTCAAATCAAGGCTGTTCTCTCACCTTGCCACCTCCAGCTCCTGTGACTGCCCTGATTAAACCTCCTATTTTCTCACTACCCACCCTGTTCTGTTATTTGACAAAGACATGTTTGGGAAACCTTTTCTCCTACTATTGTCTGCTCCCCACACCTTTCACTTACCCTCTCTGTTCTGGACTTCTTCCCTATTTGTTTCTCCTAATCTGGCATGACCTCTTTCTTGTAATAATAATGTGATTATTGATATCTCATGTCCTTTTGCACAAATGATTTGATATGTATTTGTATATGTTTTCTTGCTCTTGACACAACACAAATTGTTGTGTTATCTATGTAACCTTTTGTACTATACCTAATTGACGTGGAACCTTTGTAAAATAGCCTCTGGCTCAAAGGTAGTAATTCCTAGGACAATAAACTAAACTATGGCAGATCGTATCTTATCTTTAACCCCAGGAAGGACTCTAGAGTGGTGCCATCCGGTGTTTCCAAGTCACCTAGCAATGTTATATATCTGTTTGCTCAATCGTTCCACTGGAGTTTCTTGTGGTCTATGCAGAGATGGGGTTTGTTCCATATGGGGGTAAAGCGGCCTGGTTTAAGTAATAGTGTTGCCCTTTGGCCTACTTTTTGCCATGCTAGGTGGGATTGCTGGATTGTGATCCAATTCTTGAGTTAATAATAACTTAATTTTTATGGTGCCTTTCAAAATATCAAGGCACCTAACAAATTAAAAAAAAACACATCAGATATCCAGAATCATAAAATAGTATGTGTGGCCTAAGTATGCCAGTATAGGTGTCCCTTTCATTACCTCCTGTTCTAACACTATCTAGGTTGGGGGCGCTGTGGGGAGTTTCTGGAATAATTTAATTGTTCTCTCAGTGATAAAGGCCATGGAGTACTGTGCAAAATCAGATAGGTTCCAGCCCCTCTTATCCACAGGGCTTTCAGTTTGGCTCTACTGTACCATGGCTGGAAAGCACCCCATAAAAATCTACTCATTAAGTTGCTCAATTTTTGCGCCCAGAAAAAAGGTAGGATTATTGGGAGGTGAGATATCAAGTAGTAGACTCTAGGGGCTACCATTAGTTTGATTGTGGCTATTTTACCTGCCATTGACAATTAAGATGTTCCCATCTGGCCACATCCTTATAGAGTTTCTCCATCAGAGGTTTGAAATTGATGTCAGGTATTGTTTTCAGGTTAGGGGAGATTTTTAATGCCCAGACATTTTATATTTTTATGTGCCCATGAAAGCCCTAGGTTGCATAGCCCTCTCAGGGATGTTAGCTTATTAAGGGGTAAAATCACTGATTTAGAAATGTTTATCCTAAGCTCTGAGAATTCCCTAAATGTGTTTAGTGTACTTAAAATATGTGGAAGGCTCTGTGGATTCCTTAGTTAGTATCAGGCAGTCATCATCATAAAGTTTTGTGGTGTACTGTACTTCTCCAATTTTTATCCCTCCTATCCCTGGGTGGGCTCTAATGGTTGCCGCTAGTGGCTCCGTGGCCAGAACAAACAGAAGCAGGAATAATGGGCATCCCTGCCTTGTGCCTCTGTACAAGGAGTATGGGTCTGACAGGTTGCTATTAGTAAACACCCTTGTCTTAGGGCAGTTATACGCAGTTTGATCCAGGCCGTGAAGTGTGGGCTGAAATTATGACTATCCTTTACCACATGCAGGTACTCCCACTCTACTGAGTGGAAAGCTTTCTCAGAATCTAATGCAACTGCAGCAGCTGGGGTGGGAGTCCTGCAGCAGTTTGCAATATGGAGAGTATGGCCCTTATATGGTCTGAACTTATTCTCCCCTTAACAAACCCCATTTGGAAGGGATGGGTTATTTCTGGTAGAATTCTCTCCATGCGCATCGCTGGAACTTTAGCCAAGATCTTGGCATCTGCATTTATCAATGATATTGACCTGTAGTTGGCTGGGAGGGAGTGGTCCTTCTCCTCCTTAGGGAGGACTGTGATGATGGCTTTGTTCAAGGTGCTAAGAAGTTCCCCTTTCCGTGAGCCTTTCTTAGCATATTCCCTAGGGGGCTATTATCTGGGGTTTAACTACTTTATTAAAGTCCACCGGGAAGTCATCACATCCTGGTGTCTTATGTGGAGCCATGCTTGATATAGCCTGCTTGATTTCCACTGCTGTTATTGGGGCCTCCAGAGACTCGTTTTGTAACTCGGATAACTTGGGGAGTGGTAGGTTAGCAGTGAATAGGCTGTATTTCTCCCGGTCCCATTTGGCATGTGATGAGTAAAGGGTTTTGTAAAAGTCTGCCATAATGCCATTTATTGCCTTCTGATTCTAAGGCATCTTACTGGATCCATCTTTCAGTTGGAGTATGGATCTCTCATCCCATCTCTTTTTCAACCTGAACGCTAGGAGTTTGCTGGACTTTTCTCCATCCACCCAATATTTATATTGGACCCACTGGAGGTATAGCTCAGCTTCCTTGTGGCTAGGCCGCTTAGTCTAAGTCACAGGTTTGTGAGCTTTGACATTATCCAAGCATTAGTTAGGGCCTTTGGGTTTCTTTTGTACTAGTTTTCCAACCTTTTAAGTTTGCCCTCAAGCTGTGTATATTCCTTTTCTCGCTACTTCCACCTGTTGGTTACAAGGCTAATAATTCTGCCCCTAATAGTGGCCTTATATTACTCCCATGTATTGGCTGCTGACACTGACCCTACAGTTTTTTGTTTTAAATACATCTCTGTTTCCCTTATAAGCCATGGGGCAAACTCTTTATCCTGCAGGAGGAGGGGGTCCAGTTGCTATAGGAGGGACAAGTTAACAACTGGAGTAATCAGAAGGTTCAATACTACAGGGGCATGGTCTGACATGTACAACAGAGGTACATTTACCCCGGCTGTGGCTGAGGTCAAATTAGGGGTGGTGAACCAGTGGTCCAGTCTGCTAGCCATAGCCTTGGGGGCCGAGAAATACATGTATTCTCTTTCTGTGGGGTATGATAACCTTCATATATCTGAGAGCTAGTGGGTCACTTCCTTTAATGCCTTCTGGGAGTGGATTGGGTTTCGGGATTGGCATTTGACCTGTCCAGGAGGTAGTCCATTGTCAGATTCAGGTCTTCTCCTAGTAATATTTCTGGATTATTGTATGTGACATCTATAATTTTATGGGAGATAGTGTCAAAGAACTGGGGGGTGTCCTCATTTGGGGCATAAATGTTCACTAGTACTATTGCTCCCATGGGGGTGGATACCTTCATGATTATTCACTTGCCTTCTCCATCTGTATATACCTCTGCAGGTTGCCATTGTAATTTCTGGTTGAGCAGATCGAGACACCCCTCTTTTTTGAGCCCGACACACTGTGAGCCTACTTTCCCACCCAATCCCTCACTAGTTTCACCTCCTCTGTTGATTTTAGTTTTGTTTCTTGTGAAAATGCGACTTGGGTCCCCATTTTGATTAGCCTGGTCATTATCTTTTTCCTTTTGATTGGTGAGTTTAGCCACTTTACATTCCAAGATGTTGCAATCACATCATATATGCTAACCATATTTGGGGTGTCTCCATCTTGCATCCATAAGAATGGGTAGTACATATATTGATGCCATGAATGTCCCCTGTGAAACCTGCATTTTCCTTCTTTGGGGCCTCTCCTTCCCACCTATCTTGTCCCTCCAGTTTTGGTCCTTAGTCTGTGTGTGCATCTGCTCTTTCTTCCTCTTCCTCATTCTTCTCTATTTTTAACCTTTAGAAACATTAAACTCAGTGGCTGTACAGGGCTTGCCCCTTCTGCACTTGCAGGAAATGTTCACTGAATCTTGTGTTTTGTATGGAGTAACATTCCTGACAGCTTAGAACTTGCATTATCTTTTGCATCCAGGACTAGTATTTCTAGCAGCCTTATAGGATTACTCGTGGATGTGCCTAGTTCAACTGTATGTATTAGAGAATGGGCTGCCCACTGAAACCCAAGAGCTGGCTCTTGTTTCCAGCCTCTAATGGTCAGGCAGCCCTTCTCCGGGGGGGGTCACACACATGACCATGGTACCTCTCCTGGCACCCCTTCTAGCCAATACCTTAATAGGTGCTCAAAAACAAGAGGCTGTAGCAGACTCAGTGACCCCCACTTGCTGTGACATAATTTATTTTATTTAAAATTCTAGTGACCGGGTAGGCCCACTGAGACCATAATGGTCCCTTTTTCAGGGGTGACCCGGGGTTAGTTACAGGCAACAGTACAATGAAAAGTAGGAACAATTCACAGGAAAGTGAGCAATACAGACATTACAATCAGGACATATTGTACAATCACAGGCAGGTTAGGTACAGTTGAGGATAACAGGAAGGGTAAAAATAGTTTCACAAGAATAGCAGTTTTACATAATGTTTATTTAGCAGGACAATTTTACAAATTACAATTACAAGTGTTTCAATCAGTGAGAAAGTTCCAAGGAATGAGAGAACAGCATGTCAGGTGGCTGGCAATAGCTTCAGAGGTAGTCTGCTATACCGGTCCTCAGCGGTGGCATGCACAGAGGCTTAGGTCTATCAGAGCAGGTCTATCTTTAGGCCTTTTTAAAGCCCCCAAGGGAGCTGCAGTCTTGAAGATTGCTAGGAAGGCCATTCCAGAGGGATGGAGTGTAGGTTGCGAAAGACCGAAGACCTTGACATGTTTGGACTCTAGGGATGTGGAGGAGTCCACGCTACGAGGACCTTAATGTGCTTTTAGGCTGCTTAAGTATTAAGGTGCAACTCAGATATGGGGGGAAAGTAGGTTGTAGAAGCTTGAAGGCCAGGCATAGGGAAGTGTAAGCCAGTCTGCCCTCCAGGGAGGGCCAATTTAGTAAGTACAGTATTTTACAATGGTGTTCTAGAGACCGGGCACCCAGCGCAAAGAGTCCGACTCTGTGACACAATTTTCCTAGTTTTTGCATCTCTGTATTTTGTAGTGAGTGTAGCACTGGGGCCCCATAGAATACGGTGGGCAGGAGCATGCCCATGGCTATCCTTAGCTTGGATGTCTGTGTGAGAAAAGGGGTTAGACGGTACAGGAGACCAAGCTTTTGGTTTAGCGTCTTGGTTAATTGGTCAACATGAACCTTGAAGAAGCAGTCTTGATCAATATAAATGCCCAGGTATTTAATGCAATCCACCACCTCAATAGGATGGCCACTGGACAGATAAGGGGATAATAAGCATGATCTATCAGGGCCCAATTTATTGGGTCCAAATAGGATGGCTTTATTTTTTTTTCTCATTGAGGACTAGCCAATTTGTCAGGAACCAGGTTTCCAATGTGGAGAGGTCCTGGTTCAGGAGTTGATTTAGATGTGCTGCATCTGAAGCACATCTGTACAGCATGGCATCATTGGCATAGAGGGTCAGTTTGGCTCCACCGCAGTGCTTTGGTAGGTCGATGATAAACAGGAAGAATAGGAGAGGCCCCAGTATTGAACCTTGGGGGATGCCTTCAGCAATGGAGCGCTTGCCTGGCTCCACCCCCTGCCAGCTGATTATCTGAGACCTATCTTGCAGGTAACATAGAACCATAGAAACATAGACTTTGACGGCAGATAAGGACCACTTGGCCCACCCAGTCTGCCCATTTCCATACCTACTGGATAAGCTGCAGATTCTAGTTAACCAACAGCCTACTTCCTGCAACCCCCCACTATAATTGCCTTGTGTCTGTCCCATGCTTGTTTGAATTCCCCCACTGTTTTAGACCCAACGACCTCCTCAGGAAGGCTGTTCCATGTATCTACCACTCTCTCTGTGAAAAAAAAATTTCCTCACATTACCCCTGAGCCAATCCCCCTCTATCTTTAAATTGTGCCCCCTTGTTCTTACACATCTCTTTTTCTGAAAGATGCTACCCTCCTGGACTTTGTTGATTCCCTTGAGGTACTTGAACATTTCTATCATGCCCCCACTGTCCCTCGTTTCATCAAGAGTATACATATTAAGCTCTCTCAGTCTCTCTTCATATGGTTTCTGCTGCAGACCCTGCACCATTTTAGTTGCCCTCCTCTGGACTGCTTCCATCCTGTCTATGTCCTTGCGTAGATGAGGTCTCCAAAACTGCACACAGTACTCCAGATGGGGTCTCACCAACTGTCTGTATAGAGGGATAACCACTTCCCTTTTTCTACTTGTGATGCCACTTCCTATGCATCCCAGTATCCCCTGCTCTCCTTACCAAATTTTCACATTGCTATACACCTTTAGGTCATCTGATATGACTACCCCCAGGTCCCTTTCCATTTTTGTTGTTGTTAGTACCTCCCCTGCTATTGTGTACTCTTCTCCTGGGTTTTTGTTTCCCAGGTGCATTACTTTGCAATTCTTTGCATTGAATCTAAGTTGCCATATGTCTGACCATTCCTCCAACCTTGCCAAGTCCCTTCTTATCTTTTCTACCCTCTCTTGTGTATCAACTCTGTTACAAATCTTTCTGTCATCTGCAAAGAGGCATACCTTTCCCTCCAGACCCTCTGCAATGTCACCTATAAAGATGTTAAAGAGGACTGGACCCAGTACTGAGCCCTGAGGTACTCCACTAATAACCCCCCCTTTCTTCAGAATGTGTTCCATTCACTATTACCTTCTGTGTCCTGTTGTGCAGCCAGTTTGCTACCCAGGCTACCACCCTGGGACCCACTCTCCCAGGCTGGCTAACTTGATTATTAATCTTTTGTGCGGGACTGTGTCAAATGCCTTGCTAAAGTCTAGGTAGGCCATATCCACAGCCCCTCCCTGGTCTATTACTTTGATCACCCAGTAAAAGAAATCAATTAGATTCGTCTGACATGACCTTCCTGCTGTAAATCCATGCTGCTTTGGGTCCTGTGCCCGCTGGCCTCTAGATACTCAACAATTCTTTCTTTCAGAAGTGATTCCATCATTTTCCCTACCACTGTGGTCAAACTTACAGGTCTGTAGTTTCCTGCTTCTGCCTTGCTCCCACTTTTGTGAACAGGAATAACATCTGCCCTGCTCCAGTCCTCAGGTACCGCCCCATCCTGCCATGATTTGTTAAAAGTGTGGTCAGTGGTGTCACTAGGTCCTCCTTTAGTTCTTTTAGGATTCTGGGGTGAATCCTGTCAGGCCCCATTGCTTTGTCCACCTTGAGTTTTAGGAGTTCTTTCAAGACTCTTTCTTCTGTGAATGAACTGGTGTCAACCCCCCTACCCAGAGTGCTTCTATTGTGTGGTTTAGGTAACTCCTCCTCATCTTCTTTTGTGAATACTGAGCAAAAGTATTCATTCAGTACCTCTGCCTTTAAACTGTCTCCCTCTGCCCACCTTCCCTCTCCTTTATTAATCTTCACTATCCCTCCCTTAACCTTTCTATGCTACCTAATGCACCTATAAAAGGTTTTATCCCCTTTCTTAACTGAGTTGGCTGTTTTTTCCTCGGTTTGGGCCTTTGCTAGTCTGACTGCCTTCCCCACTTCTTTCTGCTTTAATTGATACAGTTCCCTGTTTTGCTCCTTCTGTGATTCCTTATATTTTTTGAATGCAGCATTTTTCTCCATAGTGGTTTTTTAGTCCGCTTTGTTTTCTTTATTTGTTTCACACAAAGGCTTGTTGCCTCTGTGATGGCAGTTTTGATTTTTCTCCATTGTTCTTCCACCCCTCCTTTTTGGTCATTTGCTAGTGCATTTTTCAGGTATTCACCCATTTTGCCAAAGTCAGCCCTTCTAAAGTCCAGTATCCTTGTTTTTGTATGGCTTATCTCCATGGTTGTGCTCATTGTGAAGCACACTGTGCAGTGGTCGCTTGTTCCCAGATGTCTACTGACTTCTAAATTTGTGATCCTCTCTCCATTTGAGAGTACCAGGTCTAGTATTGCTCCCTCCTGAGTGGGTTCCAACACTAGCTGTCTAAGGCCTGACCCCTGCAGGGCATCGAGAATGACCCTGCTCTTGGATGTGGCTGCAGTACATGTTTTAAAGTTAACATCTGGCATATTTAGGTCCCCCATCAACAGTATCTCCCCATTTTCAGCCATTTTGAGAATGTCCTCTATCATTTTCTTGTCCATTTCCTCCCCTTGAGACGGGGGTCTGTATACAACCCCTGTGTGGATTGTGATGCCATTCCCTGTCTCCAAGGTGACCCAGTGTGCCTCTTGTCCTCCCCCTTTACTTTTTAATTCTGTAGCTTTGATCCCTTCCCTTATGTATAGAGCTACTCCACCTCCTCTTTTACCTTCCCTGTCCCTTCTGTAGATTCTGTACCCTAGTATGTTGACATCACAGTCATGGTTCTCAGTGTACCATGTTTCCGTGACTGCCACAATATCCAGTTGTTCATCTTCCATCATGGCTACTAGCTCAGGAAGCTTGTTTCCCAGACTACGGGCATTGGTACTCATTGCCCTCCATTTAATGTTGGCTTTATCCTTTTTTCCCCTATCCCTGCTCTTATTGTCCTTGTCTATTTTTCCGTTTACCCCTGTCCTGCCCTGTGTTGAGCTCTGTACCTTATTGTTTGCCTTACTACCTGCCATGTTTTATGGGGGAGGCTTAAAATTTCCTGCCTTTTATCAGCGCCTCCCCCCTTGGCTAGTTTAAAAGCTTGCCAAGGAAGCATTTAAACCTATCACCTAGGAACTTGGTTCCCTTCATGAACAGATGCAGACCATCATGCCAGTATAGACTTTTATCTTTCCAGGTGGCCCCC
The DNA here is from genome assembly GCA_016271365.2 of Neoceratodus forsteri. Lineage (NCBI taxonomy): Eukaryota > Metazoa > Chordata > Ceratodontiformes > Ceratodontidae > Neoceratodus > Neoceratodus forsteri. Next base: position 810,563,356 of record CM028129.1, on the reverse strand, counting down.
CAGTCCACAATGAAGCCAAAGCCCTGTGCTCTGCACCAGTTTTGCAACCATTCATTAAACTGCATGGTGTGCAGTACCCTAGCCTCACAGCTGCCATGGACTGGTAGCACCTCTGAAAAGGTTACCGTGCTTGCTACCCATCTGAGGCCCCTCCCCAACTCCACAAATTCATTCTGCACTGCACTGATCCCATGCCTAGCTAGGTCATTTGTCCCAAGGTGGACTATGATATCTAGTTCCCTCGCCCGAGATGCTGCTTCTGCAATCCTGAGGATTCACTTCCTGTCCCTCCAAGCCATGGCACCATGCATGCTCCTTACTTCCTTCTCCTCTCCCTTTCCCAGTTTTACCCCCCTAACAATAGAGTCCCCTATCAGAAGCTGTTTCCTTCCCCTGTGGTGTCCCTTGCCACCCTTTTGTGGGTCTCCCTTGTGGATGTCCTCAGCATTCTTCTGGCTCTCCACTGAGGGTGCCATCATAGAGGAACCTTGCTCTGCCAGAATGGCATATGATTTGTGTACAGGTACAACTAGGGGGCGTCACCTCTGGTCCACCACCCGCACCCTCCCAGAACCCACTGTGGTCCAACTGCTCTTCATACTTGGCAACCTCTGAGGCAGTGGTTGTGGCAGTGGTGCTCTTTGGAAGGGGGAGGCCTCCTTAGTCCTTGCTAGTTCAGCCTGGAGGTGGGCAACCTCCTCCCTCAGAGCTGACAGTTGTCTGCAAATAGGACAGCAATGCAGTTTCCAGAATGTCTTTGGAAAACTGCTGCCTCACAGCCAGTGCATTGCACCACTCCCCACATGTCCCTCTCCCTTATAATATACAATATGATATACATACATATATATATAAACATATATATATATATATATATATATATATATATATATATATTATTATTATTATTTGTGTAGAGTACCTACCCTTTGTTCACTGTGCTGGGTTATTAAGGATATGACAGTTCTGTCCCAAGACCTGTTGAGGAAGTGATGTCAGACCTGTGGCAATAAAGGAATGCCAAGCCTGGGAGGGTAGGGTGGGTGGGTAGTCCACAGCCACTGGTGACTGTTAGAAACAATGAAATACACAACTGCTCCACCACCCTGGTGAGTATTGCCCTTTATAGTAATTCAACTAACACCACAATTTACTAGACCACGGCTCATGCACAAACCACTCTACTGAGTACAGGGATAAAAATGAACTCACTCCTCAGCCAGCAGGACACTTTTAAAATGTTGCAAAAATATCCTTCCAAATCCTAGGTCTCAACCCCAACAATCAAGCAAATTCAGTTGTATCTCACTCCCTCTGGTTATAAAATTACTACACTTTTAATGGAATCCTGCAATTCTCTGCTTAATGCTAATAAGAAAAAAAAAAGAAACTTTTGGTAGAAAGCGTAGCTCCCCTTCTTAACAAGTCCCATCAGTATTATGCCTTACCAGGTTTCCAAGTCCTAAATGGAGTTATAGTTTGTTCTTTGCAGTGTAGCAAGGTTCTCAGCTTGCAACAGACAAATCAAAGTCAGTCTGACTGGCTTCTAACTGTGAAGGATGCCTAAGACAGTACAGTAATGAAACCCCACCCAGAGCCAATTGATTGACTAGTGACACCTGTGATGTAAGCAGGCCTTTCAATGTAGGCACTCTGCTATGTCTGATTCCAATGCACAAAATCTTTCAGTGAAACCAGGGACAAAAACTTAACTTCTCAGCCAGCAAGACACTTAAAATGTTGCAAAAATACCCTTCCAAATCCTAGGTCTCAACCTCAACAATCAAGCAAATTCAGTTGTATCTCACTCCCTCTGGTTATAAAATTACTACACTTTTAATGGAATCCTGCTATTCTCTGCTTAATGCTAATAAGGAAAAAAAAAATGAAACTTTCGGTAGAAAGCGTAGCTCCCCTTCTGAACAAGTCCCACCAGTATTATGCCTTACCAGGTTTCCAGGTCCTAAATGGAGTTATAGTTTGTTCTTTGCAGTGTAGCAAGGTTCTCAGCTTCCAACAGACAAATCTTTGAACCACTGTACTGAGTGGTTGTCCAGTCCGAGTCAGCTAAGCTGCAAGATGAGTAGTTGATGGTCCACCAGATCAAAGGCCTTGGTAAGGTATATGAAGACCACACCAGTTAGTTGGCCTCTGTCTTGGGCTGCTAGGATGTCAGATGTAAGACTCACCAAGGCAGTATCAGTGCCATGTTGTTTTCTAAATCCATGCTGTCGTGGAGTGAGGAGGCTGTGTTGTTCAATATATGCCTGGACTTGTTGGTACACAATTCTCTCAAGCATTTTATTTAGTGTGCAGAGAATGGAAATTGGTCTATAGTTTTTGACCAGCTCACTGGGTCCTCCCTTGGGGATAGGGGTAACCAGGGCAGTTTTCCAGGCTGTGGGGACTTTACCTTCCATCAGTGACCTTTTGAATAACCACATGATTGGCACGGCAATTTCTTGGTCTGCTAGTCTAAGTAACCTGGGTTCAAGCTTGTCATAGCCTGCAGAACCAGTGACCTTAATATTCCTAATTAGCGTTAGGATCTCGGTTTTGGATGTCAGCCTAAGGTGGCAGTTAGGTGATGAGGAGGGATTCATTATATCATCAGAGGATGCCTGACTAGGGCTGCAAGGGTGAACCCTATACCTGCCAAGGTCAGTGAGGAATACATTAAAGGCATTTGCAGCATCTTGTGGGTTTGTGTGGTGTACATCCCCCACAACAATGTCACAGGCACTTTGCATGTGATGCCCCTTCAGGACCGCGTTAATTTGGGACCAGAATTTCTTGGGGTTAGAGAGATTTTTTGCTTGCAGGTTCTTGAGGTACAGTTGCTTGACATGTTTTAAATCTCTTTTACATTTGTTTCTGAGCATTCGGTACAGGACCCAGTCGTTGGTCAAATTAGTGGATTTGTACCTGCCCCAGGTGCTGTCCCTTTCCCTCATGAGCTTTTTTAGATCACAAGTCAGCCACCTGGACTGTTATCCTTTGACTCTCATTTGTTTAAGGGGGGCATGTTTGTTGGCAGCAGAGAGGAAATTCTTGGTGAAAATGACTGGCAGAATCAAGACAGGGGGCAAGTTTTATTTGAGCCCAGTCTATTTCCGACAGGGTATCTCGAAAGGACTTAATGTCGAATTTGGAGTAGTCGCATGCTAGAAAGGTTCGGGGGTGGAGTTGGATAATCATTTTTCCATATTCCAAAGATAGGGGCATGGTCACTTAAGGAGTCGACAAAAGTGCTGCCCAGCTTGAATCTGTTGGGGTTGGACACCAGCAACCAGTCCAGAGTGGTGTGGCTTCCAGATTTCAAGTTCAGTCTTGTAGGTTTGTGAATCAGTTGGGTGAGCTTGGCCTCTTGCAAGTTGGACTTAATGTTACTCTTAATCAAGGGGTTCCAGTGGAAATTAATGTCACCCAGGATTATTTTCTTATGGGAAGGCAGGTCCGGGATAAGTTTAATAAGGGCCTTTAGTGCTTCCACTGCAATCTTTGGAGGGTTGTATGCACATCCTATCAGTAGTGGCTTTGTACCACCCAACAGTACTGTAACAAATAATGCTTCACAACCCTCATCAGCCATAGCTGGGATCTCTACTAAAGACATCGTTAATGATTCCTTAGCGTATATGATAACCCCTCCACCCTTTTTTCTATTCTGTCCTGTCAAAAAGTTTTAAATCCAGGGATCTTATTCTTGTGTGCGAAGATCCTAGGTTTGAGCCATGTTTCCGAGATGGCAAATACATCAGGGGAGTGCAGGTCAGCCCAGGCTTCAAGTTCTTGCCATTTAGGTCTGAGACTATTTATATTGATATGAACCAGTTTCAGCCCTTTTGTAATGGTCCAGCAATGCAGAGAGGGAATTACATTTGGGATATTGGTACAGGGAGGACCTGGGTTGGTTTCAATATCCCCTGCTAGCAGGAGCTTAAGAAGAACCCACACCTTCCGGAGTGCCTGGAATGGGTGATGGAAAAATAGGCGGTTGTATAGTCTGAGGAGTGTTGCGCAGGCATAGCAATGTCCATTTTTCCTGATGCTATTCAGAGTAAGCTGGCTGGGGTAGTGGTCTAATTGGGGTTAAACACAGGGATAATGAGTTACTATGAGGTCAGGTGGCCATTTATATTCCACCTGGGAGTTTAACATCAGGTGGTCCATACATAATGTAAACAAGATATAGCCAATCCCCAGCAGTTTCTGACACCCTAGTTTATAGTCACAACTAGCAGCTGTGTGGGTAGCAAGGCATTAGGCAGGGAGAAAAAGAGTACGTCATGAATTGATCCAAATTAAGCAGGTGGTGTAAAAAATTAAAGGTAGAAATTGGAGAAGGTGGGTGTAGTGGTGGGTAAGCGCCACTGGACGGGGTTTTTAGAGTATAGTGTTGAGTGTTGGATGCGATTGCCAATGCTGTTTTGTTATAGCGGCCATTAGAGGACGAAGCAGATAATCTGCAAATGGAAAAGTCACCTGATCGGTTAAATTCAGTCAGGTGCTTACCCTATAAGTAGCAGTGAAGACCAAGGGTGGTGGTGGGGGCGGTGGGGCAGCCGATGCGGAGCATCAGCAGGGTCCTCACTCTGCCATTTCCATGCCTTGTCCTGGGATCCTTTACCTGGTTTAAATTTTTAAAAACTCGCACCTTCTGGAGAGCCGGCTGCTGTAAGGGACTTTGGCTGTGAGGGAGGGCTGTTCGGTCACCTGCCCTTGCGACCCAGGAGGCTCCTGGAGAGCCAGTGTGCAATCTGGTTTAAATTTTTAAAAACTCACACCTTCTGGAGAGCCGGCTGCTGTAAGGGACTTCGGCTGGGGGGGAAGGCTGTTCGGTCACCCGCCCTCGCAACCCAGGAGGCTATGCCTCTCCTATCCCCTCAGAATGCATGTGCACATCCAGTCATCCGGCATTCTTGTTTCCCTATGGTAAGCCTGATGTGGGGGGAGCGGTAACCTGTAGTGTACCTGTAACATTTGTCTGCTGAGATTGAAACATGGCTGCTTCCTCATGCCACCTTTTGTACCAGGGGGAGTGTTCCTGCAACCGTTTCCAATCTAGTCCATCCACATGGGCTGTGCCATGAAGGCTGTGGGATCACTTTGCACAAATTGTCTGGTTAAGTGTTCCCCCTAGGGCTTTCCCATATTGCTTTTCCCCTGCCCTTCCACAGCTTACACCAGTCCCTTCCAATCAACTTCAATGGGAGCTATCCCTATCTGGCAGATTATGTTGCCACTAAAAGGCAGCAGGTTGTATATGCACTTGCACTCATATTTATTCATGCTTACCGATTTCAATATTCAGGGTTTGTAGCTTAATCTCCAGTGTCTTCCTGGTTGCTGGTATCTCACAGGAGCTCTTAGGAGCACCAGGAGCAGTGGCTACGTATATATTGTATAACCTACCTTGAAATCTTTTGCTACTGTCCTTCTGACATTATTCAGCCAGCAGTGACTGCACTGCACTTGCCTCTAGTTGTGACTGGGGGTTGGCACACTGACACTGTATAATTGGGGGACAAAGGTGGAGCAGATGCCTGGTGTGCTGTGTATGGTATCATGTGTGGCACTGCCATTGGCATCATGGCATGCCACTTCCTCCATGCTGGGGAGAAAACAAGAAAACTGCCAACCAGCAGTAGGACACGAGTTTCCACAGGCCCCTCACCCAGCTATCTGGGCCAGATATGGTAAGCCCCAGAGTACGCCGGAGTGACGAGACTGGGGGGACCAGTGGAAAGGGGGCATGCAGCATGAGTGAGCATAAAGAGACATAAAAAAAAAGAATGGTAAGGCTTTCACATAATGGAACCATATTCAGCTAGCAGTGTCTGCACTGCACTTGCATCTTGTTAGCACTAGTGCTAGTGCCAGTAGACTGCCACCAGGATATTCAGAAGAATTTCTCTGGCACTAGCACATTAGAATATTGGGCTTCAGTGCAGTGCACACACATTACAAATACATAGCACTGGTGCAGCACAGTCTTACACTGATGCAGTGCAATGCACCTGCATAGCACTGACTATTGTGCTAAACACAGATGCAGCACTGGAGGAGACTGTGGGTGTGAGAGGACGGCACCAATGAAAGACTCACAACACAGCAGCATATGTATCAAAATAAACATTACTGTATAAAAGGGGCAACTGCCCATAAACTACAACAATAATATAATAAAAAAATAAAAATAAATGAATGAATGAATGAAACTTTATTTATATGGTGCCTTTCTTAAACCAAGGTGCCTTACAATAATTTAAAACAACAACCAATAAATAATAAACACATATCGATAAATAATTCATACTAACTCTGAGCTCCATCACAATAAATTAATTAAAATTTATCTTTCACCATATGTAGGTCTTGAGGGCCTTTTTGAACTCCTCCACAGTCGCTCACTGATGAAGCGGACAGGATAGAGAATTCCAGAGGGTCGGAGCAGCAAACATAAAAGCACGAGCACCTGATGACTTTAAAGAAACCCTCAGTATCTCTAGCAACCCCCTCGTCCACCGAGTGGAGAGATCGCCCGAGGCGGTAGGGAACCAAAAGCTCTTTCAAGTAGTCTGGACCCTGTCTGTGTAGGGCTTTATAGGTCAGAAGACCAATTTTAAAGGTGATCCGCCACTGAATCGGCAGCCAGTGCAGATCTCATAATACCGGTGAGATATGACAGGTACGAGATGTACCCATCAACAATCGGGACGCAGCATTCTGCACTAGCTGCAAATGGCAGATATCAACCCCAGGAAGCCCTAGATAAATGGAGTTGCAATAATCCAAGCGTGAGGTCACAAAAGCATGGACCAATGTAGGAAGGTCAGCTGGAGGAACAAAGTGCTTCATCCTGGTGATGTTCCTAAGATGATAAAAGGAAAGTCTGACAACTGCCGACACCTGCATACGAAGTGTCAGTTCATTGTCAAAAATCACCCCCAGGTTCCGCACCCATTTAGAGGTAGGGAGCTGGTTACCTCCCAGAAATATACAGTACCTGCGGATAAACCAGCTCCCATCCCCTCTACCCTGCGACCTGGGTCCACAACTAATAACTCTGTCTTCTCCAAGTTCAACTTTAACCAGCTTGAACTCATCCAGCCTTGGATTTTGGTGAGGCAGCTACTAATGACTGAGAGAGCTCTATCCTGGTCAGGTACAAAAGAGAGGTAGAGCTGAGTATCATCTGCATAGCAGTGAAACTTCAGCCCATACCTTCTTACAATGTCTCCAAGGGGCAGCATATACACTGCGAACAACATGGGGGACAGCACCGAGCCCTGGGGTACCCCACATGACAGTGAAAGTGGGCATAAAAAACACCAAGGGATAACACCCATATATGGGGGAAGAAAAGAATATGGGCACCTGTCCATATAAGGGGTTGGGGGACAACAGCAAAAATGGGCACCCTCCCATATAAAGGAGAGGGTGGGAAACAAAAGAAAATGGGCACCCACCCATGTAAAGAAGGAGGAAATCAAAAGAAAATGGGCACTCACCAGCATAATGGAGGGGGAACAAAAGAAAATGAGCACTGGCCTGTGTAAAGGAATGGTGGAGACAAAAGAAAATTGGCACCTGCTTGTATAAAGGGGAATCAATAGAAAATGGGCACCTGCCCATAAAAATACAAAAACAGGGTACCTGCCCATCAGTAAGAACTAAACAATAAAGGGCACACAGTCATCAATAATAACTAAAACATAAAGAGCACACACCCATCAAAAATAACTAATAAATAAGGGGCACCCACCCATTAATATATAGAAAAATAAAATGGCCAATGCCCCTTCAAGAGGCTGCAGAGGGTAGAGATGGTGGCAGCAGCTGATGACGAAGCTCCTGAGTGATGGCTGCTATTAGCCCCTCGATCACATTGGTGCAGTCCCTCACCACCAAACCAGAAGCTGCTGCAAGTGGGCCTGGCATCTCAGCAGGTTATCCCATCCCTCCTGTAATGTTATATCTCTCCTTCCCTTCCTGGCTTCTGCATTTCTCTGGGCACCTATGAAAAGAGATACACAGAATTTAGTCAGTTCTGCACATAGGTCAAGTGACACAGGAGTGACATAATATGTATAACATAAGTACAACTAGCTGACACATATGCCACCATGTCACACATAAGTGAAGGAGTCAGAAAGCCACAATGAAATGTGCATGGCATACCAGAGATAGCATTGTGTACCCAAACAGTAGAGAACTGCACTTGCAATGTGTGTGCCACTCTGCAACAGAACATGACCAAGTCATGTAAGGAACATACAACAACATGTAGCACTCCAGTCTAGTGGTGTACAAGGGTGGACACCTGATGCTCCATACCATGGTCAGCAAGACAGTAGTATGAGATGCAAAGTGGCGTGGAGGCACCCTTCATCCCAGTGGATGCTGGTCCAATCCTAGGTAGAGGATTTCTCCTCATGCAGAGCCAGTGCAGGACACTGGACATGCGAAGACCCAATTGTGTTGTAGTGTATGCATGACCCTGTCCATGTACTATGGAATAATCATACTCTGGACAACAGTGTGTTGGTTTGACACTATGGACTATGCATCACAATGTCAATCAAATATAGTAAGGTACATTCAACACTCATCAATGCCTGCCCCTGCCATTGACCACATGTTACATAAGGTCAGTTCTGGTGAGATGCAATGGCATGACACACAGTGCACACAGCACTGGGGATGGCATTAATGTGGGCAGACTGCCACAGGCACTGTATGATGTACACAGCATGTCACAGGGGTGTACAAGTATAATGGTGGTCTGTGCCTACATCTGACAGACAGAAAGGTGTACTTAGTCCCATCCACATCATACAACAGTCCTGACTGACAATTACAGGTGTACCACCCTGGGCTATGAGAATTACTGCCAGTGCCCTGATCTGTCAGGTCAGCAGCACAGGGACATGCCACTGCATGGTGTAATGCATGTCAAAGCACAGTACACATATTTGTCAAAATGATGGGTGAAACAGTAGACTGCACAGTCCCTGACACTCCCCAGTGTCAGTGGTGGGGAAATGCCCCAAGGGCCAAGTGAGTGTCTCCAACCACAACTGAATGGGTGCTGCCTGCTAAGATGCACATGGACATCCATCTGCAACTGCAGAAGCATGCAGCATAGTGTAGGCTTGTAACCCAGACAGTGAAACACACAATGTAGGGTACTTACGTGGATAGCTGTCCCCAGACCATGCCTCGTCATCTTGGTCAAGCCAGCTCCCATCATGGCTGGGTGTCTCCTTCCACTGCCACTGGTCTTGGATGCCCTAGTCCTGCTTTCTGGACCTGGCTTGACCCTGCTGGGCTCTTGTGTCTGTGGAGGAGGACAATGGAGATGTGATCGATAGAATGTAGCAAAACATATGACACAGTACCATAAACCCTAAACATTACACACACCTATATGCTGGTACTGTGTACTATCAACCACATGTGTATGGTGGGGATGTACAGAACTGTGAAGGGCCATGTCTTATAACTGTGTATGGCCATGGCACCCCACACTGACAGATGTGCCATGGCCCAGTGCAGCTGGAATGCTACATACAGTACCAGTGTTGTAGCTGTAACCTACCACCATGTATGCAAGGCCTGTATAGTGCCTCTATCCAGTTGTCCTTAACACCCCTATCCAACATACCCATGTATGTCAGTTACACACCACATACATTTCATAGTAAATCGTAGGATGCAGGTAGCCCCAGGTCACATAAACAAGAGCACAGGAAGCATACCTGTGCAATAGAAGGGGTGGACATTGTACTGTAGGTGAAATCCAGCACAGTGGCAGAACCAAGAGTGGCACACCCACTCCATTATAATAGTATACCATGCATTACATAGTATATGTGTACCAGCACAGGAACAATTTAGTTTCGACATAAGTAGGATCCAAGCTCACCAAGTTCATAGGTTCATCGATGTAAATACGAGTCATGTAGCCAGAATGGCTATTATAATAACTGGTTTGTGATGATTATCAACTGTGGGCAGAAGCTGTCAAACTCCATTATACATGGGTGATTATACACATATGTGTATAACAGAGTTTGATTATACACATATGTGTATAATATCCCATGTGTAACAGAATTTGGTTTAGCACCTTTTGCAAAAATTCTAAAATAAAAATAAAGGAGCCAGTTATTATAAAAAAGAAAACATGGGGAAGTGTGTATCAGCTCAGGTTTTATGTATACCCTCAGTGTGCGATGCCTTGATAAACCCCTCGAGCTTCGCTCTCTGGGTTTATGGGGCATCGCATGCCTAAAAGAAATGTCATATACATCATTCCCCATGCATTATTCTATATATTATAACTCACCACCTAATGGTGGTAAAAGGTTTGATTTCCCTGTCCCATATGCCTATCTAATGCTTTTTTTCAAGATTCCATATTAGTGCAGGAAACCACCCATAATGGTAAAGTATTCCAGATGTCCACAACTTATTGGTTAAACCACTTGCCCCTTTTTGTTGTTTTATACAATTCACCTTTTAACTGAAAATTGTGAAATCTTGATGTTTTGTCATTTTCATTTTTTACTAAACCAGAAATTTCCCAAATTATCTCTTTATGAAAAGCTTTATAAATAAAACATAGATCACCTCTAAGCCATCTATATGCCAGAGAATATAAATGCAGATCTCTCATTCTGTCTTCGTAGTCTATAATTTTTTAGATTGTTTATCCTTTTAGTAACTCTTCTTTGAACCTTTGATAGGTTATAGAGAAAGCCAGTAATTCAGCAATTTCATAGAGACATCTGAGATGCAAATTATCAGGACCTCCAGATTTATTGACATCTAGTTTTTTATTTTTTTATTTTGATAATACCTCTTGTTGTGTAATGGGTATAGTATTCTTCTTATTTCCAATACTGAAATTTGTATGTGTACTATTGAGATTCAAATTTCTATCTTGAAATATATTGGAGAAATATTCATTAAATCTATTAGCCATTAGAATTTCATCTTCTATGACTTGGTCTCCTACTTGAAGTGGACCAATAATTTTTTGTCCTCTCTTGAGCCTTCCCACATACTTATAAAATATTTTTTTTGTTATCCTTTGTTAATGTGGCTAATTTCAAATCCTCCTCTGCTTTAGCTTTCAGTATATATCGTTTGCATTTTGTGTCTTGTTTTTTATAAATTTATTTTCTTCTAATTGTTTTAGTCATACTATATTTTCTATATGCTCTTTGTCTTTTTTTAAATTTTTTTTAATTCTTTAGTTAAACCAATATGGGATGCTTTCTTTTTGGTCATATATCATAATTAGTGGTACATGTTGTTGGATACAATAAAGTAATTTATCATATATAATTTTCCAGGTGTTTGTAACTGATAGTCCTTCTAGTTCCTCCTGCTAGTTCCATCCCCTTAGTACATTATTAATTTTAGTGTAATCTACATTATTGTAATTTCTGATCTCTGTAACATGTTTGTGTTATATAAATAAAAAAAGTCTTCATTTTTTGCTTTTTCCATAGACTTATAGGTTACAGCTATACCTCATGTACATCAACATTCTGCTATTATATGTGTCGCTTCTTCAGGATCTGGTCTAAAAAATACATGTAATTTTATTATCTATTAGAGGTGAGTCAAACCTCTTGAATATTTCATTTCTAAATCATAGAGTCAATGCATACCTGATGTACTCTCTTGGTCACTGTTTAAGTAACTAACTTCTGTGTGTGATTTCCTGTATAAAAATACACTTATTGCTTTTTACCCTTATTTATGTTATATTTTGATTATTCCTCTGATTAATTTTGTTCAGTTGAATATGTTCACTCACATTTTCTTCTAGGGCAAATATTTACACAGAGGTACTTTCTCACTTTAATGCATTAACCCCAGTTGTTTGGTACACTTTTCTACAGTACACATTTTCTAAAGTACACATAATTAAATTTACTGTATCTTTTCAATAAGTTAAGTCTGTCATTATCACCAGAAATATATATATTTTTGCAGTAATAGGTCCCCACCTTTGCCAAGCAGTAATATTACCTTTGCCCCATAAATGCTGTAAGCTTGCTACATTTTGATTACTTTTCTAAAAAAGACAAATGATGGGCATCACATGCTAACCCAGACAGTTCAGATTTTTTAGCTCTAATACATGTGTTTAAACTTTTGATTGCCCTGCACCTGTAGTGCTAACAGTTTAAATTACTTAAGCACTTGAACTCCAGCATCTCCTTACTGTTTGTTGAAATATTCCTAAGTCTAGAAAGGAAAGATTTTCTCTACTTTGCTTCAGATAGAACTTTATTGTTTGTTTCACATTATTCACATATTCTACAAAATCTAACAGAGAATCAGAACTACCAGACCATATTAAAAAATGTCATGAATAAAGATATGTCACAATATTCTCTCTCTAAATGACATTGTTTACATTATAGATGAACTATTCAATAAATTATTGTAGCATCAAGCCATACTGGAGCCCTTGGTTGTCCCATGTTTTTGTATGTAAAATATTTTTTAAAACTGGAAATAATTTTGTGTTAGTGCCATGCATGCCAGTTCTAGCCAAAACATTTATTTGGTGGCAGTATTGATATATCCATTTTTAGTACTTCACCTAGGGTGGCTAAACTTGCCTCATGGGGTGTGCTTGTGTATAGGTCTGCCTCATCAAGGGTGGCATTTTATAATTTTTCTGAATCTCTTCTTGTGTTATTCAAATATTTCAACATTTTCAGTACATTTGTGATATCTTTAAGGTAGCTTCTGTCTCTTGTACTAGGCTCTGGATGTCATAATGTATATATTGGGACAGTGGCTCCAGAAGAGATTTAACCTCTGTGATTAAGGGGCAGCCTGGAGGTATTAGCACTTTTTTGCACCTTTGTCAATGAGTAAAAGAAAAAACATAGATACATAGATACATAGACAGTGTCGGCAGATAAGGGCCTATGGCCCACCTAGTCTGCCCATTTGAGCTTGTAAGTTCAGTTTGTTTTCCTAGAAGTCTATTTCCCCTTACCCCTGACCTCTAGAATTCCTTTATGTCTATCCCATGCATTCTTAAATCCGTGATTGTTTCAGCCCCCACACTTCCTCTGGCAGGGTGTTCCACTTGTCCACCACCCGTTCTGTGAAGAAATTCTTTCTCATGTTTCCTCTGAATCGTCCTCCCTCCAACTTCATCCCATGCCCTCTAGTCCTGAAACATCTTTTCGCTTAAAATAGTGTTTTCCTGCACCCTGTTCCTCCCTGTAAGATACTTGTATGTCTCTATCATATCCCCTCTCTCCCTCCTCTCCTCCAGGGAGTACATGTTCAGTTCCTTCAACCTGTCTTCATAGGACTTGTGATGCAACCCATGAGCCATCTTTGTTGCCCTCCTCTGAACCTTCTCTACCCTGTCTATGTCCTTACATAGGTATGGTCTCCAGAACTGTACACTGTACTCCAGGTGGGGCCTCACTAGTGTCTTGTATAGCAGAATTATGACCTCCCTTTTCCTGCTCTGGTGATGCCCCTGCCCATACATCCCAGCATCCTATTTGCTTTACCTGATGCCTTGTCACACTGTTTCCCTACCTTGAGGTCATCAGAGATGACAACCCCAAGATCCCTTTCCTGCTTGGTGCATGCTATATCCTCACCCCCCAACTGATATATTGTGCCAGGGTTTTTGTGCCCCATATGCATTATCTTGCACTTCTTTGCATTGAATTTCAACTGCCAAACCCCTGACCATTCTTCAAGTTTCTGCAGGTCCCTTCTCATTCTGTCTACACACTCTGGTGTGTCTACTCTGTTACAGAGCTTTGTGTCATCAGCGAACAGTGAAATTCTGCCTTCTAGATCCTGTGCAATGTCACTGATGAAGATGTTGAATAGGACCGGTCCCAGCACTGATCCCTGTGGTGCCCCACTGGTCACTCTTCCCTCTGTGGAGTGACAGCCATTTACCACCACCCTCTGTGTCCTGCCACCCAGCCAGTTACCTACCCATCACACTACTGTCCTGCCCACACCCATATTCCCCAGTTTGTGTAATAGTCTTCTATGTGGCACAGTGTCAAAGGCCTTGCTGAAGTCCAGATAGGCCATGTCCACTGCCCTCCCCTGATCCACCTCCCTAGTCACCCAGTCAAAAATTCAATGAGGTTGGTCTGACATGACCTCCCCTGGTGAAACCATGCTGCCTTGGGTCCTGTAGTCCATTGACAACCAGATGTTCTACCAGTCTCTCCTTCAGTAGTGCTTCCATGATCTTCCCACTACCAGGTGAGGCTGACTGTCTCTGATGTTCCTGCTTCCTCTTTGTTCCCACTTTTGTATAAGGGGACTACATCTGCTGTCCTCCAGTCTTTGGGTACCTCCCTGTTTCCAGTGATTGGCTGAACAGGATAGCCAGAGGTTCAGCCACCACCTCTCTTAGTTCTTTAAGGACCCTGGGGTGCACCCCATCTGGCCCCATTGCTTTATCAGCTCTTATTACTTCCAGTTCCTTCAGGACCCTTTCTCGTGTAAAGGGACTTGTGTCCATTTCTGCCATTCTCACCCCTTGTACTCCTTCAGACCCATTACCCCCTCTTCCTTAGTAAAGACTGAGCAGAAATACCTGTTCAATATGTCAGCTTTACTGTTGTCATCCTCCACGGGGCTCCCATCCTCCCCTTCAGTCTCCCTATCCTCCCTTTGTCTTTCTTTTTCCTTATGTACCTGTAAAGGTTTTGTCCCTTTACCCACTGATTTTGCAATGTGCTCTTCTGTCTGAGCTTTGGCTTCCTTACTGACTCCTGCCTCCCTTTGTTTCTCCTGGTACTTCTCCCTATCCCCTTCTGCCTGTGTCTTTTGTATTGCCCTGAATGCAATCTTTTGGCTTTCACTTTCTTTGCTACCTCTTTGGAAAACCATAATGGTCTCCTCTTCCTTTTCCTCTTGCTAACCTGTAATGCATAATTCTGTTGTTCTTATAATCCCCATTTTAAATACTGCCCTGTTCCTCAACCCCTGATTCCTGTCCCATTCCTTAATGCCTCTTTCAAGTATCTCCCCATTTTCCCAAAGTCTGCCCCTAAAATCCAGGATCGTGTTTTTGTGTGGTTTGGTTCTGCTCTTTCTGTGATTTCAAACCACAATGACTGGTGGTCACTGTTACCCAGGTGCTCCCCACTGTTACCCCCATCACACTGTCCCTGTTTGTGAGCACAAGGTCCAGTATTGCCTTCTGCTGAGTTGGTTCCATGACCAGTTGCTTGAGGAAGGCATCCTGAAGGAGTCCAGGATAAATCTGCTCCTAGTTGATGCTGCTGCTGGGATGCTCCAGTCCACGTCTGGTATATTGAAGTCTCCAACCAGTACTACCTCACCCTTGTCTGCCATCCTTTGGATGGCTAGCATCAACTGCCTATCTGTTTCTTCCTCCTGGGCTGGTGGTCTATAGACCACACCTGTGCTGGATGGCTGGCCCCATTTTCCTTTCCAGCTTAACCCACAGTATCTCTCCCCATTTTGTTCCTCCTGGATCTGTGTGGCCCTTATGTCATTTTTCACATACAGTGCCACTCCTCCTCCCTCCTGCCTGCTCTGTCTCTTCTGAATATGTTGTAGCCAGGTATGGCCATCTCCCAGTCATGGTTATCATTACACCAGGTTTCAGTGATGGCCACAATGTCCAGGTCTGACTGTACCATGACAGCATCCAGATCGTCCATCTTGTTGCTAAGGCTCCTGGCATTTGCACATGGCTTTCCATGATTTGACCTCCTAGACTGCTTCACTGTTCTACTCCAGCCCCTTCCTTGGTTGTCATTTATCCTGGTTCTCCTTGCTGTCTGCCCTTCTGCTGAATTTTGCCCTTTTCTGCTTATCCACCTTTTGGACACTAATCTCCATCTTTTGCACACTGCTTTGCAGAGATAGCCACTCCTCTGGTTCACTGGTTCCACTACTAGCTGTGGGGGTGAGCAAGTAGGTACCCATCCTTGCTGGCCTGCCACCCCCTTTGCTAGTTTAAATGCTTGTCAATGTAGCATTTAAACTTATCATTGAGTGCTTGATTCCCTCCAGGATGGATGCAGGCCATCAGGCTTGAACAAACCTCCATCCTCCAGGTGGGTCCCCAGTCACCAATGAATCAAACCCTTCCTCACAGCACCAGTTCTTCAACCATGAGTTAAAGTTCCTGGTGCATGCACTCCTATGCTCTCCTTGCCTCTCACAGGTAGTACTTCTAGAAAGTGACAGAAGTAGCTACTTGCTGAGACCCTCCCAGTTTCCTAAACTCTTCCTGAACTTCCTTTGGCTCCCCATTTGCCAAGTCATTAGTACCTAGGTGGATAATAACATCCAGCTCACCCTCCTTCTTGCCTTCCCAGTGATCCCCAGTATCTTCCTTCCATCCCTCCATGCCGTGGCACCTGGTGAAGCACCTCAACTCCCTGTCCTCCCCTCCTGTGTTCCTAGCTGGATCCCTCTTACGATGGAGTCCCCCACCAGATTCGCTTCCTCCTCCTCTGGGGTCCACTGCTTCCCCACTGAGGTCACCTCCTTGCCTAACCTCCACATCCTTTCCTTCCACTTCCCTGGGTACTCTATTTGGTTGTCCTCATTTGCCGGTGTGGCATATGAGTTCTTGAGAGGAATAGGATCTGGGATGTGCCTCTGCCTGACTGCTCTAACCCTCCCTGAGCCCACTGTCATCCAAGTGCTCCTCGTTCTCGGCATCCTTTGAGCCAGCTGCATTGGACTGGGTGGTCCCTGGATAGGGGTGATGGTACTCCTGACCCAGTTTACTTCCGCTCTGAGTCTGGCTACCTCATCCCACAGTCCCGAGAGATGCATGCAGATAGGGCAGCACCTCAGTGTCCAGAAGGTCTGCCTGAATATGGCTGCCCCACAGCCACTGCATTGCACCACTCCCCACATTATACTGCAATTCCACTACTTCTCTGCTACTGAAGCTCTCTTAGTTCTCTTTTTATTTATTTACAGTACTAAAAATCCTGTAACTGATCCTCAGATATATATTTTTTTTAAGGAAAAAGAAACCAATAAATAAATAAATGAGTCAAAACACTTGTCGTGCTGAGGGTGGTCTTCTTCCCCCTTATGCCCCTCCTACTTCACACCTCTTACTATACCCTGTGTTTAGCTCCTGTCAATCAGATTTATCAGGGCATATAATTAAGAGTTGGGGGAAGGGTGGGAGGAGCTGAAATTTGCAGCAATTAAAGACAGCACAGAATTACACCACCACTATGTTTTAAATTTTCAACAGCCCAAAAACAATTATAAGTAAAGACAACACAGAAAGAAAGTATAGTGTCACTACAAGCCTACAATCTAAGTTTAAAAGAAAAATACCAATTACCAGTTACTCTGAAGCACTGAATTGAATATGTTTCCTTCCTTCACCTTCTGGCTTCTTCTAACAGTATGACTTGTTATTAAAAAGATATTATGTTCCCACCCTGAGATCTTTTTGGCTTTCAGTGCATGGTCCAGTAAGATTTCTATGTCTCTTTTCAGTTCTGAGGTTGGGCCCTGACTTAGAAGGCCATATTTAGTAGTATGAGATAGCTGGTGTAGACATTCCTGTTTATGGTCTTTGTAGTCCTGTAATAATATCCCCCTCATCTTTGTCTGCACTCTTAATTATGATTTCTGAATCATTCTGAAGAGACTATAATACACTATATTCTTTTGCAGTTAAATTATAAAGATGTTGCTTGTCTTTAGTCCTTTCCTTTTTCTTCTGTGCCATCTAATGCTTTGTCCATTGCTTTGGGAAAAACCTCTGTGGTGTTAGGGACCTCATTTGGTGGGAGCCTGGTGAATTTAACAGCTAATGCTTTTTTTTATTTCCTTCCAACATTGTTTTTCCAGTTCTGTCATACCGGACATGTTAACACTTGCCTATTTCGCTGTCAAAATAATACTATAATTTCAATTTTCAATAAAACTTTTGGAAGTTTAATATTACTTAGAGAAAGCCAATTCTAGCAAAAGGGCTGAATGATAAGTCCTTTGACAGTACTGATTCTTCCTCTTGTGTCAGAACTTGCTTGCTTAAATTGTATATTACTACTTGCCCACTGCTTGTTGTTTTGTCACTATGTGTGTTTTAGTTTCTTTTTTCTGTGCCTTTTTTTAGTCTTTTGATCTTGTTCCTTCCTGTCTTCACTCTTTGTCTCTCTCCGTTTGAGTATCTTCTGCTTCTTTCTTCTCTGATCTTTCCTGTGTCCAATATCTCAGGCCCCATCTCCTCCTTGGTTGACCTCTGAAACCACCCCTGCCAAAAAAGAGGTCTACATTGTCAAATCTTTTTCCTGGCTCTTTGACTCTACTGAATTAACCAAAATATATAGTGATATTTCACTGTCCAAGTATTAATAATTAATTTTACCATAAATGTTTTTAGTTTTTGCCCAGCTATAAACTTTATTTTCCTGCTAGTTCATTAGGTCACATTTGAACTTCTGAACTTTTTTGGTTCTTTATTTCCTCCTGTAATTCTTTTTTTTAGTATACTTTATTAAAATTTCAAACTAATACAATACAAAAAGGAAACATAACAAGACAAACAATACAACAAGACACAAGCCTGCTGCTGTCCCACCAGCACAGCTTCAAGGTGTCCATGTGTGACGCTAACATCCCGGGTTTGGGAAAGGACTAGGGAGTTTGAGGGCTGGCCAGCCAGAGAAAGAATGAGCACCCGAAGAGTGGTTCTCTTTCTCTGGGGGAGGAGGGGGCAAGTATCTGGTGTGTTAGTGGCCCCTGGTGAAGGCTGGGGGACCCATAATGATCAGTGCCAAAATGACATTGGAGGCGGGACAGATGCCAGATGTCATTGCATATCCTGCCTCTGGGGGAACACTCAGCATTTCAAAAATCCAGCCTGCCCCATCTACGAAGCCCTGCCTAGTCACCGTTCCTGCTGCCAACAGTGTCCATCAAGGGGGTCCCACTCCCATGGCCCTATCTTGAGGGGTAAGCCAGGGCAAGATACCATTGACCTTTTCAGGGGGTGCCCTTCCAGTAGCCCTGCCCAGGGGGTAAGCTGGTCCTGGTGTGGTGGTGTGCTGGACAGGGGCTGAGCCTCAGCACAGAATGGGGAATGGGGAAAGGGGAAGGCAGAGCTAAAAAATAAAAAAAGACACAAACCTCCTCCCCCTCATCCCCACATGTGGATATAAGGTCACACTCTAGCCAAAGCTAGACATAGGTCATACAGTAAGAAAACAATTTGTGGGAGTCACGTGATGCAGTCTTCCTGGTAGCAGCCTTCCTCCACAGCTCCAGCTCTCCGACCCATTAAATCAACAATCTTGACAAGATACTGAGTACTCTGTTCTCTAAAAAGAGTCCTGAGAGGTTAAAAAGAGGTTGAATATACAAGATAAAGAATAAATCACCGATACAGAGATGCAGGCAAGGAAAAATCTGGGGAAACATACCCCACCGACAACGCCTGAAAAGGCCCCAAAAAAAGCCAGGGCCTCAGGGGGAGAAGATGTCCCATCGCCGGAATCCATTATGGAGGAGCAGCAACCCCTAACATTACAACGTTTCTTGCAAGAGTTCTCCCCATTTAAAGAAAACATGATCACAATTACAGAAGAAATAAAATCACTTACTCATGCAGTTGAAGACTTGCAACAATGCTCACGAGATGACGATGCCAGAATAAAATCTGTAGAGAAGAAAACAGACAACTTAGAACCCGAACTAGTCACGATCCATCAAAAACTGGACAAAATGGAAATGAAAGTTGAGGACCTAGAGGGCCGCAGCCGCAGGAACAATGCGGTTCTCATTGGCCTTCCAGAGGGTGCTGAAGGAATTGATACGATAATATTTATCCAAAATTCATCAAGAAGATAGCTGGACCGTCACCTTTTGGCCCGACCTATATTGTGGAACGAGCGCACCGGGCTCTATGCCCCAAGCCAGCGCATGGAGCCCTCCCGCGTCCATTGATTTTTAAGTTTCTGAATTTCCTGGAGCGGCAGCACTTATTTAACAAAATTAAAGAATTGAAAGAAGTGAGTTGGGAAGACACCAGGGTCAGAATTGCGAAAGATCTTCCAGCCTCATTCAGACAGAGAAGAGCTCAATTTCACCCTCTGGTTTCAAAATTGATCACGGCCAGTGTAAAATACAGAATGACCTATCCAGCGAAGTTGGGAGTAATGGTATCAGGGTCCTGGATGTCTTTTGAAGACCCTGACTCAGCCACAAAAGGGCTCAAAAGTGCTTTTCCCGAGCTATTTAGGGAGGTCTGAAAGTCACATAGCAAAGGGGTGTCCACTAGCAAATGACCCTAGTTCAAGCTTATTGAAGAAATGGGTTTTATCTGCCTTGAGGGAAGCCCTCAGTGACTAATCTCAATATGACTGATTGGTAAAGAAGTAAATAAGTAGGAATGCTGGGGTAGTCCAAATGTGCGATTGAATTGTGGACTGTTTTCTGGGCTACAGATATTTCTTTAGGCTGTCCCTTGCACCGAGTCGGGAAATCATCTTCCTATGGCAACTCTGCTAATACTGCCAATAATAACAGTAATTCAACCAAACTGTAAGATATTTACCACAAGAGGGTGCCAGAGACCACGAAATAGCGGTAAAGCCTCTCAGCAGCAGAACAGGATTCACTATCATTAGGCTGGACAACAGAAGGACTAGCATATGACCCGTTCAGTTCTAGATACCAGCTAACCCATTGCATTCACATGGCCTGAACCACTCCTTGCGAAGGGGATAAGGCTGCAACATTAATGTGAAACCTGCCGTTGCAGCAAGAGTACATCACCCGTGAATTAGGTATACCCTGTTACATCCAAGAGAGAGCGGCTCACAAGACAGGAGCAAAGTAAAGACTGACTTTGGGAACTACATTAGTTCATATCCATGAAGACGTCATATTGATAAGATCTGTTTAAGTCCATTTTCCGTATCTGAACTGCTTACAGGCATACTATCATTCAGGGGAGATGATGCCTAAAATTTTTCTTGGGTGAATTTAACCCAATATCTCAACGAGAGACGTAAGTTTTTTTTTCCAGGGCACCCTTCCCTTTGCGGGTATAAAACCATCTATTGGAATGCAAGAAATGCTGAGACACATTTAAAGCGAAGGGCTCACTGGTTTATTAGGACTTAGTAAAGGAGCAGTTATTTTATTCTGTTAGTTTTTTAAAATAGCAATAATACACCCAGAAAAAATAAGGGTATAATTATTTTACATAGTCCGAGATCGTGGACTTTTTTCTGAGGTTCTCAATTAGGGGCCAAATTTCTTTTTTTTTTTTTTTTTTTGCAATCTGTTACGGTTCAGTAGAGGGATGTATGTGTGAAGCACTCTACTTCATAAAAGAGATGACTTCAAATAACCATGGTCCATAAGTCAAACGGAACCATCCCAATAACCCAGTTGGAAGCTAACTGGTGGGACACAGTAATACTCATGGTTTCCAAGTAGATTAAGCAAGGAGTCAATACTCCTTGTCACATAATGGTACAGAGCTCTGATTTATCTGACAAGTGGGCTGTGACAGAGCTCTCAGACACTGGAAAGCAGAGTAACAGTGCCAAGGACATAGAATTCTTCTTATTTTGTATATATTTTGTATCTTTTTCTTTTATGTCTCCATTTCGAAAATGCATGAGTAGCATGACTGTTACTGTCTGCAGCGCTAAAATCAGCCAGGCAAAGTTATAAGAAATGTCTTTGATTTGTCCATCAAATAAAGATGATCACAAAGGCAGCAAACAACAAAATTCAGAGGTCAAGTAAAGAGACTAATGAAGTGGCTTAGACAAAGAGTGAAATAGCTGACACACTGTGATGAGTTATAGCTTATCTTCTTAATTGGTTCACATTTAGGCTAGATTAGGTTCTAGGAAGAGCGAGTTAAGGATGGGTGCGGAGGGCTGGGGGAGGAAGGAGCATAGCATGAGGTTCTGCTGTTCACGGACCGTAGCTATATAGGAGGAGGGCAGGGGGAGGTTGGGTAAGGATATTAAGGTTCTCATTTATGGTAGGGGGATACGGGGGGGGGGACGTGGAGGGAGGAGGATGCCCAAGACAGGCTCCCGAAGTTAACTCTAATGTGGTGGAGGCCAGGGAAAAAACGTCGTTTAAAAGCCCAGAATACCATGTGAAGTCAATTTTAATTGGTGATGAGTAGTATAATGATCTCCTCATGGAATGTCAAGGGTATCAGGCAAAAAACTAAGCAATACCAGGTACGTAAGCATCTTCAACTTCTGAGATCAGATGTCACGTTTATACAAGAATCTCACCTTCTGATCTCAGAAGAACTACAAATGAGGAGGCAACAAATAGGACAGGTATTCGCAGCCCAAGGAAATAAACAGAGCTGTGGGGTTATGATATTGATAAAGAACAAAGTCCCCTTTGTGCCGAGCAAGGTAGTTAGAAATGTCCATGGGAGGTATATACTTGCCCAAGGGAAAATATACAATTTAGAAATACTACTAGGTAGTATCTATGGACCGAACTCGGATACCCCCAACTTCTTTATGGAACTCATAAATAAGCTGATGCCTTTTATCAAAATCCTGATGATTCTAGGGGGGGATCTAAATGTAGTTTTTGACTCAAATATTGACCGCACAGGGAATAGAACTAGAGGCCTGACACCAGCTCAGAGAGCAGTAAGAGATCTGTGGGATAAAATAGGTCTATGCGATGTATGGCGCACGTTACATCCCACAGAAAAAGGTTTTACTTTTACCTCCCCTGTCCATCAAACCTCCTCCAGGATCGATTATATATTGATCACGCATTGCCTAATTGCAGGGGTCCTCGACTCTGCCATACAACCGGGGCCACCATCAGACCACTCATTAGTGACATGTAGACTTTCCCTAATAGACATTCCTGGGAAAAAGGGTCGCTGGAAAATCAACAATCAACTTTTGAAGGATCCAGCCATAATAGAGCTAATTAGTACTCATATTTCCCAATACAGGTCGATTAATGTCAATTCCACATGTAAACCGGACATGGAATGGGGAGCCCTTAAAGCTTACCTACGAGGCCTACTAATTGAAGTGGCCTCAAGAAGGAAAAAATTGAGAGAAAAAGAGCTAGTACAACTCCTCAAGCAGATCAGGGATATAGAGAAAGACCTGTCCCCTTCCACACTGGAGCAGACCCTCTTAGAACTGGTCAAACTGAAAAGCTCTTATATGGAGCTTCTCAGAGAGAAAGCAGAATACCTGATTCTGAAATCAAATGCCATCTACACTGATCAGGGAGAATAGGCAGGGCATTTACTGGCTGCCCGAATTAAACAGCAGGAATCGGACAGATTCATTGCTGCAATCCGGTCACAAAATGGACCCTTAGTGGTAGACCCTGCAGAAATTGCATCAGAGTTTCAAAAATATTACCAATCCTTATATTCACCAATGACAAACCCCCCAAATTATGAGGACTTAGACCGTTACCTAAAGGATTCGCACCTCCCCACCCTTATAACAGAGAAGTGTGCGGCTTTATGTGCCCCGCTTACGGAAGAGGAGATCCTAGGAGTAATACATAGTCTCTCCAACGATAATACGCCAGGATCAGATGGGTTCTCCCCAAATTTTTACAAAGAAATTTGAAAGACCTAATCCCTTTGCTTCTCCCAGCGTTCCAACAGATCCTTGATGGGAAAAGCACAAATGCTTTATTATTTGAAGCGATAATAGTCCTCATTTTGAAACCAGGAAAAAATCCAGATGACATGGCAAATTACAGACCAATCTCATTGCTCAACCAGGACATCACAATTCTGAGTAAATTACTGGCAAATCGCCTAAGTAGAGCCATCCCAGATTTGATAGGAATGGAGCAAGTGGGATTGATGAAGGGAAGGTCGGCCGGTGATCATATTCGAACTCTGGAGCATGCTTTCTCTGCATCCAGAGATGCAGAACATCCTATCGCCCTGATTTCTCTGGATGCTGAGAAAGCATTTGATGGAGTAAATTGGGATTTCCTTTTCCGAATGTTGCAGGCCTATGGCATCCCTTTAAAATTTCAAAACTGGATTCAGGCTCTCTATAATTTTCCAACAGCCAGAATTTCATGCAACGGATGTAACTCTGACAAATTCCTATACTGTCAGGCACGAGGCAAGGTGTCCCCTTCACCACTGCTCTTCAATTTGTATTTAGAGCCTCTCATCCGAAGACTAGTGAATGACCCCGGAATTCTAGGAATACCAGTGCAGGGATTCGAAATTAAAGTCTTAGCCTATGCAGATGACCTACTTTTATGTACCTCGCACCCCAACAAAGCTATTCCAAGGCTGCTCGAGGTTATCAGAGAATATAGTCTATTATCAAATTATAAACTTAACTTGGGGAAAACGGTGATATTCCCGCTTAACCACAAAGTGATGAGGAATGAAATTGAGGCTTTAGGTTTATCCTGGGAGAAGAAATCATTGAAGTATCTAGGCATCATGCTCTTGATGAGCACCACCCGTTGGGGCAAGGATAATTTAGATCCTTTATTAAACACTGTTGTCCAAGACTTAAATAGGTGGTCCCTTTTACCTTTAACGTTGTGGGGCAGGATCAGCCTCATCAAAATGAACATTTTCCTGTGGCTATTTTATCCACTTAATCTTCTAAATGTCTGGCTACCCCAATCATGGTTCAAAAAAGTACATAATATCTTTTCTAATTTCATATGGGCTGGCAAAGGGCACAGACTAGCCTTTCATAAATTAGCTGACCCAAAGCTCAAAGGGGGCCTCCGAGTGCCACACGTTGGAATTTACTACTGGACCAGCCACGTGAGTAAATACCTAAGGTAGCTTACCTCAAAAGACCCCAACTATCCCGAAGATTGTATCCCCCTGTGGGTCCAAATAGAATCAGCACAATTATGCCATCATAATCTGACCCCGATGGCCCTCCTCTTTATCCGGCCCAAGAGCCTTCCCAAACCATTACAGGAGACACCGGTTGCTATTTCGGTCAAGGTCCACTCCCAGCTGTGTTCAGTTCTAAAATATAACCACTGTAGGGATTTAGAGCAACCTTTAGTGGAGCAATCAAACATTAAATTGGATGGGAAAGTTCTTCCCCTTCGATGGTCCCAATCCCAGAAGCTAAGCTTAGTTACTTATGGAGAGAGTAGAACGAAAGTGGGCTTCGGCTGTGGCTATCTTGGGAAAATTAAAACTCCCAACATCCAAATTATTCAAACTATTCCAATTGCGACACATTCTTGTAAAAGATATAGGGATTAACCCCCTGATGCCTGTGACTACTCCCTTCTGGGAAGAATTGATTCAATTTGTAGGCCTCCCCCATGCGGTCTCCAAAATATTTAAAATTTTATACAATAAAAGATACCCTGGGCCTTACGGACCTACAGATCACTGGGAGAAACTTTTACCGGAGACACCCATTAACTGGGAAATACTCTGGCGGGGATGCCATAATTTTACTACTCAAGATAAACTTCGGCTTATGCAGTTCTGCATTCTGCACAATCTATATTACACTCCCCAGAACATATAAAAATTTGATGATAAAGGCTCTGCCAATTGTTCGAGATGTGGCCTAAGTGAGGGCAATTTAATCCACATATTTTGGCAATGCTCCAAGGTAGCTCCCCTGTGGGCACAGATCAAACAAAGGGCAGATCCCTTACTGGGTCTTAGTGAACTATTCACGATAGATATTTGCCTGTTAGGAAACTACTCAGAGGTCCCAGTTAAGGCACGGAAATATCACATAGCTCTCATATCGATGTCAGTTAAAAAATTAGTGTTTAGGCATTGGAAGGATAGCGAAGCCATGACATATACTGAATGGTTAGCAGAGCTATTAAGTAATATCAGATTAGAGAGGATGATTGCCAGTTTACAAAACAGACTGAATAAATTTAACAAAATCTGGGCTCCACTCTTAACTTTGTACTCCCTTGGTACACCTCAACCATAATAGTTTAAAGGAAGTAGAAGCCTTGCATGATTATTAATTCATGATGTGCATTTCAGGGATGGGCATATGTTGGGGGGGGATGGGGAGAGGGAGTGGGGAAGAACAGGGTTTGGTGGTTTTCCTTTTCTTTTCTCCTTATCTGTGTGTTTTGTTTTATTAGTGTAGTTTAGGGTATATATTGAAAGTACATGTCTACAATGTATGTACCGTATCTATGATGTACTTTATGTTGGAAACTACAATAAAGATTAAATGGAAAAAAAGAAAACAATTTGTGATTACTTGGCACACTACATACAATCCATTACTGACAGAAGTGCATGCAGCTTGTCCCATCTGTTATGAAATGACTGCATCATGTGATTCAAGAAGGCTGTTATTTTCTCTAGATGTAACACTAGCAGGATTTACCAGTGTCACTCCAATAATGAGGGCATCTCTTGATCCAGCCAATGGTGAAAAATGAGCTTCTTAACCACCATAGCTATCAAAATAAAATGACATTTCTGGTTGCCCATTAATGATTGGAGATTAAGGCCAAGCAGACATCTTTCTCTAGTGAAATTTCTTCAAAACCCAGCACAGGGTCCAAGACCCTTTGCAGTGACTGCCATAACTGCTGAGCCTTAGGGCACTCCCAGAGAATATGGAGTAATGTGCCCTCCCTAGTGCTGTGCAGAATTTTCAAATTCCAGTGGATCAGAATTTCACAGAGACTTTTGAAATCTTACAGAAATTCTGTCCAATTTCACTGGAAACAGAATGACAGAATTCCATGGCAGAAAGATGTGGAATGAGTTTTTTGCAACATTTCTGTGGAGTTCTATTATGTGGAGCTCAATATTTCCAATGGAAATGGTTATGGAATGATTTTCCATGGAAAAATACTGTTCTGTGGAATATAATTCTGCAGATCACAGAGGTGGAATTCCACAGAAGAACCAGTAAAATTCCAGCAGAAATTCCAGTGGTGAAATGGTCATGCCTTGCTAATTATGCTGGCAGAATTCTGCATTCCACACAGCACTAGCACTCACCCTCACCACATCAATTGCAAAGGAGAGAGTCGATAAGGCCTCAGCAATATAATTTCTTACAAGTGTGATACATGTTTTATAACAGTTTAAATTGCATGAGATGGTAACTGCCTAGATTAATGTATTTGTGAGTGTTCATCCAAACCTCCACCTACTGGTCTGAAGTTGACTTCCATCCTAAGGCTGTAGGCTGATATTCAGAGCTGGAGCCATACTGGAGGGGAATGGAGTGCTGAAGGGCATGATAGATGCCTGAGATAGCATGTTTTTGAGATACTAGCTCATTCAGGGATTGTAATGAAATGGATGATTCAGGGGGAGCTCCACAAGCCAATTCACTGCCCTCACTAACATATGCTGTATCTATAAAAATTGAACAATGCCTAGCCTGGCAGCATCATATAATTGCTGAAATTGTTGGAAGGTTATCCAGGCACCATCTGAGATGAGGCAGGTGACATGTGTGATGCCTTTAGCCACCCTGTCCCATTTGTAGACTGTTGTACCCCTATTTTAAAGATAGGATTGTGCTATATTGACTGGACAGAGAACTGTCCTGAGGAGAACTTCAGAACCTGGCAAAATTGTCTATAAATGGTGATGGAGACTCCTATGGGTGACTGATCAATGCTTATGGGCAACTTAGCCCTGCCAGTATATAGCAAGGCATCCAGATAATGCTCTGAGCTGCACATAGGTCCTGCTCAATAGTGACTCATTGTGGGATGTAGTGGTCCACTTCTAGAGTTGCTGGAGCATTCCACTGGAAGTACCCATGTGCAGAATAGTAATATAAAAAGAAGCCTTGCAAATTGAGACCCCCTGTAAATTTGCCTCCAGCAATTTTACATATGCCCTTTCAGGCTTCCCTAAAGGCCAAAAGGAAGGCAGAGAGCATAGAATGGGTATGTGTGAAGCAGGCGAGAGGCAGAGTGACTGTAAGCATATTTAAAGAATGCAATAGGCAGGGTAGAACATTTGCTTTGATCATACTAATGCACCCCCATAGGGACAAGGGGAGCTGACTCCATCTGTCAAGGTCCTGCTTGATTACCTGGGTCAAATTTAATAAATTGTCTTTGATCATTTGAAGGTAGACTTTGACAGTTTAATCCTTAAATAGGTCAGGTTTTTAGAAGTCCATCATAGCCCCAGATGTTCAAGGTCCCATCTTCTGGGATGATAGTTAAGGGGAATCACCATGGTTTTTCCATGGTCTAATTTATATAGGGCCAAATTGCCAAATGCAGTAATTTCCTCCAATGCAGCTGGAAGAAAGATTAGGGGGTTTGTTAGATACAATAAAATGTTATCTGCATATAACATTTTGCACTGCTTTCCCCCAAGAGTAACCCCCTCTTTTGATTAAGATGGTGTGTCAGTGGCTTGAGATAATGATTAAAATAAGAATGAGGACAAGGGGCGACCCTGACGGGTGCCATTCTGCAAAGGGAAGACAAAAGACAAAACCTTGTTGCACCTCATGTACTGTGTGGGTACAGAGTAAAGCAGGGATACCCAAGAGATGAATTATCACAGGATCTTATAGTGTTTCATAACCATGAACAAGAACCCCTGCAAGACTCTGTCAAAGGCTTTCTCCATGTCCAGGGAGGCCAACATCACTGGGGCATGTGCATCCCTGGATACAGAGATGATGTGAGAGAGCTATTACAGGTGGTCTGACGAGACCCTACCTGGCATAAAGCCAACTTGGGTGGCTTCTATCAGAGGGTTCCACACTATTTGAGCCATGGCCATTGCCAACATGTTCAAACTCAATGTTTAATAGAGCTATCAGCCTGTAGTTAGAAAATAAGCTCCCATCTTTCCCAGGTTTTGGGAGGACTGTGATTACGGCGTGTTGCATCAAGCACTCTAAACTACTTCTCTAAGTTTCTAAATAGACAGCTATCAAACAGGGAAAGAGTGTCATGTTATACCTACAGAAATGTGTGGTGAGACCATCCAGTCCTGGGGCTTTGTCCAAGACCAGATAGTGTAATGCTGATCTCAGTTCTCCCAAGGTGAGTGGCTGCTTGAGAAATTCCTAACTCTCCTCAGAAACAGTCAGTAACTTGGCTCCAGCTGGGTTCTCATTAACTGTTGCCTCAGTGGGCTTATGTTCCTCTAAGGTGTATAATTTAGCATAGAACAATTGTCAACAAATGCCAAAAAAACTAAAGTCATGTACTTCCATTCCAATCATCACCTGGCCTTCGCAAATGCCATTGAATCCCTGCTCCAATAAAAAACACTCCTTGATGACCACTTAGAGGTAGTTAACAACTTTAGATATTTGGGATGCAAGTTAGACCAACATCTAACTTTCTCTGTCCATATTACATCTCTTAAGAAAAAACTAAAGCAATGTATTGCCTTTTTCTTCAGAAATAAATCCCTCTTTACAGCTGAGGCCAAGCTTCATTTCGTCCTGGCAACATTCATGCCACTCCTTAACTATGCTGACACAGTTTATTGCAGGTGCTCAGATTCCCTACTAAACCAACTCGATACGCTCTATCACAGGGCAATTTGTTTTGTTACTGGTACTCACCAACATACACACTACTGTGAGCTCTATGCTCAGCTGGTCTGGACCTCATTGTCAGCAAGACACCTCATCCATTCTCTTATCTGGATATACAAAGCACTTCTGTCAAAGCTCCCCTCCTACATATCCACTCTCTTCCAGCATATGGTAAGTTAATACACGTTGCATAGCAATGATTACATCAGGCTAGAAGTTCCATACACCCGCTCTCGATTCAGAGGAATGTTTATAGGCCATACCCTCCTGGATGCCTGAAACAAAGCACAATCTAGCCTTATACTTCAAAAACTAATACCTATGCACAGTGTTAAAAAACTGGTCATCAGCAAAATTAGAGACTTTTGTGCATGTCACTGACCATATATCACACTGCTCATAGACCACAACCCTACATGTCAGTTTTAACTTTCCTCCCCCCTTCCCCCCCACCAGCGCCATACCACATGCCTAACCCCACTCACCTTTTCACCTCCACTCTCCCCATCTCCATTATTATTTTGCCCCCTATCCATCCCCCTCCCCATCTCCCTCTCGTATATGCTTCCTATCAAGCTCCAGAGTCACTCGCCTTCCAACCGCACATGTATCTTTACCTGAAAACCCTCCCTTTTCTCCTGCACACTCCTTCACTACAATTTCCCTGCACTCTCCTCCAACCACCCTTTTATATGCCTACACTTCCAGATTGGTGGTCAGATAATATGAAAAGTACCATTTGTGTTTCACGAGTTTACTATTATTCACTAGGAAATATATAACATGTACCTTCATAGGTATTCTAACTGGTGGCTAATGAGTATAAAACTTGCTGTATATAGTATGTATTTAGTCTGTATATACTCCCTGTAATTGTTCTCGTTTATGTACTTTGTGTGATATTTTTCTTTTTACCGTGTAAAATTATGATACAGTACATGTTATAAATGCATGCCCTGTATAGTTCTGTTTTAAATGTATGATCTTTCTAGGACCTTCTTGAAAATGAGCTTGATCAAAGGAGTTTTCCTGTCAATAAACTTTAACTTGAACTTGAAATGCTTCCACTATCTGCCTTGATTTAGTTAAGATATTTTGAGTACCCTCATGCTAAAGATATCTGACTGCAGCTTTTTGCTTTTTGAGGGGAAGTGCTAGGAGGCGGTCTACCTTTTCCCCCTTGGGAACATATTTAGCTTTGGCTCTGAAAAGTACTATTTCAGCCTGCTTCCTATGTAATTTATGGTACTGTTCCTAGACTAAAATGAGCTGCTGTTTAAGCTGGTCCATGGAGATCCTTGAAAGCTGCTTCTCCAAATCCCTAATTTGGGTGAATAGTGTAGCTGCTCTGCTCGCTTTTGTTTCTTTTCCTTAGCGGTGAGTGGAATGGGCTCTTCCCAAATTGCACATTTGTATGCTCTCCATATGACATCCAGCCTATCAAGCGGGCCTTGATTGTCTTAAAAAATCATTCAGAAAAGGCTTTTAAGTGTATAACAGTCTGTTGGGAGTGGAGATTGTTATTATTCAGACACCACATACTATCTATCTTGATATGGGCATCTAAAATGAGGTGTAATCTGATGGGGCATGGTTTGACATAACCTGCAGTAGAATTTCAGTGATACAGAGCCCTGGGAATGCATAACTAAGGAAAAAATAGTCAAGTTTGGAGCTGGTACAGTGGGGATTCAACAAAAAGATGGGGTCCACCAAGTTGAGGAGTCTCTTATTTCCCAAATTGCTCATTGATTTGGCAAGTCGCTCACCCATGATCTGCCAAAGTGGTCTAAGTCCAAATGCAGTAGGCTGTTCCAATCCCTTGCCAGAATTACAGGCAAATTTGGCCTTTGCATTAAGTGTAGTAGGAAATTAAGGAAGAAGCCGGGGTCTTCTTTGTAGGGTCATGTACGCAGGCTAAGAGTAATTCACTTCTATCAACTATACAATGCAAAATTATGTATGTACCCCCAGAGTCCTGGATTTCATGAAGTAAGGTGAAGGGAGTTGAGTGTGCTACCAATATAGCTACCCCTTCCTGACTGGAGTCTATGCTAGTGCCATAGACTTGCCCCCACCAAAGCACACCTAAGAAAATGAATGTGATGGTTGGTAAAATGGGTTTCTTACAGGAAACACATGACTAGAGCATATTTCTTAAAATGAGTGAGCACTTGGGATCATTTATTTTATTTATTTTCATTTTTATTGAAATCTAGGATTACAAATACCTTTGAGCAGGAACTGCTCATTTACAAAGGTTCCACATCGAAGGAATGGGGGGTATACATACATACAAAGGTCAACATAATAATACATAGTTACACAATAAAAAGAAGTAAGAGACTGAGGCTTAGGAAATTCCAGTAATTCAAAATGTGCCAAATGTTAGGTAGCATGACATACCAGCCAAGGGCAATCTTAGAAATAAGCACTGCAGGTGAGAGGGAAGGGGTATGCAGGCAGGAAGGCCATTGTCGGAGGGTAGAGGGTGAGGTAAGAGCTCTAAAGGGAGGGATAAAAGTCAGGAAATGCCGGGGGAGGAAAGGGAGAGGGGGCAAGGGGGTAGGCAGGTAGAAGGGGGCAAGGTGGGGAGAGGTAGCTGTCAAGACTGAAGTGGAGGGCAGTGAGCGGTAGTCCCCTGATTAGGCAAGGCAGTCACAATGACTGGTTGAAATGAGATGAAGTCTGAGTTGTCACTTAAAAGGGCCAAGAGCAGCAGCAGTGTAAAAAACAAGCTGAACAATCTAAACAAGTGCCTCTCCAGGGCAGCAAGTTCAAACCCAGGGTCTAGAAAAGTGGGCCCATGCAGATTTACTCATCCATACAAGGGTAGACCCCCAGTAGTGAGAGTTCCAGAGGGAGGTAAAGAGGCAGTAGCATAATACAACCATGGGTGAAAGTCCTGCGCAAGAAGTCACTGATAAAGCAGTCCACACCTGCTGCTTTGAATTCTAGAGTCCCACAGAAAGAGGAGCTATTAAGATGTGTGGGGTGGCCCCTTGGCAAGTCCCTGGAATAATGCTCTGTCCCTCAAGCTGACCGTGGAAATGGTCAAAAGGCATAGCAGTGCATCATATAGAAATAAAGAAATAGAGTTCAGCAGGAGCAGCACATCCATCTGTCTGGGAGTCATGTGGGGTGCATCTCATGCTAGCCACTGAAGGGGAGATGTTGTAGTAGCCAAAATACTGCTCAATGGTGCTACACAGGCAGGACATCTGCAATATAGGACAGAGCGGGAGAAAACGAACTGATGGGAGCCATAAAAAGAGGAAGCCACAATCTCTTATAATGGTATGTTCTCCATGGTGTGCTGAAGAGCTCCCCAACCCCCAATAGTCTCTGAGTGGGCAGTACAAACTCCACATCCCCTGCCATATAATTAATTAGCTGGCACATAGCAAAAGAAATTGCTGTAGCATGTACCAAGTCCTGCTTCCCACAAGCATGAATAAGCAGCGACAGAGCGCATCCATACTAGCACACAGCTGTAGTATTAATTACTGACCCACCATGAAATTGTCCAGAAAATTATTTCTCCAAATTTTCAACTATGGTGACAGTCTACAGCACAGCCTCTAAGTCCACCCTAACCAGATAGGACACCCTCTTCCATGCCTGCTGCCAGTTTCCTCTTGACTGTCCCTGCCATACTCACCACTGTGACACTTATACCTCTCTCTCTCCTTCCCCCCACTTGATGCCAGATGCCTCACCCACTGTTCCTCCTTTGTCAGGACATTTTGGCTTGGGTCCCTCCCCTCTTACTGCTCCTATACCCTCTCCACCCCCTCCACCTACTCATTCTGTAACTCTGACTACTGGACCCTTGTTCTCCCTGTGAGATCATCCACCCCAGGCCAGTCTGCTTTCTCCTACCACTTCCCTAAACTCTGAAATGCCTTCCCATTAGCTATCCTCTCTTATTCACAATCTCATTTCCCCTGCCTGCAATTGCACCTGATCAATTTTTTGTTTGTATATAAACACTTTATTGATTTTCCAAAAAGTACCAAGTTATACAATCAGTGCCAAAGGAATTAACAATGTTCACTCAATACTGTCATCCATAGGATTCCTTCACCCATCAGGTTGAATACAACCATCTACAAAGTCTACTAACACTTCAATGTAACAAAGCAACACAGGATACACATTTATAACACAGATCTTCACATTGGCACATCAACATCTTTCCCCTTTTACCTGAAGATAAAACACAAGAGCATATGATGGTTGCTGACTTCCTAAAATAAGGAGTTGACACCTAAAATGAAAACAACTACTGTAATAACTAAGTATAGTGAAAGTTGCTAATCCTTTATGTACTCACCCCATATAACTTAACCAAAGATACCAGGTCTGATAACATTTAGAAAGTGCCTTCTTCCTCCAAAACAACATGTAAAGATATGAGGCTGTTTTCAACATGGCATGTAACCACAGTGTATTTGAAAGGAGAGAGGTGATCTTCCACAGAAGGAGGAGAAGTCATTCAGCCTCCAATGCTGCTGTGTATAGGATTGCCTTATAATGTAAGGCATGTGCATCTAAGTATAATGGGTCACCCAAAATCCCAAAACAAGTGGAATGAGGCACACTTATGTCCAAAATTAATTCTATAGTCCAGATAATAGTCCTCCACCAGTCTGTCACTAACACAGATTCCCATAGAATATGATACTGAGTACCCGATTCTGTACCACATCTGCAGCATTCGTTCGATGTAGAAAGGCCCATGTTCATACTGGATCACGGGATGTCTTCAGCCTGAGTGGATGTTCGCCGACTCGGTTCCCCCCGAACTCTCCAAAATTATAAAAATTTTAAGGTTCTATTCAAGTCTGATCATTCAAAACCTTATTAATAGTTGTCCAAAACTGAGAGGATTTGAGAGAAACTACTAGAGCAGCTTTCAATATTTAAGAGGTGAAAATGGATGCCGAAATGCGGCAGGCTCTCCTGGCCCGGACACCGCTGCAGACACCAGACAAATCAGTGAAGAGAACCAAAACACAGACGGCAAACCCTAATAAGGTAGCAGCGTCAGCTAGTAACTCTGTTCCCCTGTCGGAAGACACGTTCCTGGCAGAAATGGCTGGCATTAAGGACTCGTTTAAAGAATTTGCCATAGACCTGAAGAATATTCAAGTGGAACTGAGAGAAACAAATAAGAAAATATCGGATGTTTCTGCCCGCACATCTTCACTAGAAAATTGGCAGATAAGATTAGAGCCAGACGTGGTATCATTAAGGCAGAGGCTGACTAAGGTCAAGAGCAAACTAGAAGATCTGGAGGGGAGGAACAGGAGGAATAATATTGTGGTGTTTGGGCTGCCTGAAGAAGCTGAAGGATCAGCTATAATTCAGTTTGCACAGAAGCTTTTGGCTAAAATAGCTGGTCCTCCACCACAATCCACAGTGTACCAGGTAGAACGGGTGCATCACTTGCTGAAACCTCAACCTCCCCCAGGGGCTAAGCCTAGGCCTTTCATTATTCAGCTTTTGAGCTACATTGACCAACAGCATATCTTAGGGAAAGTTAAAGAGCTTCGAGAGATTAAATGGGAAGATGCCAAGCTCAGATTTTCTCAAGATCTGCCAGTTAATGTCAGACAGAAGTGGGCAGCCTATCATAGTTACATTAAAAAGCTGATAGTGGCTGGAATTCGATTCCGGATGATTTACCCAGCCAAATTGATGGTGCAGCATCAGGATACTTGGAGAAGCTTTGGAAATGCAGATCAGGCAGCTGAAGAACTACCCACTATGTATCCCAACTTGTATACTCATCGTTGAGTATCCAAAGGATGGATCAACAGTCTGGCTACTTTGCATAGTGGCATTTTCCTGAGGAGAAGATCATTTTTTCCTCTCCTTTTTTTTTATTATTTTGTTGTCCGATTATAATATGCACACCTCTTCTTGGATCCCTTATTTAGAATGGCTTAGCAGCTGGAAGTCCTTTTCTCTCCCATCCCCCCCTTTTTTTTTCTCTCTCTCTCCTTTTCTGTTTATTTTTGTGCAGATTTAAATGGTTCGGGAACCTGTCAATGAACAACAGGGTCCAGCCCAAATGGAGGGCGAGCATTATGGCCGACTGCGCACAACACCACGGGACTTACTTTTTTTTTCTCTTCCCACTCAAGTCCTGCGCGGCACTTTTATTTGGATCACCTTTTATATTTCAATGGAGGGGCAATATCTGAACTTTGAAGGAGGGAAGGCTTAGCAATTTATCCACTATTTTTGTGGTCTTTAGGTGGATCTTTTTGTTATCCTCCAGCATATAAATCGGAGATGAAATGGCCTGTATTATGTTTCACTGTAGACCCAAAAGATTTTCCATGGGCTGCCTAATAGTTTGACTTCAATGAGCTGAGGGTTAAGCTCTAAATACAAGGGGATTAGCTGTCTGAGTTTTATTAAGGGGGGGGTTCGGGTAGATGGGTAAATTTACTTAAAAAATAGATAAATATATAGATTGGAGCTTACTGTTGGATGGACAGATACATTTTGAACTTAAAAGTTAACAAGAACATGGGACTTTATAGAGGAGTATCTACTGTGAAGGTGGTATAAGGTAGGAAGGTTATTCTTTAACTAAAATATTGGATGTTCCGCTTTTTGGGGAAGGGGGATGAGTTGGGATACGCTTAATCGGGAGGAACATCGTGTCTTGGCAAAGGGGGATTGAGCATACGCATTCAATGGGGTATTTTAAAATCAAGGTAACTAATTTGTTGGTTGGGGTTGTGATGCTCATAAGGGTATGTTGTGGGGTCTTATCTCAGGAGGATGGGGGAGGGGGATGGGAATGGGAAAATATCTTTGGGGAGGGAGGGTACTTCCACAGATACCATCGGTGTAGTAATAATATCATTTAATGGTGTTACTGGTTGTTATAAAAGTGAGACATAATAATGTAACAGATAGTTAAAAATGTCAGGATATCATTTTTGTACATGGAATGTTAAAGGGGTACAAACCCTGGCAAAACGTATGCAAATACTGATACACCTCCGTAATATACAAGCGGATGTAATTTTTTTGTAAGAAACACACCTTTTATCCACTCAAGTGCATTACTTTCGCAGGCTTTGGGTGGACACGTTTTTGGGTCTGGCTTTAATTCACGTAAAAGGGATACTGCAATCCTAATTGCCCGTAGAATTCTGTTTCGGTTATTACAAGAGATCTTAGACTCAGAAGGTCGTTACGTGATTTTACGGGCAGTAATAGGTCATACTGAGGTTATTCTTGGTTCTATTTACTGTCCAAACTCTAACGACTCTAAATTTTTTACAGATCTTATGGCAATGTTAGCCCCACTGTCCATGATTCCAATAATTGTGGGAGGAGACTGGAATCAGGTGTTGTCAAATAGCCAGGATAGAACAGGGCCTCCTAAAATATCGCTGTCTCCAGGTCAAAAAGCCCAGATGGAACTAATGCACCTAGTAGGATTAGCAGACCCCTGGTGAATTACGTACCCAACCAGGAAAGAATATTCATTTCATTCACCTATTCACAATACATTTTCTCATATTGACTATTTTCTGGTCAGCAGTGACTGTCTTCCTGGTGTTGCATCAGTTTTCTACTCCTTGAAAACTATATCGGACCATCAGATGGTTCAACTATTTATAGAGCTTGCGCCTAACATTCAGCGAGATAAACTTTGGAAGATTAATAACCAGATTATAAAATCAGAAGATCAAATACAATACTTACAATCCTTCATTTCCAATTTCATAGCAGATAACTCTTTATCAATGCCCAGAAGAGATATCTTATGGTGCACGCTCAAATGCACTTTAAGGGGAGAGCTAATATGTCAAATGCAAAAAACGAAGAGATCAAGCCCTTTCCTCTTTAATCGATCAGATTACATTGGCGGAAGCAAACCTTTCAGCTCTGTCCCCTGATGTGGAGTGGGAAAAAACTGAATCCCTTCGAGCCCAGTACAATCACCTGCTGGCCGAAAAGGCCGAATTTCTTATGCTGAAATCTAAAATAACTTATTTTGATCAGGGGGAGAGAGCAGGAAAGCTATTGGCACTTAGAATAAGAGCACAGGTTGCTGATAGAATAGTGGCCTCCCTTCAATCACCTAATGGTA
Source organism: Neoceratodus forsteri (assembly GCA_016271365.2). Classification (NCBI taxonomy): domain Eukaryota; kingdom Metazoa; phylum Chordata; order Ceratodontiformes; family Ceratodontidae; genus Neoceratodus; species Neoceratodus forsteri. The sequence continues at coordinate 810,525,676 of CM028129.1, read as the reverse complement.
CAGTTCTGACTTCACCCCAAGACATTTGTGAAAACTTTAAACTTTATTATGAGAGGTTGTATACTCCTACTAATTTTTCTTTCTCCCAACAAATGTTGGATTCATACGTTAAAGATGTTAAATTGCCTACACTTATGGAGGCACAGTCCTCTGTACTTAAAGCCCCAATAGAAATAAATGAGGTACTAGAGGCTATTGATTCACTTACACTGGACAAATCCCCCAGTCCAGATGGGTTTACATCTAATTTTTATAAGGCTCTAAAGGATACACTAGCGCCTATTCTTTTAAACACCTTTCAATATTTTTATGAGTATGGTATCTCAGACAAATCCTTAACTCAAGCCATCATTATAGTACTACCCAAATCGGGAAAGGATCCCACAGTTGTACACAATTATAGGCCTATTTCACTCATTAATGTGGACCTGAAAATCTTGGCCAAGATTTTGGCTTTGAGGTTGGGCCAGGTTTGGGGCTCTTTAATTAGTGCAGAACAAGTAGGATTTGCCAAGGGACGACTTTCATCAGACCATCTCAGGAAGTTGGCATACTTATTTTCTGTCTCCAAGGATTCGTCTACGCTGGCAGCTTTAGTTTCCTTGGATGCAGAAAAGGCTTTTGACAGAGTCTCCTGGGAATACCGGTTTTTCCTACTTCCCAGATATGGTATCCCACCAGAATTTCTCACTTGGGTTAAAATATTGTACTCTTCTCCCTCCGCAAGAGTTCACTGTAATGGAGTACTCTCCACACCTTTTAATTTGAGCCAAGGTACTCATCAAGGTTGTCCCCTCTCGCCATATCTATTTAATTTATTTTTTGAACCCCTTATTAGGAAACTTAATTCTTCACCCTTAATATCAGGGATCACAATAGGAACGTCAGAATATAAGCTTTCCATATACGCAGATGATATTTTATTACATATTTCATCTCCTTCACAATCCCTCCCAGCAGCACTTGAATTAATATCATAGTTTAGTTTGATTTCCAATTACAAAATGAACCTAGATAAATCGGAAGTACTTCCTCTTAATCAATACTTTCAGAAAGCAGAAATATATAGATTGGGCCTACAGTGGAAACCAGATAAGTTTAAATATTTGGGAATTTTTCTTCACCCCTTCCCTAAAATAATGAAAAAGCTTAATCTTGACACTACCTTAAATCATATACAAGAGGATATGAAGCGTTGGTCCTTATTACCTTTATCACTTTGGGGTAGAATGAGTATAATAAAAATGAATGTGTTACCCCGCTTATTATACCCATTACAAATGTACAATTGGGACTTACCCAAATCTTGGTTTATGCAGGTACATAAAATTATTAATGTTTTTTTGTGGGCTGGGAAAAAATCAAGAAGAGGATGTAATAAACTTACATGGGCTAAAAATTATGGTGGACCTCAGGCCCCCAATCTATATTTATACCATCTTGCCATACACCTAACTAGACTTAGGCACTGGATGCTCCCGTCACAGCACATGTCTGATTCGACGTACTTTCCTCTCTGGCTTGGAATTGAGAAATTCCTGTGTGTACTATATAATATGGATCTGGAAATCCTTCCCTTTCTGAATAAGAAAAATCTTCCAAACAAATTGAAGGGATCCCCACTTGATGCTCTTTTGGCTACACAGTGCCAACTTAACACGCTACTTAGGACTAATGAGTATAAGGATGTAACACAACCTCTTTTCAATAATCTTAATTTGTTGATCTCTGGTAAACCAATAAAGCCTAAAGTTTTTTGGCCCTGTATGGGGATTGAAAGAGTAGAGGAATTGATTACTAATCAGAGACTGATGCGATTCCAGGAAGCCAATAGTAAATACCATTGGTCCACTATTCATGTTTTTAGATATCTGTAGATTAGTCACATGTTAACACGGTATTTTGGTACTGGGAGGTGGACTACCCCCCTTTTAACTGTATTAACCCCATATCTCAAGTCAGCTCTGTCAACTCACTTAATCTCATAAACTTACAAATTTCTACAGACTACGATTGCTGGACTAGAAGGACAGAGATTTTATTGGTGGGATCAATCTCTTCCATCTTCTGATCTCCCTAGATGTTGGTTAAGAATATGGAAACACCTATATAGGTATGTTAAGTGAGACAGGTATAGATACATGCAATTCTAAATTGTACATAACATGTATTATACCCCAGTTAAATTATCTAAGATGGGCTTCCTGCAGTCTAATCTTTGTACCAAATGTTCTCAAACTCAGGGAAATTTGTTGCATATGTTATGGTCTTGTGATAAAGTCTTTCCATTATAGAACAGTATTAGGACCCGGCTGGACCCGCTGCTAGCCCTTTCAGGCAAATTTACCCAGAAATATGTATTTTAGGGGATTATACGATGCTCCATGGCAAAACCCAAAGAGCACATATGGCGTCGATATCTGTTTGTGCCAAAAAAGTATTACTTAGACATTGGGTAGATACCCTAATACCAACTTATACCAAGTGGTATAAAGAAATTATGTTTGCGTTACAGGCGGAATGGGTTATTGCAGGGTTAACCCAAAGAATGGGGAAATACAAAAAGCTTTGGGACCCTTTTTATAACCTGTTATTAATCCAACCTAATAGAGTAATGGCTAACTCTCATGCCCCACTTTGATCCAACCTATACTTTTAACAGGATTTTCCATTGTTATGTATTTATGACTAACAAGATAGTATCTGTGGCAGTTAGGGATGGGAAGGAGGAGAAGAATGGGAGGAGGTAGGGGTGGAATGAGGGTAAGGGGGTTACAGACACTAAATGGGTTCATGTATTATTGTATGGAGATTGGATGATTTGTTTAACAAACATATACGCAATATGGTATGGTCTCCTGTATGTAAGATGTCTGTGCCTATGAAAATTAATAAAGTATACTTAATGAAAAAAAAAAGAAAGGCCCATGTTCTGTAATTTAACTGGTGTCCTGTACAAGCTACTCATGATCTTTTTTTGGATAAGTTGTGCCTTCAGGTGACGCTATGAGCCTTAACCTAACATTGAACCCAATTATCTGCCTCCAAAGGCTCTTGTGTCTCGTCTACCAATTTTAATCTAAGGGATTCCAAATCTGGGCTATAAGCCTTTTGAGGAGCTTATATAATATACTTGTGTGACCCTTGGTCATTGAAAACCACCAACACGGATATTTTGTTAATTCTGTTTGAACCAACTTATGATCCTTCATAACCAATGTTGCAAAAACATGTCTCAGTTGGAAATACTTCTAAAGGGAATGAGTAGGCAACCTATAACTGCTTTGCAACTGGGAGACTGATTTAAGTAAACCACTCTCCTGATGAAACAAGGCTCCCACTAGGGAAATTCCTTTAGAGGCCCAAGTGACCTAGTGAATCCGAGAACCCCCTATCTGGATTCTGGAGTTATTCCACAAAGGTTCATAGGGGCCCAAATATTTACAATTACACCCAAACAACTGGATCAATTTTTTCCAAGTCTGTCTAGTGAATATTATAGGAGGGGTAAGTGTTCCTGAATCAGGGAGAGGGTCTCTTAAAACCATAGCTAATGGTATATCCCCCATAATGGATTGTTCAATTTCCACACACAACGATGCCTGACCTATGTCTGGGTTAAGCCAGTGCAGGCTTTGCTTGTGGCCATAACAAGCATGATATGCCCATGGCCAAGGCATATTTCAGCCACCCATTGTAACAGATGCCTGCAAGATTTTCCTACTGAAGGGAGGAACTTTAACATCCCAGATAAAGTTCAAAAACACCCTGTCACTTTTGTTCCACAACCTGGGTGAGTTAGGCATTGAGAGATTACTTAAACAGTAAAAAAGTTTTGGAAATGCCATCAGTTTGATAGCAGCAATCTTACCGGGGAGAGACAACAGAAGTGTGGCCCATCTGTTCATGTCCACCATCAAACCAGGCAACAAATCTTGTATATTTTTGAAGCACATATTTTCCAAATTATTAGAAATATGCATTCCTAAATAGTGGTTACCACTGAATGCTCATTTTAGTTTTTGTGGTTGCATAAGTGAATATTTGGGATCAGGATTGCATAGTGGTAATATTTCAGTTTTAGTCCAATTTACTTTTAAACCTGAAATTGCACTAAAGGAGTCAAGAACTTCCCAGGCTGCAGGCAAAAAGGTTTCCACTTTAGATAAAGTTAGAAGCAGGTCGTCATCATAGAGCACAGTAGAAAAGGATTGACTCCCCATGAGGATACCATACATCTCCGGGTGTTGGTGGAGAGCTATAGGTAGGGTCTCAATGGCTATCAGAAATAGAAGGGGACTTAACAGACAGCCCTGTCTCATTGGTGTAGCCTACAAAACCAACTACATCCTTATGCAGTCAGCCAGACTAGCCATAGCCCGTGGCATCTTACTCCCGTCCTTATCTTATGGGGTAGTCACCTATCTCAATGCAACCTCAAATTTTCTAAGGTAGTGGGATACAACTTATAACAGCATATGTAGGTATGCCTCAGCCTCTCCCAGGTCAAAACACCATTGTCTGCTCTATGCGGATCTGAACTGGCTCCCTCATCAGATGCTCGTGCTCTTGCTCTTGGCTCACTGACTGATAATGTTGTTAGAACTGGCAACTCAGTCTCGCTGGCCTCCCTACTAACTCCGCTGCCCTCCTCTCTTGGTCTCCACTCATCTGATAAAGCTCTGCTAACAATACCAAGACGTAAATCTAACAAAGGTACCCAGGCCTTTTCTCACTTGGCAGCCACACTCTGGAACTCCCTGCCTCTTGAGGTTCACCTAGCCCCACATCATGCACAGTTTAAAAGAACATATCATTCCTTCCTCTTTAGCCAGGTCTCCTGTACCTGGTTCAATCCCCCCTGAACCTGTTTATCAGATTACCTCTCTCTCACTTCCCAAAAACTACTTCTAGTTAGCCCACTTGGACAGCTTAATAAGCACTTATATTTGTCTTCTTGTATCTGTTTCAAAATGTTCCTCATCCTCAGCTGTCTGCTGAAAGAGTGAATACTAGTCATGAGGTGTCTGTTGTCATTATGCCTATTCTGTCATGTATGCCTACAATCTGTGAAATCTCTGTGTCATTGTTGATTCAAAAGTATGTATTCTGCTGTCCTTACCTATTATCAATCATGCCTGCAAACATGTAATCTTGATATTGCTCTGTTGTATTCATAGTTGATGTTTCCCTGAATTGCAAAATGTACGTATTTGCAAAATGTATGTATTCTTATTTTTCCCTGAATTGCAAAATGTCTGTATTTGATAAATGTATGTATTCCCCAACTATTCCTACCCACTGTAACCTCCCGGGTAGTGTCTGAAAATAGTCATGCCTTGACTATGGTGCTTAGCTGGTTAACAAAAACTAAATAAAATAAATAAATAAATTCCCTGAAACTGGAAGAAAGGCTCTGTTAATACTACATTAGCCAGCACTCTCACTTTCGGGGAAGAATACAGGCTCCAAACCCAGTTTTGGAAAACTGGACCACTACGCACTGTCGATAGTGTATAAAATAGATAACTCCAGTCAATAGAATCAAACACCTTCTCGGCATCTATTGCAACTAAAGCTGTGGAATCTGGGCCCATAGTGATGATTTGGATTAAATTTAACACAGCTCAAATATTATCACTGGGCTGCCTTTCCATCATAAAGCCTGCCTGTGATTTGTGTATAACTGAAGGTAACACTTTTTCCAACTGGAGAGCAAGTATTTTGGCCAAAATCTTGCAATCTACATTCAGTAATGAAATAGGCTGAAAGTTAGAGCAAATGGTGGGGGCTTTATTTGGGTTTTGCAGGATAGTGATAGTTGCATCTTGCATAGTAGGTGGCATAGTTCCAGATTCTTTAATGACCTGAAAAAGCTTAAGCAACCAAGGAGACAAAATTGGTTCGAAGGCTTGATAAAAGTCCAGACTAAGTCAGTCCAGATCTGAGGCCTTGCCAGTAGCTAAAGCACAGATTACCGCCTGTGTCTCTGACAGTGTTATGTCATCCTCTAGGGTCTGGGCAATCTCTGTGGGTAGAAGAGGCATGGTTAACCTTTCAAAAAAGGGGTCATAATCCTCCATATTTGGGTAGACAGAAGAGCCATAAAGAGAGGAGTAATATTCATAAAAATGATTTGCCATTTGTGCTGGGTTTGAAATCACATAGGCTTCATTTTTTTTAAATACAGAATCTGAGTCTCCATAAATTTCTGTTCAACCTATAGGCGAGCAATTACCCTGTTTTGCAGTAAGATTGCTGCATAAAAAAATAAGTCCTAGCTGCTTGACGATGATAAATAGAATATTTAATCTATATTTAAGGGTAAGAACCTCTGAGATCTGAGGCTGTTGCGTGGAAGGATATTTGTATATGGCATCCTCCAGCAATTCAATTTGATGGATGAGATCCATAATCTCCTGCCTGCTTTCCTTATTTAGCATAGAAGCATAAGAAATTACAGAACCTCTCACAAAAGCTTTAAAAGCATCCCAAAGTGTAAAGGTTGATGTTTCTGGAGAGGCATTAGATTCAAAATAAAAAATAATTTCCTCCTGTACCCAACACTTAAACTCCTCTAAATATAGAGTGCAGGATTAAAATACCAGCGAGGAGATTTGGCTATACTACCTTTAGACACCCAGAACAAGCCTACTGGAGCATGATCTAAAATAGTAATGGGAAGGATAGCCACATCTAACAAATCTAATAAGATTCCAGAGCTTCAGAGAAAATAATCCAAACAACTGCAGGTTTGAAACATATGTGACCTAAAAGTAAATTTAGAAGTCTCAAGTGGAAAATTCTCCAACAATCCACTAGGCCTAATTCAAAGCAAATCTGATGAAGAACACATCTTGACCAGTGATGGGAGGGGGATTCCCTCTCTTGAGGGGTTCTGTCCAACATAGGGTATAACACAAAATTAAAATCCCCTCCTAGAATAATAACCATAGAGTCACTAACCCACTCCAAAATCTTTTGTGCCAATTGTGAATAAAAACCTGGGATATCAATATTGGGGGCATATAAATTAATCAATAGGACCAGAGCACCATAAATATGACCCAATACCAGAAGCCACCATCCCTCCTTGTCTGAAAGAGTGTTTTCCACCTGAAAAGGGCATCTCCTCCTGAACAAGATGGAAACACTTCACTTCTTGGTGGTAAAGCAACTAGAATATGCCTTCCCCACCCAGCATTTCAACAATTTTGCTGCTTCTCTTTTGAGGTGGTGTGTTTCTTGGAGAAAGGCAATATCATATTTAGAGGAGCCTAAATATGATGAAACCTTTTTATTTTTCATGGGGCGATTTATGGCTTGTATATTCCACGTTATCACCCTCAAGTTAGCCATCTTTAAAAGGGGTTATTATCCAATATAAAAATCCTAAGGAAGCCAGTTTATAAAAGCAATGAAACTTAGATCCATAGACTGAAGATGTTGCCATGGTATATAGAAGACTATTAAGCCAACTTCCATCATAATATACCATAGCACAAGTATCAACAAAATACTGAACTCTTAATTCCCCCCATTCATAATTTCAAAACCAAATAAAAAATCCAACAATTATAACAGGTAGTAAAAGTTAAAAATAATGTATTAAATATAATCAGGGAACCCAGTATACCCCTATAGCCACACAAGAACTTACAACATAATCCCCAAACTTTATTTGTTATAAGAAGATAGTCCACATCCCAGTCTAAAAATGTGGGGGGGGCACATCTATGAGGTGCTAACAGGGTCCTTATGAACTCCAAATACTGAAGTATCAGTGACTCAGGGAATGAGAACAATCAAGCCAGCAGTTGCCAACCACCCACACCCTCCCCCTCCTCAGCAGGCTTGTTGTGAAGCATCTCTACCCCATGACTGGCAGGTCTATGAGTTAGCTTGGGCATACTCCTGTCACTGCCACCCATCTGTGCCTCCAAAAGGTAGGAATAAAAAAGTGACCATAAAGGATATTTGAGAAAAACTACCCACTATAACATAGAGCCAAACTGGGAAAAGACATAAAATAAAAGAAGCAACCTTTCTCACCTAGTCAGTAAATCACTAACATCAGTGGGGAGAGGGGGATAGAACAAGTGGAGAAAAGTGGCACCCCAGATACCAAAAGATATATCATGGAAAAGGGCAGAAAGACAAAAATCTCCCACAAGAGGGGCTTACCATAAGGGGGCAGCGAAATTACGTCACCCTCCTCCCACTCATTACCTCATATCCAGCTCAGGGGCCATAAAGTGTGGTAATTTAAGGGAGAACAAAGAAAACTAAGAAAACCAAAAGTGCTCATCAGTCGGCAGTCCATCAGTCCATCAAGATCCTTGAGTATTCTCCTTCCTAGCCAGCAGGATATCCATTGTAGCAAGTGAATGTGATCCCGACAGGCTGTCTTCATAAATATGCTTGCTTCCATCCTGCAGAGCTGGCGATAATGCTCTGGTTGCAGTAGAGTCAGTCGACATTGAGGTAATAAGCTCCTCTTCAACATAATCAGCCCATTCCATCCAAGCCAAGGGGATTTGAAAGGCCTGTGACTTAGGTTTCAATGTAGGAGTGACCTCTACTGAGGAAAACAAGGATCACTGAACCCCATAGCCTCTAAGCATTTCCCTCTGCCTTTTAGATTTAGGTACAATAGTTGAAGCATACTCCCCTTAGTTGCCACATAAGTACCTGTCCCAGGCTCTTGACTGGAGGAGGATCTTGTTCTCTCCAGAAGGGGCAACTGACTAGAATCCTTAGATTGGGGTCCTTGCATTGATGTCAAAGACTCAATGGAGTGGGAGCTGCTTGCACCATCTGAAAATACAGTTTGTGGAGGGTGTTTCTGGCCAGCCAAAAACCACTGTCCATCCTGTGGATTTTCAAATTGATTCCAATGGCCCTTCCACAACGCCATTAAAACTAAGGGATAGCGCATAACATATTGCACCCTCCCTTGGGCCAGCTCTTTATGTATGGATGCAAATGCTTTCCACCTAGCTGCAATGTCCTTAGAGAAGTCTTGGAATATGTATACAGTGTGTGCATTCCATTTTAGTAAACCCCTCTCTCAGACTAGGTGCAAGATGTGTGCCTTCACTGAGAAATGCAAAAATGAAAAGCTATGATAGGGCAGGGGGCTGACCTCTCAATGGTTTTGGCCCCAATAGTAGTCTAGGATATGTGGAAGCAGTTGTAGAAAACACACAAATATTGGGCCCTTCTAACCCCTCTGGCACCCCAATAATAAGCAAATTCTTGTGTCTCTTCTGATTTTCAAGATCTTCCAGTTTTGCCTCTAAAGTCTGAATCTGCTTCTCGAGCCAGGTAATTCTGTTTGGTTGTCATGCTGTGTCAGACTTCACTGAGGATGCAGAATATGTCTGTGGACACAGTTCTTTGCTCAGCCACCTCCACTCTTTCATCCAGTCAGGACACTGATTCTTTATTGTTGGGGATATCTTGGACCAATGACTGTAACATGATCCTGATGTCTGATGAATCTGCCAAGCTGACGGCAACGTTAGTTTCTGGAGCTGCCATCATCCACCTTGCACAGACCCAGAGTCCTGATGATGCTGCAAGTTGTAAGTAAGCCAAAACTGAACCCCGAATTCCAGTAGTAGATGTATTTGTGAGAGAGTACAGTCTGGTTAATGGCAGTACCACCAAAGCAGGAAACAGAGGTTAGTCGATAAGAAAAAACAACGGATTATGCAGTAGCATGATGGAGTTAAGCTCTCAAGCTGCCATTCGATCCATGGTCATGCATGCACCCCCCCCGACCACTTCTTTTGATGCCAATGGTATCCTCTCTCCCCTAGTCCTCCCCCTAACTCCACACTTTTCCCCTTACCCCAGCCCCACTACCTATTCTTTTCTCTCAATTATATTCCTTTTCTCCCTCCTAACCGACTCTTTCTACTTCTTCCCCATCTCCACTCCTAACTTTCCCATGGCAGGCATTCAAATCAGTACACGGACTGGATATTAATCCAGCCATGTTTGGCCCATGTGGGGTTTATATCCCAGGGGAAAAAAAGGTCTGCCTCTCCCTTACTTCCCTATTCTCTCTCCTTGCATGCCTGGAAATCAGTACATGAACTGGGGGTGCACCCTCCTCTGTCTGGCCCTTGTGGGGTTTGCATCTCAAGAGGGACCAAAGCCTGCCTTTCTTTCTTACCTTCTCCCCCTTCTCTTCTTCCATTCCCCTGCCACACCAGTTCTCTGCTCTCCTTGTCCTTCTCCTTCCAGCCTCTGCTTGGTTCCCTCCCCTCTGCCTAATTTTATTTTTTTCTTGGAATATTAATATTTAGTTCACATGTGCTAATTCAAACTGCATGTATCTGTACATTGTTATTTTGAATCACAATATGAAGTCTCATTTTTTGTATTCTATATTTGTGTTATGTTTAAACCAATTGTACTTACCTACCTCCGCCTCCCCAAGGACGCATCTGGAAGTGAGCCATTCTAGCTCAGTATGCCTTTCCTGATGAAACTTTTCCAAATAAATAAATAAACACAGCTCAAGCAAGTTAGCATGCCCTCAAGTGTAACTTTGAAAGGGCCCAGGAAACATGAGTGATAAGTGCCCCATACTAGTGGCCCCCTGTTTAGAGGGGTGCCGCAGGAAGAGGTAAGGCAGAATGTCGAGGAGTTGTTGTTTGGCCATGTTAGTGAGCTGATTCAGAACTGTGAGAGCCAGTTTGGAGCTGGATGATCAGTTGTGCTGGGAACATGATCCAAAACTTAACACCCTCCTTGTGGAGTGTGTTTTTTTATTCCCTTGTATTTCTATTGCTTCTCCCAGACTGCTTGGTTTAGGTTCTTAAAAATGTAGCAGCAAGCTTCCTTCCAATAAAGAACAGGGTGGGCTCTTGAGGACCATTGGAGCTTCAGATTATCTTGAAAATTAAGAAGTTTGAAGGTGATTGCACTGGGGCATTCACCCTTCTGAGACAAAGGGCCAAGTGCTCAATGAACCTGTTCAATAGCATAAGTCTGACCAAATCCGGGGGGACTTGCCAAGGACAGGAACAAGTCAATCACAGAAGAAGTGGTATCCTTGCCTTCTGCCAGCTCTGGAATACCTATCAGAGCAGATTGTTCCTCTTGCTCATGTTTTCTTGGTCATTCAAATTCTTCTCAAGCTGACTAACCTCAAATCTGAAGGTAAACATCTCCATATCGTGGCTCTGCTTTTTACCTTCAAGTGAGCTGATTCTCACCCCGGTGTCCCCAACTCTGCAAGTTAGCATATCAAGTAACTGAAAACCAGTGTTGGGTAAGTTACTTTTTTTATTACTTTCTATTATGTTTGGAAACTTGTTCCAGGAAGCTCTGTGCGGTCACTAGCAAGGATGGAGAAGTACTAGAAAAAGTAATACACCTTACAATTATAGTTACTTATTTCTTTTTATACAAAAATAATAAATAACTATAACAGATTACATTTTTTGAAAGTAATAGGTTAGTTATTAGTTACTTTCAAATAAATGTAATCAGTTACAGTTACATATTTGGGTATGTTCATGGAAACAGAGTACCAATTTAGAGATTAACTTCTCCAGTCTATAACTGGCACAACAAGTGGTTAGTAGCAAAAATTAGTATACTGGGTTGTTGCTGATACTGAGCAGAGGTAAAAAAGATAAAATGAAAATCCTAGCACAATAGCTTTTTTGGTTTTTATAACGTAATATCCAAAAGGTGTCATGTATTTCTAGGCTGAAATGTGACATTAAAACCTATGACATTTGCACTGTACGTACTCCTGTGAATAATCATTATTTGTAAATAAATCAGTGATGAAATCCAAGGTGGCTTGTGTTTTATTTATTTATTTTAGTTTACAGCCCGATAGTGTTCACAGGGATATTAATGTTTTGCAGCCAAACTCCCTGTGGTGAATGTACTGATGGTGTCCACAAGGCCAGGCATGGTTCTGATTTAGTTTGCAGCTCTTTGCTCTAACATTGCCGTTTTTTCAATTTGCTCCCTTCTTCCCCTCACCCCATACTGTGTAAACACCCTCCCTGTTGTTTTAATATCCTAATCCCCATCTCCTCCCAAATTACATTTGACACACCCCAATCATAGTGTCCAGCTCCGAAGATGTACATACACCATGGTCAGGAGTTGGGAACCGGCCTTAATAACCTATGGAAGCCTCACAGTGATGTGGTAGGGAGTGCTCAGAACACTGTTTAAAAGGGTCTGCTCCAGAGTTCTTAGCCCTTCTTGCCACTGGACTATCGCACTGAAAGAGCTTGGTGTCCACTGCCAGCATCCACCATACAAACACCATGGTTTTACTTCTAGTACATCACATTTTTCAGGGAGTTTCTCTATCATGCTGCTGGACTGGAGGACCAGGAGTGCCAAGGGCTGGATTGTACTGTTTGCCTCTTGTTTTTTTTTTTCAGAAATGTTTATTTTGAAATGTTTGGTGTCCACATACATACACCACAGTGTCCAAGTACATACACCATGGTGTCCAAGTACATACACCACAGTGAGCAGTCCTGTTACAAGGCATCTTTAAGTCAGTTATCTTACCACATGCCCACTTTTAACCAGTTTAATCATGGTATCTTAAACCACATTGAAATGTATCAATGTGCTTCTTACAAGTAACATTTGTTTTCAATTACAGCAGCTGATTGGTGTCCATGTACACATAACACAACCATTTTGTGTCTGCTGTACATACACCACGGTGAGCTGTCTTGTTCACAGGAACCATCAAGACAGTTATCTTACCACATGGCCAGTTTTTACTGGTTTGATCATGGTATCTCAAAATACATTTAAAACTTGATATATTCTGAATTTAAAAATTTGACCTTCATGTCACACTTTGGTACACCATTTTCATGAACATACCCATTTCTTTTGTATAAAAAGACATTAGTAATTGTAACTGTAAGATATATTACTTTTCCCAGTACCACTCCATCCTTGCTAGTGACTGCACAGAGCTTTCTGGAACAAGTTTCCAAAAGTAATAGAAAGTAATAGAAAAAGTAACTTACCCAACACTGCCGAAAACTCTGCTTTGCAGACACTGTGCCTGCTAAGAGTAAGCACTGCAAAACAAGAAAAAGCCAGCACCAGGAATGGATCCTGTGACTACAAAATTTATTGAAGTGCTAAAACAGTAAGAAAAATATACAAACAGGCTGTGCACTCTAAATGGAGCATACCAACTGCACTGGTTTCACTAACTTGCTTTCTCAAGAGTCGGGGATGCATAATCAGCTGATTCTTTGTAAAGTGCAGACTTAAGGTGACAGTGCAGATAATACAATACCATAAAATCAGCTCATAAAAAAGAACCAAAACATCCTATTGGAGGGTGTTCTATTATTTGGGTTCCTGCTTAACATCTACATAATATTTATATAGTATAAATGCTTAAAGTATATTGCAGAGAAGTCTAGCATTGCTACCTCCTGGTAGCCCCTAGGTAGCCACACCATTTTTGTAGCTAGAAAGGAGATATCCAGACATCTATGTGTGCTGCTCTTCTCCTGCTGCAAAAAAAACAAAAAAAAAAAAAAAAGCATTTAGATGCACTCCAATAAAAAAAAAATACAGATGTTAATATTTTAGCCTTTTCCTTTTGATGTTTCCTTGCACTTGCAAAAGAAACATCTTGCACTAGAATGACATTTCGGAAGTGTGTCAGGGACGAGTCCGATGCGGAATAATCTACAGTGGGCTCGTTCCTGACAGATCAATGAGCACACAGCCAGACTGATACACTAGTCAGAGTTTCACAGCTGCAAGCCATTCTCTAGTTGAAAGAAAGAAGCACTCCAATGAGAGTGCTTCACTCCTTTCATTTGTATAATGCTGGCTGGTAAGCAAACAGTTCTGTCCCTGTTCTTCGCCACCATTCTCATACTGCAGTACTTTAATAGCTGTCGTTTCTAGCAGAAGGACCTCCATTAGGCTTTCTCACGGTCTGTCGTGCTGTTGCAAATGTCTCAAAGTCATGCAAAACACTTCATCTCTCTATACTTTTCCACTCTGCTGGCTGGTTTCTTGCTGATGTGGCATGTCCTCTGGTTGAAAGAAATGAAGCGCTCCAATGAGAGAGTGCTTCATTTCTTTCATTTGCATAGTGCTGTCAGCCCAAGCCTCCGGTCCCATTCCGGCATCACAATGAAGCCCTCCTGCTCCCTTTCTCTGCCATGCTGTCTGGCCCCACGCCCTTTGTTCCCCATCCTGGTATCACAATTAAGCCCTCCCACTCCCTTCTTCTGTGTACTGTCCACCCCGCACCCTCCATTCCCCATCCCCGTGCTGACATCGGGGTTCCCAATCCCCATGTCGGCATTATCTACACCCCTTCTCGGGACACTGGGGAGCCCACTCCCAGATCCTGAATAAACATTTTTATACAATGTAAAAAAAAAACTGTTCTCTGATGTCTTTTTCTTTTAAGTCTGTAAAAGAAAGTGGTCCCTTGTCGTCTCCCATCCCTCCTCCCCATCTCAACCCTCCCTCTCAGCAGCCCACCACCCTCCCCACCCACCCTATATTTACCATCCGATGTTGATGGCTGTCATCTTCTCTGGACCGGGACATGTCTGCACTCTTCAAAGCCGAACCATGAACTGAAGAATCAAGGTAAGCATCGAATAATGGCTGTCATTGACGTTTTCAACTTATGTTGATATCTTGGCCATTTTTCAATATTTTCACACCCAGTTTTCAACATGGGATTTCTGGGACCCCACCTCATGAACACTCACACTGTCTGTTCATTACTCTTTCCTGACAGGTGATTTCACAGGCGCTGCATGGAATAACCTGTTCAGACTAAGTAATGAAACAATAGTGCCAATGTTCATGAGCTGGGGTTCCAAATATATAGAAACATACAGTAGAAACATAGCCCACCTAGTCTGCCCATTTCCCTACCTATTGGATAAGCTGCAGATCCTAGTTAACCAACAGCCTACTTCTTCTTACCCTCCACAAGAATTGCCTTATGTCTGTACCATACATTCTTGAATTCCCCCACTGTTTTTGACTCTACAACCTCCTCAGGAAGGCCATTCCATGCATTCACCACCCTTTCTGTGAAAAAATACTTCCTCACATTGTACCTGAGCCGTCCCCCCTCTATCTTCAGATTGTGTCCCCTTGTTTTTGCACATCTCTTTTTCTGAAATATGCTACCCTCTTGGACTTTGTTGATTCCCTTGAGGTACTTAAAAGTTTCTATCATGTCCCCCCTCTCCCTCCTTTCCTCAAGGGTATACATATTAAGCTCCTTTAGTCTCTCTTTGTATGGCTTTCTGTTGCAGACCCAGCACCATTTTAGTTGCCCTCCTCTTGACTGCCTCCAACCTGTCTATGTCCTTGCTGAGATGGGGTCTCCAGAACTGCACACAGTACTCCAGATGGGGTCTCACCAACTGTCTGTACAGAGGGATGACAACTTCCCATTTTCCACTGGTGATGCCTCTCCCTATACATCCTACTATCCCCCAACCATCCCTACTGCCTTCTTACATTACTTGCTAACTTTTAGGTCATCTGATATGACTACCCCAGGTCCCTTTCCATTTTTGTTGTTGTTAGTACCCCCCCATTGTGTACTCTTCCCCTTGGTTTTTGTCTCTGTCATAGGGAATAAGTTTCCCATTCATTTTCTTTTTCTAACCCCTTAATATGCTCTTCTTTTTAAGCCTGTTGTGCAACAGCATTCTTTCTTGTGTTTTTCTTTTTGTATCTATAATTGGGCAGGTTGGCCACCTGCCCTTTTAATTCCTCCCCCTTCTCCTAAATAAAAATAAAGGAATGAGAACTAAAATCCCTATGTCTTCATATAACCTCTTAGAATGAATAAAGAAAAACCAGAGATCTTGCTAATAATATATTAAAAGTTTGAATAGAGCAGTACATATTAATGATAATTGTAATTTGCTTCAGAGCAAAGGTCGTGGGTTAGCAAAAATATATACTGATACCCGTGGTGGGTGTGTGAAATCACGAGTAACCATATAGAGGAGAATAATCTTGAGTTTAATTTGGACCTTATAGTTATTTGAAATAGCTTGAATAAAAGGAACTAGTTCCAGAATTTCCTTATGTAACAATGGCTAATTTAGACTCTGTAGGAAAAACAGAACATAGACTGGAACTCCTTAAGTGGGTTTTATGCGAGTTTTAAATGCAAGTCTGTTTAGGTTACAGGACCCGCTTAGTATAATTTAGTACAACATCTGCCTCGTTTCCTTGTGCCCATTCAGGAGATCTCTTCACAGTGTGTACCTAGGAGCTGGCCAGCCATTTGTTGTGTATATTTATTCAGGTGGACAGTGGGGAGATGCCTCTCGAAGAGGACGAAGGGGATAAAAAGTGTTATAGATTTGAAATTTTGGTTATAAAGTGCAGTTATATTATTGATTTACCCTTTTAACCAATAGAGATAAGAATTATGAGTTTATAGTAAGTAAATGAAGAAATGAGTGAATAAATGTGAAAGCGATTGGATCACATGACTAGGGAGACTGATAAAAGCTGAGTTTCTTTATTGCATCAGTCAGTCTGTGCTGGACAGTGGTACCTACCACATGGTCTAGCTAGTCCTTCTAGCTATTTCTAGGGGACACCTATACTTGGTCTGAAGCCTTGTTAATCTTAATATTTCTTTGGTGTTTATTTTGTTAAAGTTTGATTTATTTCTTTTATGTTTGAAATAAAAATAAATCATGGCAATCCACTTTTATTTGGATCCTTCTATGCTGTCAGTGTCTTTCATCCCACGACCTACCACACATGGTGTCAGTAGTGGCATGCTGTGATATACTTGGTGCTATTTCCAGGAAAAGAGGCACATGATGGAGGAACCAAAAAGGGGTCCAGTAACAAGACCCAATGGTGTACTGACAAGGGCTATGTATGATTCCTCAGGTGAGACTTTACTTGCTGGTTTAGAGGAGAAAAAGAAGGAAAGGTTCAAGATGGAGAAAAAAAACAGAAGGAATAGAGGAGGAGGGTGAAGAAGAAATACTGCAGGGGGCGTCTGCTTGTGGTCTGGAAACAACAGACCCTCCTGAGGAGACTAATGAGTTATTAAGGTGGTTATGCCTGAAACAACTGGCTATGGACAAGGAGAGAGAAACGTTAAAGGAGAGGAATGAGTGCAGATGGGCAGAGACTCTACAAGCAATACATGCCTTGAGTACTCCTCTTTTCCCAGCAGGACCCATAGACAATCCCAAAGACATTAAATTGACAAAATTGGGAGACAGTGATGATATAGAATCATATATGACCACTTTTGAAAGGGTAGCTGGTGCTTGTGGTTGGCCCAGAGAACAATGGGTGATCTGGCATGCCCCATATTTGACTGGGTAAGCACAACTCACCTATGGTAACATGGACAGCAGGCAGGCTGAAGACTATAATATAGTGAAGCAAGAGATACTATGGAGATATGATATTAGTATTGAAACATATTGATAACGCTTCAGATCATATCGTTTCCATGCTACAGACACCTCTAGAAAAGCTTATGTTCGACTAAAAGATCTTGGCCATAAATGGCTGCAACCAGTGGTGAAAACAATAGACCAAGTTTTGGAGGCAGTCATCCTGGAACAATTTATTAGAGTTCTACCCCAGGACACTTAACTGTGGGTGAAGGAACACCATCCCGACATAGCTGAGAAGGCGATTTCTTTAGCAGAGGATTATTTGACAGCACACCCTTATCAAGAGAAGCAGCATCCAGGGATGAGTGGATCCTCACCCACAGTAAGACCCACCTCTAACCTTACCAGTAATACAGTGACTATAAATTCTGGGGGAAGTAAAAATAGCCCAACAGGAAGACCTTTCAACCCTGACATTATCTGTCATAATTGTCAAGGGAAGGGACATGTAACTCATTTTTGTAAAAAGAAAACTATGGAGAATGTACATCTAGCTAATATGGGACAATACGCTATTCCTGTAACAATTGGGGACATAACTGTAACTGACTTAATTGATTCAGGCAGCAGACAGACATTGGTAAGAGCAGATCTGGTGGAGTATAACAAAAGTGAGGAGAACAACACAGGAGTAGTATGCATTCATGGCGATGTTCATCATTACCCTGTGATAAGATTAAATTTGAAAACACCACATACTACCAGAGATCTTGAAGTAGGACTGGTACCTTATTTACCAGTCCCAGTAGTATTGGGTCAAGATCATCCCGACTTCTCAAATTTCATTATTACTGAGTCTATGACAGCTGTCACCACTAGATCTCTGAGTGAGAGAGAGAAACAAGAATACCTGTCTTCCTTTGATAATAGAATTTTTGAACCCTCTGGTAAATCAAGGAAATAAAAAAAAACTAGGAGGGAAGAATGATGTCAGTGGACTAGAGACAAACTGGACTTTTATGTAATGGACTCATTCATTTTGTTATATACAGTGTTCATTTAAAAAGGATCAAAGTACAGCTCCATCTTTAACACAATTTTTTTTTCAGATTACTCAAGACAAGGGGAACATTGAGTTGTTTCCCAGATATGCTGTGAAGGATGAGCTGGTTTACAGACTCTGTAAAAATCCTACAACCTCTTAAATAGTAGAACAGTTGTTAGTACCTGAAAAACGTAGACTGGGATTGTTGCAGATAGCTCATAACATTCCACTAGCAGGTCATCCAGGCAGAGACCGAACCTTAACAAAACTTTTGGCTAGATTTTATTGGCCAGGAATACATAAAGAGGTGGAGGAATTTTATTGTAGCTGTCCTGAGTGTTAGACAATAGCAAAGGTGGGATGTAAAGATAAAGTACCTTTACAACCCCTACCCCTTATGGATACCCCTTTTGAAATAATAGCCATGGATATTATGGGATCCTTACAAAAAAGCAAGAAAGGAAATAGATACATATTAGTCATTTGCAATTACAGTACTGAATATCCTGATGCTACACCCCTTCGTACTGTGACTACCAAGAAAATAGCTGAGGAATTACTAAAAGTATTTAGTTGAACAGGAATTCTCCAAACTATTTTAACTGATAGGAGCAGCAATTTCCGTTCCCAATTATTGCAACATCTATACAAAGGCCTCAATATCTATGCTATCTTTACATCCCCATACTATCCACAGACTGTTGGGCTTGTGGAAAGATTTAATCAGACCCTTAAGCACATGCTGCGTAAGTATGTACAGGATGAGGGTACTGATTGGGACATTAATCTTCCACTTTTGATGTTTGCCTACTGTGAGGTGCCCCAAGCCTCAACGGGGTTTTCTCCCTTCTAATTATTATATGGGAAAAAACCCAGAGGACTCCTAGACATTGTAAAAGAACAATGGGAGGATGGCAGGGATGTGGGTCCACTACTAACTCTTGAGCATAATTTTAAACTCAGGGAATGATTGTTAAAATATGTGGAGATATCACATTAACAAGGGATACAATAACAACAGACCCAAAAAGCACTGTATGACAAAGAGATAGGCCAGAAACAATTTGTGCCTGGAGATAAAGTTCTCCTTTTGTTACCTTCTTCCAACAACAAATTGTTGATGAAATGGCAGGTCCTCATATTGTAAAACAACAAATGGGGCCTGTGAATTATGAAATAGAACTATCGGACAGAAGGTTCAAGAGGAAAATCTATCATTTAAATTTGTTAAAGAAATGGGTGGATAGAACATCTACAACTTGCTTTGTGTATCTGGAACAACAGGAAAGTGAGTTAGAAATTGCTTATAGCAGACTGGAAAGGACAGAGAATCAAAAAGATCTGAGAATTAACCCAGACTTTTCTGTCCAGCAGAAACATGAGCTTATGCAACTTCTAGAACAATATCATGATACGTTTTACACCTTACCTGGTAGAACTGATAAGATGACACATCATATTGAAGTGACCCAGTCTAACCCCATTAGACAAAAACCTTATCATCTTCCAGAAAAGCTGAGGAAAGATGTCATCCAGGAAATTAGAAAAATGAAACAATTAGGTGTTATCGAGCCATCAACCAGTGAATGGGCATTTGCAATGGTGGTAGTAAATAAAAAAGAAGGGGGTATAAGGATATGTCTAGATTTTAGAAAGCTGAATGCCATATCAAAATTTGATAGCCACCCCATGCCTAGGATAGATGACATTGTGGATAGACTAGGCAATGATCAGTATATTACCACACTGGATCTGTCAAAAGGACATTGGTAAATTCCATTAGACACCTCATCAAGAGATAAAACTGCTTTCACGACACCAATAGGCCTTTTCCAAATTACAATGATGCCATTCGGGCTACATGGAGCCCCTGCAACATTTCAGTGGCTTATGAAACATATTGTACAATCCCATACAGACTACAGTGCTGCGTATTTAGATGACGTAGTCATATTTAGTCCTTCCTGGCAAGAACACCTTGATCACCCGTCCGCAGTTCTTCAAGCCCTCACACAGGCTGGCTTGACTATCAGTCCCAACAAATGTGCTATAGCCATGCAAGAAACACGTTATTTGGGTTTTATTATAGGAAATGGTATGGTAAAACTTGATGTAGGGAAGGTGGATGCAGTAGAAAATAGTTCAAGACCAAAAAAAAAACCAAAAACATGTCCGTTCTTTACTTGGGTTGGCTGGTTATTATAGATGGTTCATTCCAAATTTTGCCTCCTTGGCAACTCCTCTTACGGACCTTACCAAAAAAGCGAATCCCCAAAAAGTAAAATGGACACCCCAGTGTGAAGAAGCATTCAGTACTATCAAGGCATTGTTATGTGCTTCACCTATATTAAGAAACCCAGATTTTATACAACCTTTTTTAGTACATACTAATGCTTCTACCACAGGAATTGGGGCTGTACTGTCACAGGTGATATATGGGGAAGAACATCCCATTATATATATAAACCAAAAGTTGCATGAGAGGGAGACACGCTATTCAACAATTGAAAATGAATGTTTGGTGGTTAGGTGGGCCATAGAGGCCTTAAAATTTTATTCATGGGGTGTTGAATTTGAATTGATAACTGATCACAATCCTTTATGTTGGTTAATGGTGATGAAAGATAGGAATCCACGTATCATGAGATGGTACTTAACGTTACAACCCTATAAGATCTCTATCAGACAAAAACCTGGATCAGCACATAAGAATGCTGATCATATGTCCCTTTATGGGGTGACTCACACTATAAAAGATGTAGCACAATCAGACCTTGGGGTAACGTTAGAAGATAATAGCTAAGTAGGTAGAAAACCTCTTAGCATTTTTTAAGTATTGATAAAAAGGGACCCCAAGGTGGAGCTCTGGGAGTGGGTGAGCTAGAGCTCCATCTCTTCCTTCGGGAGAGATCTGATTTAAGACAAATTTTGAAACAATTATACAAATTTCTGGTAGCATTTGTATCTTATCGAGGGTGGAATGTCATACGGAATAAGTTTCCCATTCATTTTATTTTTCTAACCCCTTAATATTCTTTTCTTTATAAGCCTGTTGCACAACAGCTTTCTTTCTTGTGTTTTTCTTTTTGTATCTATACTTCAGCAGGCTGGCCACCTGCCCCTTTAATTCCCCCCTTCTCCTAAATAAAAATAAAGGAATGAGAAACTAAAGTCCCTATGTCTTCATATAACCTCTTAGAATGAATAAAGAAAAACTAGAGATCTTGCTAATAATATATTAAAAGTTTGACCAGAGCAGTACATATTAATGATAATAGTAATTTGCTTCAAAGCAAAGGTCGTGGGTTAGCAAAAATACCTGTGGTATGTGAAACTATGAGTAACCATATAGAGGAGAATAATCTTGAATTTAATTTGGACCTTATAGTTATTTGAAATAGCTTGAATAAAAGGAACTAATTCCAGAATGTCTTCATGTAACAATGGCTAATTTAGACACTGTAGAAAAACAGAACATTGACTGGAACTCCTTAAGTGGGTTTTATGCGAGTTTTAAATGCGAGTCTGTTTACGTTACAGGATCCACTTAGTATAATATAGTACAACATCTGCTTTGTTTCTTTGCGCCCATTCAGGAGATCACTTCACACTGTGTACCTGGGAGTCGGTTGGCCATTTTCTATGTGTATTTATTCAGGTGGACAGTGGGGAGACGCCTCTCGAATGGGATGAAGGGGATAAAAATTGTTATAGATTTGAATTTGTGGTTATAAAGTGCAGTCATATTATTGATTTACATTTTTAACCAATAGAGATAAGAATTATGAGTTTATAGTAAGTAAATGAAATGAGTGAATAAATGTGAAAGTGATTGGATCACATGACTAGAGAGACTGAAAAAGCTGAGTTTCTTTATTGTATCAGTCAGTCTGTGCTGTACAGTGGTATGTACCACATGGTCTAGCTAGTCCTTCTAGCTATTTCTTGGTTTGAAGCCTTGTTAATCTTAATATTCCTTTGGTGTTTATTTTGTTAAAGTTTGATTTATTCCTTTTATGTTTGAAGTAAAAATAAATCAGGGCAATCCACTTTTATTTGGATCCTACTACGTTGTCAGTGTCTTTCATCCCATGACCTACCACAGTCTCCCAGGTGCATTACTTTGCATGTCTTTGCATTGAATCTAAGCTGCCATACTTCTGACCATTCCTCCAACCTTGCCAAGTCCCTTCTCATCCTTTCCACTTCCCCTTTGTGTATCAACCCTGTTGCAGATGTTTTGTCATCTGCAAAGAGGCATACTTTTCCTTCCAGTCCCTCTGCAATGTCACTTATAAAGACATTAAAAAGGACCGGACCCAGTACTGAATCCTGTGGTACCCCATTAGTAACCCCCCTTTCTTCAGAGTGGACTCCGTTTACTATTACCCTCTGTGTCCTGTTGTCCAGCCAGTGTTTTAGCCAGGCTACCACCCTGGGACCCACTCCCGGGCTGGCTAATTTGTTTATTAATCTTTTTGTGTGGGACTGTGTCAAATGCCTTGTTAAAGTCTAGGTAGGCCATGTTCATAGGCTCTCCCTGGTCTACTATTTTGGTCACCCAGTCAAAGAAATCAATTAGATTCATCTGACATGACCTTCCCTCTGTGAATCCATGCTGCCTTGGGTCCTGTGCCCCACTGGCCTCTTGCTACTCAACAATTCTTTCCTTCAGAAGTGATTCCATCATTTTCCCTACCACTGACGTCAAACTGACAGGTTTGTAGTTTCCTGCCTCTGTCCTTCTCACACTTTTGTGAAGGGGAATCACATTCACCTCCTCTAGTCCTCAGGTACCACACCACCCTCCCATGATTTGTTAAAAAGGGTAGTCATTGGTGTCACTAGTTTTCCCCTTAGTTCTTTTAGAATTCTGGGGTGAATCCCGTCAGATACCCATTGCTTTGTCCACCTTTACTTCTAGGAGTTCTTTCAAAACCCTTTCTTTTGTGAAAGGACTAATATTGACCCCCCCATCCAGAGTGCTTCTATTGATTGGATTAGGTACCCCCCCTTCTTAATGAATACTGAGCAAGTATTCATTCAGTATCCTCTTTCACTGTCCTCCTGCCCACCCACCCTCCCTTTATTAAGCCTCACTATCCCTCTCTTTTCTTAGCTCCCTAATGTACCTATAAACGGTTTTATCCCCCTTCTTAACCAAGTTGGCTATCTTTTCCTCGATTAGGGTCTTTGCTATTCTGACTGCCTTCCCTGCCTCCTTCTGCTTTAACTGATACAGTTCTCTGTCCTGCTCCTTCTGTGTTTCCTTATACTTCCTGAATGCTATGTTTTTTTCCCTAACCTTCTCCACCACCTCTTTTGAGAGCCATAGCATTTTTTTCTTACATTTTGATTTGCTTATTTGCTTCATACAAAGGCTTGTTGCCTCTGTGATGGCAGTTGTGGTTTCCCCATTGTTCTTTCACCCCTCCTTCTTGTCTTTTTGCTAGTGCTTTTCTGAGGGACGCTCCCATTTTGACAAAGTCAACCGTCCGAAAGTCCAGTACCCTGACTTTTGTATGTCTTGACTCTATGGCTGAGATTATCGTGAACCACACTGTTTGTTGGTCACTTGTTCCCAGATGGCTACCCACTTCTAGATATGAGATCATCTCTCCATCCCTGTTTGAGAGTACCAGGTCTAAGACTGCTCCCTTCTGAGTGGGTTCCAACTCTAGCTGTCTGAGGCATGCCCCCTGTAGGGCATCAAGAATGACCCTGCTCATGGATGTGGCTGCAGCAAAGGTGCTCCAATTAACGTCTGGTATATTCAGGTCCCCCATGAATAATATCTACCCTTTCTCTGCCATCCTAAGGATGCCTTCTATCATTTTCTTGTCCATTTCCTCTCCCTGAGACAGGGGACTGTATACAACTCCCGTGCGGATTGTGGTGCCATTTCCAGTCTCCTGGGTGACCCACAGTGTCTCCTCTTTTCCCTGTTAAGCCTTTTGTTTCATGGCTTTGCTCCCTTCCCTTACATAGAGAGCTACTCCTCCTCCTCCTCTTCTACCCTCCCTGGCCCTCCTGTAGATTGTGTACACTGGTATGTTGATATCCCAATCATGGTTCTCTGTGTACCATGTTTCTATGACTGCCACAATATCCAGGCATGCCTCTTTCATCAAGGCCACCAATTCAGGGAGCCCATGTTGAAAATGTTGTGCAAAAACACCAAAAAATGCCCGAGTTACCTGCAGTCCTTGAAATTTTTCTATGTATGCTCATACCTTCGACAATTTTTAATATGTTCACTCTAAACTTGCATTGCTATTTTTTCACACCCCCCATGAACAGTACAGCTGTCATTCTTCACATCCTGCCCAAAATGTGTTTTCACACCTGTGGCACAGAATGGCATGGTCACTGAGTGAAATTACCTTTCAGGACCAATGAACAAAATGGCAGTGGCACTCTTCATGAGGTGGGCTCCCAAAAAAGGCCATGTTGAAAATTTTGTGTAAAAAAATCCTAATAATGGGCAAGTTGCATGCGGTTGTTCAAAATGTTCTATGCACATGTTTAATTTTGGTCATTTTCAATATTTACACTCCAGATTTTCAGTATAGTTATTTTATCACACCACCTCATGAACAATAAAGCTGTCATTTGTCACATCCTGTCCAAGACATGTTTTCACACCTGTGGCATGGACTGCTGTTTTCCCACAGACTTGAAAATTTTCACCTACAGGGTTCATGAGGTGGGGTGATAAGAAGACTATGTTCAACATTTCGGGTCAAAATATGAACAAATGACAAAGTTATGCCCATATTTTTAAATTTCAGTATACTGTGGAAACCTTAATATCTGCACCCCAAATTTTCAACATAGCCTTCTTATTGCTAGAGCTTCTGTATTCAAATGCTGTTGAAAATCTGTGTGTGCACCTGTGGTGAGGAATGGCATTCTACTTTGTATGACACATTTAACAGTCCCAGAAATCCCAAATAAAAGTTTATTTTTTTTCCTAGCTTCAGTGTGGTTGTGTGAATAGGGCAAGGGCAGGCTGGCAAAATAAATCTTTGACTTGTGCCATCCAGAGGGGAGCGAGAGAGACACACACACTAAAGGGGGGTCCACGAGAAATGTAACAGTCCCAGAAATCCCAAATAAAACTTTGTTTTCCTGGCTTCACTGTGGCTGTGTGTACAGGGCAAGGGCAGGCTGGCAAAATAAATCTTTGACTTGTGCCATCTAGAGGAGATCGAGAGACAGAGAGAGAGAGAGAGAGAGAGATTGTGGGGGGGAGAGAGAAATTGAACAGTCCCAGAAATCCCAAATAACATTTTCTTTTTCTTCCTGGCTTCAGTGTGGCTCTGTGTACAGGGTAAGGGCAGGCTGGCAAAATAAATCTTTAACTTGTGCCATCCAGAGGACAAAGAAAAAGAGATTATACAGTATGGCTTTGTGTACAGGGCAAGGTCAGGCTGGCAAACTACAGAGACATTTAACAGTCCTAGGAATCCCAAATCAAAGTTTCTTTTTTTCCCTGGTTTCAGTCTGGCTGTGTGATTCTTGTTGTGCTGTCTGTGGTCAATCTAAACTGTAGGCCTACTCAATTGGAATTTAAAAGCTTCATGATTGTAGTCCCAGAGAATTAGGGAGTGCTGCCTTACAGAGTAAATTACAACATCAGTGTACGACATTTGAAACCCAACACTGTAAGGCGAGCAGAGAAGATGACAGCAAATACTTGCAGAAGATAATTTACACACTAAATGTTTTAGAAAATCTATTTCTGTAAAACATCTTTTCAATGAGAGTTCTTAAAATAGAAACATACTGTAGAAACATAGAAGTTGATGGCAGATAAGGACCTCAAGGCCCATCCAGTCTGCCCATTGTTCCTACCTTATGAATGTGCCATAGGCCTTTACTCTGTCAATGGCCTATCTATTCATAGTCATTTGTATTGCTCCTTTATGCCTATCCCATGCATGTTTGAAGCCCTGCACTGTATTCATATCCACCGCTTCCTGAGGTAGGCCATTCCATGCATCCACCACCCCTTATTTGAAAAAGAACTTCCTCACATTACCCCTTAATCGGCCTCCCTCTAATCTCATGCTGTGTCCTCTTGTCCTGCTATTTTTCTTATATTGAAACATGTTAGACTCTTTCACCTTGTTAATGCCCTTAAAATGTTTGAATGTTTTGATGATATCACCTCTCTCCCTCCTTTGCTCTAGGGTATACATATTGAGCTCCATTAATCTGTCCTCATATGTTTTCTGATGCAGTCTTTGCCCTTCTTTGGACTGCCTCCATTTTGTTAATGTCCTTGTGCAGGTGCAGCCTCCAGTACTGCACACAGAACACAGATGGGGCCTAACCAGTGTCTTGTAAAGAGGAATTATTACCTCCCTCTCACAAATTGTGATATCCCTACTAATACACTCCAACATCTCTCTAGCCTTACCTGCTGCTTTAGTGGTCTGCTTGGATGATTTCAGGTCATCTGTGATGATGATGCCCAAGTCTCTTTCTTCCCTTGTGATAGCCAGCAACTCCCCTCCCAACTTATAGGTAGCTTCAGTGTTTTTCTTCCCTATGTGCATGATCTTGCACTTCTTTGCATTAAACCTCAGTTGCCACTCTTCTGACCATTTTGGCAGTTTATCCAGATCTCTTCTTATTCTGCCCACCCCATCTGGATCATCTACTCTGTTGCAGATCTTGGTATAATCTGCACACAGACAAACCTTACCCTCCAGTCCACCTGCAATGTCACTGATGAAGATATTGAAGATGACTGGCCCCAGGACTGATCCCTGAGATACCCCACTTGTGACTTGCATCTTTTCTGACTGTATACTGTTTACCACCACTCTCTGCTTTCTGCCAGCCAACCAGTTTGCCACCCAGTTGACCAACCTCTGACCCACCCCAAGCTTACTCAGCTTATAAATCAGTCTTCTATGTGGAACAGTATCGAAAGCTTTGCTGAAGTCAAGGTAGGTGACATCAGCTGTGCCCCCTTAGTTCACTACTCTGGTTACCCAGTCACAGAAATCTATGAGGTTAGTTTGACAGGACCTTCGTGCTGTAAACTCATGCTGTCTTGGATCCTGTGGTCCTTTGGATTCCAGGTATTGCACTACCCTTTCCTTAAGGAGTGCCTCCATAGTCTTGCCCACTACTGAGGTAAGACTGACTGGTCTATAGTTCTCTGCGTCCTCCCTGCTGCAATTCTTGTGGAGTGAGATCACATGAACCCTTCTCCAGTCTTCTGGGACCTGTCCTGTGCTCATATACTCAATAAACAGTTCTGATAATGCCTCTGCTAGTTCCACCCTTGGCTCCTTTAGTACCCTGAGATGTATGCCATCAGGTCCTATTGCCTTTTCCACCCTGAGCTTAGTGAGCTCTTGTAGGACCCTTTCTTTTGTGAATGGACTAGTGCACACCTCCCTCCCCCCTGTGTCCATGGTGCTGCGATGTGGGCCCTGCCCTATCTTCTCCTCAGTAAATACTGAGCAGAAGTATCTATTTAGGATCGGTGCTTTTCCTTGGTCGTCCTCCTCCACACACACGCACACCCTTATCCCCTTTGATCTTAGTGATTCCCCCTCTGGACTTTCTCCTTTCATTAATGTATCTATAGGAAGTCTTGTCTCCTTCTTTTACTGTTTGTGCTAGTGTTTCCTCATTTGGGCCTTTGTCTGCCTTACTACCTTCCCTGCTTCCCTTAGGGAAATTTGTCATGGCTCCTTATCTTAGTCCCACTGCAAAATGCAAAAATTACTAAACTATATAGTGATACCGTAATCAGTATTTTTCAGTTCTTCAAGTAGTGAAATATGAGAACAAAATGTTTTTAATCTTATCACTTCATCTTGTCTACCCTTAGCAAAAAAGGTGTTCTGGTATAAATTGTTTAAAACAAGCCATGTGGTAAGCTGTAGAGGTAAGATGACAGCTTGTCAAAACATAGTTTGTGCAGACTTTTCCTCCCACCAGAAGTTCAACTAACACAATACACCCCTGCCGCATAAACCATTCAAGGAAACATTCGGAATTGACAAATGCTTGTTATTAAGTGGTGTAAGGTCAATTCTATCATTCAGCCCTGCTGAATAGTGACCTCCCAGTTTAACCATCCACATAGTCTGTTTTCTGAGAAACAATTCTTCTATATTTTTCCCCTAAATGCTAGTTTAACCCTCTCTATTCCATTAAATTGTAACACATGTTCTTCTGGGTTAACCTGAGTGTTAGCATACTGTGATAAAGCACTACAAGTATCTTTCTTTTGAATCGTCCTCACATGTTCCCCTATGTGGACTTTAAATTGACACGATGTTTGATGTTTTGCACACATAAAATGAGCCACAAGTACATGTTGCTAAATAGATCACATTAGTTCTGTCACAGTTTATGAAGTTCTGTGTCTGAAATGTCTGACTTGCATTGACTGAGGTGAAGTGTGTTGTTTTTTCTACCTTATCACAGTACTTCCATCAACTGCACCAAAAGGTACAAAGGGGTAATAGTGGTAACCCTGTATGGGAAGACTGATGAGTAGGTCACTGATAACTACTCACTACATGGTACCCCAGATTTTTTGTCCATTTGTAAACCATATGGTGGTGGGGGGGGGATGTATGTGTATAAGTTTTCAAAATGTGCTATGGAAACCTGACACAAAATAATTAGCTGGGTGGGGGTAGCAAGAAAAAAGGGCAGACTAGATGGACCAAAAGGTCCCCTTCTGCCTTCACTTTTCTTATGTTCTTATGTTCTTAAATGTGATCAGATTTCATAGTGCCCCAATGTTTCATCACAGTATCTTTAACTGTCCTGGACTGGCATCCAAATGTGATGAAATTCAGAAGGTGTTCTCTAGGGGGAAGCCTCTCCTGAATCATCAGAAGCTCTGATCTGGAGGGGCATTGCTGGCATTCTGTACTAGAAACACAGAAACAGAGACTTGGACAGTGGATAAGGACTGCTTGGTCCACCCAGTCTTCCTATTTTCCTACCTTTTGGATAAGCTGCAAATCCTAATTAACCAACAGCCTACGTCCTCCTATCCACCACTAGATTTGCCTTATTTCTGTCCCATACATTCTTTAATTCCCCCACTGTTTTTGACCCCACTACCTCTTCAAGAAGGCCATTCCATGCACCCACCACCCTCTCTGTGAAAAAATACTTTCTCACATTGCCCTGAGCCGTCCCCACTCTATCTTCAAATTGTGCCCCCTTGTTCTTGCATGTCTGCTTTTCTGAAAGATGCTACCTCTTAGACTTTATTGATTCCCATGAGGTACTTGAAAGTTTCTATCATGTTCCCACGCTCCCTTCTTTCCTCTAGGGTATACATATTAAGCTCCTTTAGTCTCTCTTTGTATGGCTTCTGGTGCAGACCCAGCACCATTTGAGTGGCCTTCCTCTGGACTGCCTCCATCCTGTCTATGTCCTTGTGGAGATGGGGTCTCCAGAACTGCACACAGTACTCCAGATGGGGTCTCACCAACTGTCTACAGAGGAATAACAACTTCCTGTTTTCTACTGGTGATGCCTCTCTCTATGCATCCCAGTATCCCCCCAGACCTCCTTACTGCCTTCTCATATTGTTTGCCTATGTATAGGTCATCTGATATGACTAACCCCAGGACCCTTTCCATTTTTGTTGTTGTTAGTACCCCCCCCATTGTGTACTCTCCTCCCCCCCAGGTTTTTGATTCCCAGCTGCATTACTTCGCACTTCTTTCCATTAAATCTAAGCTGCCATGCTTTTAACCATTCATCCAGCCTTGACAAGTCCCTTCTCATCCTTTCCATCCCCCTTGTGTATCAACCCTGTTGCAGATCTTTGTGTTTTCTGCAAAGAGGCATACTTTTCCTTCCAGCCCCTTCACGATGTCACCTATAAAGTCATTAAAGAGGAACTGTCCCAGTACTGAACCCTGTGGTATCCCACTAGTAATCCCACTTTTTCTATTTACTATTACGCACTGCATTCTGTTGTCCAGCCAATCTTTTACCCAAGATACCACCCTGGGACCCACACCAAGGTTGGCTAACTTGTTCATTAATCTTTTGTGTGGGACTGAGTGAAATGCCTTGCTGAAGTCTATGTAGGCCATATCTACTGTCACTCCCTGGTCTACTACTTTGCTTTCCCAGTCAAAGAAATCTGTTAGCTTCATTTGATATGACCTTCCCACTGTGAAGCCATGCTGACTTGGGTCCTGTGCCCCACTGGCCTCTAGGTACTTAATTCTTCCTTTCAGAAGTGATTCCATCATTTTCCGTACCACTGAGGTCAAACTAACAGGTCTGTAGTTTCCTGCCTCTGCTTTGCTCCCACTTTTGTGAAGGGGAATCACACCCACCCTCCTCCAGTCCTCAGGTACCACACCATCCTCCCATGATTTGTTAAAAAGGGTAGTCAGTGGTGTCACTAGTTCTCTCGTTAGTCATTTCAGAATTCAGTAGTGAACCCTGTCAGGCCTCATTGCTTTGTCCACTTTGAGTTTTAGGAGTTCTTTCAGGACCATTTCTTCTGTGGATGGACTGGTATTGACCCCCCCTATCCAGAGTGCTTCTATTGTTTGGTTTAGGTACCTACCCCTCCTCTTCTTTTGTGAATGCTGAGCAAATGTATTCATTCAGTATCTCTGCCTTTTCACTATTGCCCTCTGCTCACCTCCCCTCCCCTCCCCTTTATTAAGCCTCACTATCCTTCCCTTGGCCTTTCTTCACTCCCTAACGTACATATAAAAGGTTTTATTCCCCCTCCTTAATTGAGTTGGCTATCTTTTCCTCTGTTTGTGCCTTTGCTATTCTGACTGCCTTCCCCACTTTCTTCTGCTTTAACTGATACAGTTTTCTGTCCTGCTGTTCTGTGATTCCTTATACTTCCTGAATGCTATCTTTTTCTCCCTAACCTTCCCCGCCACCTGTTTTGAGAACCATAGTGTTTTCTTCCTTCATATTGTTTTGTTTATTTGTTTCACACAAAGGCTTGTTGCCTCTGTGATGGCAGTTTTGGTTTTTCAAGAAAAGGAAAGAAACCAGCCATTCCAAAGTTTTAAAATTTCTTTTGTACTTTATTTTTCTTACTTCATTTTTTGTTAGATCCTCCTGTACCAACGGTTTGCCATTATAGGCTTCTTCAGGGTGGAGGATCTAATATACGGATAATTGTACATTATTTCTATATGATTTGTATAATACAGGAACTACTTTTTTTTGTTTTTTGGTTTTTATAAAAAAACTTTTTTACTTTTAATTTTTTGCAGTACTTCATTCATACTTTAGGGTAGCTCTTGCCGTCTATTTCACATTCCTACTATTCCATCTAAGAGTTATTCATACTAAATATATTATAACCCAGAGTGTCCTCTTTACTATGCTAGGTAGGCATACTTTGCATCTGACAGTGAGGCAGACAAGTAAACACTCCACTAAGTACACCACTCACTAGCCTTGTATTGGTATACATAAATTAAATAAGCATTTTTTCATGATGAAATAAATCTAAAACATCTAAAAATGTGTTTACATCACTACTGTTATGTTTTATCACAGTATCAGATCTCTATAATTCTTTAAATCACCTTACATACCTATTCAGTTATGTCAATGATATCCAACTTATAGTTCAATCTTATGTTTGTTAATTAAGTATATGGAATAGTGCATAATATTAAATGCTTCTCCAGAGAAATATTTAATTTATGTACCTCCTTGTTATCAATTCCCAGGCTGGTATCAGCTTCAAAAGTTCTCTTTGTGATGATATGCTTCTGGGGATGGCTCTGCATGTGTTAAATAAATACTTAGTAGGTACGTAGGTACGCTTTATGTTCAAGAAAAAGTTTCTACAGAAAAAATCCTGTTCTAAAGGTTCATATCCGAATAGTTCAGTTTCAATTCATAAACTGTAGTTAAAGTACTCTAGAGACATCTTGCCTATGAGTCTGCAATAAAAACATGCTTCAAATTATTATTTAAAAGGCCATGATCGGCTTCTCCAATTTGTTTAACTTCCTGTTACTCACTTTTTTGTTTGGTATCATTACTTAAATCTACATTTTTAGCCCTGTTTTTTTGTAAAACAGTTGATTCCACAGTTAGATTTTGCCCCATTGTTCCTCCACCTCTCCATCCTGGCCATTTGCTAGTGCTTTCCTTAGGCACTCTCCCATTTTGCCAAAGTCAGCTCTCCTAAAGTCCAGTACCCTCACTTTTGTATGGCTTGACTCTATGGCTATGTTTATCATGAACCATACTTTTATTTTTCTTTTAACCAGGAGAGACACACTAAGCTGTAGCTTGTTTACAGGTGTGACCTGGGAGCACAAGGAAGTTAAGTGACTTGCTCAGGGTCACACAGTATGCAATTAGGGGCTGTGGGATTCAAACCCAGATCTCTAGGTTGGTGCTGAGAGCCTTAAACCACTGCGCTATACTGCCTATTTGGTGGTCGCTTGTTTCCAGATGGCTACCCACTTCAAAATCTGAGATCTTCTCTCCTTCCCTGTTTGAGAGTACCAGGTCTAAGATTGCTCCCTCCCATGTGGCTTCCAACACTAGCTGTCTGAGGCAAGCCCCCCTGTAGGGCATTGAGAATTGCCCTGCTTTTGGACGTGGCCACAGCAAATGTACTCCAGTTAACATCTGGCATATTCAGGTCCCCAGTCAACAATATTGCTCCTTTTTCTGCCATTCTAAGTATGGCTTCTATCATTTCCTTGTTCATTTCCTCCCCTTGAGACAGGGGTCTGTATACAACCCCCATGCAGATTGTGATGCCATTTCTGATCTCCACTGCCTCCTCCAGCACCCTTGTTTTATAGCCTCTCTCTCTAAATCTTACCAGCATCTTCTTACTCTGTGTTTCAAATTCACTTATCTCACTGTGGTTCTTTCTAACTCTTAGAAACTGGGATTTAGGGAATTTAGGGATGTTCTGTACCATATGGCATTGGTGGCAACTACATGCTAATAATATTGTTTTGTGGCCAGTGACTTTGTAGTACAATGTTGTTTCCATGGTACTGTCTCCCTTCTTTAACAACCCTTAGGTCCAAAACATTCACAGATGCCCAGTTGCCTGCACTGAAAACTTCAAGTTTGAATTTGTGCTGTCTAAATTCTGGATGAAAGAATCAAGCTCCTCCCTGTTACCCTTCCACACCATTATGATGTCATCTATATAATGCCTCCATAGACCAATTTTGCGGTAAAAAGGATTGGTTTGGGGGCTATAGATAGTTTCTTTCTTCCATAAGCCAAGGTACAGGTTAGCATAATTTGTGGGCAAATGTAGCCCTTTAGCTATACTTTCAATCTGTTTGTAATATAGGTCCTGGAATAGAAACAAATCCAATGTAAGTTAAGGTAAGGTAAAATTGATTTATATGGATCCCAATCCTGGAGGCTGTGGGCACATTTCAAGATTACAAACAAGCAGGGTAAACAGTAACAACAGAATAAAAGCTCTAAAGGGTTAAACAGAAAATTTAAAATCCCAAAAATATATAAACACTTATAAATAAATAATACATACAAACTGAAAAACAATGTGATTAGTTCAAAAAGGCCTGTTTAAAAAGATGAGTCTTCAGTCCCCTCTTTAATGCCTCCCCCATTGAGGCCTCCCTTACAAAGCTGGGAAGCAAGATCCAGAGGGCCTTGCTGGCTACCTCGAAAACTCGATTGGCTGAAGTTTTCAGCCTGGCCCTTGGAACCGGGGTATGTCCAGGGAAAAGACCTGCTGTAAGGAGGCAGTATAGTACTGTGATTTAGGCTGTGAGCTGCAAACCTGGAGACCTGGGTTTGAATCCCACAGCCCACAAATGAACACTGTGTGACTCTGAGCAAGCCACTTAACTTCTTTGTGCTCCCAGGTCACACCTGGAAACAAGCTTTGGCTTAGTGTACCTCTCTTGGTTAAACAAAAATTCCCTTTACCTTTTAGTGTTTATTTGTGCTGCATTGTATAGCACTAAATGCCAATAGCACAGAGCTAAACCTTTGAATATGGCACTGCACCAAGTATGCACATCACCACCCTCCTTTTCCAATGCTGCATACATTAATTGAACAGTCGGGCACTAGCAGTAATAACAGGTACAGTGCTGCTGGCTGAATATGGAAAATATTCCCCAAGGGGATCACTCTGGGAGCTAGAAACAGGAACCCTATCAGGATTGGAGCTGTCTATAGACACCCAAGCCAGAAGATTGAAGAGGACAAGGTTCTCCTGGAAGACATAATGAGGATGGAAGACAAAGGTGAGCTGTTGCTAGTCGGGAACTTTAATCCCCCAGATGTACAGTAGAATGGTCCACTTTCACAGCCTTCTCAGAGAGGGGTAAAGACTTCCTCATGGCTTTGAGGGGGACAGAACTGAATCAAATGGTGGTTTCTCCCACCAGAGAATCAGCTATCCTTGATCTGGTACTCACTAACAGTGCAAGTGTATCAGACATACAAGTGGGGATCAATCTGGGTACTAGTGACCACAGGTCAATCTGCTTCTCCATTAGCAAGACTGAGGACCTTTGCCACTCCAGAGTCAGGTTGCTTAATTTCAGGAAAGCATATTTCCTAAAAATGAGGGAAAGGATCAAGTCCCTGCTGGCAACAGATACCCCATGGAATGTGGAGGACAAATGGACAAAGCTGAAAGATGCTATAGTGTCAGTCACAGAGCTATGCACTAAATCTCAGCAAGTCCAAAAGGGCAAGGAACTACCTCTGCTTCTCCAAAGAGGTAGCTACTATAGTTAGGGAAAAGAGAAAAGCTTTTCAGAAGTACAAGGAGACCAAGTCTGAAAAGGATAGAGAAGCCTACAGAGAGAAACTCAAGGAAGTCAGGAAAGCTACTAGGGTGGCAAAGGCCCAGACCAAAGTAAAACTAGCTCAGGAAGTGAAAAGGGGGGACAAAACATTTTATCGATACATTCAAGAAAAGGATAGAGCAAAGGAGGAATAACATGGCTGGCAAACGAGGCAGAACACCGGTGGAAAATGACAAAGACAAGGCAGGAGTTCTCAATGAATTCTTCTGCTTGGTCTTCACAAAGGAAGACATTGGTAATGGTCCAGCACCAGCCAGGACACTTCCCCATACCAGGGGAGCTGACATATCCCCCTTTACTCAAAGAAAGGGTCCTTCAGTTGTTGTCTAAAATAAGGGTGGACAAGGCAATGGGCCCTGATGGAATACACCCAAGAGTTCTAAAAGAACTTAGGATGAACTTGCTGCCTCACTTACTGAACTGTTTAACAGTTCACTGAAACAGGGGATAGTACTACAGGGCAGGAAATGGGCCACGGTTGTGCCATTGCAAAAGAGTGATAGCTGGGAGGTAGCAGGAAACTACCACCCAGTGGGTCTGACCTCAGTGGTGGGTAAAATAATGGAGACATTGCTTAAGGAAAGGGTAATGAACTACCTGAAAACAAGGGGGCAACTTGACCCAAAGCAGCATGGCTTCACATAAGGACACTCATGCCAAACAAAGTTGATAGAATTCTTCAACTGGGTTACAAGAGAATAGACCAGAGGGCAGCAGTGGACGTGGTGCATCTGGACTTTAGTAAAGCTTTTGATACAGTCCCACACAGAAGGCTTGCCAATAAACTGGAGCAAGCTGGCATTGGTCACAAAGTAGTTAAATGGATCACTAGCTGGCTGCAAGGCAGGACACAGAGGATTATGGTAAATGGCACCTTCTCCCAAGAGGGGAAGGTGTCAAGTAGCATGCCACGGGGGTCAGTACTACGCCCCATCCTTTTCAAAATATTCATCAGTGACATCACTGGAGAATTAAAAGGGAAAGTCTGCCTCTTTGCAGATGATACAAAGCTCTGCAACAAGGTGGACACACAGGAAGGGATCACAGAAATGGAAGTAGATCTCAGGATGCTAGAGGAATAGTCCAGCAACTGGCAGTTGAGATTCAGAGTAAAAAAATATAAAGTCATGCACATGGGTAGAAGGAACCCATGCTTGAAGTATGTCCTGGAGGGCAGCTACTAGAAGAAACAAAGCTGGAACAGGATCTTGGTGTCATGATCTCAAACAATTTAAAGGTAGGAAAGCAATGTGAAAAAGCAGCACTAAAGGCAAGCAACATTCTCGGATGTATTGGTAGGGGTACTACCAGTAGGAAGCGTGATGTAATCCTCCCACTGTACAGGTCCCTGGTGAGACCTCATTTGGAGTACAGTGTGCAGTTCTAGAGACCTCACCTAAGAAAGGACAAAGACCATCAACAAACCGTGCAGAGATGGGCCACCAAAATAGTGCAGGGTCTGCACCACAAAACGTATGAAGCTATGCTCAGCCAGCCAAATTTATTCTATCTCGAGCAGTGGAGGAACAGAGAAGACATGATTGAGACATTTAAATTTGTTAAAGGGATCAACACAGTACAAACCAAGAACCTCGTCCGGGAAAACAGGTCTGCACATACTAGAGGGCACAACATGCGCCTGGTGGAAGGTAAATTTAAAACAAATGTTAGGAAGTACTTTTTCACGGAGAGCGTGATGGACCCTTAGAACAGCCTGCCATTGGAGGTAGTGGCATCCAAGACAGTCAGTGAATTCAAACAGGAAAGGAATAAATAGTATAGTCACCTGAGCAAGACAAATTGATAGTGGGGGGGGGGGTAGAAAACCCAGGCAGACTAGATGATCACACGGTCTCCTTCTGTTGGCAAATTCTTATGGTCCTATGTTCTAATGTAAATATGCAGACAAAATTTGGACAGCACAAGCCCAGTTTGTTTGCACTGGAAGCAAACCTTTTGAATAAGGGGCCCAATATGTCACATAATCATGGTTTAAAAGGCATACTGTTATGATTTCTTGATGTAGCTGGGTGCTTTCCATCTCCTTACTTCTTCTTGATCACCTCATGTCAGGATATATGACTGTGTAAACATACGTAATTTTAAACCGATTTAATTTCCTGATAAATGGGGGCCCTTCCAGTAAAGACTCTTCATATTAGGGCATGCATTTTAAATGTACAGTATACAAATTGTGTTGGCTAGTTAAAAAAATATTTCAACTGTCCTAAACTCTGTGTTTTTCTTTACATATCAGTGTGCTATGTGTTTGTCTTTGTGAAGTGTTCATGGACATTGCAAATAAAAGGAAAATTAAAAAAAAGAGTTAAAATAGTCCATTAAAACAAAGTTCAGTTCCAATGGTGTCTCTTGTGCAAAAACTTATTGCAAGTTACAGTTTCAATACAAGTTACAGTTTTGGTAAAAAAAAATACATTATACAAATACACATCATCTGCAGATCATGCCCTCAGCACACCAACAAATGACTTTAAAATAAATAAAAGAATAATTTACAAACTAGTATCACCTGTGCCACATATTATGGAATTTCCTTCACATCAGTAACAAAAAGCATCACATTCATACTAATTTGCTGGAACAACAGTTTCTACAGTAAATAGCTCCTGTTATGTATTGCATTTTTTTTTTACTTTTAAAAAGATAAGACAAGCCCAGGCAATTTCTTCTGGAGTAAAGGATAATGATGTCACAAGCAGAGTATTATGATGTCAGGAAAACAAGATGCAAGGAGTACCTGTTCCTGACTCTACCTTCTCCCTGCATCCTGTATCTCTGAAGGAGGTTGAAGACCTTCTTTTATAGCTGGACACAAGGAAGAGCACAGGAGCGGACTTCCTGGATCCTCTCTACCTAAAAATTGGTTACCAGGTCTTGGCTGTGCCACTTACACACATTTTTAACTTATCTCTCACACAGGGTGTCCTCCCTCCTTTATGGAAAACCTCCCATGTAATTCCTCTGTTCAAATCTGGAGACCCTATTGATCTTAACAACTATAGGCCAATCTCGCTACTACCTATTCTATCCAAACTGTTAGAAAAAATTGTAAGCAATCAGCTCAGAAACTACCTGGAAGCTGATAACCTGCTTAATCCCCTACAATCAGGCTTCAGATCTCGACATAGTACCATCTCGGCTCTCGCTTAAGTGACTAATGACTGGCAGCATGAATTGGATGATAAGAATTTTGTTTGTACAGTATTTTTAGACCTGAGCAAGGCTTTTGATACTGTTGACCATGACCTGCTTCTTACATCCCTCCGGAACGCTGGTCTAAACTTATTATCTTTGAGATGGTTCTCTGTCTTGGGGATCAGCTCCAGCAGGTTAAGGCAGAAGGGGAATATTCACCATTAAAACCCTTAGTGAGAGACATACCACAGGGATCTATTTTAGGACCATTACTTCGTGATCTACATTAATAGTATCAATGTCAGTACTGAAGCAGCTAACATTCATTTTTTCGCTGATGACACCGTGCTCTATGCCTGCAGACCATCCCTTGAATCTGCATGTAGTGACCTTCAACATGACTTCAACCAGCTCCAGCATCAACTCCTAAACCAGAAACTACTTTTAAATGCCAAAAAAACTAAGGCAATGTTATTTTCTCCTCGTGTTCATGTGGCAGATCCCATAATGGCATCTCCGATTTTTACACTCCTGGGTGAACCCTTGGATTTTGTAGTAAAGTTCAAATATCTAGGGGTCTGGATTGACCATAGACTGTCCTTTATAGACCACATTGATGAGCTGATAAAAAGGCTTAGGCAGAGACTTGGTCTCTTCTATAGAATCAACCACTTCCTCTCAAGGGAGGCCAAGATGAAGCTGGTCAAAATCACCTTCCTGTCCATAGTATACTATGCATACTTTCTCTATAGTCAGGGTCCAGCCACTGCACTTTCAAAACTGGACATGCTCTACCATAGAGCTCTAAGGTTTATTACAGGCCTCCCCTACTCGACGCATCACTGCTCCTTATACTCAGCTGTGGGATGGTCATCCCTTGTATATAGGCTTCAGAGAAATGCAGCACTTTGGACAGTTAGAGCCATCACTAAGAAGCTGCCCCAATATATTTCTTATTGCATGCCACTAAGCATGATAGGCAAGTACGTATTGAGAGGTGCTTCCTGTATTACATTGTCTGTACCCAAGGTTAAATCACGTTTTGATAGGGCCTCAATAAGTTATAAGCTACCTCTATTAGGGAATTACGTGGCAGCCTTTAAATCACTGTATGCCCGTTCCTTTACAGAATTTTGCAATTGCTTCCCTTAATCCTGGCTTATCTTTTAAGAAGGATTCAAGCTTGTTCAGGCTGTTCCCTGCCCCCCTCTCCTCATCCTTCCCCAACCCCATTCACTGTTCCCTTGTTCCTTTATTCCCAATATCTTGGTTCTTCCTGTGGTTGTGTTTGCGACCATGACCAACAGCTTATACTTCCTCCAACCTTATTCTGATACTTCCCCTACTCCCACCATATTTCTGTCCTGTTACAGGGTATTGTAACCACATCCTATGGTTATACCTGTTAGTTGATACAGAACCCCCTTACACTCTCATTCTTGGCTCCTGTATTCTGCTATCTCAGTTTGGCAGGCCAACAGTTCCGGTGGTTTTCTGGGCTTACTTCCTTTGTTCCCTCCCTTCATCCCTCTTACTTCTATCACTATCCGACTCCCCTCCCCTCATTTTAATCCATTTTACTGTTCTCTGGATCTCTATTTCTTTTCCCTTCCCTGGTACTCTTCAGGCAATTGTGTTGGGTTATACTTTTATACATCAATCAATGAAACTCTTATATATTCTGTAGACATTTTTTGTTTAGGCCCTGCTGTTGTTATCATTTTTATGTTGGCTCGAGCTTGCGCACCAGCTAACATATTGCATTAGTAGCAGATTTGGAGGTGTGGTCATTGTTGGGCGAATGCAGGGCACATATCAGTAGGTGCATTCCTCATTCCCCAATAAGCCTGCATGCCAGTGCCACACCAGGAATACATAATGTGGCAAGCACATCTAAGGAAATGTCCGCTGCAATGTGAGCAAAGCTCGACATACGCAGTGGCATCTCCCGGTGTGCTTTCCCTGGTGAAAAAATTACATTAAACATGGTGGCACACTGCCTGCCATAATGCCTATTTAGGGTGTGCCCAATCCCCCTGTCAGCATGCCCTGACCCAATGTATGTGCTGATGGGGGAGCCCACCTCCCCATTGGCATAATGCACCCCCCCATTTGTTATGTGCTGAGGGGGTGCCCAATCCCCCTCGGCTCTTGCCCCACCCCCACTTTCATTGTGTGCTGACAGGGATGCCTGATCTCCTGTCGGCTACAATCCCAAAAACACTTGGTAGCATGCTGGGGCCCACCCCAATGTGCCAAATCCCTGAAAAGAAAAACCGTCCCACAATTTTTTTTTTAACCCTGTGAAAGAAGAAAACAGTCCCTCGAGGTCTTCCTGTCCCATCCCACAACCCGTGCCCACCCTCTGTGCACCTTGCCTCCCCACACACCCCTCTTACCCCATACTTACCTCCGGAGTCCGGCACAGCGATCTTCGGTGGACCGGGAACATGTCTGCACTCTTCAAAGCTGACTCCGAACTGAAAAAATGCCAGTAATGTATAATGACATAAATAGGGTTTTTTCAACTTTGGTGCATATCTTGGGCATTTTTTGGGATTTATGCACCAAATTTTTGCCATGGGGTTATTGGGACCCCTCCGCATGAATGCAGTCACTGTCATGGCGTTATTTGGTCCCAAAAGGTGATTTTGCGGTCACTGTGTGGATCACCTTTTGGGACTGAGTAATGAAATGATAGTGAAACTGCTCATGAGGGGGGTCTCAAAAAGCCTATGTTGCAAATTTGGTGAAAAAATAAAAAAAATGGCTGTTTTATGAGCGTGCGTTGTGCTGTTTCCACGCACGCTCGTAATTTCATGAATTTGTAATATTTTCACTCCAGATTTTAAAAATTGGCATTTTCCATACCTCTTTATGAACAGTACAACAGTCTTTTTACATATCCTGGTCGAAATGTGTTTTCACACGTCTGGCACAGAATAGCGCGGTCGCTATGCGAAATCAGTTTTTGGGACAGTTTGAGAAAATTACAGTGACACTGTTCATGAGCAGAGACCCTAAAATGCCTATGTTGAAAATTTGGTGCCGAAAGCCCATAAAATGACTGTGGTACAAGTGTGCATTGCGCAGTTTCCACGCACCCTTGTAACTTTGCAAATTTGAAATATTTTCATGCCAGATTTTCAACACTGGCATTTTTTCACACCTTCTTATCAACAGTACAGCTGCCATTTTTCACAGCCTGACCAAAATGTGTTTCCGGACCTGTGGTGCACAATGGCGTGGTCGCTGTGGGAAATCAACTTTTGGGACAGATTAACAAAATCACAGAGCCGCTGTTCATAAGGGGAGGTCCCAAAATGCCTATGTTGAAAATGTGGCTAAAAAACTCCCCAAAATAATTGGGTTACGGATGTTTGTCATGCAGTTTCAATGCATGCTCATGACTTCACCAATTTTTCATGTTTTTACTCCAGATTTTCAGCATTGCCATTTTTTACGCCTCCTCATGAACAATACAGTTGTCATTTTCCACATCCTGCCCAAAATTTGTTTTCATCCCTGTGTTGCCAAATGGCAAAGCCATTATGCAAACCATCTTTCAGCTAACAAACTGATTGTGCCACTCTTCATGAGGTGGGGGTCACAAAAAGCCTATGTTGAAAATTTGGAGTGAAAATACCAACAAATGCCTGCAACGTTAGGGTTTTCAACTGTAACACCCCACCCTGTAGAGACTGCCAGGCATCAGGGCTGTGACTTGGGATCTTTGGCTGTAATGCTCACACCATTCCCTTTGTTTGATGGCTCCTTGAAGGAGTTAAGGCGAGTTGCTCGAAGGCTGGAGAGAGCCTGGCGGAAGTCGGGCCTTGATGCTGACAGGCTTAGGTTGATGGCACATTATGATAGCTATCAATCAGAAATCACTTGTAAGAAGGCAGAATTCCTGTCCAGAGAGATTTCTGCTGCACAAAATCGACCGTCTCAGCTTTTCCGGACCATGGACAGATTGTGCAATCCAATCTGTCTTCAGCCCAGAGAAGCTTTTTCTCAGCTGAGATGCGAGGAGTTTGCTCGGTTTTTTGCAGATAAGGTTGCCAGCATCAGGTCCGGCATTGGTCTGACCTCTCCTATGGGGGACTGCAGTGGTCAGTGAGAAGTGGCATGCCCTCAGTCTGTCTGGTCAGATTTTCGCTGGCTGGAGTTCGGGGACGTTGTGAAGATCATCCAAACAATGTGACCAACTAGTTGTAGTTTGGATCCGGGCCCTACACCTCCTTTAGTAGGATGTGTAGAAGTTATTTGCCCAATCCTTGCTGACATTGTCTGGAAGTCTTGGAGAGGGGGTCTTTCCTGACCCCCTTAAGGAGGCAGTCATTCCACCACTCCTTAAAAAATCCTCCTTGGATCCAGATTGTCTAGCCAACTACCAGCCTATCTCTAACCTGCCATTTGTTGGTAAGGTTATTGAAAAGGCAGTTGCGTTGCAATTGGATGATCATCTTATAACTCACAATGTCTA
Source organism: Neoceratodus forsteri (assembly GCA_016271365.2). Classification (NCBI taxonomy): domain Eukaryota; kingdom Metazoa; phylum Chordata; order Ceratodontiformes; family Ceratodontidae; genus Neoceratodus; species Neoceratodus forsteri. The sequence goes on along the minus strand of CM028129.1, from coordinate 810,482,764 downwards.
TGATACTCTCCAGCCTGGCTTTAGGAAAAGGCATAGCATGGAGACTGCCCTTGTCCAGGTATTGAGTGACCTCCTAATGGCCAGAGATCGAAAGGCATGTACCATTCTGGTCCTTCTCAATCTCTCTGCTGCATTTGACACTGTAGACCATGGAGTGCTGTTGGAGCACCTGCGGGTTTTTTGTGGGCTGTCTGGTACAGTCCTCAAATGGTTTCGTTCTTACCTCACGGACAGGTCTCAGAGAGTTGTCACTGAAATTTATTCCTCTGGCGCTCACTCCCTGCCTTGTGGGGTACCGCAGGAGTCCATCTTAGCTCCCATGTTGTTTGCAGTGTATATGCTGCCATTGGGAGAAATCATCAGGTGATACAGTCTGGGTTTCCACTGCTATGCAGATGATACTCAGCTGTATCTGTCCTTTCTCCCCGGTCAGGGTAATGCACTTTCTGTACTGAATAACTGCCTTGCGGAGATCAGACTTTGGATGAGTTCCAGCTGGCTGAGACTCAATCCGGATAAGACTGAGGTATTGGTAGTGGATCCAGGTCATCCAGGGGCAGGTTTGGGAGCTGGACAACCATCAGGTTTGCTACTTGGTGGTATACCACTCTCTACCTCTGATCAGGTGCGAAATCTGGGTGTTATTTTTGATGATGGTCTCACCCTAAAATCTCAGGTGTCAGCTGTTGTCAAATCCTCTTTTTACCACCTGAGGAATATCGCCCGGGTGAAACACCTGGTTTCTCCGGGGGATCTTCCAACATTGGTCCATGCCTTTGTCACTACTCATCTGGACTACTGCAATTCCCTCTACCTAGGGCTACCAGGGGTTGATATCCGCCGCCTTCAGCTGGTGCAGAACGCAGCAGCCAGGCTTTTGACTGGGACTTCTAGAACCAGTCATATTACGCCTGTGCTCCGCGAACTGCACTGGCTGCCTGTTTGGTGGTGGATCACCTTTAAGGTTGGTTTACTAACCTTTAAAGCCCTACATGATCAGGGACCCGGTTACCTGAAAGATCTCCTGATTCTCTACTGCCCCCTCCGTCCTCTCCGTTCTGCCAACAAGGGATTGCTGGAGATTCCCAGGGTTCGATTAAAGACATCAGGATCTTGTGCTTTTGCTTTTTCAGCACCAACCCTGTGGAATCCTCTACCTCGTTGGTGAGAGAATGCCCAACCGTCGATAGTTTTAAGGTTGCTTTAAAAACATATTTATTCAATTTAGCTTTTACCTAGTCATGGCTGACATATTTTAATGTATGGAAATGTATGGAAATTTTATTATTCTGTATATGTTTTATGTACAGCGCCTTGGATTCGAAAGGCGCTATATAAATAAAGTTGGATTGGATTGGATTGGATTCCACCCCCACCCTGCAGCCAGTGACAGGCATCAAGGTGTGCCTTGGAGTGTTTGGCCCTAACGTTCACCCCATTCTCCTATTCTGCACCTGTTTCAGTGTATTTCCTTATGGAATGGGGTAAGTATAAGGCCCAAAGACCCAAAAGCACACCACAACACTTGTCAGTGTCTACAGGATGGGGTGAGGTAAAATGGCATGAATGTTATAGCTGACACCCCAAAGGCACACCCCGGTGCCTGTCAGTCTCTGCAGGGTGGGGGTGGGGTTGGCGTCAGTTCCATACTTCACTGCCATTCCTATTATGCATCTCTAACTCCAGTACTACCAATGCTAATGCCAGCGAGACAACATTCGGCAGTGACAAATGCTTGTTCTCATTGTAACTGCTATGGTTCTAAACTTTTGTTTTATATATATATATCTATATCTTTTTTCTCTTACTGTTGTAAACATTATGTTAAATTATGACTATGTATAATGCCCAGGTCCATCGTGAAAATGAGCATTGCTCAATGGTGTTTGCCTGGTGAAATAAAGATTTTGATAGATTGGTTGATTGATTGATTGATTGATTGATTGACTGATTGAAGAAATGGAGTCTTGGGGACAGTGATCCTTTTTCATGTTAATGCACAAATTTATAAAGAAACAAGGGACAGTTAAATGTATAAAGTATACACAATCTGTACTGAACTGTATCTGAAATTATGTTCTGACAAAGTTCTTCCTGAGATTTCAAGGGCTTGTTAATTTCATTCTTTGAGGAAGTTACAAAAGGTTGATGACGGGAATCCCAAAGATGCTGCACATATAGACTGTATCTAGTAAATTCCTGTAACATTATTGTTTTCTTATTTAGTTATATGGCTTGTAGTGCTGTGTAGAATGCAAAATTCCACCAGTGGAATACTGGTGGACAGGCTATTCCACTTCTGAATTGAATTGCATTTTGGAAATTAGTACTCACTGGTAATTGGGTTAGGTCCATTAGGCCCAAGGCCTGTTTCGGGGGCAACCCAGGAACACTGGGGAGGTTAAGTGACTTGCTCAGGGTCTCACTGTATGCAAGTAGAGGTTGTGGGAATCAAAGCCAGGTCTCCTGGATGTACTAAGCTCATTCACAGCTCATTTTTCTAACCTGTAGGCTATACAGCTTGGTCATTTCTGATGAATTGTGAAAGCATTTCATACCTTCATTACAGAAACTGCAGGTTATGGTTCCTTATGAGGTTTTGGATTTTGTGATTGTACACTGGTGGGATGATATTCTGCAGTTCCACTGTAACTGTTAGTATTCTGTGATGCTTTTCAATTACACCAGATCCTGATGCCAGAATAGTATTACATAGTTTTTCAGAAGGAATTGTGTGTAATTAGCAGACTTAGCAGAAAACCTATTAATCAGTGTGTTCTGATTCTGTTATTTTGGCACATGTGCTCTTGGCATAGTACACTCTTAAAAGTGGGAGAGTTGGAGAGATGGAAAGAGAGTTACACAAATCCTTTTATTTTAGAATTTATTTCAGTCATGCAGATTGCAGCTATTACAATGAATTGTTTGGAGAGTAGTAATTGAGAGACTGCCTTGCACCAGCAGAGGCCAGCATCTTGGTGACAGAAGTCTCTCAATATGATGACCAGTTGTTTGGAGGCTAAACACCCCTATTCCTTAAAAGAGTAAAATATTTGTGGACATTTACATGATCGTGAATGGTGGTGGAGACAGAGTAGCCAAGACAGTGAAGCAGCTGAAGCATAGTTGGAACAACATTTAGAATCATCAGCCCCTCATGCTGAAAACTCTTGGTGGCATTGTGACTTATTTATTTTTTAGTTATTGTTGACCGGGTAAGTGTACTAGACAGATTCTTGCCTATTTCCAGGCACGACCTGGGGGGTGGGGGGATACAGAAGAATGCCAATTAACCTTGAACCAGATTAAGCTGTTGGTGGTATTTTCAGTGAATGGGGGGAAATTTGGTCAGGGTAACTGGATGTAAATGCCACTGCATTGCCACCGATGAGTGAAACTAGACTTCTTTCTTTTAGTCCTAGTAAAGATTTTAAAATAATTAGGAAAACATTTTTAACTGAGCACTGAGGCACTGACTGTGAGTTTGTAGGGTGGTGCTGGTGTAGCAGCAAGCTGTGGTACAGTTGGTAGCAACTGGTTGGCAATGTCATAGTGCTGCTTCTCCATTCTTTTTGTTTGCCACTGAGAATTTTTTGGAGCCCTGCTATTATCTGAAACTGCTGTTTCATATAAATCACCATAGTCTAGTTTCATAACATTCTTTGTGCCATTGCAATACTCTCAGTGGGATTAAAGTAAAGGCCTGGATTGTAGCTTGCCCTCTGGCTTTTTCTTCTGTTCTATTCCTACATGTTAAACTCAACAGTATTTGTTTTGGTACAATCCAACTTTTACCCTGCCATCTACCATTGACCCCATCCTTGGGCCTGGATCTGTGTTAAATGAAGTGCTCTCCCAGTCCCTTCCACTACAAACACTTCCATCAACCTCTACAGTGGTTACCCACAGAGGACAACCTGTTTAAAGATTACTTAGATGTTGCTTCTGAGTTTTTCTCTCACCAACCTCCCATATAACCTGTTAGTAACTGCCAGCCACAGTAAACCACCAATGCAGAAACAAAACATGTGAGGCAATACCTTCCATCCAGCCTATATAGCTTTGGCACTTGGAATGGTTGCCATCTCTATCTGTCTGGTAGGTCTTCCATATGTCATGGCAAGCACCTCCCAGCTTTCTCCAGGTAGCCTTGCTATCCAAACAAAAACTGAGTGTGGAAAATGTTTTTCTCTTTATATAATTTCTGGAGTATTGAGAACTAATAATTCCCAGTGCTCTTGTTGTATATGCAGCAGGGTTAAGGTGGATGCTCCTCAAATAATAATCAAGCATATAGACAAGCTTTGGGAGTGCCAAAATCTATTACAGCAACTGGCCCGTGGTGAAGAAGCCTGAGGTACTCTGTACATTACGTTTTCCCATGCTGGCAAGCTAGGTTTGGGAATGAGCTCAGGTCACCAAGGGTCAGCTGAGGAGGGAGAGGATTGAGTGTCTGGAAGAAATCTATCCTCTCCTGGGGTGGGGTGGCTCATTGTCTCAGCCCTTGGCTACCCCCAGGTGGAGGCCTTGGGGTAGTACTGGCAGTTCGAACAACAATAAGGGAGGGGTCGCGGTTATATGGGCATGTGCACCTCCACACACATGCCTTTTGTGCTGCCGTGGCTAGAGGGCAAGGGAGAAAGAGGAAGAAGGTTGACATGGGCTAAATGAAGGGCTGCCCACCTTCCTCTGCCCCACATCATTGGCTGGTTACCTGCATGATCTCTAGGTGTGTATCTGGGTGGAGGGAGGACAGCCCTCCCCTTCCTGGCTCTGCCACAGGGGAGAATCTGTGTGAGATTTTGGGCATGGCAAACCATTGCAGTGGGGTGTTAGGCAACAGGGGATGGGAACAGGACTGAGACTGCCGACACTGACCATGGGGAAAAACTTATATGACAAAATCTATTCCAGCTGCTGCAGTCCATTCTGAACTTGGCACATCTTCCTTAAATGTTTACATAATGTCCTCCTTTTTCAGTTATTGGATAGTAGTTTTACATATGAAAGAAATTGTCTCCCATATTTATGCTATAAAGAAATGTATTGCTAGGAGATTTCTGAGAGTACCTCATTTATATGGTTAAATAAGTTAAGATCAACATGAAAAAGACACTTGAAGACATTGAAAGGTTTTTTAGTTAGTTAGTTTAATCATTTATTTAGTTTGTTACTTACTCACTTACTTATTTATTGTTTTTGTTTACCTGGTTGGTGCACAGAAGAAACATGTTCCCCTTTTCAGATGTGGTCCAGGAGTGTACACTTAATAATGCATAGTACAATGACCGTAGACAGACATGAATTAACAAGCACAGTATCATTTTACAGTGAATTATTGAAAAAAAAGTGTTATTAATTAGGGCCTGATCCACAAAGAAGGTCATGCCTATCTGGACATGTGTCACATGTACTTCTAGACTCAGTTACACATGGACAAATCCACAGCTTCGGGCTCCTCCACACTATGTATGGAATGAATAGTGCCATGTCTGGGGCATTGTTGTGGGTGGAGTTTTTCAGAACACCAAGCATCCAGCAATGGTAGGTCCCAGGAATAAATAGAAACTTGGGCAGATTGGATGGACCATTGATCTTTTTCATTTATCATTGTCTATGTTTCTATCCAATTGGATGCCCATGCTGGCACTCCAGTGGATTCCCTGATTTGTCCAGAGTAGAAGATTGTGGTAATATGGCAGTCCTCAGCACCCCTCCAAGACTGGCATTATCCCTATAGTGGGCATATTGTCAAAAAAACTTAATGGTTTGCCTCCAAGTTCTCTGTATCATCTCAGAGGGCTGGGGCACTAGCTGTGGGAGGTCATCAGTCCCTAGGACAGTCCAAGAGAGCTGGGATGGAGGGTGCACAAGTGGTACTGCTTTTTAACCCTCATGTAACACTGCTTATCTCTGCACCCTTCCATGATACTTGCTTATCATTGGAGAATACAGACGCTCATCCCTACCTCATGCCCTCCCTTAACCAGACCATTTGTATGGTGTCATACATCAGTTTAGGGCAGGTGTCCATTGGGGGGGTGCTTTTGGAGCTACAGTATTCATGGTAGGAGGTTTATATATATATGGTCAGGACCTCTGCCAGCCTGTAGTTTCCCTATGTGGGAGTGGAGGGCCTCTCAAGATCTTTTTGGATTCAGCCCTTAAAATTATTTTAAGGTCTAGTGTCCTGCCTAAAACTAATATTAGTTTTTTAAAGCAGTCAATTATTACCTTTTATATCTGTGGTCCTTTTTATTTTTCCTTTGTTTAATTAGAAGATCTGGTGTTACAAGGAGTCATGTTCGAAACAGCACCCTGACTGGCAGCTGACATATCTAGCTCTTTTCCGCCATTACATTATCAGCATTGTGACTGCATTGACTGTGACATCACAGGTGATCGAAAAGAGACACTCAGCAGTTGCCAGGTCAGTCATTTTTGATGTCACTGTCAGTGAGGTTACAATACTGATGTTGTAGTTGGAGGAATAGAACAAGACAGCTGCCAGGTAGAGTGATATTCCACACATCCAGTGTAATACTATTACAAAGAGCATTTTCTAATAAGCAAAGAGAAAGAGAAAAATACTACAGAAATAAAAAGTTATAGCTGACAACTTCTTAAAATTTAGAATATTTTCTTGTCTGCTATTTTTATTTCTACTAACTCTTTAATAGCATGCCTCTCATTTATTTATTCACAGTATAACATTGAGTAGAAGGGTCCTGGAATGATAAGTAACCATCACATTTGCCCCTAAGAAGTGATATACTGGCCCAGATAGTCAAACTGCACCAGGCTGTAGCGCAAGCCTGGGTGCAGTGCAACTTGGCTGCTCAGGGACATTGACTGGGCGATATTCAACGGAGCTGCACCATGGCACAGCATCGTTGAATATCGCACTCTGGCCACCCGCAGTGTGCATGGTGCAGTGGCACTGTGCCAGCACAAGTGGCCAGAGCGGAGCAGGGGGATGTGCTAGCGCTAGTTCCGTTGCACTATGCACAGCAACCGTGATATTCAAAAGTGTACATGCAAATAGGGCCATAATGTATGCAAGGTGCAAATGGGGCCATTTGCATGTCATTATGACCCCATTTGCATGCAGGTGCGCTGATCCCCAGTGACTTGTGCATGGCTCCCTGCCAGGCAGCAGCCGGCGGGGACCAACGCCCCCTGCCCAGCGCATCAATGTGCCCCACAGCCCGATCATGGGCTTCAATATACAAAATGATTTTCTATATCCCTGGTGGTCCAGTGGACCACTGTCAGCCCGATCGTGGGCTTAAGTATAAATAAAATGATGTCCTATATCCCTGGTGGTCCAGTGGATCGCTGTCAGCCTGATCATGGGCTTTTGTAATAAAAAGAGAATTACGTCCATCCCTGGTGGTCTGGTAGTACCCCTCCCCACCCGCCCACTGAGGCCCACCACCCGCTCCCCGGTCAGCGGTGGTGGCAACACCCACCACCGAACACGGGCTTAAATATCAATAAAATAATGTTCAACATCCCTGTTGGTCCAGTGGACTGCTGTCAGCCTGATCGTGAGGCTTTGGTAATAAAAAAGAATTACATCAATATCCCGGTGGTCTAGCGGTACACCCCTCCCCACCACTGAGCCCCACCTCCCGCTCCCCCCACCGCCTGCCACCCGCTGCCCGCCGACTGACACTGTAGGTAGGGCTGTCGCCCATGGTCCACAGCGTGAGCCAATGGGTGTGCAGCCCGTACCGTACTAAACATTCCAGATATGTGAATGGATCCATTCACATATCTGGAATGTGTACTACGGTATGGGCTGCACATACATTGGATCACACTGTGGACCAATGGGTGTTATTGGATGTAATTCTTTTTTTATTACAAAAGCCCACGATCAGGCTGACAGCAGTCCACTGGACCACCAGGGATGTTGAACATTATTTTATTTATACTTAAGGCCGCGTTCCGGCTGACAGCAGTCCACTGGACCACCAGGGATATTGAACATCATTTTATTTATACTTAAGCCTGCGATCGGACTGACTGCGGTCCACTGGACCACCAGGGATATTGGACATGATTTTTTGAACAGATGCCCTTGATCGGGCATGGGGGGTGCCAACACAGAGGAGTAGCTGTAGCTCGGGTGGCCACCCACAGGTGGCAGCTGCCGTGTTGCGCCCTGCATGTCTGACAGCTCACCTGTGGGTGGCCAGCTGTCGTTCCTTTTTTGAATCAGCTTTGTGCGGTGCAGGTAGGGTTGCTCATGCATGGACTCAGCACATCCTGGAGCTGAATGTCGGAGTGCAGAGTAGCCGCCTTTCCTTTTGATAATGATGCACCTCAGCGCATCGGATTTATGCCAGGCACAATTCCCATTTGAATATCGTGCTGTGGCGCATCAGTGGGTTGCGCCATGCGCAACCCTTTTGAATATCTGGGCCACTGTATATAAAATCTATAAATACTCTGCCTGCCACTCATTGCAGAAAAACTCAAAGTGCATGAATTAAACTGAAAACAGGTACATACAGGTTGCAGTATCAGAAGTAATAAACAAGAACTGTTGATACTGAGGGTACTCAGATAAAATACTGTAACATGAAGTCAATTATTTTTCAATACTCTGCTTATTCATCAATACAGTATATTGTATGGATTATGGTCCTCTTTTAAAATATAGCACCAGTTTTCATACAAATGCAGAAATACAAGTCAAATCTCCTGTATTAAAACTGTTCTAAATGAATGTATTTTAATAACTATATAAATACACATATACAGTACATACATATATTATGTGGGAAATGAAGTCTTGAACTTGGTATCTTGTGGTGGTTTCTAAATTGTAGTCTCATTCACCTGGAGGGAGCAAAAACTACTAGTTAACTACCTATGCTACTGGCAGCACTCATAGCTGATGCTGCTAGTAGTATAAAATCATCAGCAAACACTTTCCCACAGAAAAAGTGCTTGAATCAAACATTTGTGAAAAGATCATTTATTGAATAATCAAGCACACATACCAAGATGCAAGTATTGAAGAAACTGTCTAGAGCTTTCTAAGTGTACTACTGTTTCATAGTGTATGATGGAATGCGGTTTTGTATGGAAATCCATACACTGCAAAAAATTGTTTTGCTGCAGTAGTGACATCCTCACTAACACAGAACAACTTTTCATTCTGCATTAGTGAGGAGTCATAATACAAGGGACTACAGCAGGGGTTGTGATTCATCCCCGGCTGTGTGAGAGTGACGCGCACGTGTGCAGGGCAGTGGTAGTTGAGAATCGAGGGCACCGGCAAAACTGATTAAAAATATGGAAAAGTGAGTGTTTTTTTTTTCCTTTTTTCAGTCACCATACACTATATAGAACAGTACATGGTTATCCATACACTACTCGACTATTCTTCCACCGAGTGGATACAATGCTGACTGATTACCTTGAGAAGGGGTTACTGGGTGGTGTGTGCGCAGTGGTAGAAGCAAGTGAATGAGATAAGATGACAGGCTGTTGCACTTGGGAAAGAGCATTTAACTATTCTATTTGCATTTCGTTTTCCTCTTTTTCCTTTGATAGTTTTTTTCATCTCCTCTAAACTAAATAAATTGAACCCAGGGCTGTTTCTCTATTCCCTGTAGCAGTTTTGTTGACAGCTGTTATAGCATCAATGCCCCATGTAATTATTTTTATTGACTTCAAAAATAGTTTGTAATTCTATTTATATCCTCTATCAGCATTGTAAGTTGTAAAATTGAAATCCCCTGCCTGATCCTATTGGGGCATCTCACCTGGTTGACCCACAGACTGATTCTGAGGATTAATTATTTAGATTTTTTTTTACTTTTCTCTTGAATCCTTGAGAACCAGGAGTTTATCTCATTGCATCTTCAAATCATTTGCAGGAATAACTCCAATAACTTCAAGTTCAGTAGGTTTCCTTTTCTCTTCCTTACTAGGGGGTTTATTTTCCTTATTCTGAATATCCCACCAAAAGTGTTATTTATCCAAAGGCTACATAACCATGCAATTGTACCCAACATATTTTACTCAAAAGCATTTTTCTCTGCCTTTATGTTTGGTTCCCTTGTGGTCTTTCTACATAATTTCTCTTGGGTATAGCCTGTGGGGTAAGGATTATTAAGTTTATAGTCTGTCTTCTCTGCCATTTGTATTTTTGTATATATTTGTATATATATATATATATATGTAAATATTCCAGTTTAAAAGTAGTGCTAGAACAAGAGGGCATGATATGAGACTGATGGGTGGCCGCATAAGGGGTAATGTCAGGAAGTTCTTTTTTACAGAGTGGGTGGTACAGGCATGGAATAGCCTGCCTCAAGAAGTGGTGGCCGCTCATATGGTGGCAGGCTTCAAACATGCATGGGACAGGTATAAAGGAATATTAGAGACAGGAAGAAAAAGCTAACGCCAGTGACCAGATAGGGTCACTGACCACTTCATCAGGTAGCATAAACGGGAAGACTAGTTATCTACCAACAGTATCTATGTATCTATGTATATATTTTTATTCTTGCAACAAAATACAGTGACAATATATGTCAAGATGGAAAAAATAATTTAGTATAATGTTTTCCCAAACCCTCTAGAGGATAATGCTTCTGCAACATCATTTCACTTCTCATCATTAAAAGTCATTGCTTCAGAGTGCAGCAGAGTACAGCAGTAGAGTTACTGTTTGCCATCCAGATGACCCGGGTTTGCATCCCTAGCCTGGAATATCTGGGGCAAACCAGTGAGGCAGGATTCAGACATCCCTTGGATACCTCCTGCCTCGGGGAGGGAAGGCACCTCCTCTGTTTCTTGACTATCCCCTGGTGACCTGGGAAGGAGGGGTGTTTTGCAGGAAGGAACCAGTGGTCCCTCTGCTGTGCCCTTACATCAGCATATATCCACTCATCTGGTGAGTGATGCAGAGGCATTAAATGCCAAGAGTGGGGCTGGCAGGGGATTACCAAAAGTACAGAGGAGCTCACCTGCCCTTCTGATGGCCCTGATGTGTTTCACTGGGGTCACCACTAAGGACCACACCCTAGGGTGGGATAAGGGGAGAGCTTAACAGGGAAAAATACCCCCAGTAGTGCCAGGCAGATGAAACCATCACCCCCATTTCACAGCAGGGTCTCTTCGACTCCACCTGTGCCTCACTGGCTCCTCCTTATGGGCCCCAACTGTCAAGTGAAGTATTTGCCTTCTGGCTTAGGGGCACTGGAGTCTGCTCATGTGGGATAAGCCATTGATTTCAGTCAGGGTATCCACAGTGGTTGCAGAGCAATGGCTTGTGGTGGGGTGGACAACTGAAGAATTCCTGCAGTGGGTAGAAGGGCTTAGGTACATAGAAGGAGGTCCCAATGTTAGCCAAGTGAAAATGGGGCGGGGGAGAAAAACAGAAATTCCTTCCTCCTGGTTGTCAGTATTTAGCTTTTCCTTTTTAAAATATATTGATCAGGGTGCCAATTATGAAAGTGTCCTTCAAAGATCACCTGACACCATTAGAAAAACTTGAAAAACGTGTGAAAATGTAAGATTTAGACATAATTTAATTTATATTTCATATATTTTCTATAAATCTATCCCTTATTTCTTTATTATCGATTTCAGTAGTATGATAGAGGATTACTGTCCCTTAGACTGTATCTGCTCTTACTGCTTTCCTATACCTGACATCATAATCTCCTGTTTATGGTATCATAATTATTTTCTGCGGCAACAGATTGTGATGTCATAAACAGAACTGTGATGCCAGGTGTAGACAAGCAGCCAGAACAGATAGGCAAGCAATCCTGTTTATATGCAAATGTCCTTAGTAATAAAGAAGTAAGGGAGAGAATTAAAGAAAAAATTGTTAAATATAAGCTAAATTGTGTCTAAATATTTCATTCTTTTAAAGTTGTCACAACGCCATACAAATATTACACTGTCTAGAGTCTGTAGCCTTAACATTTATCCTCAAACAAGTTCAAGGTGTATGCACACTCATTGAGAAACAAATGTACTATAACATTAAAAAAAAACATCAAAATTCAAACATTAATATTTTCAAAAATAGTTCATGAGAGAAAAAAAAGAGTATCTTTTTGCTGGGTAAAGATAATGTGCTAGATTTTTAAATGACATGTGAACTCAGTCCTACGTCACAGCCCCAGTCACAGGATGAAATGTCTGCACTTACTGTGATTTGTATTTTCAGCTGGCACAGCTGCACGGGATGTTGCGCCTGGTCCCACCAGGCATCATTTTTCAGCTGCATGAAGAAAATGTCTGGAAGCTGCCATAAATCATACAGCTATTTGCAAACTGGCTCCACTTCTGAAAATACCACAGCTGTGTGAAAAACTGTGGCTCCACAAGTGGAGATCCACTTGTGCCAGGTTTTTCCCACAGTGGTGGGGTTTTGAGGGCTTTGAAAATCTAGCCCAATGCCTTTATTAGGCTAATGAAGAATTAAAGATATAAGCTTTCAAGGCCTCTTCTTCAGGTATACTAAAATGTAAGCTGAAGTGTCTGTCCATTGTAGAAGCTTGGTTTTGATTGGTAAAGCAAGAAAAAAAACTACAGCAGTCTGAGTAAACCCTGACATTCTAATTATCACCAGGACAGTAGGAAAAGGGTGATTATTTACATTCTAGCTGTTGTCAAACTATACATAGGAAGTTGTTTTTGGTGTATAGACTAAAAGCTAGAAACATAGACACATAGACTTGACGCCAGATAAGGACCACTTTGCCCACCCAGTCTACCCATTTCCCTGCCTATTGGATAAGCTGCAGATCCTAGTTAATCAATAGCCTACGTCTTCCTACCCCCCACCAAAATTGCCTTATGTCTGTCCCATGCATTCTTAAATTCTCCAACTGTTTTTGACCCCACGACCTCCTCAGGAAGGCCGTTCCATGAGTCCACCACCCTCTCTGTGAAAATATACTTCCTCATGTTGCCCTTGAGCCATCCCCTATCGTCAAATTGAGCCCTCTTGTTCTTGCACATCTCTTTTTCTGAAAGATGCTACCCTCCTGGACTTTGTTGATTCCCTTGAGGTACTTGAAAGTTTCTATCATGTCCCCCCCCCTCCTTTCCTCGAGGGTATACATATTAAGCTCTTTTAGTCTCTCTCTCCGTATGGCTTCTGGTGCAGACCCTGCACCATTTTAGTTGCCCTCCTCTGAACTGCCACCATCCGATCTATGTCCTTGTGGAGATGGGGGCTCCAGAACTGCATGCAGTACTCCAGATGGGGTCTCACCAACTGTCTGTACAGAGGCATAACAACTTCCTGTTTTCTACTGGTGATGCCTTTTCTTATACATCCCAGTATCCCCTCAGCACTTCTTACAGCCTTCTCACATTGCTTGCTTACTTTTAGGTCATCTGATATGACTACCTCCAGGTCCCTTTCCATTTTTGTTGTTGTTAGTACCCCCCCCCCCCACTGTGTACTCTTCCCTGGGGTTTTTGTTTCCCATGTGCATTAATTTACACCTCTTTGCATTGAATCTAAGCTGCCATACTTTTGACCATTCCTCCAACCTTGCCAAGCCCCTTCTCATCCTTTCCACCCACCTTGTGTATTAACCCTGTTGCAGAACTTTGTGTCTTCTGCAAAGCTAAAGAGAATTTAAAACGCTAGGGTTAAAACAAGCTTAGTAATGTTGATTTACGTCCAACAGGGTCATAGCCTAAACTGTTTCTATAGGAATGTTTGTTATGTAGCAGTCTAGTTGCTGTTTGTTTAGTAGCAAGGGGGAATGCTAAGCCCAAAGACTATGTTAAGTGGTGGAACATGAAATCTCTGTCTTTATTCTGGCCATGTTCGAGCATGTTGAAAGTTTTCATAAATTTGAACTCTGATACCCTTCTCTCCCTCTGTATTCTAAAGTTGCCATTCAGGAATGCCACTTTCAAGACATTTGAACCATGTCATATGCTGGAGAAATGCTCATTTACTAATGTGTTAGAGACCAGATTCACAAATATTTGCAAATTGCGCAAAGTGTTTGCATGCTGATTGCGTGGAGTTTGAGCGGGACTGCAATTCACAAAAGGTCACTTAGCATGAGCAAAAGTGATTAACATGATTGCAAAAAAAGATCTATGTGCTGTGCAAAGGGATGGGAGGGGCCATGCATATAGGTATAAAGCTAGTCACATGGCACTAGCTCCACGCAAAAAGTGCCATGCACAACACATGGCATGGAACGAAATACCACCTACAGTATAAGAAGATCCTCTTAATCCAGGCCAAGCCCAGTGGCAGAGTTAGGAAGTACAGGCAGAAACTTAATGGTGGACATGACACCACAGTCATTATTAATAGTGTGGGAGATCCTCCAGGAGGAGCAGTGGCAACAGGGACATCATGGGTCCAGCAATCACTGGCAGAGGTGCCCTGCTTTGCACATACATTATCAGCCATGAATCTCCTTTGAGACTCTGACAGATGACCAGCTGGTCAGCCAGTACCACCTCAACTAGGCCATGCACAGGCAGCTGTGCAAACTCCTGGACAATAACCTGCACAGTACCACCCAGTGCAGCCATGCCCTGACAGTGGAGGTGAAGACGACAGCTGCCATGTACCTCCTGTCAACAATCAATTAATCAATCAAGTCTTTATTTTACCAGGTGGAACGCATTGAGATAAACTTATTTTCGAGATGGACCTGGAAAGGTTTAGAGTAACAGCAACATAATACATATAAAGAATTACAAAGGCAAAAAAGCATACAGATATATACAATAAGTACAGGGCAAGGGTATCCATGTCAGCATATAATTAATATACTATGCTCTATACAGGAAGGACACAATACAAAATAAACAGAGTAGTATGTAAGCAATGTTCTCAAAGTATATGCAGTAAGTATGCAGGAACTGCACTAAGCGTAGAAAATAATATGGACAAGGAAGAAGGCCAGAAGAAGAATAGAAAGTAACAAGTTACTTGGGCAGGAGTTTGCACCCAACAGGTAGAGGAAAGGCTATCACAGAGATTGGGGAACTAGGTGAAGGGTCTATGGGGAGGGCAGGGTCATTAAATTAGGTGGTCATTGATGGAAGCAGTTGCAAATCTCTTTAAAAGACCACGAGCACAATTTTTTGAAGTGGGACAGTGACACTGAGGATGCGAGCGGAAGCGTGTTTCTGTGCGTTATTCCAAAGATCTGAGATGGCATGGCTTAATGCCTCTCTTCGAAACACGTTCGAGTTTTAGGGGTCAAGAGAGAAATATAAGAAAGGCTTCTTAAAAGGCAAGTGCCCAGAGTGCAGACAGGCAGGCAGTCCTTAATGTATTGTGGCAGCTTATTGATAATGGCCCTGTAAGTCCAGAGCACTATATTCATTTGTCTCCTACTATTAAGTGAACTCCAACCTACAGTAGTATAGAGTGTGCAGTGATGAGTACAACAGGGGGCATCAGAAACAAACTGAAGTGCCCGATGATATTGGGAGTAGAGTTTGGAAAGGACCGCACTCGAGCTATGCCGTTCAAGAAATCAGCATAGTCTAGGAGAGGCATAAATGTAGTTTGAATTTACCTTTTTTTCCCCCTCCTGTGTTAGGAAGTGTTTGATTCAAAAGAAAATCCCTAGCCTCTATTTCAGTTTTTTAGAGATTTCTTCTATGTGGACTTTGAATGATAGTTTTGAGTCTAGCCAAACTCCCAGGTATTTAAAGGATTCCACCTAGTCCAACAGCTCACAAAGCAGGGTGAGGATTTGAGGAGCTGTTCCAGTGGTACAGGGGTTGGAGGCATTCACTGATGGGGTGCAAATCATAACTTTTGTTTTCTTAACATTTAAGAGGAGCTTTGAGTGCAAAAGATTTTTCTGAAAGTAATTAAATTCCATTTGGAGGTCATTACATGAGTTCCTGTCAGGAATACCACTGGAGTGTCGCAGCTCTGCACCTGGCACCTGCTGGCCCAATTTGTAGATGCTCTGCTGCCACATGCTAGTGAATTCATAGTATTCCCTAGCATTGCAGTAGAGCGAACAGCAATAATGCAGCAGTTTTACCGGGTAGTGCATCTGTCATGAGTACTTGGTGCAGTTGACTGCACCCATGTGGCCATCCACACACCATCTGGCCCAGAGTTGAATGCGTACCTGAACAGGAAAGGATACCACTCCATAAACTGCCAGGTGGTGTGCAATGCCATAGGGCGCATCACCAATATGCTGGCATGCTAGCCCAGGGGTGCCCATGTCTCCTTCATCTGGCACAATTACATCCTGTGTCAGGGATTTGAAGGTGGGGATATAACCAATTGACACCATGTGGGTGAGTATGCTCTGCTGAACAGTACAGTAAGCTCCTGGGGGGTACACAGTGTTGCATCCCAGGGTGGGGGGAAGGGGTTGGAAACCCAAGAAGGTTCCAGAATTTGGGACGATGTTAGGTACCAAGATCATGGCAAGGCTTCCATATGTATGTGTCTGGTACATGTGACAATGCCTGTTTGAGTATGCTCTGAGGGACAGTACAGCAATCCCCTGTGGGGTACACCGGTATGCATCCCAGGGTGGAAGGAGGGAGTGGGAAACCAAAGATGGTTTCTGGAACGAGGCCTGAAGTTAACTACCAAGATCATGGCAGGATCACATATGAATGTGTCTCTTACTGGTAACAATGCGTATCCCCTGCGCACCTGGCTCCTCAGTCCTGTGTTCTGTCCATGTCCGAGGTGGAGGACAGATACAATGTGGCACACACCACCACATGTAACATCATTAAGCATGTCTTTGGCATGCTTAAAATGTGGTTCTGTGCTTTGACTGTTCTGGTGGTGCCCTACAGTACACACCTCAGAAGGCCTATAACATATTACTTGCATGTTGTGTGCTGAACAACATGGCACACTCCCATGGAATAGGGCTGCTGGTCCAAGAGGAACACAACAACACACACAAAGCCAGAGAACAGGAGATAGCACAGAGGATACAGTGCAGAGATCTACGTATGGCACAGTGGGCCCAGGAGCACAGAAGCAACACCATACAACAGCCAGAAGCCAGCATACAGTGAGTAGCAATCACACACATTCTGTTGTCAACCATTAAGATTATTGACAGTAAAAGCGAACACACAGGAAAATGAAAACCATACATCTGAACTGGTAAAGTACAAATGATTTGGAAATATACACACGTACAAAACTGTGTTATCTAACCTATATCACAGTCAAAACCAATATACAGTGAAACAGAATGAAAAACTGTTCAGTGGACTACAACAACACAAATACACCAGACAGGACTTAGTATTGTAAAACAAAACCATTAAGCATGGAACAGCTAAAAATATAAATGAACTAAAATGTTTACAGTGAGAATGCCCACCTACACCCTTGTAGGAGGGGCATGCTAAGCACAGAAACCAATGCATGGAGGCACCCATACACAGGACCCAAGTTGGAGGGGTGACCCAACTATGTCTGCCTTCGGCCACCATGTGTTCGGACAGTTGAGTGACATACACCATGAGAAGAGGGTGCAATGGCCCCAGAGGAGGGTGTCACTGAGTGTGAGGATACACGGGCAGTAGGCACTGGCTGGGATCTCACATGGACATGCGGGGTACTGTACGCCTGCATGGACATGCCTTGGCCAGGGGTGTGAGGTCTGCCACAGTATGTTGGTGATGCATGCATGCTGTCACTGTTTGGTGTTGTATGCCATGGTGTGGACATGCACCATTGCCACCTCTGGGATGTGGGACTGTTCCCACTGTGTGCAGTGGGGCTCTGACCATAACACTGTCTGTCAGACAGTGCACTGCTCAGGTTCTACACCACCCTTGTAAGGCCTCCTAACATCCACCCAGTGGCATCCAGGATGCAATCCTTATGCTCCTTGGCACTCTGCATGTCCTGGTGCTGCTGTTGCCAGAGGAAAGTGAAGTCCTGGTGAAGGATGTCCCGGATTTGTTCAAGGACCCTGAGGGAGGTGGCCTTATTGTTCATGGCAGGGTGCATCATCTGGTGGGTGCCCTGGTCATCTCACTGTGGCACAATTGGAACAGATTTCTGAGGAGGAGGAGGTGGACATACAGGCCATGGACCCCCATAGGTGTCAGGGACATGAATTGCTGTCACTGGCAGTCACGAGGGAGGTGGTGGATGGGTGCCACCCTGTGCACTCTAAACCATGTAGTCGTGAGCAGCATAGACACCTTGGCCTCTGTCGAGTGTGGGGGGGGGACTACTGGGGAGGACTGTGCATCGGGAGAGCTGTGTGGCAGAGGAGGAGGTAATACAGTAGGAGTGGAGGTGTGAGATGCAAAGTTCAGGTGCTGTGCAAGGGCATGTGGAGTGGTGGTAATGGTAGCTGCTGCCCCAGTCTTTTCCACTTCGTCCAGGGTGGTAGTGGAAATATAAGCCTGCTGCAGCTGGGAGTCATGTGAAGAGCTCCTGGCTGATCACAAAGGTCTCCACATCACTTCCACCTGTGGATTCTCCACTGCTGTCCTCGAGCAGGTCTGGACTTGTGATGGTGGGATGTCTCACACCACTAGACAGTCCTGGTAATTCACCCACTGTAGTAAGCTGGACCTGAACCTGAGCTGCAGGGAGAGAGACATGTAGTTGAGGGTATGCCTGCGATGCATGTCAGGGACAGGTGACAGGATGGTGGTGTACTGTGAGCCTGATGGTGAGGTGTACAGAGGCACAGTGTTAGCATGCTTTTGGTGCAGGTAAAAGACTAAACTGCCACCGTGTCACACAGATCATGACATGTGCACACCCACACATGCACAAGCAAACTGGTCACACTCATAGGGCACAACAGAGGTGCAACCACCAATGCCAACACACAGCATGTGGCACAACAGGTTCAATATTTGGTGACAGTAATGGAGGACATGGCATGTAGTCACAGCTACGAAATGTTGTGACAGTGTGCAGTGCACTGCTGCTGCTGGATGCACATGTGTGTGCAGAAGATCCCTCAAACACATGGGCAGGTGAACCCTGGGCTGACCATGGGTAACTTGCACATGGCAGTCCTTCTGTCCACCTAAGGGAGCTGCTATGCAGGGCTGGACTGGTAGACTATGTGTGGTCTGTGTCTGTGCCTCATGGTACCCATATATGTGCACCCAGAGGTATGTTACATGCTAGCACAACAGAGGCATCCAGATAGTACTTACATGGGACTGTAGGTTGTACCTGGAACTTGTAGCCCCTACCAGTCACCCTGGTCACCTCCACGGCATGCAGCACCAGTGCCACTGCCTCCTCTGTCAGGTTGGATGGGGGAGTATCATTGTGGGTGCAGGGCATCCACCCCCAGTGGCACACATTTCCCTTCATCATGTGGCCTCAGATTCTTTGGCCCAGTAACGGAGGTCACTAAAGCATTTCTGCACTGCATTGATGGTAGAGCCCCAACTGTCCACTGTATTAACCTCCTCTGTAATCTTATTCCAGGCCTGGTGGACAGCAGCATGGTGCTGCAGTAGCGTGTGATGGTCAATGCATTGGCCTTGTATGCCTGTGTGAAGGCATTCCGCTCTTCTTTGCTGAAACAATGTGAACTGAGCTTCTCCTTCTTGGGCACAGCACCTGCTGGGGAGGAGTCAAAGTGACAGGTCAGTGGCACGTGCTCCACATGTGTGTAGAGTGTGACCAATCCCCTACTAGTGCATGGCATGGGACTACAGCCACAGAGTTCACACAGCATAGGTGTGGAACAGCAGAATGAGTGGAGACCCCCACCCTCCTCCACAGGACCAAAGGTGACACCCCATTGGACTACGACATGCAGCTGCACATCCCAGGCCCCGTCCATGAGCAACTGTGCCACTGCATGTCAATGATACTTTATGACAACCCACAGCACTCGTACCTGTAGCACTCATGATGGAAGCCTGTCCATCAGAGAAGTGTGCACAGCAGACCCTGCAACAGGGTACCCCCCCATGTTGTGTCAGTACACACCATACAACGCAGCTAGCAACAGCAGACATGGTGCAAAGGGGAGCACTCCCATGGCTGGAATGACTTCCCATGTTTTTTTTTTAATCTTTGTTAACTGGGCCGGGCCCACTAGGCACAAGTACCTGTTTTCAGGGGCAACCGGGGAGCTTTGAGCTGATTAAGTGGCTTGCTCAGATTCACACAGTATGCAAGTGGAGGTTGTGGGAATCAGACTCAGGTCTGCAGGTAACAAGCACATTCACAGCTTGTTACTCTAACCTCTAGGCTATGCTGTCAGTCAAATGAGATGGCAGATACATGTCCTTCCTGGAAATCAAACCTGTAACTCTTTGCTTGTAAGGCGAGGACATATTCAGTGTACTAACTGAGGCTAATGCTGGTGTGAGGTGCACCATGCACTGTCCGGGTACTGTTGGGGTCAGAATGAGAGCAAAGTCACATGCATGACCTCGTGTGTGAGGTATGAACTGGGCCTACCAGAGCTGGGATACACACATCCATGGTGCACACAGTCCAGTGGCATGGTGACAGTTATCTGTGCCATGGTGTGTGAATGGCATGGTGTTCAGTGTCAGGGAGTGATGACAATACAATGCTATGCTGCCATCACTGTCATGGGCTAGGAAGCCATGTTGAACTGTGTATAGGGACATGCAGGTTGCCGAGCAGTACTGGGTGGTACAATCCCTGATGCAGGCAATGGTGCATGACGTAGGTGCCCCTGACAGGCAAGCATACCCCTACAGACATGGGACACTATGATGACAGATGGAGGGAACTTACATCACAGTATGTGCCTCACAATTTTGGTCTCTGTTCCCATTGCACCCAAAACATGTGCATGACTCACACAGTGGGTAGCAGTTTACCTGTAAGGCCACGGTAGCTGTCCGATGTGTCCCTGTACAGTACAGTACAGTACATGCCATGGAAGATGGACTGGTCTACCATCCCACATATGCTATGCTAGTCTATGGACACAAGTTCCCTATTGGTGATTCCAATGCCCTGTAACATATGGATCTCCCTGTAGAAATGTAAGCCCTGCAGGTGTGTTGCCACCGCAAGGTGTGCTACTGTATGGGTCTACTGCTATAGACAGTGACCAAAGCAGAAGCCTGCACTCGGGAACCTAGACAAATCACTCCAAACAACAGGTAGCAGTTTAGGAATGCTTAATTGTTAGTTCTAAAAAGTAATTTTTTTCTTATCACAAAATATTTTTTTGAAAGAACCTTTTTTTTTTTATTAATTAGGAAGAATGTTCATTCATGATCTGTTGGTATAAATGTATGATGTTTTCTCCCACTACCACGCCCCCTGCTGAAGAGTTTCAACTTGAAGTACTAGTGCTGAGTGTTGTGTGGTTTGGTCTATGCACACTCCTTTTCATTTAGCATTAAAGCCATTTAAACTGCTGCCTGTTGTTTGGAGTGATTTGTCCAGGTTCTCGAGTGCAGGCTCCTGCTTTGGCTTCATCTTGGGCTGCACGCCTTTTTTCCTGCACCGACCCAGTCCTGAGGACTCGCAGTTCTTCATTTTGGAGTTTGTTGCTATAGATGCTGGCAGAGGCATAGCATGACACAGTATGCAAAGAAGCAGCACACAGAAATGTCAACTGTTATGTGGCAAGCTAAGCCGAACAGTCCCTATGTTGCAAAGTGCAAACATGAAGCCACTGTAGTCTAAATCTGTACTGTATACCTGTCTGACAGAATTTTCTGCTTGGCTGGCTCCAGACGCAGTACTTGCTGTCTCCATTGCTTGCAATTCCACAGCTATCTGAAGGTTGCACTTGTCCCCTTAACATAGAAACATAGAAACATAGAATTTGATGGCAGATAAGGACCGCTTGGCCCACCTAGTCTGCCCATTTCCCTACCTAATGGATAAGCTGCAGACCCTAGTTAACCAACAACTTACTTCTTCCTACCCCCACCCCCTAGAATTGCCTTATGACTGTTCCAGGCATGCTTGAATTCCCCCACTGTTTTTGACTCCACAACCTCCTCCGGAAGGCTGTTCCATGCATCCACAACCCTCTCTGTGAAAAAAATACTTCCTTACTTTACCTCTGCGCCACCTCCCCATCTTCAAATTGTGCCCCCTTGTTCTTGCACACCTCTTTTTCTGAAAGATGCTACCCTCTGGGACTTTGTTGATTCCCTTGAGGTATTTGAAAGTTTCTGTCATGTCCCCCCTCTCCCTCCTTTCCTTGAGGCTATACATATTAAGCTCCTTAAGTGTTTCTTCATATGTCTTCAGGTGCAGACCCTGCACCGTTTTAGTTGACCTCTTCAGGACTGCCTCCATCCTGTTTATGTCTTTGCGGAGATTGGGTCTCCAGAACTGCACACACTCCAGATGGGGTCTCGCCAGCTGTCTGTACAGAGGGATAACAACTTCCTGTTTTCTACTGGTGACGCCTTTCCCTATGCATCCCAGTATCCCCCCAGCCCTCCTTATTGCCCTCTTGCATTGCTTGCCCACCTTTAGGTCATCTGATATGACTACCCCCAGGTCCCTTTCCATTTTTATTGTTGTTAGTATCTCACCCCCCATTGTGTACTCTTCCCCTGGGTTTTTGTTTCCCAGGTGCATTACCTTGCACTTCTTAGCATTGAATCTAAGCTGCCACACATTTGACCATTCCTCCAACATTGACAAGTCCCTTCTCATCCTTTCCACCCCACCTTGCGTATCAACTCTGTTGCAGATCTTTGTGTTGTCTGCAAAGAGACATACTTTTCCTTCCCGTCCCTCTGCAATGTCGCTTATAAAGACATTGAAGAGGACCGGTCCTAGTACTGAGCCCTGCTGTACCTCACTAGTAACCCCCCTTTCTTCAGAGTGGACTTCATTTACTATTACCCGCTGTGTCCTGTTCTCCAGCCAATTCTTTACCCAGTCTACCATTTTGGGACCCACTCCTATGCTGGCTAACTTGTATATTAATCTTTTGTGTGGGACTGTGTCAAATGCCTTGCTAAAGTCTAGGTAGGCCATGTCCACAGCCCCTCCCTGATCTACTACTTTGGTCACCCAGTCAAAGAAATCAATTAGATTCATCTGACATGACCTTCCCACTGTGAATCCATGCTGCCTTGGGTCCTGTGCCATTCTGGCCTCTAGGTACTTGACAATTCTCTCCTTCAGAAGTGATTCCATCATTTTCCCTATAAAATGTGCTGAAGCAAAGTTGTATGCAAATGCATTCAGAAGGCTCCAGAATAAGATGCAAATTGACAGCTTTTGCATCTGACTGCCTAAGCAGCTCATTTACACTCTTCCTTTGAGAGTAGCAATTTTTTTGCATCACGCTAACACAGTTTGCTCTTGTGCAACAGTAATGTACCATGCTAAAAAAAGTGAATAAAGTGGTATGTTACCGTGCTTTGTGGCCTTTCCAGAACCTTCCCAAGATGGAACCTGAGTTGTGCCATGCATGTGCGGTAATGCATGGTCAGCAGCATATTGCACGTGCTCAGTGTTGTTGCATAATATATATATGGAGCACCGGCTGCATGGTGCTACGCGGCATAGCTCGGCACAACCTATTGTTAGTCAAGCGTGCAAAATGTGTGTTTTCCTACATTGCTGCAACATACCTTCAATGGTGTGAGATCTGCTATTCTGACAACATGGTCACACATAGACAAGTCAGAGCTCACATGCAGAGGGACCAGTGGTGGAGCGAGGTGGAGCTGGCATACCTGGTGGATCTGTTGGTCACCAGGGAGGGTCAGTTCTTCAGGGAGGAGGACCTCGAGTGACCCTGGGGTGAAGTGTGAGCATTGGTTGGGGAACACCTGTCAGGTCATACTGGCATGAGTCGGATGGGGAGCACTGCTGCCACTGGTATGGGGACCTAGTCTGCTGGGTTGGGACAGGTTACACAGGTTCTAGGACATGGTGTGGGATGGCACCATTCCACAGCCAGGTACGTACATTAATTGATTGCGTTGCATGTATTTGTGGCACAGTTGGGTGGGGTATTCCTGTGTGTCACAGTGTCCTGCATGCACCCTGTCACATGAGGGCGCTTGCCCTATAGACAGAAGCACCCTGCCGTATCACCCCAACTGTGGCACATATGCATGTGCAACTATTGCCACACACTTCTGCCATGGGTTGCTGCATGGTTCTTCTACCTGCACACCACAGTGCCTCACCCAGTTACCATGGGGTGTGGAGGGTTCACAGCTCCATGCCCTCTTTCTGGGGAGGGAGGCAAAATGGCATGTCCCTATGGTGCTGCAATCAGTTACTGCTGGGGTTGCATTCAGAGTCACTCAGCCAATAACATTCCACACTACCCAAAAACCATGCAGGTACAGCCTCATATCCTGCAACACCGGGCACTACACGTACACCTGCATATGTGATGGCATGCAATGAACAGTGGCATGTAATGTGGGACATTGGCAAGGGAACATTTTCTGACACCCTCCCATTGTGCAGGACACATATATGGCAATGGCTACCTGCCTCCCCAAGCCAGCCAATTGGCCTGGCATTGTGTGTCACACTTCTTGCCTGCCCTGATGTACTGTGTGGGTGGTGTGCACCACTACGGCATGCCACAATCCCATTTTCATGCGCTCATACAGTACTCTCACGGGGTACCACTCAGGTGCCCCATGCAATGGTCTCGGCCCATGCACATCAGGCATTCCTGTCATAGTATGGGACTCATTATCCCATG
Source organism: Neoceratodus forsteri (assembly GCA_016271365.2). Classification (NCBI taxonomy): domain Eukaryota; kingdom Metazoa; phylum Chordata; order Ceratodontiformes; family Ceratodontidae; genus Neoceratodus; species Neoceratodus forsteri. The sequence continues at coordinate 810,458,105 of CM028129.1, read as the reverse complement.
TCCACCTGTACACATCCCCACTGGTACTGTATATGTCACACCCCAACTTTGTCCTGACATGCCAGCTGATGAGAGGCAATAGGCAATGCTGCATAGCTGGGGGGCAACCTACCAAGATACCAAGATGGCTGCTCAGTGCCACAGCCCAACATGTGCCACATCACATTGACTGCATATGTAGACAGCATGGTGACATTCCTAATGTATACATATGTACACTATGGTACTTGTTGTTCTTTTCCTTGGTGTGCTTGCATTGGTGCCAATGATGGCATGTGGTCAGGGTGAGAAGATTGCAGGGAGGTCACTGGACACAGTGACAAGTGCCTCACAGTTAGTCATGCCTGCCCCCTGTGGGGTTTACATGTGAATCTGCATGCCACTCCCTTGTGTGCGCATGTCACTGCCATGCTGTCTGTGATGTGTGTGTGCATGGGTGCAGTCATAGTGGAGTGTAGGAGAAGGAAACACAAACAACAGGAGTGAGGTATAAACACACAAGAGTGTGGTTTTATTATAAAAGAAAAAAAATACGTCAGCAAAATAAAAAGAAAATAACTTCACATCACACAGCTAGGACATGTAGGCTTCAGTCCCATTCTCTGTGTCCTCAACCTGCACTCAGGCTGAACTGATCTGATGACTAGGTCCACGGACTGCTGCTTTTAACTTCACATAAAGGAATGGCAAAGATTCAATAAATGGAACTACCCCTTTTTTACTGTGCCCACAGTCATAAAGGACACTATACTCTGCAACAGGGAAGTTTTTGCCAACACAAAATAATATCACAAAACGGCAGTGCCGCAGAGCCCTCTCGCATGTTTGTGAAGAGATACTAGTATTACAGTTGGCTAGTATTACAGCTCTTATGAACTTTAAATAATAGCTGGCAGAAACATTATTAGTTGGACAGCCAGCTATTACAGGCAGGTTTGGAAGCATGCAGATAGCATCCTGCTGACAGGAGACAATGTTAGAGGGGCAGAAAGGAAAACAGAAAATAAGAAGAGGGGTGTAGGTGGCCAACCTACATAACAGGATAGAAAAAGATAGTAGTGAAGATGCTGTTGCCACAGACTTATAGGTGTGAAAAGAAGAAAATAGGAGAGAGCCCCTCTCAAACATTCCTCCCGTTCTGGGGGGGGGGCAGCTCTACCACTCGTGCACCCTCCACCAGCTTTGCATGTATGGTAACCCGCCTTTATGGACATCTCAGGTGTGCAGCCACTGCCTGGGACCTCTGGTGGATGGATGCCATCATCCGGGCCATGTTCATAGCTAGGCAGAGAATGGCACATCCAACAGTGTGACATGGGCATACATAGAAACATAGAATTTGATGGCAGATAAGGACTGCTTGGCCCACCCAGTCTGCCCATTTCCCTACCTAATGGATAAACTGCAGATCCTAGTCAACCAGCAGCCTACTTCTTCCTACCCCCACCCCTAGAATTGCCTTATGACTGTCCCATGCATGTTTGTTTGATTATCTGATTGTGCTTGATTTGTTTGAAGGCCAACGGCTGGTTGTGGATGGCGGGAACGCCTTCCGGAGGAGTGTTGTGAGTCAAAAACAGTGGTGGAATTGCATGTGCCATGCTCTGAGTTCCATGGACATGGCTGGCTCATGTGTGTCTCACCAGCTTTCTGGCCCATGGGGCACAACACATCAGGTTGGTGACTGTGTGGCATTTTCACATGCTTATGGGCCTATGTCCACCTGCTACCCATCTCCCCATGTGGTGGCCTCCCACCCACGTGTATGGCACAGCACCCCTACTCCTGCCTCCTCACAGTCTCCTTCTGCAGCTGTTAGCACCTGACCAACTGCCACATAACACCTCTGACTTTCTCCCCTTTTCAACTGAGGGCCTCACTGTGTTGCTGCCGTTCTCTAATTCTCTGTCTCTTTGAATGGTTGTTTATGTTGTGCTAGTCTGTATACCGTAGTGTACCCACTGATGATGATCATGGCTAATAGGATACACTGGGCTGGTGTCTGTGTGTACAGCAGTGGTTGGCCATGCTGTGTGCAACATCTGCGCCTACTATGATCATGGGTGGAGCAGTATGACTTCAATGGAGCTGCGGCTGGCATGTGTACAGCTGGTGCAACCCGAAGGACCAACAGGAGCCCATTGGAGGCCCAGCATGCGCACGCCTTTCTGTTATACCATGTGTTGTCTCTGCCTTAATGCTTACATCTTTCTGGGATACCATCAAGGCCCTGATTTTTCTGTGATTGCTTGGCTGTGGAGATTTCCATGGAATTGAATGTAAACCGCAGAAAAAATGTATATTATTCTGCAGTTTACATGACCTGCGGAATATTATTCCATGGTTTACATGTACTGTGGAATATTATTCCTCAGTTTACATGAACTGTGGAGTACTATTCCACAGCTTACATGAAATCCAGAATATTATTCCACAGTTTATACTGAAGAGTCAGTATTTAGCCTGCCTGCCAGCAGAATGGGAGCCCTACCGCTCACAACGCCTGGGTTCAGGAATGAGCCTGGGAAGTTGGTTGGCCAGGCTGGGGGAGGAGGATTGAGCATCCTGTGGACTACTCTCCTCTGGGGGGAGGGGGGAGGAAATCATTGATGTTGGTGTACCCCTTGTGGTAGCCAAGGGTATGAGAGCAAGGACTGACCCTATTTGGGAGGCATGTCAGATGTTCAGCGTGCCATCCCAATCTCATTGCATGACATGCCTCCTGGTAGAAAATGGAAAAATGGAGGTTCCACTGGTACATGATAACATCCTCCCCAATGTTGCAGACCCCGCGCCACCGACCGGGCTCACTCTCCTGTTCAGTCTCCATCAGGGGAAGGGATCACCGGATAGCCCCATCCCTGGTGGGTAGGCCGAGGGTGTTTGGGACTGAGGTAAGTCCTGAGGTGTGTGGCGGTGCTGACTATGTGTAGATTGGACAGATGGGGACCAGTGGATGAGGAGATAAAGCATAAGAAATAAAAAAAATGAAGAGTCATTATAAACTGTGAGTAAAACAAATCTGCAGTTTACATTGCCTCTAACCAAGGAAAATTATTGCATGGATCACATAAACTGCAGTTATTCCATGGCTCATATAAACACCAGAAAACTATTCTGTGGTATATATTAAATTCTGCAGAATGCTTCTTGACATTCTGTGGAATTTAAAAACAAAAATCTGAAAATCATTTTGGAACAGCTCCTGTCCATTAATTTATCTGCTAGGGCTTTACCTAAAAAATCAAAAGAGGTAAATTCCACCCCCCATCCAACTCAGCCCCACCACCCTCCATACCCCACCCTGAGAACATCCTTGAATCCATTTATTTGAAGTAGAAATATTTTTATCTGGTCCCATATTATGTAGTGATCCTTATGCTTCTAATTTCACCACTGAGCCACACAAAACACTACTGGAATGGAAAACTGGCATTCTGCCCTAGTGATAAAACTAGAAGGATGAAGATCACTGTGTAGTGTGGAAGCCAATAAAAGTATTACTCACTCAAATTTGGTGGCCCTGGGGACTCGCAGGCTGGGGTGGGGAGGATGATGAGGCTGAGATGGATGAGGTGGATTTTTTACTTTCTAATGCTAAGAATTCAGGAGTTAATTGACAACCTGCTCTGGTTTGTAGTTCTTAGCCCCAAAACTAACATTTTTCCCCTACCTGGGTGCTGGGTTGGGGGTTGCTGACTGCTACCAAACCCCCACAACTGCCACCACAGAATTTCCACAGAAATAGGAAACTAATGCCACAGAAGTTCTGCGGCAACCGGAGGACTAGCAGCAGAATTTAGACACAAATTGCAGCAGAAAAGTCGAGGCCTTGGATACCATACATTACCATGCTATGTTGCAGACTGTGCATAGCATGCAGTGACAACACTGTCACCCCATCAGCTACGTGCTGCTGCTCATATGCCACTCTTTTCCCGACACCCCCCTTCACATAGGGCTTTGGCGATGTGGGGCCCTCTGTTCATCTGCAAAGTGGTGTGCTGCATCTCCTGACATCAGTTGTGTATCCCAGACCTGTCCCTGAAATCTGATGCAGCTACAGTGCCCAGTGCCTTCCATCAGCCCATCAGGGTGATAACTGTGGTGGGCCACACCCCTGTGCCCCACAACCATGCAGAGAATGGAGCCCTGCGTGGCTTTTGCCTGCAATCCACCAGCACTATGACACCATTTGATGTCTTTTCTTGTGCCATGGCTGTCCTGCACCTCAGTAAGCCAATGACACAGTGTACACTTGCTGGGGCAGAGGCATGATTACCCCTGACCCTGTATGCCTCTACATCATGTTTAACAATGCAGAGCATGGGGCCTTGGCTCCAGATACTTCCCCTGCTCTCACTCCTTAAACATCTGTCCTGTGTTTCTTGGCATGCATGTCATCCACACACATGGTGCTTCTGTGGCACGGGGCACATTGACACTGACTGTGGGCAGCACACCAGCACAATCACCACTATGCATCTCACAGGTCTTGCTGTGGTGGTGGTGGGGGTTCTTAGTTTTCCAGCACATCTCCACACAGTCAGTGGTACAGTACTGACATCAACGTTTTTCTCCCGTTAGGTCATGGTCACACTGTGGGACCTGCATGGCACCCAGAGCAGCAAGGGGGAGGGATGACCTCCTGAGATGGCTGGTGTAGCAACAGCATAATATGCGCGAGAGGATGTAAGAGCATTTGACCCTTCAGCAGCGGGTTTGAGACATCCTCATCATGGCGGCTGAGCAGACGCGCCGTATAAAGGAGAGGCTTCCACAGGCTCCCCCCCCACCTGTACCATAGCCACCCCCAGCATGCTCCTGCTTTCCCTGTCCATTAGTTCCTAACATTTCCACCCCCTTAGCCTACCCCCTTTTTACGACTATGGGCATATCCCAGCAGGTGGTTTGCATTCAGAAAAGGGCTGATGTCATTTTTGCTACCAAACAACATGATAGTGTTAAAAATAGATTTCTCAACTGAAGTCTCATTACTACACTACCTGTGTGTATAGGAAGCTGTAGAACACTATTTTTCCTCTGGCTTGAGGAGTTAATTGAGCCCACAGAAAGTTAACTCATTATATTCTGGCAGTCATTCTGTGTCAGATTACCAATGGATAGCACAGACATCATAGAATGCTATTGGAAGTAGAATGGGTTAAACACTTCCTGGAGCTTTCTGCATAACAAATAAGTTCTGCTGCTCCCCTAAGCCCCTATGAATGCCTCATTAAGCCATTTGACACCACCATCCTAACAGTAGTCATTCTGCTACTTTGTAGGACATTCCATAGCAAGATACCCAGTGTTGCCTGTTTCCAAATAATACATCAACTTCATTTTCTCAAGCAGGCAGTTCTGGGCTACTGTTTATATTCTACTGAACGTGCTAAACCTGCAATGTGTGACTATAGGTGTTTACAACTGAATGGTAGTAACCACATTTGCTTCACTTGCAAATAGGTAGGCCTGTGTGTGTGTCTAATTTTTGTTTGATTTAGGTTACACTTAGAATCTGATCAGTTCATAACATGGTGTATTGTGATTAAATGAACTGATTGATGGGGGCTTTGGTTTCTTTTACAAATTCATTTTTCCTGACCATGGATATACTGAAACAAAAATTGCTCAACAAAATGTTTAAAAATAAGGCATTTAGCAGTAATTTAGTTGATGTGGTGTAAAGAGCTGCTCCCTGGAAAATTACCTGGTTGGGAGGGGCTGTCACAAGCAGAATGGAACTTCATGGATGGGGGAGCTCATGGCAGCAGAGGAGGCATGATGGCATTAAAAGCTTAATGTTGTGGATGTAGAGGCATCAATATTTAAGCATGGCCAGCCCGGTGGTGCTGAGGGTTGAGGTGCTGGACACTACACCTCATGCCACGCTGGTGACCTGGGTTCGGACGTGAGCCTGTGCCATCAGGGGTTGGCAGGGGGGATAGGATAGACCATCCAGTGGACTGCTCTCCTATCCTCGGGGAGGGATCCAGGGAGCCATCGCTCTGCAGTGGCCCCAGGTGACAATTGAGGGCACTGCTAGAGCTAGGCATAGAAGGATGGAGTGTGGCAGACATCAGCACGTCAGTGCCCAGACGTCATTGCACGCTTGCACTCTCAGGCATAGAAAAAGTGGAAAAATGATGCAGCACTGGCCACGGCAGTTTGATGGCCATGCTTCGCTGGCTGAATGATGCCCAATGAGCATGCCGGTAATGGTTCCTCATCTGGTGCAGGGGCAATAGGAGGTAGCCCTCTCGAAGGCAGAGCTGCATATGCCAGCTGGGCATGCCACGTCGGGGTCTGAGGTGGAGCTGAGCGGTGGCTGGATTCAGGCAGGTCAGTGGCTGCAAAGAGTAAATTATGGCATGATAAAAAATATTTAAGCATGACTTTAGTAGAGAACTAAGTGTGACTTGGGGTGGGGGAGAGAGTCTTGGTATTTTTAGCATAATGGTTTTCTGAAACGTCAGCCTTCAATGGGTTAGACTCTGCATCCATCTGTACAATATGTCAGTAAGCCACATGCAGAGGGGTATGGCTAAAAACCAAATCACCAGAGCTGTGAAATCTGGACTGGGCACAGCTTGTGCAAATATTGCTGATCCACTCACTCCAGATGATCTGGTCTGGCTTTTATCTATCTGATCTGGTCCTGATGGTTCCGTTTTCAGTCATGTCAAGGAAGGGTTAAAAACAGACATCCAGTAGCAGACCAGAAACGTAAAAGTCAGACTGAACAGTGCAACCAGAGTGAATATAGCTGAAACCCTACACCCTCTGTACATACTTCAATCCCCTGGTTTCCCCTTCACACCCCCTTTTGTATATAGTTCCATGTTTCTATGTGTTTATTTTCTTACGATATTTTTTCACTTTGGATTTCTATGCAGTTATTAAAGTATTTTGTACATATAACATATTCTGTGTGCTGTGTTTGTTCTTTCCTATTGCTTTACCTCCCTTCTGGGTATCCAATGTGCCCCCCTCCACAAAAACTCTCACACCAGGTGGAGGGGAGCCCATCGCCTCTCCTCACTCTCCATGTATCCCTATGTGGACAGTCACCTATGTGTTGCTGTGTGTCCACCTGCACAGGTTGCCATATGTGACCATGGGACTGATGTCATGGCTGTTCCCTTAGGTTACACAGGCCTCAACCTCATGGTCTAAGCATTGCAGCCTGTAGCACATGCTCTGACTTGTCCTCTGTCAGCAGATCCAGGACTGTCACAGGCTATACCCCACCACTGTGGTCCCACATGAGTGACCTCCTTGCTGACCTTTTCAGGTACTTGTCTCTTGCTGGTCCTGCCAACCATGACCCATAAAGGCTCACATGCTGCAGTGTGTCACATACTCTGCTGTCTGCAGGGCATGGGTACTGATGCACTGTTGCACTCATTTGTTCTGCAGCACTGTTCATTGTGCGATAGCACTACTCAGTGCTATTCTCAGATCTGCACAAGTGTTTGTAGTGTGGGATACTGAACCCATTGCGCACATTGCTTAGTGCACTATTCTCAATGTGTGTAGCACCCATGCTACACTTTTGTGAATAGGGCTGACATGGTGTTGCACAGCCGCAATCTATCACACAGCATAAACTTTGCGCGGGAGCAATTGTTTGTGAATTGGGCCTCAGGTGTTTCATATTGCAACAATGCAGATTATTTTGCTTCCTAGAGTCTGTCCCATTTCCCTCACATAAAGATTTGCATTGGGCATTTTGTGCATATGATCTGATATACAACATTAGTGGGGCAGCAGTTAAATGATCCCTGTATTGTATCTGCTGTAATGTTGTGATGGCATGTTTGGCATCTTGTCTGTTGGCAGAAGAATGTCCCTGATGCATTCATATCTGCTGGCACCTTGCTTCAGACAATAAGTTGCCATAGATTGTGGGGTTGCCTAGATGCCAGAAGTGGGGGTTGTGGAAAGACAGCTTGCAGCCTTTTATCATCTTGGAGACTAGGCTAAAAATCTGGAAAGTACAGCACAGCAACAGACTAGTATAGTAAATCTGTCAGACTGTGTACTTAGTGCATCTGAAATGTCAGTACTATTAAAGGGACACTCATTCTGCCCATCTAAACCAGTGGAAGAAGTGGAACTGTGTGATGACCTGAATTTTTCAGAAAGTTACATCTCTAAGACTTCCTCCACAGTAAGTGGAATGAGCATCGGAACACAGCTAACTGGGATCATGGCACAGCCCTACCTGATCTGAAAAATAATTCACAAATTTTAAAATTAGTATCAATTAAGATTTATTTTAATATTATCAAACTCGTAGCAAGACCCATTATATTGAAGCATTACACCGGAACCATGAATCAAAATATCTTTTTTAATGAGATGGTTACTTTCCAGACTTCATTGGGCTTCACACAGGTTGTTACCTGGCTTATCTCCATCTTGTCATATCACGCCTGTGCTCCACGGCCTGCACTGGCTGCCTATTCAGTGGTGTATCACCTTTAAGGTCAGGTTACTGACCTGTAAAGCCCTACATGGACAGTGACTGGGTTACCTGCAAGATCTTCTGTGCCCCTATCATCCTCGCCGCCCACTCTGCTCCACCGACGAGGGATTGCTAGAGATTCCCAGGGTCTGTTTAAAGACCTCAGGTGCCCGGGCATTTATATTTGTGGCCCTTACCCTGCAGAATTCTGTACCTCACTGAATAAGTGAGTGCTTGACTGTGGAGAGCTTTAAATCTACATTAAAAGCTCATTTTTTAGCCTTGCCTTTTCAGATTATGATTGAATTTATTGGCTTGTTGTTGATTGATCACTGTATTTTAATTATTGTCATATTTATTGTTTTAATTATAGTACAAGTGCTTGGATACATGGTGACTTGCGCTTTTTAAAAAATAAACTAAGCTGAAGTTAAATTGAAGTTGAAGTAAGAAAACTACAGTACTTATAAAGACAAGAGGAAACTGTTATGCGTGCCCACAAATGCAGATCACTGGGCTATTTCAGAAGCCTTTGGTCCCCTTTTATCAAAATTGTTTCCAGGTTTCATCTCTTTTTCATTTTGAATCCAGGAGACCTAAGTCTCAAGCAAAGACCCAATGATCTACAAGAAAATTACTAAAATTACTAAACATTATTTTATATTATGTCACTTGTTTATTTATTCATAGTTTAACATTGTCTAGAAAGGTCCTGATATGATAAACAACCATTATGTTCATCACTAAGACGTGAATATATTTTATTGTAATATATGGATAAGCCTCAGTAATAGTATACCAAAGTCATACAAACATTTCCCAGTAATACACTACTGCTCTCTCAATAATGCTGTACTGAGAAGTGATAATACTGTTGTTTTTGTTGATAACACTACAGTTCAAAGGTCATCTCCAACTGTAGTATTATCAATGAACTTCAGCAACATGAAAGCAGTTACCAGCGCACGTTGAGCGTGAGCTGGCTTTTCACTCAAACTGTTTTCTGACTGAAAGCCGCCTCACCACTCGCAGGAACTCCATAGAACCGGAAAATGGATTCCACTATGGAAAATGAAATGACCACACAAAGAAAGAGCCACATTAAAGATCCACCAGAAAAGACTGTTTTCCAAGTTTTACTTACCCGTTTCTTAGCCACAGTCATTGGCTATTACAAAACTTAAATTCCATTTCCAGTTTGAAGTTCCAGTTCATACTTTCCTTCCTACTTCCGGTTTGCTGCTTACTTAGTGCACTTCCTCTTCCTGCAGTAGCTGTCCTGACGCACCCAGCAACACAAGCTACCTTGGATCCATATATTCCAAAACATAACAAATAGATAAGTGTGTTACAAGGCAATAATACCATCTTGAGGTTTTGGGGACTTTGGAAGCCTCTCAAGTTTCACTTTCGAGGTTCCAAGTCTCCAGAACCTCTCAATGGTATTACTGCCTTGCAATACACACTTCTCTATTATTCTATTATTAAATCTAAAAATACAGTGGAGAGTACTCAATGCAGAAGATCTCAGATTGCATGACTAATATTGAAAATAGATAAATTCAGGCTGAAATCACAGAATAAATATGCCAGAAGTGCTGCTAATCAGATCAAACAATGTGAACACACTAGCCCACATATTCAAAGAAGATGTGCAGCCCAAAATGAAGATGTGTGATGCATATCAGAAAAATGGGTGGAAGCACGATATTCGAAAGGGAAAGATGCGTCGTGCATTTCCAAATGTGAGCTCACACAGAAATAATGTATGCAGTGCAGAAAAAGGTGGCGGGCACCTGAATGTGCCGTGCAACTATATATTCAGCCCAAATGTGCAGCACACATGTTGTGCAACACAGAAATGTGCCATACAAAGTTAGGTATGAAAGGGGATGGTCTAAATTGGCCAGCCACCCATAAGCAGGCTGCAGAACTGCAGACAGGCAACCCTGAGACAGCCCTCTGGGGTGCACCAAGATGTGCTCCAGGCATGCACACACAGCAGTCATGCCAGGATGGTAGGGTTCTATGTGATAACAGTGATCGTGGAAAGGCAATCGCCATTAGGGCGAGTGTACATTGCCAAAAATTACTTTTGGTGATGTACACTCCCAGCGCATGGCAAAAGGGCACCGGGACTTGTTCTCCCCCGCACCCCCTACTAAAGGATTCTCAACTCCAGGGGATGCATGTCGGGGCAAAACGGGAAAACACCTTAAGATGGGCATGCAACAAATGAACATGCACCTGGAACTGAACCCGGCACCCTTGCAACCCTAGCCTGCCACCCACCCACCACACCACAGGGACAGCTTGGCAACCCACCACTGCACTACACTTCACAAACCCTGCCTCCCCTTCCATGCATTGCACAGCATGCTCACTCCCTCCCCGTGCATGTACATATAGCAACAGGATGTCGCAATATCCATATTCGCCCCCCCCTGTCCAGCAGTCCTGTGAACAGGAGCTGCTAGTGAGTTGCCCTTTTTGTAAGTATTAAATAGTGGATGCCCTTATCACAGGATACTGGATGTTAATACCCAAGTCCACAACCATGCTGTGTCTTTCTGTCGGGCACCTGCAAGGTGCTGGTGGTTGACACCACCGGCACTGCCCAGTCAGCCACCTCCTTCAAACCCAAGTCAGGGATGCCCAGCTACCACATGCTAGTCAGGCACTCCCAGCACACCAGCAGAGCAGAGAACTACAATGCAGCACATGTACCAGGTGCCATGACCTGCACCCATGTAGCCGCAGAATGCCGCCAGGTGGAGGCATATTCGCATGGTGGCATCTGGAACAATGGTGAGCATAATGTATAGTGGTAATGATGGAATACCATAGGTGCACACTGCACGCCCATGCCAGATCCATGCCACCATGAACCACATACATGCTACCTGTGCCATCCCTGCAGTATGACAATGCCACAGGGGCCCTGGGTCTCTGTGGTATACTGGTGGTGAACAGTGCACAACTGTGAGCACTGTGGGATAGGGGTGGCACCACCTGTGACCTGGAAGCAGCAGGGGCATGCCCAAAGGACACTGGACCCTGTCAGTGTTGTGCATGTGGCCACGTAGGGCACGAACATGGCCATGGGTTGTGGCACAGCACACCTCCCAACTGTCACACAGTATGGGGTACGGAACTCATGTTATCTCTCAGTCACCCACTGGCCCACATAATGTAGGTGACATTATGCACTGCCCTCTGAGACTGTTCTGCAACATTGTATCATGCTATGAGATGCTAGGTTCTCAGCACACATTAACAACATTAATGCACTTATATCCACAGTCTTTGAAGCATGCAATGTTATGTGTGATGCTGTGTCTCACAATCTGACCATTTGTCAAACACCCTGGCACACATTTGGGTGTTACATGGTTGGGTGGTATGTAGCACTGTACTCAGGCCAATGCAGTCCACCCACACAGAACCATGCATTCTCACTTACCTGCTAGGCTGCAGTACCTCCTGATACCCTTTGTGGAGTGGTGGTGCTGCCCTGAAAATGCTGGGTCTGCTCATGCCAATGGTATGCAAATGGCCAGCATACATTCCAGTAATGAGATGCAAATGTGCTGTTTGGGTGCTGACTGTGCAATGAGGTCATTTGCATATCCTGGCTGAATATTGCAAATCTAGGTGCTGCTCAAGTGGCTTTGAATCATGCAGTTCTGTATGCTATGCACAGGGCTCTGGGCACCTGCTGCACCATGCATCTCCCACTGCGCAATCGCGCATGTTCAGGATATTCAGACACACATGTGCAATCGCAGTTTATGGTGCACCTTCTGAATATACCATTTTATTGTGCTGGCTCAGTTGAGTTGCACAGCACATGCACTTGCGTGATGCCACCTACCACTTTTGAAAATGGGGCTCACTTTGTCTAATACTTTGGTTATTTAATAGTAGTTTAACCTCCCCCATGAAACTAATATAAATACATTTGAATAACAAATACTTTTTTTTTGTTTGACAAATGGTATCTTTATTATGGAGTCTATGGGGTGTCCTTAGTCTTTCATTATCTTCTTCTGAGGGTGTAAAACTGTGGAATGTCTTTCATGATCAAGTTTCATCTTCATTTGAAGCTGGAGTGATCCTTTTTATTTCAGGAAATGTTTTCATTACTGCTTGGATTGCTAATTCTTTTGTCCGGAACACTGGACTTCATCAGAGGATCATGGATTTTCATCTGTCTGTGGTGTGGTGTCATTTCAGTAGCATCTTTAAAGCTTCAGAAATCCCAAAGCTACAGTATGCATGTTTTTTATGTTCTCTTACGCAGGCACAAGCAACATCTTGTGGTAGTAGCACATTTCAGAGGTGTGTCAGTGTTGGCCAATGCATGGAACACTTTAGTGGGTGCGTCCCTCAGCCCCCAATTAGCGAGCATGCTAGCACTGATGTGAAACTTCAAAGAGTGACAAAACCTTGACATAAATCTGCCACTCCAATGAAATGCAGTTAACTCATTGGAATGTCAGATGACAATGCTCCATTACGTGCCTTTCCTGGTGAAACATTTCAGTAAATATGGCAGCTCCTGTTGCTCGCCACACACAATCCCCACAAAGCTGACATTGGGGGTGGCCAGTTCCCTTGTCAGCATGCTCCCCCTCCACATACACACTGTTTCTTTGCCGACAGTGGCCCAATCCCCATCGGCATCATGTCCCCCCACCCCACACACACTTTCTTTGCCGACGAGGGCCTAATCCCCGTCTACATCATTTTCCCCAACCCTGCACACTTTCTTTGCTGACGGGGGACCCAATCCCCATTGGCATCAGTCCCCCACCAAACTCATGGGGCACACTGGGAGCCCATCCCAGTGTGCCCAACATTTTTTTTTATTTTACCTGTAAATAAAGAGAACCATTCCCCAATGTCTACTGTGAGAGAGAGAGAGAGACACAGAGAGAGAGAGAGAGAGAGACAATGTCCCTGTAAAAAGAAAATGGTCCCTTGTCATCCCAGGCGCCCCCCTGCCCCAACCAACAAACACTCTCTGTGCACCCCACTTCCCTTCACATCCCCCACCCCATACTTACCTCCGGAGGTCCAGCGTTGCAATCTTCTGTGGACCGGGAACACGTCTGAACTCTTCAAAAGCTGACCGCAAAATGAAGAAAATCATGGTAAGCTTTAGAATGGCATCAATGGGGGGGTTTAACTTAGATTGGAATTTTGGCTCCAAATTTTCAACATGGGGTTCTTGGGACCCTAACTCATGAACACATGCACTGCCATCTCGTTACTCGGTCCTGAAAGGTGATTTCGTGGTCACTGCATGGATTCACCTTTTGGGACTGAGTAATGAAATAACAGTGCCACTGTTCATGAGGTGGGGTCCCGAAAAGCACATGTTGCAAATGTGATGAATAAATTCCAAAATATGACTGTGTTATGAATGTGCATTTAGCAGTTTGCATGCACACTCATAAATCCAACAATTTTTAATATTTTCACTCCAGATTTTCAACATTGCCATTTTTTCACACCTCCTTATGAACAGTATAGCTGTCATTTTTCACATCCGGCCCGAAATGTGTTTTCACACATGTGGCGCACAATGACGCGGTCACTGTGGGAAATTTAACTTCAGGACAGATTAACAAAATCACAGTCCCACTGTTCATGAGCCGAGGCCCCAAAATGCCTATGTTGAAAATTTGGTTAAAAAAATCCCCAAAATAATTGTGTTACGGGCGTGTGTTGTGCAGTTTCTATGCATACTTGTGACTTCACCAATTTGTCATATTTTCACTTCAGATTTTCAGCATCACCATTTTTTTATACCTCCTCATGAACAGTACAGCTATCATTTTTCCCATCCTGCCTAAAATGTGTATTCGCACCTGTGGTGCCAAATGGCACAGTCGCTGTTCAAAATCACCTTTCGGATAACGAACTGATAGTGCCACTGTTCATGAGGTGGGGTCACAAAAAGCCCATGTTGAAAATTTGGAGTGAAAATATCAACAAATGCCCAGGGCATTAGGGTTTCCAACCATAATGCCCCACCCTGTAGAGACTGACAGGCATCAGGGGTGTGATTTGGGATAGTCGGCTGTAATGTTCATATTCTAAGTTATACAGAATTATACTGTCAGTCACATACTTCAGTGTCATTTGATGGATTTGTTTAGTTGAAGATATGGCAGGCTGTTAGTGACTGGGCAGACTGGGTGGACCAAGCTGTCTTTATCTGCCATCAAAATCTATGTTTCTATGTTTCTATGTAATTCAGAATCTCTGGCTATATGGTAAAATACATACGCTATAGCAGACTTGTGCTACACTAAAAAAAGTCTCAGAAAAAAATCCAGAGCAATGATTTATCTAACATCTTCCATACATTCCAATATGAGGTAGAACAGATGGTAATAAATGTGGATACTCCCAAAATAATAGAAGATTCAATAAATCATCTGAATTTGGATATCAATAAAAATATATATGCTAAGCCTAAGAGTAGAACCCAACCATCCAAAAACTGGTTTGACAATGAATGTAAAGAAGAAAAGAAAAAACTAAACAAAATGGACTAAAAGATTTCCTACCAAAGTAAATTTTCAAAACCTCAACAAAACTCGGAAACAATACAATAAATTGCTTACACATAAGAAATTGTTACATCAGCATAAACTCTGGAATTAAATGTATAAAGTCATTTAAAGAAATGATAACTATTCATTCTGGAAACTGGCCACAAAAGGAGTACAGGAATACAAACCCTCTCTGACGATACATGTCCCAAAAGAAAATTGGATATGTTACTTTAAAGTGTTATTTACTAAAATAGAACTTGAAATGTGGATCTCCCTTTAATAAATAACTTTTAAAGTTAACAGTAACTAAAAATATCACATTCACTGAAACCGAGGTTGAAACAGCCATAACCAAACTAAAAAGTAATAAAGCTGCAAGAGAGAATGGCATTCCATCCAAAATTTACAAAGAATTCAGAGAATTTTGGGTACCTTTACCAGTTTATTATTCTAAGTTATGCACTAAATTCAAATATATTCCTTTAGCCTGGGTAAAAAACATCATTGTACCGCTGCACAAAAAAGGCTTCATTTATGGCCCTTCCAATTACCGGCCAATAAGTTTGCTAGACATTATATCAAAAATATTTGCAAGACTTCTCCTAAATAGGTTAATAGATTGGGTTAAGAGAAACACCATTATTTCATTTTCACAGGCCAATTTTAGGCAGGGATTCTCCACCATAGACAATATTTATGTTTTTTCACACTTAATCGAGAAATATGTTCAATGGAGGAAGATGAGATTATATGCAATGTTTGTAGACTTCTCCACAGCATTTGAGTCCCTAAATAGACAAATACTTTGGACAACTTTTTTAAATCTAAATATTGACAAATCGCTATTAGTAATGATTTGCCTTCTTCACCATGGTACCATATCCTCTGTAAGATATGACAATAAAGGAAATCTAACAGATTATTTCAAAACACATAAGGAAGTAAAATAGGGCTGCTTACTAGCTCCCCTACTGCTCAATATATACATCAATGAACTTTTATCCTACAAAGAAATAACTACTTTAGATTCCCTTAAAATTAACAACATCTATTTACATTCCTTGGCATACGCTAATGATTTATCCTTTTTTTTCCTATCAAAGAATGGATTTCAATGAAAAAAAAGAGATATTTCAAAAAAAGTGCAAACGTTTGGAATTAAAGATTAATCTAAAAAATTATGATATTCAATGGAAAAGGAAAATGCCCCCCACAGCTAAACTTTTTCTGGGAAAAAGTCCCATAGAGATAGTTAATGAATATCCATATCTGGGCATAAAATTGGTATCTTCATGTAAATGGGTCCCTCACCAAAAGGACCTCACCCTAAAAGCAAAAATTATAGCCATGGCACTAATAAAATTTAATTTCACATATGGAGGTAATTCTATTAACCCACATTGAAAGCTAGGGAAGCAAAAATAAACCCCATTCTAACATATGGTGTAGAAACTGGGTGGGCCATAGGCCCTTATCTGTCGACACTGTCTATGTATCTATGTATGTATATAAGTTTGGGGACATCAGTTCTCAAATGAGCTAGAAAATCTTTGTCCTTTTTTTTTTATAAAGCATTACTCAGTGTACCTAACTCAACATCTAATACCACAATTAGAGTAGAAATGGGAAGAATCCCAATATTCACCATAATAAAATTACACTTGTTGTCTTATTGGCTGAAAATTATAAATAACAAACATAATGACCTCCCACATATGTGTCTAAAAGAAAAAGTCAAATGGACAAAAGAAGGTTACAAATCAAATTGGTTGAAGGCCCTAGAAACTTATCTTATAGACATAAAAATCATCCATCTATGGAAAGATTATAAGAAAATAAGCATCTCTCCACAATTTAGAGTCATATTTAAGAAGAAACTATTTGAGAAATAAAGGAAATCTGATATGTGCATAATAAAAGAGTAAAAGTGCTCAGAATGGTTCAAGCAAAATAAAATGGGGCACTGCATGGAGAAGTATCTGTCCTTGCCTATTTCCCCAACTGATAGAAAGCTAATCATCTGGGCTAGGTTTGAGATTCTAACCTCAAGACATACATACCACAGCAATATTTTTCCAAATGCTGAGAATTTAACTCTTAGGAAACTAGCATTTTCCTATTGGAAATACATAGTAAACTGAGCACTTTTTATACCACTCCAAAAGTATCTGCTCTGAGCAAAAACTGTATTCAATGAACACATAATAATTTAGTAATTAGCATAAAAGGTGTATATCATTTGAAAGATAACAAATCAAGTATCATGTGGGATTACAGAATACTCCAACCACTTCTCATTATTGGCCATAACAAGCATAAAATGGTGTTGCATAAATGAACTGCAGTTGAAAACAATGGGTTCAGCAAACAGTTTACCATCACATAAATGTGACCAACTATATTACCCCATGCACAGTGAACCTCATCTGTGATCTACAGATATGCTAGCTACAAAATCATGTATGGAACACCCAACTCCCTTCAGTGCCCTGTGTTCAAACTGGGTCAATCTCCCACCATGGCGCATTCTGATGGCATACGCAGAGGGACACGGGGAAACATTTTGGGATCTGTGTGGCACTATCCTAGGAGAATAGACCACACAAACCATACAGTACATGTTTTGCATCATGTTACAAGCCCTATGCACACAAAAAATGTATTTGGTCACAGCTCATCCACTGCTCGATGTAATGTGGACCATAGTGTGTTGCACCATTGCGCAGCATCAAAAAACCAATGACCCAAGATTTCCCTTCACCCTATCAAAAGCACGACAATAATGTAGAGGTTAAATGATTATTAGCCTGTTCTTGATGTTTTTGTAAAAATTGTAATGTATTTGTACTTTTTGCATGTTTTGTATTTTTGTATTGTGACAAATATTTGTAAAGTTGTAATTATTTTTTGTTTAATGTAAACAGGTAAACCTTGTGAATAGGGATTTTTGGAACTCTAAAGGCTATATCACTGTATAAATAAAATTTTACCATACCATACCAAACCATATTACCTCCTGTACAATGAACCTCATTTTTGATATACTGACCTTTCAGCTACAAATTCATACATGGAACACCCAACTCCTATCAGAGCCCAGTGTTCAAAATGGGCCAATTCCCCACCAAGGCGCATTCTCATGGCATACACACAGGGATGCAAGAAAACATTGTGGGATCTGTGTGGCACTATCCTAGTGGAATAGACCACACAAACCATACATGTTTTGTATCATGTTACATGCCCTATGCACACAAAAAAGTAATCTGGTCACAGCTCTTACACTGCTCAATGTAGCATGGACTACAGTGTGTTGTGCCATTGCGCAGTATCAAAAAACTAATCTTCCGGATAGGATCTGCAGCTTATCCATCAGGTAGGAAAATGGGCAGACTAGGTGGGCCAAACAGTCCTTATATGCCGTTAAATTTTATGTTTCTATGTTCTATGTTTCTATGTTTCCCATCACCCTATCAAAAGTATGACAACTCATATTACCTCATGCACAATGAACCTCATCTTTGTTATACTGACCTTTGAGCTACAAATTCATGTATGGAACACCCAAGTCCTATCAGCTCCCTGCCTTCAAAACTAGCCAATTTCCCACCATGGCGCATTCTGAAGGCATTCGCAGAGGGACACGGGGAAACATTGTGGGATCTGTGTGGCACTGTCCTAGTGGAATAGACCTCACAAACTGTCAATGTTTTGTATCATGTTACAAGCCCTGTGCACCCAAAAAATTTATTTGGTCACAGCTCGTCCACTGCTCAATGTAGCATAGATCATTCTGTGTTGCGCCATTATGCCGCATCAAAAAACCAATGACCCTGATTTCACATCACCCTATCAAAAGTATGACAATGCATACTACCTCATGTACAGTGAACCTTATCTTTGATATACTGACATGAGTGCTACAAATTCATGTATGGAACACTCAACACCTATCATTGCCAAGCGTTCAAAATGGGCCAATTCCCCACCAGGCGCATTCTCATGGCATACACACAGGGACATGGGAAAACATTGTGGGATCTGTTTGGCACTATCCTAGTGGAATGAACCACACAAACCATACATGTTTTGAATCATATTACATGCCCTATGTACACAAAAAAGCAATCTGGTTGCAGCTCATCCACTGCTTGATGTAGCGTGGACCACAGTGCATTGCGCCATTGCGTAGCATCAAGAAACTAATCATCCAGATTTCCCATCACCCTATCAAAAGTATGACAAAGCATATTACCTCATGCACAATGAACCTCATCTTTGATATAGTTACCTTTGAGCTAAAAATCCATGTATGAAACACCCAACTCCTTTCAGCGCCCAGCATTCAAAATGGACCAATTCCCCGGCAAGGTGCATTCTGATGGTGTATGCAGAGAGACACGGGAAAACATTGTGGGATCTGTGTGACACTACCCTAGTGGAATAAACCACACAAACCATACCTATTTTGAAGCATGTTACAAGCCCTATTCACACAAAAAGTAATCTGGTCACAGCTCGTCCACTGCTCAATGTAACGTGGACCACAGTGCATTGCACCATTGTGTAGCATCAAAAAACTAATCATCCAGATTTCCCATCACCCTATCAAAAGTATGACAAAGCATATTACCTCATGCACAGTGAACCTCATTTTTGAAATACTGACCTTTGAGCTACAAATTCATGTATGGAACACCCAATTTTTATCAGCACCCAGCATTCAAAATGGGCCAATTCCCCACCATGGTGCATTCTGAAGGCATAAGCAGAGGGACATGGGGAAACATTGTGGGATCTGTGTGGCACTATCCTAGTGGAATAGACCACACAAACCATACCTGTTTTGGAGCATGTTATGAGCCCTGTACACACAAAAATGTAATCTGGTCACAGCTCGTCCACTGCTCGATGTAGCGTGGACCACAGTGTGTTGCGCCATTGTGCAGCATCATAAAACTGATTATCCAGATTTCCCATCACCCTATAGAAAGTATGACAAATCATATTACCTCATGCGCAATGAACCTCATCTTTGATATACTGATATGAGAGCTGTAAATTCAAGTATAGAACAACCAACTCATATCAGCACCCAGCGTTCAAAATAGGCCAGTTTACCACCAAGGCGCATTCTGAAGGCATACACAGAGGGACAAGGGAAAAAACTGTGGGATCTTGTGGCACTATCCTAGCGGAATACTCCACACAAACCATACCTGTATTGAAGCATATTATAAGCCCTATGCACACAAAAAAGTAATCTGGTCGCAGCTCATCCACTGCTCGATGTAGCATGGGCCACAGTGTGTTGCGCCATTGTGCAGCACCAAAAAACTAGTCATCCAGATTTCCCATCACCCTATCAAAAGTATGATAAAGCTTATTACCTCATGCACAATGAACCTCATCTTTGATATACTGACCTTTGAGCTACAAATTCATGTATGGAACACCCAACTCCTATCAACGCCCTGTGTTCAAAACAAGCCAATTTCCCACCATGGCCCATTAATAGGCATACACAGAGGGACATAGGGAAACATTGTGGGATCTGTGTGTCACTATCCTAGTGGAATAGACCACACAAACCAAACATGATTTGTATCATGTTACAAGCTCTATGCACACAAAAAATGTATTTGGTCACAGCATGTCCACTGCTCGATGTAACGTGGACCATAGTGTGTTGTGTCATTGTGCAGCATTAAAAAAACAATGACCCAGATTTCACATCACCCTATCAAAAGTATAACAAAGCATATTACCTCACATGAAGTGAACCTCATCTGTGCTACATTGACCAGTGAGATACAAAATCCTATGTGGATCACCAATCTTACATCAGCTCCCTGTGTTCAAAATGGGCCAATTCCCCACCATGACGCATTCTGAAGGCTTATACAATGTGGGATATGTGTGGCACTATCCCACTGGAATGGACCACACATGTATCCTCAAATGCCCTATGTGCCATATCGCAGTGGGAGCCATCCCTCAGCTTCAGATCCAAGGGCACCACCATTAGTAATGCACCCATTATGTCACACACATTGTGATGTGTATATAACCTACTAGACAGCATGTGCAGTGGTGTCAAGGCATACCCCATCAGTGTCACATATTGCCATGAGTAAAACAAAGAGAGACAGGCCTCACACATGTGGTAGTGGTAGAGCCATGGCCACAGCAGTGCAACCTGTACTGGCAGCTACACATGTACACATGAGACACAGGATGTGGCACAATGCATGGCACTCACCTGGATACCCCTACTGTGTGGTGATGCTATGGGTCTAATTGTGATGCATCACATTGCTTCATCCATGGCTGCTATCCTCATGATTGTTGGCCCCCCCAACAAACAACAGTTGGCACGCTGGGAGCCCACCCCAGCGTGCTCATGTCTCCCCCCCACAAACACTGTATGGCAGGCAGTGGTGCCCAATCCCCGCTGGCTCCAGCCCCCAACAAACACATAGATGACACACTGGAGCCCACCCCAGTGTACCAGCATCCTGCAGGGTTTTTTATTTTAAAAGACAGTGAAAGAAAGAAAAGGTCCATGATGAGTCCTGCCCCTCCCCCAACCCGCACCTAACCCTCCAGACCCCATCTCATCCCATACTTACCTCCGAGCCCAGCACAATGATCTTTGGTGGGCAGGGAACAAACGGCACTCTTCAAAGCCGACCACAAACTGAGAAATGCTGGCAAGCTGTATAATGGCATAAAAGCGGGGTTTTTCAACTTAGGTGGATAGCTCAGCCATTTGTTCGACTTTTGGCACCAAATTTTCAAAAGGAGGCTCTTGGGACCTCTTCTTAATTGTCACTGTCATGGCATTATTCAGTTCCGGAAAGTTATTTCGCAATCACTGCGCAGAATCACCTTTCGAGACTGATTAACAAAACGACAGTGTCAATGTTCCTGAGGTGGGCTGTCAAAAAGCCTATGTTGCAAATTTGGTAACAAGAGCCCATAACATGACTGTGTTATGAGCGTACTTTGTGCACTTTACCTAAATCTAATCTAAAAATCTAAAAATGCATATAACTAAAAATAACATGCGGGCAGTTGAAAAAAAAAACTTCCTATATTCAGGTTTGAATCCCACCACAACCACTGAACCTGTAGGCATGCAATGCAGCAATTAAAACCTTCACAAAGCCCCTCATTTTCCAATTTCAACCATCATAATCAACTGTGGATGTGGGTGGTTTAAAAAACTGCCTATATTCAGGTTCGAATCCCTCCACAGCCGCTGAACCTGTACACATGCAATGCAGCAATTAAAACCTTCACAAAGCTGCTAATTTTCCAATTTCAACCATCATTGTCAACTGTGGATGTGGATGGTTAAAAAAAACTGCCTATATTCAGGTTTGAATCCCTCCACAGCCATTGAAACTAAATTATTGCAATGCAGCAACTTAAACCTTCAGAAACCTGCTAATGTACCAGTTCTAACCATCATGGTCAACTGTGGATGTGGACAGTTCAAAACCAAAAATAAAAATAATAATGCCTATATTCAGGTTCGAATTCCACCACAGCCACTGAACCTGTACGCATGCAATGCAGCAATTAAAACCCACACAAAGCTGCTAATTTTCCAATTTCAACCATCATAATCAACAGTGGATGTGAGTGGTTAAAAAAAAACTGCTTATATTCAGCTTTGAATCCCACCACAGCCACTGACAATAAATTATTGCAATGCAGCTACTAAAACAAACAAAAGAAAATAGGTACCTACAGGTCCGAATCACACCACAGTGACGGACCCTGTTTACATGCAATTTAGAAACTAAAACCTTCACAAACTTGATAAGTTACCAGTTTCAGTCAAACAAACAGCCTCATTTGGATAACTTCCACCTTGTCAAATGTCCTTGTGTAGTTGTGGCTTACAGAACTGTACACAGAGCTCTAGGTGAGGTCATTTGGCTCAGCGCCCCATCACTCCGTACTGCAGTACTGGTAAGCACAACACCTCTATGTACTTTTCCTCCCTAGATCTATCCATTGATCAACGGGGTCACCCACATAGAGTTGATTCCTCCTCCTTGGAGTATCCTGAAATTGTCAATTTGGAGGGAAGTGGGCAAACTGAGTTGGCCAGGCAGGCATTATATGCCAGCAAAGTCTATGTTTCTATGATCGTCAGTGTACCATGATTATGTTATGGCAGTCAGATCCAAGTATGTTTCCACAGTGGTTGTCCAAAGATCATGAAATTTAGTTCCAAGGTTCCTTCCATTGACACATAGAACTATATATGCTAACAGCAGATAAGGACTGCTTGGCCCACCAAGTCTGCCCATATAACCTTGCTACATGAAAAAACACTCCATCTTCCTCTCTCTGTCTCCTTATCCCTTCTAAATGCTAGCTTTTTTGTTCTTACACACTCAGCCACCTCTCTTTCCTCCTGCCCTTAGGTAGTATGTCAGGGGGACTTACTTGTTTGATGGAGATGTTTGTTGCTTTCCTTTCCATCATTTTAGATTTGGCCACTGTTCCTCAATCCCCCCCCCCCCCATGACCTCACGCACCTTTCAGGACATCCGTGAGGCATTCCATCTTTTTAAAAATCTACTCTTCTGAAGTCCCTGGACCAGTGCTCGAGTTTAAATCTTCTCTGAGTGTCTTCCTCCCTTCCTCATTGTCCACTTTTGCACAAATCGTACAGTTGTCCACGAACAGGCTGATCTTACTCTGGACACCCTCTGCAATGCCTCCAGTGAAGACACTGAAAAAACAAGGCCCAGCACTGAACCCTGTGGTACCCCACTCATTACTGGCCTTGGCTTGGATGTTCCCCTGCAGCCGGCTCTCAACCCACCCCACCAGTTTTCCCCCTCCCCCATGTCCTTCACATTGCTCATTAACCTCCCATATGGCACCCACTTAGTCTAAATCCTTGCTGAAGTCCAGTTACAGGACAGCCACAGTGTGGCCTTCTTCAACTGCCCTAGTGACCCAGTTGAAGAAGTCGATCAGGTTAGTTTCACAAGATCTTCCCATGACAAACCCATAACACTATCCCAGTTGGTGAGTTCAAAAACCAGTACTGCCCCATCATGAGTAAGCTACTAGTTGCCTGATGAATGTCCCCTGCAGGGAGAACAGGATGTCCATGTTCCTAGATGAAGCTGGAATTTTTCAATCTACATCTTGCAGATTGAGGTCATACAATAGCAACACCTCTCTCTTGTTTGCCATCTTTTGAATTGTTCCACTAGACCTTGTCCAACAACCCCACTCCTCATGTCTGAGGTCTGTAGATCACTCCAGTGCAAATAGCATTATCATCTGCACCACAATTCAGTCACACTCACTTCCACCCACAAACTCTTGGCTATCAGCAAAATTCTAAGGACTCACCTCCACACACACGCAAATAGACACACGCAGCCACAGACACACGCAGTCACACACACAGACACACAGAGTCACAGACACAGACACATGCAGTCACACACACAGATACACGCAATCACACACACTCAGACACAGTCACAGACACACTAACAGGCTATGCTGAGTCATTACAGTAAACATCCTTCCCTCCCCTCACAAAAAATATAGAGAGTCTCTTACCTGGGACTAGGGATCCAGAAGTACAGTTGAATGGATGACATTCGATGGACCTGTAAAATAACATTTAGTAAAGGGGTCACAAAGGATCTATAGTTCTTAGACAGTAAACATGAAGTATAAATCAGGTTAGACATAAAGTAATACTTATCTGATGGGAAAGGAGTAAGCATCCCATAGGACCTACAAAAGTAAAGACGTAAACATGAGAAAATAGAATATCGAGTTCCGAGACTCCCCCCCCCCCCGGCACATTAAATATGCTCCATCACACAGCAGGAACCACCATCCCCCACTACCCTTGTAGCAGACTTTCACATAACACAGTGACAGATACTGGTAACAAGGGGGGCACTGGTAGTATGTAGGGGTGGTTGGGGGGTGCATCTGCTGCAGGGTGGTTGCCAGTCTATTCAAGACTGGTAACCTGTCAGCAACAGGTGCCTCCACCTTCCATCTCCCCAAAATACTAACTGTGATACCTCATGCAGAATACATGTTCTCTCACCTTGGCACAGCAAGAACCCCTGACACACACTAGCACTCACAGCAAAATACTTGTGCTCACCCACATCACATTGCAGTAGCTCCCAAACCACACAACAGTAGACCTCCACCAGAACAGGCAGTCACAGCCCAGCTAATCCCAAGCAGCAGAGTGGCTGCCACTCCCCCTGAAATACTACCTGATAGACCCCCTTCCCACACCAGCAGACTACCTGTACTCCTTCACACCACACAGCAGGAACCCCCATCCCACACTACCCCTTTATAGCAAACTTTACCAAAACAGGCTGGCAGATACTGGCAACACATCTGCAGCAGAGGCCCCCACCCCCAAAATACTTGCCAGAGCTCCAACCAGGCAGACTACCTGTGCCCCCATCTTGGCACAGCAAGAACCATTAACCCACGCTAGCCGTTTGTAGCAGACTTCCCTCTAACAATCTTGAATAGACTGGCAACAACCCTGCAGCAGATGCACTCCCCAATCACCCCTACATACTACCAGTGCCCCCCTGTCACAGAAAGAACCACCAACCGACACTATCACTTTACAACAGTTCTCCCTAGATCAGATGCGCAGAGACCAACAACCCAACTGCAGCAGCATCCTGCAATCCACAGCCATATTACATGTTCCCCATACCCACAGCCATCAGACTACATGTGCTCTCCAACACTGCAGTAACTCCCAAACCACATTGCATTTGATCACACAAGAACAGACTGGCAGAGACCAACAGTCCCATTTTAACAGAGGCCAACCCCAACAGACTACCTGTTAAATCCCCAAACTGGGCAGAAAACCTGTACCCCAACTTGTCTCAACAAGAACACCCATCCACAACTACTGCATGCAGCATACCATCCCAGAACTTACTATCAAGTCTAATACTTCAGATCAGATCCCCCTGACAGACAATTTGTGACACATACCTCCAATAGACTACCGTACCTGTGCTCCCTTACAAAGTACAGCAGGAGCCACCATCCACAGAACAGACTGGCAGAGTCAAACAACCACTCAACTGCAGCGGCCACACCACACAGTCAGACTGTCTGTGTCCCCCACCCCACACCCACCAAGTCCAATGCAGCATGGTGCCACCCCCCCCAGACACACTACCTGTGACCTACTCCACTAGCAGACTGTGTTTCCTCTCACCACGCAGCAGAAACACCATCCCACACTACCCCTTTGAAGCAGACCTCCCCAGACTACATGTGCCCATTGACCAGAAGACTACCTGTGCTCCCCATAGCACACAGCAAGAACACCAACACAAAGTATAGCTTTGCAGCAGACCATTACAAGCACAATCTGGCAGAGAACAGCAAACCTCCCACTCCCCACAGCAGAGGCCACCCACTGTCATACTACCTGTACCCCCCCAGCCAGACAACATGTTCTCCCTCACACAAAGCATATCTACCCAGAACACAGAGAAATAGACTGGAAACCACTGTGCAACAGAGGCCCACCCCAGAACATACTACCTGTGCATCCCACAGGCAGACTAACTGTTCACCCCCACACCATACAGCACTAACCCACAAGCCACAAGTCAAAGCTCTTGCAGACTCTTAGTGAAATGGTTGTTCCACACATATACATCCACAATTTTCTGTTTTTGTTTTTTTCCATCTGGATCCGCACACCAGTGAGTAAGGTAGCACCTCAGGTCAAAGTCTGGTCTGCACTGTAAAATTCATTATTGCACTCACAGTACTATTTTACTATTTTGAAGAGCTCCACATATTTTGGCACCATGGTACCCAGTCGATGAGTGGTGCAGGACACATCAACTGCTGGGGGGACAATTCATTCTAAGACTATGGTTGGCTAGTGTGGGTTCCATGGGTGCCCTGGTCTTTAGGGCATATGTACTTTATGCTAGGCTAGTCTACCCTCTTGAACCATGAGGTCACCACCTTGGCAAACATGCTGCTGCTGTTGGACTATGCTGTATCAGGCAGGGGCAACTGCCACTCACATTATATCTCAGTAGAGGAGGGCTGAGGTTAGGTTCCATCATTGCTACAACCCCTATGATTGAGAGCTTGCAGCTGCTGCAGAAGCATGCTGTGCCAGGCAGGGGCAGCTGCCACTCACAGTATGTCTCAACTGGGGAGGGCTGGGGTTACGTTCTGGCATCACTGCACAACTACTGTTATTGGGCGCTTGCCCCTGCTGTTGAAGCATGGCATGCCAGGCAGGGGCAGCTGGCAATCACAGTATGGCTCTGCTTGGGAGAGCTGGATTTACATTCTGGCATCACTACAACACTTTTCTTTGGAAGCTTGATGCTGCTGTTGGAGCATGGCATGCCAGGCAGGGGCAGCTTCCAATCACAGTATGGCTCAGCTTAGAAGGGCTAGGGTTACTTTCTGGCCTCACTACAACCCTTTTCTTTGGGAGCTTGATGCTGCTGTTGAAGCATGGCATGCCAGGCAGGGGAGGCTGCTGACCACAGTATGGCTAACCTTAGGATGGACAGCATCACTACAACCCCTGTCTCTGGGAAGTTGATGCTGCTGCAGAAGCATGCTGTACCAAGCAGGGACAGCTGCTGTTCATGGTATTTCTCAGCTGTGGAGAGCTGGTGTCAGGTCTGTCTGCACTTCAACCCTGTAACTGGGAGCTTGCTGCTGCTGGAGGAGCACTGTGTGCCAAGCAGAGGTAGCTGCAGCTTGCAATATAGACTTCGACTTTGACAAATAAGGAATGGTTGGCTCACCCAGTCTGCACATTTCCCTACCTCCTGGATAAGCTGCAGATCCTAGTTAACCAACAGCCTACTTTCCCCTACCCCCACTAGAATTGCCTCATGTCTATCCCAGGCATTCTTGTATTCCCCCACTGTGTTTGACCCCACAATCTCCTCAGGAAGGCCATTCCATGTGTCTACCACCCTCTCTGTGAAAAAATACTTCCTTATGTTGCCCCATGCCATTTCCTTTCTGTTGTCTCAGCTGTGGAAGGCAGAGGTCAGGTTCTCGCAGCACTATAGTCGCTGTCATTGGGAGCTTGCTGCTGCTGCTGCTGCTGCTGCTGCAGAAGCATGCTGTACCAGGCAGGGGCAACTGCCACTTGCAGTATGTCTCAGCTGGGAGGGGCTGAGGTTAGGTTCCATTATCACTACAACCCCTGCAATTGAGAGCATGCAGCTGCTGCAGAAGCATGCTGTGCCAGTCAATGGCAGCTGTCACTCATGGTATGTCTCAACTGGGGAGGGCTGGTGTTACGTTCTGGCATCACTGTACAACCACTGTCATTGGGAGCTTGCTCACAAGCGCTGACAATAAGAGACCACATCTGGGACTATACACAAGTCCAATGAGGAATAGGTCAGGGTAGGAGGAATTATTAGTTAGTAGGCAGGCAGATACTGCAGCAGTTATTCTGTATTACAAAAATTAATGGAGATTGTCCAATGAGTGCAGGTAAATTAACAGCTACCCACCCCCAACAGACCAGTAACCACTTGAATCTTGGCTCCCTTACTACCCATCATAAAGGAGAGGTAACCTTCATTTTACCCCCACAGAAACAGCTTCAATGCCATGATGAACTCTTGTGCCACCAAAATTAGAAGAATAGGAGAATGTACCGAAATTATGCATGCTTTTTGTTTATAGCTCATGGCCCAAGTCAGAAAAATAAATACATTAGCAGCCAAAACCGGGGACATACCAGAAAAACAGCACATACAAAAGAAAGTAGATGCATAGCAATGTATGTTACCAGCCCCTTCAGGCATGCTTTAGCAAAACAACAAATAAGAACAATAAACTTTTTACCTTTTTACTTTTTACTGAAATGCATATAACATATGCATATGTCATATAGTGAAACACACATGTTATATAGTGAAATGCTTACTTTATGTAGTGACATACATATACTAGCTACTGAAACACACATTCTAAGTACTGGAAATCCACATACACTATATAGTGAAACAAATTCAATATGTACTGAAACATATACACTACCTATTGAGATACATACACTACATACTGAAAAATCCACATGGACTATCTACTGAAACAAATATGTTATAAATTGTAACACATACACTGTATATTGAAAAAAATCCACAAACACTATATACTGAAACAAATATGGTAAATATTGAAATACATACACTATCTATTGAAATAAATACACTATACATTGAAAAATCTGCATACGTTATAAACTGAAACAAATACACTATGGGGGAGATATTCAAATTGGCTGCGAATGGTGCAATGGAGTTGAGCCAGTGAAACCCTGCAATTCACCCTAGTGCGATATTCAAAAGGGGGATTTGTGCAGCGCAAGTCCTGATGTGCCGGGGTGCATTGCTAATGCATGCGGCACATCTGCGAGGGGGGGGTGCCCATGCATATGTGGCACATGCCGATATTCAGCCTAGGATGTGCGGTGCAGCTGCTGGTAAAACCCCCAGATGCACCGCATACCGGGGCACAATGTTGAGTCAGAAAATCCTGGCTCAAATGCTGGCCACCCACAGGTGGGCTACTGTGTTGCAGGGTGCAACACAGCAGCCACCAGCCATGAGTGGCCAGCCACCAGGCAAGAACACCATCTAGAAACACTACTCAGCCTTGGTAGTCCATCGGTACCCCCCACCCGGTAGCCCGATCATGTATATATGTACTAAACCACCATGCGCTGGTAGTCTAGGGCCTCCCTCCCTGAGACCCCCTCCCACCATTCATCAGAATCTAATACTCCCAAGTAGTCTAGTGGACCCCCACCCATCACTGAGTCCCGATCCCCAAAACTGTAAAGATAGAATAAGTCCTGGTGGTCCAGTGGTCTGCCCTCCCATCCGTGAGTCATATGTAGTATATATGTAAGTGATCGGGCTACAGGGTGGGGGATACCGATGGACTATTGTGGGTGATGATCCCAGAGCAACCACACTTGCGCTGGAGCATTCCCAGTCCTCCCTGTCTGGGGAATGCGCAGGTGCATTATACTTGCGCCATGCACATTATGTGCCATATTCTGCTGTGATGCCATGGCACATCACCATTGAATATCACCCTATCCTGGCCCCGGCACATCTCAGTTGCGCTACTCCTCCACTTTCACCATTGCCTGGCCCAGTCTGAGTATCTCCCCCTTTATACCGAAACACTTAAACTATCTAATGAAAAAATCTGCACACTCTACATAGTGAAAGAAATACATGGGGAAATACATTATATATTGAAATACATACACAGTATATTAAAAAAATCCATATACACAATATATTGAAACAAATACTACATAGTGAAACACATACACTATGTATTGAAATACACACACTATAGACTGAAAAATCCACATACCATACAGTACTGAAACAAATACACTACATACTAAAACTAGCCCTGCCCCTGAAGTGGCCTGCCCCTGCACTCATTTCCTGCTGTATTCAGGGGCCTGCTTGCCTGGTGAGGGGATGTCTAAAGCTACAGAGCAGAAGGTAAACAAAACAGGACTATCTTTAATTCTACTTCTTAATGGGGGCTTTCATCTTGATTGCATGCACAATTTTAATCAAAATTCAGAACATTGTGATGTGGCAAAAACCTTTTAGAACTAATTTATATAAACAGTAGCAACTAATCTGAGCAGAATGCTTGGGAAGCTCTGCAGAAACTGTGATAGTGTAAGACAAAAGCTTTCCTAGTTTGTACTCTACAGAGTTTGTTTTGATATTTAATTTTTTGTTTTTAGTTTAATGTTTTGTTTAATAAAAGTTATTGGTTATGAAACAAATATATATATATATATATGTATAGCTGTGTGGACAGTATTTGAGAGAAAAAGTGTAACATTCACACATTCAAAAAAAGTTTTATAATTAGGCATGGCTCAACCTTAATTTTAATGTGTATATGTGCTAGTTGTATAATACAAAATATAAAGATAGTTCTGTATTTCTAAGTTTGGAAAAATGGCACAGTTAGTTATGAAATGGAAACTACTTTTGTGGGTAACTCGGTGTCCGTCATGCATTATTGTCTATTTCTAGTGATAAATTAAATTTTCAAATGCAGTGTCTCTGTCTTCTATTTAGGTGTATTAGTTTACAACATTTAATGATTTGATGTTCTTCCATACCTATGTGTCGCTATCTATCCTACAACGTAGACAGCACTAAAAAATTGTTTTATTTATTTATTTGTAAAATCAGTTTACAACCTTTGAGCCAGAGGCTCATTTCCAAAGGTACTTCGTCACATAAAGACATACATAGTGTTTTTGGTTACATAGCATAGGTTTGCAAAACAATAGGCGTTCAACAGAGGCGCCATGTCACATTGTGGTCAGACAAATACATTTAGGTTACAGGGTACATGTAATTGAGAACAGGTGTTACACAAGTTGGTATCAATAGTGAGCAATCTAATAGGTAAACACTGAAACAGCTGGCACTGGCCAGGTTCTAGGTGGAGAGCCGCCCGGAGGGTGTTGTCATGAGAAGTAGAGGTGGGGGCTACTTTCAGAGACAGGAGCAGTTACGAGTGTTGACGATGAGGTTTCGAAGGGTGGTTTTGAACTTGGAGATGGTGGTGGCATTGGTGATGGGGGCAGGGAGAGAGTTAAACCAGGTTGGGGCTCTATAGCAGAAGAACCTCTGGCCATGGCTGGTTCTTGATCTGGGGACCATTAGAGTGGTCTTGTTGGATGACCGTGTTGCAATAGTGGGAGGGCTCTGGTGGATGGATGCCGTTACCCCAGGAGGGGAGAGCCCGAGTAGGGTTTTTTTTGTGAGGAGACAGGTTTGGTATCGGAGCCGTTCATCCAGGGTAAGCAGTTTAGCCTCGACATACAGTATAGCTGACAGGTGTGTGTGAGCCTGGGGGCACCAGTAATCAATCTACAGGCTTTATTCAGGGTTAAGTGAATTTTTTTGAGTGCAGTGGTGTTGGCAGCACCATAGACTGGTAGACCATAGTCTACAAGGGACAGAACGGATGATGTAACAGCGAGCCGGAGAGCATTTGGGGGAAGGCAGGTTCTATGGCAGAAGAGGATGCCAAGCCGTGTATTAAAAATATAAACAAGAGGTTACCAAAGTTTAATTACTTTATGCTTATACTGTTTATGTCCAGTCTACATACCTTTCACAGTTAAGCTGGACATTAAGCAGAAAGATAAACATGAACAAATCACTTGGTTGCACTTGACTTATTATGTGATCATCTCTGTCGCAAACTACTACTGTGGGTAACGTGAACACTGCAGTAGCAATGCAAAATGTGAAATACAATGTACAACTTTTATCAATGGCTTATTATTAACCAAGCAACCAAAACACATTGATTAGTACCATGTCACATCAGGGGTCATTTTGACATCACTGTACCTCCGCGGACCCAGATTGAGAGCAGGCCCAGCCACAGTTAACAACCAGAAGGCACCCAGGCAAGCTGATTGGCACTGATAACTATAAATGCAGGTGTCACATGATGTCCCCTGGCAAACCTGTGCCAGCTTTTCTGTGGAAAATTTGCCAAAATATCACACAGGCCCACCCTGGGCTCACCACCACGTGCATCACAAGGATGCAGCTGCTGTGGGGTTCTTGTACTGCACGTGGAATGCCGCATCTAAACAGCTCTACAAGTCAAAACAATACAACAAAGTTCTCCATGAACAAGCAAAGGCAAGGCCAGAGACAGCTGGATGTTACACGGTGGGCCTGAGCCACATCAGGGGTCATTTTGACATCACTGTACCTCCGCGGAGTCAGACTGAGGGCAGGCCAAACCACAGTTAACAACCAGAAAGTACCCAGGCAAGCTGTTTCGTGCTTATAACTGTAGATGTAGGCACTGCATGATGTCCCCTGGCAATGCAGTGCCAGCCTTTGTGGGGAAAATGATGCCAAAATATCACACAGGCCCACCCTTGGTTCACCACCACATGCATCACAGAGACACCACTGCTGTGAGGTTCTTGTACTGCATGTTGAATGCCACATCCAAACTGCTCTACAAGTCAAAACAATACACCAAAATGCCTCCCAAAGAGGCAAAGGCAAGGCCAGAGACAGCTGGATGTTACACGGTGGGCCTGAGCCACATCAGGGGTCATTTTGACATCATCATACCTCTTTGGAGCCAGACAAAGGACAGGCCTAACCACAGTTAAAAACCAGAAAGCACCCAGGCAAGCAGTTTGGCACTGATAACTATAGATGTGGGAGCTGCATGACACCCCCTGGCAACCTTGTGCAGGCCTTTGTGGAGACAATTATGCCAAATATCACATGGGTCCACCCTGGGCTCACCACCACCACCACGTACATCACAGGTATGCTGCTGCTGTGGGGTTCTTGTATTGCACATGGAATGCCACATCCAAACTGCTCTACAAATCAAAACAATACTCTAAGTGCCCCGTGAACAAGCAAAGACAAGGCCAGAGAAAGCTGGATGTTACACGGTGGGCCTGATCCACATCAGGGGTCATTTTGACATCACTGTACCTCCGCGAAGCCAGACCAACGGCAGGTCCAACCACAGTAAACAACCAGAAAGCACCCAGGAAAGCTGTTTGGTTCTGATAACTGTAGATGCAGGCAATGCATGATGCTTCCTGGCAACCCAGTGCCAGCCATTGTGGGGAAAATTATGCCGAAATATCACACGGGCCCACCCTGGGCTCACCACCACGTGCATCACAGGCATCACTGCTGTGGGGCTCTTGTACTACTGCACATGGAATGCCACATCCAAACTGCTTGAGTTAGGCCCAGGTGATGTATTTTTTTATTTTCAAACAGTTCCAAAATATTACACCACTTGACTTTTAATTTATAGGCAGTCTCATTGTAAATAAATCTGTAAAATGTTTTTGCCAGATGAACGAAAAACAATGATGTTGCCCTACAGGCACTAGTACACCCAAGCAATGACCAGATTATTACATGTGGTACCCCTTCCCCCCTAATACCATGAGCAGCCATTTTAAGGTAGGCCAAAGTGCTGTATTTTTTAATTTTAAACAGTTCCAACAAAATATGCCACCACTTGATGTCTAGTTTACAAGCAGTCTTATTTCTACACATTGTCTCCCCCCATAACCCCGAATGAACTGACCAATGCCATGAGCAGCATTTTTGAGGTAGGCCCAATTGCTGTAGTTGTTGATTTCTAACAGTTCCAACATATTATGCCACCACCCAGACCTGATCCCCTAGTTCAGTATGACAATACAGTAATGCTCCATTATAATCTTACATCAAGAAATGCAACTTTTTCATTTTAAAATAACACACACACACACACACACACACCTTAACCAGAGCCAGCAGCACCCCTTTTTTTCCAGAAATTATAACCATCTCACACAAATTGTGTTTTTTTCATTTAAAACATGTTAAGAGAGCAGCTTTTATATTCATTCCACATACACACATCTAAAACAGAGGCATCATAACATCAACAGGTGCAGCATTCATTTGGCAAACACACATTCTCAAAATTTACCAGTAGGAACCACACAGGTGCTGTTTTTCTCCCTTTAAACATAAAGCCACCACCAGAGGAAAGTTCACCAATATGAACAATATTCTGAGAAAATCTAATTATATAATAAAAACCCACTGGATGGATAATAAACAAAATACTATAAATCACAAACAAAACTCTATTTGATTAGACTGGTCACATATATGCAAAAGTCAAAGTCAAAGTCAAATTTATTTAAAAAGACGCCCAAGCCCAAAGGCTCTGGGCGCCGCACAGAAACTGTACAGTATGTCATACCGTATACGTTACATTAAAATATAATACACATAAAAAACTTAATCCCCAAAAGCTTGCATAAATAAGAAGGTCTTTAGACGACTCATAAAGGCCTCTATAGTGCGGGCCTCTCTCACTTCAAACGTTAACGAGTTCCAGAAAGCGGGAGCAGCAACTCCAAATGCTCGATCCCTTCAGATTTTAATCTTGCTCGGAACTTAAGGAGGCCACCACTAGAGGAGCGGAGATTTCGGACAGAGGTGGACGGTACCAGAAGATCAGATAGGTAACCAGGGCCCTGTCCGTGTAGGGTCTTATAGGTGAGAAAACCCACCTTGAACAGTACTCTCCACCTGACAGGCAGCCAGTGCAATTCGCACAATACTGGAGTGATGTGACAAAATTTACTTTGTCAGGACAAAAGTCGGGCAGCAGCATTTTGCACTAGCTGCAGTCTGCGAAGAGAACTTCCAGAGACCCCGAGATAGAGGGCATTACAGTAGTCAAGCCTAGAGGTGACTAAGGCGTGTATCAGAGTAGGGAGGTCCAGAGCCAGAACAAGGGGCTTAATCCTGGCGATATTTCTAAGATGGAAAAAGCAAGAACGAACCACAAAGGATATTTGAGCCTCCATGGACAGGTTCCTGTCAAAGATCACACCAAGATTTCGCACCCATGGGAAGGCCATCAATGACACAACTCCTAGCACAAGGCCAGTCGCAGAATCAGAGGCCATCCCATCACGAGCTCTGTTCGACTCCACTACCAGTACCTCAGTCTTGTTAGGGTTCAGTCACAGCCAGCTGGAGGACATCCAGTCATTTATCTCAGCCAGACAGATATTCAGCACATCCACTGCATTTGATGTTCCTGGGGCAAAGGATAGGTATAGATGAGTATCATCAGCATAGCAATGAAAACTCAAACCATACCTCCTAATGATCCCCCCCAGGGGCAGCATATATACTGCGAACAACATTGGGGCCAATACTGAACCCTGAGGGACTCCACATGAAAGGAGGCAGGGTACGGATGAGAAATTACCCATCACAACCCGCTGCCTCCTGTTAGTAAGAAATGACTCAAACCATTTGATGACAATACCAGTGAGTCCGCATAACTCCCTCAGGCAGAAAAGCAACACACAATGGTCTACAGTATCAAATGCTGAGGAGAGATCAAGGAGAACAAGAATTGTCTTGTCCCCCCTATCTCTAGCCCTGAGGAGGTCATTTTGGCCCCAGACTAACGCAGTTTCGGTGCTATGTCTGGCCTGAAAAGCTGACTGGAAGGGATCATACAACTCGTGGGTCATGAGATGTTCCCCCAACTGAAGTGATACCACCTTCTCAACAACCTTTCCCAAAAATGGAAGATTGGAGATAGGACGGTAATTTTCCCTAATCTCCGGGTCCAGAGAAGCTTTCTTTAGAAGGGGTCTCACCAGAGCCTCCTTCAAGGCATCTGGAAAGACACCCTGACTCAAGGAGCACCGAACAATCAGGGCAAACACCAGGCCAACAGTGTCAACGCACCTCATTAAGAAGCGCGTTGGCACGGGATCCAGTTCACAGAAGGTATACTTCAAGTTGGCCGCTATCTCAATGCCCTCATGAACCTCCACTGGCCTAAACTCTCCCCAACCAGAAAGAGAGCTCTTAGAACACAACTGATGACTACTGACAGCAATGATATTACTGGCTGAGGAGACCTCCTGCCGGATCACAGACACCCTGTCTGAGAAAAACCGAGCAAATTCCTCACAATCCTCATTCGGGGAAGCTGTTCCGGGCTGAAGACAGGATGGATGAAGAAGTCTATCAACAGTCCAGAAGAGTGAGGCTGGTCGGCTTCTCCCGGCAGCAATCTCCCAAGACAGAAATACTGCCTTTTTTTTGGTTGATTGCCTCCTGATATGCGCAATAATGCACACACAGGACCAGTTTGTCAGCCCCCAGACGGGATTTCCTCCAGTGACGCTCTAATCTCCGACCCAGCTTCTTCATTTCCCTGAGATCACCGTCATACCAAGTCGACCTCAGGTATGAGGTTCTGGGTCGTACACGGATAGGTGCGAGGGAGTCGATGGCACCAGACAGCACCTTATTATAGGTGTCTACCCCGGCGTCAACAGCTCCGACGCATGCATCACCCACCCTTGATAAATCAACTGCCGCCATAAAACCCTCAGGGGTAAGATCTTTTAAAGGGCCGCAGCGAAACATCTCAGAAGGGGAAAAATTTATGACAGGAGCACTGAACTTGAACTTCACCGTGCAATGATCAGACCAAACTACCTGATCAATTTCAAGATCAACGATTTCAAATCCCAGTGAGAACACCAGGTCAATGTGTGGCCATCCTGGTGAGTAGATGCGCCGACAGACTGCACCAACCCCAAAAGGACATACTCTGCAATAACTCATCGGCGCACTTTTGACTTTTATTCTCGGCCCAAACATTGAAGTCCCCAAGAAAAATACATCTTGGGGAATCCAATGTTTCGCCGGCAGCAAACTCGGCGGATTCCGGCAGGAACCCCCATCGGACCAGGAGGGCGATAGATGAGGAGGATCCTGCAACCCATGCCAAGTCCTCCACGAATGGCCACATATTCAAATGAACCCGGGGTTCCCACCGGGTGCACGGTGAAGTTCAGGTTCGACTTAAAACAAATAGCTACACCGCCTCCCCTACGATTTTCTCTGGGGCAGTGCATCACAGTATATCCTGGGGGGACTGCAGCCTCAAAAACAGGGCCAGCATCATCTCCCACCCAGGTCTCTGTAATGCAAGCCAGGTCAATCAATGAAACCAGAGCGGCAATAATAGCCGTCTTGTTTCTGATCGACCTGGCATTGCATAGCACCGCCGTCAGAGGTATTGAGGGTGACGCAGCCCTATAGGTCACCTGACCACTTGGCCTGGTGGCCCCCCTGGGAATAGGCACCAACCACGACTGGCTTCTCCTAGATGCTCTATTTATTCCAGGGCGTCTCCTGGACTTAACCACCTCTATCCTTTGATCAACCTGCTCCTGGTCATCCCACAGCGCATACGCAGAGCAATCCCCCACAATCCCCACTTCCCTACAATGCCTGATAATAATATCAGATACAGGGAGGGGGATAAAAGGACGCAATGCATGCAGCTGCGAGTTCCCATAAACAATCCTAGGCCCTAAAACTCATCCAACAGAACTCCTACACATGTCTAATTAAATAAGCCAATTGGCACATCTAACTCATGCAAGCAACACACATTAAAACTCTACTTTTACAATAAAATCTAATTGACATACATGAACTGTTATAACATAACCTAATTCCCTCCTCTCACCCAGAACAAGGCGAAATTTCGACTCCGAGTGGCACTCGCGCCACTCACAGCACTTGCGCTTGCGAGCAGCGCCTACATTTATACAGCGCCTCTTCATTCCCACACACCAACAGCCGGCAGCCCCCCATTCACACCTCCAGCTCCAGCTGGCAATGATTGACAATAATGTCACACAGCCTCTCACACTGTGTTTGGCAAGGTAGGGCTAGTGGGCAGGCAATCCAAAATAGAGGTGCAGTCCAGATCGAACAAGTAAACAGTTTTCAGCAGCGCTCTCAGCAAATATATGGAGGAAACACAGAACAGCTCCATTTTAAAGAGTGGCCCTTCACAAACAGCTGGACCATGAGAGAACACACAAATTTAACTTTTCTGCCCCCAACGGTGATACAGCACAAGTGCTGCACTGTAGCCAGGTAGTATTTAATATGCCCTATTTAAACAGTGCCAGCACCAGAAGAAAGTTCTGCTGCTATACTTCCCAAACAACACTTTAAAATACACTATTTAATATGCCCCATTTACACAGTGCAAGCACCAGAGGAAAGTTCTGCTGATATATTTCCCAAACATAACTTTAAAATATACTATTTAATATGCCCCGGTTACACAGTGCCAGAACCAGAGGAAAGTTCTGCTGATACACTTCCCAAACAAAACTTTAAAATATACTCATTATACTGCACGGCCCACTAACCCAACCATACTGTTTTGAAAAGGGGCCCTTCACAAACAGCAGGACCATGAAGTCCTGAGGTGAAAACTTTACTTTTTCTGTCCCCAAAATGACACAGAACAACTGCTGCACTTTAATCAGTCACTATTTAATATTCCTCCCAGAATTTTAACTTACTGTTTTGTAGCAGAATGCTGAGGATCATGTTTTCTAGTGACTGGAGACCTCTGAGACCTGTCCGAACTCCTGTGCAGCATGCCAGATTTAAAATGGACGATGCTTCATTCTCCCTTTTTTTAAGAATGGCATATGAGAGAAGCAGTGGGAAAAGAACAGTTTTGCTTAGAGCCAGAGTACCAAAACTGAATGCCTGATGTCACTTCTGGTTCCCGGCTGTTTGTACCAATACCAGCATCACTGGCCACATGGGTAACAGTAGACATGACAGCAAGAGCCACAGCTTTTGATGTTGCTGCTCCTAGCAGGCTCTATGTACCACTGCATTAAGATTGCAGACTTGTGCGGGGGAAACACATTAAGCAATGTGAATTGACAATGAAAAAAACCCAGCAAAGCATAAAGGCAGAATAAACAAAAGAAATAATGCAGCTATATTAGACACCACATGTAGTGCAGGAAACTATTAAATTACATGTGGTGTCATGTAAATGTAATTACATCTGCATAAAATCAATAATCACTGGGGGACAGTTATACATCCCCTCTATCCATTTAAAAAAAACATTAGTATTGTGCTTTAAATACAGTAAATTTAATGGTCACTAAGATGAATAGCACAGCCATGTCACAAAATGGCTGCTTTTTTAAGGCTATTTTCATTATTAAAATAAAATAAAAATACATACACCCTTTTTTTTACACACACGATCTCTTGATCATCTCGGCAACAATACAGAGCACAAATTCTGTATTTTTAATAAATTATGATTAAAATACAGACCTTATTTTAAGTGCACACACAAGTCTCTCGAATACTGTCCACACACCTATATATATTGCAGCCATCAGTCAGGGCCCAATTCTCATCAAGAGTTCAGCTGGCATATGCAGGATTTGTATGTTTCTGTTCAAATAACTTCACTGTGATGCCTCACGGGTGGCATTTACAGTCCCTAGCCTCCCCATTATATATCTGTTGAGCACTGCAAGGTAGACAGAGCTTTGCCAGGCACTGGGTCTCCACTAATAAGCCTGCCCGGTCTAGCTGCATAGTGCATAGTTACCCTACTTATATGACTGTGTTATTGGGTCTGAGCTTCCCAAACTGTGTTTTATTTCTTTCTTTTTCCATAAATATTTGTATCTCCCTAGTCAGGCTCCGACCCCCTTGCCCACTGACCTGTCCAGCCCCATCACTCACCATCCCGGGGGCTTAGCTACTCTGAGATTCCTGATGGACCCCACCCCTACCCCCTTTCTGGATCCAGGAGAGGGAAGGTGGGCCATTCACAAGGAGACACATATTCAGACAGGAGCAGAGTCTAGCTTGTAGTGCAGAGCCTGCAGCAGGTTGGTGAAACATTTTGTCATTGGCGGGTTTCTACCTTTGGTTTTATCCCCTGGGCAGCCAAGCATGCAATGATACCACTGCATGTAAATGTACATAGTTGCTTTGTTCCTGCCTTAGCCCTGCCCCTTAAACAACTCCACTGCCCTGCCAGCCCTCATCAGCTAGGTGGCTGGTGAAGAATGGGGTGGTCAGATTCCCCCTCCCTGTGAGGAGAACAGTTTCTGAGATGCTCAATCATCTGGCCCCCCAGCTGACCCCCATGTGACCCAGTTCCACTCCCAAAACCAGGCCACAGGCATGGGAGGCAGTACAGCTACCACCAAGCGGTTAGGCTAGCCCACCAGACTGTGCTTTTATAAGTAAATAAAGATAGCACTCGGATGAGAGAAAAATAAACTGTATTTTAACTACAGTTGTTATGAACGTTTTAAGTCACATCACAATGTTTTGATATTGGATAAATGTTTTGCAAGCAAAATAAGAGCAAAAAATACATAAAGAGATAGATAAGATAACCCATTTTTGTTTACTTTCTGCATCTTAAGAGGCATCAGCTAGGATTTTTAGTCAGTCCAAAAATCCTGCCCTCATTTGAGCACATAGTGGTGCATATTGTCACCTCACCCCACCCCTGGTCACCATTCTGCTGCCCCCAAGTAGTATAATAAAATGATCCCTGGCATCTAAGGGTTCCTCACTCCTGATTGCAGTTTAAATAGCCCTAATTATTTTAGCCTACTGGGTCCCCTTGTCACACGCTCTATAGCGTACGACAAAACAGTGTAACAGTAATAGCACTTTAGGGAAGAACGACAGGGTGCAAAACCAGGAAAGGCATTATGCAAGGTAGTGCACCCTCTCACTCTCTCAGGCAGAGGATAAGACCTCTACTGGGACAGGGGTCCACCGATCAGCTGCCGTGGCTTGACAGGATGAACCACTGGCAGCAAGGGAGGCAGGTAGTGCATTTGGGAATGGGTTTTGATTCCCGGTCCCAGACACATGGATTTTTATATTTTTCACATGTTGTGCGATTTTTACTGTTAACCCCCCCCCCAAGTTATATATTTTAGTTGGGGGTGTTCAGGGGTGCAGTCCCCCCCTTAATGGGGGTGCGGGGGTCAGAGCCCCCTGCAAAAAAATAGACTTATGCTGCTGGCAATATATTGCGCTGTGTTGGCAGCGCAGTATATTGCTGTGGCATAATGTCTTGCAACATTATGACCCCATGCCATTATTTTAGTAAAATTATCCCTGGTGTCAGACCTCCCCCACCCCTGACCAACTGGCCCCTGATCAGCCACTTGGTAAGATCAGTAATTCCTCTGTACCACTTGCCTGATGTCCAGACCAGAGTTCCCCATATGCTTCAATTAGCAGCCTGGCAAGAGCTATAATTCTTCCATACCATCCACATCCTTGGTGTCCAGTGGGTCTCCCCACCTCCATACATATTATGTTCTGCTCCCACCCTGACCACCCACTCACCTATCCACCCATTGCTGAGCCACTGCCACTGCCCCACTGGCCCCAACCTATGGTGTAAGTAGCCCCCTGATGGCGGCCGACACAGACCCTCCCCTCACATTCATAATAGCCACCAACTGAATGACAGTTCACGATCAGATGCCTACTGTAGTAAAGCTGTTTCTACAGTAGGTGCACAATCATGAACATAGAAACATAGAATTTGTCATCAGAAAAGGACCACTTGGCCTACCCAGTCTGCTCAGATGTTTCCTACCTTATCTTCCTCCTCACATGCTGTTTGGGCTCCATCGACCCTCCTACCTCCCTGCCTCTTCTCTAATATACCGCTATGTCTATGCCATGCATGCTTGAAGCCCCTGTTGTTTTAGCCTCCACCACTTCAGCTGACAGTCTGTTCTAGCCATCTACCACCATTTTAGTGAAGAAATATTTCCTCACATCTCTCTTGACCTCCCGGTTTTATTGCATTCCCACTGGTCCTGGTGCTCTTTCACATTTGAAAGAGATTCCCCCAGACCCTGTTCACTCCTGTGAGGTACTTGTAGGTCTATATCATGTCACCTTTCTCTCTCCTCTCTTCCAGGGTGTACAGGCTGAGATCCCTCAGTCTCTCCTTTTAGGGCTTCTCATGCAAAACTTGCACCATTTTAGTTGCCTCCTGTGAACTTCCACCACCCTGTCTATTTTATTTCTGAGGTTTGTTCTCCAAAACTGCACACAGCACTCCAGGTGGGGTCTCACCAGTAAGCGACACAGTGGCAATACCAAGTCTATCCTCCTGATGAAGATAGCACTCCCTATGTATCCCAGCATCCCATCCCACTAGCCCTACCCACTGCTTTGTTGCAGTGCCACCTTGAGGTCCTCATATATAATAACCCCAAGGTCCCTTTCATGTTTATTGACTGTCAATATCTCCCCCCATCCTATACTCAGCTCTTGGGTTCCTGTGCCCTAGGTGCATGATTTTGCACTTTTTGCCATTGAACTCAACCGCCATGCTTTTGACCAATCCTTGAGTTTCATAAGAACCCTGTACATTCTCTCCACCCTCTCCTGAATGTTC
This sequence comes from Neoceratodus forsteri, assembly GCA_016271365.2. Lineage (NCBI taxonomy): Eukaryota > Metazoa > Chordata > Ceratodontiformes > Ceratodontidae > Neoceratodus > Neoceratodus forsteri. The sequence continues at coordinate 810,415,091 of CM028129.1, read as the reverse complement.
ACCTTATTATACATTTTGGTATCATCTGCAAAAAGGCATACATTCCCCTTCAGTTCTTCTGCAATGTTCCCTACATTGAAGAGGACTGGTCCCAGTACTGAGCCCTGTAGTACACCACTGGTCACTCACCCATCATTAGAATGAGTGCTGTTAACCATGGTATACTGTCGAAACAGTGAAGTTTTCATGGTGAAACCCATTACAGCTACAATTTCAATAAGTTGAAATTATGCGCTGTAATGAATCCTCTATGGAATTTCACCATTTCACAAGTGTGACCCCCTGCTTTGAACAAACTCTGACTTGTAGTTTGTTATCTTTATATTTGGGGGTTGCGGTGGTGCAACCCCCTGCAAACAAACACTCAAAGTTTGACAGGCGAAATTTTGCCTGTCAACATTGTGGATTTTGCCAAGCCACATTTCAACAGCTTCGATGTCGATGCGACTTGGTGGAATCATTAACCTCCACCCTCTGTCTCTTATCTGTTGACCTGTTACTAACCCAATTCACAACTTTGGATCCCACCCCAAAGCTGTTCAGTTTCTTTAACAGCCTTGTGTGTGGCACAGTGTTGATGGCCTAGCTAAACTCCAGATTAATCATGTCCACTGCCCTCCCTTGTTTTATTTCCCTTCTCCCTGTGAATTTTTGCTGCCTGTGGTCTTGCAGTCCACTGGATTCAAGATACTCTACCAGTCTCTCCTTAAGTATGGATTCCATTAATTTACCCATGACTCAAGTAAGACAAAGCAGACTATAGTTGTTAGCCTCCTCCCTGGTGCTGCTCTTACAGAACATGACTACTGTATGTCTGCTCCTCCAGTCCTCTGGAACCATTCCTGTTTCCAGTGAGTTGTTGAATAAAGCCATGAGTAGTGTAGCAAACACCGCCCTGCCTAGTTCCCGTAATACCCTCAGGTGTATCCATCTGGTCCCATGGCCTTATCCTCTTTCAAATTTGCAAGTCCCTTCAATACTCTTTCCTTTGAAAATGGACTTGTTTACACTTCCCCCATCCAGTGTTCCTGCTGCTCCTTGGTAGTCTGTCCTTGTCTCTCTCTGCTGTGAAGACTGAGTAGAAGTACCTGTTCAGGATGTCTATTTTTTTCTGATCCTCCTCTGCACTGTCTCGCTTTGTTATCCTCCTTATCCTGGCAATCCCTCCTCTTGCCTTCCTCTCCTCACTTATGTCCTAAAGAAAGTCTGGTCTTCTTTTGCTACCCTTTTGGCTATTCTTTCTTATGTTTGAGCCTTTGTTTCCCTAACTACCTTACCTGCTTCCCTCTGTTTTACCTGGTACACTTCTCTATCTCCATCCTTCTGTGTTTCTTCATACCTCCTGAATGCCACCCTTTTTTCCTTCACCTTCATGGCCACTTCCCTGTAGTAACATAATGGTCCTTTTTTCTGCCTGCTTTTGCTCATTTCCTTCATTCAGATAAGTGTTGCCTTCTCTATGCCTTCCCTTTATTTTCTCCACTGTTCCTCTACCCTCCCTTTACAATCCTCCCTTGCTAAGCTGCTTCTGAAGCAGTCTCCATTTCTTTAAAATCCATACAACTAAAGTCCAGAATCCTCTAAATTTTTTGTGGCTTGCTTCTGCACCCGTCTTAATGTTGAACCACACTGTACAGTGATCACTGGTTCCCTCCCTTACAAAAATGAAATATATTTTGAAATATATCATTAGAAATATATTTTCATATATTTCAGTATAGTTACAGTATATCTTTGTGTTGTACAATATATTGCATTATAAAATGGGTAAAAGAAATCCTTCACCCTGATTGGTCAAAAGGCGTGTCCTTACCTGTTAACAAACTGAAAGGTGACACTACTTTCCTAATACCTTAACCTCCATAGGTGAAAGGGCAGCAATAGCATTGAGCAACTGATATCTTCCATCAGTCCCTCTGCAACCAGAACTGATCTTCCATCACAAACATGGCTGCTACCTTTACACTGTAACAATCTTCAACTGGGCCCTAAAAATAAAACTACCTTAAATACAAAATAAAACAAATTAAGTAAATGTTGTTTCCCTGATCATCACACTCTCCTTACACACATAGACAAATTAGAAACATTAAGCATTGTTTATAGTTTTCATTTCAACTGTTTCTTTACTAACAGTGAAAAATCCTCCTTCTGTCTTTACTTGCTCATCAGGGAAATCTCTTCTGCTTGCCTTGACAGTGAGATAATTGAGTCACTGGCTCTAAAACAGGCCTTTGTTGTCTGTGTGTACAGTATGTTGGTAGAGTAACATTCTACCAGTGGAACTGAGTAGAATTTTGAATCCCTGTATTCCATGGTAAACATTCCATGATAAACATTCTGTGTCTTGAATGAGGGAAAAAATAGAAAAAAAAAAAAAAGGATGAAGAAAGTAGGCAATACAGTAATACTTTATAAACAAAAAGAAAAGGTGGGGAAACACAGTTACAGAGGCAGACCCAAACTGCTCAAATATATTGCTGTCCCTCCAACTCACTGGTTTAACATTTTTCAGTGAGTTGCTGTTCAATCAATTTTACCTCTCCTCTGCCCAAGTCTGGGGACTATTTTTCACCATATTTAAATAAAATAACATACTATTATTAAATCTTTAATAATGCGTCCAGAGTTTTGTTTGATTGTTGTAGAAATAGTTGTTACCCATTTTATAAGAGCAATAAGACACTTCAAAGGGTGTGGGTTGTTGATTGGTAGAGCACTACCAACTGCTGTAGTCACTCGGCACAACACCTAGGCCTACAACAACGCATCTGTGGGTGCCTAGTCAATCAACAACCCACACACTGTTGTGTCTTACTGCTTTCATATATTGTAAATCCAATATATTGAAATATATTGCTGAAATGTGAAATATATTGGTATATGTGGAAACTATATTTAATATGGCCACTTTAGCATATCCCATATATTGGAAAATAAATTGGATTTTTTTCAAATATATTGTATAATTATTGATAATGTGTGTAATTGCCATATTGATAACATATGTATAAATATATCATTGAAACATTGCAAATGCCATTTCTTATACTTAAATAGATGTACTATACATGTATAATAGATTTATAATATAATAAAACATGTTTATGTCACTTATTTGTATGCACCACTATATATCTGCAATGCATTGTGATTGCTTTTCAAAATGTACCAAACATAGCTCAGAAATGTATTCACAAACATATTCCCATGTTATCTTACATGGTTATGAATATACATCAAATGCATTTATAAATGTGTGTGTAATACATCGCGCAATGTTCAAGATATATCAAAGAAAACATTTTCCAATACATTTTCAATACCATTATGAAAAAAAAATATGTAATATGTATTCAGCATTCATTGCACATGTATATTTATAAACAATTGTCACTATATTGTTATACACTTTTTATATATTTTGCAACATATGCCACATACATTGATAGTCAACCCCCTAGTACATTGTACATATATTGATCCTAATTAAAAATGCATATGAATTATATTGTAGAATGCATTTATACAAAAGCCTTGCATACATTTGAATTATATGCACATTATGCTACTTGTATATTGCAATATGTGCTATTTATATATTCATACATAGGTGTGTGTATATATATATATATATATATATATATATATATATATTTATAGGGGATACATGATGGCGACTGTTTAATATGGAAAATATTTGCATGACTGTGGAGTGAACTGTGATAATATCACAAGTGCCGAAAGTATGAGTGATATTATTGCAGTTCACTCTGCACGAGTGCAAATGTTTGCCATATTTCATAAGTTGCACATCATGTGTGCAATTTATACAATAGGGCTAATACCATTTAGGAACATTTTTTTCTGTGTTCTCTCACTGTTTACTTTATTTTGGTAATTGGGTAAGTTTTTAGGGGGGACCTGGGAGCACTGGGCAGTTAAGTGATTTGTTCAGAGTCACACAGAATTGAAATGGAAGTTGTGAGAATCAAACACTGGTCTGCGGTGCTAGAAGTAGAAAGTTTGTTTATTGTTTGTTACTCTAAACTCTATGCTATACTGACAGCACTGTTTCTGTGTGGTCTGAGTGTGTGTAAGTGTTTCCGAATGGGCTGAGACTGTTATACACTATGAGAAACAGGTCCATGTGATTTGCAATAATTGTGTTACCTGCAGCTAGGAGTGAGAAACAGACTGTTTATTCGATAAGTTGCAGGCTTCACTGAGATAGAGAAACTGTTGCAGTCAGCACTCAGAAAGAGAAACTGGTTTATGAAGCAGGCTGGTTTGAAGATTTGAGCAGCACAGCAGTGTACTAGGATTGTCAGAAATAACTATGGGACACAGGTGATTGTCTTTTACAATGCTAATTGAGTTAGTTGCAGGATTCAGTGAGAAAGAGAAACTGTGAAGCTATTAAATGCAGGCTGCAATGTAGATAGTCTTACTCTGGTGACATCACCATTATGAGTATATTTGCTGGTGATGTAGACACTGTGGGTTTATCAGGAAATAAACCCACAGTGTCTATGTCATCACAGAGTTATTCCACTGCAGTGAGAATACGTGTTTTTATTGTCAATGTCGCATGCTCACCCCATTGTATAAATATAAATATATATATATATATATATATATATATATATATTGTACATATATTATCAATGTATTTATATCTATATCTATATATATATATATATATATATATTGGGGATACATGATGGGCAGGAGTGGAGTATGGAAAATATTCTCACTTCTGCAGAGTGAGGCATGGATATCTCATAAGTGCTGAAGGCACGAGTGGGATAGTCATGGCTCACGATGCAGGAGTGAGAATATTTTCCATACTCCATTCCTGCTCATCATGTGTGCAATTTATACAATAGGGCAGGAGTGTTTTTTGCTGTAGTTCTGTGTTTTTGTTTGGTAAACAATAATTTTTGTCTGGTTTACTTTGTAGGTGGAAGTGCTTACACTGTGATTTGGCAGCTTAATGTGAATGTGTCACTCTTTAGGAGTGTCTGCCAATGACTGATGATGTTGTTTTTTACTGTTGCGCTATTGGTTGAAATACTGTATAGTCATCTGTGGGTTGTGGTTCAAGAGGAAGGCTGCAAGGTATTGTGATTGGTGTGTGTAGCTGTTTATCAGTGCAGAGCATTCTTTGATTGGTTTATTGGTGTTTGTGGGCGGGGTACCTGTGTTGTGGCAGCTTCCTGGTTACAGTGTGGAATCGTCATGCTTCATGTGAAACTGTGGATTTTTATTTTGCTTTTATTTGGCAATTAAATTTTTTTTGTATTTAATGTTTATTTGGTGGTGGGGGTAGTGCTTGGTGTAACAATATTTCGGTGTTACATTCATGTCGCCGTTGTCAACTTGGAGAGTGGAAAAGGAGAGATACACATCACGGATGGTGCAACCATGGCTGAAGTGTGACACACTGGAGAGAAAGCAGGTACATGGTGTTTTCAGGATTATTTCTGTTTACTCAGAGTCTGAATCACTGCACAGTTGCTTTGGTCTCTTTTTAGGTGGACTTTTGCAAGAACGACCTGTGAAGTAAAAATAAATATTTTGTGTGTACTATGATGCAGTTACACATGTAAGAAAAAAATGTAAGCTGCAAACCTTGTATTATACTAAAGGTTATGTGCCTTGTAGAAATACAGGGATTGCTGAAGCATGCTGAGATTTCTTTTGGAAACATGTAGATATTCTGTGGATGTTCTCCAGTTGGTTGAAATGGATGTGGAGCTGTAAGGTCCTCTGGATGTGCTAGACTGCTTGTCTTATTGATCCGTGTGCTTTCAGAAGTGTTAGGAATGAATTTAGAGTAGGTCATTATGATAAGCTAAGGTACTTTTACAACTTCTGTTTTTTTTTCTTACTGTTAGGTGCAGACAGTAGTGTACTGTTGCATGCTTCTGGCATTTTTGAAACTGCAACCACAGAATGAAGAAGTCCCACCATCTGGTTAATTAGGTACCCGAAACATTATACTTTCAGATTTAAAACAAGTTACAGCTTTCACTGGGTATTTGGAGTTGGAGTTAGAATGTAGGCTGATGACATAGCTACTATATGTGTAAATGTAAACATTTCCATAGTAGGTATGTCATCAACCATTTATCTCACTGGGGTGAGAATACATGAATTTATTGTCAATGAATACAACACGCCCCTATTGTATAAATATATATATTGTTCAGTGTATTACACATGTACTATGTATGCAAGTCCCATAGGTCGACTAAATGTATTGCATATATATTTTTACTATGTTCTACATATAATATTAATGTATGTTCAATATATAGAGTCGATGTATTTAATTTCTATTAATCAATATATTCTACATATAATATGTATGTGTTATATACTCTATTTCATGCATATTTTAAACTATATTCTACATAGCACATTTACATCTGTCCAATATATAGACTTGGACCCAGATATTCAGGCTGCACCAGGCAGTGGTGCAAGCCTGGTCACAGCGCAACTGGGATGCGCCGGTGCCAGGGCCAGGTGATATTTAACGGTGATGCAACATGGCACAGCACTATTGAATATGGCAAGGTCAGTGTACATATTGCGCATGGCACAGTGGCACTGCACCAGTGCAAGCCACAGATAGGGAGCACAGGGATGCGCCAGTGCAAGTACAGTTGTGCTAGGAGCATCACGCACGATATTCAGCGGACGGCATGCAAATGAGGCAATAAAATATGCAAGATGCAAATGGGGCCATTTGCATGTCATTATGGCCCCATTTGCATGCCCTGCACAGCTTGATGTGTGCAGGGGACGAGGAAGTATCCTCACCCCATAGTCACATCATGTAAAATACAACAAACAATCTCTGGTAGTCTAGTAGCTCCCCAGTCCCTGATTCCTTGATACATGCAATAAAAGACCGCCTCTGGTGGTCTAGTGGTCCTCCCTCCTTCCCAATTCCCCAAGAAATGTACAAATGACAGTCCCTGATGGTCTAATGTGGAACCCCACGTTGCTACTATCGCAGTAATACTCCATAAATAAATGCCCTGGTGATCAGTGGCACCACCACCCTCCACCCACAGTGAACCCCTTATGCACTCCTGCTCCCCGTCATCGGCGGGCAGATGCAACCACCGCATACTGCCCAGACACCCACTGAATAACAGGCTACAGTATGGGCTGTAACATGTGTACAATATATGTAACATATATAAAATATATGTAACACACACACACATATATATGTATTTATATATAGATAACATACATACAAATGTATATAATGTGCAAACATACAGAGTTTTTATATATATATATATATATACACACATATACATAGATATGATATATGTAACACATGAAATATATATGTATTATATTAAAAATATATGTAATTTATATAATATTTGTAACATGTATACTATATACTGCATGTAAAATATATATATAAAATACATGCAAGAAATATTTGTATGTATAAAAATTATATGTAACATGTATACACATATATGTTATATATATATATATGATATATGTAACATATATGAAATATATATGTAACTTCTATAATAAATATATGTAATGTATAAAATATAGAGAAGGATTATTTTCCAAACCTGTCTACTAGCAAAAAAGTCATTGATGGGACTCATGCCCCATGGGGTTCAGTCTCTCTTAAACCCAACCAACCACCCCCAGTACACAAGAAGCTCCGACAACTATTCTCTATCTGTTCCCCACTGTCACACTGCTCAAGGCCAGTGGTCTTTTGCAGGTAGAGCCCTAAGATATTTAACTCCCTGGGCAGCAAACTCATCAATTTCTGCACCCTCTGCTCATTCAAACACAAGCTACTTCAAACGCTTGTGTCCAGAGCCACCTGTGACTGTTTCTCCTAAACTCCCTGGCAGTTGTGCCTGTTCTTTGCCCCTCTCTACTATCACCACCACTGCCTGCTACCACCCTCCCCCTCCCCCATATATATCCCTGCCTCTCTCCCTAGCCCTGGTCCACCACCTTCCTCTCTTACCCTCCTTCAACTCCCTTCCTCTCTCCCTTTTCTTACTTGCTCACCCCACCCACTGCTGCACTTGTTCCCCGATCCTTGCCTCCTACCCACCTCTCCTTCTACCTCCCTCCCAGTTACCCCTCTACACTCACTCACTCTCTCTTTTCCACTTTCCTATGCTACCTGGCACAACTGGCAGCAACTCAGTTTTTCCACTCCACTTTTCCATTTGACAATGCCCTTCCGGCAGATTTAATTCATGTAAATATTGTTTGTTGTGACTCATCATTCTTAAATGTATTCCTGAGTGTGTTGTTCTAACTGTTATTTATATTACCTGTAGCTTTTAGACCATGTATACCCTATACTGAATTTTGTGTTCAAACTGCTTGCCTGCTAATCTCGCACAAACTGTACTTCTATTCTTTGTATACTGATGTGGAACCTCTGTAAAAGAGCCATTGGCTCAAAGGTATTTATCCGAAATTCTAATAAATAAATAAATATGATATGTATATATATATATATATATATATATATACATATATATACACACACATATATGTATTTATGTGTGTGTGTGTATATATATATATATATATATCTATATAACATATGTACCATATATATGTAACATGCAGTATATATAAAATGCATATAGTAAATATATGTATAAAATTATATGTAATGTATAATAAATATATATAATATATGAAATATATGTTGGCCTGGATATTCAAATGGATTGCACATGGTGCAATAGGAATGCACCTTGCGCAACCCACCAATGTGCCCTGGCACAATATTCAAAGAGGCAAGTTGCAATGCGCAGCTCCTGATGCACCTGGGTGCATCGGTAATGTATGTGGCACAAGTGCGGGGCTCGGCCTATACAAGCGTGCACATCCCGAAGATTCAGCCCGATGTGCAGCGCATGGCTTGGCACAAACCCACCTTCGCTGCTAAGGGGTGCAAAGATGTGCCTGGTAAAACCAGGAACAAATCCTGGCCACCCATAGGCATGCTGCCATATTGCAGGGTGCAACACGGCAGCCGCCAGCCATGGGACGCCACCCACCCACCCAGAACACTGTCCACAAGCTCTATGCCCTGGGATCGCTGTGCCCCCTCACCCCATTGCTCAATCACAGGCATAAGTATACGTAATCCCTGGTGATCCAGTGGAATCCCCCCTCAGCACCCGATCGCAGGCATCAGTATGGTTAACATCCCTGGTGGTCCAGTGGGACCCCTCATTGCCCAGTCGTGGGTGGCAATGGCAAAAGAAGCCCTAGTGGTCCAGCGGTGCCCCCCTTCCCCTCCCGCCGACTGAGGACCCCCATCAGCCAGCACCCCCCAGTCAGTGGCAGGTGGCAGCAACCCACCGACATGCCGCCCGGCCACCCGCCGACTGACAGCATACAGTACGGTCTGTAAGCTTATTGGTCCACTGCATGGACCAATGGGCATGTAGACCATACTGGACTATACAGGCCCGCTATGTGAATGAATGCGTTCATTCACATATCGGGCCTGAGTAGTACAGTATAGTCTGTATGCCCATTGGTCTGTGCAGTGGACCAATAGGCGTACAGACCATACTGTATGCTGTCAGTTGGTGGCGGCTGGGCAGCATGCGGTGGGGTGTGCTGCTGCCCGCTGCTGACTGGGGGTGCTGGTGTAGGGGTCCAGTGGGAGGGTGGGAGGGGGGCACCGCTGGAACACCAGGGCTTTCCTTGCCATTGCCACTCATGATCAGGGCACGAGGGGGGGTTCCCACTGGACCATCAGGGATGTTAACCATTCTTATGCCTGCAATTGGTCACTGGAAGGGATTCTACTGACTGCCAGTGTTTCACATTTATTTCTGCCCATGATCAGGCAATGGAGGAGCTTCCACTGGACCACCAGGGTTTCACATTAATTTTTGCCCACTATTGGGCACTGGGGGAGCTTCCACTGGACCACCAGGGTTTCACATTTATGTCTGTCCATGATCAGGTGATGGGGGAGCTTCCAATGGACCACCAGGGTTTTATCTATACTTCTGCCCACAATCGGGCATATGGAAGTGGGGGCACTGCCATGGGACCACAGGACATCAGTCCCCGATGGCTGCAGCCTGGCAGGGTGCCAGGCACAAGTCATCGAGGATCAGCGCACCACATGCAAATGGGGCCGTAATGACATGCAAATGGCCCCATCTGCACCTTGCATGCATAATGGCCTCATTTGCATGCCCAGTGCCGAATATCATGGTTGATGCACCTAGCGCAACTGTACTTGCACTGGCGCATCCCTCTGCTCCCGTTCTGCCACCTGCGATGGTGCAGCGCCACAGCGCCATGCACAGTGCATGTGCCTTCAGTGCCATATTCAATGGTGCTGTGCCATGGTGCAGCACCGTTGAATATTGCCTGGTCCATGCCCTGGCACAGCTCAATTGCGCTGCGCCTGGGCTTGCGCCCCTGACCGGCACAGATTGAATATCCAGCCCATTGTATATATAAAATATGTGTGTAACATGCATAAACATACAACATAAGTAACATATATTATATAAAATATATGTAACATATTCAAAGAACACAGTATATATTTTGAATAATACTAATATATTTCAGACAGTGTATTACTAAATAGATTGATATGCTTTCACACAATATATGAGGAAGAAATACATTATGATTATATATTTCTGAAATATATTGTTTTATGTATTTCATCTGTTCAGTGTATTGACACACATAACATCATTTCCAGTATATTGAAATGTATTTCATTTTTGTAATAAAATATATTCTTTCAATACATTTAACATAAATAAGATCATTTGCAATTTCTTTAATTATAAATGCATGGTTTTAGTTTATGCTGAAATACACTGTGTATTACATTTCATTGCGTCAATGTATTTCTCAATATAGCGGCATATTTTTGCATTCTATGAGTTAGTAATATATTACGTTAGCATATTTAAAATGTATTTAATAAAATATATGATAGATTACATTGGGACAATGTATTTCTCAGTGTATTGACATACATTAACTAATATTTTTCAATACATTGCAATATATTCCATTTTCGTAAGGGCTAGGACAGCCCACTGTGACATGACTATGTACTATCACAGCCTCCAGTAGGACGGGGATTCAGAGGAGCAAAGGCAGATAACGAGTCCCAAATAGGACAGCACCTTTACCCCATGAGTCATTTTCAGCTGTCAGTATGCTGATAAGCCCATAGGGCAGGAAAGATTCTAATTGGTCATTTGCATGCCATTATGGCCTCATTAACCTCTCCACAAGCCTCTACGCATGACTGCATGGAGGCATTGTGCAGAGCAGTGCCATCCCACCTCCAGATCACCATTCAGATGCCACAGAGTATTATAATAAATTATAAAATGGGCAGGCTAATTCCTCACATCTGACTGATGCTTTCCTGTGCATCAAATCCGTTCAATGCACAGGTAAAAATAAAATCTGAAAACAAGGACTGCAGTGCAGAAACATAAAATCAGTGTGCCGTTAGAACACTGAGATTTGAAATGCCCCTATTTTTTCTCTCTCGGATAGTAACAAGAGAAACATTGAAACTGCCACTAGTAACCATTTTATTTCAATACAGTACCATGCATAGACAATCATTTAGCACATAAATTCAATTTTAAGATAGTAACTGCTGCCTTACTGTGACAAGTCGATAACTGCCTAGATCGTGGTACTGCTCAATCAGCATGCCTGCTTCTGCTATTTGTTTCAATATCGTGCTTCTGCCTCGTTAGTTGTAACCTACAATAAATGGCCATTAAAGTCTCTGTAAAGTAAACTTAAGTCTTACATATAATGACATATGTATTTCTTTACCTAAGAAAACATTTTCCTGCTGACTTTGCCATGCCACTTCTCTGAGGCCCCGCCAGCTCCTGTTGCCTGTCTACTCCTGCTGACTCTGCTGTCTGTCATACTCCCACAGTTTTAAATGTAATTTTTCCCCCTCACATTTCAAACTGTGCTTCCATCTCTGTTCTCCCAGTAAACTGTGGACAGGGAATACAGCCACTGCTCCCTAACCTCCGTTTTATTTTCTACAAGTAGGAAGCTCACTTGTGGTAGGGAACATGCTAGCAAGAAACAAGCGCTTCCGGTCCCCAGTTCCAGTTGCTCAACAACTGCACTCCATTATGGGAAATGGAGGGTCCATTGTCTCCTGCAGTACCTATTTACTTTAAAAAATAAAAAGAAACAAAACCACCCTCAACACTTACTGTCATACTCACACTCACAAAAAAATGTTTTTTTCTCCACTATAGCATAACAATGGAGGTATCATGGATGCTAATAACATGACGTCATTATCTAGTAGGCAAAAATACTATTTTACCATAAATTTGAGTAGGGAAATGCATTTGTTTTTACATTAAACATGATTTTACTTACTGTATAAAGTAAAAAAAAACAAACTGTAGTCCATTTGATAAGTGCAATAAGACACTCTGGGGTGTGCAATGAATCAAGCAATCAGGCATTGGGGGGAACTACTAGATGCTAGGGATCAGGCAAGCAATAAGACATGTTGGGATGTGCATCGAACAGCTATTAATGCACACCCAGGGGCTGAAGGTACTCAGCCTGTAGGCTTGTGCCTCACTACACCCCTGGGCATGCAGTAATATCTGTCCGATGCACATCCCAACATGTCTTATTGCTTGCCTGATCCCTAGCATCTAGTAGTTCCCCCAATCACATTCAGATGTCCTGAAATAGTATATTAAAATGATCCCTGGCATCTAGTATTCCCCCACTCCAATCACCATTCAGATGCTCCTGATTAGTATATTAAAATGATGCCTGGCATCTAGTTCACCCCCTGATTGCAAGTCTGAGACTCGTCCCCATTCCACCCACTCAGGTCCTTCTACCCCCCTGCCCATGGTGACCCTTAAATTACCTCAACTGGCAGTCCCCCCCAACCACTGTGATGGTGACAGACCCAGCCCCTCTGCTCACCACTTCAGCTGGCAGCTGTCTGAGTGATGGAGTGAGCACACAAATACTATAGAAATAGATGTTCTACAGTAGGCACACACTTACTCCCTATCACTCAGACAGTGGAGAGCCAATGTAATGAGCTGAGAGGCTGTACTGATCACAGTCACAGGGAGGTGGCTGAAATCTTGGGTAAGGGGGAGTCCAATGGGGAAGGGGTGGAGGGATCTGGTTGAATGGGATTGGGAGGGGGCTCAGATTTGTGATTGGGATGGGGCTAATAGATGCCAGAGATCATGGAAAAATAGAAACATAGAAACACAGACAGTGATGGTAGAAAATGACCAATGGTCCAGCCAGTCTACCCCTGGTTCCATATTAAACCCCAAGACCTATTGTCCATACATGGTACTAGCCTTCACTATTCACTCCCTTGTTCCCATCCCTATTACTACCACCCTGAGTAACCATTGTACCCTTCACTTTGTCACACCCATGCTTGAAATCATTTATGGTTTTGGTGCCCACCATCTCAGTTGGTAGACTATGCCACATTTCCACCACCATTTCTGTAAAATAAAACCTTCTAATATCCCTCTTGAACCTCCCTCCCATCAGTTTCCACTCATGCCCCTATGTCCTTGAATAGTTTATTCATGCTAAGTAGTTCTTTGCAGTCCACCTTGTTTATACCTTTCAGGAGCTTGAAGGTCTCCATTATATCACTCCTCTCTTGTCTGGTCTCCAGTGAATACATGTTCATTGCCTTCAGCAGATCCTCATAAGATCCATCCTGTCTCCTCTGAATCATCCTGATAACCCTTTGTTACACATTCCCCCATCTCTCCTCTTTTTTGAGGTGAGGACTCCAGAACTGGGAACAGTGCACCAGGCGCAGTCTCACCAATGATCTATAAAGAGGAAGAAATACCTCTTTTCTTTTACTGCCAAAACCCCTTCTGGTACATCTTAGTATCCTATTTGCCTTACTAGAGGCCTTGCTGCACTGGCTTGATTGTTTAAGGGAGTCACTAATGATGACTCCTATGCCCCTTTCCTCAGCTGTAATGCTCAGCTTTACCCCTTCAATCCAGTACTCTGTCTTGGGGTTCTTGTTCTGTAGGTGCATCACCTTGCTCTTTTTGCCATTGAATTTCAACTGCCAAATCTTAGACCACCTCTCTATTCTTTGCATGTCACTCTGCTGTTTCCTACTTCTCTCATCACTATCTACCCTCCCATGTGCTTGGTGTCATCTTCAAAGAGAAATAGCTTGCACCAGATTTCTTCTTCAATGTTGCTGATGAGAACATTGAAGAGGACAGGACCAAGGATGAATCCCTGTGGAATCCCACTCTTGACCTCCCTATCTTCTGATTTGACAGCATTAATCACAACCCTCAGCTGCCTCTCTTTCAACTACTCTCTACACCTACATTATAATGATAATCGGGGCATATGAATGGCAATTTTGGGTGGGGGGACCACTAGATACCAGGGATCATTTTACTGTAATAACTGGGGCCATTTAAACTGCAATCAGGTGTGAGGAACCCTTAGATGCCAAGGATAATTTTATTATACTACTTGGGGGCATCAGATTGGTGACCAGAGCTGGGGTGACTATATGCACCACTTTTTGCTCAAATGAGGGCAGGATTATTGAAAGTGGTAAACAGCATTGCAATTTCAGCTGTTAAGCACTTTCAAAACCTTTTTTTTTTTAATGTGTTTTTTTATTAGAGAGAAGTGAGACATCATGTGCAGCAGGTCACAATACTGAATCCAAATGTGGTGAAATCAAACTATAGGTGTAGATGTTATAGTCGGCTCCAATACATTTGGTTAATAAAAAATAGAGCAAAGTCATGCATAGAAACCAGAAAAAATATAACATACATTGAATGAATATCCCCGCAGATTACATCATCCATCTCAGTCAAGACCCACTGAATGTATATTTGTCTCCTGAAGGGAGGTACTAAAGGGACAACAATCTTCTCAAGGGACAGAGTCCAGGTCAACCTCCATCAAATATTGGATCCACCGTTGCCATCTGGTTTGGCAAGCCGATGATTTATCATAGATAGCTGGTGTTAGGCTCTCCATGTGATATATCCCCAAAACTATTATTCTCCAGTTGGCCACAATTGGAATAATTTTGGTCATCCATTTCTGAGTGATAGCTTTTTTGTCTGCTAATAAATATATAGGTAATAGGGTCTTATGCCAAGAGAGGGAGTGGTATGGGTAGATAGAATAGAGGGTTCATTCTGCATAGTTCTATTTGTTCCTCCAATAATTCTCCTAGTTCAGACTGGAGGGAACACCAGAATGGAATTAGTAATGGGTAATTCCAAAAAATGTGACCCAGATCCACCAATTACCACTTGCAATCTCTCCAACAGAAACCAAAACTATTGAGAGGTTATTTCACTAGCATTGCAGAAGAACAGAAAAAACTGTTTCTACATTTCCAGGTGAATTCCTGCCAGAGGTGAGAGGACGTGAGTCTAACTACTGGCAGGGTTGCCTTTGTCCAGGAGGTACCTGAAACTTCTAATTCTAAATCTTTGTTCCACCCTTTTAATATGGACAGAGTGATATCCCCCAGGATCTCCCGCAAAATTTTGTATACGGATCCAGTGAGATGTCCCTACATGCTACCTGAGAGGAAATCCAGAAGTAATTTCAGGAAGGGAGGCAATGGAGACTGTATAGTAGACATGATGAAATGTTGTCTCAGAATGTAGTTCCTAACTTGAATGTATCAAAAAAAGTCCCCCTGTCTAAGCTCATATTCCATCTGTAGGGTGTCAAAAAGGAAGATTCCCGCCTGCCCCAAGAACTAATATACATAATTTAATCCCAGCCTTTGCAGTCTAGCAAATGCTAGATTAGTTTGAACTGGCATAAAGTATTCATCCACTGAAAGCATCCTGCAATAGAAGAAGGTTTGCCTGAACTTTAGGTGCCTCCTTAAAGAATACCACTCCCTCAAAATATTAGCTGAGGTTTGGGTAAAGTTTCTCAAAGGAAGGGACCTTCCCTCAGAAGCGAATAAAATGTTTTCTGTATCATATAAATCATTAATAATAAATTCTATAGTTTTCCATGGAGCCTTGAAGGGTACAGATAACCAAAGGAAAAAGCAGCCTCAGGAAAGCAGCCTTCACATATAGTTCCAGATTCGGTAAATTTACTCCTCCCTGAGCCAAGGATAATTTTAAAATGGAAAGGCGAATTCTGGGGTGCTGACACCCCAAATGAAATTTGAAATCATTCTATCCCAGGACTTAAAGTAAAACTGTGTTGGAAAGTAAGGGAAATTCTGGAAGAGATATAAAAGGAGAGGTAAAACATTCATGCGTATAATTTCGATATGCTGAAAGAAGGAAAGATGAAGTTCACTCCATTTATTCAGATCCAATTGTATTGCTTGCTTTCTGGGTTCAGAATTTATTACTTCTAACACCTTTAAATCCTGAGGGATATTTATATCCAAATATTTAATTTTAGCGGCTATCCACTTCAAGGGGCAGGCTTTTTCAGTGCCTCCGAGGGGGCAAAGTTAAGTAGTAGAACCTCAGTTTTAGAAATATTTATTTTAAAGCATGCCACCCTTTCATAGAGGCATATGATATCCCAGACTTATTGGATGGACTCCTCTGGGGGCAAAATCGTTAAGAGGACATTGTCTGAGAACAGCAATACTTTATTTTCTTGCTGTCCCAAAGGGATGCACTCCAACCCCTCTGCCTAGCATAAGGCTACCACCAAGGGCTCCATGTAGAGAGTAGACAGGGGTGGAGAAAGGGGACATCCCTGTCATGTGCCCTGTTGTAATAGGAGAAGCACCCCCTTCCCATTAATACCAATGTAGGCTTGTGGAGCATTATAAATGTTCTTGATCTTGCTTAGGAAGGACTCAGGGAACTGGAATTTCAACAGGTTGTCCCACAATGAAGTCCAGGACACCCTGTTGAAAGCCTTCTTAGCATCGAGACTTAATATGACTGTGGGGATGCATCTAGTCTGAATACATTCCACTAATGTGAAAGCCTGATGAGTATTATCCATGGTATTCCTTTGTTTAATAAAGCCTGCTTGGTTGGCGTTGAAAAGTGTTGGCAAAATGGTTTCCAGCCTGGCCGCCCAAATTGCCATGGAAATTTTATAATTGACATTCAATATAGATATAGGGCAATAAGAAGCAGTGTCCAAAATATATTTGTCAGGTTTGGGGAGGGCTGCCAGGATAGCATAGGCCCAGGATGGGGTGGAGGATCCCCTTCCACCACAGACTGAAATACTGACAGCATATTTGGTAAGAGTTCTTTAAGGAGCTTTTGTACCACCCTGTAGGAAATCCATCAGGTCTGGAACATTTGTGAGTAGCTGCAGCCCCAACCCAGGCCATGACCTCATCTGCCCAGATAGGGGCCTCCAAAATTCTGGATTGCTCCTCCATGAGGTGTGGAAGGTGAAGTCCCCCCCCAAAACTGAATCCCATCCCCAGGTTCTCCCTCAGGGTCCCATCTATATAAATTTTGATACAAAAGAGGGTAAAAAGACTGCCATGGATGTCACTGCACTACTACTGTGTGAGTCCCTAGGGTCTCAGGAGGAGTGGGAATATATTGAACAGTTCCAGTCACAGGTCAACCTGGAGCTAAGTCAGGAGCTGCTAGGGACTGAGAGTGAAGAGAGTTTGATTTCAGTGGCACTATCAGTGATGATGACAGTAAGGGTGGTGCTGGATTACTTATTGTAGGTGGACTAGAGATTGAGAAGGAGAAACAGCACAGAGAGCTTCAAAGGTTCTCAGAGGAGCAAGTATCTTGTCACAGTGAACATCTTGTTAGTGCTACTGTTCATGCAGCAGAGAAGCCCAGTGAGGAAAAGGAGTTAGGGTACAGTCAGCCCTTACTATCACAGCCTGACATGTCATTAAGTAGTGAGAGTACTTCTGATGAGGGTGTTGAGGGTGAGGGTGATGATGACCCAGTATTGGACCCTACTTGGCAGCCACCCCTTTCACAATCGGCAACCACAACTGTTAGTGGTAAAGTGCCAGCACCCCTCTAATTTTGTCAGTCCACAAGCAGCAACCTGTCAGGGGAAAGGGTCAGCAATTGCCAAACACAGGTCATGGGGATCAGCAGCAGATGCAGGAGCACCCTAAGAAAACAGTATCACCGACCCCTACACCTCTGTCCCCATCTGACCTGCCCATGAGAATCCATCGTATCAGTGCACATTCACTTGTATGGGATTTCTTTGTCATCAATGAGACTGATGACAGTGTGGCTGTGTGCAACATCTGACATTCCAAAATTAGCAGGGGTAAGCCATGTTCACACTATGAGATGACTGGTATGTACAGGCATATGAAAAGTAAGCACCCCATTAAATGGACACAGCATAAGCAGTTGGCATCCAGGCCCAGTTCTGAGAGTTCTGTACAGTCTGATAAAGAGGTTCCACAGCCTGGTGATGAGGATTTGTAAACATTTGACCCCTTGCTGTGTTCCACCCCCATACATGTAGAAACAAGTGGTTGTAGTCAAGGTGATCCATCCACCAGCGCACGGATAGAGAGCTTTTCCAAGCAAGTCTCTGTTGGTGGACAAGACAGCCAAAGACACAAGAGCATACCTGGCAAGGCCAAAACTCACCTCAAAGTTCAGCACACTATTAGGTTTAAGCATCCAGTTATTAAATCAGCATTAACGAAGCACACCAAGTATCATCGCAAACACCCAGTGACTAAAGAGCTGAACGTGGCTGTTGCCAAGATGCTGGCAAAATACCTTCTGCCATTCTCATTTGTTGAGAATCAGGGTTTCATTGAACTTATGGAGAAGGCTGCACCTAAATATAAAGTTCCAAGTCAAAGTTATTTCAGCACTAAAGCTCTTCCAGCAATGTATAATGACCTAGCCTGCATAGTGTCTCATGTTCCGTCTCACTCTGCTATAGCAAGCATTCACCTCACCTCCAACATCTGGACAAGTGCTCCATCATCGGGCATTAGTTATATGTGCATAACTGCACACTGAGCCTATTTCCGTTGGGTAAATGCATTGCATCCATGTCCCTCATCCACCAGTCCCCTGACTACTGGCAGCAGCAGTCTTACTCTTGGTCAACAGCATGCCACATTGAGCATGCAGAGTATGCATGGGTCACACACATCTGACAGAATTCTTGCACACATTAATGAGGCCATTACACACTGGCTAACACTACATGGTTTCAAAGCTGCCTATATTGCCAGTGACAATGCCAGGAATGCCATCAAAGCAATCTCTGATGGCTGCTTTTATCATGTCCCCTACTTTACTTATGTGTTGGATCTCATTGTGGTGAAGTCCTTTCTGGATCATGAAGCAGTGAATGCCATGTTGGCCACCAGCCACAAAATCTGCAGCCATTTCAGTCACTCTGCACTGGCTAGAGCAGAGCTCAGGGCTGGCTCTACAGAAGGTCAATAATGTACCACAGCACCGTTTGAGGCTTAATGTGCCAACCCAATGGAATTCAACATGCTGGAGAGGCTGTATGAACAGTACAAGCCACTGAATAAGGACATAATGAACATGCATGATTGTGAAGTGCAGGAAGCCATGTCACTGAGTCCATCCCAGTGGTTTTTGATGGATAGTGTTTTCCAAGTACTCTGTCCTCTTGAACAGGTGACACAGGTTGTGAGTGCTGAAAATGCATGTTTGAGCCAGGTGATACCATTGCTGTGGGTACTACGCTAGGCACTAGTCAATGTAAAAGGGCAATTTGAAGTGGCTGCAGACTCTGTTGGAGTGGAGGTGGCTGAACACATCATGCAGCTGTGTGAGGATGATCCCGGGGTCATTCACATTAATAACTCTGAGACATACATCCTGGCAACCGTGCTTGACCCCAGCTACAAGCATGGCATGATGGCACTTCTTCCAGGTGGGAAGGCTGATCTTTATCACTATGTGTCCATCCTGTGGGGCAAGATCCAAACCTGGATAACACACTCAGAGGTAAGGGTGGATAAATCTGCCACAATACAGAAAGCTCAAGCAAAAATGGCCTCTTGCTCTGTATCCTTATCTACCACCAGTATAGTGTCTGCATCATCACCTTCATCATCACATGATAGCACTGGTAGCACACACCGACTATGGCCCATGCTGAAGGATATTGGTGTGTCTACCTGCTACCATCAGGAGGGAGACACAGAACTCCAGATGTCTGCATACCATATGGTGCAGTCATATATGGATGACCCACAGCTGCTAACACTTGATGATGAGCCACTGTACTATTGGTGTCGAAAACTGGAAATCTGGCCTGCCCTGACAGCTATTGCCATGGGGTACCTCACCTGCCCCTGTGCCAGTGTAAACTCAGAAAGGGTTTTCAGCACTGCAGTTGCCATTGCAACTGACCGCCAAAGCTGTCTGTTTGATCGGAATGTTGAGTATCTAACATTTGCCAAAATTAACTCCCATTTCTTCCCCAAGTAGTACATTGTGTGAACAACAGCAACATTACAGGATCCTGCTGAAGAACGCTCTAAGCAGCAGGACTCATCAGTGGATGAGGAGAGTGTTGCAGTGCCATCTGATGAAGACACAACGGATGGGTTTATGTTCTCCTGAGTAGGAGACAGAGTCTCATAACATGTGTGCTGTGTGCATAAATTGTGCTGTGAGGTATCCTAACACAGAGGGCTTTCTTTTTGCAAGTGCTACCAAGAAAAGCGCTCCCTCTCTCTCTCCTATTGCTCAGTGGCAAGTGCACTATGCACACTGTGCATCTCCTGCTTCCTCGGGACAAAGCAAAGGTCCCTGTATCCCCGGCTCCAACAAAAAAAAAGGGCAAAATACAAGAACAGAGAGGAGAGGGGTAGAAAATAAACATTTCAGTGTATAAACTCTCTCTCTCTCTCTCTAGTTCTTAGCCCTGTGTGCTCTACGCACAGTGTGCCCACATCTAGGAGATAAAGCAAGTCTCCAAACAACCTGGCATTAGTAGAGGTGAAAGTAAAGCCTCACCAGGTTCCCTAAGGAAGCTGTTTGCATGCTTCCAGCTCGCTCCTCCAGAAATGGAGGGTGTTTTATTTTTGAAAACTGGCCCTTGGCACAGGGCCAATATGAAAAGTAAAGTGGCTAAAAGTTGCAGCCGTCGGGGAAAGATAAAAAGAGCTGTCCCCTTTTAATTTTAGTCTTACAGCACTACTCTTGTCTCACAATAGGTACAGCAGCCTGTAGTTGCTTGGTTTAAAACATTGTAGAACTTATAATGATATGTGTAGATACTGTTTGAAAGGCCCTGAGTTAAGGCCTGCATGAATCACAGAAGCACATTTTCAAAGCCACAGAAAGATCCTGTGGTCTGTTGTTTTCCTTTTGGTTTAAAACACACCAAACAGTTGCTTTTAGCTTAAAAATCCATATGTCTTGAGAGTGTGGGTTTACACAAACTTGTTGCGCATGCTGAGAGAAAATCCTGGTAACCCCGCTGGGCAAAGAAGTGGTTTTGTTTATTTATGTGAAATAACTAATCTTTATTGTCTGTACATATTTTTACTCGATTTACACTACAATAGATTAATAAACACTTCCTAGCTTTTTTTATGCGCTAAAAAGTCTTGTCTGCCTCGTCCTGTGTCTAAAATCCCATGCCCTCTATTACAATTCGGTGTCAAAAGTGGGATACTGGCTAGATGTTTAGGCATTGGGGAGATTCTAGCCAGGTGGTACCAGCCATGGTACTATTTGAGAAACCAGGCAGTGGTGTGTGGTGCCAGTTGGAAGGAGGAGGATTGCTGGCAGTGGTGCCTGTGTGAGGTTCTGAGATGGAGGATTAAGTGGCTGACCTGATGCGCCTGATCCACTGGATGAGCAACAGATGGTTGGAGGCCGACCCTAACTAGAGGGAGGCTGAACACAAATGTTGGGAGCTGCTTGAAGGAACCAGACCAGAGTTTCCTGGGATGATAGAAACACCTACCTTGCTGGAGTTTCCTGGGGTGAAGGAAGCACCTATCTTGCCAGAGCTCTCTGGGCTGTATTGGACAATGGATGAAGGAATGGTGACCCAAGAGAAGATCCCAGGTAAAACTATTGTAGACTTTATGCCCACTGGAGTGAAGCAGACCCTCAAGGCAGAAGAGGCTATGACAGCCAAAGGACCTTTAACAATGTGGTAACACCACCTGTGATGCCTTATAATCCAATTATAAATTGGGGAAAACTGCAATTGACAGATGCAGTGGTTAGTAAAGTAATACCCTGTAACAGAGTAGAGGAAGGTAAACAGGAAAATGGTGAACAGGGTGCTGGAAGGTTGTGGTAATACGAGCTTAGGGAAGGAGTGTTGTATCACATGAGACCTAACCCCCGAACAAAGTTGGTTGATGCCCGGGTAGTGGTACCCGAGGTCTGTAAGAAAAAAGTTATGGAGGTTGTATGTAATGGTCCTTCTGGGCCCTCTAGCCACGGGGAGGTATTAGCACGGCTAACCCCCTATTACTACTGGGTGGGTATGTACCGACAGGTAGGCACTTTCCTGGAGATCAATGGGAAGGACACCCCTGATAATACTGAGGGAAGAGTATCACCAGAAGCCATGGGCAGGAGTGGTACCATTAGAGGAGGAGGAGGAGGAGGAGGAGGAGGAAGAGATCCCTACCTAGAAGGGAAGGTTTAGAAATAACCCATTTGTTTCTGTATAGGCTGACTTATGAGCCTCAGAGTGGATACATTTAAGTTAAGGGGCTTTATGTGGGTGGATGCTTGATATGTGATGTCATCCTTTTATCAGTATAAAAGCCTACCTCTAGGAGTATTAATTTAGTTGGGTGATCAGTGAAGAACTGACTGTGAGAGATGCAAGACCTTGTAAGAGGGTGCTCTCACACTATCATTGTGTGAAAAAAACTAACTTTCTGTATTTTTCTATTAAACTTGTATCATCCAATAAAATGATAAATGTTTATGTTAAACATTTTTTATGCACCTTATTGCATACCTGAGTCTAAAGTTCTTATGAAATCCCACACCCGACGGCACATTCCCTGAATAGTAAAGAGCCTTGCATCAGGATTCAGTGACCAATGCCAGAATCCGAACCTGCTGTGTTGGCAAAAATTTTGGTGATGTTGAAGCAAAGGATTACTACATCCACATTTATGCTGATAATTTACAGTGACATCAACAATTCTCTACTTATGAAACTGCATTACTTTCAAGTTTCCCAGTTTGCCACTGTTCTGGCACCACCCATAAAATAAGAAAAAACCAAAAAATTGAAGTGGACATTGTTCTTGTCCTAAAATGTTGTTAAGTGTTTATCACTTTGTCAGTTTGCCGCTATTCTGCCCCCCACCACACACACACACACACATAAAATAAGAAAAGCAAAAAAAAATTGAAGTGGACATTGTTTCTGTCCTCAAATGTTAAGTGTTTACCATTTTGTCTGCCCCCCTCAGCCCACACTCACATGCCCCAAAAGAAGTAATTGAACATTGAAACAGGGATGACAAGGAAGTGTGGTTTCAGCAACAAACTGTTTATATTGCAAATTAATAATTTGAAAACAAACCATTAAACATGGAACTTGTAGAAGAAATATGAACATCCAAAGTATACAAACAAGTCAAAGAAGCATACCCCCCCAAAAAAAAGAACAAATCAGTCGGCCATTCTAAATGTTAGAAATATTTAACTTAAATTGACTTATTTTAACAAAAACTGTTTACAAAAAGTTCAATCCAGTATGGATGGCAAAAATAGTGCTTGGCTGGCAGTGGCTGTACGCCATGCTGCCCCTCAGCTAGCACTGCCGTTGTCTCAGGGCAGATGCCTCATGACTTCTGATTTGTCTGTGCCTCCCTCCCCAGGTTGAGTTAAGCTGGTGCAAGATTTTTTTGTCCATCTTCTCCAACCTTCTCAATCTGGCTTCAACCCTTCTCAGGCCATTATGAAGAGCAACTTGGCATTTCCCACTCAGGGTGGTCCTCCTCTCCGTTCTGCCCTCCGGTACCATCTGTAGTTGGGTGGCTATTAATGCCATGGAGGTTGTCTGTGTCTCGGTCTGCTGCTGCAGTTGAGCTGGCCTGTCCTATGGCACATTGCTGCTCCCTGCTGACTCTGAGGGTGGATCTTCCTTGTCTGCTAATTTGGAAAGAGCCTTCATAATTCTTTGCACACAGTTTTCTGTGCGCTTGCTCATTGACTTTGACTGTTTTGTGACTGACTTGGCCGCCATCTGTCCCTCTGATGGTTGGACTGCTGCCGATGTTTCAGTGTTGTCTGCAGTACAGAAAGAAATATGCAGCTTCAACATAATGTGGTCTATGACTATCTGCCCTTAGATAGTGAGTGCAGTGTGTGTAAGGTGAATTGCTGTGTGTGTGTGTGTGTGAGATAAAGACTGACAGACATCAGTACAACTTATTTATTGCATGCTGTCTGTGTGCCCCACCACCCAAGTGAGTCAGCACCTGATCAAGTCTTCCTACCTGTGCTCTGTGCTGTAAATTGACAAGCTGTGGGTCCTGGGCAGGGCATTCCTTTCTGCATATAACCATGGACACATAGACATTGTCAGCAGATGCAGCACATAAGGACAGTCCCACCCACACAGTCTACCTGTGAGCCTTGTACTTCATTACAGCTTCTGACCCTCCCTCTACGTAATCTGTATGGTCCCTGTGTGCCTGTTTAATGCATGTTTAAATCCAAGTACAGTCCTCACTCCAGTCCCACCATCTCATGTGCCAGATCATTCTATACACCCACCACCCTCTTTGTAAACAAAACCTTCCACACATTCCTTCTTAACCTGCCAAGTTCCAATTTCAAGTCATGCCCCCTCATTCTTGCACTCCTCCTGTACTGGAAGATGTCTCCCTCCTGCACCTTGTTTATGCACTTAAGGTCCTTGAATGTTTCTATCCTGTCCCCCCGGCCCTGTTTCCTCCTCTCCTCCAATGATGGCAGCGAGGACATATTGGGGTGCCTGACTCTTCTCATATGTTTAAGGTTGCAATACATGCAACATCTGAATCACTCTCTTCTGCACTACTCCAAGTAATTTCATTTAACACACTGTACAGTAATGGAAATTAATATTTATTATCAAACTTTAGTCCAGTAGTCCACTCCTGTGATAATTTGCAGATATTGTACTAATGCAACATAACACACCGCTACCATCCAGACCTCCACCCTTGGCTGTCCACAAAAAACATAGAAACATAGACTTTGATGGCAGATAAGGACCACTTGGCCCACCGCCACCTAGTCTGAGTCTGCTCATTTCCCTTCCTATTGGATAAGCTGCAGATCACTGTTAAGTTAACCAACAGCCTACTTCCTTCTACCCCCACTAGGATTGCCTTATGTCTGTCCCATGCATTGTGGAATTTCCCCAATGTTTTTTACCCCACAACAGCCTCAGGAAGGATGTTCAATGCATCCACCACCCTCTTCATCAAAAAATACTTCCACACGTCGCCCCTGAGCTATCCCTCTCTACCTTGAAATTGTGCCCTCTAGTTCTTGCACATTTCTTTTTCTGAAACAAGCTACCCTCTTGGGCTTTGTCGATTCCCTTGAGGTACTTGAAAGTTTGTATCATGTACCCCCCTCTTCTTCCTTTCCTTGAGGGTATAGTATAATATAAAGCTCTTTTAGTCACTCTTCATATGGCTTTTGGTACAGACCTTGCACCATTTTAGTTGCCCTAGTTGGTGGACCAATGTTGGTGGAGAATAGATGGTGCACTCACAATTCAAAATAGTTAAAAACTTTAAGTAGCATACTGGAACTGGACACAGGCTCATCATCAACAGTGTAACAGCTGCTCGGTCCATCCTCCATGGTGCTTGTGGAATCACCACCATTGCTCCCGCTTCTTACAGCAGCACCTGTCCAACATGAAGAGGAATATCTAAGATCAGTGTTATGAAGCCAACCTGGTGGCACTGAGGTTTGAGGCACTGGATGCCACACCTTGCATCATGCTGGTGACTCATGTTTGGGAGCAAGCAGGGGTCATCGTGGGTTAGTGGAGGGAAGATGGATAGAGTGTCTGACAGACTGCTCTCCATCTTCGGGGTAGAGAGGAACCCAGAGTTGCTGTGCACCTGACTCCTACAGGAGGCTGGGGACTGGTGCCACGATGCCATAATTTGCAGGGCTGGAGCTCGGCAGAAGCCTGAGGTGGCATGCACAGGAATGTGCATGAACATGTCATTGGCATCATTGCATGCCAAGCTCCACAGGGGTCAAAATCTAGGGAGGAAAATGGTGTCCTGGTTGCAGCGACTTGATGTCTGACTGCAGTGGCTTCAGTTGGAGGAGCACCTCATGACTCATGAGTTGTATGAACCTTTCCAGTCGGGGTTTTGGGCAAGGCATAGCTCAGAAACCACACTTGTTCAGGTGCTGAATGATGTCCTCAGGGTGAGAGATCGAGGGGATAAGACAGTTCTTGTTCTCCTGGATCTCTCTGCAGCATTTGACACTGTGGACCATTGTGTGTTGCTTGACCACCTTAGGGAACTCTGCAGACTCATGTGCGCTATCAGCTGATTTGAGTCCTTTCTTACTAACAGGAGGCAATGGGTTGTGATGGGGGATTCTTCCTCCATCCCTAGCCTGCTATCTTGTGGAGTTCCTCAGGGATCGGTATTAGCCCCATTGTTGTTTGCAGTGTGCATGCTACCCCTGGGAAGGCTCATTAGGAAGTATGGCTTGGGTTTTCATTGCTATGCTGATGATACACAGCTATACTTTTCCTTTGCCCCAGGAACATCCAATGTGGTGGATGTGCTAAACAGCTGCCTTGCTGAGATTAACGACTGGATGGCCTCTAGCTGGTTGCGACTGAACCCCAATAAGATGGAGGTATTGGTGGTGGAGTCGAAAAGAGTGCATAATAGGATGGCCTCTGATTCAGAGACTGAACTTGTTCTGGGATCTGTTTAACTGAAGACCTTCTCTAGGGTGTGAAATCTTGGTGTCATTCTGGATAGGAGTTTGAGTATGGAGGCACAAATATCCTCCACTGTCCACTCCTGTTTTTTCCATCTCAGATATGTCACCAGGACAAAGCCCCTTGTTCCACCTCTGGACCTCCCCACTTTGATGCATGCCTTAGTTACTTCAAGACTTGACTACTGTAATGCACTCTACCTCAGGGTCATTGTAGGATCTCTCTGCAGACTGCTACTAATGCAGAATGCAGCTGCCTGGTTACTTACTGGGCAGCCAAAATGTTGCCATATTACACCAGTGTTGCGTGAGCTGCACTGGCTGATGGTCAGGTGGAGGATCCTTTTTAAGGTGGGTCTTCTCACTTATAAGGCCCTACACAGTCAGGGCCCTGGTTATCTGTCAGACCTTCTTGTACCTGCTCTCTCTGTCTGCCCCCACCGTTCCTCCTGTGGAGGCCCCCTGGTGATTCCAATGATGAGGCTGAGATTGGCCAGTGACAGGGCTTTTAGTGTCACTGCCCCTGTCCTCTGGAATTTGCTGTCCTTGGGGTTAAGGGGGCCCCTACTTTGGAGGTATTCAAGGCCTGCCTTAAGGCCCTACTATTTTCCCAGGCATTTCAGGATTGAATTATTAACTTATTGATTTGATTCATTTATAAATGTTTAGATGATGTGTTATTATCTTATGTTTTAATTATTTTGCATTAGTGTTTTATTTCTGAAGATGTGTTTATTTATCTGTGCAGCACCCAGAGCCTCCGGGATTGGGCATTTTAAAATAAATTTTACCTTGCCTTGCCTTGCCATCTTATGGGTGCCCTGGTTGCAGCGACTTGATGGCTGGTTGCAGTGGCTTCAGTTGGAGGAGCACCTCATGACTCATGAGTTGTATGAACCTTTCCAGTCGGGGTTTTGGGCAAGGCATATCACAGAAACCACACGAATGGCGTCGCCAAACTGGATCCAGTCCTGGTAGGACAGAGGTGGGTTCCCCGCTGCCCCACTGCAGGGCGTAATCCATGGGGGAAGAGGTGATGGCCACTCAGAAGAAGAAGCCTGGGGACTGACTGGATGGCTGCTGGGTCCACGAAGGAGGATGCCTTGATGAGTTGTGCTAACCAGCAAGGAAAGAAAGTAAGTAAAAAAATAAAATCAGTGTTACAAGTTGGAAAACCTAAGACCAAAGCAGAACTACAGTAATATTACACATTATGTCGGTCCTGTGGGGTGGGTCAGGTGCTATAAATTATATTTGAATGCAGGACATCGCAGATATTCCCGAATGAAGGTCAAGAGGATACACAACAAGGGGCCCACTTCCATGATCCTACAACATAAAAGTGCACATCTAATATTCAGATAAAGGGTGCTTTTGGAGTCGGCCATGGACTAACAATAGTGACTGATCAGGTTGGTTGATGATTTGGAGGATGCACATATTCATTGTCTGACAACATTGCTCCCTTTACCTGCTACAGGAGCTACGATGAAAGTGGATGTATGGCACAGTTGTCAGTTCCAATGAGCACTGACCACTCCCACTGTAACATCTGTATTAGGCTGGATCAATCATGCAGAAGGCACCAGGCATGACACACAGGACAGTTTCACTGTAGTCTCTAATAGCAATTGGATAACACTATTACTTACAGACAAAATATGCACATGATGTGAATTCACATCACAGTCACATGGGGCTGGGGACAGGGGATGATCCTCATCAAGTCAGGTGGGTGCCATCCATTGTGCATGCCATCTCAGGCAGCTAAGGTCAGTAACAAAACACAAACCTACAGTACTTACATGACATGTTTGAGGTAAAAGTTAATTTCTTTAAATTATTAATGACAATTGCTGCTGGAATCATGGGGAGGGTTTGGGGGGTTGACAGTGCTTGGTACCATAGAACTGTGCAGCAAGCCTGAGTTGTGCAAGCATATGCATCAGATTCACATAGCCATTCACTGCTCACCAGGCCACAGTATAATTGGGAAACAGGCTGTCTTACATAGAAACATAGAAATTATCAGCAGATAAGGAACAGCAGGCCTTTCCAGTCTGCCCAAAGCCCTACACTAGTTTGTTTCCACTGATACTACCTAGTCAATGGCTTCCCCCCTCCGTCCCACCACCAATGTACCCTTATGCCTGTCCTATGCATGTTTAAAACCATCCACTGTGTTTGCCCCATCACCTCTGGTGGCATCTTATTCTATGCATCCACAACCCTTTCTGTGAATAAAAACTTCCTCACAGTTCCCCTCAGCCTGCCACCTTCCAATTTCATGTCATGCCCCCTTGTTCTTGTACATCCATTGGAAGATGTCTCCCCCTGCATCTTGTTTATGTCCTTAAGATACTTGAATGTTTCTATCGTGTCCTCCCTATACCTCCTTGCCTCCAGTAAGTACATATTGAGGTCCTTTAGTCTCTCTCATATGTTGTTTGGTGCAATCCTTGTACCATCTTAGTTGCCCTTCTGACCCCCTCCAATCAGCCTGTTAATGTATTTATGAAGGTGTGGCCTCCAGAACTGCACACAGTAATCTAGGCGAGGCCTCACAAGCATTTTGTACAATGTCATAACCACATCCCACCTTTGCTTGTGATACCGCTACCTATGCACCCCAGACTGGCTCTCCCTTCAGCCTTTGTACTCTGCTTAGACACCTTTAGATCATCAGCAATGATAAACCCCAGGTCACTTTCTTCCTTTGTAATAGTCAACTACTCTCCACCCATCTTGTAGCACTCCCCAGGGTTCCCTCTTCCTAGGTGAATTATTTTGCTCTTCTTGGAACTAAATCTTAGTTGCCACACCTCAGACCATTTTGTAAGCTTCTCCAGGTCCCTTCTCATTCTCGATACTCTGTCTGGCGTATCCTCCACCCTGTTGCAGATCTTGGTGTCATCTGCAAACAGGCAGACATTTCCCTCCAGTCCTCCTACTGCAATGTCACTAATGAAGACATTGAACAGAACTAGACCATGGACTGATCCCTGAGGTTCCCCACTGGTCACCTCCCTCTCCACTGACTGGATCCCATTTACCACCACCCTCTTCTTACTGTCTGTAAGCCAATTCCTAACCCGGTTTACCACCATGTGCCCCATCCCATGCCCAGACTACTTGTCTTAGCTCAATACAACTTCTGCGTGCATTTATGGGCATCGCAGGGCATGTATCATAGTGAAGGGAAAAAAGGTAATCTGCAACACTGGCTGCTGTAAAAAAGGTTCAGAAATCAAGTCTGTATACTCACTTTCAGTGCTGCCTTCCACACAGGATCTTTTTGGTGGTGGTGTAGAAGATCCCACTGGCTCATCCACTTGCCGAACCCTCTTCTTCTTCTTTGGTGTCCCATCTCTGGTGGTGGTGATGGCTGCTCCCAGAGCCTCCAGAACTTCAGGGTCCCTCCTCTGCATATGGTCCCACTTCTGCTTAATTTGTTTTATGCTGCAGGACACAACTCCCCCTCCTTCCTTCTCTAAGCTGGCCTTGACAGCAGCCCACAGTGTCTCCCTCTCCTTAAGTGGCACTTTATTGGGGCCAAAATTTTGTCAGAATACCTGGTGACCTCCTTGACAAGAATTGCCACCTCATTGTGGCTGAAGGGGGGTACCATATGTCTCTTCATGCTGGTGGAGCCAGAGTTCTGATCATTGGTGGTGGTGTCAGTGCTAGTGCAAGAGGATGTGGTGGCCATAGCCTCCTCTTGTTGAACCACTGTCTGCTCCTGCTGCCCCCCCCGCTCTACATTCCCACCATCCCTTTGCTGCTGTCCATGATCACCAGCCTCCACATGGCTACTGCTGCCCAAGTCTGGCATTGTGCTACCTTCTGCCATTTTTCAAAATGGAATTATAACCAGCACCAGAAAAAAAATAATAATAAAAAAAATTTCTTCACTCTCAAACAAGTCTTCAAAGTAAAGTAAACAAACTAAGAATAGTTAACTAAGCAGATGGCTTGCTTTCACTAATGTTTTATCTCTTCTTCTTCTTGTCTCTCAAAATTCCTACTCTCAATCTCAAGTCTACGCTTTCCTACTGACCATTTACATTATGAGCTGTTAAACAGGAAGAAAACAGTAATGCAATTTCCGTCTTTGAAATGCAGAATTTTTGTTCTGCCTGATAATAAGGTTCCGAGTTTTACATAGGGATACCGTTTACTACTTGCGGAACTGTTTTTCCACAAACCATTGGAAATGCTTAATCAGAAGCCAGAAGCTTGCAGGAAAAAGAAAAATTGCAGTGAGTCCAGATTTCTTACAGTAAATGCGTAACATTATCTTACATGCAGAATAAATTATTCCGCATTTCCAGAAAAAATGGGAAATCAGGTCTGTGGAACTTTTTTACAGCAACTCAATTTAAAATTACCCATCTACCAAAAAAAACCCGCAGTTTACAGTGGAATTTCTGCAGAAGTCTGGAAAATCATTTCAAAACTTTCACAGAAGCAGAATTCTGACTTCGCAGAAATTTCGCCTGCGGAAGATTTTTTTCGCACTTGCCTATTAGTGGGTGGTGGTGGTCTGATAATATCCTTCACCCAATGGAGAAATCCTGTGACAAAGAAAAATGTTCACAGGTTATGAAGAAGTAATATAACCTCAAATATGTATGATAGCAGCCAGAGCAAGAAGTATAACCTGGTGTGCTGGGGTACCCCTTCTTCCAGATGTCCATCACCCCTAGATGGTCCAATATCTCCTTCAGGAACCTGACAGCAGTGGACATCCTATAAGCCTGTGGATTGGAGGAGTCTTGGTTAATAGACACAGTCATGTTTAGGTTGCCCCCTATAATCAGACATCCCTGCAATAGTTCAATCACCTTATTTATAAAGGTTCTAACTATCAGGACCTTGGTTTGTGGGGGCATATATATACACTAACCAGGGTGACTTCTTGTGAATATAGCCTACCCTGTAATATTATATATTGACCCTGGCTATCCACATATGAATTCTGCACATGTAAGGGGGTGGTTGTGTAAACTAATATTGCCATTCCCCGTCCACACCTGCTAGAATGGAATGAATCATAAACTTTATTTAGTTGTCTCCAACTAAGCTTTAAGTGTTCTGTTTCTGACAGATGCATCTCCTGGACAAAGAATTGGTCTGCCAATTGTTTTCTGAGATATTGCATAAGGTGTGACCTCTTAATTGGGCTATGCATGCCATTAATATTCTGCGAGAATATTTTTACAGGTTTGACTACCATGACTTCAGCTTGGGAAGGCACTCTAACGCCTCCTACCATCGAGCCAGACTTCTTCCCTCTGCAGAAGAGCAAGAGGAGAAAGTTCTCAGTGGGGTCCCCCCCCATCCCAGACATCCCATGGGATCCGATGCAGCAGACCAGGACCAAGAAGAAGAATCATCCATCAAGAAACTCCCTACCACCGCAAGCCACCCCACTGCTGTTTCAACAACAATAAAGTTTAATTTTATATTTGAAACCAACTTGTGTGCCTCTTTTGTTATAAACACAGGAAACTGTTCTATAGAAAAAAAAAACTTCTCCCCCTTCCCCAATAGGTAAACATTTGAACCTTGAACAATAACAAAAACTATATACAATTTGGCTTTCATCTGTGAGGTAGGAAAACCATTCCACCTCAAATGATCTGAGTATGGAGTCTTACACTTGGACTCCACCTCAGAGAAGTGGAAAACCAACCCAGATGGGTAGGTACACACTCACTTTGGGGTCACAAGAACCCCTATTAGGATCAGCACTGTGAGTATGTAGCAGAGACCTAAGTTTGGTGATTCCAAGGTAAACAACTCCACTTAAGCGAGAAGCCCCCCTTTCCCATTTAGGAATAGTTCCCATGGGTTCTAATGAATATGCCACTAACAGTAACCACACATGGTATTATTGTTCACCTTGCTCTACTCTTGGGCTGAGAGTATCTGACTGGTTAGCTCCAAAAGGTCTGCAGGACCAACTATATGGAAACTCCAGGACCAGAGTTTATAAGGAGCCTGTGGATATTGCCCCTCCCAAGTCCAAGTGAAAAACCATAACCCCCTCCCCCCTAGCAGAGTCAACCCTGTTTTAAAATAAAGTGAGGTTGGATGAGGTAGATCATGTGCCTGTGCCCCCCCTAACCAAAACAAACAATCTAATTGTTATATTTTAACAGTGTAGGCACTTGCGGCATGAAGCCCTCCTAACCCCAATTTGAAGGGACCCCAATCTTCTCCACCCCAACTTTATGACAACAATATTATTGGACTGGAAACCTACTACTGAAAGTGCATGTTTATTCCACTGGCCTAACCAAGATAAGGGGGCTGAGTTATCTCTGGGCCATCAAGACTCCAAGACAAAGAACTCCCCACTGAGAGGAGCCCCCACCCACTCCAATATGAATTTGCTGTAGCTATTTGGGCTTTTGTTGAACATTAGCCCCCTCTCGAACTGTGTGGATATATTACCCTCAGCTTTAGTTACTAGGCTTTAAACAGGCAAACTGAACTGGCTATGTCTGGTGGTGGCCATGACCCCCCAACCCCAATAAAGGGACACCATCCCTTGCAGTAGCCAAGAAGAGCGTTCCTATATTACTCATGCACACTATTATGAATTATCCTTGACTCCTCATTAATTCTGTTAAACTAAATAGTGAACGAATTGAGTGAAGCAAACTGCAGACCCCCATTCTCCCAGCCAAATTATAAATATTCCTTTATCATATTCTAACAGAAACAGGCCCTCAGATCCTAGGACCCCTCTTAACTAATAGAGAGATTCCCCCAAATTCTCCACCCAGCTACATTGACAATGAAATTATTGGGCTTCAGGGGTTGTTACTTGAAATGTCCATTGTTCCAAAACAAGATAACCAGTGCATCTCAGTCTGGCCAAGGCACTACCAATCTGTGCCCCATTTGAAGTCCCCAAAACACGGCCTCAAGACATTCTTAAAGAATACCCAGCTGGTAGAATTTAATAGTGAAAGTGACTGGTGCTGCTAGGAGGTGACCAGCAACTTCAAATGTATACAAGGTCACAAAAAGTATATATGGAAAGGAGAGCCTTCAGCACAAGGCCAAGTAGAGAAGGGACTTTTGGGGCCAATATTTAGGGATGCTTGAACCACTTGTAGCTGTGCAATTGAGCTTGAGCCAGCACTCTAGAATCAAGGAGTAAGTCCTCCCCTCTCAGGGAGCAGCCTGACATCATGGGTGGGTAATGCAGCCAAGCTTGTTCTGAGGACACAGGTCCTGGGGAGAGAGGGGAGAGGAGAACTGCAGGGGAAGCATGGGCAAGGCAGGAATCCAGACTAACATACCAGTCTACCAGCAAGGACAACACCTACCATTGGTAGGCCAGAAACCCTTAAAAGTCATATTAAATACTTAAATGGAACCAAGAGTCCATTGGGAACCATCCTCACCCCACCACTGAACAGCGCAATCACCCCTCCACATACACACACCCAGTCCCAGTCCTCTAACCTGGCAAACTGCATGAAGTACATCTCCACTCTGGTCTGCAGGGTCAGGTTCTGGAACTGTCACAGTTTTTCCACAATCTTTGCTAGTGAGAAATTAGGATCTTGTCTCCTCCAATTAGTGGCCTGATCTCCAGTAGGCCTCTGGGTTTAAGTTGAGGCATCCCCATCTTTGTAGATGCCCCTGGCAAGTAAGTCATCTTTTGCCTCTACTGATGTGGTGTATGTCTTCGGGCCCATAGGATAGAGCACTACCAACTTTGTGGGGTATGGTGCTCTGAACTTTAATTTGTGAGCCATAAGGAGAGGAAACAAGAGACTGTATTCATGTCACATGTGTTGTGTGGTAGGTGTAAAATCATTGTCAAATAAAAGCCTTTTCGAACCATAGATAATTTTCTGTTTTTGCCATACCTTAGGAAGCAGTTGTTCATTGACTTGGTAACTTTGGAACTTGATGACAAAAGATCGGGGATGTGTATCGGGATGTGTCGGTTTGGAGCCTGAAGCCCTATGGGCTTTCTTGATGCCCAGTTGAAACTCTGGGCCTAGCTCCAATACAAGGTGTATCAGGTAGTCAGAAAAGGCCAAGGCATCCTGGCCCTCTTCATTTTCTGGAAGGCCATAAAGTCTAATATTTTTCCTACTCCCCCAGTTTTCGGTGTCTTCTTGGCGCTGAGACATTAACAGTTGTTCTTTTGAAAGGGCTGTTACTGCAGGTTCCAGATCTTTGAGGTGGCTGGTATTGGTGATGATCTGCCTATCTGCCTCATCCATGTGGTTCTGGAGTGTCCCGAAGTCGGAGCAGAGATCCCGAATCGATTCCAGCATCTCAGCCCTGAATTCACCAATTGCTTGCAGGATTGGGTCCACTTGGAGGATTTCAGCAGTCTTTTTACCCTCTTTGGATTTTACTTCCCTCTTGAGAATCTAAAACTCTGGGGTGCAGCTCAGAATCAGCGAGGTCACGATCGTCCATGTCGTCCACTTCGGTGAGTACTTGGAAGCATTTTTTGTGGCTCCTAGACATTCCTTAAAGAGAATATTGCACTCAAATGCCACCGGAGGTTTTTCTGAGTTATTTAATGATGATAAAATTGCATTGCTGTAGTCCCTGTGGCCGATTACTATAGCTTTAGTAGGGGAGCTCCTCTAGCCCAATCTTCACTCCACCATGGTGCCACCGGGAGTCTTCCACATTCAGAACCTTTTATATAGCACTGTGCTTTGTATACAGGAGGGGATCCCACATTTGCATGGTGCAGTAGTACATAAGCACATGCACATGGTCAAGTTAGCATCAGGGGCTGCTGAATATGGCACCCATCCAACCGTGCTGTTCCCACATAGTGTGGTGCTTAGATGTTTAGTGCTGTGCTAACCTTCAGAAAATGGGTCCCTAACTGACTGAAAATCCTGGCTGATGCCTCTTAAGATGCAGAAAGTAAACAAAAATGGATTATCTTATTCTGTCTCTTTATGTATTTTTTGGCGTTATTTTGCTTGCAAAACTTTTATCCAATTTCAAAACATTGTGATGTGACTTAAAACATTTATAACAACTGTAGCTAAAATACAGTTTTTTTCTTTCATCCGAATGTTGCTTTTATTTACTTATAAAAACACAGTCTGGTGGGCTGGCCTAGCAGCTTGGTGGCATCTGTACTGCTTCCCATGCCAGTGGCCCGGGTTTGGGGGTGGACCTGGGTCGAACAGGGGTCAGCTAGGGGGACAGATGACTGAGCATCTCAGGGACTGTTCTCCTCTCAGGGAGGGGGGGTCTGACTACCCCAATCTTCAACAGCCACCTAGCTGAGGAAGGCTGGCAGGGCATCAGAGTGGCATAAGGGAAGAGGGCTCAGGCAGCCACAAAGCAAGTACTTGCCTTTATTTGCGTTGGCATCATTGCATGCTTGACTGCCCATGGATGAAACCAAAAGGTAGAAAACCCCCCAATGGCAGAATGATCCACCAACCTGCTGCAGGCTGTGCACTACTAGCCAGGCTGTGCTCCTGTCAGAATATGTGTCTCCCTGTGAATGGCCCTCTCCCCCAGGACCCACCACGGGAGTGGTGGAGGGGCCGTGGGGGATCTCAGACCAGATAAGTCCTGGGGATAGTGGGTGAAGTAGTCGGACAGGTCAGTGAACAAGGGGGTCACTGGGTGACTAAAAACATAAAAATCTCTGTGGAAAAAGAAAGAAATAAAACACAGTTTGGGAATCTCAAAAGCAGTATCACAGTCATTCC
Source organism: Neoceratodus forsteri (assembly GCA_016271365.2). NCBI lineage: Eukaryota > Metazoa > Chordata > Ceratodontiformes > Ceratodontidae > Neoceratodus > Neoceratodus forsteri. Next base: position 810,378,355 of record CM028129.1, on the reverse strand, counting down.
ATATAAGGTCTGCTGAGAAAATCGCTCATTCTATATAATTATACCAGTAAAACAGAAGCATTTAAATAGCATGACGTTTAATCACAACTGCACATAACAGCTTCAAGCCATAACTGCGGGCGGGTTGCTTACAGTATTTATCAGTGCTGTTTGGCGTACACGATGCATGAAATGTGCTACTATTTATTCTCTTCTACTAAATATGAAATGTGGACCACACCAAGTGCCTTCTGCATCATTAATAATCCATTAAAGAGCTTTTAGATCTCCATTATTGCCATGAACATCTAGAGTGATAAAGATAAGGTTGAATAAACACAGTATCATTTTCTTGTTATCATACCAGCTCACTTACGTGATGTCTGGAAAACAAATTCGCGTGTGTCAATGATGCAGGGCCAGTTAACACATCTTTCAGACCGCTTATAAATGCTGAAAGTACAGTTTATTTTGAAGGTTATGCATTTCATGACTGATTTGACAGCAGAGGAGTGGGCTGCTCCCCTAAATATTTTCTGTGGACAAATACGCATGATATATCTGGTAGTAAACAGATTGTTTTTCTGGAATGAGGATTTCTTTAAGATGGACTAGCAATAAAATAGTTGTTCCATTCTCCCCAAGTGTTTACTATGACACCAAATTCCCAGAAAGTTTACTAATGGACAACAAATTCTGTCCAAGAGTTTCTAGTTTTTTGGTTTTGGCAGAAGTGGACACTTTTACTGATGCGTGATTATTGAGGAAGCGTTGTGTTGTTGCAAGCGATATTAAAGAAACGCTGATAGCACTGCACTTTTTTTGTCCATGTTATTTTTTCTGTGTGGTTATCACTGGATACCCCATATCAGCAGGGTAACTATGCACTATGCAGCTACAGCTGGGCAATCTTATTAGTGGAGACCCAGTGCCTGGCAAAGCTCTGTCCACCTTCCACTGCTCCACAGATATGTAATGGGGAGTCTGGGGACTATGAATACCACCAGTGAGGCATCACAGTGAAGTTATTCAGAACAGAAACATGCAAATCATGCATATGCCAGCTGAGCTCCTGATGAGAATTGGGCCCTGAACAATTGCTGGAAAAAAATACATATTTTTGTTTCTTAACCAAGAACCTTTATTAAACAAAACATTAAAATAAAAACTAAATCAAAACAAACTCCATAAAGTACAAACTAGGAAAGCTTTTGGCTTATGCTATCACAGTTCCTGCAGTGTTTCCCAAGCATTCAACTCAGATAAGTTGCTAGACTAACACAGTAATTAATTACACAAAAATCTGTTCAAAATTTAACTTAAAAAAATGCATGCAGTCCCTTATGTTTATGTGGTATGAGAGTGATATGTTAGGAATATCCTAAGTATTAGCTTCCCATACAAATGAGTTTTTAACAGTATATGAAGGCAGCACTCAATTAAAAGAATACACTTCTGTATATTTAAATTAGTTCTAAAAGTTTCTTGTCACATCACAACGTTCTGAAATTTGATTAAAGGTGTGCAAGCAAGATAAGATGGAAAACCCCATAAAGAAGTAGAATAAAAGATAGTCCTGCTTTGTTTACCTTCTGCTCTGCAGCTTTAGACATCCTCTCACCAGGCCAGCAGTTCCCTGAATGCAGCAGGAAATTAGTGCAGGGACAGGACATTCCAGGGGCGGTGCTAATTACAGTATGTATTGTATTTATTTCAGTATAGTGGATGTGCTAATTACAGTATGTATTGTATTTATTTCAGTATAGTGGATGTGAATTTTTCAGTCTGCGGTATACGTATTTCAATATGTTACACGAGGTCCCTGCACCCTAATTGCTACCCCAAGAAGTACACCACAGACAACTAGCATTTAGGTATATGTTATACTAACATAAAGGGCTAAGGACATCTACCGTATAAGAGTAGATGTCAGGATATGTATGCACATAATTGCTATACACTTTACTTTATGATACACACATGTATTTCTTGCTTAGAAGATGCTAGGAAATCTGTGTCCTTGTAATGATTATGAGATATGAGTCAGCACTGCTATCTTCTGATGTTTTATATTACACGACTATGTACAAACTGTACCTCTTTGTTTCCACAAAGTGATGACTATTACAAAATTGTATAATGTTATCTTGGACTGAGGAGCCACCTCTAAATTAGCCAATAGTGCTCATCTCTGTAACTAGAAATGTTTCTTTCTTACAGTAACCATGGTAATTATCTTAGGTATATAATGGAAGACATTACGTCTTCTACCTCGGAGACCCCAAGAGACACGGAGATTCCTCGAGGTAGAGGGAAGACTCAGCATTGGCTCCCAGTTCCTAATGATAAGAACTGCTTAGGGCAACTGTGATTTTCCTTTTGGTAGCAATAAATAAGCTTTATTACTGTTATGGAACATGTCTGTGATTCCTTGCATGCCCATTATTGCCAAGAACCTAAGAGTGAGGTTTAGACCTTCTGACAATTGATGACCATGAGCAGGCAATATTTGGAGTTTACAAAGTTTTCACTTGTTGCTACAACTTTCCCTTCCCAACAGGGACAGTAGGTGTGCATTCCCACATCGCCTCTCCCATTTTTCACCCACTTTGTAATACCTTGCAATGTCTGGCTGCTTACTGGGTGTGGTTGATGCCGACTCTCCTCACCCCATGGCAGTTTTGAATTGCAAGCTTACAAGTGCACAGTAGCCCACCTGTGAATTAGTGCACCTGTTGTGGATCAATACACAGCACAGCACCTTTGCACATTTTGATTTTTCATTCCCTCCCACACAGTGGTCACCGTATCAAATATCTGAGCAGACCTGAGACTTGATGTCTCAAACTTCCTTGCCTCCCATGGAGGATGGGCTAACTTCGCACAGAGCGCAAGTCAATCTGAAAACCTCTTACTGGGGATTTCAACCCAGTACTCTGAGATGAGACAAACAGCCAGAAAGTGAGAAGCTAAAGGGCTGTTGGTCATGGCTCCCTATGCTGTTTTGGAAGCCTCCGAAGTGAGGTTTCAAAGCCTTGAACTGCAAATCTTATCTCATAAGCAGAAGATGGGATTGCAGAAACCTGAATGTGTAAGATGTGAGCAGGATTTGGAGTCTGAGCTCCAAACTCTAAGGAATGAAAAGGATTTCCTTTTGCATCTCTCTGCTCAGGCAAGCATGCAGGAACTCTTTATGTTGTGGCAGGAATGTGAAAGTTTGAGACAAGGTAAGGGGCAGGCTTTGCAAATGAATGACTTGTTAAGTAGAACAAATGATCAGATGCATGAGGAGTTGGGAAAGTTACAGGATGAGATAACTAGGTACAAAATGACTTAGGAGTAGCTACTAGGGACAATTGCGAAATCAGCACCGGGTATAGAGTGTTACAGAAGCAGATGCAGGATCATGTGGATCAGAGTGATGCAAAAGTGAGTCATGAGGATTATGAGTATAAAATGGCGAAACTGCACCATCAGTGAGAGGTGTTGGCTGGTCACATCAAGGCAATGGGAGGTGTAGCCTCTGCCTTGTCAATGTCATCTGAGGAGGAGGAGTCAGATAACATCTCCCAGTACAACACCCAGTCACACCCCTACTATGGCCCAGACACCCCTCCCTTACTTCCACAACATGGCGGACCCCTGTCACATGACACCCATCCCCTAAGTCATCAGCAGCATGACATTCATCATGGGCAATGCCAACATGGCGACCCCTATGATGGGGGGGAGTAGGCCCAGGCCTAGTCCCAACGGCACCACCAATCACCCTTATTAATGCAGATGACAGGCAGGAGATAGAAAGAATGATTGAGAATGCCTTAGGCAATGTGACCATCCTTGAGAAAAACAAACAAGTCCTCCAGACTCACATTAAGCAGCTCCTACAGCAGGCTGGTACTAAGGATTGAAAGGCCCATACTGTGGCTGAAGCCGCAGCTCAGGCAGCCCTGCAAGGTGCCCGAGGTAATCTACCTCTGCTTGATCACCCCAATAATCCCCTACAAATTGTTCACTCTGTTCAGCAGATAGCTGACAGCATTGTTCAGATGAGCCCATCCGGCAACCTCAGTTGCCACTGGAGAAGGTGTGTGCTAAATGTGAAATGCTTAGTCTCGCTGCAGACTACCAGGTCCTATGCCAGACTGTCAGTCCTGGCCTGTGGCCTGTGGGCAAAACTCCCCAAGACTGTCCACCAGGATGGACATGCCACCTTTGATGAAGTAGCATTTGAACTCATCACTGCACACAACCCAGATGTGGTAGGAGTGATGCTCGCATACCCTGTGAAACAGAATGCAAAGGAAAGTACAACGACCTTCCACAAGAGGGTCTAGATGGCCTACCGGGCAGGGAAGCACCTTGTAGGAGAAGCCGGAGATGCGGACCTCATTGAATACAAAACCCTGTTCCTTCGGAACATGATCCCTGCAGTGCGAGAAAAGGTAGAGCTAACCACCTACCCCAATACAGCAAGATTTGCCGATATTCTTCAGAAAACAGACAGAGTTTATCAACTCTACATCTGTGATTCAGGCTCCAGTTCCAAGAAAGTAGCTGCTGTGGAAGCCATTCTGGAGGCCGCAATGCACTACATGGTGGAGAGGCAAGCCCAAGAGAAACAACCCCTGCCCACAAATAACCAACACCCCCCAGCAAGCCCCAAAACAGCAACAAAAATTCTGGGGTGGGAACCAGAACTACCATAAGAATAAGAAACACCACAAGAATATCAAGGGTAAACAACAGAGACCAGGCCCTTCATATAGGGAAATAGCCGATGAGAACCAGAGTCTCTGAGATCTCCTTGGGAAAGTGAGCTCTGTAGCAGACGCTGTTCCAATATGGGTCCTTGCTGCAATACAACCAGGAGAGCAGGCCTCCACAGGCCACAGGGATATGGGAAGTCTAGACTCTCAGACCCCTACAGGCCTGAACCCAGAAGTGGCTCCCTATATAGCATCAGTAAAGCATGGTAAGATGGTTCACAGGAACCAGACCCAGACTCTCCTTCAAGAGCTTCCCCATGCTTCCACTGGTACAGATTGACAATTACAGGCCCCAGTCCCTATAGTAAACAAGCTGGTCTTGGATACAAATGGAAGACCCTGCACAGAGGCTGAGGTCGTGGGCCGTCTACTCACAGTACTGCTGGATACAGGTGCGGCTGTGTCTGTATTACAGGATGACAGCCCAGACACATCACCTTGGTCTACCAGATGGAGGACCAATATGTCTGGGGTAGACAGAACTAGGCTATCTGCATACCGTTCCCTATCACTACCTGTGACACTGGGACACCTGAAGGCATATCACTCCTTTCAGCTGATGGTATTGCACGATCACCCTAGTATAATCGGAATTGACTTTCAGGCACCACATGGCTGTGTGGTGGACCTAGCCAACATGCTACTGATACAAATTCAGGGACAATATCACACCATCATGATCCCTGACTCACATGTGGTTGGAACAATTTCCACAAACAACAAAGAGTATGACATCATATATTTTTTTAAGAACCATGAGCTTTTCCCAAAGCTCCTCCCCATCTGGAGGCATTTACCACTAACAAGCATGATTGTAGCAGGATGCACACTGTCATTGAAGTGACAGGCCCAGCACATGAGTGGCAACAGCAATACCCCTTTCCTCCTGAGGCCTTGCCTTCTCTTAGGAAAACAATTAAATCACTCCTCAAGCAAGGTGTAATCAGGGCATGTGTTTACACTGCAAATTCCCCAGTGTGGCCTGTAAAAAAGCCCACAGGTGCCTGGAGACTTACTATTGACTACAGGAGACTAAACCAGGTCACCCACAGTTGCGCCCCAACTGTTGCATCAGCACCAGATGTACTACAACTACTGACCAACAATGGTTTAGTGCCCTGGACATCTCCAATGGTTTTTGGTCATTGCCATTGGCTCCCAAAAGTTAATGTAAGTTTGTCTTCACCTTTGAGGGCAGGCAGTACACATGGACCTGCTTACCACAGGGATTCCATAACAGCCCCTCCCTGTTCCATCTGCACATGATGGATGCCCTTGAGGGTTTCTTCGCACCCCAGTGTCTCTTGTAGTATGTGGATGACCTGTTATTGGCCACAGCCACACAGGAACAACATCTGGATCTCTTAGACAAACTACTAATCCTCATCCAGGGAGCAGGCCTCAAATGTAACCCAGCAAAAGCATAACTATGTCAGAAAGAGGCACTCTTTCTGGGCCTGAGAATAACAGATCAATGCCTAAGCCCTACCTGGAAGAAGATACAGGGATTGCAAGATCTGCTACTGCCCACCAGCGTGGCCACCCTTAGAAGGTTTCTAGGTATGGTGAATTATTCTAGAGATTTTATTTGTGATTTTGCTCAGAAGGCCTCCCCTTTCTATGACCTACTGAAGAAGGATGTCCCCTGGATTTGGGGCCCCATTCACACCCAAGGGATATCTTGTAGGTAGAAGACTTGGTTTCCTGGCCAAGGCACCTAGCTTCATCTGAGCTCTTTCCTTCTAAGACTGCTTGAAAGGCAGAGTAGAGAAACTTACCAGAGCAAGGGAAAAGGATTAAGACTTATTTTGGCTAAACAGATTTACTGTGTGGTGTTGTTTTTATTTTTTACTCACAGGGATTGCTACTGTTTATTGCTAACATTTCATTGCTTTATTTTTCTCTGTAGCAAAGTGTTTCTTACAGCGTATATCTCCTCTGAAATTATTACAGGTGGTGCTTTACAGGTTTTACAGTTTTATCTAACATTAGGATAAGCTTTCAGGGTTACTGCATTTGTTGTTGACTGATTGTTTCTGCTCTTACCTCCTTGTTCTTTCATCCGTGGTTCTTCTTTTTCGGCAGGGGAAGGGCCCAGCCCCCCACCACCATCCCCAACCACCCCACACTACACTCCTTTTATAGGGTACGACAGTTGTGACATTTCCTGTGGCAGAGCAGGAAGGGGTGGATCAGTGGGGCCTCCACAAGGTGAGCTCATTTACAGGGGCTCTTGTAATTTAACTTGTTATAATAAGTTAAACAAAACACAATCAAACCATTACTTACATTTTTTTTCCTTTTTTTTTTCCTTCTAATTACTCTGACTAGGTTATAAACCCAGCAACTTATCTGGAATGGATATCATTAACTGCAGGTACTGTGGAACAATTTTCAGAAGGACAGTCTTACAGGATTTAGGACACTGTCCTACATGCTGGGCCTTTGGAGATCTTAGGGCTCAGCTCCAGGCAGCATGGGCAGAGATTGCATGCCTCAAATTTCATATTCAGAGGAAATACATTATAAGAGCCACCCCATTTACCCAGCATCCAACAGAAAACCTCGACCTCAGAGGTAGTTGGTCCAGGAGGTTGGCAGGTGGTTAGAGGGCAAATCGGTGCCCCATCGCTCTCTGCTCTCAATATATTACCTCCAAAACCATATAAACACTACAAACAGGTATCTGCCTCTATCTCTGAAATCAAACAAAGAGGCAGAAGACACTGCAAAGCAGGACACTGCAGCACAAGAGCTAGCACAACAAAACTCACCCAAATCAAGAACCAAAACAAAAAAGCAAAAGAAATCAAAAAACTTCAGATCATTGGAGACTCCATGATTCGGGTGTTGATACCCATCTCCAGCTAGGTAATGGTCAGATGTCTCCCAGGTACATCAGAATGAAGACACTGACCGCATTGCTAAAATTGTTCACAAAGCAGGAGAAAACATTGATGTCCTAGTACACATAGGGACTAATGATCTCACCAACCGGTCAGTTGTGGAGATCAAGGAACACCTGACCAGGCTGGGTGACAAACTATCATCTATTTCATCCAGCATCGCCTTCTCTGAGATCCTGCCAGTCTGGGAGAGGGGAGCAGATGGACGGAAGGTCAGAAAAGGGGAGATAGGGGAGCTAAACACGTGGCTCAAGGGCTGGTGCCAGGAAAAAGGACACAGATTTGTAGGGAACTGGCAACAGTTCTGGGAGCGAAAGTTCTTTAAATTTGATGGACTGCATCTGACTAAGGAGGGAGTCACTGCATTGGGGCAGAAGTTTGACATCTTTGCAGAATATTTAAACTAGCAACTAGGGAGAGGGGTACAGCACCCCATACGTTGAATGGGAAGAACACCCCTCTCCCCTCAGCTAGTGGTCAAACAGGGATTCAGCATGTTTGCAGTTCATTTGCATCACCAGGTAAGAAAAAAGGTTTGTCTCCCCATATGGTGCACAGGGGTAATGCCAAACCTCACCCAACAACTAACACACCAAAATCTGGCCAATGGAAAATCATGTACACAAATGCTCACAGCCTGGGAAATAAGATCCAGACCTGCAGGCAATAATGTCAGAGGCTAAACTGGACATAGTAGCAATTAGTGAGATGTGGTTTACCAGTAACCACACGTAGGAGACTTCAGTACCTGGCTATATACTGTTCAGAAGAGACCGAGGTGCAAAAGGGGGAGTGGAGTGGCCCTGTATGTCAATGAAAATATCAAAGCTACAGAAATTCAGAATACACATAAGGAGCCAGAAGAACTGTGGGTCACCCTGGAAACAGGAAATGGGACAGCCATAAGAACTGGGGTTGTCTACAGGCCCCAGACCAGAGGGAAGACATAGACACATTACTGTTAGAAGATATAAAAAACATGACAGCTAAAGGGGAGGTTCTGATAATGGGAGACTTCAACATGCCGGATACAGATTGGTCAATACCAGCAGGAACATCTGCCAGAACTAGATACATAGTGGATTCCCTGCAGGGGGAGGGCCTCAAACAACTGGTACAGCAACCCACAAGAGACAGGGCTATCTTAGATCTAGTACTGCCTAACAAGGAAGGGATCACAGATCTCCAAGTAGAAGGTCACCTGGGGGCAAGTGACCACCACATGGTATGGTTCAATTTGGCTACCACATCTAAATCATCCCATTCCAAGGCAAAAATATGGGACTTCAGAGGAGCTGACTTTGATAAGATGGCCAACAGAGTTAAGCTAGCCCTGACAAAAAGAAACACAGGTGAGGGGGTACAGGCAAAGTGGGCAAGCATTAAGGATGCAATACTTGAAGCAACATCCCATTGTGTTAGACAGAAAAGGAAGTGCAAAGAAGAAGGAAACCACTTTGGTTCTCACATACAGTAGCAGAAAAGGTCAGAGCCAAAAGGCTGGCCTTCAGGAAATATAAGGGAACACAGTGGGATGAAGAAGAGAGGCATACCAAACTGCCCTAAGGAAGCAGGGAAGGCAGTAAGGCAGGCAAAGTCCCAAACGAGGAAACCCTAGCATGAACAGTAAAAGAAGGTGACAAGACTTTCTATAGATACATTAGTGAAAGGAGAAAGTCAGAGGGGTATTGCTAAGCTTAATGGAGAAAAGGAAGCATGTGAGGAGGAGGACCCTGTAAAGGCATCTATCCTAAATAGATACTTTGCTCAGTATTTACTGAAGAGAGGTAGGGCAGGGCCCACAGCTCAACATCATGGACACAGGGGGGAGATGAGCACTATTCCTTCACAAAGAAAGTGTCCTACAAGAGCTTGTTAGCTCAGGGTGGATAAGGCAATGGGACCTGATGGCATACATCCCAGGGTACTTAAGGAGCTAAAGGTGGAACTAGAGAGCCATTAGCAGAACTGTATAGGGAGTCTCTGAGCACAGGAGAGGTCCCAGAAGACTGGACAAGGGCTCATGTGATACCGCTCCACAAGAGTGGTAGCAGGGAGGAGGCAGGGAACTACAGACCAATCAGTCTTACCTCAGTAGTGGGCAAGATTATGGAGGCACTCCTTAAGGAAAAGATAGTGCAACACCTGGAATCCATAGGGCCACAGGATCCAAGACAGCATGGGTTTGCAAAAGGAAGGTCCTGTCAAACTAATCTCATAGATTTCTTTGACTGGGTAACCAGAGTGGTGGACCAAGGGGGAGCAGTTGATGTTGCCTACCTTGACTTCAGCAAAGCTTTTGACACTGTTCCACATAGAAGATTGATAAATAAGCTGGGTAGGCTCGGGATGGGTCAGAAGTTGGTCAACTGGGTGCAAACTGGTTGACGGGCAGAAAACAGAGAGTGGTGGTAAATGGTATACAGTCAGAAGAGATGCAAGTCACAAGTGGGGTACCTCAGGGATCATTCCTGGGGCCAGTCCTCTTCAACATCTTCATTAGTGACCTAGCAGATGGACTAGGGGTAAGGCTTGTCTGTTTTGCAGATGACACCAAGATCTGCAACAGAGTAGATGATCCAGATGGGGTGGGCAGAATGAGAAGAGATCTGGATAAACTAGCAAAATGGTCAGAAGAGTGGCAACTGGGATTTAATGCAAAGAAGTGCAAAATCATGCACATAGGGAAGAGAAACCCGAAGCCACCTATAGACTGGGAGGGAGTTGCTAGCAGTCACAAAGGAAGAAAGAGACTTGGGCATCATCATCACTGATGACCTGAAATCATCCAAGCAGACCTCTAAAGCAGTAGGTAAGGCTAGGGGGTGTTAGGGTGTATTAGTAGGGTATCACAAGTTGTAAGAGGGAGGTAATAATCCCTCTTTACAAGACACTGGTTAGGCCCCATCTGGAGTACTGCGTGCAGTATTGGAGACCACACCTCACAAGGACATTAACCAAATTGAGGCAGTCCAGAGAAGGGCAACCAAAATGGTGCAGGGACTGCATCAGAAGACATATGAGGACAGATTAACAGAGCTCAATATGTATACCCTTGAGCAAAGGAGGGAGAGAGGTGATATGATCGAGGCATTCAAATACCTTAGGGGCATTAACAAGGTGAAAGAGTCTAACATGTTTAAATATAAGAAAATAGCAGGACAAGAGGACACAGCATGAGATTGGGGGCCGATTAAGGGAAATGTGAGGAAATTCTTTTCACAGAAAGGGTGGTGGATGCATGGAATGGCTTACCACAGAAGTGGTGGCTGTGAAATACAGTGCAGGGCTTCAAACAGGCATGGGATAAGCATAAGGGAGCAATACAAATGACTATGAATAGATAGGCCACTGACAGAGCAAAGGCCGATGGCACATTTATAAGGTAGAAAAAGAAATGGGCAGACTGGATGGGCCTTGCGGTCCTTATCTGCCATCAACTTCTATGTTTCTATGTGACGTCACTGAAGCAGGCTTTGGCCTCAGCTCCAGCTTTGGTTAACCCCAATCCAGCTTTGCCATTCCGTCTGGAATCCATCACCTCTGACATTGCTATGTCTGCAGTGCTGGCCCAGAAGGTCCATGGCACCCTTAGACCCATTGCATATGCATCACAGCTCTTGACCCCAATGGAACAGAAGTACAGCCTTTGTGAAAGGAACCTTCTGGCCACCTACTGGGCTGTCAAGCACTTTCTGTATATCAATGGGTACCCCCCCCTTGATCATCAATACAAACCACACCCCAACAACCTTTTTGCTATCAGATAAAGTAAAGGATGGGTCAGTCTCCAATACCAGACTGACACACTGGTCCCTCCTTCTCCAGGAAAGAGAAATCAAGGTCCACCCAACCAAAATGCCATCTATATTGGTGCATGGCCTCCTTTTCCAAGGAGAACCCCACGACTGTAGACTGCAGCCACTGGATCTACCAGATACAGGTCCTTCCCTTCCTACTACACCACAGGTGCTTGAAAACACCTCATTGTGTCGTATCTTTACAGATGGATCAACTTATTATTATCAGGGAGAACAGATAGCAGGGATGGGCATATTATTAGTAATTTACCCTTTTGGTAACACTGTTAAGATTTCTAAACTTTGTAGTGTGGCATCATCACGGTATGCAGAAATGGCAGCAGTGACCTGTGAACTCGAGTTCATCCAGCGTGGAACCGAGGATACTATCATTTTCACAGACTCTAACTGGTTGTGTTGCTCTCTTACAGAATTCCTTCCTTTCTGGCAGAAGAACTTCTTTATCTTTTCTGATGGCACCCCGGTGAAACACAAGGAACTGGTAATATACATTCATTCACTGACACAGAAATTTGCACACAAACTCTATATACACAAGGTTAAGATCCACTCCATACATGATCCCTAGCATGCCTTCAATGACACTGCTAACACCCTTGCAAAGGAAGTGACCCGAGGGGGGGATACCTGGATGATGGACCATCCAGAGGCCAGAGCAGCTGTGCACATTGCAGCAGTCAGGAAGAAACCTGAACCCTCCTCCCACCTTGGATTTGTCAGAAGCCCAACATGCTGACTCTGAACTCAAAGATGTGTTCAGATTCCTGGACAAAGGTACTGAGGAAATTTTACCTACCCACAACCCCTATCGAAGGCATGAAGGTAAGCTACACCTATCCTGGATGACAAGCTCATTTGGTACCACAAAGATGACACTCCCATCAGATTGTGGGTAGTCTCTTGTCATCTCAGATCTGAATTTCTGCACCAAATGCATGACACCCGCACAGGTGGACACCTGGGAGTGGAAAATACACTCCAGAGACTCAAGACCACTGCCTGGTGGCCTGGTGTCACCAAAGATGCTAATCAGTACATAGACAACTGCCTTGTTTGTGTGCAGAATAACCCCATCCCCATCAAATGAAATGCTAAACTACTACCACAACAGCATTCTGGCCCTTGGCATGCCATACAGATTGATTTTATTGGCTCCCTAATCAATACCAGCAGAAACAACAAATAAGCCCTTGTGGTAACTAATCTCTTCTCAAAGTGGGCTGAAGCTTTCCCCACTAGAACATGCACTGTGAAAATCATTGCCAAAATTCTGGTGGAACATATTTTATCCAGGTGGGGCCTACCTCTCAAGGTAGACTCAGACAAAGGAACCAGTTTTACAGGTGAGGTGATGAAAGAAGCCCTTCAACTCCTTGGAGTTCATCAGAAGTTCCACATCCCATACCACCCACAGTCATCAAGTCAAGTAGAGAAGGCCAACAGATGGATTAAACAAATGCTTTCCAAATTTATCGAGGACAATCCCAAGGATTGGGATTCCCTATTGCTGTTACTCCTTATGGCAATTGGGGCACACTCTCAGCCACCACCCAGTTGACATCCTTCGAGGTGATGATTGGTAGATATATGAGATTACCTGAACACCTGTTATTTGACCTGCACACCCTCACTATAGACCAATAGACCGGGTCTCAGTGGACCGATATGTGGAAAAACTCCAAAGAGACCTTGTACACACTCATTTGTATGCTGCAAATTGCATTGGCAAAGCCAGCAACAGTCCAAAATTCAGTTTGACAAACATGCACAAGAAGTGGATTGGCAAGTTGGAGATCAGGTAATGGTCCTCAGGTTTGCACACCCAACACATTCCTTCTCCAATAAGTGGGGAGGACACTACCCAATTGTCAACAAGCTCAGTCCAGAAGTCTGTCAGGTTAGACTCATGCAAAACAACAAACTGACTGACAAATGGTTACATGCAAACCAGTTGAAACTGTATAAATGAGTATAATACTTTTCCTAACCCCATTGGGTGGAATAGTATTAATTTGCTAATGTCTGATTTTCCTTTTCAGATACACTGACAACATGGCTATCTTGTTCCATTTTCTCCTCATTTCAGGAGTTATTCCCTGCATCCAAGGCACAGTAAAGCAACTCCTTCCTCACTTTGATCCACCTGCAACTACCCCAGAGGGAGTCTCTATCAATATTCCCGACAATTTGATTACTGTTCAGGAAGGTCCAGATGCCTACCTCATTGCCTCAGTTGTTGCTCTACCCTACAAATTGAGTGGCAGACCAAGTCTCAAAGACGAATACTCCCCATGGCCAAACTCTCCAATGGAACTTTCCATGGATGGTCCAATGCTAAATTATCCCCAAATGGTAATTTGTCCTTCCACCAAACCTCTCTTAAACATTCTGATTTATACAATATCACCACCTAATTGACCTTTCATATTGTGATTTATTGTCTAAAGATTTTGCCAGGAAATGTTGTGCTGTACACAACATGGCATCAGCTGCCATGTACTTATCTGTGTTACCCCCTACTGAGAAACAGCTTTTGGAATGTCCAAAACAAACCCCTGGTCCTCGTAGTGGTCTCACAGCCACTGCCTTACCTGACTCACTGATTAACAACTTACAATATATGCATCTACTTGTTTTGTTTAACTTGACTTACTGGAATATGAAAGAATTTGGTATGTGTCATACTACTAACACATCATTGTTTTATAGTACTTTGTTACTTGATAGCTTAGTAGCCTTCCAGATTCGTAACCAAGACCAAGACAGGGTACATACCACCGAGCATTGAGGCAATTTTAGAACAAAACCTACAACAGATGATCAGAGTCATAAAAAAAATATGTGTGACACATCTGATGTCACTGGTGCTACTGGTACCCTAACTGGTGTCTTTGGTTCTGCAATGTCTATATGGAATAAAGCAGACATTGCCACTATCAAAGCACATTCACAGAAATTTGAAACTGGTATGATCAATGACATCATACCCCCATTATTGCATGGTGTGGATGGCCTTAGTCAGGAAGAAAGATACACCGTGTACAATATGCATGACATCGCTAAGGCATTTGCAGATTCAAAAGATAAGATTAACACCCTTATTGCACAGAACAATAAGGAAGCAGATAAGCAATACATTGCCAGTGAAATATTATGCTTCACTTATGGATCATATATTATCACTACCATCAACAATCTCTTCCATGATCTGGAATCCAGAAGAATCCCTTATATCATACATGATAGATGCATCTTTAAATGATATTGTCCTCAGTGCAAATCCCCTAATTGTGTTGCCATGTGTATGTTACAGTATCTTACAATTCCTATCACTACTGCTAGGAATCTTGGTTTTGTGACGAGGCACTCTAATACTGGTCCTTGCTTTACCTCTAAGGAATGTTCTATTAAGGATACTATGTTTGTGTCTTTTACTGTTTCTTTACCATGTTTTGATCCTACTACAACTATATTTGATAAACTAGCATCAGTACAATCTATTTGATAATGACATCTACAGAGAATGCCTTGACTTGCCTACTCCACTGGTCTCCCTTCCTCTTCTGGATGCATGGGTTGCTCTGCACGTGGATTGTTGTGCAAAGAAAGGGTATATTTATTTGCGTCGATGTGATGTATTTGATGTTATTAAACCTGTATGTGAATATTCCCCAGACAGTATCGATTGGTCCTTTCCCATGGACGATGACATCACCACCAATGGCACAGAATACCAGGACTCAACATCTGCTCCAGATGCTTCTCAACTGTACCAGTCTTATTACAAGGAGGTTCACCACCTGTCAACACAGATTTCCAAACAGTCTAATACTTGCCCAGTACAGCTACAAAAATGGAGACTGCCAACTGTTAAAATGCAATATAATTTGGATGGTGAATTTTGTGTGGTAACAAATTTTCAACAGTTCACGTATGAGGAAAAGCCACGTTTTATTAATGATTCAAATGTTTGCTTTACACCGCATCAGACCACTATTATTGGGCACACAGTTATTACCCCTGTCCCCGTTATGGACTCTGACATCATTGATGGTAACCCCGATTATCTGCTTACTCTTTCAGAGTACCTACCCTACTTTAATGTACACATTGATCCTTTAACATTGACATTGAAATCCCTTTTAGACAGAAAGGGCACTCACCTCATCCACATCAGCAATAATATACCCAAAGCTAACAAAGTAGTTTATGACCTTATTCAAGATGGTGATATGAATAGAGCACTTACTAACACTTGGTTAGAGATTACTTTTAAAGGTTTTGTTTTTATACCAGCATTTGTTTATTTTTTTCTTACTATTATGCTTTGCTGCCTACTGCACACATTCCTTTACAAAGCTCTCACGTTGGGTCTGTAAACAACCGCTGCTCTCTCTCCAATTCTTTACTCTTCCTTTTGTTGCCCCTTGTGGGATAACAAGGGGAGGAATGTTACACGAGATTCCTGCACACTAATTGGTACCCTCAGAGGATACACTGCAGACAGCTAGCACTTAGGTGTATGTTATACAAACATATAGGGCTAAGGGCATCTACCATATAAGAGTAGATGTCAGGATATGTATGCACATAATTGCTATACACTTTGTGATAGACAGATGTATTTCTTGCTTAGAAGATGCTAGGACATCTGTCTCTTGGTAATGATTATGATATATGAGTCAGTATTGCCATCTTCTGATGATTTGTATTACTACATGGCTATGTACAAACTGTACCTCTTTGTTTCCACAAAGTGATGACTATTACAAAATTGTATAATGTTATCTTGGACTGAGGAGCCACCTCTATTTTAGCCAATAGGGCTCATCTCAGTAATTAGAAATGTTTCTTTCTTACAGTAACCATGGTAATTATCTTAGGTATATAATGAAAGACATTATGTCTTCTACCTCAGAGACCCCAAGAGACACGGAGATTCCTCGAGGTATAGGGAACACTAAGCATTGACTCCCAGTTCCTAATTGTAAGAACTGCTTAGGGCAACTGTGATTTTCCTTTTGGTTGTAATAAACAAGCTTTATTACTCTTATGCAATGTGTCTATGATTCCTTGTATGCCCATTATTGCCTTGAACCTAAGAGTGAGGTTTAGACCTCAAGACAAATACATAGATACATAGATACATAGCTACATAGACAGTGTAGGCAGATAAGGGCCTATGGCCCACCCAGTCTGCCCATTTGAGCTTGTAAGTTCAGTTTGTTTTCCTAGAAGTCTGTTTCCCCTTACCCCCGACCTCTACATAGTGTAAGTGTTTCACTATGCAGTGTATTTGTTTCCCTTCAGACAGGGTAGGTGCCTCAGGATTGGAGAATGGCTCATGTAGTGCCTATTCACAAAAGTGGCTCATGTTACAGTAGTAGCACCGAATTAGTCAAAGGATTTTTAAGGATTTTTTAAAATCCCTATTGAGAACTGTGAAACCTTTAGATAAGGATTTTGTTTTGTTTGTTAGTGTGTTTACTACTACACAGAGAGGGTTTTCTGATCTGGTAGTGTAGTTGAAAATCTACCAGATAGCACTTAAGTACTGTAATAGGAACTGGCCTCTTTCTGTAGGTATAACAAAAAGAATTTTAGAGGATTTATTTTCCCTAAATTTTGTGAAAGATAAATAGGGAATCTCACAAAATTGCTTGACAAACTTTGGCTACTACTGTAGGAGCTGAGTAACTACAGGCCTGTCAGTCTGACATCGGTGGTAGGCACAATGATGGAAGCCATATTGAAAGAGAGGCTGGAGGTGTTTCTGGAGACATGGGACAATCTGGATGATCACCGACATGGCTTCATTCAGGGCAGATCATATCAGACTAACCATGTGGAGTTCTACGACTGGGTGACAAAGGCTCTTGACCAGAGTAGGCCATTGGAGGTCCTCTTTCTAGACTTCAGCAAGGTGTTTGATTTGGTGCCACACCCTGGGTTGCTGGACAAGCTGGGAGGAATGGGTGTAGGGGAAAGGATGGTTAGATGGATAGGAAACTGGCTAACTGAGTGGTTTCAGAAGATAATGGTCGGGGGGGAGGTATCATCTCCTAGGAGGATCATTAGCAGGATTTCACAAAGGTCGGTGCAATGTTCACTCCTGTTTAATGCTAACATCTCGGATATCAGGGATAGTATCAGGTGTAAGATGAACCTCTTTGCTGATGACTCAAAGCTGGGGGCAGTGGTAGATGGGGAGGGATGGTAGAAGAGCCCTTCAGGGGGACCTGGAGACTCTACAGAGGTGGTCTTGCACCTATAAACTGGAGTTTAATGCCAAGAAATTCAGTGTTCTCCACTTGGGTCATAGAAGCCCAGTTCATGAGTACTTTTTGGGTGGGGAAAAACTGCAGATTTTGGTAAGAGGAAAGGATTTTGGGGTGGTTGTGGATGCCAGAATGAATAACTCTGAGCAGTGCAGGAGAGCTGCAGTTAAAGCAAATAAAATACTTGGGTGCATCACTAAGGGGATAACCTTGAGGAGATGGGAGTTGCTTCTCCCTCTGTATAACTGCCTGGTAAGACCACACCTAGAGAACTGCGTGCACTTCTGGTACCCGTACTTGAAAAAAGGGCACTGTACTTCTCGAGAGGGTCCAGAGGAGGGTGACCAGGGTGATACATAGTCTGGGGGAAAGATTCTATGAGGAGAGACTTGAGGAGCTCAACTTGTGCTCCCTGGAGGATAGGAGGGACAGATGGTATATGATCAAGATCTTTAAATATCTTAAGGGAGTTAATAGGGTCAGCCTAAATAGGGTGTTTCTACTAGGAAGGAGGGGGACACTGGGGGCACTCCATGAGGCTGGTTGGCGGGAGGCTCGGGGGGAGACTAGGAGATGCTACTTCACTGAAAGGGTGGTGGACCACTGAAATGCACTGTCTGCAGAATTAGTGGCTGTTAATGCAGTGGAGGGATTCAAGAGGGGCTGGGACAGGTATAAGTGGAAGGTAAAACTGAGTAATGCCAGACCTGGAGGTGTAACTCCAAAGGGAGATGGGGTCGGGGGATTTACAGGGGAGGTGGGGAGGGCAGCAACGGTGTCTTGACTGGATGCTGATTTTCAAGCAGACTCACTGGACCATTAGGCCTACTCTGCTGGCATCTTAGTATGTTAGTATATAGTGTATGTGGATTTTTTAATATACTGTTTATGTATTTCAATATGTTATGTATTTCTTTCAGTATATAAAGTGTGTAGATTTTTTCAGTAGATATAGATTCAATAGATAGTGTTTCAATATATAGTGTATTTGTGACAGTATATAGTGAAACATAAAACATAAAGTGAACTTACATGCTCAAATGGGCAGACTGGGTGGATCGTAGGCCCTTATCTGCTGACACTGTCTATGTATCTATGTGTCTATGTAGTGTATGTGGATTTTTTCAATGTATAGTGCATTTATTTCACTAGTGTATGTATTTCAATATATAGCCTGTATGTTTCAATATATAGTGTATTTGTTTCAGTAGGTAGTGTATGTGGAGTTTTCAATGTAAAGTATATATATTTCAATAGATAGTATATGTATTTCAATATGTAGTATATTTGTTTCAGTATATAGTGCATGCGGATTTTTTTCAATATATAGTGTATGTGTTACAATATATAGCATATTTGTTTCAGTAGATAGTTTATGTGGATTTTTCAGTCTGTAGTGTATATATATCTCAATAGGCAGTGTGTATGTTTCAGTACATTGTGCATTTGTTTCAGTATACAGTGTATATGAATTTCCAGTACTCAGTATGTGTATTTCAGTAGACAGTGTATGTATTTCACTATATAATGTAAGCATTTCACTACATAATGTATGTTTCACTACATGACATATGCATTTCAGTATACAGTATATGTATTTCACTATATGATGTATATATTTCAGTACATGGTGTATGTGGTTCACTACAATGTGTGTATTTCACTATATAATGTAAATATTTCACTATATGATGTATGCATTTCACTATATAGTGTATGTATTTTACTATAGAGCCAGAGATTATGAATGATGTCCCTAATGGCTTGCCATATGAAGACACCTCCATTTCCTCTTTGCTCATATAGCAGATTACTTTTCCATGTTGCATGTATATAATTTTTTGTTGAAGATCCACTTTGCATTTGTATTGCCACTTCAGATCTTTCAAGCAAAGGTTCATATCTGTATTATATAGAGTCACTTGGCATTCTAATAGGCATTGAATAAAATAAACAAACCCACAACACACTACTATATTTACAAATAAAAATAATAATTAAATATTTTACCTAACCTGACTTTGCTTTGACATATAGCAGCACTAAATTATTGCTTTGCTATGTATTGACTTAATATAGCATAACTGAGGTGTAACCTTTCATTCTCATTGGGTAGTAGGTTACTGCTTCTACCAGTTCTTCAGCTTGGTGAACTGAAACACAGTGGAGCTAAACAGATTGGTTAGAATCATACACTGAGCTAGTGAATTTAGTGGGCTTTAAACTGGGGACCTCCTGGTACAAAGTTCTATGCTATAACCACTATACAGGATTGCTTTCTTCAAGTTGTATACATTAGCATTGCAAGTTAGTAAGTGAAATGTTATTTATAATCATTGTTACATGATATGAACATGGTCAGACCCCAAATGAGCTCATTTTCAAAGGGTACCATATAGGGCTGGGTGGACTGTTCCCTGGGAGATCTGAACCCCCCGGATTGAACCCGCAATCCACGGACCCAGATAAATATGGACTTCACTACAGAAGTCAGGTTCCAGCTCCATGGAGTGCCATTTAGTGTATAGTTGCCATGGGGATGCCATTGGCATGCTCACTCTATGTACAGGTGGTCATCGGCATCCAGTCAGGCAACAGACAGCCATGTGTTGCACTTAGGGTATATAACCATGCTCAGTGCACAACATGGCTCAGATGAGCTGGAGAATGGTCAAAGGAGCACATTGCTCACTGCAGCAAAGCAGAGCCACCAGAAAAAGTTGCAGAAAAGAAAAAAGCCCACATAATATTAAAAATATATGGGTCAGTGGATGAAAATGGGTTACCAGTATTTTACCTATAATGTCCCCAAGGCAGTTCAAAAATCCAAATGTGGGGAAAACCATAATTAGATGTGGTGCTATGGCTTTTGAAACAATACAGTATAAACAGATAAAAAAATGTATTAAGAATTCCATGGCACACTCCTTAATGACAAATTTCCACATCTCTGTGTGCAAACTACAGTAAGAAGTGATAAATGTTCTGTGACATTTTAACCCATGCCTGCATTATGTTGGTTAATTGATGCTGCAATGAAGTTGCAACAATTTGTATCTGCTTAAATAAATGCTTTTCCAACAAAGTACTTGCTAGTTCTGTTGTCTGCACCTTTTGGTAGCTTCTATAACCTCCCCTCTCCCCTCAAATCACCCTGAAAAAAAGTACACATAACTTACTAAGCCCCCTTTAGTTTTGTCTAGACATTTTGCCATTGGAGCCTTTTACTATCTAATTTCCCTCAATTTTCTATATTGTTTCCCTGCATTAGTGTCCCATTTAGCCCACTGATGTGCCTTTTCCTAAATTCATGTTCTTTTCAGTGATCGGGCAATTTTCAGTCACCTGCCCACAGGTTCACATCCAAATTCCTGGATGTTCGTGTCAAGAGGTCGCAGTATGGGGAGCTGCATGAGAACCCGAGACACCCAGTGACGTGGCATCGTAGTGCGTCAAGCATTGGGAGGATATAAAATCTGCAGTCCTGAAGAGATTTGCCCCTTTCTTCCTGCAGCAATCGAGGAGAGAAGTCATTTTGTTCCCCAGCGTTATGTGTCGAGGTTCGAGACAAGCTCCATCAACAACGACAACCCTATCCTGCACCAGAATATATTCTGTATTGAGGTAAGGTGCCAGATTATGAACTTCAGGGCATATTTATTTGAAACCTGCTATATGACCTGCTGTATTGGTGAGATGGTGAGACAAAGTGGTTTACTGTGGAGTTTGGAGCTTTTTTCTGTGTTGCTGTGCTGGCTGATCTCCATGATGTGAGGTGTTATTTATGTATTTGGCAAATCATTTTGTTTTAGCTCCCTTCATACTACCTGGATAGCCTGATATTTTTATTCAGCCCCTTTTAACCACCCCCACATGGATGCCATATTTTTTGTTTCAGACCCCCTACCTGGATGGCTTGTTATTTATGATTTTTTCATGAACAACGAGACTCATTGATTTAATCTTTTTTTTCTGGTGTGTTAGACCTTAGGAGTTTGCAGAGCTCGAGAAACACAAAGCTGCAATGTGTTTAACTGTGCCAATCAATTTGCTCCACTTTGGGTAAAGTAGCAAAGTGATGAAATCTGACTTAATGGGGTGGGGGAGGGTGCATGTGGGGAAGTGGTGCCCGTAACTATATGATCCAGTTTTTGTGCTGACCATTATGGCCACATGCTGTTTTCTGATTGTGCTTGTTTTTGTTTTTTTTGGAGGGGATCATGCTTACGTAGGAAAACCATATTGCTGTATTTTAATGTTGTGTTTTTTAAATAAATGCTGTGTGGTGGTTGATGGGGGGGCATGCCGCATGGTGTGGGCCTTTGTTTGGAAGCCCGATCGAGACGTTCAAACCATAGCAGGCTTCCAGATAAAGGCCCACACCATGTGGTCTATTGTGACTCGCTCTAATTAAAATGCTGCTTGGTGTTTGCTGGGGGGTAGGGGACATGCCGTATGGTGTGGCCCTTTGTTTGGAAGCCTGCTGTGGTGTGTAGGTCTTAATCAGATCATTTGAAACCCCAAAATGAATCTTTGATGTATAATGGGTGGGCAAAGCATTGTAATTTTGCTTGCTTTTTGGTTCCAAATGGCCCGATTGAAGCCGACACACTACAGCAGGCTGACAGATAAATGCCCATGTAATGCAGTCTGTTGTTTTATGATGTTTGCTTTTGTGGGAGAAGCATCCTACTGTGTTTGAACTGATCAAATGTGGGGTATTACATGTTATTATGTGACCTGCCATAATTAAAATGCAGCTGGGTGTTTGCTGGGGGGTGGGGGGCATGCCGCATGGTGTTGCCCTTTGTTTGGAAGCCTGCTGTGGTGTGGTTCCAAATGTTCCGATCGAGGCCTACACACAACAGCAGGCTTCCAGATAAAGGCCCATGCCTTGCGGTCTGTTTTTCTGATGTTTGCTTTGGTGGAGGAGGTCTCATGTTGCAAAATCCACCCTCCTGCTGTGTTTCAACTGGTCAAATGTGGGGTATTACATGTTTTTATGTGACTCACTGTAATTAAAATGCTGCTTGGTGTTTACTGGGGGTAGGGGGCATGTCGCATGGTGTGGCCCTTTGTTTGGAAGCCTGCTGTGGCGTATAGGCCTCAATCAGACCATTTGGAACCCCAAAGTGAATCTTTGATGTACAACAGATGGGCACAGCATTGTAATTTTGCTTGCAATGCTGCGTCCACCTATGCGCAACAAAGATTCCCTTCTTGGTTCCAAATGGTCTGATCGAGGCCTACACACCACAGCAGGCTTCCAGATAAATGCCCACACCACGTGGTCTGTTGTTTTTTATTATGTTTGCTTTGGTGGGGGAGGAATCTTGCTGTGTTTGAACTGGTCAAATGTGGGGTATTACATGTTATTATGTGACTCGCTGTAACTGAAATGCAGCTTGGTGTTTTCTGGGGGGTTGGGGGCATGCTGCATGGTGTTGCCCTTTGTTTGGAAGCCTGTTGTGATGTGGTTCCAAATGGTCTGATCAAGGCCTACACACCACAGCAGGCTTCCAGATTAAGGCCCACACCATACGGTCTGTTTTGTTGATGTTTGCTTTGGTGGAGGAGGCCTCATGTTGCAAAATCCACCCTCCAGCTTTGTTTCAACTGGTCAGATGTGGGGTATTACATGTTTTTATGTGACTCACTGTAATTAAAATGCTGCTTGGTGTTTACTGGGGGTGGGGGACATGTTGCATGGTGTGGCCCTTTGTTTGGAAGCCTGCTGTGGTGTGTAGGCCTCAATCAGACCACTTGGAACCCCAAAGTGAATCTTTGATGTACAACAGATGGGCACAGCATTGTAATTTTGCTTGCAATTCTGCATCCACCTATGCGCAACAAAGATTCCCTTTTTGGTTCCAAATGGCCCGATCGAGGCCTACACAGCACAGCAGGTTTCCAGATAAATGCCCATGCCATGCAGTCTGTTGTTTTGTGATGTTTGCTTTGGTGGGGGAGGCATCCTGCTCTGTTTGAACTGGTCAAATGTGGGGTATTACATGTTATTATGTGACTCATTGTAATTAAAATGCTGGTGTTTGATGGTGGTCAGGGGCATGCCTCATGTTGTGGTCCTTTGTTTGGAAGCCTGCTGTGGTGTGCAGGCCTCAATCAGACCATATGGAATCCCAAAGTGAATCTTTGATTTACAACAGGTGGGCACAGTATTATAATTTTGCTTGCAATGCTGCATCCACCTACGCGCACCAAGATTCACTGACATTTTCTGATGTTTGCTTTTGGGGGAGCCTCATGGAGATGTTTGCTTGTCATTCTGAAATAATCTTAACATCTTTTTTGATTATTGTTAACAATATAGATCCATACAGTATACGTCCAGTATACTAATCCAAATGCTGAACTGTTTTATCTGATAGTGTTGTTTGCAGCGGGGCGGCTGCAGGCCTCCATTTTGGTTTCAGGCTGGAGGCTGCATTCCTCCATTTTGTTTGCAGGCAGGTGAGCGTGGGCCTCCATTTTGTTTGCAGGCAGGTGGGTGTGGGCCTCCATTTTATCTGCAGGCAGGTGGATGTGGGCCTCCATTTTGGTTGCAGGCAGGTGGATATGAGCCTACATTTTAATTGCTGGCAGGTGGCTGTGCTCCTCCATTTTGGTTGCAGGCTGGTGGCTGCACACCTTCATTTTGGTTGCAGGCTGGTGAGTAAGCACCTCCATTTTGGTTGCAGGCAGGAGAATGCAGGCCTCCATTTTGGTTTCAGGCGGTGGCTGTGCACCTCCATTTTGTTTGCAGGCTGGTGGCTGTGCACCTCCATTTTGTTTGCAGGCTGGTGAGTGTGCGTCTCCTTTATTTTTCACGCAAATGGGTGCACACCTCCATTTTGTTTCAGACAGGTTGATGCAAGCCTTCATTTTGTTTGCAGGCAGGTGGGTGCACGTCTCCATTTTGTTTGCAGGCTGCTGAGTGCGCTCCTCCATTTTGGTTGCAGACATGTGGCTGCAGACCTCCATTTTGTTTGCAGGCTGGTGGCTGTGCACCTCCATTTTGTTTGCAGGCTGGTGAATGTGCGCCTTCATATTTTTTGCATGCAAGTGGGTGCACACCTTCATTTTGCTTCAGGCAGGTTGATGTGAGCCTCCATTTTGTTTGTAGGCAGGTGGGTGCATGTTCCACTTTGTTTGCAGGCTGGTGAGTGCGAGCCTCCATTTTGTTTGCAGGCAGGTGGGTGCGCGCTTTCATTTCATTGTTTGACTTTTGTCCTGTGAAGCACATCAAAGCACATCATGCATCTCATCTTGTCCTTTTGCTCTTGTAAACCACTTCTTTGATCACGTCTTTGGCACTGCTTCATTAACCTGTTCTCGCGTCTTATGTCTTGGCGGTTCCAGAATTTACCACTTCTCACTTCGTATACTTTGGCCGGTGTGGCATTAATCATGTCTTGAATGGCATTTCTATTCCATCTTATGCCACACCCATTAACAGAAACAAATCTGTATCCAGACATTTTTTTAAATCTTCTTCCCTTCTTGCAGACTTTCTGAAAACTCTTAAGGATAGAATAAAGAAGACGACCATGTGTATCTGCAGCAGCAGTGCTCACTGAGGTATTGCGTAATACTGCTACTGCTCAATCAAGCAAGGAAAGAAACCGGTTTTACAAAGCGAACATAAAGAAGGATGAAGGCCGCTATCAAGCATATTTGGAAATAAATGAAACACGTGCCAAGAAAAACAGACACAACATGACTGAGGATCAGCGTAGCCCTTATAATGACATGGCAAAGGAGAGAATGAGAAGGTACAGAGAATCACAGAAATAAAAGACCCAATCAACTGTAGAAAAAAGTAGTGGGCCAGCAAAACGAACACGGCCTAATAAACAGAATGCATTGCCACAGAGGGAATACTGGAGGGAGGAAAAAAGACAATGGAGGGCCAACATGACAAGTCAGAAAAGAAGAAAAATAAATGAGAAGCAATGCAGAAAGTACCATGAAAAAAGATCTGCCACCGCTGCCTCACCAGTGCCCACCATTGCCTCACCAGTGCTCACCGCTGCCTCACCAGTGCCCACCACTGCCTCACCAGTGCCCACTGCCACCTCACCAGTGGCCACCAACACTGCCAATTCACCAGTGGCCACCACCACTGACACTGTCAACTCACCAATGGCCACTGCCAACTCACCAGTGGCTGACACCACCATATCACCCTCAGCAATCCTCCTGCCAGGAAAAGAGCCATTCACGACACCAGTGGTGCTGTATAATGCTGCTCTATGAAAGTCAGTGCAAAGAGCATGAAAGGCATTGCCAAAATCACCCACTAAATTTGTTTGTTTGTTTGTTTGTTTATTCGCTTAACGGGTAAGCACACTGGAAACAAGTTCCTTTTACAGGTGCGACCCACATATATTACATACAAACAATACATAATCAAACATACATATACAATACAGCAAATTGCAGACAAAAAATGTCTTTGTTACATATGAAATTCATAAAAATTAATAAAAAACAGTTACAGTTAAATTGGGATTCGAAATACATCCTTAATGCATCGGCAAACTTTTTGACAGAACACAACCACCTAATATCTTGAGGAATTTCATTCCAAATAAATGGAGCAATATAAGCAAAAGATCTTTGAAATTTGCAATAACATTGGAGCGGATATTGGCATCTTACTCAACATAGAAGAAAGCAGACCTGGGCAAGCATGGTGTGCTTCCAAGAACACAACTGGAAGATAAACTTATGTCAGTTGTATCTGAGAAGTTGTCCCAGCTAAAAAACAATCAAGAGAAAAGTGACAGACAGAGGAACAAGGAATTTTTAAAAACCATTGTAGTGGGGACCCCAATCCCAAGCAAAGTGACAGGGGACCAAGGCATTTTTAAAAACCATTATAGTATTAAAAAAATACATGCTGCTAAGAACTGCAAGCTCAACATTGGGGGTTAGCTGGAAGAGACTTATGAGAGTATCTCTGCATTGACTGAAACCAAGAAAACACACTGCTCTGCACTGCCACTCGAAATGATGAGTAGAGTCGAGAAATTCTTCGAAGAGAGTACAACACCTCTGCTGCACAAAAAGGCCTTTTCTAAATGGTCAGGCAAAACACGGTCATACCTCAACAAACCCATTGATTGTCTTCACCAAGAATTAATGCAACAGAACCCAGACACACCACTCGGAGAACGAAAATGTGGCACTTTACAACCAAGGCACATTAAACTTGCAGGGCAGCAAAAACCTGAACAATGTCTTTGTGAATATTGCACTAATTCGTCACTGAAGCTTAAGGCTATAAATCGTCTTGTCAATAAGTATAAACTTCCATGCTGCAAAGTTGCGGATCTTTACCAGGCAGTTGAAATTAGTATTTGTCCCAGACCACCTTTGGAAAAGTTCTTCAAATTTGATTGCATGGAAAAAACATGTGACAAGTGCAGTACCAAAAATGTTAATGCAGTGAAGGATCTAGTCCAGAAACATGGATGAGAATGGACAACATGGCAGCAATGGGACAGTATCAAAATCATGCGAAGGGCTGATGGCACCCAAGTGCATCAGACCAGGAAGGTTTTGAAAAATTAAAGCTCTACTGTCTGAATACTGGTAGAAGTCCTAAAAGATTGGCTTTTCTTCCTGGGTCATCATATGCTTGTTGCAGCATGGCAGCAGCATCAGTTTACCCAGATAAGGCAGTTTGTACACAAGGGATGGGTGATGATGGTGTTAGACTTCACGGAGAACTACACCTGGAAACTACAGGATAAAGTGCAGTCAGCCCACTGGCATCATGAGCAAGCAATAATTCACCCTGTAGTAACATATTACAACTGTAATCTCTATGAAGCTACTGTCAGAGACTCTCTTGTTTTCATATCAAGCGATCTCAAGCATGATCACTATGCTGTACAGCACTTTGTTGAAATTGCAAATGCACACCTCATGAACATTCGATCACTGAACATTGTCAAGAAAGTGCACTTCACAGATGGCTGTGGTGCACAGTACAAGTCAAAATTGTCATGTTATGATATTTCCTTTTCAAAGAGCAAGTATGGATTTCCAATTGAGCATGCTTATTTTGGATCAAGACATGGGAAGGGGCTCTCAGATGGGGAAAGCACAGTGGTGACATCTAAGGCAAGCATGGGAGTATAATCGTGGTGGAAAGTAATTTGGAATACAAAAGGACTATTCAAATGCTGCTGCAGTGAACTAACAAAAGGCACTGACACTGAAGGGTGCACATACCGCAGGAGAACATTTTTCTGGGTGGGTGAAAATGAAATAAAAAGACAGTCGAGAGGAGATGTAAAAGTTGTACCCAGAACACAACTCATACAAAGTGTGAAGTCACAAGTGTATGGTGTGGTGGCTACAAGAAACCTTACATGTTTCTGTACACATTGCATTGATGAAGCTGGGCCCTGTGAGAACCATAGTCTGGTGTAAGAGTGGAAGCCGAAGAGACTAATTAATTTGGCTATACTGTATTTGTGCCTTCTGCTAATATTCACAGAACCACAAGTGATACTGTTCCTTCTTGCTCCACAGCTGTGGACATTGTGTCTGGTCATGCACAATCCCCTGACACCCACGCCCACCCATCTGCCAGTGAAGCAATTGCTTCTAGTGCTCCTGTAGTTCCTGGTGCAACAGCAGCCACCACCGCCATTTCAGGCACATTGCAAGACATGGGCATGCATATTGATGCAACCACTTCAAATCAGTGCACTGCTCCAGAATTAGACATGTCTGCTTCAAGCATCTAAAAGTTCAGAAAAAGAAAAAAACATTGTTGGAACTAGAGAGCAATAAATTCTATGCGGTCTACTATGCTAAGGAATTCTATATTGGTCAAGTTGTAGCAGTAGATACTGTAAAGCAATTGTACTCAGTGAAGTTCCTACAGAACTGTGGGAGTGTTTTTTTCCTGGCCACAATGACTGGACACTGACAGCATGAAGAAAATACAAATTTTTCATGGGCTGATACTGCTTGAAAGAGATGGCCCCTATGTTGTACAATCGGAACAATTAAAGATCATTGCAGAAAAGTTCAGCAAGCTGCACCAGAGATGGGATTAAAACATTACTCTTACTGTGTATTACAGTGGACTGCGGAAAATGCATCACTGCATTGCACTAATTGTAATTTCTGTACATAATTTACATATCTTCTGTAGAGTTTAGCCTGCATTTCTATTTTAGTTTAGAGGCAGTTAGTTCTGTAGTTACCATTTAGCCTGTATTTATAGTTTAGTCTCTAGGTATAGTTCAGTAGATTTGTAGAACTGTTTCAGCAATATTTTTAGTATGGACTCTAGTTATAATCCAGTAGTTACCATTTAGCCTCTCTAGTTTGTTCTCTTGGTATAGTTCAGTAGGAATGTAGTTATTATTCTAGCCTGTATGACTACTTTAGTCTCTAGATATAGTTTAGGAGTTCTGTGTAGGATGTATTTCCAGTTTAGTATCTAGGTATAGTACTTGGGTATTCATTGATCTGTAGTTGTAGCTCATGCATTAGGTAATAGTTGAATCACTATGAATCATCTAACAATATCCTTTTCTTGCTGAAAATTAATACTGTTGTTGAGACTTTGTCAGAGTAAATCATTTTGCTTCTGTAAATTTTGATTTAATTACCTGTTTTACGTTCACCTATACATTTTTTTGCTAACTTCTGCATCCGTTTTCTTATCTCTTATTGAGTGTGCTGTTATTTAAGGTCCCTTGCTAAACTAGAGCATTATAAATACATCCCCTGTTATATGTGCATACACAGTTTTATGTCCCCTGTTACCTGTGCATGCACAGTTTTATGCCCCCCCTTTATGTGCAACATTGTAACTGTTTTTTCTGGTGACACAGCAAAGGCGTTATCCCACACCATATAACATTTACATTAGGTGGGTGATGGCTCCCCCAGAACAAAAACATTTTTGGTAAAGTATCAATTTCAAAAAATTTCACAAATGTCACAATTTGATAGCCCCATTTAATGTATTTACCCATATACATTTTTTTGAGGGAAGGAGAGAGAAACTAGGGAGGAGAGAGAAAAGAGACTTACTGGGACGATGGAAGTGAGAGAAAGTGATCATCAGGGGAGAGAGAGGACAGATTTGGGACTGGAGAAAGGATTCTGGAGGGACTGGGGAGGTAGTGGTGGCCTGGGTGGCTGCCGGGTGGGATGCAAAAGGCAGGCAATGTGGCAATGTGTACATGAGCAAGAGCAGGCTGGAAAAATCTTTGACTTATGCCATTCCAGAAGATCCAGAGGAGAGAGGGAAAGACAACTGGGGGCCCAAAAGAAATTTTAGTTACATAAAATCCCAAATCAAAGTTTTTTTTCTTTTCTTGGCCTCAGGCAGTGTGGCTGTGTACATGACCATAGGCAGGCTGGCAACATCTTTGACTTGTGCCATTTCAGATCCAGAGTAAAGAGGGAGAGATGACTGAGATCCCAAGAGAAAGTTTACAGTTACAGAAAATCCCAAATGAAAGATTTTTTTTCTTGACCTCAGACAGTGTGGCCGTGTATATGAGCAAGGGCAGGCTGGCAAAATCTTTGACTTGTGCCATTCCAGATCCAGAGGAGAGAGGGAGAGACTACTTGGGGCCCAAGAAAAATTTTACAGTTACAGAAAATCCCAAATAAAAGTTTTTTTTCCTGGCTTCAGTGTGGCTATGTGTACAGGGCAATGGCAGCAGGCTAGCAAAATAAATATTTGACCTGTGCCATCCATAAGGGATAAAGGGAGACTGCAGGGGGTCCCAAGAGAAATGTAACAGTCCCAGTAATCCCTAATATATTTTTTTCTGGCGTCAGTGTGATTGTGTGTACAGGCAAGGGCAGCATGCTGGCAAAATAAATCTTTGACTTGTGCCATCCAGAGGCGGGGAGAGAGAGGGAGACTGCAGGGGGGCCCACGAGAAATGTAACAGTCTCAGTAATCCCAAATACATTTTTTTTCTGGCTTCAGTGTGGTTGTGTGTACAGGGAAAGGGCAGCATGCTGGCAAAATAAATCTTTGACTTGTGCTGTCCTAAGGGGAGAGAGGGAGACTGCAGAGAGGCCCATGAGACATTTAACAGTCCCAGTAATCCCAAATAACATTTTTTTCCTGGCATCAATGTGGCTGTATCTACAGGGAAAGGGCAGCAGGCTGGCAACATAAATCTTTGACTTGTGCTATCCAATCACGATCACTTGTTAACATTTATTCATGATTTCATGTATTTAAGAAAAAAATACTGTTTGGACAAACAACATAAAATTTGATGCACCTGTGCTGCTGGCTGAGGGTGGCCCAGGGAATAAAATCTGACTTTGTGACTTGTAGCAGGCTGTTTACACTACAACACAATTAAAGTACAACTACATATAATTGTCATCATCATCATCACTCATTCCCCACTATTCCTCCTTATTATCATTAGTTTTATAGTAAATCGCGTTACATTATGTATAAGCATTATCCAACCTCAGTGTGAGACTGTGCCGTGTGCAGCTATGCACCAGATGTGTCTGTATGTCCAATTCAAATTATGAGGTACATGTAACTGTTGCTGAATTTCGTGACTTAACAGTAACTTTACTGTAGGAGTCAGTCAAGTAATCTTGGAAGGAAGTGGTGGTGGACTGCTGTGCTGTCAGTGTGCTGTGTAGTCACAAGTCATGACAGTAAATTTGTCCCTGGCCTGTGGGTGTGAGTGGGAGTCATCAGAAGGATATCACGTTAGTTAGAGGGATCTTTTTTAACAGGTTGGAATAGAAAGAAAAAATGGATCAAAGTGTTGATGAGGCACATTCTATTTCTCAGGTAGACAGTGGCACTGCAAAAGACAGCAATCAGCCTGAAAAGGGAAAACAAAATCAAACCCCCAAAAGGGATTTTTTTACTTCTAAGGTTTCATCTTCCAAACGAATGCTTGGATCCAAAAAAGGTGAATGTCTCAGATATTCATCAGTCCCAAGTAAAAAATGAAGTTATGTAGTTAAAAAACAAAAAACAAAGGCTTGGTGGGTACCACCTGCAGAGGCACCCAAAGGTATGGAACAATTGCATACTATGCTATTGCCAGTTCCTCATCCAATTTTTCTGATGTTGAACCCAATGAGGGTAATAATAAAGATGATGAGAATGATCAGGCAGCACACAGTTTACTGGAGGAGATGGAAATTGCAGATGAGTTGTTTAATTCACTCAACAAGGAATCCCTTTCAGCTACTATGCACAGCCTATTTAAAAGGCAACTACGACTTCACCTCTCTACTATCAACCAATGTGACTGCTTCTCCTAATTCATCAAACTCTACACTCACACCTGGCATTGTGTGGCCCTAAACTCCCTCTGGCCAATAATCCTTGTCCTCCACTTTCCTCCCTCTCACCTTACCCCTCCCCCCATTCCTCACCTACTTCACCCACACCCTCCCATCTTTTAGCACTTCAGACTTCTGTCCCCTCTACCTTGCACTTCTCATACCAACCACCCCCAGACAATGGCCCTTAAGCCTACCCACTCCTTCCTGACCCCCACTCACCCTCCCCACCCCTACTGGTTGCTCATCTGGCCTCACTATCCTTTTGCTGTCTCTACTCTTGAAATATGGTATTTTGTTTTTTGAGACTCTGTATTAATGTTTACCTTTGTTTGTATGTTAACCTTCCATCCTTTGAAGTGGAACCTTTGCAAAAGAGCAGTTCTTGCTCAAAGATATTTGTAATCCTAGGGCAGAATTCACAACGAAGATGCGCCTCGTGCAACACAAATGCGCAGGCCCAAATCAGATGTGCCGAGCCAAAGCATAGCCATTCACAGACGTATGCACCGTGGACAGCGCCGAGTGCAACACCACTGTGAATTGCCGCAGGACATGATGGCGCAACCGCAGATGCGCCTGCACAAACAGTGATGCACCAGAACAATCTGGATGCCTTGCAGCCAGACATGGGAGCCAGGCAGAACAACTTGGGCAAAACAGCAGGGCATGAGGAGCATCCACAGAGCTGGAACAAACACACCCATGGACACAAGTGTAGAGTAAAACATGTTTATAAAAGGGAAGGTGCATAAAAGTCTGTACAACTCGAAAGTAAAACAAGTCACAACAACAACAGCAACAACAAATGGGGAATGGGGGAGCAGGTATGGGAAGAAGGGCAGGAGAGGGACAGAAACAGGGGACAGGGAATGGCAACTACAGACATGGGAAGGCCCCTGTATGAGGCAGAGGGACACTAGTGGTGCAGTGCCCTGCCGCACACTGCCCTGACATGGATCAGGAGATGCAGCAGGACTCCCCACAGGGCAGCTGACAGGCACTGAACAGTCTGTGAGAGAGGACGCAGGGCTGCCTGGATGGCCACATGGATCCTCCGGTCCATATCAACAGATGCACCTCCACCACCACCTGCAACAGCATGGTGAGCCAGGACACCTATATGAAACAACAGAAAGAACACACACTGAGGGCCAGTACATGGAACACACCCCCACCCACCAGTGACTGCACAGAATCTGAAAGACAGCAATCATGGAATGCAGCACTTGCCCACCCCTGGCAGGGCACCAGGCCTGGCACCCATGATCCTCTGACGCCACACCTCAGCTGCGTCCATGGCCTGCCACCTGGCCTCTGGTCCTGAAAAACACAACAGATAGCAACATGAGCAAACAGAGCCACTGTGCAGGATGCAGTACCACAGCCCCCCCCCCACCGGCCCGTGGCCATGCAGCAGATAGTGATGACTGTCCGGGAAGCACCTGAGGAACAGCAGGCTGACACAGCCATGCCTCACCCCCCCCAGCACCATGGCAGTGCAGCACGGGAGGGGTGCAGCAACTGCCGTATGTGCAGGACGCTGTGAGACCCATGAGGGTGCCCCATGAAGACAGTGACACACACACACACCCAGCATGTGCCACTAAAGGAGACAGCTGAATGACACTTACCTGGTCTTGGCAATGCACCCCTGCATGCATGACACCACAGCTGTGCAAGCTTCCCCGGGTCCCACCTCTGGAGATTGAAATAGCGATGTCTGCACTGCTCCCCTGTGCGTGGCATCCCTATACATCACACAAGCCTGGATGTAATGAAGGTCCACACCTGGGCCCTGGGCACATTGAAGTCTTCATGTCCAAACAGGTGCCCTTCCACAGCCATAACCAGTGCCACGCAATGTAGCAACTCCACCCATGACCAGTTCATGGCCCTAGGCACCTGTTGCCCAGCCTTAGGCATCCCAAACAGTTAACAAACAGTGGCAAGGAGCAAACTGGCAAAGCGCAGTCGAGCATTCATTTTGCACCATGTGAACCAGCAAGGCACATGCAGCACAGCATGCACTGAACGTGAAGTGTAAATGGTCAATGGTGACAGGATCATGCATGCGCAATGCACCATGCAATAGCATTGCATGGCAAGCACACTGCCGTGCATGCATGCTACGCGTGCAGGTGCCATGTTGTGCATGGCATGCACCCTGAACCTGTACCACGCACCATGCATGATCCATGGGCAGGGCTGGTTCAGTGCAGTATGGACAGCGCATCGTCAGACATGCTGCATGATACGGCACATGGCATCAAGGTCGGCAGGCCTGCAACAGCGCAATGGGTCAGCGGTGGTGTGGCGCATCATGGGAGGTGTGCCACTGGACATGGTGACCGTGCATGCACACTGGATGTGCCATCCACAAAGCCCACAATTCATTAATACGTGCCATACGGTACACGCATGTGCCAGAGATGTGCTGTACTGTCACTGGCACATCCCACAGATGCTCCATGCAAATTGAGATAAGCTGGGAGCAGTTATGCAAAAAAATGTCCATAAAACCACATGGACATAATGGGTCTCAAAACAGAGAAGTGCACAAAATACCCCAGGAGCTGAAAAAGTACAGACAAAAATAATAGTAGATGGAGTCAGCACAAAAAAATTTTTAAGTGTTAAATCACACAAGGCTTATAATTAAGTAAAAAGCATCACCAATACAAAAGGCATCACACATAAATGAAACAATGTACGGTCTCGCCAAGAAAATACACACATCTCAAGGCAAATGCTCACAGAGCTTAAGCTGCTGAGGAAAAGACCGACATAAAAATACAGTGTGAGCAAATTAACAGAAACGCCAGCAGCTCATAGCAAAAAACGCTATTTGACCAGAATTGGAAGCGAATAGACATATGCAGCTAACACAGGTCTGAAGATGCTTGTTCTACTCAAGTCAAATGCGAATAGGCATATAACAGATACACAGCTAAATGGCAGTGTGGAGACATAAAAAATTTTTGAAATGGAAAAAATACCACTTGCTGTATCTAAACGCCCAGGCTCACAGACGCGTTCGCCATAAACACCGCAACTTCGAGCCACTGGCTTGCACACGGAAAAACAGGAAGAGACAACAAACGTCAAACTGATGCACTTACATATAGACTACTAGAGTCTTCATCAGAGCATAAGCTTGGAGCAATTGTACAATTCAGAAAGAATGCGCCCCTAAACAGCTTCATCAACCATGCATGGGCAACTCAGTCCATTATCATCTCATTAACAGTGGCTCAGGCCTCATTTGCATGCCCTGAGCCATAAATGCTCCCAATTCAGCAGGCTGAGTCCAGGACACTGAGAGAAGTCAGTGCCTAGAGGGTGAGTACACAGCAATGTTTACAGGGCTACAGAATATACTGTTGTGCCTGCCTCTGAGCATGTACAACAATGTCCCTGTACACCGGATGTGGGAACAATACACCAGTAAGTGGCACCCAAGGAAAACCGTGTAGCACAGCATCAGGGCAGTACTGATGGTGTACAGGGCAACAATGGTCTGGTCCCTGCCATGACCACATTGGATGGCTGTAGCACCGGGACCTACACAACCCAGCATGTATGGAACAGTGGTGCAGAGTGATGTAGTGGATTTCAGTGTGCCGAGGCACTGTAATGTGGGACATGAAGGGGATATGATGTGTACAGGAGGCCACCCACTGTACACAGGGAGGATATGTGTGGTTGGGTGTTGCCTGCAATGTGAGGTGGGAGCAGAACCATGCAACTGGTAGGTCCGACACACAGAGCAGAGCAGGTGCAGGCACAATAGCAGCACAGCCAGGCCGCACACTGCTGCCAGCCATACCATGGCTGTTGTCACATGTCAGTCCCCCTCAGCCCTGCAGCCATTGCATGGGGGGCACAGAGGATGAATGTGTCACCATGGTGGTGGCACATGTGCTGGAATGGTACTGGGACATACCCATGGCAGTCAGCATGGTGTGACACCCCCCCAGGGTGCATACACTGTTCCCCCCAACGTGGACTTCGTGACATGTGTTTCATGTGCGGCATCCCACATGGACTACAATCCATGGTGCATGGCCACCTGTGCTCGGCTACCCACCAGTGGACCATGGCCCAGACCAACAGCAACAAGGACCATGGTGAAGCAACAGACTGCGGGTGATGGGTGCAGGACCATGTGTACCCACAGGCATGACTGACACCTGGATGCTTCTCACAGTTGTCGTAATGTCGGAGGGATCAGGTGCTGCCACCAGGTGGTGACCCAACTTCATGAAGGATGAGGAGAGGACACTCATCGAGGCATGCCACCTACGCTTGGATGTACTCATGGGCAGGGGAGGCAGAGGGATGGCACGTGCAGAGGGCTGGGGGGATGTGGCCCAGCAGGTGAACACGGTGGCACTGTACAGCCACACAGTTCAGGAGTGCCACAAGCATTGGAACAATGGCCGATGGAGGGCCAAGGAGAAGGTGTCCAGCATCCAGGCATCCCTGTGGCAGATAGGGGGGAGCCCTAGCTCGGTGGAATGGCTCAGCCCCAATGAGGCCCTCCTGGTTGCCAGTGTGTCAAGGACGGCTGTGCAAGGTGTCCCAGGAGGTGGCTTCCAGTTGAGGGGCAGCCTGTCGCAGCATGGTGAGTAGCTGTGCACCATGGCTGGGCCCTGCCATGGAGAGGCGTGCGGACCTGGCATTGTGTGGTCGGCCGTGATGTGGTTGACCTTGCCACTGTGAAATGTGTGTCCTGTGCATTAACCATGTTCTCCCATTCTCTTTCCATAGCACCATCACTGCTCCAGAGCACAGCCATGGCTGATCATGTGCCCCTCATGGGCGATGATGTGGGTCCACCCTATGGGGCCAATGACACTGACTTGAGTGAATCCGCACCTACAATGTCCACACCCCATGAACCACTGGTCATGGTCCCTGTGGTGGAGGGCCCTGCAGACCCCTCCACCGGCGATGTCGGGACTGTCGGCGGGTACATCGCATGGTTGGGGAGCCTGTCTGGGTTGTCTGATGCTGACCTGGATGAGGCAGTGGACATAGCAGACGCCCTAATCATGCTCTCCATTTGCATGCAGGGTAAGGGCAGTGGCACCGCCGCATGTTCCACCATCACCAGCACCGCTGCCATGACTGACAGCAGTGTACACATCGCAGGGCTGCCTGTGCATGCAACCCTGGGTGCCACCGATGTTCCCACTGTGCTGGACACCAGTGCAGTGGTAGCACAGCTGCCCATGGCTGTGGGCACCATGCCCCCCTGCACCACTGCCTAGTGCAGTGCTAGTGATGTCGGTCCCATCCGGGCAGGGGACCGATGTACACGCACCCGCTACAGTGGACCTGGGAGACACCACACATGGACAGCCAGTGGCAGTGCCCAGCCATGCAATGCCCACATTGCAGCCTTACAGGGTGTGTCCGCCACCCATGGATGACCCTGGTGAGGCTGGTACATCTCCTGTATGTCGGCGACGCCACCATGCCGCATCACCTGCCAACGACATAGGGGCCTACCTTGACCTACTGCGGGTGACTGTGGAGAGTCAGAAGGCTCTCCGGGCAGAGTTCTGGAGCCACAGAGCCATCATGGACCAGGAGCATGAGTCTGCAGTGGTGTGGCATGCTCAGATGTTGGCTGAGACATGCATCATGTGGGTGGGCATGACCGCAGACATGGAGCAGATTGCAGCTACTGCAGAGGCAGTGGCTGCATCCAAAGCATGCCATGGACTTTGTGCATCCAGTCAGATGCCCAGAAGCACGTCCAGGACACCCTGGTGGCAGGGCCAGGTGAACCCGCTGCTGCTGACCCCATTGCAACTGGCATCCACACCCACCATCCATGGCTCATCTGCTGGGCATCAGATGGCCACCCCACTGTGCACCTGTTCATGGTCTCAGTGCAGCACCCCCTGCAGGGTTCCCGGGGATGCTCCCTGTGGCAGGTGGTGGCACCCCCATCACCGGCGGTTATGGCAGAGGCCACCCACATGTCTGTGGTGGTCGTGGGGCTGCCCTGTGATGCCCATGTCTACAGGCCTGTGGTGGTGGGTGGCACACCCATGCATACCAGCTGCCCTGTGGGTGGTGCCAGTGGTGGTGTGTGTGGCAGTCACCAGCCCACAGTTGCCTTGGCACCACCCTGTGCTACCTGTGCAGGCCATCCTGTGTGTATGTGTGTTCCACTGTTGTGCCATGTGTCATGGGAATGATGAGTGTGTTACAGTGCCTGTGGTGCCCTTGTGCTGGCTGCAGTGTGCACTAACCTGTGACAGCTTGAGCATGGCCTGTGTGGTTCTGGGGTGCTGCGTGCCTGGTATCTTTGTGTGGGTATGTCCCCCACCATGTGCATGCACCTGCATGTGCACCCCTGTGTGGTGTACAGTGCCCGCCATTCTAATGACATGCTGTCCCTACACCGCAGTGCCCACACCTGCACACGTACATACCTGCATACTCACCTGCGGGGCCTGAAGTGTTCCTCCACCACTCATGTGCAGTATGCCCATGCCCTCACAGCCAGCCTGGGATCCCTACATCCCTGCCCGGCTTCACCTCCAGGGTCCTCGGGGGTGCCCTGTCTGTGCTCCTCCTCCTCTCCGGAACTATTGCCCTGACTGACCTCGACAGGTATCCCATGGTCATGGGCCATGTTGTGTAGCATACAACATGCCAGGAATGTGCCATAAGCCTTCTCAGGGCTGTACTGTAGGGCACCGCCTGACTGAAACAGGCACCAGAACAGCATCTTCAACATGCTGAAGACACGCTCGATGATGGCGCATGCCTCATTTTAGCGTTCCTCCACCACTGTTCCAGGTCGTCAGATGGGGGTGAGGAGCCAGGGCCTCAATGGGTATGCAGCATCACCTGTGGGGGCAGATGTGTCTCCATTAGTACATTGTGATACACTGTGGCCTGTGCCCTGTCCCCATCCCACCCTCTGTGTGTGTGACCCTGTCCTGCTCCCCCGCCTGTGCAGCCGCATACCTGGCGGTCCCGCTTCCCTACCACGGTTGCTCCTGCCTGCCCCATCTGTCATGTGGTACACAGAGCTTGCATGCCACCCTGCATCCACCTGTGCACCCTGTTGTACCCCTGCTGTCCCAATGTCCTTGCGCCTGCTTCTGGCCGCCCACAGCCCACCCCAGGCGTCCCGGGCATGGTGTCACCCTGTGCTGTTGGCACACAGTCACATGTACCTAACAGATGCCCACTTTGGATGTCCCCGGCCTCGAACCTTATGCAGAGTGCCGACTGGTGCCATATGTATGTGTCGTGTGTGCTCCCAGAGTGTGTGGTGCAGACATTGGTGATGCGCCCTGTGGCATCGCACACCACTTGGCAGTTCACTGAATGGTACCCCTTCCGGTTCATGTACGTGATGCCCTCCTAACCAGGTGGTGCACGTATTGTCACATGGGTGCAGTCGATGGCCCCTATGACACCTAGCATGCATGCCACCCTGTGGAACCCCTGCATGACTTCTGTCCACTCTGCCTGCGTGCTGGGGAATTTGATGTATTCTGAAGCATGCAGTAGCAGTGCAGTGAGGAATTGTGTGAGCAGGTGGGATGTTGAGGCCTGTGATATGCCAGTGGTGTCCCTAGTAGGCCTCTGGAAGGTTCCCATGGTGTGCAGGTACATGACCGTTGTCACCTTGGTCTCCACCAAGATGACATGACCTTGTGCGGTGGGTGCCTGCATCTCATCATGGCACAGCTCACATAGCTGCCTCAGCATGGCCCTGTTGAGGAGGTATCACCTGACTGTCTCCACCTCTGTGAGCTGCTTGGACAGCCGGGCATGGTACTGCTGTGGGGCTGGCCGCCTACAGTGCCTTCCAGTGCCCTGCCTCCTCCTCCTCATTAGGGCACCAGCTATGGCAACTGCTGCCGGGTTCATCCCCTCTGTCACTGACTCCCTCTGGTATGGTTTGATGCCTGGTGTTGTTGCTGGCAGGCTGGCTTGCTTTGCCTCTCCCTCTCTCTGGTTCCACTTTCCCTCTGGCTGTGGCTTTGTGCTGCTGTGGTCATTCCATTCATGGCCTGCTGGTGTGCTATACATAAGTCTCCTTCTTTTGTAATTATCTTTCTACGGCATATCTTGGCTTTGTGCTGGCTTTGCCCCATAGATGCGCCCTGGTTGTGCTTTGTGGTTTGGGTTGCGCTGTGTATGCATGGGTACGTCCCCTATATATGCACCGCATGTCATTACATTGCACCTCTGGTGCATGTTTTTCAGCACAGGCATGGCTGGATTAACCTGTATGCAAATTACGCCATGGCGTAGGGCCCCGAGGTTCAGGAGGGCCCCCACTGTTAACTTAGTTACAGTTACTTTCTTTAATTCTGGCTGTGCTGGACAACGCTGACAGGCCAAATTGCCCAAAAAGCAGCCCCCTCCTTGGAGTCAGTCAGCCCCCCCACCTCACTGAGTCAGCTGGTGAATGATGACCCTCCCCGCAGCTGCTCTGAGCAAGTGAGCCTCTCAGTTTCTCTGACGGCTGCTCCAGCTTCACCTCTGATCCACCCTGACCTCACCACACACAATCGATCATGTCCATCAGAGGTCCTCTGGAGGTGTGGCTACTGGGGAGTGGGAATCAGTGTGTGCATGTGCATGGCATCAGGACATGTGGCTGGGCAGTAATGAGGAGTAGAGGAGGAGAACGAGAGAGAGCTGTGGTGGTCAGTTGTCAGTGCCAGTGGTTGGTCTCATCTATCAAAGAAGAAGAGTCTCTGTCTAAAGACACAAAAGTAGAGAGAGAGTCTGAGCAGGCCACGGGGGGTCACTTGGAGTCAGATGTGGCTTCAGTACAGTGTCACGTGCTGCTGGTGCTTTTAGTGTAGCCACTAGCCAGGGTCAGTCAGTGCTGCTGCTAGTTTGGCCTTTGGTCCTGCTGTGACTGTGAGGAGTCCTCCCATGACGAGCCGTGCTGCAAGGCTGAGTCATGTCACCACCGCCTGTGTGATCTTGAGGAAACAGTCAAGAGGACAGACTGGACTCATCACAGTCACTTTCATATCAGTCAGGCCACAACAGGTATGTTGTGTTGACTAGTCGTCTGCGTTCTGCAGTGTCCAAGTCATTTGTGCTGCTGAAATAACTAGTTTTATTGCATTGTAGAAATAAATTAAGCTGTGGTTGCTGCTGCCATGGTCTGTCTGTGAGTGTTCAGTAACCTGAGTAGTGTACTGAGTCTTTAATAAGATTTGAGTTTGGCACTGAGTGGACTATGGGATGCTAATAAGTCACCTGAGGGGAACTAACTTATGCGACTTGCTCTTGCTGGCACAGTTTTATCTTGGTTTGATTTGAGCCATATATATTACTAGGAAGTTGCAGCAGGTTGCTCTAGGAAACTTAATTTATGAAGTGACTGCAGTCAACACCTGCAGGTCCTGCAAGGTTCTTAAGGCTCAGTCTTTTTGGCAAAACTCTGTTTAGCTGCTTTGGCACCAATGACTTGGAGTAGGGGCAAGGATGTGGCAACTCGGCATTGGCAGCAAAGCAACTTTTAGGTTGACAACAAAACTATAAATGACAATGGAGATGGAGGAGAGGAGACAGTGGGAGAACAGACAGAATTGAGGACAAAGATAGCTGCACAGAGGGTGATTGTGGCAGATGCATTGCGGAGGCAAGGAGCTTGAGCATGTCTCAGGTTTGGAGCTCGAAGGAGTCTTGAGCGGGAAAATAATGGGAGGGAGCTGTGAGCCCCACAAACTGCTTCAATACATGCTTCAGTTCTTTGGTTTTGGCAGAGAGAATAGGTATTCAAGGAGGCATGTGCAGGGAGATCATGGCAGCTACAATCCCCATTTTTATTAATTTATTTATGGGGAATTTGAATTTGATATCTGGTAAGGTAGGGCACACTAATTGAAGTCTAATGTCCAGGTGTGTCTCAGGGAAGGGAAAAAAAAGAGGAAGAAAAGAGGATCCATAATTATTAATAACAAAAGTAGTTACAAGGTACAGTAGTGGAAAGGGAAAAACAAGAGGTAAAGGTAAAGGTAACTAAAAAGTGAAAATGTACAAAATGTTAATATTGTACTAATAAAATGTTTCTTTGTGCAGTAATTGGTAATTCTGAATTGTGTTGTTTATAATCAAGGGCATGTGACCTGTCAAGTCATGTGGCATAACACATAGCATTATAAACCACATCCTGCTTGAGTACCCTGGCCGTTACTGCAAAAGAGTGGAATGTTAGCATTTAGGGGCCCCCGGGCCACAAAATATGACTTGGAGTAGGGCCCCCACATCCATTAATCTGGCCATAAGCACAGGGCATCTTGTTTGGGCTGGCGCTTCCTCCCTGTTCCTGAATTGGCTTATGGTGCATTTCTGACTTGCGCTTGTGCATCTGGGTTGCACTTGATGAATCTGTTTTGTGAATCCTGCCCCTAGAGTTTAATAAATGAAAATAATAAATAAAATAAAAAATAAATGAGGAAGAAACAGGAAGAAATGCTTTGGTTGGGGGCAGCTGGAAATAAGCCACAAGATGAACAGGTCCAAGAAAAATCCGGGGGGGGCCTGAAAATTTGACCAAGGTGCTATGCCTTCCTCGGAAAAAAAAAATACATCATCTTTTGTTTGATCATACTTCTCCATTAGTGCTTCCAATAAGTTGATAGCAACATGCACTATTTGTAAATGGCCTATCAGCAGGGATGAAAAGAAAGGAGCATTGGGAACTTCAGCACTGAAAAGGCACCTATACAGATGTTATAAAATTACTGAGAACTCCAGTTGTGAGTCTCAAAGAGAAAGTGACAATGATAGCTCACTACACACAGGGGTAAATTCCATAGATGAAAGCAGTGGCAGTCCCCACAGCACTACTGAAGCACATCTACCCCCACTTCCTCCCATTCAAAGGACTCCTCATACTGTTACTGAAAGTGACCATGTATTCAAAAGCCCTCCTTTTTCAAGGAGACAGCTTACCATCTCAGAAACATTTGAGCATAAAGCCAAATATGCCTCGACTTACCCTGTTGCTGTTACAATAACCAAAAACATTTCAGAAATGATAGCTGTTGATTTGCTACCATATAACGTGGTTGAACATATAGGATTCAGGTGGCTGCTTGAGTACCTTGAACCTCGATATACAGTAGTATACCATCATAGAAATATTTTTCGACAACAAGGATTCCAGATCTTTACAATGCTGTGTGTAAAAAATTAAGACATGTCTTGTGCAGTGCTGTTAGGAGAGTGGTGCATCTCACAACAGATATCTGGACAAGCTGTCAGCCTGAACCCTTCATGTCTGTTATGGCACATTGGCCACGTTTTGATAATTCACATGGGACTGGAGACAGTGAAGAATTGCACTTTGCTGTTCCTAAGAATGTTTTATTTTCCATCTGAGCATACCTCATGCAACATTAGTGAAGAACTCCAAAAACCAATACAGCAATGGCTTGCTTCACAGGGACTGTCAGTTGGCTTTATAGTTGCAGATAATGGGTTCAACATAAGGAAGGCCTTGGAGGAGGAGGGCTTTGTTCACATCTGCTGCTTTGCACATTGCTTAAATTTAAGAGTTCATTCCCACCAAGTTTTACATCCTGCAGTGGGTGGATATTGAACATGCCCTGTGTGCTGATAATGGTTTTGACATCAAGTCCCTCCCTATCTCCCGAGGAAGAAACTCCCCCCAGCCCTATGGGACTCCCCTTTAGAAGCATTCCTCTGGGTTCACTGGCAGTTTGCTCCTTTTTTAAAATCTGTCCATACAAAGACATATCTCAACCATTGTTAAGGATCCCTAACTTTTGCATAGCTAAACAGTTCCTCTCTAAGAAGTTTTGGCCTGGCATGGGGGTACAGTCAGTTGGGGATCTCACCTCCAATCAAAAACTTTAAACCCTCCAAGATGCTATCATCAAATACCACTGGCCCACCTCCTTGTGTTTCCGCTACTTCCAAATATTGCATATGCTCCTGCAACATTTTGGGAGTGGTCCCTGGCTTAGTCCATTAGGTACACTGGTCCTCCCTCTCATTCATCAGGCTCCTGTTTCACACCAAATTTCATATTACTACCAGGCACTACAGGATTTCCTAGCTACCAATGAAGGGCCTAGAGTTTATTGTTGGGACCACTCCCTCCCATCTTCTGATATTGCCAGGGATTGGACCACCATCTGAAAACATCTTTATAAATTTATCAAATGGGATAGGTACAGGTTTATGCATTTTAACATCATCCATAACTTGTACTATACCCCTATTTGGCTGTATAGAATGGATAGACTATCTGTTGATCTTTGCTCCAAGTGTGGTAAAGCACCTGGCAATCTATTTTATATTGTATGGTCCTGCGAGATAGTGGCTCCTTTCTGGAATTTGATTCATACCCATCTAGATCTCCTCCTGGGGCTGTCTGATGCATTCCTCCCTGAAATATGTATTTTGGGAGTCTACACCGATGCCCTGGTCAGGAATCAGAGACCACACATGGCTTTGATTTCTATATGTGCAAAGAAAGTCATTCTC
Organism: Neoceratodus forsteri; assembly: GCA_016271365.2. NCBI lineage: Eukaryota > Metazoa > Chordata > Ceratodontiformes > Ceratodontidae > Neoceratodus > Neoceratodus forsteri. The sequence goes on along the minus strand of CM028129.1, from coordinate 810,333,758 downwards.
TGACATTGGCTTGATCAGGAGATACCTCAATATCTTGAGTGGCACAGGGAGATATTATTTGTTCTACAAGCTGAGCACTTTATTGCCAGTATGGCTGACCAACTCTCCTGTTACAGATATATTTGGGAACTGCTGCAGGTTCTATTGACAATTTGAATATCCCTATTAATATACAGGTGTCTTCCTTCCATGGCATCCTAAACCACTCTGTTTCATCTTCGTATACTCCTGTGTAGGGGGTGGGGGATAGGTGGGGGGATTGGGAATATAAAAAGGGGGAGAATTTGTTCAACTTTTATCTAAATTGTACACCAGCCAGGTTATTTTCTATTTTGAGTACTCTTGGGTATTGTCTAAGGTTTACAATTTCCTTTTTGTGGAATGCTGTTCTTTCTACTGGTGTTCTCAATAAAGTATATTCAATATGAAAAAAATAGTTCAGAGTATTCTCTGATGACAAGGAGATTAAGGCTCTCATTAGCACTTCTAATAGAATATGTACTCATTTCAGTCACTGAAGCAAAGCCCATCACTTGTTTGAAAAAATACAGCAGGAGCACAGTTTACCTTTACAGAGAATAATCCAAGACAGTTCTACTCAATGGAATTGGACCAGTTATATATTCCAAAGGCTGCTGGAATACAAGAAAGCTGTTAGGCTATACACCTTGGAAAATACAATTGGTGATACAGATGTCTATATTACTCCACCACAGTATGCCATGCTGGAATTTCTCTTTGTACTGCTCAAGCCATTTGAGAAAATCACCAAGGAGGTTACTGCAAACACAGCAGCTCTCAGCCAGGTGATATCCCTAATAAAAATTATAAAATTCAGATTGAATCTGACTAGGGAAAAGTCAGAGAAGCAAGACAGTTCCAAGATCACACAGGCTGCCAGTGATTCTGCTGACACATACAAGATGATCAAAAAAGTTGAAAAAGATTGCAAACTATGTAAAATACTTAATTCTGAGTACTACATTAAAGCAACAATCTTGGACCCACGTTACAAATCAAAGCAACGATTGAGTGATGATGACACTCATTTTGAGATAAACAAACAAGAAATAATTGACGAGGTGCATGCTGTCATGGAACAGAGTACAACAGCAACACCAGATTCAGAATCTCCTTCACGACACAGCACAGCATCAGGTGGCCCATTCTCTACTGTTGCGACATTTTCTCCCTCTTCCTCCTCAGCCACTGCAGACTAATCTTCTTCAGCACCTGCAAAACATAGCACTGTTCCACAGTCACTTGATTCAGCTTCATGTCTCTGGAGTCACTTAGAAGATGTAATTGTAACATCTTCTACACCTGCCTCTTGTAACATAGCCTCACCACAGACCATTGTTGAAATGTATCTGGCAGAGCCCAATATCAGCTGGAATGCTAATCCTTTGCAATGCTGGAAATCCAAACAAAGTATTTGGCCTGCTTTAGTAAACATTGCAATGAAGTACATGAATTGCCCTCCGACTAGTGTATTCAGAATGATTGTTTAGTTCAGCTGGTAATGTCATTACTGACACACAATCCTGTTGGACACTAGAAAATGCTGAGCACCTCACATTTCTCAAAGTCAACATTTCTCACTTTAATTTCAAATATGATACCTGAGTAAAGCATACACTGACTGCTCTGAGCAGGCCCTATCCACAAAACACTTTCAAGAATTCATGCCTGTTGTGAAAAATCTTCTGTGAATGGAGTCCACTTCATGAGGTAGCAATTAATTTCAACAAGTCAGGTCAGGATGGTCTAGGCCAGGCCACTGTTACTTGAATGATCACATGAGCAGCACAGAAAAAAAAATTACATGAGTGGGTTCAGAGTCCAAATACAGCAACCAACTGCATTTCATGTAATAAACTTGCTTGGTGGTACCTGGTACCACTGTCAATCTGGAAGGTAGGGTACTGCTGTCCACTACTACTACTACTATCACTTTTTGTCCTCACAAGTCACAACTACTACTTATCACTTTTTGTCCTTACTCCAGTGCTTACTACTATTACTTGTCACTTTATTTTGCCCTCAGCAACTGATCCTGACTGTATTGTTTTAATTTTCATACAGTGCATGGCTTAGCAGATGCCTGAAACCCAGAAACTGAATACTTTCTGTATATTTCTCTTGTTCCCCCATATTTGGCTGTGATTACTTCACTGAAAAAAATATTACTAAATTCATATAATTTCTTCATTGTTTGCGTGTGTGTGGTATGCTAGCCTGGTTACATCTCACTTACAATAACTGGGCTGAGATTATTACTATAGTATATTTTTGATACTTAAATTACTAGGCAGTGGCTGGCAGCAATTGTGGCACTTGGAAGGATGTAATTGTGTTGTGTGTCATCAGTTCTTCAGGTGGCAGTGGCACACTTTTTTATGACTGCACTGCACTTGACCGATGTGATGTTTGACTGGCTGCCTGCCTGGGTGGTGGTGATCACTGTCTTTCATTTTTCTTCTTTAAGGGTTCAGCGTGTTGATCAGATTCAGTAGAAGTAGTCGTAGTACTAGAAAACATTACCACCTCTTGCACCAGGTAGTGTACCATATACCACAGTACACAGCATGTGAAACAATGCATTATTCACATGGGTTGGGTGGGTGGGCTCTCTTAGTGCTGCTCATTTGATCATTCATATCCATTTCTTTGGCCTGTCCTGCTCTGACTGGAACATCCATCAAAATAATACCCACACAGCATCATCAATTAAAAAAAAAAATCTTAGCTGCCTGGCAGTGCCTGCAGTGCTTGGTGGTGCTATGATACTGGTATTTGCATCTGTCCATCTGTCTGTCTCTCTCTCTCTCTCTCCCAGCACACTCATGTGATGGACTTGAGCAGGATATACCACCATTACAGACCAGCCATGAAGGGGCTAGTAGTGAGTGATTGCTTTTTTATTTAGCAGTTTTACATTAATTTTTATACAAATAGTCCATTAAATTATTTCCTTTGGGCCTCTGTGTCAAATGTGACTGACTTAGGGCACTTTTATGCATTTTTTCAAATTTTTTTAAATATTTGTCAATAAATCAGAACTAATCAGAACTTCACCATGTTTCAGTTCTTATTTAATAAGGGTCAGAACTTCAACAAGTTCTCCCAGCCCTAGTACCATATGCAGTATACTAAGTTACCAATACAAATGCTTCTACGGTACAATAGGATCAACATCGGCAGTTCCATATTATGATATACATTATACAATGTTATAGTAGGCTAGGTCCTGCATCTCATCCCTGAGGCATGATGGAGCAGGAAGACACAGCAGCAGTATAAGTGATGAGGATAGCAATGTGGACACCAAGCTGTGACCATTGTTTGGGGGGCAAGCATACCAATGCAGTGCTGGCTTGGAACAGGGTATGCCCGTGATTCACTACACAATACGGTGGCCATACCATGGACTCTGCACATACTGGATCAGCCATGTGTGGTGGATGCAGCACATGGTGCTGCAGCACCAGATGGCTGGTATGCCTTTTTCTGCCCACCTCCAAGGCCTACGCCACCAGTGGTGTACCATGCGGCAGCCTGCACTCCTGTGGACCATGCTGTGCCACAAGTCTGCCAGGCGGGTGGCCCCGTGGGGCTGGCCAGCAGTGCTGCACACCCTGGAGCCAGGGCATTGGTCAAGGTATGGTGCCCCTGATGCTGCAGCACTGCATACAGGTGGACAATGACATGCACAGTGGGCACATGTGTGCCTTGCGCCGCCACATGCCACACATGCAAGGGGCCCATGGCACTGCTGCTGCCATGCCTGCACACTACCAGGTGACACATCCTCCCCCACACACACACATGGCTCCCACTAACTCACAGTGCTGTGAGGGGCTACCACCGATCTGGAAACCTCCACCCAGTATGCTTTCAATGGCAGCATGATTGCTGGTTTCTGCCACCATCTCCTCCCCCACCATAAGTACTGGGGTGGTTCCTGGGCCCCCGCCCATTCTGCTGCAGACACTCTGATGGTGGCCACCTTCTCCTTTATGCTCTGATGGTCTGTTGCCATCTTCTTCTTGCACTCCTGTGCACTCCTCTGATGTGTGCCATGGGCATTGACATATGTTGCCACCTCGTCCCACCCGGTGGCACATTCCTGTGGTGTGCCCATGGCCCCACTGAGCAGTTCCTCCCTGTAGAGGTAGGACTCAAACAGGGCCTGCTGCTCATCTTTCATGAAGTTGGGCCTGTGTTTCTGTGCAGGACCCTGCTCCTCAGCTCCCTCTGTCTCTGACATGCTGCTACCTGAGGAAGATAATGCAATGGCCCGATTAGCAGACTGGTGGGCCAGCCTGGAACACTGCAGCACTGATATCATACCCAGATACATCACAATGTGTGTTGCTCCTTACCTCAATAACTGCAATACCTGTCAGTGCCCAGAGCAGTATTGTGGCACTGTTATGGCTCAACTCATGCAAATGAGCAGAAGCGCAATTGATATGAGATGCTAATGTGCCCAACTGTGCCTGGCATAGGCTCATGAGCCTATTTGCATATGCTGGCTGAATATTGCAGGGTTTCGCTTTGCGCAATAGTATTGCACCGGTGAGGTTCACCAGCTCATCTTCTGCACATGCATGATGTACGTCAGTGCACCCGCCATGCGCACTGGCACTACGTCATGTGTGGCCTATCACTCACCTGTGTGCAGTGTGCAATGTGCCCCCATTGCACATGCAGACATGTGCGTATGCCGTGCCTGCAGATGCACTGCGCTGTCAGGTCACATTGCACAACCGTGCTGCATGCACCATAACATCTACCACGCATTGCCTGACAATGTGCACCTGGTGCGAGCATGCCATTGTTCACAGTCATGCAGTGTATGTACAAGGGGTCACGGCCCTGACCCCATAATCTCACCTAACGGTGCTGCTCCTCTGTGCATGTGTGGTGCCACACATGTCAATTGCCCAACTCTGTGCTGTGCAGCCATGGTACATGAATCCCAACTGTGCATCAGTCACTGAGCAGTTCCTAGTGCAGGTTTTGCAGGTACATGTGGCTGGGCACCACAGGGCAACAGATGACAGTGATGGCGGGGTCAATTCAGTGTGTGTGTGCCATGCAGGGCACTGGACAGATGTGGAGGTGGCAAATCTGGTGGCCCTGGTCCTGCCTGTGATGGACCAGTTGTACAGTGTGGCAGAGCTCCAGGAGCCTAGGACCCAGGTTTGGGAGAGGGTGGCTGCTGGTCTGGAGCAGAGGACTGGGGTGCCACTCACCACTGAACAGTGCAGACACCGATATTGGGACCTCTGCAGCAAAGTTCCAGACAGGCTCCGATGGCTGCAGGACAGGGCACCCTAGGAGTCGGTGTCACAGCCAGGTAGGTGTCCCATGGCACTGTGCATGCTACCATTGTCCAGACCCTCTGCTGTACTGTGCGCTGCCTGTGTGGCTGCATGGGGGGGAGCAGTGCTGGTGGCTAGTACATGTTCTCCATTGATGCACTGCATGCCTGTGCTGTGCACATTGATGGGGTTATACACCATGCCCCACACACGGGCCTGTGCACCTGCCCATGCTGTGCCAGTGCTGGGCTCTGTGACTGTGCTGGGTCGGCCTGTGCATGGCATGCCACTCATGTCCATGGTCTCTCTCTGTGTTCCATCCACAGGACATGAGGACCACAGGAGGGCCAGGGTGGCCGCAGACAGGGACAAGAGCCATGGTGATGGGAATGACGTGGCTGCACTAGTGCCTGGACAGGCAGGTGAGTGTGTGTGGCATAGTGTGTGGGTCATTGCTTCCACTGAGTTTTTTTTTTGATGTGTGATATGGCAAAGGGCAGTGCTGCCATGTATGGCCACAGCATTGGGCAGTTCCCAGCCCCACTGCCTGTGCCATGTTGCGCAGGGGGGTAGGCCTTACACGTGGCCTGTGTGTGGTGGTGGTGGCACATCACTGTTCCTGATGGTGTGTGACTGCTGCAGGGGGTCTACTGTACTGCCAGGAGGGCCCTTGCACTGGTACTGTGTGGTCCACTGCATAGGTGTGGGGGGATGAGTGTCACAGGCAACCACACAGTCTGCCCATGGGGTGCAGCTGTGTTGGCTGCTGCTGTCCACTATGCATATGCCATTTCTGGTTCTTTCCACCTCTGGGCACAGCAGCTGTCCTGTGCACACACATGGGGGGGGTTGGGCTCCTTGTTGTCAATCACTCATTGCCTGTCTTGTTTCCCCTCTTGTAGGACAGGCCAGTCCTTGGGCCAGAAGACACCAGCAGGCCTTGAGTGATGGGCTCTATCATCTCCATGGACTGGTGCGGATGCATATCGGGAGGATGAACGTCTTGATTCATGTCTGTGGGTGCCATCTTTGCACTATACTGGTGCTCATTCAGGAGGTGCACCTGCAGAGGGACTTGCAGCAGAATCTGCATCACTGACCATGTCCCCTCTCACCACTGTGCCCTGGATGTCCCCTTCCCTCCTGATTTTTACTGTTCTGTATGTTCCTGTGTCTTTGCTCCCATTCACATTCCCCTTGTTGGCTGCTTTGCACCTCCTTCCCATTCCCTTTCCGCTGTTGCTATTGTATGCCCTGTTGGCACACCACTGTTAGTTTTGTTGTTTAGTAAAGCTTTCTGTTCATGCACCTCTGTGTCTGCCTCTCCTTTGCCTGTGCAGTGCTGCACTGTGCTTCTGTTGTTCTGTGCCGCTCTTGGGTGTGACCGTTATGTAATGCTGATGTGCCCTTGTGGTGTGTTCCTGTGTGCAGTGGCTGCTGTGTGCCATGTACCCCTGTGGCACTGGTCCTTGGACTGTGGCTGTGCACCTGGTCTGTGTGTGGCATACCCTCCACCTGCAGTGTTGCCCTCTCCGGTGCTGGTGTGCGGTGTGGTGCTGGGCACTGTGTCCTTGCTTGTTGGCATGGCTTGTGGACCCTGTTCCCTAGTGCATGTGTGTCTCTTTTACCTCTGCACACTGTATGGGCCTGGTGCCCCCCCAGCGTGCCTATGGCATTGTCCCATGCAGTGTTACCTGTTGGGGTTGTGGTGATGCAGTGCCATTGGCCTGCCAGCTTTCCTTTCATCTGCATGAGTGGCTGGGTGTGTTTGCTGACTTGTGTGTTTCTGTTGTGCAGCCTATAGTCACTGTGGCCCTATGGCTGTGTGCCTGTGCTAAACTTTTAGTCATTTATTTGATCTAAACATTCCATTTGTAGTTTTCACTGATCCATAGACCCAGGTACTTATATGCATTCACCACTTCTAGCTTATTTCCTGCATATATTACAATATCCAACCCTTCAGGCATCCCTGCTGGTTTACGATGGGGTTTAAAGAACATAACTTTAGATTTTTTGGAATTGAGCACCAATTTTTGGTTGCATAAGAATCTTCACAGTAGGTTAAAAACCTCTTGAAGGGTCTTCTGTATTTGGCCCAAGGAATTTTCTAAGCATTGTGTCTAGTTCACATACTGCATAAAGATCATGCACTGTTCCATGTTATAGCAATAACTATTGTTGCTCATCAAAAATCATATTGCATTCAATGGCATATGAGTCATATGTATTCCTGCACCCAGGCATCCATCAGCAAGTTCCCACATTTCATAGCTTTTTTCCTTTTTTCATTTTAGAATGTTGCTGCTTTATATTTGTAAGATACAAAAAGAGGTGCATGCTTTTGATCTATTTTTCCAAGTTGTTGTCAGCATGCAGGCCAAGTTCAAATAGTGCTATTCAGTCCATACCCCCAAACATTACAATGAAGATGGCACCAATAAGAGACATTGAAGAATGGATTGATACATTTACTACGATTATTATACTCCGTTCCACTTATATACCTCATTGGAACAATATACAATTTTCAAATATATATATGTTTCCTTTTCAGACCCAAATCCTTGAGTATTTTATATTTATTGTTATTTGGTTGTTGCATTTATATGCATAGCAATTTTTGGTTTGGTGTAACTTCTTTTTAGCTCCCACCAGGTGTTCTGTACAGTGTATTTCTTAGATAATGGGGAAAGTTAGATGTTAATTGCAGTTGCAGGAGCAGGTAAATAGATGTGAGTCTGATGGGCTCATTATGCTGTTGCCAAACAATAGAGAGAACAACAGGAACTAAGCTCTCAACTGAGCCAAAAGTACCGCTGCCAGAAAAAAAGTACTGCAATTCAACACTTTTTACCACAACTGCAGAAGAAAACTATCACTTTCTGCCCCAGTGTGCTTACAAGCAAAATGTGCATAACTATAAAACATGATTGACTGCATTCAGCCTGTGATATAATAAACAGAATAAAGGGATCTTTTGGCAAACAACTCTTACTGTCCCCTATTACTGATTTTACTTTCATTTTTTTCCAAACCTGAAAAAGGGTGACACCATCCATTGACTATCACCCTGGACAAAACTCCCACATGTCCTCATAGCTCACCTCGCCCCTATTGTGGGGCTTCCTGAAGCAGCCAGCAAAAGGAGAATGGACCCAGTTAGGAAGAGATCAGCAGTGGCCATCTGATTTTTCATAACTTATTAGTCCTCGGTACTGCGCAGTCACTCTCCGTTCTGATGCAACAGGCCCCTTTCACCACTCTGCCCTGCCCATTATGATATCAGTTCACTAAGTAAAATCCAAAACACATAGAAAATTATGCTATCTGAAGAGTGTCCTGAGATTATTCAATACCCTTTTGTCAAAATCACAACTGTTTTACAATTACGGAATATTTTATAGAACTCAGTTTTATTCATATGGTACCATTTTGATTGGCCATTCAGTTGTAACACATACAATACAACAACATACCTTATGAATCAGAAAAATATTATCCAAATTACCAGTTTCCAATCAAAATTCTGGTAAATGTTTCAATGAAAGTACCAGTAGTGTTTTTCATGTCATCTCAAAAGACTATTAGGAACTCCTGTCAAACAATCAAAGAAAAGCATTTCGACATGATCATGTATCCAAACTAGAGTGCTGCCCCTCAGCATGAAGCAGTCTGTCAACAAGATGTGACATTTTCCTGCTTGACAAAATATAGTATTTGTCATTGGTTTACATTGTGTTCCCGCAGTACCCTGCAAGATATCGATGGCTGAAACTGTAATAAGAGAGCTTCATCCTAAATGTTAATACTGTACCTCATGTCTATTGTGGAATTACATTTTAAAAGCTTTAGGAACAATGAGAGTACGTTATTAAAAAGAGCCCCCCCCTCCTCTTATCAGTAAATATCAGTAAGGCATGAGCTGCTAGAGCTCATTTATGAGTATGGGAGGCTGAAACTGGTTGGGACTCCCTATAATTCTAATATTGTTTCTTTGAGTGGTCAGAGGCATATGGTATATGGTGCTCTAAAATATACAGTACAAGAGGTCTGGTAAGTTAAGGATTTTGGAAAGTAAAACAAATAGAAATGAATTACACTTCCTTGTATTTGGTGAAGATCAATCCACTACATTTATATTATGTAGAGCAGTATGTTTCATTCTATAGTTTCATCAGACTTTACGTTAGGTAAAACATTTACATTTAAAATAATCATCCAATGTATGGACAGGCAATGCAGCTGCCTGAGCTCTCTGGCATAATAGGATTTCACTCCTATCCATGTGAGAGGACCCAAGCAGCCAAATGTTGTCCTTGCTACAGATGTCAGATCTCATGCTTAGGTAAGCCTACATAGACCACATTACACTATCTAATTATGAGGCAACAAATACAAGGTTACATGTAACATGATTATCTGATGGAAGATCAAGACCTAAGCGAAATTTTTAAGATGGTGAAAAGCATTTCTTACAATGAGTGACACATGAGCTTTAGTAGTCAAGTCATGATCCATGAGATTGCATTGGTTGTTTGCAAACTCATCCCTTCTCAAAGCATGTATCAAAGGTGAGTAACCTGAGGAGACAGCTCACTTTCTCCACACAATGACCACTGCCCACCAACAGCATCTCAGCTGTATATAGGTTCAATTTCAACCTTTTCTTACCTGTTACATTAGAGTTCATGAACAGATGGTATTATTTAACCATTTGAACAATTTTGAAATGTACTAATCAGTTAATGAAAGGAATACTTTAAGAATATTATAAACATAATGATTGTGCAAAGAGTCTGAAAAAAAATATAAATTAATTATCAGGCCAGAAAAAGGTTTTCTTTATCTGTGTAAATTCACATCATGCTAAGTTGAAGGCAAGAATTCATGATTCTGAGATACTAAAATTCAAGATCAACTTTAAAATAAAACACAACATTATATGTTCAGATACAGAGACTGTAGCAGTACTAGAACAGTTTTTGAAGCAAATACAGGAATAAAACAACAGTGTTCTGCTATTTTTGTGGATATTTGCAGTGGTGAGCTAAAAATTCACTACTCATATATGCAGCAGACTTTTTACCCTACATCTTTATTTAGTGTAGAATTGGAATGGACCAAATCTGTGAATAATTCAAAGAAACCATATACTTTTTCATATTTTAAAAACGTGATTTAAAAAAATCAGTTCTTAAAAAAGTATTCCATGAATTTCAAAATTAAATGAATTCTAGCAAATAATCTTTACTTTACAGAATTTATTCTAAAATGCATTTGTGCACCAAAATTGAGGAGAGGGGTTATTTTGATGGGGCCCTGATTGCTTATTTTCTATTCTTTGAAATATTTCTATGGCTAGGTGTGTAGTATGAGACAGCAGATCTCAAACAGGAGTTTTGTATGTAACCCAGACCCCTCTTAAACTGGTAGCTTTTCAGCAAGACAACTACCACAGCAGCAAAGGCTATCACCCTTAGCATTAGGGCAACACCTGGCTTAGGCTTCTAGAAGGTGGGGGAATGGTACAAAGCAACATTTCTATAGTGTATGGTGGAACGTCGTTCTCCACCGAAATTGATCGTTTTTGAAACCTTGTAGTCACACACTAGTGACGTTCGCAGTACAACAGAAAGATGATTGCCACTGTACTACAACGTCACACTGTGTCTCAGCAGCATTTGACAGTTAGGCTCACCCATAGACAGGACACATGGCTAAAGCAGCAATATCGGGCAGTACTAATGGTTAGCGTGGAAAACGTCTCAATGTAAATTCTTTTTTCCTTCTAGTAACTGTTTTTTTCCCCAAAAAACGACGTTCCACCATACACTATAAAGAAAAGTGCATGGGGAACAGTTGACAACAGGGCATTTTTCACCTCATTGGCACTATGACAACGGATTACCTCTCAAGCTGCACTCTCGAGGTAATCCGTCGTCATAGTGCCAACTCGGTGAAAGAATAGCCCTGTTGTCAACCGTTCCCCATACACTATCCTATATATTTCTACCCAGGTCTGGGGGAGATATTCCAGGGCTATGGTCTGTCTCCTATCTGTGGGGGCCCCAAAAAGTCACACAGGTCACTCAGAGATGGAATGTCCGCAACCATAAAATTGGGATTGTACTGTATGGCTTTTATTCCTGAACAGATGGTAACAGAAAAACAGTGGTGCCTCCAGTGCTTCGTCACTGTCTAAACAGATGGTACACTTGTAGCAAGCAGAAACATTTTTCACAAACTCTTTCTTGCAGTACTGAGACTTTCACAAAAAATGCTTCCCACAGATGTCCACCCCTTTTATTATGGATCTCTGGACTTTACCAGTGCATTTATGTTGGTGATGCCACAGCACTCACTTCGAGTACACACTGGGTGAACCTAGTTACTAACACACTGAACTCCACACTTTGCTTTGCTTCTCTATGGAGGATCTTTGCATCTCCCCCATGTACACTTCTACCAGCTGGAAGACTGTGTTAACTTCCACAGCTAGCACTCTTGAAAAAACTGTGTTAACTTTCATAACTAGCACACTTGAAAGAATTGTGTTAACTTTCACCTGAATCTCTTCAGGGGGCACGTCTTGTCTCCCCATCTTTAAATTCTAAGCACTCTGTAGAACCTTTCAGGACTATGTAGGCTACAAGCTTTTGCACCTCTTTCCTGAAATCTAACATTGCTTCAAGAAATCTTTAGCTTCCCTGGCTAGAGACTTTGACACTGTTAACACTCTTTGAATCTGGGCAGCACTATTAGTTGTCACAGTCGTTTGGGGGTTGCCTCAACTACTCACTGAAACCTTCAGTCCTATTTCTCCTGCTGAGAAATCTTCAGCGCCGTGGGCTTCACAGGATCTGGTAGCCACCACATCCCATAAAACTGGTCACTGTTTATCGTACTAGGGTAAAAAAAAAATGATGGTTCTTCCCTCTGACAAGTAGCCTTGGCAAAGCGCTACTCTTGCCTGTTGAATTCTCAACTGTAACTCCCAACTCCAACTCATTTTTCAAAAACAGCAGAGCACTGTGGCCTATGCTGCTGTGAGAGTTTAAAGTTCCATTACATCATCTGCTCCTTCAGCATAGCTAAGCAGATGATGATGTAAATGTACAGCAGATAGTTCTACACCCTCTGGACTGTCCAGGCTAACTGTCTGATCTAAAACTGATGTGATACTAGTAACCCAATGAATTGGCTGGTTACACTCAGGCTTTGGACTACTACACAGGCCATCCAATCCCTGGGCACCCTACGGGGAGAGGTGGCCAGTCCCTCCCCTACCTACGACTTAACATAGGCAGGTTACTACAAGGAACACGGAGGCATGCTGAAGATTCTTCAGCCACTGCTAACAAACTAACTAAGGTGTTCCTCCATCAGGGCCATATGGAACCTTCCAGGAGCCTTTCCTGACAGAACAGGACTGACCGCCCACTTCCATGGATGGAGTCATCAGCCTGTAAACTATCAGGTACTCACCCAGCCCCACTACTAGGTGCATACTAAGGAAAACTAGTTATTCACTACACTACCCCAGGGGCAGCCTATACCATTTTAACACTTTACTCTGTACTAGCTTTAGAACATACACAGGCATTGCAATGCTTACAAAAAACATTATTATTACTGTACACCTATAACTAAAACATGCTTAAAAATTTCTAAATTACACACTTTAAAATACTTTAAAAGACCAGGAACCACCAGAGCTCCAGCTGTGCCCCAAATCCTATTCTTTACTTCTTTTCTTCTTCCAGGAGCACCTGTAAAAGAAAAACCTGCAAAAGAAACCAACAGCAAACAAATCTCCCATCAGAAGAATACAGCACACTCCCAAAAACTTTTAAGGGTTTTTCTACAAAAGGCAGTATAAAAGTACAAAAATAATACAAACAAAACACTTTTGGGGGAGGGGGACCCTTAATTGTCCATCTACGGTTGCAATGTCCTGAGTGCACAGGGCAATCACACTCAAGAATGTCTTTCAGAATATGGCCAGAGCCAGTCCCAGAATAGTTCTTTCAAGCAGGTATGGGGCCTGCTGGAATTGTCCAGACCAAATGTCCACTGGACCAAGGTAGTATGGGCATCACAGCATTAAGAGACAGTTATTCAAACAGAAACAATAAGAGAAACTTTGCCCTACCAGTTCAGACATACAGGCTTTTTCTGCAACATCTCTGTCACTGTTCTGGACCTCCTGTCTCCTCTGGCTGAAGACAAGTCTTCAGATCAAACTCTTCCATGACATGTCTGGCCCTGGTTTCTGCTGATCAAAAAGGAAACTGCAGCCACAAGATACCTCGTTGCTTTCAGGGGGATGATGCACTTCGACCTTCCTGGTCTTCTTTCTTCAGCCAATTGCCTGCTGGTACTGTAATCATGGCTTACAGTCTCTGCTGTATTACACTTTTTGCTGGATTATCCAGGTGCTCTTAGGGGTAGTACAACTGGAGATGAGGACCTGGCTGGCTCATCCTTACTGAGTGCACAGTCTTATTTCCAGCTCTATCAGTCACAATTACTATGTCCAGGTGGAGGGTGTGGCCCACTTTCCATGAGTTAACTTCGTCTTTACACACTTTTTCTCTGACAGACTGATTAATTACTTTCATCCAGCACCAACGCAAACTAGTAGATGCCCTGACTTCCTCCAGCACCCACTCTTCTCTCCAGTCCTCAATTTCTTCCCACATCCACCTAAGTATGAATGGGTACTTTAATCCAAATACCTTCTCAGCTCTCCTTTGGATCACTCTCTCCTCCTTACTGCTCTCGGGCAGATGCAGACCCTTAGTCGGGCTTGAGGGCAGCCAGGTCTGATGTACCCATGCATCTCTGTCCCACACAGGAAAAATACAGTCCATTCCTGTGTCCTCTTCCACCTCTTGCACATGAAGCCCTTCTCTTCTGCTGAGGGGTCCAAAGTTTTGACTGCTGCATCTGGTGGCCCAGTCTTATGACCAGATGCCTCCAACTCCTCCAATGCTTCCATATGGGTGGCCCAAGAGCTGGTTACTGGTTTGACCCTTGTGAACACCCATTCTTCACTGCTGCTGAAGGCATGTGCATCACATATGATGATGTCCTCCAGCTCCTCATCCTCCCTGAGCACACTTGGATTTGTGCCCACTGACCATAGTTCCACAAGTTCTAGTCCTGCCACTGCCAAACCTCTCCCAGCCTCTTCCTTGGCTGAGGGGCTACTTGCTGCTTGCACCACTTTGCTGAACTCAGTCACACCTTCATCGAATTCCCTGAACATAGAATCATAGAAACATAGACTTTGACGGCAGATAAGGACCGCTTGGCCCACCTAGTCTGCCCATTTCCCTACCTACAGGTTAGGCCACAGATCCTAGTTAACCAACAGCCTATTTCCTCCTACCCCCACAAGAACTGCCTTGTGTCTGTCCCATGCATTCTTGAATTCTCCCACAGTTTTAGACCCCACAACCTCCTCAGGAAGGCGGTTCCATGCATCCACTACCCTCTCTGTGAGAAAATACTTCCTCACATTGCCCCGGAACCGCCCCCCCCAATTTTAAATTGTGTCCCCTTGTTCTTGCACGTTTCTCTTTTTCTAAAAGATGTTACCCTCTTGGACTTTGTTGATTCCACTGAGGTACTTAAAAGTTTCTATCATGTCCCCCCTCTCCCTTCCTTCCTCAATGGTATACATGTTAAGCTCCTTTAGTGTCTCCTCGTACTGCTTCTCTTGCAGACCCTGCACCATTTTGGTTGCCCTGCTCTGGACTACCTCTATCCTGTCTATGTCCTTGCGGAGATGGGGTCTCCAGAACTGGACACAGTACTCCAGATGGGGTCTCACCAACTGTCTGTACAGAGGGATAACAACTTCCTGTTTTCTGCTGGTGATGCATCTCCCTATGCATCCCAGTATGCCCCCAACCCTCTCTACTGCCTTCTCACATTGCTTGCTAACCTTAAGGTCATCTGATATGATTACCCCAGGTCCCTTTCCTTTTTGTTATTGTTACTACCCCCATTGTGTAATCTTGCCCTGGGTTCTTGTTTCCCAGGTGCATTATTTTGCACTTCTTTGCATTGAATCCTAGCTGCCATACTTCTGACCATTCCTCCAACCTTGCCAAGTCCCTTCTCATCCTTTCCACGCCTCCTTTTGTATCAACCCTGTTGCAGATCTTTGTGTCATCTGCAAAGAGGCATACTTTTCCTTCCAGTCCCTCTGCAATGTCACTTATAAAGACATTAAAAAAGACTGGACCCACTAGTAACCCCTCTTTCTTCAGAGTGGACTCCATTTGCAATTACCTTCTGTGTCCTGTTGTCCAGCCAATGTTTTACCCAGGCTACCACCCTGGGACCCACTCCCAAGCTGGTTAATTTGACTATTATTCTATTGTGTGGGACTGTGTCAAATGCCTTGCTAAAGTCTAGGTAGGCCATGTCCACAGCCCCTCCCTGGTCTACTACTTTGGTCACCCAAAGAAATCCATCAGATTCGTCTGACATGACCTTCCCGCTGTGAACCCATGCTGCCTTGGGTCCTGTGCCCCACTGGCCTCAAGGTACTCAACAATTCTTTCCTTCAGAAGTGACTCCATCACATTCCCTACCACAGAGGTCAAACTGACAGGTCTGTAGTTTCCTGCCTCTGTCTTGGTCCCACCTTTGTGAAGGGGAATCACATCCACCTTCCTCCAGTGCTCAGGTACCACACCATCCTCCCATAATTTATTAAAAAGAGTAGTCCGTGGTTTCACTAGTTCCCCCCTTAATTCTTTTAGAATTCTGGGGTGAATTCCATCAGGCCCCATTGGTTTGTCCACCTTCAGTTTTAGGAGTTCTTGTAGAAGCCTTTCTTCTGTGAAAGGGCTGGGATCGACCCCCATCCAGAGTGCTTCTGATAATTGGATTAGCCACTTCCCCCTACTCTTTCATGAATACTGAGCAGAAATATTCATTCAGTATCCCTGCTTTTTCATTGTCCCCCTCTGCCCACCCACTATTCATTCTATTCAGCCTCAGTATCCCTCCCTTTGTCTTTCTACGCTCTCTGATGTATCTATAAAAGGTTTTATCCCCCTTCTTAACCGAGTTGGCTATCTTTTCCTCAGTTGGGTCTTTGCTATTCTGACTTCTCTCCCTGCTTCCTTCTGCCTTAACTGGTACAGCTCTCTGTCCTGCTCCTTCTTTGTTTCCTTATACTTCCTGAATGCTATCTTTTTCTCCCTGACTTTCCCAGCCACCTCTTTTGAGAACCATAGTGGCTTTTTCTTTCATTTTGATTTGTTTATTTGCTTCACACAAAGGCTTGATGCCTCTGTGATGGCAGTTTTGATGATTCCCCATTGTTGCTCCACCCCTCCTTCTAGCCTGTTTGCTAGTGCTTTTCTGAGGCACTCTCCCATCTTGCCAAAGTCAGCCCTCCTGAAATCCAGTACCCTCACTTTTGTATGGCTTGACTCTGTAGCTGAGTTTAACGTGAACCACACTGTTTGATGGTCACTTGTTCCCAGATGGCAACCCACTTCTAGATTTGAGATCCTCTCACTGTCCCCATTTGAGAGTATGAGGTCTAAGATTGCTCCCTCATGAGTGGGTTCTGAAACTAGCTGTCTGAGGCCTGCCACCTGTAGGGCATTGAGAATGGCCCTGCTCTTGGATGTGGCTGCAGCAAATGTGCTCCAGTTAACATCTGGCATATTCAGGTCTCCCATCAACAGTATCTCCCCTTTCTCTGCCATCCTAAGAATGCCTTCTATCATATCCTTGTCCATTCCCTCCCACTGACATGGGGGTCTGTACACAAACCCTGTGCGGATTGTGGTGCCCTTTTCCAGTCTCCAAGAAATCCGTTGCTTCCTCCTGCTCACATTTGGCACCACTCTGTATTCTACAGCTAGGCTCTGCACTTAGAGTCCTAGCAGGAGCAACTGGACTCATTGGACAGTCTCTCCAGGAGGGCCACTAACCATACACATGCCAAACTTTCTCCTGCAGTCCTAGCAGTGGGGGATGGCTATGACATCTTGTCCTACTTCCAGGCATACTGTGCACACACTAACTGGATAACTTGGAAGAGCTATGTCGAGGGAAGCTCATACACAACCATACTCTTCTTCAAACTTCCTTAACTATTGCTCTTTCTGTGCCACCCACGTTTTTACATGAGGGGTATTGCTTGCTTCCACTGACCATGTTTACTCTTTGCAAAATACATTTACAACAGTTGCTGTTACTATTTGCACAATTCTCCCTTTTTGCCAATTACAAAGTCTTTCCTGTAGCCTGCCCACTTTATCTGGTGACCTGTGGTCTGCTTTACTTTTGGCTGCTACTTTTGAGTCTGGCTCCTGCCCTAGCATAACGTGCTGCATTTGTTACTGCACCACTACAGACTTCATGCTTTCTTCCACATTGCTCTGTTTACTTACACACAGTTACAGTTACTCTTCAGCTGCTCAGAATACAATTTTACTTTGCACAGAAAGTTTTATATGTACTTACAGAAGCTGTTTTTTGCACTTTCAGCAATGTGCCATGTGCATGAGATGACAGCAAATCACACTCAAGCCAGAGACGGTCCAACCTGACAACTGACAGGGGAAACACTGGGGAGGCTACCTGAGTGAATTATTCCACTGCCGAATGGGAAATGCCCTACTTTTTCAAATTTTTTGCACTTTCTGCTCTTAAACCACAAGTCCTCCAATGAAGCACTTCTGCTAGGCCTTTTCTGCCTTGCACACTCCTGCACTCTCTCTCATTCCTTGAAATCTACACCAGTCTACAGGAACTCTAGCCAGGGGGTGGAGCTTCTCGAAAAGAGTCAGTCACTCAACACTATGCAAATGAGCTAGGGGCACACACACTCTCTCCTGAGGCAATTCTTGAGCAGTGGGAACCAATTTCAAAGTGCAAACTGCCTTTTTTTTTCTCTGTGGTTTCTGCTTACAGTCCACAACAGTGACTCCACTGGTTTTCTCTCCCAAAGCACAGTTCTTTACAGTGAATCCACCACTTTCTCCATGGGGGGGGGGTTGTATTTAGGGCAGACAAACATCTCTTTGTTCAGAATCACTCTGCAACTGATGATTTTTACAGTTTAAACAGTTTTCAACACTTTTAAAGCAGGGTTTCACACAGTTCCAGCAAAGCAGTCCTTAGCAACTGATTTTCCACAGAATCTCACACTGCAGTCATTCTCTTAAATCTGTACATATGCAGATAACAATTTTTCTTAGCAGTTTGAAACTTTTTCTTCATAAAAACAGTCCTTTGGTGAGTGAACTTCCACCAGACAAAAAGACCACAACCATAACCTCTGCATGGCAACCTTTGCTCTCCCCCCAAATCCTAGGACTAGCCCTCATCTTTGTAACCCAGACCCCTCTTAAACTGGCAGCTTGTGGGCAAGACAACTACCACAACAACAAAGGCTATCATCCCTGGCATTAGGGCAACACCTGGTTCAGACTTCGACGAGGTGGGGAAGTGGTACAAAGCAACATTTCTATTTCTACCCAAGTCTGGGAGAGAGGTGCCGGGGCAATGGTCTATCTCCTATCTGTGGGGGCCCCAAAAACTCACACAGGTCACTCAGAGATGGAATGTCCACAACCATAAAATTGAGATTGTATTGTATGGCTTTTATTCCTGAACAGATGGTAACAGAAAAATGGTGGTGCCCCCAGGGCTTGGTCACTGTCTAAATTGATGGTACACTTGTAGCAAGCAGAAACTTTTTTTTACAAACTCTTTCTTGCAGTACTGAGACTTTCACAAAAACACTTCCTATGGTCATCCACCCCTTTTATTAGGGATCTCTGTACTTTACCAGCGTATTTATGTAGATGATGCAGCAGCACTCACTTCAAACACACACTGGGTGAGATTCATTACCAGCCCTCAGAGCTCATTGAACTCCACAGTTTGCTTTTGTTAGTCTATGGTTGGTCTTTACATCTCCTCCATGTATACCTCTACCATCTGGAAGATTGTGTTAACTTCCACAGCTAGCACTGTTGAAAGAACTGTGTTAACTTTCACAACTAGCACACTTGAAAGAACTGTGTTAACTTTCACAACTAGCACACTTGAAAGAACTGTGTTAACTTTCACCTGAATCTCTTCAGGGGTCAGTGTTATCTCCCCAACTTTAAATTTTAAGCACTCTGCAGAACTTTTCAGGACTACTTAGGCTGCAAGCTTTAGTGCCTCTTTCCTGAAATCTAACATTGCTTCAAGAAATCTTTAGCTTCCCTGGCTAGAGACTTTGACAATGTTAAAACTCTTTAAATCTGAATCTGGGCCACACTGTTAGTTCTCATAGTCTTTTGTGGGTTGCCCCAACACTTCTGTCTGAAACCTTCTGGCACATTTCTCCTGCTGAGAAATCTTAAGCCGCTTGGGCTTCACAGGATGTTGTAGCCACCACATCCCACAAAGCCAGCCACTGTTTACTGTACTAGGGCAAAAAAATTACAAACTGAGTGTCCTTTCCTCTGACAAGTGGCCTTGGAAAAGCACAACTTGATTGTAGAACTCTCAACTGCAATGCCTAACTCCAACTCAGAGTTTTCAAAAACAGAAGAGCACTGTGGCCCATGCTGCTGGGAGAGTTCTAAGTTCCATTACATAATTTCCTGCCTCAGCAGAGCTAAACAGACAATGATGTAATGTACTGCAGAGAGTTCTACACCCTCTGGACTGTACAGGCTACATGCCTGATCTAAAACTGATGAGATCCTAGTAATCCCAGGGACTGGCTGATTACATGTACAAAAAACTAAATTCCACAGGATTATTTTGTACTGCAAAATTGTTGTACAACATTTTCTTAAACACAACAACCTCATTAGTCCAGTTCTACTGTATCACATCACTGTGGCTCAACATCTTGTAACCACCTTGAAGGGGACTTAAAAATGCCATAACACACAACTGGGGGATGTTGGCCGGTGGTGTGGCACATTGCCTCATGGGAAACTTGCATGTGAGGTTCAGACTGGACTTCCCTGCCTTGGAACAGTGGGGTCTGGGACAAAATGCAGAGACATCACATGCCAACCTGGGAGGGAGGGTGATGCATGCCCCACTCTTGCAGATCCTCCACTGCTGGGAAGCAGTGATAACATAGATGTGATGGGTGACCATTCAGCACTGGCCATTGCCCACCAGCTGGATTGTGTGATATACACCATTGGCAGCAGCCAGGGGTGGTGGGTGGGCTAAAACAGGAAGGGAGAAAATGGCATTGGTCACTGGATGATTACATGACATATAGCTAGCCACCAAGATGTTGCCAGATGCCTTCTGGTGCCCACTTCCTTGTGGAGACTTACATTGTTATCTCAGCAATTTGCTCATGACTCCATTTGGGGGCAGTCATAGAAACATGGAAACATAGACTTTGATGGCAGATAAGGACCGCTTGGCCCACCTAGTCTGCCCATTTCTGTACCTACAGGATAAGTTGCAGATCCTAGTTAACCAACAGCCTATCTCTTCCTACCTCCCAGAAAAAATTGCCTTATGTCTTTCCCATGCAGTTTTGAATGCTCCCACAGTTTTAGACCCCACAACCTCCACAGGAAGGCTGTTCCATGCATACACCGCCCTCTCTGTGAAAAAAATACTTCCTCACATTGCCCCGGAACTGCCCCCCATCTTCAAATTGTGTCCCCTTGTTCTTGCACATCTCTTTTTCTGAAAGGTGCTACCCTCTTGGACTTTGTTGATTCCACTGGGGTACTCAAAAGTTTTTATTATGTCCCCCCCTCCTTTTCTCAAGGATATACATATTATGCTCCTTTAGTCTCTCCTTGTGTGGCTTCTCTTGCAGACCCTGCACCATTTTTGTTACCCTCCTCTGGACTGTCTCTATGCTGTCTATGTCCTTGCTGAGATGGGGTCTCCAGAACTAGACGCAGTACTCCAGATGGGGTCTCACCAACTGTCTGTACAGAGAGATGACAGCTTCCTGTTTTCTGCTGGTGATGCCTCTCCCTATATATCCCAGTACCCCCCAGCCCTCTCTACTGCCTTCTCACATTGCTGGCTAACCTTAAGTTCATCTTATGTGATTACTCCAGGTCCCTTTCTATTTTTGTTGTTGTTACTACCTCCCCCCATTGTGTAATCTTCCCGTTTTTTTTTTTACCAGGTGCATTATTTTGCACTTCTTTGCATTGTAGCCAGTCCCTGGTACAATGGAGGCAGGAAAGATCTGGAGCAGAGGGCCAGAGTACAAGTATGCATGTATAGGAAAATGCAGGGCAACAGCATCTGATTATAACTCAATTAACAACCAACTGAAGAGAAAATAAAAAATATATATATATATTATACAGGCATGGTAGCGCCTGTATATTAGGGCTGAGTAAGCAATTTAATGTTAAACCCCAATTTTAGCATCTTAATAACCTTTTTCCTTTTCAACTGATTTACTTGGAATGTTGAAAGCATAGAGATGAAGCCTGGATCCTGAACATTTTGTGACAGTCAGTTCACAGGGGGAAAAGTTATAGAGTGGCAAAAAACACAAAAATCACACAAATTAAGACCTTTTGTTACTCACCTACAACTAAAATCTAGGAGGATTTGAAACCTGAAACATGCAGGTTTGATAGAGTTTGGACCAAGGTTCTCACTTGTGTTGTTTTTATCTCTCAAACTTAAAGGGACACTGTCAATCTGTTTGACATCATATTATTTCTAGTTAAAACCCCACATTTTATGATAGCTTACCTTTTCTAAAATTCATTGATTTTGCTGTTTATCTTGTCTGTCTCCTTGTTTAGTAGAACTGTAATGCATGCTAATGTATATTTAAAAACAACCTTGTATTGCTTACAATACTGGATGTGTTCTTACTGAATACTTCCTGAACATTAGAAGCACCCCAAACAGTGCAGTCGCTCATGAGGCAGTAGCCACCTATACTCCCACTGAATCATGAGGGTATAGACTGTGTCATGGGTGTTTCCAAGTCCAGGAAAGGTGCAGTTGGAGCTGATCAAGGAATGTAAACAAACATGTGTTGGTGTACTGTAGTAACACCAGTATAGTGGGCAGTATGTTTATCACTTTTTTAAAGAAACAAATAATCAGAATCAAACTACCAGCTACATCAACAGTCATTACAGAATGTTGGCAGTCATAAAATGTGTTTTCTAACAAGGGACACTTGAGGCCTAAGGGGGTTGACAGTGTCCCTTTAAGTCATTTTTAAAATATTTAAGAAAAATGGTTCCATTTCCGAGCATGCACACTTTTAAAAAATCAGCATTCTAAGGATAACTGATTTTTTATACCCACATAAAGTCATGAGGTCTTATTATGAAAATGTACTTATATATGAGCTGGCATGGTTTGTTTCCCCACCTATGTATGCTGTTGTGCTGTTTTTGTTAGGGAAGTATGGGGTATAAGTCAGTGCAAACCTCACCCTGCTAAATGTGCTTTGCATTAGTTCTTCTTCCCCTCCCTGTCCACCACCATTAGCAAGCTGCATCAGCCTGCTTGCTAGAAACTGGACACTGGGGTGCTCAATCCCCAGTGGCAGCTAATTATATTCATATTTAATACTTTAATGTATCAGCACTTGGGTGCCCACCCACCAGTGCTGTTTCACCTCACTCCCTTTTGTTTGTTCCTCCTGCCACATCAGTGTGCCAAAACCTGAGTGCCAATCACCAGTGCCAGCATACTCAGCCTCCCAACCCAGTAGTCTTGCACACTGGAGTACCCACCTCAAGTGCCCCCAAGCACAAAGCTGACATTGGGGTGCCCAATCCCCACTTTTGGAGGTTCTGGACACCTTTTCTGATTTTCTTAGTTTATCAACTTGTAATAAAGAAAACAGTCCCTTATTTTTTCCCTTAGAAACCTGCAAATAAGATAACAGTTCATCAGTGATCTGACTGCCACCCCCACACCAACATAACCTCCCCTCAGCAGCCACCACCTACCCTCCCACACATTCCCTCACTCACCTAAAAGTGTCACATGGTGAAGATTCACTCTCCAATCAAAAACATGTCTTGCTGCTGGAGCGGTGAATGCAACATGCAGTGGTGCAAGTGGTACACAAGAAGTACAGGAACTCAGGCACTGTCAAATATAAAATGCAGAATGAAGATCTTCAATCTGAAGGATAGCTGTGTGAAGACATGTCTATCAATTTAGACACTGGTAGATTCAGTTAGAGATATTCTAGTATTTCTAGCTAAATTGCACTGTTGTACAAGTCAAATGTTGTTATGGAAACCCTGATTTTAGGTCACAGGGCCAGAAACTGTCATTATGTTGTTGGTTTAAGAATTTCAGTTCCAGTGTCAGTGGGAAGAAGTACAGGAACTCCGTTCCTGCTGCAAAAAAGGTACAGGAATGGAGTTCCTGTACGTTCCTGTTCACTTTCATCACTGGCAACATGATACGAGAAGATAAGTGCTGTATAATGTATTGCAATGTGTTTGAACTTTTAATCATAACTCGGTCATTTTTAAATATGTCTAACCCATATTTTGAACATGGCCTTTTTTGGACCCAACCTCCTGAAGAAGGTTGGTGAAATTATTCAAATCTCTCACAAAATGTGATTTTTTCAGTCACTGTACAAAATCACTTTTTGGGTGGCATTTGAACATTTTCACCACCTGTGTTCATGAAATGGGTCCCAGAAAGGCCATATTGAAAATGTGGGCTAAAATATTAAAAAATGATTAAGTTATGAGCATACATTGACATTATTTATGCTCACTCATAACTTTGTTAATTTCCAATATTTTGACCTCAAATTTTCAACACCACCATTTTTTCACACCACCTCATGGACAAGAGGCTGTTGTTTTTCAAACCCTGGCCAAATGTGTTTTCGCACCTGTGGCATGAAATGTCATTTTGATGGGGATTTGAGCATTTTCACTTACTGGGCTCATCATGTTGAGCAATAAGAAAACTGTGTTGAAAATTTGGGGTCAAAATATTAAAAACAACAAAGTTATTGAGGTACATTGATGTTTTCAATGCACACTCATAACATTGGAAATGTTCAACATTTTGACCCCAAACTTTCAACACAGACATTTTTTCACACCACGTCTTGAACCCTACAGCTGCTGTTTTTCAAATCCTGACCCAAATGTGATTTCACACTGCTGGTGCAAAATGATGTTTCGTCCAGTTTTTATAAATGACACCTGCCATGCTCAGAATGAGGTTCATAAAAATACTATTTTTACTTTGTGACCCATTGCTATTCTTATTTTACAGGTATGACTGGGTATTCCCTCCATCATCCCGTAATCCATAGTACCCACATAAGAAATCCTTATTATTAGTACTGTGTCTCAACTAGAAGTTATATCACTTGTAGTTGACCATTATACTGTATCATTGTACAATGCAACAGTTTAACTATAACTACTAAGATGTTGTTGTCTTTCACTTGTTAGTTGGTGAAGCTGGGCTAGAAATATCTCAAATAATCTTGTGGCAGGTGGGGGTGCTTTCCCTCTTAAGGGGTTGATGTGCATGTTGAGGCCTAGTAGCCCCACACACTGCATCAAGACAATCTCTACTAGTCTGTTTATTTAATTTTATTCAGGTCCAAAAGGGACTTGTGCAAATGAGGATACAATTCCATTATCAAAATAAGAAGGGAACTTAATTGCAAAAAACTACATTAATGCAGACATTAGGGTTGAAGAACACAAACTGCACACAGTATGGAAATGAAAAATATTAAGGTTTTGGGTCTCTGCAATGTTGGTGTATCAGTGATGAGGTCTTCCTTTTGGTTGTCAACCCTAATGCCCACCCGCTCCCCTGAGAAAACACAGTCAGACTTGATTGCTGTGGGACCTGTGTGAAGAAAGTTATGACGGATTCTGTTGGCAGCATGTGATAAGCCATACTTCTCTGCCTTTGAAAAGTGTATCACTATGAGGTGCTGGCTTGGAGTTGTACCTTGTGCTTTGGACAGGAGGCTACAGTCTGGGGGAAGGGGTAGGCATTAGGGTTGACAACCCCAAAGATGACTCCACCACTGATCTGCCAATTCTCCAAAGATTCCAAACCCTAATGTTTTTCATTTCTCTACTTTGTGCACTTTGTGTTCTTCAACCTCCATGTCTATATTAACATAGTTTTTTTGCAATTAGTGTATAATACCACTAAAATACCACCAACAGCTTAATCTGGTTCAATGTCAGTTGGCATCCATCTGTATCCCCCTTCCCCAGGACAAGGTTGAAAACAGGCAGAATTGTCTAGTCCTCCGTTCCTGGTCAACAAAAACTAAATACATAAAAATAAATAAATATGTAACTACACTGCACTGTGAGTAAAATTATTCTGTTTCTCCATAACTGGAAACCACTATTATCTTCTGAAGACATAGTCTTCCACAATATTTGAGATATGCCCCACTCCAGATTTTTACCTGCCCTCTGAATTCCCCCTCCGTATTTCCCAGTAATTCTGTAAAAAAAAAAACATCAACACAAATTCCCAGTCTCTGGTATGGTGCCAGAAGCTGACATCATCTTTTCACTGAGCCCCTCAACTCAGTATACTTGACAGACACAAAGGACCATGTATCTGAAGCTGGTTTTCTTATTTACCTGTATGTAGAAGACATTTGGCTACCTGTTAACACTGGAGAGAATATCCAAGACCTTGGAAAGATTCAAAAGCCTTATTAGCATGTCACAACATCCATGAATAGCACCCCAACCCTGACATCAGTGTTTCATGTCATATAAAGGCTTTTAAAACTGACCACTATATAATCAAAAAATGCACTCAATACATGTCTACATCATTAAACTATCTACTATACAATAATTGATACTAATAAATTACATCAGATACCCAAGAT
Organism: Neoceratodus forsteri; assembly: GCA_016271365.2. Taxonomy (NCBI): domain Eukaryota; kingdom Metazoa; phylum Chordata; order Ceratodontiformes; family Ceratodontidae; genus Neoceratodus; species Neoceratodus forsteri. Next base: position 810,307,547 of record CM028129.1, on the reverse strand, counting down.
GACCTCATAAAATTTGTAGGCAAAGTCAGGCCATGTAACCCCAATATATGACAAGTGATGCATAAGTAACCTGATTATAAATATATATTTTACATTCCTGTGACTAGAATAAATACATGAAAAATCATGTCACGAGCAAATACGTGTATCAGAGTATTAACAACAACAACAAAATACCAATAATAAATAGTCCATCAATAAAAAACACTGTCTTATGTTGAAAAAGGACTGAGTTGAAAATGTTTATTTAGATCTGGTGGACACAGAGCTCTCCATTTGTACTGCCAGTAGCTTGACCTGCATAAAAGTTTCAAATCCACCATGAATATTCAATCCAGCTCTCTCTAGGCTCATAAATTTAAATTTATGTCCAAGACCCATAGCGCAGACATGTAATGCCAGAGCACTTTCCTCATGGTTCTTAGCAATGCTCCGAATAAATTAATTTATGATTATTCTAAATTTGCAAATGGTCTTTTCTACATAAAAACATGGGCATGCTTCATAGTTGGCAATGTAATTTACAGCCTCAGTATTGCATGAAATAAAAGAATATACCTCACATGTCTCACCTGAGACTGGTTGGACAAAAATATTGCCACCATTCAAACAATTTGCATGCAAAACAGGAACAGCAATTTTTCATGAATTAAACTTCATATTTTTGCAGCAAAATTGATGTTTCATGTGCTGGAGTCTTGATTTGTTTGAACAGGAATCACACCCGACTGTACCTTGTTTTTGTTTAGCATTTAACATCCTTACATCTTTCTCATGGGGGCTTTTAACCAATTAATCTGCTACATTCTTGTTCCTATGAAAGGTCATCTTGGGTCTCCGAATGATCACAATAGTAAGTGCAGCTTCTGTCTCTAAAATATGCTAGTTTTATGAATCACATTCTGAAGTTGGTAGGCCTATGGACTAAGTGTAATAATAAAGTTAGGACCATTACCAAAACTGCAATTCCTACATCTTTTTTTAGATCCAAGTAACTCATCCATACATATTCCATAAACCTTTTGTACAGCATTAGGCACACACTGTGAATTGTAACCCCTGTTCTTGAACCGTTCTGCAAGTATCTCTTAACTTTTTTGGTACATTGTTTCATCACTAGAATTTCATTTCAACCTCATGAGTTGACCCACTGGTATATTCTGTACCACATAACAAGAGTAACAACTACTATATATAAAATAATACATGAGAGGAGTCAATAAAGAAAGTTTAATGCACACCTGAGGTGTGGGATGCTATATAAACCCCTGAGAGCATGGAGTTTATCAAAGCATCCCACACCAAGGGTGTGCTTGAAGTTCTCATTATGCACTCCCACCCATGTGTTGTTTTATGTAATTTCTGGTATTATATTTTTTCACCCTTATGATTTAATTTTGTGTTACATTGTTGTAATATTGTCATGCTACTAGATGGTGCTGGTGTCACTAAGTCCTTACTTGTGGAAACTGTTGCTCTTTATTTATTTGTCCTGTTGATTTGAACATTTTCTTCTTTTTTTTTATTTATTTCAATGGACCCCGGTATCTGGAGCAGTTGAGGGAGTGGAGAGAATAGCTGCAGGACAAAGGCATTTGCAGTCGGGCTGAGGCTGAGGTTTAGAGAATGCCATAAATAGAAAGGTCCAGTTTCATACTGAGAACATTGTTTCTCTTTTGTGGAGTTGTCAGTGGTTCTGCATGAGATCATTGTGAACATGCATAGAAAAAGTAAAAACCACATGCGTCGCTGGTATAACCCGTGGGTTATAACAGTGAACTATAACCAAGTTTCCCTATGGGAAAAAACTGATACCAATTATTACAATGCAATAAAGCCTTAATGTCGGTGGGTTTTCAAAACAATTTTGTAACTAACCCCCCTTTGAATCATTGTAAATACATTGGTCCAGAAAATTAATTTAAAAGTAAATTTTAAGATTGCCATAGTACTTTTTAAGCATGCTGCCCATTCCTCCAATTCAAACTTGCTCCCCTTCCAAACAATTAGGATATCATTGATAAAATGTCTCTACCTAATTAATTTTATCCCTATAATGATTTTCTTCAGGTGGCAGAATGAATGCACTATACCCAGGTTGCCAGATATACATTTGCATAATTGGGGGTCTTGACTTTAGTGTCTTTCATCTGATGATACATTCTGCCAAGGAACCAACACTCATGCATGTCAACACCTTTTCAGTTAAAATCACAAATTCTACAAAAGGGAGTCTATAATCAGTTCTATCATAAAGTGTTTCTCTAATAGTGTTTAGATTGACTTCATAGGGAACATTGGGGTATAGGGACTGGATATCTAGTGTGGCTAGTATCCAGTCTTTCTCAACCTTGACATTCTCTATAACCTCCAATATATGCTCCATGTCATGAATATAGCTAAATGATGTTTTAAAAATCTGTTTTTTATGAAAGTCTATATATTGTGCCAGTGGTTCTGTTAAAGAACCAATGCTGGTCACGATGGGCCAAGCAGGAGGATTTAAAAGATTTGTGTGCACTTCTGGCAAACCATATGTTGCAACCCTAATGGGATATTTAGTAGTCAGTAACCTTCTGTTTTTTTCATTGATAACTATATCCAAAGCTGCTTTTTCAGGTGTCATGTCTATCTCTGTTTTAAAATTGTCTGTGGAATGAAAAGTCAAAGCATGATAAAACTCAATGTTGTTAAGTTGATTAAGCATTTCAGACTCACACTTAAATTCATCTATCACTACTATAGCACCACTCTTATCGGCACATTTAATAATGATGGCATGATTACTGCACAGTTTAATCACCAGTCATTTTTCCCTTGTTCAGTTGTTAAAGCTTGGATTAGGTAAGCAGGCTGTTAATCTGTATATCTAGCACACGTGTTTTTTACAAAAATGGCCACTGATGGATTTTCAGGTGGTATATATTATGATTTCTTCTTCTATTTGCCCAATCTTGTGTCTTGCTCCACAACATCATTATTTTCCATAAATTCAAAGGCAGAATATTTTGTCCCATTAGTAACGTAGGTCAAATCATGTGCACGTTAATTAGCAAAAAGCATATGTACAATAGATTCAATTTCCTAGTGAATTTGAGTAAATCCACAACACAGTCAAATTCCTTTATTTTGTTAGTTGGAATGAATGATAGGCTACAATTCAAGATTTTATATTCAGCTTCTGTTAGTATGTAGCTTGAGATATTCATTACAATGTTAAGTTCATTTTCACTGTAGTTCTCCCCATTCTTTTTAGTTTGCTCATTGTGTTTGCCATTTTCATTTACATTTATCTCCTCCCCCTCCTCTGTCTGTGTTCTCCAGAGTTCAAACAAACAAAGAGAGTAATGCTGCGACAATGCAAGGTTGAATTGGTGCTCACCACAATGAGCAGCCAGCTCGTAATTTTAAACACAAGTCCAGATAGCGGTGTCACTCGGGTCTCCTACTGCAGATTCAGATTCAAATAAATCCAGGATAATACCAGATGCATACAAAATGAAAATTTATTGAAGCAGGGAGTACCAGCAACACAAAGGGCTCCCTCCTCGTGAGTCTTCCTCAGGGGTGTCATTTGGAGATTGGGGAATGCCATTCCTGAGACTCGGGTGAGGCTGTAGTTGTGATTGCATTCTCAGATTGTTCCCTTGTTTTGTCAGATTGTTCCTCTGTTGTGTCTGAATGTCAGAAACCAAAGCCTGTTTGTTTGGGGAGGCATGAAAATGGGGTAATTCCATGTCAACCCCTAAAAACTTACCCCATTATTGTCACTGTTGCTTCCAGCCCCCATTTGATTCAGAACCTGACACACTCTTATAGATATCAATAATGGGTTTTATTTCTTTAAGATGGAATGCAGGTTATGCATAGTTCTCTTGCTCCAATCAAAGATTCTGCCATTCTCATTATCAAGTCTATCATCCTCAGATTTCCTGTCCTTCATTTTTCTATTTCTGTCATCATACTCCTTAATTGTATATGTTAGTCCTTTCTTATAACAATTAAAACCACTATGTGTAGCAAACTGCAATACTTGAGTCTCTCTTTTAGTAAGCTCCTCTTTTATTTATTTTTTCTATTTCCTCAGCATACTTTAAAATTAGTCTATTAAGACCAGCTGAGGACTCCATGAGGTTCATTTGCCATCCTTTTAGGAATGTTTTCCAGTCCACATCAACAGTGGGTTGTTTCACTCGTCAGAATCGCTGAGGCACCCTGCGCACTGTTAAATATGCCTCCAAACTAACACATTATCAGTAGAGTCTCCTGGCTTTCAAGGCAGTTCTATCCAGTAATACAAATGTCTCTTTAATGTCATTAGGCACTCTGCTTTTCTGTGTTATATTACTGTTCTCCCTGAGCCAACCATGATGGAAGCTTAGTTTGCAGATCTCTGAATCAAGCATGTTTAAAATATGAGAAAAACTGTAGATTGACTGTGGCAGACTTAAAAAGCACGTCCCCTGAAAGGAAAAAATCTGCTCAAATGAAGGAAACAATCCTCATAATGATCGCTTATACCATTTGTCAGATAAGTGAAAAAAATTGTGACCAAGGCACTAAGCATCGTGGCACAAGCAGCGATAATGATGGATGCAGCTGTGGCAGCTGGGCCAATATCAGGTCACATGACAGATTATAAGGAGCTCAAAGGAATGATGCAGAGTGTCCAAGATGAGATCACCACATACAAGCCATGAGTGGCAAATTTGGAGGAAAAATGTCAAGCCCTGCACCACTGAACTCTTGACACAGAGATGTATCTCTCCTATATTGATGAGAAGGACTTCTGACATAAAACTCGAACACAGGAGCTTGAATACATAGTGCAGATCCTTTGGAACAGGGCAGAGGACACTGAAAACAGAAATAGGATAAATAATCTCCACTTTGTGGAGTTCCTAGAAGGGGCTGAGAAAGGGAACCACACCAGGTTTCTTTAATCAGAAATATCAGGACTACTGGGGTATGAGTGGCTCCCAGTCTTGGTGGTAGAACAGGTGCATAGGTCATTGGCACCAGCCCCAAAGCAAGGTGAGTGAGTTCGACCTATAATTGTAAAGTTTCTGAGATTTCCGGAGAAAGAGAGAATTCTAGCTCTGGCGAGGGACAAGGGTGCCATACATTGGAATGGACACAGAGTCTGTATCCTTAATGTTTATTCTACTGAGCTAACTGGCAAGTGGAAAGCTTTTACGGAGGTCAGAAAAATGTTTCAAGAGCTACAGATACAATACTGATCGGTGTACCCAGTAAATCTGATAATTCAATGCAACAGGGCTCAGCAACACTTTTGAGACCATGGAGGAGGCCATGGAGTACATTGCCAGGAACAGGCCCAAATGCTCCACCAGGCCAGCACCATCACCAGCACAGTGCAAGAATAATGGACACTGGTCTGGTGGGTCTCCCAACTCGGTGCCTCAGAACACTGCTAATAGATATGCACCACTAACCTCCCTGCTGAGAAATGAGGGCATGGAGTGGAAAACATCGAAGATGAAGAGGAAACAGAGGAGAAAGGACAAATCAATGAGTCAATGCTTCCCACAAGCACAGCAGAAGGGAGAATGGAGCAAGTTACCCTTATCCACTAGCAAGGATTTTGGAGGGGATCCATCACCTAAGCACCAGGAATCAGATCAGATCCCATAGCAGTCACATTCCCAGGACCCAGAGCAACCAAGTGGAGATGTTAGGGCTGCTTCAAGAAACAACTATACAAACCTGGGCTGAAGTAGCAGGGGTGCAAGCAGCAGAAGAAGAGGATATTCCACCCCTGATTGACCCCACATATGTGGAGTTGGCTGGGCAACCATTGAACCAGCTAATAGGACCATTTCTGGAGTTGCAAGCCTAAGACTGGGCAGTATTTAATGTGTATCCTTTGCTCCTGAAGTCAGTTAAATATCTTGCAATGTATAGGAGAAGAGGGGTGGTTGCAACAGCATGGGTCCTAAGGGAGCTGGGTCTGTGGGGGTGACAGGAGGACTAGGATTCAGGATTAGTGCAAATAGTTTAAGCAAGAGCTGGTGCCCAAGTCTAGGTCACCTGCTCAAATAAACAGACCCTGGTATAACTCATTCAGGCCTAGATATGCCTGTAGGTGGTGTCTGAAAGCATAGCCACTCAGGCCAATAACGCCTATAGACATACTCAGCTGACTTTCACTCAGGCCTAGAAATGTCTGGGGAAGTCAGCAGTTTTTACCTAAATATTAAAAAAACCAAATTACTTAGAATTGATTGCATAGCACCATTAGAAAGGTACTTTTGTGCTGAACACTTTTGCTGCTGATACTTTCTGACTATCATGTATACTTTAGGAGTTATTTACATTTGTTTAAGGTATGGTGTGCATGGCTGACATCTGTCTCTCAAGCCTCACCTAGGCACCTTGAATAAATCTGCAAAAAAAAAAACAGTTGTTTGGTGTTTAAGCTAGTATAAAATAAAAACTAAATGGATTACAACTGATTGCATAGCACCGTTAGAAAGGTAAGTTTGTGCTGAACACTTTTGTTGCTGATACTTTGTGTGTACCACGTATACTTTAGGAATTATTTGCATTTGTTTAAGGTATGGTGTGCATGTTGACATTTGTCTCTCAAGCCTCACCTAAGCACCTTGAAAAAATCTGAAAAAGACACAGTTGTCTGGTATTCCAGCTAGTGTAAAATAAAAACCAAATTGATTACAATTGATTGCATAGCACCATTGGAAAGGTAATATTGTGCTAAACAACTTTGCCACTGGTACTTTGTGTGTAGCATTTACCATTCAAGAGGTGTTCACATTTGTTCATGGTATGCTGATTACAGCTTGATTTTGCTTAGAAAGGCCCAGGATGCAGTGCTAAGAGTATACAGAGCACAAGAGGTGGAGGTCTCAAAGAGCTATTGTGGTGTGAATGAGATAAGTAGGAGGGATATCCTTGCTTACTGGAACGCACGGGAGGGATAGGGTGGAAAGAGGCAGAGTGAATGAATGGTCTGCATGGTGGCCTACCTTAGATGATATTAGACATGAAATTCAGACAGAAGATGGTGGCCCGAGGAGGGAGGAAGTGGGGAGAGCATAGGAGTATGAGGTGACAGGCAGGAGAGGCAGATGAAGATGAGGTTCCTGTGGTAATAAGATGGCCAGAGTCAGCTGTCAAGAAGCAGGACCGTTGATGACTGTTCCTTTGTGTGCCCCTCCCATCTCTGCTTCATTGGCAGGTGGTTCTTGGGGTATGCCCAGGAAAGGCCACAGGTCTGATCCAACTTACTGGGTGATCAGTGACCCCCCCCAGCCTCACTGCCATTAGCTTATCAGGATAAGACATGAGATGGGAATACATATTGTTGTGAGGTATGCACTATTTGGGCTAAATAACGTATGTAATGCTCCCCTAGTGCATCGATGGCTGAGATTCCCCAGTCGATAATAAGAATGGTCTCCATTTAATGCTTTTTGGGGAAAAATGAACATGCCTGGTAAGGGACTAATGAGGGCAGGTGGACCAAAGGTCTCCTCCAATTGAGGAGGGGAAGAAACTGGAACTGGTGGATAGAGGGTGCAGCAAAGATTACTGACTGAATTCCCACAGCTTGGGAAGCTGGAGCCGAGAGCTACCACCCAGACAGCCAATTACTTCAGTTATAATGGGCTAGATGCAATTTCAGGGAATGCTACATACCTGTAGAGCTGGTTGTCATGGGGCTGGAACCTGGGATGATGGCGGTTGGTTCAGGTTGTCTCTTTTTCAGCCACATTGTTGAGACAGCATGATGTTGCTCAGCTGGGAGCTGGGAGAATTTCCATTGTAAACCAGACTGTGGGAGCATGAGCTGTCAGGGAGATGTTGTGCTGGGGAGCAAATGAGCAAATGAATATGGATGAGAGGGGGAGGAGCTGGGGAGCTGGACTAGCACATGAATCAAAGGGCTACAGGTGAATGTGTCCCCCCCCACTATGGCAACTATATGCCACTGGGGACTACATATAGAAACAGAAAGAGAAGATGAAAGCACACCCAGTCAGGGAACCAAGGCAATTAGTTAACTCCCCCCTCCATGTTCTCTCAACATCCCCCCCCACCAAATTGTGTAGGTTGTGTGGTGGGGGCCATCTAAAGAACTCATCATCCGGTTATGGGGCCTGGAAGGGCTGGGAGATAATGGGAAACAAGGACATTAATGATGCTGGACCTGAGAGAGACAGAGGATGGAGGAGATAAATCAGACTTATTCCCCCTTCCCCCCTCTTGTACGGATGGAGGATAGACACACAGATACACAAGTGGGCTCAGAGGACCAACCTGATGCCACACCATGAGAGAGAGAGGCAAAGCAAGCATTAACGGGTGCTGGGCTCACCAAGCCATCCCTGACTACTTCTGACAGCTCTGAGAAGTGAAGAAGGGATGGAATGCATGGAGGATGCAGGGACTAGAAAACAGAAAAAGGAGGATAGGTCTCTATGTACATATGACAGGGCAGATACTGAGGGAGACTGGGTGAGGGGTAGAGAGAACACATCATCACAAAATTAGCCAGTAGTTCAAGGAGGGGAATTGGACCTCCCCACCCCCCCTTCCACCCTACCCAAGCCCTCCATCCTCCTCCCTGCCACTCCCATTCAATTTTTCCCCCTCTGTACATACCATGAAACCAGAATGCACCTGGGCCAAGATAACGGGATGGGCTTCGTCTTTTGGCTCTGCAGGTGATAGGAGGAACCTCTTATATCTTCTCCCCCGCCCCTCCTCACTTCCACCCCCCCACTGGTTGATATATTCTCTGACTCAGCAAATAATTATATCACCAGGCCACTCCACAACCTGGACAAAGCAAGACCTGGCTGGACCCAAGACATAGTGGGAGGTCGAGAGGGGTACAAGTTACCACCTACTTCCTGTCCTCTCACTGCCACTTTAACCCTCACCCAGGGGCCCTGGAGGGGTTGATCTAATGAAAAAAGCAGAGCTTTAAAAAGCTTGAGTGAGGCAAACATGCTAGAGGCATGCACAGGGAGGGTGGGGCTAACATGAGGAGCCCACTCCTTGATCAGGATATCTCATAGGCACCTCAAAGTTTAGTTGAGATCATAAGGATCAAAAACATATTGCTTAGTGTTATAAAGTTTATCTTTTTAGAGGTCATTTTTGGAAAACACATCATGTCAACCAGAGCTAAGAGTTTGCTGTTCATTAGATATAAGTGTGAACATCAAGGGATTATTAATGTGTGAAATGATTTACACTACTGGGTCAGAGCGCAAAGATGGCCACCCCTCAGGCAGGGATCATGATGGGAGAACAACCCCCAGGACTACCTACATTCACCTCGTAATTTACTACCACACCCTAAGAAATGCAAATGGCTGCACAAGATGTGAAGTGGGTCTCCTGGAATGTGAAAGGCATTCACACTCCGGTGAAGACAAGGAAAATACTGGACTTTCTAAAGAAAGAGAAAACAGGAATAGCCTTCCTCCAGGAAACCCACCTCTCAAGGAAAGAGGCTCGTAAATTGGTAGGAGGATGGTCTTCACTGGTAGTATTTGCATCATACAATATCATAGAAACATAGAAACATAGACTTTGACCGCAGATAAGGACCACTTGGCCCACCTTGTCTGCCCATTTCCCCTACCTAGAGGATAAGCTGCAGATCCTATTAAACCAACATCCTATTTCATCCTACCCCCCACAAAAATTGCCTTGTACGAATGGGGAATAGGCACACAGATACACAAGCGGGCTCAGAGGACCAACCGGATGCCACAACATGGGAGGGAGGCAAAGCAAGCATTAATGGGTGTTAAAGAGGACTGGACCCAGTACTGAGCCCTGAGGTACTCCACTAGTAACCCCCCTTTCTTTGGAATGTGTTCCAGGGTCTCAAAGAGAAGAGGGGTTAGCATTTTAATTAGCACAAATGTCCAGTTTTGACTCCAGGGGGAAATAAGGGATCCCGAGGGTAGGTATGTGATTGCCATAGGTACACTGGGTAATCAAGAGGTCATCCTATATAATGTCTATGGCCCTAATACCAATGGAGCCCCCTCTTTTATAGGGCACTAGCTCAGACATTAGCAGAGGTACAGAAAGGATTCCTAGTGGTGGTGGGTGGGGACATGAACTGCCCTATGGACACACTTTTAGACAGAAGCAAGCAACAGATGACCCTGTCTCACCCAGACTCGGTGGCCCTGAAGAGTCTGGCTAAGTACCTGGGCCTAATGGATATATGGAGACTAATACACCCTACTGAGAGAGACTACTCTTTCTTTTCTAATCCACACCAATCCTTCTCATGTATAGATAGATAGAAACATAGAAACATAGACTTTGACGGCAGATAAGGACCACTTGGCCCACCCAGTCTGCCCATTTCCCTACCTACTGGATAAGCTGCAGATTCTAGTTAACCAACAGCCTACTTCCTGCAACCCACCACTATAATTGCCTTATGTCTGTCCCATGCATGTTTGAATTGCCCCACTGTTTTAGACCAAACGACCTCCTCAGGAAAGTGGTTCCATGTATCCACCACTCTCTCTGTGAAAAAAAATTTCCTCACATTACCCCTGAGCCGTCCCCCCTCTATCTATAAATTGTGACCCCTTGTTCTTACACATCTCTTTTTCTGAAAGATGCTATCCTCCTGGACTTTGTTGATTCCCTTGAGATACTTGAAAGTTTCTATCATGTCCCCCCGTCCCTCCTTTCATCAAAAGTATACATATTAAGCTCTCTCAGTCTCTCTTCATATGGTTTCTGATGCAGACCCTGCGCCATTTTAGTTGCCCTCCTCTGGACTGCTTCCATCCTGTCTATGTCCTTTCATAGATGAGGTCTCCAAAACTGCACAAAGTACTCCAGATGGGGTCTCACCAACTGTCTGTATAGAGGGATAACCACTTCCCTTTTTCTACTTGTGATGCCCCTTCCTATGTATCCCAGTATCCCCCTGGCTCTCCTTACCGACTTTTCACATTGCTTACCCACTTTTAGGTCATCTGATATGACTACCCCCAGGTCCCTTTCCATTTTGTTGTTGTTAGTACGCCCTGCTATTGTGTACTCTTCTCCTGGGTTTTGTTTCCAGGTGCATTACTGCACTTCTTTGCATTGAATCTAAGTTGCCATATGTCTGACCATTCCTCCAACCTTGCCAAGTCCCTTCTTATCTTTTCTACCACCTCTTGTGTATCAACTCTGTTACAGATCTTTGTGTCATCTGCAAAGAGGCATATCTTTCCCTACAGACCCTCTGCAATGTCACCTATAAAGATGTTAAAGAGGACTGAACCCAGTACTGAGCCCTGAGGTGCTCCACTAGTAACCCCTCTTTCTTCGGAATGTGTTCCATTCACTATTACCTTCTGTGTCCTGTTGTGCAGCCAGTTTGCTACCCAGACTACCACCCTGGGACCCACTCCCAGGCTAGCTAACTTGATTATTAATCTTTTGTGCAGGACTGTGTCAAATGCCTTGCTAAAGTCTAGGTAGGCCATATCCGTAGCCCCTCCATGGTCTATTACTTTGGTCACCCAGTCAAAGAAATCAATTAGATTCATCTAACATGACTTTCCTGCTGTAAATCCATGCTGCCTTGGGTCCCTTTGACGAATGAAGCACAGCACTGTGTACCTTTGAAAAAGCAGAACAGAAAATAACAGAATAAGAAAAGAAAAGAAAATTATATTGATACTTACCATTACATTACTGCTGCTGGCTGTGTTGTGGTGTGGTATATCCCCGTGAGCTGGTGTAGGAAGAAAAACCTGCAGGAAGACAAGAGGAAATGAGGAAGAACATGTCAATGTCTCTCTGAGCAACTACTGAATGCCCTTAATCCTCAGTGAGGCCAGGTAATGGTGAACTACCAGGTGACTGAGAGAGATTCGGACAACTAAAACTTTTTGCCTACCAAAAGAACTGAATAATTTTGTTTTACTATCAAACTCATGACATGTATCCTGAGGATTTGAAACATCTCTCAGTTGGACTGTCATTGTTATTGAATCTTCTACATAATACCAGTATCATACTTGGGTAAAAACATTAAACCAGTTAACACCTGATCAAATTATGTGTCCATATGCAAACATTAATTCCAGAGAAAGGAGGCATTTCCTAACAATTAAGCTGAGTGCTCCCACCACACATCCATGCATTATTTTATTTATTTGTTTATGTATGACTTTGATAACCGGGTGAGTGCACTGATCCCAGGGACCATTTTCAGGCATGACCCGGGCACACTACACATGCACGTTCAGTATTTAGTACTCATTTATACTGCGACTGCCATCTAAACTTTATACTGTTCCTTTTTCAAACTCAGTACAGAGGAAATGTACAAAAACGTTTGTGCCTTGCAAAAAAAATTTATTGTGTAAACTCATTCCTTCCATTTTCCATTCCCATTCACTACTGCATCTAGGGTAAAGTAGGAGGATTTGCATATGTCTCTATGGCGATATATGCAAATGTTACTACGTTACCCAATATGCACTAGTGAGTGGGGAAGGAACAACGAGGCTGAGCACTTCAGAGAACAATTTCTTTTATCTCTGTGGATGGTAAAAGCTGCAAGCTGGTGTCTCTGTTCTGTCTGATGGCCGACTCACTGTCCGGTTCTAAGGCTCGGTTCCTTTAAAGACTTACATGGACTACGGCTGTGGTGTAAGGAACCGGGTTGTCTTTGTCTGAACTGAAGCTCCAGAAGGTGGCTCAGTAAAAAGGCATTTCTGTACACTGAATTCTCCTGTGTGATTGCTCAGTGCCAGAGTTCCATGGGGTGGGTGGGTGGAAATCAGATAGTTTCAGGACAAACACACTATTACAGACAACACAGCACTCCACTTTGTCTGTGGAGACAGCGCCTGACATTTTATAGTGTGTCTCCATTGCGCTACCTATAGGTGGGAATCGAGCTACAGCAAACAATACACAATTACATATGGGAGAAGCAGTGATTACTTTTTTAAGCATGCTTCCGATGCCAGGCAGGCATTACCAGGGAATTAATACCTGCTTGGCTTTGTGTCACGGGTTATGTTTCAACCAGTGTAATTGCTGTATTGTAGTACAGCTTTAGTTGTCATGTTGCAAAAGCAGTTAGTGACAGAATGTTGTACTGTTCATTTATTTATTTATTACTAGGATTTTAATACATTTGAACCAGATGTTCTTTTACAAAGGGTCTGCATCATTACAATTAAGGAAGTTGGGAGGCAAGGTTTGCCCTCTCAAATATACAAATAAATCTAACATTGATACCAATAAAGATATGGACTGGAAATGTTTGAAGATCAATGCCAGAAGTTTTGTACATAAATTTGATGAACTAGTCCAGTTACTATTAAAAGAGAAAGTGCAGATCTGTGCAATCACTGAAACATGGTGGCACACTGACGATCCTTGGGATAGACAGATACATGGCTTTCAGTTATTCCATTGTGATAGAAGTGGTCAAAGGGGAGGGGTTGTGGCTGTCTATGTAGCAAATAACATCATATGTGAGGAATTGGAGGTACAGGTGAGTGAGGGTACTGAACAAGTTTCAGTCAGGGTCACTCCCAGATGGAAATGAAAAAACAACTATAGATATAATATATAGACCCCCTGATTTCTCCATTGAAGTAGATAACTCCCTAATAGACATATTGGTCAAAATGGAGGTCCCTAGCAGGTTGATTATTTTGGATGATTTCAACTTACCAGGATACATTGGGACAATCATACCGCTCTCAAGGCTGTAGAGACTAGATATTTTGATACCTTTAGTCTAATGGGTTTGGATCAACACTTACAGGGTGCTACCAGGCAAGCTATTCTATTAGACCTGGTACTCAGTATCATGGGAAATAACATTCAGCATTGTAGTATTACTTCCCCCTCTTGGCAATAGTGACCATAATAAAGTGGAATTTATTATAATTAATCAATACCCTTTAGTAAATGGTGAAACTATGATTAGAAACTACAGCAGAGCTAATTATGGCCATGTTAGAGAGATTTTAATAAATGGAATTGGAAATATGACATGTTAGGTAAATCAATACCTTATATGTGGGATGCTCTGGTAGACAAATTAAACCAAACAGTAGACAAACATATCCCGCTTAAAAGGAAATACGAAAGTTCTGGGATGACACCTGCTTGGATGAATACTAAAATCAAGAACTTGCTAAATAGAAGAAACAGAGCCTATGTAAAAGCTAAAAAAAGTGGCCATGCTAGGGACTGGGACCTATATAGATTTCTCCTCCAGAAATGTAAAAAAGGAATCTTAGTAGCTAAAAGGGAATATGAATTAAATCTGGCAATAAAAGTAAAAGACAACTGTAAAGCTTTTTACAAGTATATAAACTGCAAAAAAGAGGGCCCTCAGGGGGTTGGTCCACTTAAGAAAACAGATGGTAGCTTAGTACAAGACAATAAACAGATGGACAAGCAATATAATAGTTATTTTACATCAGTTTATAACACAAAAACAATGGGTAAAAAACAACATCTTGCAACGCACAGTACAATGATAATTAATAGGGAAGATATTCAAAAAATATTGCTCAGTCTTAACTCAGGGAAATATATGGGTCCTGATTAAATACATCTTAGGGTACTAGTAGAACTTGCTTACGTACTGGCTGGACCATTGGCATACCTGTATCAGGCTTCCATAGACCAGGGAATTGCAGCAGGTGCCTGGAAGCAAGCAAATGTTATCCCAGTTTACAAGAAGAGATCCAGGCAAGGTGTCAGCAATTACCGCTCAATAAGTCTGACATCAATATTAGGTAAGATCTTGGAAGCAATAATCAAGGACCACATAGTAATGGACATGCAGCAGAGGGGTGACATAGATGAGGCTCAACATGGATTTAAACAGGGAAGATCTTGCCAGACAAATCTCTTGGGTTTTTATGAAAATGTTAGTAAGGTCCTGAACAATGGTGATGCAGTAGATGTTGTCTTCCTGAACTTCTCCAAGGCCTTCGATAAGGTGCCACATGGGGAACTTATAGATTCCCTGAAAGAACATGGCATTCATGGCAACATAATGAAATGGATTGGTTCCTGGCTATCAGACAGAAAACAGAGAGTCTTAATTAGAGTTTGCAACTCTAGATGGTCAGAGGAGATGGAGCGGGGATGCCACAGGGGTCGGTCCTGGGCCCGAATCTTTTATATATATATATATATATATATATATATATATATATATATATATATATATATATATATATTAACAAAAACTCCATTTAATGCATTAGTTAGGGTTGTTCCACAGCGATAAAAGTGAGGAAATTCGGTGTTGGGGTTGAAAACCCCCTTGGATATTACACACCCCCAATTGGCATTGGGCTGTGCATTGGGATGCGTCAGCCCTAACTCTACACCCCATGACATGTGTAAAGCAGCAAGTATAGGAGAATGGGGTGAGAGTTAGTACCAACAATCCCAATGCCGCAGCCCAATGAGAAAGTGTGCGCAAGTTCCAAGGGTTTTCAACCTAATCCTAATGTCACTTATGAACCTAAATGAACACTGCCTATTCCCTTCTTTTTGAGAATGATAATGAGAAATAGTGAATGTAGCTCCTGCCACATGATGTCTTGTGGCATGGTAACAGGAACAGCAACGCAAACAGAAGCGCTAACAGTGGCACACATGGTAACACAAGCACGAATGAGAACAGAAAGGGTAACGCACATGGTGCCGTAGACGGGAACGGTCTGCCACGTGATGTGTTGTCACATAGTAACATGGTGCCTGCAAACGGAAATGTCAATGGGCATGGTGACGCAAAGTGAAACAGAAAGAGAAACAGTACTGTAGACACAAATGGCAAAAATAACAGAAACGCAAGTGCAAATGAAAACGAAGGATAACGCACATGGTGGCGCAGGACGCCAACGGTAAGTGAAACCGGTACAGAACCGCAAGCGGAAAGGGCAACAGTAACAGTAATGTAAGTGCACAGGCTGGTTTTCCCTGAAACCTGCATAGAGAAAGACAGTGAGTACAAATAATGTATGCATAACAATGAGTATCGCAGCAGAAAATGAGAACTTGGAATACTAAATAAGTTATATCGAAGGAACCGTACGACGTAGAAAAAAAATTTAAAAGTCGTATGATTTACAACTGTCCTGGCTAATTTTGTACTTAGCCCTCATTAGGGGGCTAAGTATTTTTCCAGCGAAAGTCCGTATCTACTCACCGTTTCCGAGATACAGGCCCTGAAAGGCGCAGCGAACGCTGTAATGTTATCCTATGGGAAAAAAGAGTTCGAGTGCCATAACTTTGCCTCCCTGTAATATTTTTTCACCAAACCACTGAAAGGCACATCTGCGGGCTGTTGTCTGTGTTCCTCAAATTTCAGGAAAAGACTAAACCGTTATTTTGCAGCAGGGTGCCAAAGGATTCCTGTAATGCGTCGAGCGCCGTAATGTTATCCTATGGGAAAAACCGTCAAATTTGGAGTGCTGTAACTTTGCGCTGTGTAATATTTTTTCAATACAACACTGAAAGGCACATCTGTGAGATGTCATCTGCGTTCCCTCCAAATTTCAGCCCAAAACTCCCAACCGTTCTTTTGCAGCGGAGTGCCAAAGAATTACTGTTATTTTGGGCATAGTGTCGCAAAGTAGTGTCGCAATTTGTGAAAGTGTTGCAAAAAGTGAGTGCGACACTACTTTCTGAAAGTACTTTTTCCAGAAATTTGAAAAACATATTTCTGGGGTGTTTTACCCCAAAATAAAGACATGGCTAGCATCCTCAGGGCCCGACTAGGTGAATACAAAAAGAATTAGGTTGCTAGAGGGTCTCAATTTTAAATGCCAAGCATTTTTCTGATCACTAACTGAAAACAAGATGGTGGATTTGCGACAGTAACAGGGCCATTTGCGACAGTAAAAGTGCATTTGCAACACTGTCAAACTTTTTGTTAACTTTTCACATTGACTTATAATGGAAATTGTTTTTTGAATAACTTTTGAACCGTTTAATATTTTTTCATGAAATCTTCAAAAAGGCACATCGGGGACCCTGGCTGCATGTTCCCTGAAGACTTCGGGCTGGTCGCATAAACCGTACGACCTGTAGGCGCGAATGTAGAATTCCAGAAAAGCGTAAACGTGTGCGCAGATCACGCTTAATAACTCCACAGCCGTATATCTGACTGGTACAAAACTTGGCAGATCCCACGGCCTATGGTTCTTGATCATGTATTCCAAATTTCAGGCAAATCTGTCAAACGGCTGCAAAGTTATTAAGGTGCAAAGTTTTGGGGTTTAACATAGAAATGGCTCCTCAACCCTAACTACGGTAGCACTACCGTGCTACCATAATATATATATATATATATATATACATTCGATGACAGCAGGTGGGGATGTCTGGGAAGCAAAATTTGCTGATGACACAAGAATTGGCCATAAAGTAAATAATAATGTGGAGGCAGCTATACTACAGGATACCGTACAAAAATTACAGGTCTGGGCACAAAAATTAAGATTAACTTTTAATATAGAAAAGTGCACAGTTATGCACTTTGGGAGAAATAATCCAGGGGCTGTTTACATGCTAAATGGACAAAGACTTAGTGAAGTCAAGGATGAAAGAGATCTGGGAATTAGGGTCTCAAATGACTTAAAATTTAAGCAACACTGTAGTCTGGTTGTAAAAAAGGCAGGTAATATTCTGAGCTGTATACTTAGGCACATTAAAAGCAGAACAAGGGAAGTCCTATTGCCACTGTATGGGTCACTGGTGTGGCCACACCCGGAGTATTGTGCTCAGTTCTGGTCCCCCAGTTATAAAGGGGAGATTGAGGCACTAGGGAAAGTACAAAAAAGATTCACAAGTAAGATTGAAATTGTAGAAGGTGAAGAATATGTTGATAGGCTAAAAAAAATTGGGATTGTACACACTGGAATATCGAAGGTTAAGGGGAGACATGCGCATGGTTTTTAACGATATCACTGATACCAATTTGAGGGAGCAGCTGGGTTTAAAGCTATGAGAACACAAACATCAGCTAAGAGGGCATAAGTGCCAGTTTAATAGGGAAAGGTATCAGGCCACCAGAATAAAACACTGGTTTAGTATTAGAGCTGTATTAGTATGGAATAGATTACTGCATAGCATTGTAACAAGCAGTTCCATACATGCTTTTAAAACAAATTTGGATAGATTTTTGAATGCAAAAAATATTAGGGGGTACTACTAATACTGCTAAGTGAGCTATATGGACTCTTTAGGTCTTCTGAGCTCTGAACTTCCTATGATACCTATGATATGATAAGTATACATAACAGTTTAGGAGTCACAGTACGTAGTAACACAGATAACCAGCTTACAAGTGATGATACATGCACATACAATCAGTTACTTAATTAAGCAATAAGGCATGACAGTGCATCCAACTGTCCGAGAAGTGATGGTATCCCATGATATACCACACCCTGGAGTGACTTATTGCTATTATGAACTGGATTGCATATATGTATCAATACAATATTTTACAAAAAGCTTCTAAAATGTTTTAGTAATGCATTTTGTAATGTGTAGGGATACATTGAAATAATATAGCCCATTTAGTTTTTGATGTGGGCTGTAGGTGGCCTTATTTTAATGCTTTGTTAGAATGAGGAAAAACTAGGTTGTGAATTGAATTATTATTATTTTTAATTTGTAGTTGCTTGTTCAGTGTCTGACAAGGTTCTGAATTCTCGAGCAGGAATGGTGCTGGCAACCCATGACGTGAAATCACTTTTTTTGACATGTATTTTCCGAACATAGAAATTAATTTATAAGTTCACCCTGATGAAAAAATACTAGTGTAGTGCTTAAAGAGAGTGTTATTTTAGTTGGGAAGTGCTTTTGAATACTAAAGCCATGATTCTGAGGAAGCGCATCAGCGTCCGACACAGATGCTGATACTCATGCTCGGAGTCTCGTGTTTAGCTTTTGAAAGGCAGTTGCCAGGTAAATAAAAAACATTACTTTGAGTAATGAAATATTTTTTTACATCAGCATGAATTCAGTAGTTTATTTTTATGTTCAGACTGTAAGACCACACCGCCGGAGATGAACAGGAGCAGCTGACTGCGGGGGAATCTTTGTACAAAAGAGTGATTCAAGTGCGAGTACGTGAGGAGCTATTGCTGCTGCCGACTGTAAGTTCAGCCTGGCTGCCCATTGCCGTCAGAATAATTTTTTTTTTCTGCCAGTGAGAAGGCTGGTGACCGGAGGTTTTCTGAAGCCATGATTATGTAGCCCGATATCATCACGGCTTCAAAAACCTCTCGGCCAATCAGCTTCATGTATTTTCAATCCCCAGTTCATAATTAATAACACACATATGGAGATTAGTTTACAAAAGTAAATTACAGATTAGGGATACAGTCAAAAATAAAACAATAATATGATAGACAAAACCTAGAAGAGAAGCATCTGGGGGAGGCAGTCAAAAAGGCAACTTTGTCCACTAGGGGTTCAGAATTAAGTAGAAGATAAAAAGAGGAGGGGCAGAGAGATGAAAGGAAAAAACAGGAGAAATGATCAATAGGTGACTTTGTCCAGCAGGTGAGGGGGTTAGGGGTATTGTTTAAGAGGGGGTGGAGAAAGTAAGAGAGGGGAGGGATGGGAAGGGCTAGGTAGATGGAAGAGGAGGGGTGCCAGAGACAGGGGTCAAATCACTCTGTCTAATACAAATTTAACAAGGAAAAAAACAAAGTCATAATGATACTTACAGTTACATCATGGTTGCTTGGTGTGGGCATGGCAGATGGCATAGAATGCAGAACAGGCATTATCTTGCAGGGAGACCAAAAGACCAGCAAAAAAGACATTTTAATGTCTTTTGGCCTCTGCGAGGCAGAGGACTGCAGTAACCCCAGCAGGAATGATAAAAAAAGTTTCATTTTTTTCCTTATTGCCATTAAGCAGAGAATTGCAGGATTCCATTAAAAGTGTAGTGAGATACAACTGAATTTGCTTGATTGCTGGGGTTGAAACCTAGGATTTGGAAGGATATTTTTGCAACATTTTAAAAGTGTCCTGCTGGCTGAGGAGAGAGTTCATTTTTATCCCTGGACTCAGTAGAGTGTTTTGTGTAGGAGCAGTGGTCTAGTAAATTGTGGTGTTAGTTGAATTACTATAAAGGGCAGTACTCACCAGGGTGGTGGAGCAGTTGTGTATTTGATTGTTTCTAACAGTCACCAGTGGCTGTGGACTACCCACCCTTCTCCCACTCCCCACCCCCCAGGTGTGGCATTTCCTTTATAGCCAAAGTTCTGACATCACTTCCTCAAGAGGTCTTGGGGCAGAACTGTCATATTCTTAATAACCCAGCACAGTGCATAAAGGGTAGGTACACACCACAAATAATAATAAAATTATATATATATATATATATATATACATATTCTATATTATAAGGGAGAGGGGCATGTGGGGAGTGGTGCAATGCACTGGCTGTGGGGAAGCAGTTATCCGGGAGACATTCTGGAAACTACATTGCTGTCCTATTTGCAGGCAACTGTCAGCTCTGAGGGAGGAGGTTGCCCACCTCCAGGCTGAACTAGCAAGGACTAAGGAGGCCTCCCCCACCCAAAGAACACCACTGCCACAACCACTGCCTCAGAGGTTGCCAAGTATGAAGAGCAGTTGAACCACAGTGGGTTCTGGGAGGGTGCGGGTGGTGGACCAGAGGCAAAGCCCCCTAGCTGTACCTCTACACAAATCATGTGCCATTCTGGCTGAGCAAGGTTCATCTATGATGGCACCCTCAGTGGAGATGCAGAAGAATGCTGAGGACATCCACAAGGGAGACCCACAAAAGGGTGGCAAGGGACACTACAGGGGAAAAAAACAGCTTCTGATAGGGGACTCAATTGTTAGGGGGGTTAAACTGGGGAAGGGAGAGGAGAAGGAAGTAAGGTGCCTGCCTGGTGCCATGGCTTGGAGAGACAGGAAGCGAATCCTCAGGATTGCAGAAGCAGCATGACAGGAGAGGGAACTAGATATCATTGTCCACCTTGGGATACATGACCTAGCTAGGCATGGGATCAGTGCAGTGCAGAATGAATTTGTGGAGTTGGGGAGGGGCCTCAGATAGGTAGCAAGCACAGTAACCTTCTCAGAGGTGCTGCCAGTCCATGGCAGGAGTGAGGCTAGGGTACTGCACACCATGCAGTTTAATTAATGGTTACAAAACTGGTGCAGGGCACAGGGCTTTGGCTTCATTGGGGACTGGGGGTCCACCTGGAGAGATAAAGGTCTATACTTGCATGATGGTCTGCATCTGTCCACGAAGGGAACCAAGTTCCTAAGTGACAGGTTTAAATGCTTCTTTGGCAAGCTTTTAAACTTGCCAAGGGGGGAGGTGCTGATAAAAGGCAGGACATTTCAAGCCTCCCCCCACAAAACATGGCAGGTAGTAAGGTAAACACTGAGGTACAGAGATCACCACAGGGCAGGACAGGGGTAAATGGAAAAATAGACAAGGGCAATAAGAGCAGGGATGGGGAAAAAAGGATAAAGCCAGCATTAAATAGAGGGTAATGAGTACCAATGCCCGTAGTCTGGGAAACAAGCTTTCGGAGCTAGTAGCCCTGATGTAAGATGAACAATTGGATATTGTGGCAGTCACAGAAACATGGTACACAGAGAACCATGACTGGGATGTCAACATACCAGGGTACACAATCTACAGAAGGGACAGGGAAGGTAAAAGAGGAGGTGGAGTAGCTCTATACATAAGGGAAAGTATCAAAGCTACAGAACTAAAAAGTAAAGGGGGAGGACAAGAGGCACTCTGGGTCACCTTGGAGACAGGGAATGGCATCACAATCCACAGAGGTGTTGTATACAGACCCCCATCTCAAGGGGAGGAAATGGACAAGAAAATGATAAAGGACATTCTCAAAATGGCTGAAAAAGGGGAGACACTGTTGATGGGGGACCTGAATATGCCAGATGTTAACTGGATGACATGTACTGCAGCCATATCCAAGAACAGGGTCATTCTCGATGCCCTGCAGGGGTCAGGCCTTAGACAGCTAGAGTTGGAACCCACTCAGGAGGGAGCAATACTAGACCTGGTACTCTCAAATGGAGAGAGGATCACAAATTTAGAAGTCAGTAGACATCTGGGAACAAGCGACTGCTGCACAGTGTGCTTCACAATGAGCACAACCATGGAGATACATTAAGCCATACAAAAACAAGGATACTGGACTTTAGAAGGGCTGACTTTGACAAAATGGGTGATTACCTGAAGAATGCACTAGCAAATGGCCAAAAAGGAGGGGGTGGAAGAACAATGGAGAAAAATCAAAACTGCCATTATAGAGGCAACAAGCCTTTGTGTGAAACAAATAAAGAAAACAAAGCGGAGTAAAAAACCACTATGGTTCTCAAAAGAGGTGGCATGGAAGGTTAAGGAGAAAAAGGCTGCATTCAAAAAGTATAAGGAATCACAGAAGGAGCATGACAGGGAACTGTATCAATTAAAGCAGAAAGAAGTGGGGAAGGCAGTCAGAATAGAAAAGGCCCAAACCGAGGAAAAAATAGCCAACTCAGATAAGAAGGGGGATAAAACCTTTTATAGGTACATTAGGGAGCATAGAAAGGTTAAGGGAAGGATAGTGAAGATTAATAAAGGAGAAGGGAGGTGGGCAGAGGGAGACAGTGAAAAGGCAGAGATACTGAATGAATACTTTTGCTCAGTATTCACAATAGAAGATGAGGAGGAGTTACCTAAACCAGACAATAGAAGCACTCTGGGTAGGGGGGTTGACACCAGTCCATTCACAGAAGAAAGAGTCCTGAAAGAACTCCTAAAACTCAAGGTAGACAAAGCAATGGAGCCTGACGGGATTCACCCCAGAATCCTAAAAGAACTAAGAGAGGGCCTAGTGACACCACTGACCACGCTTTTTAACAAATCATGGCAGGATGGGGTGGTGTCTGAGGACTGGAGGAGGGCAGATTTGATTCTCCTTCACAAAAGTGGGAGCAAGGCAGAAGCAGGAAACTACAGACCTGTAAGTTTGACCTCAGTGGTAGGGAAAATGATGGAATCACTTCTGAAAGAAAGAATTGGTGAGTACCTAGAGGCCAGTGGGGCACAGGACCCAAAGCAGCATGGATTTACAGCAGGAAGGTCATGTCAGACAAATCTAATTGATTTCTTTGACTGGGTGACCAAAGTAATAGACCAGGGAGGGGCTATGGATATGGCCTACCTAGACTTTAGCAAGGCATTTGACACAGTCCCACACAAAAGATTAATAATCAAGTTAGCCAGCCTGGGAGTGGGTCCCAGGGTGGTAGCCTGGGTAGAAAACTGGCTGCACAACAGGACACAGAAGGTAATAGTGAATGGAACACATTCCGAAGAAAGGGAGATTACTAGTGGAGTACCTCAGGGCTCAGTACTGGGTCCAGTCCTCTTTAACATCTTTATAGGTGACATTGCAGAGGGTCTAGAGGGAAAGGTATGCCTCTTTGCAGATGACACAAAGATCTGTAACAGAGTTGATACACAAGAGGGGGTAGAAAAGATGAGAAGGGACTTGGCAAGGTAGGAGATGGTCAGACATATGGCAACTTACAACTAGATTCAATGCAAAGAAGTGCAAAGTAATGCACCTGGGAAACAAAACCCAGGAGAAGAGTACACAATAGCAGGGGAGGTACTAGCAACAACAAAAATGGAAAGGAACCTGGGGGTAGTCATATCAGATGACCTAAAGGTGGGTAAGCAATGTGAAAAGTCAGTAAGGAGAGCCAGGGGGATACTGGGATGCATAGGAAGGGGCATCACAAGTAGAAAAAGGGAAGTGGTTATCCCTCTATACAAACAGTTGGTGAGACCCCATCTGGAGTACTGTATGCAGTTCTGGAGAACTCATCTATGCAAGGACATAGACAGGATGGAAGCAGTCCAGAGGAGGGCAACTAAAATGGTGCAGTGTCTGCATCAGAAACCATATGAAGAGAGAGACTGAGAGAGCTTAATATGTATACTTTTGATGAAAGGAGGGACGGGGGGACATGATTGAAACTTTCAAGTACCTCAAGGGAATCAACAAAGTCCAGAAGGTTAGCATCTTTCAGAAAAAGAGATGTGTAAGAACAAGGGGTCACAATTTAAAGATAGAGGGGGGACGGATATGGGGTAATGTGAGGAATTCTTTTTTGCAGAGAGAGTGGTGGATACATGGAACCACCTTCCTGAGGAGGTCGTTGGGTCTAAAACAGTGGGGAATTCAAACATGCATGGGACAGACATAAGGCAATTATAGTGGGGGGTTGTAGGAAGTAGGCTGTTGGTTAACTAGAATCTGCAGCTTATCTAGTAGGTATGGAAATGGGCAGACTTGGTGGGCCAAGTGGTCCTTATCTGCTGTCAAAGTCTATGTTTCTATGTTTCTATGTCTATGTGTTCTGTCCAGTCCCTTGCCATTTGTCACTTCTCTCCAGTGCTGCCAGTGTATAATATGCACCTATATTATCTTGGTGTCTGGCATGCTGCACTGGATGATGGCTATGTCTTTCTTCATTGAGTGTAGTAAGGCTATAGACTTCATTGCACCCACATCATTTCCTCCCAGATGGATGACCAAGAAGTCTGGGTGTGGTCCCTTATGACACTCTTCCAGCTACCTGGAGATAAACTGATCCCATTACATACCCTGTGCCTCATCCAATGTGCATCCACAGGAATATCACTGAAGCTCAAAACTGGTCCTCTGGCCCAGGACTGCTCTGGAGCCACTGCCCAATGAATGAAAGAACAACCACATATCCACACCCATCTTTCAGTTCCCCTCCAATCTGTTTAATAGAACAGAACATGTTAAAGCACATGCAGGCATATATACTGTCTGAACAATTGTGACTTCCATCTGCCTAACCCTTTAATCACTGCTTGCATCATCCCCTTCCTTGCTGCTCAGGTCGCTGCTCCTGTTCACAGAGAATGAGTACCATACTCACTTGGCTCCTTCCCCACTGCCTGTAAAGCTTTCTGAAACTTCCTTATAAACTGAAAGTGAGTGAGTGGTGTCTCATCCCTGCGGCAGAAGTATGCCCACCCCTCCTTTCATGCCCCTGTCTCATACCTAGCCAACACCCTCCTGATCCTCCATCCCCATCCTCACAAGTCCCAAAGTGGAGACCCACGTACCCCATGCTGTTTGGTCAGTTTTGGACCTCCAGATCCTCACCAGTGCCCCTTTCCCAGACAACACCACATCTTCTACCTATAAGCCCCTTCTGGTTGGATCCTGTCTGCAGGCCTCGTGACCTCCAAGACTTGCAAGGCCCCACAGAAAGCAAAGAGAAATGCCACCAGAAACAACTGTGCCTCCTGCTGGCCTGCACATAGCATTGGTAAAACCCCCACCACTCTTGTCTGGGACTCAATGCTGTGCTTTGCCCCATCCTTCCAGTAACTTTCTGACCCTGAATGCTTGAGTATAATCCTGAAACCCAAAAGCCCTACTAAACCAACCTATCCCTGACAGGTGGTGGCATGCTGTCCCTGCTGAACTGCTTTCTTCCTTAAGAGCCACCATGAACCAGCATAGCTGCCTCTCTGGGATAGGCCAAGTCTCATCCCAGCCAAGGGATTCCTTGAGCCTCAAAAACTCCTCTACTCCTGTCTTGTATGTTTTCTGAGTGTTGAGCACTAGTGACTGGCACATCAATGTCCAGTCCTCGAGGTCCCCAGGTTCCAAAAGAAATGAGGAATTTCCTCCAGGTTATTGTCTGCTCTGGGTGCCAGGGTCCTGAAATGTTCCCACTGCAAATGAGACAAGGCATCAGCAATACAGTTGTAGTCCCCTGGAACATGCCTAGCCCTAAACTATATGATGTTCAATGAACACCTTAACATGAAGACCTGGAGCAGATCCCCAATTGGTCCCTCTTCTCCCCGCTGTCGGTTGATTGAGTGTACCACCCCAGTATTGTCAGATTGAAATAGTACCTTCCTCCACCACTCTGCCAGTGCCACTCCTATCGGGAAGAATTCCGAGAATGTGATGTCCTTGGTTCGGCCCTGTTCTGCCCACAATGACGGCCATGTTCCCATGAGCCATGCTCCTTGCATATATGCCCTGAACCCCTGCCCCCCCCGA
Source organism: Neoceratodus forsteri (assembly GCA_016271365.2). Lineage (NCBI taxonomy): Eukaryota > Metazoa > Chordata > Ceratodontiformes > Ceratodontidae > Neoceratodus > Neoceratodus forsteri. The sequence goes on along the minus strand of CM028129.1, from coordinate 810,281,391 downwards.
GGCAAACATAAAGAGTTCCAGGTCTGCGTTATACACCTCCTCCTCTGCCCAAGCTGTAACCTCATTATATTCCTCCAGAAATGTGGCCCAGACCACCAAATCCTCCTTCACTGAAAGAGGAATTCTGATCCTGTGATAGGGATGCCAAACCCTGGCTGTCACCTTTGCCAGCCACTGCACAAAGGCCCAACTCATCGGTATAGTCCTGCATGCAAAATTAAGATAACCTAACAGCTGTTGCACTTGCCGCAATGCCATCTTTTTCACCTGCCTTGCTTGGGCCACCATCAGATGCAGAGCATCCACCTTTTCCCTTGGCAGCCTACATACCACGTCCCCTGAGTCAGTTTCTATCCCTTAAAAGACAATACTGTCATTGGACCACAGTCTTATCCTTAGCGAGAGGAACGCCAAATCTATAGCAGACCCCTTGCAGGCCCATGAGCATCCACCTGCAAATGTCACTGCCCTGGGGTCCGATGACCAAAAAATAATCCAAGCAATGGACCATCACCCCCTCCAGGGTCATCTATTCCACCGACCAATGTAAAAGGTACTAAATTTCTCAAAGTATGTGCATGCGATGGAGCACCCCATTGGCAGGTATTTGTCTGCTGGCAATTACATATGTTCGTATGTCTACATAATATGCCCCATCCAATTTCAATCCCAGCAAATTCAAGTCTGCCAGGTGTACCAAAAGTAACTGGAAGGCTGACTCAATATCCTTCTTTGCCATGTATGCTCCTTGGCCAAACCTAGCCACCACCCTGTCGAATGATACGTAATGAACCGTGGTCAAGGCCGAGTCTATGAAATCATTCTCTGACCTTCCTTCTAGGAATAAGTGCATAACCATTTCGAAACTCCCCTGGTGTGCTCTTAGGTACCACCCCCATTGGTGAAACCCTCAAATTCTTTAATGGAGGATCCTTGAACATACTGTACCTGCCACCTCTCCTTCTCTATCTTGTCTCAAACCACTTCCCAGTTTTCCCTCACCGATTTCAAATTGGGGGCTTCAAAGATCTGGTGGGGGCCTGTGTATGGGATCCTAAACCCCTCTGTAAACCCTTCCAGCAACATAAGTGCATCATCTCTGATGGGGTACTTCACCGACCACCCCATCAGCTCACTTACCCTTATTGGTGCTTCCACCTGGTCCAAGGTGCCCTTTTTTTGGCAAATCCCCCTGTTTGTCCTTTGTGCCCCCCGCTTACCCCCTGAACATTGAGTAAATGAGTGAGGTCTTCCACATGCAAAATGCTCATGTGTGAACTTGCATCTTTGCCTGTGAACATGTCTCCCTGTTAAAATGGTAGTATTGATTCCCCACCTTATTTGGTTTACCTGGCTCCTTACTCCCCCCAGGGTCCCATTTTACTGGAAGGCCACAATCCATCCACTGGACAAATGCCTTATCTGTGATGATGTCCACCCAAAGAGGCATGTTCACTTGATCCCATTCCCACCCAGGGTTCTTATATAACCGGAGCTCAAATACTTCATTATAGTGAAGACAAGCTGATCCACTCCAGGCCACATGCACCATCATGACCCTCGACCAATGACTGAGAAGGCAACAAAGCCCTGGCTTGTCCCTACACAATACGTACATGTATATTTAGAACCCTACCAACCAGTTTTCAAAGTTCTTTTTTAGCTGAGGTTTCTTATCCTTACTTTTATCCTTCTTGTCCCTTTACTTCTTATACTCCCCCCCAACTATGAAACAGGCTAAAGCTATAAACAAACACCCTGTGGGAGACTGACACTATTGTTGTGTCCGATAAGTGCACCCCCACCTCTTCTTCTACACTGGAGTACAGATGCTTAGGCATCTCAGCTTTTTCCCCACAGTTCCTGTGCTGTTACCTTTCCCCGGCACACCAATATAGTTGCCAGGTTCTCCAATGCCCCCAGCACCTCCTCCATCTTGCTATCACCGGGACCTGCTCCCCCTGCACCCCTTCTTCCTCTGAATCAGAAGACACTACCGGTCTCCTTGGCCATTGGTCTCATCCCCCAATGGACTCTGTCTCTGACTCACTGCTTGTATCCTGCCATGGCCGCACCTGGTTAAACCTTGGAGGTGCTGGCTGAGGGCAATGGCCTCTCAGCCACTTCCCCTTCCCCAACACCTGTGACTCACCCTGATCATCTTCTGAGGATGACTCATCCCCCCTTCTGGGTTTGTTGGGTAAGGGAGGGAGGGTCTTGCTGAGGCCTGACCCAGACATCCCTGGGAGGTACCGACCAGTGGCGATCACCTGTGGGCCTCTTTCCCTTCCCCAGCCCTCATGGCTCACCCCAGTCCTTTTCTGAGGATGACTCGTACCACCTCTGGGCTTCTTAGGTATCAAGTGACTTGGGCAGCATGGGTCCTCTGGTGGTACTGGTAATGAGAGGGACTCATCCATATCACTTCCTTCCCCCAGGGGCTTTTGCTGGGTGAGGTCTCACCCTTGAGCCCTGTCTTGCACCCTTCCTCTTTGGCTTCCCCCATGGCTATGTCCCCCAATGGCCCTTGGGATTACTCCTCAGGATCCTAGGGCTTCCACCCTCCTCTGAGCTGTCCCCCCCAGGGATCAATGGGAGCCATGCCAGCACCCACAAATAGGTTATAATATCTCTGCCTCCCATCTTTTTCTTACTTTCTCAGCTGCATCCTTGGCCATGGGCTCTAGTCCTTCTGGCACCTCCTGTGACCCTCAGGTGTGTCCAGGCATGCCTCTGACCATGCCAATCCATGCTTTCTCACCATCCTCTCCAGTTGCAACAGCAAAGCCTTCTGGCCTCAGCTTGATCCATTGCCCCTGCCAGCCATCTAAATGCTAATTCTTCTTCTCTTCCTGTTACATGACTAGCCCAATGTCATACTGCTAGTATTCAGCTCTGGTGGGATTTGAACCTTTTATTGCCTTGTTGCAAAAGAGATGCTCTATCACCAGACCGCAGGACCCTAACACCACATGCCCTCTATGCACCCCAGCTATGTCCTTCCATCCCCTGCCAACTGCCTCCCAGTCTGTGTGTGTATATATATATATATATATATATATCTATGTACACACACACACACACACACACACACACACACACATGTATATGTGTGTGTGTGTGTGTGTATATATATATATATATATATATATATATATATATATTTAGGTTTTTTCATAACAAAACTCCATTTACTGTATCAGTTAGAATGCTCACAGCAACAAAAGTGAGAAATTTGGTGTTAGGGTTGCCATCCTTGCAACCCACACCCACCCCACCCCCACCAACAGGCATCGGGGTGTGCATTGGGGTCATCAGCCCTAACTTGCACCCCATTCCTTGTGTAAATAAGCTGAGGTGGTGCAGTATAGGTGAATGGGGTGAGAGTTAGGACCGATGACCCCAATGCACACCCCGATCCCTGTTAGTAGGGGCTGGGTGTGTGAGGGGTGCAAGGGGTGGCAACCCTAACACCAAATTTACTCACTTTTGTTGCTGTGGAGCAACCCAAACTGATGCATTAAACAAAGTTTTTTGCCATGAATTTCCATTCTTTTTGAGAATGTGTACTATAAATATTGAATGGAATGTGGTGGTGGGAGCACGGGTCCCTTTTGTCACTTCTCTGCACAAAAACTGCATGACCGACTGAAATGAAAATTGGTAAATGAAGACATATACCATACCACAACATGTATAACAAATGCAATCTGAATCTGTTCAACAGTTGCGCAGAGTCACACCAGGAAAACTGCTCAGGATTGCCGAAAACAAAATTGTTGCCACTTCACTACACAAGAACCATATATCCGACAGAACCAAAAATTGTTAAAAGAAGACATGTACCATAGCACACCGTGTGTCCAGAATTGTGTGTACATCTGTTCAACAGTCGCACTGCGCTACGAGCAAACAATGTAACATGCACAATCCAGCGACCCGGAAATTGTCACAGTCAAAGATGTATTATAAATCTTTGTACATTCCAAATGCCAGGTAAATCAGACACACTGTTCAGAAGTTATTAAAGCATTATGAACCAAATTTTCATTTGTCAGAGTGGTATAATTCCACACCTGTTAATGTTTTACACAGCAAACCACTGCAAGGCATCTCCATACCACTAGGGCTACCTACGCTATAAATTTCAAATCAGTAGCACCATGCAGAACACTATGCGCAAAACGTTAACTACATCACACAGTATCTGTGCAGCAAATACATTTTCCAACATGTAAACAGCATTATTCACATCCCCCAGGACATCCACTCAACACCCTCTAAATTTCATGTGAAAAGACCAAACCGTTTAAGAAGTTTCACTCCATAAAATGGAAGAAATCGCGGCCAAAAATGCACTAAAATGGTGGACCTGGCAGCCGAAAAATCTGTGACTGCGAGGGAGGCCAACTTCAAATAGCAATAACTCTGGAACGAAACAACATTCTTTCACCAAATAAAAACTGGCATGTTCATTGAGCACAGGTCTTTCTACATAGCAAGTTTCAGATCAATCAATCACACATTGACTGCGCTATGAAACTGTGCAGGAGTGCCACAAATAACATTTTTGCCACCTCACTACACAAGAACCATATATCCGATGGAAACAAACATTGTTAAAAGAAGACATGTGCCATAGCACACCATGTGTCCAGAATTGTGTGTACATCCATTCAACGGTCGCACAGCGCCATGAGCAAACAATGTAACATACACAATTCAGCAACCCTAAGAGCCAGTAACCCATAAATTGCCACAGTTAAAGATATATTATAAATCTTTGTACATTCCAAATGCAGGCAAATCGGACACACGGTTCAGAAGTTATTGAAGCGTAATGAACCAAATTTTCATTCGTTGGAGTGACATAATTCCACACCTGTAAATGTTTTACACAGCAAGCCACTGCAAGGCACCTCGGTACCACTAGGGCTGCCTACATTATAAATTTCAAGCCAATAGCACTATGCAGAATGCTACGTGCAAAACGTTAACTGCATCACAAAGTATCTCCATAGCAAATTGTTTTTCCAACACGTAAACAGCATCATTCACATCCCCAGGACATCCACTCAACACCCTACAAATTTCATGTGAAAAGACCAAACCATTACAGAGATATTACATTTCTACATTTCAGCACCTTCAAGAAGTCTTCCACCATAAAATGACGGAAATCGTGACAGAAAATGCACTGAAATGGTGGACCTGGTGGCCAAAACATCAGTAACTCCGAAGCGGGGCAACTTCAAATGGCAATAACTCTGGAACAGAACAACATTTTTTCACCAAACAAAAACTGTCATTTTCCTTGAATAAAGGTCTTTCTGCTTGCCAAGTGTCAGACCAATATACCACACACTGGCTGTACTATGTGTCACAGAAAACAGTGCAAAAAATAGCAAAAAACAATGTTTTGCACTGCACTATGCAAACGCAAAAACATAAATGCTAACGTTAATGCAAACGGTGATGGAAACAGTGAGGTAAAAGAAAATAGTAATCCTAACGGTAATGCAAACACAAGTGCAAACAGTAACTCACATGGTGACGCAAATGGAAATGATAACACAAACGGTAAGAGAAATTCAAGTGCAAATGTAAATGAAAACAGAAATGGTAATGCAAATGGTAACCCAAATGCTAATGGCAATGGAAATGCAAACGGTAATGAAAACACAAACGCTAACACAAACGGAAACAGAAACAAAATCGTAACAGTAACGACAATGGTGACGCAGAACGAAACAGTAACGCACTCGACAACAGAAACGCAACCAAAAACGCAAACTCTAAGGCCAACAGAAACACAAATGGTAACAAATGCGCAAACGGTAATTGTAATGCAATTGGAAACACAAACGGTTACAGTAACACCAACGATGACTCCAAAGGAAACAGTAACGCAAATGGAAACGCAAAACACAAGCACGTATGCAAATGCAAATAGTAACACACATGGTCATGGTAAGGCAACTGGAAATGCAAATGCTTACGGTAACACCAGTGATGATGCCAAAGAAAACACAAAGGCAAATGGAAATTCAACTGCAAATGCATAGGCAAACGCAAATGGCAACGCACACACAGATGCAAAAGTAAATGCAAACAAAAACAGTAATGGAAACGCAAAGGGTGACATTAATGCAAATGCAAGCGCAAATGAAAAGGATAACACACATGCTGACATAAATGGAAACGCTAACACAAATGGTTAGGGAAAGGCAAGTGTAAACACTAACGGTAACAGTAACACAAACGCACACCCTTTTGTTTCCCCAAAAAGTTGCATTCACAAACACAGTGAATACAAAGAATGTATACATAATAATGGCCCTCAGAGCAAAAAATGGTCCCACACTCTCAAAGACACATATCATAATGCACAAATAGGCAGCTTGTTGGGAGGCCGCACGCTCCCATCAACACATACCATTTACTAGTTATATTACACTTTTTAAAAAAGTAAGGAAATTCATTGCAAAAATCTTTGTTAATGCATCATTTAGGGTTAAAGTGGCAAAAGTGGGAAATGAGATGTTGGGGTTGACCCCTAACCCCACCCACCCACCCTCCATCCTCCACAGACCAACAGACACCGGGTGTGCCATGAGGTCATCAGGCCCAGCTCACCCCATTCAGTGTAAACAGCTGGACATGCTACAGTAAAGGAGAATGGGGTGAGAGTTAGGCCTCACAACCCCATGGCACACGCCATCATCTGTCAATCTGTGGAGGATGGGGGTGGGAGTGGGAGGTTAAGGGTTCAACCCTAACATCTCATTTCCCACTTTTGTCACTTTAACCCTAACTGATGCATTAACGAAGGTTTTTTGCAATGAATTTCCTTACTTTTTTAAATGGTATAATATAACTAGTAAATGGTATGTGCTGATGGGAGCATGGTGCCTCCCACCAAGTTGCCCATTTGTGCATAATGATATGTGTCTGTGAGAGTGTGGGACCTCTGGGCCCTGCGCTCCCACTTACACATAACTACGGAGCCATACTGCAGCCCTATAGGGCAAGGATCCCTTGTAACAGCATTTTGCCAATATCTCAACAACCGTAGCAGCTATGAAAAATATTCAAGTGTCATTGTAATCATGACTGTGAGACCTCCACATGAGATAGTTGATTAAATCTGTATCTCATATTATTTCAGAGATACAGGTACTGAAATGTGTTGTGGGTGCCGCAATGTTATCCTATGGGAAAAATCTCAACTTCATGATGGCATATCTATGGAACTGATTAACTTCTCAACACCTAAATAGAAGAATTCACATCTCTAGGGCATCCCCTTTATACCTTGCAAATTCCAGGTCAAAAGACCAAAGCATTTATTTACAGTGCAGTGGCAAAGTTTTTTAAAATCCTAATTCATGAGGTGTCAAAATCCCCGTTTGCAAGTAATCCTTGATCGGCAGATTTTGGCCATCTGGTCCCTAAGTCATGAATGGGGATTTTGTCAGCTCGCAAAAGGGAATTGGCTCACAAATGGGGATTTTGACAGCTTGCAAACAGGAATTTTGACACCTCATGAACGATGAATTGAAAAACCAATCCCCTTTCGCGAGCTGTCAAAATCTCAGTTCATGAGCCAATCTCCGTTAGCAAGAATGACCATCTGGACACGAAATGATGATCAAGGATTTCATCAGCTCACGAAAGGGGATTGCTCGTGATCGAGGATTTTGTAAGCTCATGAGTGGGGATTTTGTCAGCTCAGGAGAAGAGTTCAAAGGCAATCCTTTACAAGCTAATAAAATCCTGACTATCAACCGATTCTTGTTTGTGAGATACGGCTATCTGGTCCCAAAGTCATGATCAAGTATTTTGTTACCTCGTGAAAGGGGATCGGCTTGTGAATGGGGATTTTGTCACCTCACGAACAAGGATCGGAAGTGAGTCACAAATGAAGAATTTTAAAATCTAAAATGCCAATTTCTTGGCCAAAATGAAGGAAACCAAAGATACGGGTTTGTAGAGGGCATCACCTTGAACAAAACCCATGCCTCTTTTGTAATAGAAGGCAGCCATGGGGCAAGCTACATTTTGTTTGGGTGAAAAAATGAAAACAAGATGGTGGCTTGCGAAAGTGGAATTTTTCCTTATGAATGGAGATTTTTTAAATCCCCATTCATGAGCTAACAAAATACTTGACTGTGAGCCAAATCCCCTTTCACAAAAAATACATATATATCTTGGAGTCAACCAAGCATGCTCAGAACCCAAAAATTAAATAACTTTGGAATGGATTACTATTTTTTAACCAAACCAATGCTGGATTGTTGTTTTACCCAAACTCTTTCTACCCTGAAAATTTCAGACCATACGACCAAATCGTGTGAATGCAGCACGAGGAGCACAAAACATGTCAAAAGTGATGAAAAATGCATTTTTCAGCACTTGCTGCACAAACACTGTATGTTCAACCCAAACATAACTTGGCAAATCAAGAGATCTGCCAAAGTAGACCACACATTCCAAATTTCGTGCAAATCCATTGAACGGTTGCAAAGTTATTAATGTGCAAAATTTTGGGTTTAACATTCAAGTGCCTTGTCAACCCTAACTATAATGGCGTGGCTGTGCCAGTATAATGTGGGTATATATATATTTTTAGGTGCTCCATAGCCACCCCTTGCTCCTGAGATCCTCAATTGTAATGAGCCCCCTGAGACTTTTAGGCCCTCTTTTGGCCACCTCCTTGCTGCTTACGGAAGTTAACTGTATTAAGCCCTCTGGCCTTCACAGGCACTCTTTAGGCCACCCCCTAGTCCTGAAGGTCCTCCTATTAACCATTGGACCTACTGTGCACCAGGCCCCCCATGCTGCCATTCACTGAACTTTTTTTTATCTTTTTTCCTCCAGGGAGCTTCCCTGAAGCAGGTCTGCCGAACTGCTGACTACCCCAAAGCCTGCCCTTCTGGTAAGTAACTTGATGATCCCTCACCTCTTTCCAGGACAATCATAGCCCTTTTGACTGTACCCCAAAGCCAGCACCTCCTTACTGGATCCTGATCCCCCGGGTGATTTGACCCCTAGGCCACACTCAGTGGCCACTGCAATTCCCCTGCCTTCCATTGAATTCCCAGTTGTCCACACTTGTGGACTTTTTACTCCCACTACCTGTGCTGCTGAGAGCCCTAAAGCCTGAATGCCAGCTACAATACTCCTAGGCCCTCCTCATGGTCCACACTAAATCTGCTGATGCCACTCCGCTGCTCTTCTCGGCCATAGATACTACTCCCCCCAAGGGGGTGCAAGGAAAGAGATCGCAGCTCACCTCATGGCCTCCTTTTGTCTGTCCCTGCAACATTCCACCCTTAACTGCGACCACCCAATCCCCAGGCCCTGACTGCCAAGACCACCCTCTGATTGCCCCCCCCCCCACAAATGGGGTCTCTGACTCCCAGCCATCTGACTCCAGGTGCAGAAACAGTGGGAGGAGGGCCAGATAGACTGCAGGAGACCCCCGCCCCAGCTGTTCTCTTGACAAGTGAGACTTTGCTGGTGGGGGGGGCCTGGACACCAATCCTTCTGTTCCCTTCAATGCCTGAGTGCAGGCCCTATCTCACTGACAGAGCAAACATTGATGGAGATGCTAAAACTGCTACATGATCAAGCCAAACATATTTCCTTCAGAACCATGGCTTCATCAATGCAGAGAATGGACCATGGAGTTAAATTTTATTTATTTATTTATTGAGAATTCAGAATTACACCCTTTGAGTCAAAGACTCTTTTGCAAAGGCTCCTCATTGGTAAACATAGTACGACATCACAAGTATAGGCGCAAGACATCAATCGGTTCACATAGTACATTAGCAGGTAAGGTAAAGAACTGAGTAACATAACATAGCAGAGGGCATAGACAGCCCAGAGTCGTGTGCAACACAGCAGATAGTACAACATCACAAGAACAGGTGCCAGACATCAAACAGTCCATATATTACAATAGTAGGTGCAGTAAAGAAACTGAGTAACATTCCTTAGCAGAGGGCAGAGACAGCCCAGAGTAGTGAGCAACAACAGCAGCAGAAATTCCGGAAAGCAGGATACAGATTGTAAAGACAGAGTAAGGGAGGTTGCAGGAGCTGGGTTAGTATAGTACTACTAGGAGCAGTCGCAAGTAGAGTTGTTGGCGAGAAATACCTTCAGTGAGGTTTTAAAAGGGCCAATTTTTGTACCAGCAATTAGAGCAATGGGTAGATCATTTAGCCAGCTTGGAGCTCTGTGATAAAAGGCTCTCTGACCCATAGCTGTCCTGCAGCGGGGGACAGATAAGGGGACCTTGGAGGTACTTCTGGTGAATTGTTGTGGGAAGGAGGGTTGGATGAGGCCCTGTAGGCTAGGTGGGGTGGGATTCCATTGTATTTTCTTCACCAGGAGGCATGTGTGGTACTTAATTTGACACTCGAAATTTAGCCAGTTTGAGCGATTGTAGAGGTCACACGTGTGGCTAGCTCTATCGCAGCCTGTCACCAGGCGACAAGCCTTGTTTAGCACTGTCTTGATGTGACAGAGAGCAGTGCTATCAGTGGAGACATAGAATACAATTCCATAGTCCAGCACAGAGAGGAATGAGGACCACACAGCAAGGTGCAGCCCCTCATTAGGCAGACAGTGTTTAATCCGATAGAGGAAGCCGATTCTGTAGTTAATGGTGTTACAGAGGGTATGGATATGTGCCTGATAGGTGAGGGAGGAGTCAAGGGTAATGCCCAAGTATTTTAAAGCGTTTACCTGCTCAAGTTGGGAGCCTTGGGTGGTGCTGACAAGTAGCGTGGAATCATGGTAGGGGTTCTGACGGTGTGTAAAGATCATGGTCTTAGTTTTCTTATAGTTTATTACTAGCCAGTGCTCTGCAAACCAGGCCTCGGCTTCCATGAAAGACTTCTGTAGGGCATCCTGCAGTGGTAGAGGCTGAGGGTTGCTCCAGTAAATTACTGCATCGTCAGCATAAAGAAGTAACTGATCAGTGCAGGCCCCAGGTAGTGAGTCAAGGAAAAGGCGAAATAGAAGGGGGGCCTAGAATGGAGCCTTGAGGGACCCCAGAGTGAACTGGGAGGTGGGAGGAGAGGGTTGTGCCAAGTTTGATGTGCTGTGACCTGTTAGATAGGTAGTTTTCAAACCAGGCCCTAGTATCAGGTGTCATACCCACGTTAGACAGGGATCTAAGGAGAAGGGCACGATGGAGAGTGTCAAATGCCTTAGTTAGGTTGATGTAAACTGACCCAACTAAATGCCCCAGATCCATAGCCTTGTGAATATAAGAGGTGTATTCAAGGAGAACTGTGGTGGTGCTGTGACCCCTGCAGAAACCATGCTGCTCGGGCCATAATAGGTTAAATTTAGATAGATGTTCGGAGAGCTGATTGGCTACTATTTTTTCCAGGGCCTTAGAGAGAGGGGGCAGAATAGAGATCGACCAGTAATTAGCAGAGGAGGTTCGCTCACCACCTTTTAGAAATGGGGTGATGATAGCCCTTTTCCAGGGGGTGGGGAACTCCCCCAGACAGAGGGAGCAGTTTAGGATTTTAGTGAGGGGGACTAGGACAGTTTCGAGGGATAGGTGGAGAAGTTTTAAATCCAAGGAGTCTCCACTGTGGGCTCTTGCCCAGGACATTAGAGATGTAAGCCTATTTTACAGTTATAACTCGAAACCTGAAAGGTGGGGTGGTTGTGGGGGGGGATGTCAGACAATGAAGAGGCTGAAGGGTTGGGGGGGCCAAAAAGTTAAGAGGGGAGCACACTGTTAAGGTCAGAGAAGGAAGAGTTTAAGGCATTGGCAATTTGTACAAGGTCCTGAGGTATGGACCCATTGACTGTGAGTTGGGAGGGTGAGGGGGATAGTGTTTTACCATTTAGTTCTTTGATAGTATCCCAGAATTTATGCCCTGATCCCCTAGATGAGGTGAGGATATCCCTATAATAAGTGGCTTTGGCCTGACGTAAGGCACAGGTACATGTGTTCCTAGCTTCCCTGTACCATTGTTTGTCCTGAGGCAGGTTTGATGCGAGGGATCTATGCCAGAGATTATCCCAATGGTGCATAAGGTTAAGCAGAGTTTGAGATAGCCAAGGGGTGTCATGGTTTTCTACAACCTGTAACTGGGGCAAAAAGGTCACACGCAGAGTTGAAGGAGGTTATGAAGTAGCTAAGTGTATCATCTATGCTGCTTGCTGTAATAATGAGAGACGAGTCACAGTTTGAGAGGTGTTTTTTTAATCTGGCTAATAAACCTTGTTTCAAACGCCTACAGTATATGGTTTTGGGGGGATGGTAAGGCGCCTTACAGGACCACCAGCAGAGTACAGGTGAGTGATCACTGATGGCATCCGGGAGCACTGAGACCTTTGTGATTCAGTTTGGGCGGTTAGTGAAAATTAGGTCCAGCAAAGCAGCAGACCCTGTCCTGTGGTTATGTGTTGTGGGGGACTGGACAACTTGAGTCAGGCCCATGGCTAAGGAGAAATCTTTAAAGTGGGCAGCTGATGGTGCTAGCCAATTTGTGTTAAAGTCACCCAAAACAATAATCCCACTAGAATAGGGAGGGATGAGATGCAGCTGGCAACTGCTGCGAAGGCTGTCTTCTGGTTATGTAGTGGGATATATACCACTAAAACATAAAAGGTTTTACCTGGGTTGCCCAGAGTAAGCTTTACAGTGAGTACTTGAGCCCCATCTGTGGGGGGGGGGTAGGGACAACCATTGCTTCAAGGGTGTTTCGGATATAGAGTGTGCAGCTGCCACCCCATTTGCCTTGGCGATCTGAGCAAAAAATGGAGTAGCCATTAAGAGTCATATGTGAGTCCATAGTGGTTCTGGAGAGACATGTCTCAGTTAAAGTCAGGATGTCTGGCTTATGCTGCATAATCCAATCTTGAAGGGAGTCAAATATTTTCAGTAGGCTACAGATATTTAGAGATGCAGCAATAAGGCCTTTCCTTTTTTCACCAGTGGAAGTGGTATGGGAAACTGGCCCTGGGTTAGGGTGAACATCCCCAGATAAAAGGAGGAGGAGGAGGAAGATGTGGCGGGTTATGGCAAGCTTAATGCATTTGAGTTCTCTGGCAACAGCAGATGCTTTCCTAGTGGGGCTATGTACTGGTACCGGAAGTGAGAGGATGAGTGGTGCCACGAGGAGGAGAAAAAGGGGGCCCCAAGTGGACCAGAGGTGTAGGAGGAGGAGGAATTAATCAATCAATCAATCAAAATCTTTATTTATCCAGGTGGGCACCATTGAGCAGGGCTCATTTGCAAGATGGACCTGGTCATACAAAAATCATAGTACAGTAACATGGTAAAACATAATGCAATATTATACAAAGAAGAAAAATATACATATGTACATCAACATTTGAGTGAGAGGGCTTTTACAACATATAGGCTCATAACTGGGTACAGCTGGAATGTACACTTAAAAGGAGAGAGAAAGGCAGGAATAGAGATACCAGCTGAGGAAGAAATTATGGGGTCGGACTAGTTAACTGGCATACTTCAGGGAAGGGGGTGGAACTTTGCATGGTTAAAGAGAGGCAGAGAAGACGGTATTTTGGTTGGGAGAGAGAGGCAAGGGCAGAAGCAGGGCAGGAGGCAGGATGTGCAGGAGGGAAACTGGAAAATAAAATCAGAAAATGGATTCAGAGCTCTGTATTGCTACCTAGAGATGACATTCTTTGCATGGCTGTTAAAATGTGAGGAGGAGGAGGTGATGAGGACTGTTGCTGGCTGGAGCAGGCATTGTCTATACTATAATGACATCTCACTGTGGTGGTGGTGGAGGAAACATGTAATCAATTAGGTGAAAGGAATCAACAGCACAAGAGTTTGGGAGGGGGAACAGTAAAAAGAATGGAAATAACAGAAAATCTTGAAATATTCTATAAAGGCTTACACTGAGGGCTGGGAAAGGAGGGAAACAAAAGATCACGTTTTTGTTTCATTCATAGTAGTAGTAAAAAGTTTTATTTTTAAACAGGAAGATGTTGTCAGTACACTATTAGGAGTGTAGGTCCTGTTTTCAAGGTGATCCTGTATGATATTGCATTACAACATGTAACAAAGAGTGGACAAATAAACATTATTTTCAGTTACATATCAAGCAGTTACACTTTAGAGTAGTACAATATCTACCCTAAGAGTTGGTCTGACTTTTTATACCATAGCTTTGATATGATTTAGGATTATTCATAAATACATATTGGGTGGGATATTCAGAAGGATTGCGCCCCAACACGATATTCATAAGGGGATTGTGCGTAGCACAAATCCCTATGTGCTGGAGTGCATCAGTAATGTATGCGGCGCAAGTGGGGGGGCATGCCCATGCATACCCCGTACATCCTGATATTCAGCCCAGGATGTGCGGAGCCCATGCAGGCGCAACCCCTACATGCGCTGCATACAGTTGATCCAAAAAATAAAGGAGCAACAGCCGGCCACCCACAGGTGATATGCCATATTGCAGGGCGCAACACAGCAGCAGCCAGCTGTGGGTGGCCACCCGAGCTCTGGCGGCACCCTCCATCCGGTAGCACCCCCCTATGCCTGATCATAGGCATATGTATACATATAGAAAGTCCTATATCCCTGTAGGCCCAGTGGCCCGCTCGCAGCCCGATCACGGGCAGAAGTCTAATGAAAGATTAATCCCCATCCCTGGTGGTCCAGTGGTATGCCGCCCTCCCCACCTTCCCACTGAGCCCCGCCATCCCTCTCCCCCCAGTCAGTTGGCAGGCAGCTTGCAGGTGGGGAGCTGCCGCCCGACGCTGACGGGGCAGGAGTGGGGTGGCAGGACTCAGTGGGAGGGTGGTGAGGAGGGGTACAGCTGGACCACCAGGTATGGGGATTAATCTTTCATTAGACTTCTGCCCGCGATCGGGCTGCAAGCGGTCCACTGGACCACCAGGAATAGAGGACCTGCTAATTTTATACATATGCTGTGATCGGACTGCCAGCTGTCCACTGGACCACCAGGGATATTGGATGTTTCTTTTCATACATATGCCCATGATCAGGCAGTGGGGCACTTTGCCACTTGTGCAGGGGGTGTCAGTCCCCGATGGTTGCAGCTTGGCAGGGTGCCATATGCAAGTCACCAGTGATGAGCACACCTTCATGCAAATGGGGCCATAATGACATGCAAATGGCCCCATTTGCACCTTGCATGCATTATGGCCCCATTTGCATGTGCACCTTTGAACATTGCAGTTGATGCACCTAGCGCAACGGTAGTTGAGCTAGCGCATCCCCCTGCCTCTCTCTGGACACTTGTGCTGGTGCAGTGCCACTGCACCATGCACAATGCAGGTGGCAACAGAACAATATTCAACGGTACTGAGCCATGGTGCAGCACCATTGAATATCATCCTGTCGGCACCCTGGCACATCCCAGTTGCGCTGCACCCAGGCTTGCGCCACTGCCTGGCGCAGTCTGAATATCCCACCCATTGTATATAACTTATATTTTAAAGTTCAGAAACCAAAAAGGTTTAAAATTCTACAAGCATGAGATAACATTGGATTCCCAACACTTAATTAATACAGTATCAATAAATCAATGGGTCATGTTTGACTGTTCATACATTTCACAGGCAGATTCTTTTTAAGTTTAGTGTGAAAAAGTTTGGGATGTTTTTCTAGCTCACTTTTGTGGTTTTCTAGTTTATTCCAGTGCTTAGCTACAAGACTAGAGAAAATCATATTCCATATTTATTGTTAATTTTTAAGATGTTGAATTTATATATACTATTATTTCTTAGGTTATAGGTGTTTTCTCTTTTATTCATTGTATCTATCAAGTACCTTGGTCTTCCAATTTTTATTGTCCTATGGATCAGACAAGTCCATTTGATTTTTCTTTCATTCACTAAATTCAGCCAATTCAATCTTCTATACATTTTACAGGGATGTGTGGTGAAATTGCATTGTAATACAAATCTGGCCAATCGATTATAGAGTTTCTCCACTTTCACCAACACAGTCTTATTAGGTAAACTGTATATGTGGTCCTCGTATCTATTATTGGGTTTAATAGCTGGCTTACTACTGATTCTTGCATCCTGTAGTTTACACAATGATGGGATCTCCTGAAGGCTCCCAACCATATATCTACTTTTTAACCATCACATTTATATGGTGTTCCAAATTTAAGTTTGCATCTACCCAGAACCCTAGATACTTATATCCCTTTATATGAGATAGGACCTCATCATATATTGTTTTAATGCTAATTTGTTTTATTGTTTTGTTAGTAGCCGCTGTATTGAAAATCATAGTCTGGGACTTTTTGCCATTTAAAACCAATTTGGAATTTGCAAACCAAGTGCATAGAATTTTGAAATCATTTGAAGATGTTTTACCATTTCCTTTAAATTATTTCCAGTTGCTATGAGGGCCATGTCATTTGCGTATAACTGTAGGCTGGTGTTGTTTATGTACCTTGCTACCTAGTTTACATAAACCAAAATAAGGGTGGGTCCCAATATAGACCCCTGTGGGACCCCCCTACATATTAGCTGTCTGTGAGATAGAACATTCCTTATTTGGACTCGCTGTAGACAGTCTTTTAAATAGGAATCAAACCATTGGATAGTATCATCAGCTATGCCAGTTTTCAAATGTCTGTCACTCATAATTGAGTGATTTACTGTGTCAAACGCTTTAGACAGGTCAACAAACACTGCACCCGCCTCCTGGCTATTGTTCAAGGGAGTAGAAATAAAATCAACCAGGTCAGTGAGTGGGGTGTCCATGGAGTGCCCACATCTGAGCCCAGATTGGGTATTTAGTTATTATTGTGTATTGTTCTATTTATTCTCTTAGCTGCTCCTGAATGAGACCTTCTAATATTTTTGAGAGAATAGATAATACAGCTATTGGCCTGTAGTTAGCATGATCAGTATTTTGACCACCGTTGTATATTGGTACTGTTGTAGCTATATTCCAGGGGCTTGGACATTTTTGTTCTGTTAAACTCCAATTTAGTAGTCTAGTTATTATGGGAGCTATTATTTCATTTGAACTTTTTAAAAAATCTACTCTCCACTCCATCTGGGCCGCATGCTTTGTTTACTTGTAGTTTACTTATATATTTTTTTACCTGGCTACAGTGAAATACTCTAAGCCTAATATTGGTCTGTCCTGTTTATTTACTTCCTCCCTTAACCTATTTTTAATATCATATTCTTTAGTTGGAATAAATTTACATCTGGCAAAGTAGTAAAATATGCATTTAATATATCAGTGGATTGTTTTTGATTTTGTATAACTCCATTACTAATCATCTGTACTGCAGGTTTGTTTTTTACTGAGGATTTTATTGATTTCATTACAGTCCAATATTGATTCAGATTTGTGGATTCTTGAATTATATTTTTATAAAACTTTGATTTGCATTCCTTCATTTTTGTTTTAATCTGTTCCTAACAATTTTAAATTTATACCAAATTTCTGTATCTAATGTCTTATTTGCCAATTTCTATAAATTATTTAAATTCTTATTTCTTTCTTTAATAGTTTGGAAATCAATGGAGCTTGATTTTTTTGTTGAGCTTTTATAGTAAATGGGGCTACTTTATTACTTGCTTGTATAAAGGTATGTGTAAAATCCTCTATTGCTAAGTCTAGTTCCAGTATAAAAATGTACAATACCAATTTATTTTTGACTAGTTCAGCTATTAGTCTTTCTTTGGAATAATTTTTAAAAGATCTGCTCTACCTAACCATAATTTCTAGATCTGTCTTTTGTACATGTTGTTCCATTACTAAAAAAAGTGCCTATTATTGAACAGTGGTCTCCTATGATGGCTGGTCTATTTTTATATCTAAGGGTTTGATTTTTGGAGAGACAAAAATGAGGTCCAGAATATTACCTTTACTTGTTCTACTATGTTCTTCCATAACTTGATTTACACTCAGGAGCCTGAAACTGTTATCCTGTGCCTCTCCTCTCCTCTAATCTGACCACAAGGTGCATTATAGTGTCTTGTTAACAACAAGTTGTTCTTAACAAAGAGTTTGCTGAAATTTTTACCACTCTGGAAAGGATGTCTGGGGAACCTATTCAGGACATCTTGTGAGAGATACACATTAACTACCAAAGGACCTTAAGAAAAGCCATGCTTATGAAAAATGGGAAATTGGATGCCCTTCAACATACCATACTTCCTAACAACCATGAAGAACATAATGGAGACACTGAACAACAACACAATACTGATGGGCACCTTTCAGTTGTTAATTTGTCCAACCACACACTGACTACTGGAGAACTAAATGTACTTTCAAAGGGCCTCACTTTCTGCCCAACAAAACCACTGGATAACATACTGTTTTGTGGTGAACTGGAGGAGTACTTCCATAGATTGAGACTTAAAGAATTCTTTCATGGCAGGGAAGAAATCACTGGTAGTGAAGACAGTGCAAACAGCAATAATGTAATGGATAAGAAAAAGGAATCTGAATTTACCCCCTCAAGTGGGCGTAACAAAAAACTAGACAATTACATTAATTGTTTCTGCCAACAAGTCAGTGGTCAGATCCTTACTAGGCAAAAACAGACCCATTATAACCTTTCTCCACTGGAATGGAGAGCTATAGAGACACTGAAATCAAACCACAACATTGTCATCAAAAAAGCTGATAAAGGCTCTGCAGTGGTGATTTTAAACAGAGAAGATTATATTAATGAAGCTAATAGACAGCTAACAGATCTTACATACTACAGAGAACTGGAGAGTGACCCCACTACAAGATATAAAAGATGAACTACGTGGCTTAATTAAAACTTTTCAGACCATGTCCGAGAGAGAAACTAACTCACCTCATCCCTGATGAACCCAGGCCAGCGACATTCTACATGCTGCCTAAAATACATAAACCTGGCAATCCAGGAGACCCATAGTCTCTGGTAATGGTACCTTGACTGAGGGGATCTCAGGGTTTTGTAGAGACCATTTTGAAACCGCTGGTTATGGAAAGAGACAGTTATATCCAGGACACTACGCACTTTTGTGTGTATACTTTCTGGTTATATAGGATTTACCACTGATACCATGTTAGTGACAATGGATGTAACATCCCTCTACACTAATATTCCACGTAGATGGCATTGCAGCATGCCTTAAATACATACATGAGAAAGGACCGGAACAAAACATCAACCCTGGAGTGGTGGGGAACTTATGGAATTCATTTTGACACATAACAACTTCAACTTCAATGGTAAACATTATGTTCAAACTATGGGAACAGCAATAGGCACCAAAATGGCTCCACAGTATGCTAACCTCTTTATGGCTGACTTGGAGGAGGATTTTTTAAGGCAGTATCCCTACAAACCACTAGCTTATTTCTGTTACATTGATGATTTGGTTGTCATCTGGATGGAGGGCACAGATGCACTCAAAGATTTTCATCACAAACTTAATAATCTCCACCCTACCATAAAGCTTATCCTGGAGTACTCTACCACCAAGGTTAACTTTCTGTACACCACAGTCACCATTAAGGATGGAATCTTACATACTGTACATGTATTTACAGGAAGCCAACAGACAGACAGAGATACCTGCACAAGAAAAGTAATCACCCAAACCATACAAAAAAATCTGTCATATACAGTCAAGCACTCCGTTGTCACCGTATTTGTTCAAATGAGGATGACAGAGATACACATTTGGCTATGTTGAAAAACACCTTTATTGAGCAGGGACACTCTTCCAGGGAAATTGACAGGATAACAGAACAGGCAATGCAAGTACCAAGACAACAACTACTTCAATATAAAGAAAAGACAGCTACAGACAGAATACCTTGGTAGTCACATATCATCAGACCTTGAACGTCTACTTAAAATTATTAAAGATCTCCACCAATATTTAGTGAGGTTGAAACCCTTAATTGTATTTTAAGGAACTCCACTACTATCTTTAAACAGCCACCAAATTTATCCAGCCTAATTATT
The DNA here is from genome assembly GCA_016271365.2 of Neoceratodus forsteri. Classification (NCBI taxonomy): domain Eukaryota; kingdom Metazoa; phylum Chordata; order Ceratodontiformes; family Ceratodontidae; genus Neoceratodus; species Neoceratodus forsteri. The sequence continues at coordinate 810,261,409 of CM028129.1, read as the reverse complement.
AGAGCAAACTTTCACCGGAACAGAATACCATGTCACACAATGGCACACGACCCTGCAATCAATGCCCCTGTAAGACTTGTGGGATCATTTCTACCTCAGACTGTGTGGCTACATCACAAAACAAACAATTCCAGGTGCATGGGAGTTATACATGCATGTCACGATGTGTTGTTTATTTTATTCAGTGCAAGAGATGTCCACAAACAGGTTATGCTGGAGAGACATGCCAACAGCTCCACACTAGGATGAACTCGCACAGACATACTATTACAGCAAAGAAGACTGAAAAACCAGTGGGGCACAACTTCTCCCAGCCTGACCACTCAATCTCAGATATGTCAGTAATGGTCTTAAAAGAAAATCTTAAAAACGCACAACAGAGACGAGCTTTTGAGATTAAACTTATTTTACATCTCAATATGGTATGGGATGAACGTTGATCTTGGTTTTATGGGACACTACAGAAACTAACATCCACAGACCTTTTCTTCTTCAAACTGACATATTATAGGACTTCAGCGTGTGTGGGATGTGGGTGCGTGTGTGTATGTATGTGTGTGGGTATGTGTTGTGAGGTATGTGATATAACAGATGTGGGACTTGCTGTCACATTGAGGTAAGTCTCTATTTAGATATATGGAGTTATAATGTGTTACTATTCTTACTTCACACACATAATGAATATTAATTCCTCCTTACTTTTTATCTTTGCCTGAGGGTGGGATTGATTACATTGCACCATATTCAGATCACCTAGCCTGCTACTGTACATACAGGAGTGTTGTCATATACTGTCACATATCATTTTTGTAACTCTGTATTTATTGGGGTGTGTGATCTCATTTGCATGGGGGTCCTGCACAGATCCTTTTACATTAGGCTAATATTGTAGTAATTTGTGGATATGCAGGTATGTTAGACCTCTGGTCTTACACACATACTTTATATTTACTTCTAGTTACCTTATCCTGGGGAGGGTGGCAGGTTTATTTCATGGTAGTTCTATACAGTATCCTTGGAAATGTTACTTTGCAGATAGCAGTATGGTTAAATAGTGTCACATTTTTGCTCTGTAGGTATTAGGAGACATAAGCCCTTTTACTCAAGATTCCATGATGAGTTGAATTCCTTTGGGGAACAATTGCAGTGGCTGAAGTGAATATAGGTTCACTAGGAGAGAGAGAGAGAGAGAGAGAGAGAGAGAGAGTGTGTGTGTGTGTGTGTGTGTGTGTGTGTGTGTGTGTGTGTGTTTCTGTGGGAGAGAGAGAGAGAGAGAGAGAGAGAGAGAGGGAAAAAAAAGGGGGGGAGAGAGAGAGACAACATCTCCTTATAGGTATGTATCTCCCCCACCCACATTATGGTGATGTGGGGTGGGTTAGGGTGCATTGTTTCTATGAAGAGGAGGAGAGAAATTACATTTTTATCTCTTTTTTAGATTCCTTAGACACTTGTGGTACATCACGTTGTTACATTCTCAGTGTATATTGACATCAGTACATATCAGGCTACGTGGTCTTAATTCCTTGAGGTTCCTCGACTAGAGTTTTTTGTTTGACACTAATATTATCAATTTATATTTAAATTATCATTTATATAGTCCTGAGGTTTTTGAAATTTCTTGGGCCTTATATCTAGCTTGAGGTAAAGCTAGGTGACAGGTCCAACTAGGTTTTACACATCACACAGTATGCACTGATGTTTTTAAGACAACTTTACTGGTAAATTCTTGTCTATAATGCAGACATTGAAACTTCATGAGCCCTATAACAATCTGAGTTTGTCTTTAATCTGGGGGGGGGGTTGCATTTCAGTAATCACATCCTTATACTAACTGTGACACTCATAGCTTGGTTTAGGAGTTATCTGCTTCAGCAGTGTTATCTTATGTCAATTAAATTTATATGCAGTAGGATTCTTTGTATGTGTGTTCCACCAAGCACATTTGACCCAGGGTTCCTTCTGGCTGAAGGCAGTATGGTACTGTTAAACTTCTCTGACATCATCTTCTATTTTTTTTTTTAAATGAGTATTTTAAACCAATGGGGATTTTTTTCTGTTTTTCTCCGCATTATCTAGTTGTTATAAGTATTGTATTTTCTAAACAACTGCCATGAGCTTCTGAAGAAGGACTGGTTGGTCCGAAAGCTAGAGCACTTTGTTCTTGTTGTTACATCTATGTTGGTCCATTAAAATGTATCAAATCATTTGCTTCTGGATCTCTTGTTAACAAGTCTTTCCCCATGGTGTTGTTCATTATTATCTGTGAGAGGGAAATAAAGGAACCCATGTTGACTCCAGGAGAGTTAACTGCTTCCAAGACTAAATCCCATCCCTGGATTTCCACTAATAAACACTCAGTTTTATTTATCTGTTTTGCATAAATATCTGCTGTTTGTCCTAATTCCCATTTAGTGTACAGCAACACCCCTCCCCCCACTTCCCTTCTCTTTCTAACTTGGGGGTATGGTATCCTTCTATATCAGTTTCTGTGTTCATTATTTTACTATTTAACCATGTTTCTGTTAATTATATAACCTCTGGGTTCTCTGTAGCCACCCATGTTTTTAAGAGGTCCACTTTATTTTTCAAGAGGCCATAGAATCATTATCATTCCATCCATTAGCTGCCACTGCTTATTTCATCAACATCTCCAGGAAGCAGCCCTCACAGTCTTCCACACTAGAGTTGTAACCAGATGGGAATTTGCACTCTACAAATAACTAATCAACCTCAGTGGTAGTAGTAGTAGACAATTTCCTCTTTCCAGGTCCAAATACATCTTGCTCTTCATCGTCCTCAGAAGATCCACTGTCATGATGTGGTATAAACATGGATGTCATTGTCTTGTGTGAAACGTGGGCCTGATTCATTTTGATGAATGTTAGAATTTCAACATTTTTGGGTGACAGGTTAGTACATCTGTCATGCACAATGGCATCAGCAAAACTAAACACACATTCAACACTGACACTCAAGGGTGGGCAGCTATGGTATTTTATCACAACCAAGGTCAGTGCTGACCACTCAGTGACCTTGCTTGCCCAGTACAAGGGCCCATCAGCAATGGAAAGGTGTTTTTGGTCTGACAAATAACAATCAACCATGCACTGTGCTGCTTATAGTCCTACTGCCTCATCTTGCTCCTTCTCCTCCTCCTGTTATTCCATGGCATCAACTCAAACCTTGCTTAACACATCCCAAATGAGATTGGTAATTTTTTGTTTGTGGCTCAATGTTTTCACACTTTTGCCATGTGATGTTACTAATGTGGTGGTGTTGCTGGTGGTAGTGGTGGTTGTAGCAACAGCACCCGCCCTAGATACATGGGTTTTCAGCATCTGTTCTCTATGTACCCTTGTGACAAAAACCTCAGTCAAGTTTTGTACCTTTCGATGACCACCTTCTATTATTGACTCCAGCCCATGCTTATTGCGTGGGTCAAGCTTGGTGACAATGTCAAAGTCCTCAGACTGCAGAAGTCCACAAATATCCATGTTGGAGCCCAACATGTGGAGTATGTACTCCATTAAGGCATAACTCACTCTGTCCTCACATGCCTCCTTAAGCAGTGTCAGCCTCAGCACATGTAGCAAGGGAATGGACTGACTGATACAGGCAGCATTCCCACTCACTGCCTGTGTTGCGTGTTCAAAAGGCCATAGAATTATTATCATTCCATTCATTAACTGCCACTGCTCTGTAGTCAGAGACATGGACACTCCAGCGCTGTCATGACTTGTATGTAGCAGCAGATAGTCTGATACAGCTTTGTACTGATCATATAACCACTTAATCATGTACAGTGTGGATTTCTACATGGTCACCACCTCCAGCTTCTTATGGTGCTGAGGCAGTAGTTTTTTATCTGAAGTTGGCAGAACTTGTCACGGGCCTTCCCAGAATGGGCAAAGTGGGCACATATGTGGTGGGCCATGGTCAAACTGTCCTTTATATCCGGATGGCTCAGAAAATGCTGGACAACAAGTCTGAGACAGTGTGGCACCATGAAATGCCCAATGCAAACAGAATTGGAGATTATGGATCCACTCACCGAATAAGGTTTTAATAATAATGAACTAATTATTTGAAGGTTCAAAATAAAAGTATTTTATTTCCACAGGAATATCAATGTTTCACAGTTAAACACATTGCTTCTTCAGGATCTTGGTTAGGAAAATAAGGTATTAAATTGTAGTTTTCCTTCAACCCAACTGACTGTATGTTCTGTTCACTTTTCTTATTCTGTATTCTTAGCAAATTTTTTGGATGCAACACTAAGAAGAAGTAAGTTGCTTCATTATAAGTAAGAAATCAGATACAAAGGAAGAAGTTACATTTCTTTATGCTCCATGATGTGGCATTAACACTATTTAAAACCAGAAAAATTCACTAAGGATACCAGAATAAGAAAAGTGAAAAGAACATACAATTGATTGCGTTGAAAAAAAATTACAATTTAATACCTTATTTTCCTAACCAAGTTCCTGAAGAAGCAGTGTGTTTAACTGTGAAATGTTAATATTCCTGTGGAAATAAAATACTTTTATTTTGAACCTTCAAAGAATTAGTTCATTATAATTAAAACCTTATCTGGTGAGTGGATTCATAATCTCCAATTCTATTTGCATAGTTTTACGTGAGGTCATTGGAGCATAATCCCTCCCAGAGATTATTTAATCTTATAGGTACTCGATGGGCCACACTGCCATCCTGTGGTTACCATGAAATGCCACCCATCAGTTATACATTTGACCACACTGGAGTTGTTATCATTCACAATGAATCTGGTTTTCATGGAGCGTGGGTGAAGCCACTCATCAATCTCATCAAAGAACACTTCTAGCATTTTCTTATCTGTGTGGAATCTAGGTATACTTTTCATTATAAGTGTCTCATGCTGCTGAATACCTGTACTGTTGCTACCTCCACAGTTTGGCTTACTGCAGTGTCTCCCACCACACCCAGAGTCAAATATCACCCCAGGTACCTGTGTCCAGTGTGCTGCAATGCACATGTAGGAGCTACTAGCTGTTCTCCCACTGGTCCACATATCCATGCACAAATGGATGGATTGATGATGATGATGAATGCTGAAGTGCATGGGCCACTGTCTCTTTCACTGTCCCATGCAGTTCAGTAACAGAACATTTGGCAAAGTA